>CM035142.1:11205128-12573878 GCA_020205605.1 Panax ginseng | reverse complement strand
TCGTCCCATGATAAAAGTTCTTATTACTATTTTGGGTAGTCCCATGTTAAATGTCCACTTTCCTTTAATAACTAAACTTTTACACATATTTTTCTATTATGCCCGTAGTATTAAATATCTCATAGTTTTCTTATTCTAATTCCCTCTCCATATTTAATAAGTATGGAGAGAGAATATTTTGAATTGAATAGCTAGAAAGTCATTCTCTCACCTACATTAAAAATAATTAATGACATATTATTATGGACGATTTTGTCATTTCATTTCTCTTCTTAATATGCGTGAAAAGTCCACTAGGACTTTTATCCTGAGACGGATAGAGTATAAAATTTGTTATTACAAAACTTACATAAGTCACATTAATGTTAATTAAGATTTTGAACTTTTTTGTTAAAAAGTAAACTTATGTGTGAAAAAAGAGAATGTATTTGAATAAGGGAAAAATGTATATACACAGTTGTGTAATACACAGTCACATATGGTGACAATTTTTTTAGGCTATAGCGACGGTTCATCCGTCGCTTGAACTGTCGCTATAGTTATTCTGGTCTATGGCGACGATACACTCGTCGCTATAGTCAAAAAAACTGTCGTTTTAAATGATTGTATACCTGTATACTACACAATTGCATTGCATATATATATATATATATATATATATATATATATATATATATATATATATATAGGGCGGACCTAAGGCGTGTATAGTAGTCACCACCCCACTGAATTTTCAAGGGGTCACGGGGGCATATTAGAAAAAAAGAAGAAGATGGTCTAAAGTGAAACTTTTGGCACTTGATGGTGAACTCCAAAAAATAAGAGGGTCTAAAGTGAATTTGCAAAACTTTACCCTTCAGAATTTGATGATATGAAACTTTTGGCACTTGATAGTCAACTCCAAAATTATATTGTGAATATGAGAAACGATCCCAATTTTTCGAGTATAAAAGGAATTGGTGAATTGGCTCAAATGTTGGTTCAGAAAAGAAAGGATGATGTGTATCCCTAAGTCTATTTGTTGCTGAAAGTGACTCTACTTTTGTCCGTTGCTACTGCAATTGTTGAAAGGATATTTTCAGCCATTAATATCGTGAAGAATGAATTTCGTAACCAAATGGGAGATGAATGCATGAATGACTATTTAGTAACGTACATTGAGCGTGATATTTTTGTAACTACTAAAAATAAGGCTATCATGCAACAATTTCAAGCAATGAAACCTCGAAAAATGTTATTATAAATAATATTTGAGGATTGTTTAGTTTTGTAAGTTATTTTATTAAAATTTTATTCGTAAGATTTATTTTTTTTCGAGTTTGACCCCACTGAACTATCGGTCTAGATCCGCCCCTATATATATATACGGTCCGTCTCTAAAGCGAAGAACCAAAGATTGCAACTGTCAGTTTTAGGTATCATGGCGACGGTTCGATCCGTCAAAGTCCATAGCCATATAGTCTTTGGCGTGGGTAGAACTGTCGCCATAGACACCAAAGACGACAGGTTAAATCTTTGGTTCGCTCTTTAAGTTCGCTTTAGAGCCTCTCCGTATATATATATATATATATATATATATATATATATATATATATATGAAATGATCAAGTAAGGGATCCACTTACTTTTTAAAATGAGGACTTTTTTTGTTTTTTTTAAAAACAACTAAAAAAGTTTAATATTTATGGGCTCGAATTTTTCCATATCTGATGTTTTTGGGCGTGTTTTGAATACCTATACCAAAAAGTGGTGGTACAATCACTTGGTATGTACACATGTTTTGTTATCGTGCACTCAAATCACACCCAAAACATCAGATTATGAAAAATTTCAGTTCCATAATATTAAACTTTTTTTTAGTTGTTTTAAAAAAAAGCAAAAAAAAGTTCTCATTTTAAGAAAGTAAGGATCTCTTCTGATCTCGACCTATATATATATATATATATATATATATCTGTCTCTAAAGCGAACCAAAGATTTAACCGTCGTTTTGGTGTTTATGGTGACAGTTCGATCCGGTCGTCATAGCCATGTAGTCTTTGGCGACCAGGTCGAACTGTCGTCATCATGGGGACACCAAAGACGACGGTTAGCCTTTGGTTTGCTCTTTAAAGTTCACTTTATAGCATCTCCTATATATATATATATATATATATATATATATAGAGAGAGAGAGAGAGAGTCCGATCTCATTCGACTCCGGACGGAGACTAAATGAGGACTCCAATTTTTATTTTATTTTTTGCTTTTTTTAATACAACTAAAAAATATTTAATATTTTATGGAATTGAAATTTTTTCATAATCGATGTTTTTGGGCGTGATTTGGTGCATTTATAACAAAATATGTATATACGATCGTGCATCTGCATGCACCACCATTTTTGGTATAGGTATTCAAATCACCCCAAAAACATTGTATTATGGAAAAATTTAGTTCCATAAAATATTAAATATTTTTTTATTATTTTAAAAAAAAAAAAAAAAATAAAATAATTTGAGTCCATTTTTAGTCCTTGTCCAAAGTCCCGAACGAGATCGCTATATATATATATATATATATATATATATATATATATATATATATATATATCCTTTGAATAAGCCTGTTTTTAATTAGACATATTCGCTGAATAATACTCTTTTAGACATTCCACTCTCATTTTTGCTTAGGGAGAATAAAATCTAGATACAAGTTTTAATACATAGTTGGCCTTGTTGACTCTGTAAAGAAACACCAAAATCTGGTCATGGTGCACCGCATTTAGAGATTAGTGCAACAGAAAATATTATTTAAACCTTGAGAAATTAAGGTTGCATGTCACTTCTCGCACTAACCTTTTCAGTTCTGCAAAGTGTACCATAGAATAATACTCCAATAATAATAGATGTGCTGCCACGACAATGGATATATATCATTCTGGGGAAGGTGAAAGGCAGTGAACGGAACCTATTTCCTATTTGAGAGGCAAAATAGGTGATGGCGGACCTGTGCTGGCTCAGTCGTATGAGTTAGACTTTCTTAATTTAAGGTATTAAATCATCTTAATTTTTATAATTAAAATAAAATCAATTATTCCTAAATTAACAAAAAATCAATTAAAAATAAAATTAATTTTTATTTTTTTTTCTTATATCCCTAAATTTATTTGTCAATTGTCATCATCAAAATTACATACAAAGTGGAGACCTAATTAATAGGAAACATTAATAGTATGCATAGTTAGGCTAAATTAAAATAAATAGTACCAAATTTGAAAGACATTTAGGCTAAATTAAAATTAAAAATTAGTTAAATTACTTACCAAACCAAAGTCCAAAACAGTGTGCCTAAGAGAGATGGAGGTTGGCGGCGATCAAGCAGGCGGCCAGATGGCGGAGGAAGAGTCAAAGTCTTGAAGAGATGAAGAAGCGAGAAGGCTCGCAGAAGAGACTAGAGAGGCGGGAGGAACCGAGAAGAGATGAAGAGAGGAATAGAAGAATTAAGACCCATAGGCCATACCTAATAATAAAAAAAAATTTAATTTTTTAATGAAACGACATCGTTTCATGAGAGTTTTAAAAAAAAAAAGAAATGAAGAAGAAAGAATTATTGAAGAATCGCTTCGCCAAGATCTGCAGATCTCTTTCATTTGGGCATCTGTGAGACTCGAGCCTCAGACTTAGAGCCCCCGCCCTCGCCGCCTTTGCTCACCATCTTCTTCTTAAGCAAGACCCGGAGGCAATGCCTCCCCACCCCCCGCCTAGTTCCGCCATTGGTGAAAGGTATGGTGTCAATTATCAAAAAATAAAGAAAGAAAAGGTATATATGGGGTTGAGAGATATAGGGGTTCAAATAAAACAGAAAATTTAGTTATAATATAAAATCAAATAGAACAATTTAGGTACAATATATTTTATGAAAACTGATCCATAGTACTCTTTATACACGGTTGATGTAATCATCCGAATTTTTGTTAATAATTAAATATTAATTTTATTTTTCCTAAAATTATCTGGAGCGCGATACTATTTGGGAGGCGTAAGAGACTATTCAGCAAGAGTAACCTCGCCTCTTTAATGTCAAGTAAATCTTTGTTACTCTTTTGATTCCGGGGACGGAATCCTTTTTAAGGGGAGGTAATGTAATACCCGAAAAAAAATAATATTAAATTTATATTCTTAAAACATATTGTTTGGACTTTGTCTTTTATTTGAGTCAAACTTGTTATTTAATTAATTTGGGCTAATAAGTATTAATAAGTGATGAATAATTAACTTAGTAAAAATTGGACTTTTCTTATATTTGGGTCAAACTATAGTTAATTTATTTGGACCATAATAAATAAATTATTAAACTAATTTGGGCCTTTAAACTAATTAGGTCTAAATTGTATTTATGTAATTTTTAAATCCTTTTAAAATAAAAATATATATATAAAAAACCCTAATCTTTCTCATATACATATCTTGCGAACTAATTGAGAGAACGAGAGAAAGAGAGGAAAGGAGGCGCCAAGAGAGAAGAAGAAAAAGAGAAACACGAGGCTCGCGGCTACAGAGAATAATGGAGAAATCAGAAGATTATTTGCAGGGGAAATGAGTGAATTCTTTTAAGGTATTTATAATCTTATCATTATATTATAATTGGCTAGGAATTAGTTTGGTGACGTGGGACAATTCGTTTATCCGAATCTATAAGGTTATGCATCATGCTAAGTAAATTGAATTGTAGTATCTTGATATGTATTTATACACATATATGCTATATACATGAATTGATTAGATTATATATTTATTAAATGAATGTGAAAGGTATGCTCTGGAGTGTTAATAAAATAAGATGACATCTTATTTGGAGATGTTAGTCTAATTGATAATTATTATGTGAATTTAGTATATTTTAGCAACTCTTTATTCAGAATAATTATGTCATAAACTCTTGTATTCTACAAATAAAACTTTTGATTTGGTACGGAAGAGAGTTATCAATATATGCATATAATTGTAGAATTTAAAATTTTATGGATTATGACTATAATAATAATATGACTTTGTAAAAAGAGTTAATAAAATATATTAATTAATAATAATAAGTAAAACCTAATCATCTTCTCACACACATCTGATACAAACTGGTTGAGAAAAAAAAGTGAAAATACGGCTGAAGGCGGAGGAATTATTATTCAGGTAAGTTGTTCAATTCAATTAAATTATTTATACTGATGTGATCATATAACAAGTAAAAAGTATTGAATTCAATAACAATAAAAGAGTCATCACTTAAAAAGGAAAAATTTTATTCTTCTTTTAGCTTCTAGATACCGTGGGTATCATATAAACAAAAGAATTAATTCAAGTAAAGAACCTAAAGGTGGAATTCTAAATGCATATGTTATAATCTAAATATTATATGCCAATATATATAGATGAATGTGTGAAATCATTTTGTCAGACATGTATTAAGTAGTCAGGCGGTGGGTGTATTCATTATGCATGTGGAAATTATAAAGTATGTATAATATGAGTCTTGAAAAGGGAAAAAAAATTTGTAATTGATAATTTAACACATAAATTATTAATTTATTTTATTAATTTGTGTATTTAGTTCAAACGAAGAGGATTTAAAGAGTTACTTTTGGAATATAATTTCTGGGTATTACCTTGCTTAATTCATGTACGAATTTCGTACTCTTTCAGCGATACTTGTGTTAAATTTGATTTGTCCGTTTTGTTCCTAATTTCGAATTCTGTTATTAGTTCACATAATTGTTTCTTGTGAAATTCATATATTTGTTTTATTTTGGAGTTGACACATTGGACTCGTACTTGTACTCTTTGAATTAGGTTAGATTATCATGTTTAGTATTTATTTTTGATAATTATAGAGCAGTACATGTTGCTACCTTCTTTTTGAGACATTGTGACTATAATTTGATTTGGTTCAACATGTACATATAGAACCCTTTTATTAGTATTATGTCGCATGTGTTACGACATGGAATTTTTGTTAGAATATACCATAGGGTATACTTGAGCTAACCACCTGTGGGGGTACCACAAGCATGTCGTCTTGGCACGAGAGACATGACACTTTTCGTGGCGGTGTGATTAGTCCATGGTGTCTCCGTTTGGGCTCCGGAGGAAGTGGGCCATTTGGTGTTTTGTTGTGGGAGGCGTATGGGTTAACTCTAGTTTTTTGTTCTGCGAGTTTGTGATGTTCTGCCAAACACACCTATCCGATTTGCATACATTTGGATTAGCGGTCCTATGTGTGATTTGCATGTGTGGCATCATTTGACTTGCTTGTGTAGCATTATTTTGACTTGCATGTGTGACATTATTTTGACTTGCCTGTGTGGCAATGTATATTTCTGAGCTCACTCGGTATGAAATAACCCAACCATTTGTTTCAGCCTATTATTTTATTGTATTAGTTTTGTTGGCTTTTGTTCAGTTTAATTCATTGGGTTAGTTACTTCAGTTCGTTATTTCTTTACTATTCTGTTTGTTTCGTTAATTCTGTTGGTTTAAATATATTCTATTCAAATCTTCAGAGATTTTATTTTTTGTCAGAGGCAATATTTTGTCTCTGTTGATTTCGTATTTTAGTTGTATATCTTTTGTATCTTTATATCCGTACTGGGCAATTGGCTCATGCTGTATTTTTCTTCCGGCAGGTTTGCAAGGGTGATTCAGGGATAGTGTGATGAGAGTGTTACCTTTAACCATCTAGGTTGATTCGAATTTTAAGTTTTGATTATTTTGACTCTGTTTGGAGAATTGTATTTAGTACTTCATTGATGGGTATCATTATTAATATTTTGAAGTTATTAGTGCTCTGTTCACTTATTTTGAGGTTTGTTGTGCTTTTTGCGCGACCTCCCTTTCCTTTTCGGGAAGGGGGTGTTACATATATGGTATCAGAGCTTAGGTTCTTTCTTGTAGAAAACCTATCTAGGTTTGACTTGTGAGTTATGGGTAAACCATTGGGTAGACGTAGGAGTTTGATTCGATTTTGTTCTTTGTTTGGTTGGTTTCTATTTTGACTAATTGTCGATTTCTTTTCGATTTGTAGTTAATTTGAGAAAAGTAAAAAAAGTTAAGAATTATGATCGTTTAGGTGAATAAAGTTATATTTTGTACAGTTAAGATATGATCATATGATTATGATATGAGTATTTATATCAGCGAGTATTTGATATTGGAGAATCATTTGTTAAGAGTTATTTCAAGTATCAATTACTATGATCGTGGAATTGAGGATTTGATTTGAGTTAGGTTTTGATTTATGTTAAGCTTGTGTATAATTTGAGGTTTGTGTATTGATGGGATAATATGATAAAATAAAAATTATTAAGTATAGAGGACTTCTTGTAATTTGAGTGATGATATTCGAGGTAATTAGATTAATCATTTGGAGTTAATGATTATTTTTGTGGCTATTTTCTAGTAGGATATTGGGGTTATGTTCTATGAACTTTCTTTGTGATAGTACGGGGAGACATTGAAATTTATTAGATTAAGGTTTTCAATAAGGGATGATTGATTTTATTATATAATTAGATAGTAAGTGATGAAATTCAATTAATTTTGAGAGATCTTGAATATTTATAGTTTGCTTATGCAGATAGTAGAATATTTGACTTAGAGTTGATATGATGATAAAGAGATCTTAGTAGTATATTCATTGGTGTAATAATATTTAATTACTAGCTAGTTCGAATTAAGGTTTGAATATTTTGAAGCTCTTGAGGATTTAGGAAAAGTTGATATAATTTGTAGAGTTATTTAGTTTATCCGATATCCTTGGAGTTTTGTATGATTTTATGTAAATTAAATAAAAATAATTTGTTAAATCTTTGTCATGTGTGGAATATAAACGTTTTACGAATTAAAAATAATTTTAAATATTTTGGGTATTCGAATCGTATTTGGATGAAGAGAAATTTTGTGATTTTGAATTATGTTCAAGAAGAAGTACGTTTACAAAATTAAACTTAAAGATATTAGTAATGACGACCCACTAACGGTGGGATCTTGTGATCTAATTTGATGCAACGAAAGAACCTTACCAGAGGCTTGTACGATAGTTAGCCAGATCCTTTTACAAATACATTGATAATTATGTGGATCGATGACTTATCCAAGTTGATCATTACAAATGGCGTAAGCTTACATCTTAATTAAAGTTTATGAATAATTATGTAATTTTTAAAAAAAACTAAAATAAAACTTTATGTAACTTATTTGAATTCCGAGGACGAAATTATTTTTAGGGAGGGAAAATGTAATAATCCGAATTTTTGTTAATAATTAAATATTTATTTTATTTTTCCTAAAATTATCTGGAGCGCGAAACTACTTGGGAGGCGTAAGAGACTATTCAGTAAGAGTAACCTCACCTCTTTTGTAATGCCCCCAAAATTAGGTATACATCACCCATTATGAGTCGTCAGATACATGGTACAAAATTCAAATACAACTTCATTTATATAATCATTGAATCGTCAAGTATGTAATACGACCATAGTTAACTGTGAGTTTTAATACAAATATATGTAACTCTCATGGTGCCTCGACCACAACCTTACAATGGTACTTTACATAAAAGTATAGTCAAAAACTATTTTAGAAATTAAAATCTTTGGGAAGTGCTCAAGGAAACCTTCGTACATGGGAGGCCATGCGTCTAGGTTATAATTGATATCATATGTCCACAGAATTATCCTTTGTTGACCCAATAGACCCCAAAGAAAAATGAGAAGATTACTATCATCCTCTTTCCAATGGTGAGTCTTCTCTTGACATATAACTATCTCCACTGTTTCCAAGTGAATACTCAGCAAATGGATACGCACAACCCTGTCTTATGATAACACGAGGTTGTATGTCATTAGACATCTTGTATGATAGTGGCAAAACACCCTTCCAAAGTTGGGTTCGCCTCACCCTACTTGATTCACCAAATATAACTACTAAATGATGTATAGAATACAACACACTTTTTTATACTGTTTAGGGAGAACCTCCACAGCTAGAGACCACCGTTCTATTCCCCTGTTATCCCCGCTCGACCCGGCAACACTCTTACAGTAACACTCTTATTACCTGAAAGAAATTTTGAAGGAGAAAGGGTGAGCACAACTAGTCCAGTAAAGAATTTCATGACTAAAGATAATTAAATTATTAATAGCTTTCATCAATAATAAATCAGAGATTTAGAACATATGGTAGATGATAAAACTTTTCAACCATAGTTGCAGCGGAACAAGCAATCCATTAGAAGAGCCAAATAGACCATAAGGTCTATTATCTTCTCTATGTTAAAATTCCACCAATAATGTTTTATCCATGTAAAATAAATCAACAGTTCCTGTCCACAATCATATGAATAACTCATAATCATAATTGTGGTTCTAAATTCCTCTTCGCAACCAGGACGAAGATAATTTTTATCACCTATCTTCACCTGAAATATCAAAAATCATGGTTATACAAAATCAGAATTCTTGCTCATAATCATACTAATAAATTTATCTTTGCACTACGGCCAAAGATATTCATTAACAATTCATCTTTGCAATACATGCCAAAGACATACAACTGTATTTTTAGAAGAATCAGGTAGAGCATGATATCTACTATCTTCTACGAATTAAAAGTGTATAATAAATATTTTATCGCTGAGACTCAGCTTAATAAATAATCCACATCATCGAATCACCCATGCACTACGTCCAAGGATATTCGTTAATATCACATCCATGAATTTATATTTCATCGGTGATACTCAGCTCTATAATAAATTCATATCACTGAATTATTCATGCACTACGGCTAATGATATTCGTTAATATCACGACCACGAATTATCCATGCTCTACTGCAATTAAAGATAATCGTGTTTTCATCAACGATCTGATCATGCCACAAATAATTCATCTTTTACCTTTGGTAGAAGAGAATCCATAGCCATAATCATACCAAAAGCGTCCCATCAATGCACTCTGGGCCAATGAGGACTTTTTCACATCATTTGTAACATTACGGTCATGATTATACCGAATAATCCTCGGTCATAATCATACCAAGTCCATCTATGCACTACAGGCCACGTATGACTTTCAACATAATATAAAACATGATGATGATGAAAATGATATAAAATTCAATAAAACAAGTTCAAGAATTAATTTATCCGAGAACTAATAACGTCCAAATTGTCAACATGATACTTTTGTAGAAAGAAAATTCAAAATACTCGGAAGAATATTTCCATGAAAAGATCTTTGGATGAAACGCAAATATCAAGGATATTCCACTAATTTCATGGAGTATAGAAGTCAAAACTTTAACCAACCGAAGTATAATAAAGAATGGAATAACAAAAGAAATCACCATGCATGCAGATTGTGATTAGCACAAAAGTTATTCAATGAATAATAATAACGGAACCGAATTCAGTAAAATTAGCATCGACGGGATGTTCCAACATAATAATAAATAACGGAACGGTCCCACAGAAAATGCATGCATGTGGATATTCCAACAGAATAATAAAGAATGTAACTGTGTCCGCGTAAAACGCATGAATGAGATATTCAACAATGAATAATAAAGAATGGAATAACAAAAGAATTTCACCAAGTATAGGGTAAATTGCGTGTCTGATTATTCCAATGAATGATAAAGAATGGAATAACGAAGTTCTCTTATGAATACAAAAGAAATAATACATATACGAGTACAACAAATAATATTCCCTACCTTAAGAAGAAAAGTAATCGGATATATGAGTAGTGAAGTAGCGAGAATACTTTTCTTCTTTCTCTCTATAGTTTATCTCTAGAGTTTCAAAGAATTAAAGTGTGAAATAATGAAGGAATGAGCTTCATTTATAGAAAAATGGACTCGCATAATAACTAACTCATGAACTACCAAAATTGATTTACTTTAATCTGATTACATATTTAAAGCAAAATCTTTTAAATAAAATATAATATATTCTATTTATAATCTAATAAAATGAATAATTTTATAAAAGATTTTACTATGCAAACACTATGCATAATAAAATATAATATATTCTCATTATTGTCTAATAAAAAGATAAATTTATAAAAGTATTCTGCTTTATATAAAAAAGATTTTACTATTAGCCTAATAAAACGAATAACTTTATAAAAGTATTCTGTTTTATATAAAAAACTTTTCTGTTTTATTACATTAATAATACCAATAAAACAAAACTGAATAACTTATCACATAAGCATCAATAATCAATACCGTGTCCTACTATGCAACCACGCATATTACTGTACTTTTACTACCGAGTAGTTCAACAATATTAATGGTAAAACTTCCGCCGTTATTTTTAATTAAATATTTTTGTCGTTTTCTCAATCCGACAATAATTCTGTTGTGGGGTCTACCAATGATTGTGCCGTCGTACGGATATTCCCCGACTAATCGAATATTCCCCGACACAACTAATATTTTATATCAACTTGCTTACTTTGGAAAAAAAAATTCACATATTACCCTTAACTTTAAACTTTTATCAATTTAACTATTTACCAAAATAGAAAAATTGAATACTTTTATTTCATAAAATTTGGGGTCTCACAATCACCCCTCCTTATGAAATCTCGCCCTCGAAATTTACGTACGTACCTGATATTTGAAGAGATGAGAATACCTTGCTTTCTTTTCAAATTGTACCTTCACGGTTATATCCTCTGTATCATGATTTTTCCATTGTTCATCTCCTATATTTCAGATATCATTCTAGAATATATCTTCAAAACAAAGGTTAACTGACATATCACAATTTGTCAACTTATCAAGTAAACAATTTCAGCTTAGGTAAGTCACACACTAGCGAAGTATATAACTCGTCTCTCCCCTCCTAGTTTTAGACTCTTATCTCCGCCAGCGACCATATCCATAAGCTCTGATACCAAATGTGACGCCCTCAAAATTAGGTATACATCACCCATTATGAGTCGTCAGATACATGGTACACAATTTAAATACAACTTCATTTATACAACTGTTGAACTGTCGTATAGAATACGACCACAGTTAACTGTGAGTTTTAATACAAATGTATGCTCTGGAGTGTTAATATAATAATATGGCATCTTATTTGGAGATGTTAGTCAAATTGATAATTATTATGTGAATTTATTATATTTTAACAACTCTTTATTCAGAATAATTATGTCCGAAACTCTTGTATTCTACAAATAAAACTTTTGATTTGGTACGGAAGAGAGTTATCAATATATGCATATAATTGTAGAATTTAAAATTTTATGGATTATGACTATAATAATAATATGAGTTTGTAAAAAGAGTTAATAAAATATATTAATTAATAATAATAAGTAAAACCTAATCTTCCTCTCACATACATCTGATACAAACTGGTTGAGAAAAAAAAATGAAAATACGGCTGAAGACGGAGGAATTATTATTCAGGTAAGTTGTTCAATTCAATTAAATTATTTATACTGATGTGATCATATAACAAGTAAAAAGTTTTGAATTCAATAACAATAAAAGAGTCGTCACTTAAAAAGGTGTGATTTGCCTGTGTGGCATCATTTGACTTGCGTGTGTAGCATTATTTTGACTTGCATGTGTGACATTGTTTTGACTTGCCTGTGTGACAATGTATATTTCTGTGCTCACTCGGTATGAAATAACCCTAGCCATTTGTTTCAACCTATTGTTTTATTGTATTAGTTTTGTTGGCTTCTGTTCAGTTCAATTCATTGGGTTAGTTACTTCAGTTCGTTATTTCTTTACTATTCTGTTTGTTTCGTTAATTCTGTTGGTTTAAATATATTCTATTCAAATCTTCAGAGATTTTATTTTTTGTCAGATGCAATATTTTGTCTCTGTTGATTTCGTATTTTAGTTGTATATCTTTTGTATATATCCGTACTGGGCAATTGGCTCATGCTGTGTTTTTCTTCCGCTAGGTTTGCTGGAGTGATTCAGGGCTAGTGTGATGAGAGTGTTGCCTTTTACCATCTAGGTTGATTCGAATTTTAAGTTTTGATTATTTTGACTCTGTTTGGAGAATTGTATTTAGTACTTCATTGATGAGTATCATTATTAATATTTTGAAGTTATTAGTGCTCTGTTAACTTATTTTGAGGTTTGTTGTGCTTTTCACGTGACCTCCCTTTCCTTTTCGGGAAGGGGGTGTTACAGTTGAAGGATTGAACTGTCATGATTCATAAATTTATTAAGTCTATCATCTGTCAAATTGCTTGATCAACCTTTAAATCAGAAACTTAATCTTATACTGAACGATTTTTAGATGTGTAGATTAGATAGTGATTTAATTTATTTCTATTTATTTATCTATCTATATTATATTATAAAGAAAGAATAAAATAGGTGGTGGTTATTTCTTGAGACTATGTTATAATAACTACCTTATTTTCTCTATTTAAACTTTTAAATAAATTTTTACTCTCATTATATATATATATATATATATATATATATATATATATATATATATATATATATATATATATATATATATAGGGAATGATTCATAGCTTTCGTTAACTATGTACACTATTCCAAATTAACTCATCTCCTCATTGCTTGATGGAAGATCTAAGGTGTTTGGGTTGAGTCAACCATTACTCTCGCCTAATGGCCATTAAATTCTTTTATGTTGATCGTTACTCCTTTTTAACCGTCAAAAGCAACGCATTTTGTTTTCGCCCGTAAAAAGGAGTAGCGAGCAACATAAAAGAATTTGACTTAATCAGAAACTTAAAATAGTTATAATTTAAATTAAAAAAGATATAGCTAATGTTCACAAATAATAAGAATTATAAAACGAGTAGTAGACTAATATAAAAGAAATATAAAACTAGTAGTAGACTAATATAAGGAATAATATTGATTAGGTAATTTGGGAGTAGTAGTTGAATATGTAATTTATTTGAGTAGGGATATAATATAAACTCAATCACTATTTCCTATTTATAATTAAAAATTATAAAGCTATAATCAATAATTATCCTTATACGTACTTATTTTATTAATTATTATTATTGATAATCCATATAAGAAATTGTGACTACCCCAAAATAGGTATAATCCATCCAACCTATTCTGAGTCGCCAAATACATGGTACAGAAAATAACTACAACTTTATTACAACAATTGTCGTGCAAAATACAACAACACATATGCTGTGAGTTTTGATACAAATATATACCAACTATGACTCTCATCCCAACCTTGGATAACATGTCACAATGGCACCATACATAAAGGTACAGTCAAAAATTGTTTTAGAAATTAAAACCTTTAGAAAGTGCTCAAGGAAACCTTCGTACATGGGAGGCCATGCGTCTAGGTTATTATAAATATCATATGTCCACAGAATTATCCTTGGTTGACCCAATAGACCCCAAAGAAAAACGAGAAGATTACTATCATATTCTTTCCAATGGTGAGTCTTCTCTTGACATATCATTATCTCCACTGTCTCTAATTGAGAGTTATACTTCAACCAAACACCAAGATTATATAGTAGTGCTCGTAGATATATTCAAAGAAAGGGATGTACACAACCCCGTCTTATAATGACACGAGGTTGTATGTCATTAGACATCTTGTATGATAGTGGCAAAACACCCTTCCAACGTTGGGTTCGCCTTCACCCTATTTGATTCACCAAATATAACTACTAAATGATGTATAAAATACAACACACTTTTCTATCTTTGCTTTAGGAAGAACTCCATAGCTAGACACCACCGATTCTATTCCATTGTTACCCCCCCCAATTCCACTTTACACTCTTATTACACAGAAGGAATTGTGAAGCAAAAGGGTGAGCTCAATCTAGCCAAAGAAAGAATATTATGACTAAAGATAAATAAATTATCAATAGCCTTCAAAGAAGAATAAATCGAGATTTAGAACATATGGTAGATGATAAAAATTTCAACCATAGTTGCAATGAACAAGCAATCCATTAAAAAGTCAAATAGACTATAAAGTCTATTATCTTCTCCGTGTTAAAAGTCCACCAATAATATTTTATCCTCAGAACATCAATCAACAGTTCCTGTCCACAATCATAATAATAACTCATAATCATAATTGTGATTCTAAATTCCTCTTCGCATCCAGGACGAAGATAATTTTTATCACCTGTCTTTACCTGAAACATCAAATATCATGGTTATACCAAATCACAGTTCCTGTTCATAATCAAACTAAAAAATTCATCTTTGCACTACGGGCCAAATATATTCATCAACAGTTCATCTTTGCACTACATGCCAAAGATATTCAACAACAGTTCATCTTTGCACTACAAGCCAAAGATATTAAATACAGTTTATCTTTGCACTACGGGCCAAAGATATTCAACAACAGATCATCTTTGCACTACATGCCAAATATATTCAACAACAGGTCATCTTTGCACTATAGGCCAAAGATATTCATATCTCAAAGAAATATATAATCATTTCAGAATTTATATAAACCATAATTATAACTATGTTGATCAATTCACCTTTGCACTTAAGCTACAAATATTCAATTGTAAATTCAATGGTCATGATCATACCAGTCAACAATTCAACTTTGCACTACTGGCCAAAGAGAACTCATAGTCACGATCATACCAATAATTTACCCATCTTTACACTTAAGTCAAAGAGAAATTCCATCACTAGGGTTATAAAAATGTTATATATGATAATAAAAATAATATGATCAATATATAGATTTAATCTCAAGAGTAAGATTCATAAATCAACGATAATTTGATCAGAAAAATAAATCAATTTTGTCGTGAATAGTACCCATGAATAGTAACTTGTGAATAGTAACTCATGAATAGTAATTCATGAATAGTAACCCCGACATGAAAAAGGTAGAAATTCCACAATAAAATCCATACCAATATTTTGGTAAAATGATATTGAAAGAATAACATTTCTTAAACTTATAAAAATTTTACTAAATAATGCATTTAATCATCCTAAAAATGCCAAACTCATAAGATTTCATCACCAATAACCAAAACCCTCATCAAAAATCTGCATATACCTCATATAAGATTCTCAAGCCATAAAATCCTATTTTCCAATTTTCTTACTTCACATAACATATTTAATTCATTTACTAATAACTAGTCTATTTTCATGAAAAATACCATATCAGTACAAACAAATTTTTTTTTTTGGGATTTAGTAAAATATAGTTTCATATTGAACATATATTTTTCTCGGAATTTTTAAAATTCATTTACTATTTTTCATATGGCCAAAACAGCCGAATATTTAGACATTTATCATAAACTATACTTTAGTCCAAAAATTCCAAAATTTATAGAGTATACTTCTATCATATACATGTACTCCTAATAAAAACTTCACCAATTTTGGAGTTAATCACAAGGAGTTATAAGGGTTTACTTTTAAAATAGTCTTTTCCCATAAAATTCATAACTCCTAATATATACATCCAAAAATCGCCAATTTTGGACACAATCTAGAAAACTCATCAAATTATCATTTTAATTTTTTCTAGAATTTTTGAAGGTCAAAAAAATTATGAAACTGAATAACATAATAACCCTTACCTCAAAAGAGCAGTATTTCTGACTTGAATATTGGATATAACGCTGAACGAACTTGCGCCGTATAACAACACTCAAGATACCTAAATACTCACAAAAATATGCTCGATAATATAGAGAGAGAAAACTTCAGTTTCTGGTGTGATTTTCAATCCTAACTTAATCGTCTATTTATAGGAAAATGCTAGAACGCCAAAGGACATTAAAATAATAAAAAATTATTATTTTAACACAATTCTCTACGCATGCCTTAAGAAAGCCATCAGCATGCCATTCTTGAAGAAAATACCATCAGCCCACAAGTCTTTAATCAAAGTGGGTCCCACCTATAATTTAATAAAAAATTATTTTATTTTTCGAAACTTCAATAATTCATAAAAAATAGCCCGTTTATCAGAAAAATACAAATTTTATGTCCATTCCACATGAAATCGAATTCTCTACAACTTTGTAGCTTTGAGTTTTTCCAAATTCCAAACAAAAAATATCCGAGATCCACAAACGGATGATTTTTAATACCTCCATTCCGACAAAATACTGATACAACACCTCAGGATTAATTCCTTCATTTATAACCACATAAAATAAATAAATCCATCATTTATATCCACATCAAATAAATATTTCCTTATCATATAAATCAATAATTAATTATTCACAAATAATATTACAGAATCACAATAATGACAATAAGGCAGTTCCCAGGAGAAAGGGGGCTTTCCGATAAGGATTTCTCCTTATTGGCGCGCAATTAGGTGACCAAACCTCTCCTTGACAGAACTTTCTAGACATTGCCAATAATGCTATCTAATAATATTATTCAAATAATATGAATTATTGATCTGATAATGGGAAATACTATGCAGTGATAATTATTGAACAACAATAATATAAAATATCAACGTAGCAATTATTGAATCAATAAAATAAAATATTGAACAGTAATTACTGTAACAATTATTGAGTAGTGTCTTCTTACGTAAGAATCAATAATTCAAAAATATTGTGCAATACCGGTATGCCATCTGCATAACAACGCCAGACATTTTTACTTAACCCAACGTATTCCAACCGTGTTAATTCAGAATTGATTCTGTAGATTATTTATAAAAATTCAAATTTGTTATTTTCTTTATCCAGCGCTTATTCTCATGGGGCCCATTAATGGTCAGTATGCGTAAATTTAAATATTCCACGATCAACCGAATATTCCCCGACAACAATGAATATTTTATAACCACTTGCTTATTTTGAAAAATTTACACATTTCACCCATAACCAAAGTATTATATCAAATTAACACCTTATTATTCACAATAATAAATAGAGAAAATTCGATTTTATTCATTAAAAAGTTGGGGTCTTACAACCTCCCCTCCTTATGAAATTTCGTCCCCGAAATTTACGTACCTGGTATTTCAAAGAGTTGAGAATACCTTGCTTTCATTTCAGATTTCATCTTCCCTGTCATTATGATTTCTCCATTGCTCATCTCCTGTATTTCAGATATCATTCTAGAATACAGCTTCAAAACAAAGGTTAATTTACATATCACAATTTGTTAACTAATCAAGTAACCAAAAATCAGCTTAGGTAGGACACACACTAGCGAAGGATATTACTCGTCTCTCCCTTCCTAGTTCTAATCCCGGATCTCTGCCAGAGATCATATCCCTAAGCTCTGATACCAAATGTGACAACCCCAAAATAGGTATAATCCATCCAACCTATTCTGAGTCGTCAAATACATGGTACAGAAAATAACTACAACTTTATTACAACAATTGTTGTGAGACCCCAGATTTTATGAATAAATATTTAATTTTCTCGAAATAATTTTTTGAATATTATGGTATGGATATGATATAATGTTATAGTTGTGGGTAGTATTTATAAATTTTGAAAAGTATGCAAGTTGTTGTATAATATTCAATTGGTCGGGGAATATTCTTTTTGTTCTGGGAATATCCGTATGACAAGACAATCATCGTAATTGGACCCTAGCATAATGTAATTATCGGATTGAAAAACGACAAAAATATTTTATTGAAAATAATTGGCGGAAGTTTTACCATTAATAATGTTGAACTAATCAAGAGTAGTAAAGAAATAAATGTCTACGCGTGGTTGCATAGTAACACACTCAGATTGATTATTGATGCTTATGTAATAAGTCACTCAATTTTGTTATATTAGTATTATTAATGTAATAAAATGTAAAAGCTTTTATATATAAAAAGAATACTTTTATAAAGTTATTCGTTTTATTAAGCTAATAATAAAATCTTTTTATATAAAATGTATACTTTTATAAAGTTATCATTTATTGTATAATAATTAGAATATATTATATTTTATTATGTATAGTGTTTTGCATAATGCTTGCATAGTGTTTGCATAGTAAAATCTTTTATAAAGTTATTCATTTTATTAGATTATAAATAGAATATATTATATTTTATTTAAAAGATTTTTCTTTAAATATAGACCGTAAGATCAAAAAGTAAATCAATACGGTCATCGAGTTGAATTATTACTATGCAATTCCATTTTTCTATAAATGAAGCTCATTCCTTCATTATTTCTTACGAAATTCAATTGAAACTCTAGAGATAAACTATAGAGAGAAAGAAAGTATTCTAACTACTTCACTTTACTCATATATCCAGTACTCTTCTTCTTAAGGTTGGGAATATTATTTGTTGTACTCCCAGGGAATATTATTTGTTGTACTCGTATGGGGTATTATTTCTTTTGTATTCATGAAGAGAACTTTTATTATTCCATTCTTTATTATTACATGGAATATCCTCGTCTGCATTTTATTTCTTCTGGGACCTAGTTCCGTTATTTATTATTCGTTGGAATATCCTGCTTGGTGCGACATTACGCTTTGACACGGTTCCGTTATTTAGTATTACATTGGAATAACTTGTCTATCTGAATCGCATGCATGGTGATTTCATTGTTATTCCATTCATTATTATTACATTGGAACATCCCATGGCGATGCAATTTACTTTGATATGGTTCCGTTATTATTATTCTGTTGGAATAACCTGTCTATGCGAAGTACCGCATGCATGGTGATTTCTTTTGTTATTCCATTCTTTATTATACTCAGGTGGTTAAAGTTTTGACTTCTATACTCCATGAAATTATTGGAATATCCTTGATATTTGCGCTTCATCCAGTATCTTTTCATGGAAATATTCTTCTGAGCATTCTTGAATTTTACTCTACAAGAAGTATCATTTTGACAATTTGGACGTTATTAGTTCCTGGATAAATTAATTCTTGAACTTGTTTTATTGAATTCTTATATCATTGTCATCATCCTCATGTTTATATTATGTTGAAAGTCATCTCGTGGCACGTGGTGCATAGATGGACTTGGTATGATTATGACGAGATTATTCGGTATAATCATGACCGTAATGTTACAAATAATGTGGAAAAAGTCCTCATTGGCCCGTAGTGCATTGATGGGCGCTTTTTGGTATGATTATGGCTATGGATTCTCTTGACCAAGGGTGCAAATGAATTGTTTTATGGCATGATCAGGACCGTTGATGAAAACATGATTATTTTTGGCCCGTGGTGCATGGATAATTCGTGGTCATGATACTAAAGAATATCCTTGGCCTATAGTGCAAGGATGATTTGATGATGTGGATTATTTATTAAGTTGAGTCTCAGCGATAAAGTGATGAAAAACCTTTTAAATCATAGAAGATAGTAGATTTTATTCTCTACTTGACTCTTCTAATGGATTGCTTGTCCCGCTGCAGTTAAACTTGATGATTGTTATATTGTATCAGTTTAACACTGTTGAAGGCTAATGATAATTTATTCTGCATTATCTTAGTCATACTATTTCTTACTGGGCTAGTTGAGCTCACCCTTTCTTTCACTGTCTCTTCAGGAAATGAGAATGTAGCAGGGACTAGTCGGGGAACGGAGTGACGGTCCAGAGGATAGCATTAGTAGTCCTCACTATTCTGTAAAATAGTGTGTTAATAAATGTATTGAGGACTTATTTTTAGTTTTAATGCTGTTTAGAAGACAATGTTTGTATTAAAACTTACAGCTCATGTTTTATATTTAAGATTGTATTTGAATTCTGTACCATGTATTTGGCGACTCAAGATGGGTGATGTATACCTATTTTGGGGGCGTCACAATTTTCGTGCAAAATACAACAACACATATGCTGTGAGTTTTGATACAAATATATACCAACTATGACTCTCATCCCAACCTTGGATAATATGTCACAATGGCACCTTACATAAAGGTACAGTCAAAAACTGTTTTAGAAATTAAAACCTTTAGAAAGTGCTCAAGGAAACCTTCGTACATGGGAGGCCATGCGTCTAGGTTATTATAGATATCATATGTCCACAGAATTATCCTTCTCTTGACATGTCATTATCTCCACTGTCTCTAATTGAGAGTTATACTTCAACCAAACACCAAGATTATATAGGTAGTACTCGTAGATATACTCAATAAGTGGATGTGCACAACCCTGTCTTATGATTACACGAGGTTGTATGTCATTAGACATCTTGTATGATAGTGGCAAAACACCCTTCCAACGTTGGGTTCGCCTCACCCTATTTGATTCACCAAATATAACTACTAAATGATGTATAAAAAATAACATACTTTTTTATACTGTTTAGGAAGAACTCCACAGCTAGAGACCACCGTTTTATTCCCTTGTTACCCCCGCTCGACCCAGCTACACTCTTATTACCTGAAAGGAATTATGAAGCAAAAGGGTGAGCTCAACTAGTCCAGTAAAGAATATTATGACCAAAGATAAATAAATTATCAATAGCCTTCAAAGAGAATAAATCGTAGATTTAGAACTGGTAGATGATAAAAAATTTCAACCATAGTTGCAAATGAATGAAAGAAATCCATTAGAAGAGTCAAATAGAGTATAAAGTCTATTATCTTCTCCATGTTAAAAGTCCACCAATAATGTTTTATCCTCATGAATGACAATCAACAGCCTCACGTCCACAATCATATTAATAACCCATAATCATAATTGTGATTCTAAATTCCTCTTAGCATCCGGGATTTAAGATAATTTTATCACCGTCTTTACCAAAACATCAAAGATCATGGTTATACCAAATCACGCCTCTGCTCATAATCATACTAATAAATTCATCTTTGCACTACGGGCCAAAGATATTCATCAATAGTTCATCTTTGCACTACAAGCCAAAGATATTCAATACAGTTTATCTTTGTACTACGGGCCAAAGATATTCAACAACAGATCATCTTTGCACTACAGGCCAAAGATATTCAATAGCAGGTCATCTTTGCACTACAGGCCAAAGATATTCATATCTCAAAGAAACATATAATCATTTCAGAATTTATATAAACCATAATTATAACCATGTTGATCAATTCACCTTTGCACTTAAACTAAAAATATTCAATTGTAAATTCAATGGTCATGATCATACCAGTCAACAATTCAACTTTGCACTACTGGCCAAAGAGAACCCATAATCACGATCATACCAATAATTTACCCATCTTTACACTTAAGTCAAAGAGAAATTTCATCACTAGGATTATAAAAATGTTATATATGATAATAAAAATAATATGATCAACATATAGATTTAATCTCAAGAGTAAGATTCATAAATCAACGATAATTTGATCAGAAAAATAAACCAATTTTGTGGTAAATAGTACCCGTGAATAGTAACTCGTGAATAGTATCTCATGAATAGTAATTCATGAATAGTAACCCCGACATAAAAAAGGTAGAAATTCCACAATAAAATTCATACCAATATTTCGGTATAATGATACTGAAAGAATAACATTTCTTAAACTTATAAACAATTTATTTTAATTATTTACACTTTATTAAATAATGCATTTAATCATCCTAAAATGCCAAACTCATAAGATTTCATCACCAATAATCAAAACCCTCATCAAAAATCTACATATACCTCATATAGGATTCTCAAGCCATAAAATCCTATTTTCTAATTTTCTTACTTCACATAACATATTTAATTCATTTACTCATAACTAGTCCATTTTCATGAAAAATACCAAATCAGTACAAACAAACTTTTTTTTTGGGATTTAGTAGAATATAGTTTCATATTGAACATATATTTTTCTCAGAATTTTTAAAATTCATTTATTATTTTTCATATGACCAAAACAGCCGAATATTTAGCCATTTATCATAAACTATACTTTAGTCCAAAAATTCCAAAATTTCAGAGTATACTTCTATCATATACATGTACTCCCAATAAAAACTTCACCAATTTTGGAGTTAACCACAAGGAGTTATAAGGTTTTACTTTTAAAATAGTTTTTTCCCATAAAATTCATAACTCCTAATATATATACATCCAAAAATCGCCAATTTTGGACACAATCTAGAAAACTCATCAAATTATCATTTTAATTTTTTCTAGAATTTTTGAAGGTCAGAAAAATTACGAAACTGAATAACATAATAACCCTTACCTCAAAAGTTAATGATTTTCGACTTGAATATCGGATATAACTTATTGAATCTAACTTATGCCAGTATAACAACACTCAAGATATCTAAATACTCACAAAAATATGCTCGATAATATAGAGAGAGAAAACTTCAGTTTCTGGTATGATTTTCAATTCTAACTTAATCGCTTATTTATAGGAAAATGCTAGAACGCCAAAGGAGACTAAAATAATAAAAAATTATTATTTTAACACAATTATCTACGTATGCCTTAAGAAAGCCATCAACATGCCATTCTTGAAGAAAATACCAGCAGCCCACATGTCTTTAACCAAAGTGGGTCCCACCCATAATTTAATAAAAAATTATTTTATTTTTCTAAACTTCAATAATTCATAAAAAATAGTCCGTTTATCAGAAAAATACGAATTTTATATCCATTCCACACGAAATCGAATTTTCTACAACTTTGTAGCTTTGAGTTTTTCCAAATTCCAAACAAAAATATCCAAAATCCACAAACGGATGATTTTTAATACCTCCATTCCGACAAAATACTGATACAACACCTCAGGATTAATTCCTTCATTGATAACCACATAAAATAAATAAATCCATCATTTATATCCACATCAAATAAATATTTTCTTATCATATAAATCAATAATTAATTATTCACAAATAGTATTACAGAATCACAATAATGACAACCAGGCAGTTCCCAGGAAAGATAGGGCTTTCCGATAAGGATTTCTCCTTATCATGCGTGCAATTAGGTGACCAAACCTCTCTCGACAGTAACTTTCTAGACATTGTCAATAATGCTATCTAATAATATTATTCAAATAATATGAATTATTGATCCGATAATAGAAAATCTTTGTGCGGTGATAATTATTGAACAACAATAATATAAAATATCAACGTAGCAATTATTGAATCAATAAAATAAAATATTGAGCAAGAATTACTATAACAATTATTGAGTAAAGGTCTTCTTACGTAAGAATCAATAATTCAAAAATATTGTGCAATCTGAGTATACTAGTGCGCAACAACGTGTATTACTTTACTTAACCCAACGGGTATTCCAATGATGTTAATTTGTAATTTATTACATAGAAGTATTTATAAAAATTCAAATTTGTTATTTTCTTCATCCGATAGTTATTATTCATTATGGGCCCACAAATGGATGCGCTGGCCGTATTAAATATTCCCCACGACGAAAGTATATTCCACGACCAACCGAATATTCCCCGACAACAATGAATATTTTATAACCACTTGTTTATTTTGAAAAATTTGCACATTTCACCCATAACCAAAGCATTATATCAAATTAACACCTTACTATTCATAATAATAAATAGAGGAAATTCGATTTTATTCATTAAAAAGTTGGGGTCTTACAGAAATAATGATTGAGTTTATATTATATTCATACTCAAATAAATTACGTATTCAACTACTACGTCCAAATTATCTAGTTAAGTACTATTCCTTATATTAGTCTACTACTCATATTATAATTCTTTATATTTGTAAACCAATTAGCAAGTGAAGTATTAATTAGCTATATTTTTTTAATTTAAATTATAACTATTTTAAGTTCCTGATTAAGTCAAATTCTTTTATGTTGAGTCAAGATTCTCCTCTACGGCCAAATCAAAAACGCGGTCATTTTGATTGGCATTGCTAGAGGGAATGAATGCCAACATAAAAGAATTAACTAACCGCTAGAGGAGAGTAATTCTGATGGCCCCAACCCAGTCCTTAAATCTTTCATTAGACAGCAGGAGATGGGTTAGCTGAAATAGTGTCCACAACTAACGAAAATTATGGATTATTATCATATATATATATATATATATACATATATATATATATATACATATATATATAGTCCGTTTCTCCAGCAAACTGTAGGGAGCGAACTAAGAACGAACCGGCTATAACGACAGTTTTTAAATTAAGCTATAGCATAGAAAATTGGTTTCTCTATGCTTATAGCGATAGAACAAATCGCCATTATAAATGGGTTCGTTTCTTAGTTCGCCATAAGCTTACTGAATTCAAAAGAAGATCATGGAACAAGATAAAAACTCTTCTTATTAATCTGCATATTTTTCTTATTTAGTTGTGAACCAACTCTACTACTTATACTATCTTTTAACAAGGTACCAACTAACTAGAGTTACAACCGCTTTTTTAACTATGGTTAAAAAGGTTGTTACATCTGAAATGATCTCATGTGTTGACACTCCATCATGTAATACTTGGTCCAACTGTCATAGCTAAGGCATTGTTAATTTTATCTTGCATAACTGGAACTACTGCTTTATGGTTCTGTGACCCATCTTGGTGTGCTGCAGATAAGCCATCTTGGTAAGCTACTGATACAACATGTGCAGCTGATGATGCTATATATGTGCTATTATTCCCCCCACAAGTTGGAGGTGCACAAGGACTGTGTAACCCCAACTTGGAAGAGAGATACCAATGAGGAACTTTGAATAATGGCTTAGTGAGCAGATCTGCTAACTGTTCTTTAGAAGCAATTTAGTAGGAGTAATTAACCCAGATTGCACTTTTTCCCGAACAAAATGACAGTCGATTTTGATATGCTTTGTTCGAGCATGATACACTGGATTTGCAGTAATGTCAATAGCTGCTTTATTGTCACAATAAAGAATAGTAGGAGCAGATAAACTAACTTGCAAGTCTTTGAGAAGATTATGCATCCAAATAACTTCACAAGTTATCATAGCCAAGGCTCTATACTCTGCCTCGGCTGTGCTGCGAGAAGTAACACTTTACTTCTTGGATTGCCAGGAAATGAGAGAAGAAACAAGAAGCAAACAATAACCAAAGTGATGACCTTCTTCGAGGTAGGACAACTACCCCAATCACTATCACAATAACCCAAAAAATCATTTGTGGAAGAAAATAGTAGTCCTTGACCAGCAGTACATTTGAGGTACCTGAGAACTCTTTGAGCTGCATCTAGATGCTTTTGCCTTGGATTTTGCATGAATTGGCTTAGCAGATGAACTGAATAATTGATATATAGCCTGGAAAAGGTAAGATAAAGAAGCTTACCAACCCAACTTCGATAAACTGAAGGATCTATAAGCAATGGACCTGATATTGCATTGTCATGGAGTTTGGTGTGTTGATCTAGGGGAATAGTAAGTGGTTTGGCATCCAACAAACCAGCTGAAGCTAATAAGTCTAGAATGAATTTCCTTTGACTAATGAAAATACCTTTATCATTTCGAGTGACCTCTAATCCAAGATAATATTTAATTTCTCCCAAATCCTTGATACTAAACTGTGTATCAAGCATTTTTTAAGAAAACTCAACTGGTGAGAATCATTTCCCGTGACCAATATATCATCCACATATATAACAACAGCTGTGAAAAGAGAGCCTTTGGCATAAGTGAAGAGACTATAATCAGCCAAAGACTGAGTGTAACCAGCCATTAATAAACTATGAGTGAGTTTTGAAAACCATTGTCTCGAAGATTGCTTCAGGCCATACAAGGATTTTTGAAGCTTACAAACCAGTTGAGGTGAAGAAGGAGATGTGATATACCCCTGAGGTAAATCCATATAAACCTCCTCAAGGAGATCACCATGCAAAAAGGCATTATTAACATCCATTTGAGACACTTTCCATTTTCTGGCAGCAGCAATAGTTAGTAAGCATTTAACTGTGACCATCTTAGCTATAGGAGCAAAAGTATCATGGTAATCCACTCCCTCAGATTGGGTATACCCTTTAGCAACTAGCCTTGCTTTAAACCTCTATATTTCTCCAGAGGCCTTATACTTAACCTTATACACCCATTTGCATCCCACAAATGACTTTTTGCTGGAGGTAAAGGAACCAATTTCCATGTTTGATTGCTTTCTAAAGCATCAAGTTCTCTATTCATTGCTGCAATCCACTGTGGATCCTTTACAGCTTGATAAAAATGAGTAGGTTCTTTGACAGTGGAAAGGGTAACAATGAATTTTAAATGAGAAGGATCAAATGAATGATATGAAATAAAATTAGCAATACTGTGTTTGTGCAAAGGAAAGAGAGTAGAAGCATCATGATATCCACTTGGTAGTAGAAAGCAAAGCTAAAGTAGGCTTACTATCAACATTATAATCATTCCACCATTTGGGTCTGTTTTCATCCTAGTAGACACTCTAAAATTTGTATAGGCAAAGTGTCGATTAGAAGAATTTGGAATAGATAAAGTAGATGCAGGGATGAAATAGAGACTTCGGGATGTATGGGAGATATAGACTCAGGTGAAGAAGAACTAAGTTCAGAGGCTATCAAAGGAGAATCAGTGGGATTATGATTGCAGACATTTGGTGATGGGAAAAGAGAATCAGTGTGATTATGAGAAGATGAAGATTGATCATCAGTATTTAACAAAGGAATAACACAGTTAGGATCTTGGGAGGTATTAGGTTGTGCAGTAAGGAATGGAAAAATATTTTCATGAAAAATAACATCTCTAGAAATGAAAATTTGATGATTGATCAAATTATGACTTTATAACCTTTTTTTCCTGCAGGATAACCTAGGAAGACTCCTCTTATTGCCCGAGGTGCAAATTTATCAGTAGGATGGATGGAAGCATACACAAGACAACCAAAAACTCTAAGAGAGGTATAAGAAGGAACCTTATGAAACAAAACTTCATGAGGGGATTTGTTGTGTAAAACAGGTGTGGGCAATTTATTGATGATATATGTAGCTGTAAGTAAACATTCCCCCCAATAATGTATAGGTACTCCTGACTGAAATCTCAGAGCCCTAGCTACTTCTAACAAATGCCTGTGTTTTCTTTTTACTCTAGCATTTTGCTGAGGATTGTTCACATGCGTGCTTTGGTGTAAGATGCCAGAAGCAGTCAAGAAAGGAGAAACATCTCTATTAAAGAATTCAGTCCCATTATCACTCCTCGTGATTTTAACATGTTTTCCAAACTGTGTATAAGCATAAGCAAGAAAATCAGTAAGAAGTTTATGAACATGTTGCTTAGTTGGAATAAGAAAGGTCCAGGTAGCCCTAGAATAATCATCAACTATAGTTAAAAAATATTTGCATCCATGTTGTGTCTGAATAGAATATGGACCCCATACATCCACATGAAGCAATTCAAACAAAGAAAAAGTAAAACTAGTACTTGCATTAGGAAATGGCAGTTTACATTGTTTGGCAAGTGGACAAACAGGACAAGATTTATTCCTTGAAGCAGAAACATCATGACTAACATCATCAATATGACTAAGAACTGAATGAGAAGCATGACCTAATCTCATATGCCAAAGAACACTTAATTTGTCTTTAGACTCAGTAAGTAATAAAGTAGAATTAGAAACTGGATGTGGAAAAGGAGAAGTGGAATGAGGTAGTTGTAAGTGATATAGCCCTCCTTGTTCTCTACCAATTTCCAAAGGGCATCATCCGATTTGGACCGAAAAATGCATTGGTGTGGATAAAAGGTAAACCAAACAAGAAGAATCGATGTCAATTTACTTATGGATAACAAATTATAATTGAAACTTGCACAAACAAGACATGCTTAAGTGTTAATTCAATGTTAAAGTCACACAACCAAGAGTTGACACTTGAATGGTGTTTCCAGTAGGTAATAGAATGTGCACATGTGTTGTAAGATGAACAACAGAATGCATTAAAGATAATCTGCTACACATATGATCTCAGTGGCACCAAAGATCTATGATCCAAGTGGCGAGGTTTAGTAATATTACCTATGAAGATAACATAACTCGAACCATACCGCAAAGACGTCGTATGATTGTCTGGAAATTTGACCCTTTTTCTCATCATCATGAGATTCATCATATGATTCATGTGATTGAAATTTGAGATTGAAATTGTTCAAATTGATATGGAGAATGGGAATGCACTCCAAAATCATTCTCATTTGAAGAATCTCCAGAACTTGCATAGCTTTGGAAATAGGCACAAGTTGGATCCATTGGGAGTAGGTGGTTTGCCTTTTTTCTTCCTTTTGGGTGGATATCCATTCAACTTAAAACAAGTCTCCTTATAGTGTCCTTCACCATGACAATAAGAACACTTGATAGAGCTTTAAACTTTTGTTGTGCATGTGCAGAGTTATGATAAAATTGTTGGTTATAAAAAGATGGCATAGAAGTATTGACATTAAAACCAGTGGAATGGATATTTGAACCATTGAATTTTTCTCCACTTTGAACACTCATCACTGAAGAATTACTAGAGATATGAGGACTGGCACCATCATGTGTGACAGGAATATATCCTTGCCTTTGTTTCTCATCTTGCTTGATGAGAGAAAAGGCCTGAGTAATGGATGGTAAAGGATCCATCATCAAAATTTGACCCCTAGCTGTGGCATAACTGTCATGTAACCCCATTAAAAATTGGAGTAGCTTCCTTCTCTGCTCTCTTTCCTCCCGCACCTTATGAGCCCCACAAACACAGGAAATAACAGGTTCTAGAATACTATACTCATCCCACAAATTCTTCAGTTTATGATAATAAATTTCCACCGATTTGTCCTGTTGTTCAAGCATATGAGTATCTTTCAGAATTTGATAGATTCTATGACCATTGATACTCGAAAACCTCTCATGTAATTCATTCCACACACTTGTAGATGAACTCACAAAATTCATCCCATCACTGATTTCATCCGAAACACAATTGAGAATCCAAGTAATCACCATATCATTTACTCTTTCATATTGTGCTAGAATAGGAGAATGTTCTGCAGGTTTTGGGAAATTACCATTGACTATGACCAATTTATTCTTTGCAGATAAAGCAATCTGCATAGATCTCTTCCAAGGACCAAAGTTATCAGTCCCAGTGAGCTTCTTAGAGATTAAAATCAATTCAGGATGATCATTGTTATGCAAAAACAGAGGATGGCTATTTGATTCAATGGAAGCATTTTCAACATTATTGTTATTGGTTGAAACTTGATTATTAAGCACAACATTAGCATAATTCGGTTGTGTATTACTAGACGACATGATAGCAATAAAAAAATTGTAGAAGATCCAAATGATTGAGATCGGAATGATTATTTGATCAAATAAAGATCAAATAAATAGAAAATGCAACGAATTAGAAAAAAAATTTATCTGCGGAAGCGAAACCAGAAACTTACGCTTTGATACCATGATAAGCTTACTGAATTCAAAAAGAAGATCATGGAACAAGATAAAAAACTCTTCTTATTAATCTGCATATTTTTCTCTTATTTAGTTGTGAACCAACTCTACTACTTATACTATTTGTTAACAAGGTACCAAACTAACTAGAGTTACAACTGGCTTTTAACTATGGTTAAAAGGTTTTTACATCTGAAATGATCTCATGTGTTGACACTCCATCATGTAATACTTGGTCCAACTGTCATAGCTAAGGCATTGTTAATTTTAGTTTGCATAATCGGAACTACTTCTTTATGGTTCTTTGACCCATCATGGTGTGCTTGCAGATAAGCCATCTTGGTAAGCTACGATACAACATGTGCAAAACTATGATGATGTGCTATTATATGATGCTCATTAAGTAAAATTCACAGATTCCGTCGCGTTAATTACATGGTAACCCGCCCACGTAACCCTATTAGCCGTAATTGATCCTGGACCCGAATTATTAAACTCGGCATAATACAAAGTACTTAGCGCAAAATTCCCCGACCACACACTCCAGCCAGCAGGATTAATCAAACTATCCATAAACGATTGCATATAAACAACTCTCGAGTATTCTTTCCAAGGCCGCCCTAAATATGTTTTTTTGTAGAGCCTAAATTTTCGACTGGTTTTATTGTGCAATTCTGTATTGAAGTACCGGTATTTTGGTTAATATCGGTTCTACCTTGTGCAGTTATGGTATTGAATTGTCCTTGCAGTGGGAGACGCGGATAAATATTGCAGTTTTGAAGAACAACTGCGGCGTTTCCAAATATGAAATCTACGGTTCCATAAATGTCACATTCTCTGTAGAATTGTCTTAAGGAATGGGTGTATAGGGTGTCTTGGTAGCCTTCGAAGCTGCAGCGATAAAATGTGGATAAGTCTGAACCACTTCGAGAGCTACAGCTTGGTGCTTTGCTGCTCCTGCTGTGTTGCGGATGGTCAAGTCTATTGCGACAAATCCTTGTCCCACCACAACTGTGACAAAATAAAATGTTTAATAATATTGTTACAATTAATTTCCATATTGACTCATGCAGTATATCTTTGTTGTAGCTTGCAAGAGTTGAATACGGATTCCCTCCATTATATCTATCCTTCAAGTTTTTCAATACACATTTAATGACACATTTAGCAATACAATTGTTTACAACGAGTTTTATACCGTTGTCAATTGTTTGCGACGAATTTTAATTTGTCGCTAAAATGTAATTTTATATTGCTAAATGTGTATTAGGAGAAATTGAAGGATAAAAGTAATAAAGGGAATCCTAATCCTAAGATTTGTTAGAAATGAAACAAAAGCAACACTATTTTTAAGGTCAAGAGGCAAAATCGACTTAAAAACTATTATCGAGAGACAATTTTTATTTATAATTTCAATAAATAAGATATTTAGGATAACTCAGGTCAAACCATGCTTCTTAAATAGTTATGTATTGTATCTTAAATAGTCAATCCATCCTAATTTTTATTCATCTTTTTTCTTTTGCTAATGATGAGCTGCCCATCCTAGTAACTACCATACATCTTATATATCGGACTTGCGACTACATCATAAGGCTAGTATGTGTAGTCTTATGGTACCACATTGACTTATAAATTATTATTTATAATTAGTATCATGACGAGTTATCAAAAATCATTACTCTTAGTCAATGTCAAACCCTGATTATGTTTGCATGTATACTTGAAAACCTTAACAAATATATACGACGGTTTCAAAGGCTAGATTTAATCATACTTTATAAACATGAAATTTAAAATTTATTCAAATGTAACAAGTAGCAACTTACTAAATGTAGCCGAGTTAAATGTGGTCCACCCATCATCAACGTTGTGGTTACCGGTGATTATAGTCTTGTTGATTCCATCTCCGATCATCATAATATACCTCTTGTTAGTATCTATGTTAACATACTCGTTATAAACACCAGCCACCACATGAATCACAAAATACCCCTTGCTACCATCAGTCTTATTAGGAGCTGCAGCCACAGCAGAACTAATAGTATTAAAATCCCCACTTCCATTAGGGTTTACCACAACCGTCTTGTTCACCTTCACATTAACCCCAATCGTATAAAGTTTCCTCTTCCGATTATATTCACTGACCGAAAACCTCCATTTATTTTCACCCAAACTTCTCCCTTTTGCTTTGTTTGGAAACCAACCATGTTTAAAAATTGCTAGAGCCGCTATTTAGCATGGTACCATTGGAAAATTGACTCTGAAGGGCACTTTTTAGGGTTAAAGGTGAAGTTATGGACTCAAGCCCATCTAAACAAGTTTGGTGGTTGGTTAATGTCGCGCTAAGAAAACTTTGAAAATCATCAGCTTTGGAATTTTGAAGGGAATTCGTCAAACGGATTGATTGAAAAATGTCAGATAAGATATCAATGTTTAAGTTTTGGAGAATTTGGCAATCGTCGAGAGCACGAATTGTATATGCTGGTAATTTTACCGGTCTTTTGAGGTAGTTATTAATTAATGAGAGGAATATTTTGGTTGCTGAGATTGATTGTTGAAGAGAAATCCGGCCGTGGTCATGTATGGTGGCGGATTGGTTTGATGGTAGGATGGATTTGCAAAAATTTGGGTAAGGTGTGTCTTGGCAGATGGTTTCTTTTGAGGCAGATACTGAAGGGGAAAAGAAATGGAGAATGAGAATAAGAGAGGAAATGAGAGTAATGAAATGCATGTTAGCCATGGTGAAGGAAAACTAGCTAGTATTGTGTGATTAATTGGCTTATATCTTCTGTGTATTTATAGGTACTTGTATTTTGAAGATAAGTCTACAAGTATGAATTAATTATTTATTGGCCCTACGTACCGTGCTAGTATAAATAAGTAGTGGTATATTAAATAATAGAAACTAGCAGGCAATCACTTATGTCACAAAGTCAAAGTTCCTAAAGTAAATGTGTCAAAAAATTAAAACTATATTCCAAAATATAAATAATAGCAACTTATTAAAATGTAAAAATTCAGTACTGTTAACGTCAAGATCCGTCCACACGTTCCAATCACCAAAGCACGTCAAATACTGCACAAAAAAGAGTAAACACCGAAAGCTTGACAGCTTGGGCCGCCGGGGGATAGAATAAGGTTAACAATTGAGGCTTAATGCTCTAGTGCTGAAAAATAATAATCGTGTGTGTACTTTAGAATCAGTGCAAAGTCTTGTATTTATAATGATCTCACTACCTTCTTAGAATCCTTCCCCGTATCGGATTAGGGTTCCTCATTAGATATAATTCCTTAACGGGATTGTATTAGATCCCAAAAATAAGGAAGTTAGTTCAAATCCCAACATCTCCTTCGGTATTTTAGAAACCTAATATAATTAGGAATCATTGATCACTTAAAATACTCCAACGACCAAAGCAAAATATAATCCCACATATATGGTTTAAACAACCTCATGTGGACTGCAACCTACCACACAATCCGGATCCAATCAATCTTGGCCCAACATTGCCCCCCAGTCTTTCATTCAAATAAAATATTTAATGGAAGACTAGTACTTCAAACATGGCCCAATGATTATCAATGAATTGAACCAAGCCCAAGAAACTTCAAAGCCCATACATCAATCCAACCTTTCAACTCCACCCACGTGCCCCATCATGACAACCATTAATGAGTCATCCCTCGGTATTCGAGCACCACTGAAAGGACAAGTTACTTTAAATTCTAATTCTCAAACAAAATAACCCTTTTCCAGAGAACAAACAAACCCTTGCTTCATTTGAATCTCAGAATCCCCTCTCCCCCTTTAGCAAAACTCTCTCCACGGCCGATATCTTCCCCAAGCTTCATCAATGGCTTCCTCTCAAACTCCAACTAACAACACCTCCACTACCGAGACTCCCATCATTGCTACTCCCCTTTCTATCATCCCCACTCCACCAACCTCTATCACAGCCTCTACTGTTTCCACCCCAACCCCTACAGTCCACACCATAGCCACCGATTCCACCATTACCACCTTTGTCACCACAAAAACTCCTTCAGAAAATCCTAACCCCACCGAAATCGACTTGCAGAAAATGATGTGTGAATACCCAAATGAGCAACAGTTTCCCCATGCCAACACTCCTTCTGCTATCACCGATTCGGACCTGGCCGTGATCCAAAAACACTATCAAATCCCTGAAACCCACCAACTCAAAGCCCCCTCAGCTACTAATCGAATGTACCGCCGATCGAACGGGTGGACGGTCATGCCCCTCACCCTCTTAGAAAAAGGTGTCTGCCTCCTAGTACACCCATTCATCCTCACCCTCTTAACTAGGATTCATCAGCATCGGCTTCGCCCAATTAGTGTCGAACTCCTATATCAACATTATAGTCTTTATCGCCTTCTGCCACGAGGCAAGTTTTCCCCCTTCCATAAACTTTTTCTTCTCCTTGTAGCTCTACGACCACAAGTGTAAGTCGTCAACCCTCATCTTCAATGGCTCTTTCTCCCCATCTTATCAACTGTTCTAACATGTTTTCTGATTACAGTATCTCTTATCAAACCCACAGCCGCTAAAAGGGAAGACCTAAAAATTTTCCTCTCTAGAAAATCCACCAAAGATTCGTCGAACCAGCCGAAGACACCCCCACAGAAACTCTTCCTTCAGAAACTATAGCCATCAAACCCTCTTCCACTACCTGAATTAAAAATAGGGCGTTTAAAAAAGCTTCAAAATAAAAAACAACCCAAACCCCTATCATTACTGAAAGCCTCATGGATCTGCCAACATCTGAAAGGACGAAAATCCTCAAGATCAAGAAAAAGAGAGCTAAGGTCATTCCTCTTACTCCCGAAGAACAAAATAATAAATAATAATAACCAACCAAAAATCCTTTAGAAAAGAAACTCCTACTGCTTGTATATCACGAGAAGAAGACAAAAAAAGTAATAAAAAAAACTAACTGAACTCTCTCCCCTTATTCAAATCAGGAATAATCCCCTTCTCATGCTTATCCATGCTTCATGGGTAGTTATCTACTTATCTTCCTGATCCGTTTTTTTAATAAGAAAACAAAAGGATTATCCTTTTTTATTAAAACCCATGCTCGACTTCTCATTTCCTTTCTCCTCTTAATTCTCGCATGCTCCTTATCTCCTAAACCAATTATAGATTGTATTGGATTTGTCCAGTATTGTGCACCTGATTGCAAAATAAATAAATAAATACAACTAAAATAGAATTAATATAAAATTGGACTAATAAATTTATTTTAAGAGGAAATAAACATTTAAATAATATCCTCTTCTTAAACGTATAGACCGACCAATGCGTGATAAAGGAGGTTTTCGAGATATCCTCCTTATGCATCAAAATCTGATGGTAACCTAAAAACGCATCGATAAAAATGAGCAGAGCATACCCTGAAGTGACATCAATCAACTGGTCAATATGGGGAATTGGATAAAAATCCTTCGGACATGCCCTATTTAGATCTGTGTAATCAATGCAAACTCGCCACTTCCCGTTCTGCTTCTGAATTAACACCACATTCGCCATACACTCAGAGTATTCTATCTCAAAGATCACTACAAAAAATTAGATCATTGTCGACGGACAGAGCCGTCGCCAATGACCCTCTTGCCGTCGGCAATGAGGTCATTGGCGACGGCATTGTCCATCGCCCTTTCCGTCGCCGTATGGGTCGTCACCCCTGGCTCCCGTCGCTCGCCGTCGGTAAGAGTGTCATTGCCAACGGGGTCACTGCCGATGGCCAGCCGTCGCCTATGACCTATTATCGATGGCGTTGGCGACGAATACGCCGTCAGTAATATTTTTTCCCGAAAAATAAAAAACAGTCATTGCCGACGGCGTGGCCGTCGCCACTAACCCTCAACTCCCGTCGCCAATGAGTTTTTTATAAAAAAATTTTTTTTTTTTAAAAATGCAAAATATCCCTGTTCATTTACATATACATAATTATACCTGTTATAAACTAAAGAAAAATTATAAAGAATTCTTCACGAATGCATATCAATAACAATAATAGCTTTTGCTATATCAACCATCAAATATGTAAACAACGTAATGACTTATAGATAAAAGTCGTACAATGTAAATACAAAATGTAATCTAAACTCTAGTCTGTACAACTCAAAAGCTGTATAAATATACATATATGAAAGTCAAAATATAAAGATAATGGGTACTACAACCCAAGATCAGGAATGTCGGCACCATCGTCGTCGGTCCTATCGTCGGTCCCACCAATGGTCCCACCGCCGGTCTGACTGCCGGTCCCACCCTCAATAGTCTCATCAGCATCAACCCGGCGGTCATCACCATCTTCACCACGGGTATCGCCTGTGCCACAGCCTCCACCTGTCGAAGTCTCATCAACAAGACCCTACAATATTAAAATATTAATAACGAATTTGAAAATAGAGCATATTTAAATTAGTTTTGTTTGTGTTCTTCAAGTGTTGTTGAGTTTTGCAAACTGGGCGATAACTCGGTCTCCGTATGTCGCAATCGAGTCCCGTAAGTTTTAACACTTGTCTAATACCTATGCGGTGTTATGTGTGTTTGCGTGGCATTCGAATGGAATACGTGTTTTGGGCTGTTTTTCAGCCTTTCGCCCAAGTGTTGGCGAGTTTTGCAAACTGGGCGATAACTCGGATTCCGTACGTTGGTATCGAGTCCCGTAAGTTCTAACGCGTGTCTAATACCTACGCGGTACTATGTGTGTGTTTGCGTGACATTCGGACGGTAGATGCAGGTTTTGGACTATTTTTTGGCCTTTTGCCCAAGTGTTGTTGAGTTTTGCAAACTGGGCGATAACTCGAATTCTGTACGTCAAAATCGAGTCCCGTAAGTTCTAACGCGTGTCTCATACCTACGTGGTGCTATGTGTGTGTTTATGTGGCATTTGGACTGCCAATGCGGGTTTTAAGCTATTTTTCAGAATTTTGCCCAAGTGTTGGCGAGTTTTGCAAACTGAGCGATAACTCGGATTCTGTACGTCAGAATCGAGTCCCGTAAGTTCTGACACGTGTCTAATACCTACGCGGTACTATGTGTGTGTTTGCGTGGCATTCGGATGGTCGATTCGGGTTTTGGGCTATTTTTCAGCCTTTTGCCCAAGTGTTGTTGAGTTTTGCAAACTGGGAGATAACTTGGATTCCGTATGTCAGAATCGAGTTCCGTAAGTTCTAATGCGTGTTTAATACCTACGCGGTGCTATGTGTGTATTTTCGTGGCATTCGGACGGCCGATGCGGGTTTTGGGATGTTTTTCGGCTTTTTGCCCAAGGGTTGTTGAGTTTTGCAAACTTGGCGATAACTCGGATTTCGTACGTCGGAATCGAGTCCCGTAAGTTCTAACGTGTGTCTAATACCTACGTGGTGTTCTGTGTGTGTTTGTGTGATATTCGGACGGCCGATGCGGGTTTTGGGCTATTTTCGGCCTTTTGCCTAAGTGTTGACGAGTTTTGCAAACTGGGCGATAACTCGGATTTCGTACGTCTGAATTGAGTCCCGTAAGTTCTAACGCGTGTCTAATACATACGCGGTGCTATGTGTGTATTTGCGTGGCATTCGGACGGTCGATGCGGGTTTTGGGCTATTTTTTGGCCTTTTGCCCCAGTGTTGTTGAGTTTTATAAACTGGGCGATAACTCGAATTTCGTACGTCGGAATCGAGTCCCGTAAGTTCTAACACATGTCTAATACCTACGCGGTGCTATGTGTGTGTTTACGTGGCATTCGGACGGCCTATGCGGGTTTTGGGTTATTTTTCGGCCTTTTGCCCAAGTGTTGATGAGTTTTACAAACTGGGCGATAACTCGGATTTCGTACGTCAGAATCGAGTCCCGTAAATTTTAATGCGTGTCTAATACCTACGCGGTGCTATATGTGTGTTTGCGTGGCATTCGGACGGCCGATGCAGGTTTTTGGCTATTTTTCGGCCTTTTGCCCAAGTATTGGCGAGTTTTGCAAACTGGGCGATAACTCGGATTTCGTATGTCAGAATCGAGTCCCGTAAGTTTTAACGTGTGTCTAATACCTACGCGGTGCTATGTGTGTGTTTGCGTGACATTCGGCCGGTCGATGCGGGTTTTGGGATGTTTTTCGGCCTTTTGCCCCAGTGTTGTTGAGTTTTGCAAACTTGGCGATAACTCGGATTCCGTACGTCAGAATCGAGCCCCGTAAGTTCTAACGCGTGTCTAATACCTACGTGATGCTATGTGTGTGTTTGTGTGGCATTTGGACGGCCAATGCTGGTTTTGGGCTATTTTTGGCCTTTTGCCCAAGTGTTGGCGAGTTTTGCAAACTAGGCGATAACTCGGATTCTGTACGTCGGAATCGAGTCCCATAAGTTCTAACGAGTGTCTAATACCTACGCGGTGCTATGTGTGTGTTTGCGTGGCATTCGGACAGCCGATGCGGGTTTTGGGCTATTTTTTGGCCTTTTGCCCAAGTGTTATTGAGTTTTGCAAACTAGGAGATAACTTGGATTCTATACTTCAGAATCGAGTCCTGTAAGTTCTAATGTGTGTCTAATACCTATGCGGTGTTATGTTTGTGTTTGAGTGGCATTTGGACGGCCGATGCGGGTTTTGGGCCATTTTTCGGCTTTTTGCCCAAGTGTTGTTGAGTTTTGCAAACTGGGCGATAACTCCGATTTCGTACGTCGAAATCGAGTCCCGTAAGTTCTAACGCGTGTCTAATACCTACGCGGTGCTATATGTGTGTTTGTGTGGTATTCGGACGACCGATGCGGGTTTTGGGCTATTTTTCGGCCTTTTGCCCAAGTGTTGGCGAGTTTTGCAAACTGGGCGATAAATCGGATTCCATACATCGGAATCGAGTCCCGTAATTTCTAACACGTGTCTAATACCTACGCGGTGCTATGTGTGTGTTTGCGTGACATTCAAACGGTCGATGAAGGTTTTGGGCTATTTTTCTGCCTTTTGCCCCAGTGTTGTTGAGTTTTTTAAATTGGGCGATAACTCGAATTCTGTACGTCGGAATCGAGTCCCGTAAGTTCTAACGCGTGTCTAATTCCTACGCGGTGCTATGTGTGTGTTTGCGTGGCATTCGGACGACCGATACGGGTTTTGGGTTATTTTTCGGCCTTTGTCCAAGTGTTGTTGAGTTTTACAAACTAGGCGATAACTCGGATTCTGTACGTCAGAATTGAGTCCCGTAAGTTCTAACGCATGTCTAATACCTACGCGGTGCTATATGTATGTTTGCGTGGCATTTGGACGGCCGATGCGGGTTTTGGGCTATTTTTCAGCCTTTTGCCCAAGTGTTGTTGAGTTTTGCAAACTGGGCGATAACTCGGATTTCGTACGTCGAAATCGAGTCCTATAAGTTCTAATGCGTGTCTAATACATACACGGTACTATGTGTGTGTTTGTGTGGCATTCGGACGGCCGATGCGGGTTTTGGGCTGTTTTTCGGCCTTTCGCCCAAGTGTTGTTGAGTTTTACAAACTGGGCGATAACTCAGATTCTGTACGTCGGAATCGAGTCCTGTAAGTTCTAACGCGTGTCTAATACCTACGCGGTGCTATGTGTGTGTTTGCGTGGCTTTCGGACGGCCGATGCGGGTTTTGGGCTGTTTTTTGGCCTTTTACCCAAGTGTTGGCGAGTTTTGCAAACTGGGCGATAACTTAGATTCCGTACGTCAGAATCGAGTCCCGTAAGTTCTAACGCGTGTCTAATACCTACGCGGTGCTATGTGTGTGTTTGCGTGGCATAAAAATATAGTTACAAATTAAAATTATAAATTACATAAATTAAATAAAGAAATACAGAATTTAATTATTTTTACCCGTCGAATATGTGGTGGGAAGATGTTGGCCAAGACAACTGCACAAACGCGGATGGCCTCCTCCTGTCTCTTACACCTATATGAGGTCACAACTGCACCGTAAAGATCTATAGAGCCATGGACAACCTCCTGAGCCAGCTGGTAGATTCGCTCGCGTGATGGTGCGCCTGATTGCACAACACCGCTCGTCATGCACCCCTTTATGATCCGCCGGAAGAAGTCGTCGGATAATGAAGGGCCAACACCCGATCCACTCGCACCACTACCTCTAGTGGGTGGGCGCCGTCGAGATCTCGCAGCAGGGACTAGGGTGTAAGCTGGGACATGGGGAATGCCCACAACTCTACCCTTCTTTAGTCCCCCTGTAGCCTGCAGCCAATCCTCTATCTCCTCGTCGGCACGCAGACAAAATTTTAGTTCAAGGTTGGTTTGTCTAATAATATTTGTATTCTAGGTGCATAGTAAGGAAAGAAACAAAAACAAGAATGTATACTAGTTTGAATAATTGGGTTCTATTGAATGCCCTGCTTCCTCTCTTCTCCCAATCTTCAAACCTATTGTCAAATCCATACAAACAACAAACTCCAATCATTTCAACCCTTCATTCCCCTTTTAATTTTTATTCATTTCAGTTGCATATATTACCACAAAATAAAAACACAACAAATCGCAAATAATAGCAATTAATATGGTGACCAAAAAACAAGAAGTATTAAACTGATCAATCAAGTAGCAAGAAAATAAAAAGGAAAAAAAGGGAGGGGGAATATATATATATATAGTTGTTGTTTTTAACTCGTACATAATCTTGGAAAATAAAATCAAGCAGAACTAATGGCAATGAAGTGGTAAGTAGGCCCAATATCTTGCCCTAAACTAAAATTAGTCAATTTCATATATATTTTCAACCAAAAAAAATATCTAAATGCAGGGTATTCAAAGGGAAGCAAATAAAATTTAAAATTAGCTATGCAAGAACTGAGAAGAAGAATTAGAGTGGGATAGTGAGTACCCAATTCATACCATCATTAATATCAGTTAGCATTGTCCTACAAAGCTTACAAAATACTAAATTGATAGCTAACTATGAAGTGAGAAAAACTTGCAAACATTATTAGCTAGGTTATATTTGTGGGAAAACTGAAATTGGGATTACCTTGCAGTCGAGAGAGAGAGAGAGAGAGAGAGAGTGAGGGACGACGACTTGCAGTCGAGAGAGAGAGCGAGGGACGACGACGGCGACGACAAGAAAGGGCAGTGGGCGATGGGAAAGGGAAGCCGGCGACGACACGAGGAAGAAGGGGGAGAAAAAAGAACAAGAGAAATGAAAAAAAACGAAGCCACTGTAAGTAAATATTAATCCATTCTCGACGGGCCTCAATACTGACGGCAAATGCCATCGCCTATGTCCTTTTCCCACACCCGCCAAAAAATTCCCACCAAAATTAGGCCCGGGAAGGGTCATTCTTGACGGCGTAGCCGTCGCCAATGAGGTTATTGGCGACGGGGTTATTGCCGTCGCTAATGATGCCGTCGCCAATGACTTATTTTTTTGTAGTGGATAAAATTCTCTGCTAAAAGCTTAGCTATTCCCTCATCTATTATCTTCCGTCTTTCCGGGGCGAAGATCCTTTTTTTTCGAACTGGTTTCTTCATCGAATTAACATGCAATCTATGCACAACCCCAGACATATCACTGGAAATCCATGCAAAAATATCAGCATAACATTGCAATAATTCCACCAAACTGATACGAAAAGGCTCCTTCAACCAAGACCTGATCTTCATAGTCTTATCCTTCTTTCTAGGAATCAACTCCACTTCTTCGGTCTCTTCGGCAAGCGCGACAAGTGGTTTTGAAATGTCTTCGGTAAAAGGCTCGATCTCTATCGCCATAATTCACTTCTACTTGTTGACTCCTACCCCCAAAGAGATTAAGGCATTCCTGTAAACACCTCCTTTCCAGATCGAGATCCCCATCCACCTCCCCAGCTCAATTTGGTGTAGGAAACTTGATTTTAAAATGGGGGATTAAAGTTATTGCCTGAAGAGCCGTTAAGGTCGGCCTTCCCAAAATAGCATTACATGTGGAATCCACATGTACCACAAAAAACCTACAAACTATCTCCACCTGTCGAGGAGCTGTCCCAAAAATTACCAATAGTTCAATCGTCCCTACAACCTTGATCGGGTCATTACTGAATCCATATAGGGGTGGCTCCTGATCGACCTCCAACTTTTGACCATCCAAATCCATCCTCTAGTAAGCATGACATACAAAATATGCACCGAAGAGCCGTTATCAATCATTATCTGTTTCATATCCATCGAACCCACTTGTACAGTGATAACCAGAGCTCCTTCATGTGGTTTGATAGGGTCCGAAGGAAATTCTTCATTAGTAAAAGAGATTACTAAACCGGGGTACAATCTTTCATGCCTAACAGGTTGATCAGACATCGTCAGTATCGCGTCCAAAAATCTTCTCCTTTTCTTTTTAGTAACCTTCCCAACTGACCCTCCCATGATCACATCCACCACCTAGTGTACCGCCTAGGTCTAATCCTGTTGTTGGGGCTGGGGGTTCGATTTCGATGCCGATGTGTTGTTTGCCTACAATGCCCCCAAAGAATCTCGTCCTGCGACGTACGGAACCAAATTCTCATTCTAAATGTTATTCTCGATCAGGTCTTTCAGGCTCTAGCAAGTTTTCGTGGAATGCCCAGCACTCCCATGGTATTAACAGTACTTATTTGGATTCCTTTTGTCAACCTTCGAACCGTACTTTGGTAGCTCGTAGTATGGCTTATCTCTCATATGCTCCAGAATAATAGCCCGATTAGTGTTCAGCTTAGTGTAAATTTTGTTGACCCTCTGATTCGGGAATAATGGGCGTCCTCCACCCGTCCCATCGTTATTGTTGTTATACTTCTTCTAGTAGCCACCCGACTTTTCATTATTGTTCCCCATGCTCTTTTCTTTCTCTTTCAATTTTTCTGACGAGTTCGGATACAGATTACCCATAGCCTCCTCCACCACAATGAGATTCTAAGCCTTGTCGAAGGCTTCAGCCAAACTCTTAGGATGGTTGAACATTAGCTCCTTTACCAACTTTTTTGACTTAACAAGGTCCAACCCATTCTAAAACAGCCCTACTACCTGAAGGTCATTCAAATCCGAGACCCGCCCCACTGCTTTCTAGAACCTTTTTACGTACTGGCCTAGGGTCTCGTTTGAATGTTGTCGAACCTGCGACAACTAGCCGATTGGCTTTCCTCTCCTCTTATTACTGCTGAACCGCGTATGGAATTTATTGCAGAGCCTTCTCCATGATGATATTGAGTTTAGGGTAAGGGTCATCATTCATTGTCGAGCATCTTTCCTCAAAGTCATCATAAACATCTAACCCTTGGTAAACTTTGAATAGCCATAGTAGTCCATCAGCCGATCATAGGCCTGACTATGCTCATATGGGTCCTCTGAGCCATCATAACTCTCCATGTGTGCAGGTTTCTTGTTCGAATCTGCCTTTTCCCTTATGATCTCTGGGGAGAAAGCCGACGAGGATTTGACAAGAACCGCTCCATTCGGATTCTCCCTTTCCTACTTGACTTTGGCTAACTGCTTCTCTAGTTCGGCCAACTCCTCTGTCTCACTTCTTCGGGGAGAACGATCCCTTCTGTCTTTCTTTCCCTCGGGAGATGGAACTCGCCTTCGACTATCCGCCGGACCCCTACTTTCAGAACTTCCTGCCTTAGAATGATTACATCGCCTACTTCGTATGTGCCAAGGGCCATCCGGATGATATATCCTGGACTGGTTCCCGGGTGATCAACCTATTGACCGGCTTCTGCAACTGCTCATGTCCCGAGAGCGGCTCTGAAGCCTACCCTCAGTCCGTCTAGTATTGTCCGAACGATGAGTCATGTACTGAACCTCTGGGGATCGATCCCACATTCAGCTGTGACTGGAGGCACCATTCTAATTCCCCTCGATCAGAAGTTCCATCCGTTGATCAATCTCCTTTCATTGCTCAAGCAAAGCTTTTAAAGTATTATCGGTTTCTTATGCCTTTTTAAACAAAATTCTCCCCCTTTCATCGTGGAGACGCGTTCGGGATGGTAAGCCCTCGACGCGTCCCCCATGTCCATCATTCCTACAGGCAGTAGAGAATAATCTTCGCCTAACGTTAACTCTGTCCAAGCCATCATTTCCCACTGAACGACTTTGAGATCCCAACTATCATGGATGCTCTTGGACGGGCCTAGTTTGTCTTTGACTGAACCCCTTTGATGAGTGGATCCATTTTCTGTAGATTTTTCTACCCCTGAAAATATCTTACTATTCACCATGATGACACCCATAAACAACTGATGTGATTGAAAATAGCAACACTAGAAGACCCTTCTTCTAGAGCCAATGTTAACGCCAAAAATAGAACACACGCTCCAATCACCAAAGCGTGTCCAATCCTGCACAAAAACGGGTAAACACCAAAAGCTTGACGGCTTAGGCCACCGATGGATAGCTCTGGTGTGAGAATAAGTACAGGCTGAATAAGGTTAACAATGGAGGCTTAATGCTCTACTGCCGAAAAATAATAATCGCCTGTGTGTGCACCTTAAAATCAGTGCAAAGCCTTGTATTTATAGTAATCTCACCACCTTCTTAGAATCCTTCCCTGTATCGATTTAGGGTTCCTCATTAGGTATAATTCCTTAACATGATTGTATTAGATCCCCAACACCTCCTTCGGTATTTTAGAAACCTAATATAATTAGGGATCCTTGATCCCTTAAAATACTAAAACTACCAAAACAGAATCCCATATGGGTTTAAACAACCTCATGTGGACTGCAACCAACCACACAATCCAGACCCAATCAATCTGTTAGGTTTGTAAGATTCATGGATATAATTAAATTGCAAAATAAGCGAAAACATGAAAAATTAGAGTTTTAAAATTTTACAAACCATATACTCGGATCATCCTTTATGCATAATTATTAATTAAACGAAAAAATTAAGAACGAGAATTATACCCTTGAAGATTCGAGCTTCTTCATGTACAAGTTCACCTCTAAATCATTTTTGCTTTCAACTTGAATCCACAGGGTTTGTTTCCTTCATTTGATCAACGTTAGCCACCCAAGTGTTTGACCTCTAAAGATGATCCACCAAGGAAGAACAAGTATTCAAGAAGATTGGTATTTGGCAAAAACCCTAGATTCTATCTCTATAGAATTATGTGTACTCTCACAACTCTTAGAATTGTTATTCATGTGTATTGTGAAAAACATTAACCTTCACCCATAATAAGACTTCTCCTATTTATAGATGTAGGCAACCTCCTTAATAATTAAGGAATTGAGTTTTATTTTAATTAATTAAACTTCTTTAATTAATTAGGCTCCTAATCTTATGAGGAATAATTAATTAAAATCTTTCAATTAATTGGTCTTAAAATCTTATTAGGAATATATGAGAGTACTTTTATTAATTAATTCTCAAACACCTTTAAGAATTAAATAATAATAATAAGACTTCTCTTATTAATTTATATTTAATATTTCTAAAATATTAAATAATAAATATTAAGTTATTTAATTTATTCTACCACCATAGATTAAATTAAATACACTTAACTTATTATTACGATTATGTCATTTGCTTCTTAAATACATATTTTTTCTTTTATGGTGTGACCCTTTAGGTTCTCCATATTAAATCGGTTGTGAATAAATCAATTAAAATAATTTTAATCTTACTTAAATAAATAAATTGATCTATTAATTTGTTTAAATTAATAATATTTATTCTACAATAAGGATAAACCTCCTTAGCGATCAATGACTTTCCAGATAATATAGATTTAAACATTAATCATAAAAAAACTCTTGAGTAAATAGTTACCGTACAATTCAATCCTTTCATTATACAATGTCTCAATTAAATATAAGACATGAAATTATTGTCAAGTCTTATTTTATGTAATTATATGTATTTCGATTCTTAAATGCACAACTCCAAATAATGCAAAATAGAAACTCATTTCTAATTTCATTTTGCATTGGCCAAGGACTACTGGTATGTCATTTATCGAATCAAATAGGACATTTCTATTATTTTACTAGAAGCGGTAGATTCTTTATTAATCATTCATTATCTCTGTGACGGGCCCCGAATCCAGGTCCTAAATCACCTCGGATCCGGTTCGATCATTCTATACAACTATTACTATTTGCAGAAGATATAAACATAAATTGTTTATACATTACATTACACACTATTCCCCAAGGTCGAGTAACCTTTACTTATACATAATTCATAACTTTTCTAACATATAACAACATTAATATCATACAATACAAATCTAATCTTGCACGCGTCTACTAAAAGCCGGGCCATGCTTTTGGATATTTCCTTGTATCCGACGTATTCACTTTTAATCAAAGAATGTTTTATCATGATATAGCAAGGGTGAGCATGAAAGTTGCCCAACAAGTTTCAATTCAACAATATAACGATATATCATGATTGAAATGATTTGAATAATTGGCTAGCTATAATTCAACAATATAATTATGAACTAGCGAACAAATTTATGATCAACAAGTATTATACATGAACAAATATATCTCAAAAACCAATTTGGTAATGAAGGTGATCACCTTTCATACATTGACTTATACATGCAATATATACAGAGTACAATTCATGGCAACCAAAGAATGATTAACCATAAGCTTATCCAATGAAACACTCTTAATAGAGTTAAGTAAAACAAACTTGCTGAACTGCTTGATTCTGCAAGAATGAAATTTATAACGCTTTTATCCAAGACCTAATATTAGTAATATAGATCTCCATATTAGAATAATATCATCACAAGAATATTATTATTATATATACAAGCATAGAATAACCTAAATCGTAACCATAACCCTATCGATTACATAACACACATAAGACTCAAGATGTCGTCAAACTATTTTAGTCGACTTGAAAGCGATATAATTCTATCATCCCAGACAATTAGTCATTTTTTATCGAGTCTAATTTCAATTAAACTCTGACTTAACACTTAACAATTAACTTCAATAATTTTCTAAGCAGTCAAAATAATTTTCATAAGTTCGTAATAATTTTTAAATAATTATTTTCATTTATCGTGTATTTTCAATCATTAAAATCGTATTTAAATAAATTAAATACCACATAATTCTTTTATCATTAATATTTATTTATTATCAAATATTAATGAAATACATGTTATAATATTATAATATATTTTATAATATCACAAAGTATTTTTAATACTTTAAAATCACATTTATATGATTTTAAACAATTAACTCCATTATCCAAATAATTGCTTTTAATATTAAAATATTTATATTTTCATGACAAAATATCACAAGTTATATTTTATAACTTAAAATATTTTTATATCACTTAAATCATTTTATATAATTTATAAAAGCATTAATTCCATTTTTCCTTAATTTATTTAATATAGTTATTAAATAAACTAATTATCATTAATATTGATTAATTAATGAATTTCATCACAAAATATTAAAAGTCACTAAAATAACTTAAAATATTTTATTATAACATAATATTATTTTTCATGTATTAAAATCATTTTTAAATAATTTATTTAATATTATAATTAAATAAATTAAATACCATTATATTCCAAAAATATTAATTACTTATGAAATATACTTAAAATAATTAAAAATATTTTTTTCGTAATTAAAATAATTTTTTTGAATTTATTATATATTTTTAATAATTAAAACCATTTTATCTATTTTTAATTAATTTTCTAAATTAGAAATTAAATAATAATACAATTGTTGCTAAAAAGGCCTATATGGCTGACGTAACTGCCGCTTATAGGTGTTCTTGGTGTTCTTGAGACCTTCATGTCAGTTTATAGGGTTGGTGGTTTGACCGTGATTTTATCTAGGTACCTTATGATTTCTGGGTTTGCTAAAGTGTTACTGTTGTAGAATAAATGTAATACTACAACTACAAACTGATTACATGACCAAAACATAACACCACAGAGAGATCTAAGCTCTCAAACGACATGTCAGAGGCTGCTGGGTTCTTTCTGGGTTTCCCAGATTCTCAGTCAGTTCGAGCGACCACCTTGTAGCTTAATTTTATACATGTTCCAGTCATGTTTCATGTGATGTTAAGATTTAATTCTATATTCATTATGTCAAGGTACAACAAACAAGTACCAGATCAACTTAAAAACATCAAAAGCGATGACGATCTAGGCTCGGTCGAACAAGGGTCGAATCTGTTCTTGGTGAATTACGGGTTTCCGAAATTGACTCGACAGGTTAAAAGCGATGTTCACCACCGGCGATTACTTTTTATGGCAAGATCCGGTGATCTAATGGTTTGAGTATGTAGATTACATGTCGTGCTACAATATACAACCTAAAACATGGCATAAACACTAACAGTTCTACAAGATCTGGCGCTGCAAAACCTTGTCGGAAGTTATCTTTGAGATTTTTAAATGCTTGCAGAAATAAGTTTACGTGAGCAGTCAACGAGGTTTGGCCATTCGTATCTCTCTCACTAAAATCATGATCCGGTCGTGTTTTCGGTTTGATTCTGATATACATGTCATAGAAACGATTTATAACTTAAAATACAACAAATAATTAACGTGATGATGATCTATGAGACGACATTTGGTACGTCGAAGCATGTTTTAGGGTTCATAGATCGCTTTTGAAAAACTCATTTTCATGCTTCTAAATGTTATGGATCTGGTATTTAACAACCCAGATCACATCTTAACACCCTCTAACACAACTTAAGCCAACCAATCATAACATCTAACACAAGATCACATGATTTTCGAAATTTAGGGTTCTTACCATTTCTAGCTTGATCCTTGATTTCTGACTCTTGGATCTGTTTTTGGAAAGCTAAGGGATGATTCTAGCTTTGATTCTCACACACTCTCTCTCTAATTTCAGAAAATGAAGAGAGAGAATGGTTTTGGAGAAATGAAAAAGTAAAGTAAGCTTCTTTACTTATTTCTCACCATTAATATGATAGATTCAATGTATAAGGCTGAGATGGCTGCTGATATTAGAGCTATATGGCACATGGAGTGGGTAGGGTTAGTCACCAACTCAATTCTTTGGCAATACTTGCAAGCTACCATCCATTATTCAACAAAGGGCATAATAGTCTTTTTCCATTTAATTTTAATGGCAATTTGGACATTAGTCAAACCCTTAGGGTTTAGGGTTTGGTTAGGGTTTAGGGTTTGGAAAATTTAGGGTTTAAGGTTTGAGTCATTTAGGGTTTGCAATTTAATTTCTAAAATTTTCAATTTAGGTTTTCCAAAAATAGAAAATTAATATTTCTAAATTATAATTAGAATTTTCTAATTATATAAAAATTTCTTAATCATTACTTAAATATTGATAATTAGGATTAATAATTCCTAATTAAAATCACTAATTAAGCAATTTGGGTCAAAATGATCATTAGGGTTTATAACCCTAAAATTAGAGTTTCTAATAGAAAAATAATTTTCCTAAATTAGAAATTAGACTTTGTAATTAGATTAGGATTTTCTAATTACTTAACTTGAAAAGTAGAATTAATATATCCTAATTAACATTAAAACTATTTAATTAACACTTAGGTTTTTCCCTATTTACAAATTAGAATTTCAAATCCGTAATTAGGGTTTCAAATTTGGAATTAGGGTTTTGTAACCAATTTGTTAAGATTAACCCTAATTAATCCTATAATTATTTATACTTATGCCATTAAGTTCCCGATTTATGGTTTCATGGACCGAATTAGGGTTTCGGATTCCCGGAACTGAAATTAGGGGTTTTCGAACCTGCTTTCTAGGGTTACTTGTTAATCATTTAGGGTTTTTCTAACCTAACGTTGACGTTCTTAATATATACTAGGTTTTATTCTGATATCGTTTATCTGGTCAACCCTTGACCCTTAACCACAAACTGTACACATATACACAGAACATATTCACATAAACACTTAATCCTGAACAATTCACTTAAATCCTTCACAGAATTTTGAAATTCTCAAAATTCCTTCTTAAAAATATCATACGCATACACTAATTTTCAGTCTAGGTTCTAATTCTAAACCTTAAATCAATAAATTAATTTTTGTTTTAAATATTCAAAATTCTCGGGTTGTCACATTCACCCCTTCTTTTAAAAATTTTGTCCCCGAAATTTACTTTACACCTTACACCATATTGCTTACACCATTCACACACATTATCACTTGCTACCCATTACACCATTCACAAGAGTAAAAATTTTCAAATTTTTCTGAAGGGTTTTACAGACTATTGTCTGTCATTTTCGCAAAGGTTATAGGAAATTCATCTGCAAACCGTCATAACTTACGGACATAGTGGGTAATTAATCCAAAGATGTCACATACTTATTAAGTATTATTTGGTCGACTGCTTTCTCTTTCATTATGCCATAGGCACAAAATTCTACCTCGGTCTTATTGGATTCCGCACTCAAAACAATTTGGTTCGGAAATTTCTTTCAATGAACACTTAGAGTTTTTATAAACTTTAGTCTAGGTAATCGAATAACATAGACTCATATCAATAATTCAATTCAATCGAATTATTTAAGTGTCGCCAAACCAGATTGGCAAATTATAATTTTGAAAATATTTTTGAGAATGACGTCGTGATGATGCATCTTTGTATTAACAAATCGCTTTGAGGATGCCATTGTATTGATTTTGTCATAACACATCATACAATAGTGGAACAACAATTTTAGATCAAATTCACACTAAGTATTCCTCAGATTTACAACTCCATCAAATTTTTATCATCTCTGCGCACTGTGTTGTATGGTACATAAGTGATAAAAAAAATAAATTTTGATATTTCAAATCATTTAAGGTCTAAATTGAAATAAGTAGCATAGACTATACTTTAAACTGCTTTCAAAAATGATTACGAGTCTACATTTTTTTTTCAAAAGCACATAGTGCGTATTTAGCTTGATGTCAATCATTTCGAAATCTAGCATAGCTAGGATTTTTGGAAAACTTATGTCTCCACTAAAAATTATTGGCTTAACAAGCTATCTGTTCCTATTATCCTCGATATTCTGTTTACACAACTATACCCAGTTCGTAAAACCACACTTATGAGTCCATAAATTGCCACAATCATATAAGTTTAAGAACTTTCCTAGTCTGACCTTTGGCTTCCGTTCACTGAGGGGTTCATAAACATTTCATATAACTATGAATCAAGTATGTCACATAAGTATGAGTTTTAAGAACTCGTACAAAACCTTATATCCTCTACCTATGACCTATCTATCTGTTATACACATGAGAAAGGAATCACCCTCTTAACACGCATATAGCAAATAGCGCGACACAAACATTTCAATGATTATCATTGTCAAAACTAAGTAGTTTCTACACCAAGTATAATTCCCCGCCCACACAAGGAATCATACAACTCAGCTGCCGACATGAGTCCTCAATTGAAATCCCCACCTACCACTAACACACTTCTCAATACAAATTTCATTTAACTCGTATTCATAATCCTTTCCTGAATTTGTACCAATTATAGTACAACTGACAAAGCAATCATTGTTGTAAACTTTTCAATCATCAGATTGATTCTTATCCCTGCTATCACTTTATCAGATCACGGAGTGATCTCATCATATATGTTACGATTTATTTCTATACTATGATCGTTATGTTTTACGATTTTCTATCACTGCACATTTAGTCTTTTAGACTCTATCTTTTCACCACTACAGTTCAACTTTATTATCAGAGTTAGGGAACTCTGTATCTTATAACTCGCCGAGATTCGTCTTTGAATCTTACTGACCAACTAACTCTATTTGAGTTAATACTTATCCTAATCACTGCGGTTATTAGTCTCAGGTGTTCCTACTTAAGCTTCTTAACCAACAGCTCTGATACCAACTGTGAGGGGCCCCGAATCCAGGTCCTAAATCACCTCGGATCCGGTTCGATCATTCTATACAACTATTACAATTTGTTGAAGATATAAACATAAATTGTTTATACATTATATTACACACTATTCCCCAAGGTCGAGTAACCTTTACTTATACATAATTCATAACTTTTCTAACATATAACAACATTAATATCATACAATACAAATCTAATCGCACGCGTCTTACTAAAGTCGGCCGCTCTTGACCTTTCCTTGTATTCGACGTATTCGCTCTTAATCTGCAATGTTTTATCATGATATATGGGTGAGCATGAAAGTTGCCCAACAAGTTTTAATTCAACAATATAACGATATATCATGATTGAAATGATTTGAATAATTGACCGCTATAATTCAACAATATAATTATAACTAGCAGGAACAAATTTATGACCTGAACAAGTATTATACATGAACAAATATATCTCGAAACCAATCGGTAATGAAGGTGATCGACCTTTCATACCGACTTATACATGCAATATGCATGAGTACAATTCATGGCAACCAAAGAATGATTAACCATAGCTTATCCGAATGAAACACTCTTAATAGAGTTAAGTAAAACAAACTTGCCTGAACCGTTGATTATCGCAACGCAATTTATAACGCTTTATCCGAAGACCTAATATTAGTAATATAGATCACCAATATTAGAATAATATCATCACAGTAATAATATTATTATATATATAAGCATAGAATAACCTAAACACATAACACATAACCCTATCAGTCTATAACACACATAAGACTCAGTATCAGGTCAAACTATTTTAGTCTGACTTGAAACCGACATAATTCTATCATCCCGACGGTCTAGTCAGACTTTTATCGAGTCTAATTTCAATTAAACTCTGACTTAACACTTAACAATTAACTTCAATAATTTTCTAAGCAGTCAAAATAATTTTCATAAGTTCGTAATAATTTTTAAATAATTATTATCATTTATCGTGTATTTTCAATCATTAAAATCGTATTTAAATGAATTAAATACCACATAATTCTTTTATCACTAATATTTATTTATTATCAAATATTAATGAAATACATGTTATAATATTATAATATATTTTATAATATCACAAAGTATTTTAATACTTTAAAATCACATTTATATGATTTTTAAACAATTAACTCCATTATCCGATAATTGCTTTTAATATTAAAATATTAATATTTTATGACAAAATATCACAAGTTATATTTTATAACTTAAAATATTTTTATATCACTTAAATCATTTTTATATAATTTATAAAGCATTAATTCTATTTTTCCTTAATTTATTTAATATAGTTATTAAATAAGCTAATTATCATTATTATTGATTAATTAATGGATTTCATCACAAAATATTAATAAATACTAAAAATAACTTAAAATATTTTATTATAACATAATATTATTTTTCATGTATTAAAATCATTTTTAAATAATTTATTTAATATTATAATTAAATAAATTAAATACCATTATATTTCAAAAATATTAAATATTTATGAAATATACTTAAAATAATTAAAAACTATTTTTCGTAATTTAAAATAATTTTTGGAATTTATTATATATTTTAATAATTAAAACCATTTTTATCTATTTTAATTAATTTTCTAAATTAGAAATTAAATAATAATACAATCGTTAAAAGTATTCTATAGCGACAGGCAACCAATCCCGCTATAGGTGTTCTTGGTGTTTTTGAGACCTTCATGTCCGGGTTTATATGGTTGGTGGTTTGGCCAGTGATTTTATCTGAGTTTCCTTATGATTTACGGTTTGCTAAAATTATTCTTGTTGTAGTATAAATGTAATACTACAACTACAAACTGATTACATGAGCAAAACATAACACCACAGAGAGATCTAAGCTCTCAAACGAAATGTCAGAGGCTGCTGGGTTCTTTCTGGGTTTCCCAGATTCCCAGTCAGTTCGAGCGACCACCTTGTAGCTTAATTTTAAACATGTTCCAGTCATGTTTCATGTGATGTTAAGATTTCATTCTATAGTCATTATGTCAAGGTAAAACAAACAAGTACCAGATCAACTTAAAAACATCAAAAAAGTACGATCTAGGCTCATTCGAACAAGGGGTCGAATCGTTTTCGTGAATTACGGGTTTTCCAGAATTAACCGACACGATTAATCAAAGATGTTTGACCAATTTGATTACTTTTGTATTGAGCAAGATCCAGGTGATCTAATGGTTTGAGTATGTAGATTACATGTCAGGCTACAATATCCAACCTAAAACATGGCATAAACACTAACAGGTTACAAGATCTAGCGCCTGCAAAACCTTGTCAAAAGTTACTGAGATTTCTGGGCTGCCCAGAAATCAGTTTCTGTAAGACCCCAACTTTTATAAATAAAGATGAATTTTCTATAAATATTATTTTTGAATATTATGGAGTAAATTTGATATAATGTTATAGTTGTGGGTAATATTTATAAATTTTGCAAAGTAAGCAAGTTGTTATAAAATATTCGTTTGATCGGGGAATATTCTTTTTGTTCTGGGGAATATTAAATGCGACGGCACAATCATTAGTGGACCCCACAAATTAATTATTGTCGGATTGAGAAAATGACAAAAATACTTTATGAAAATAACTACGGAGGTGTTACTGTTAAAACTGTTGAACTACCCATTAGTAAAAGTAAAGAATACGTCTGGCATTAGTTAAGTAGCACTTGGGATTGATTATTGATGCTTACGTGAGAAGTCACTCATTATATACTCAATTATTGCTACAAATAATTCTTTGCATCATATCTCTTATATTATTGATTCAATTATTGTCACAAGATCATCCAGATAATATGTTATATTATTAAATCAATAATTGAGACGACAAGTTATAAATGATTAATAATTGTTGAAAGATTAAATATGTGTTTATTAAAATAAAATGATTTGTGGTAATATTTATTCAATCCTTGATGTATATAAAGAGTCTATTATGAGACGTTTGTGGTAAGTTTGGTTATTTTATGGGGGGGCCATATGTCATCATCTAAGAGTCTCTTCATCAATAGTAATTCCCTTCGTCAATAGTAATTACCTTCATCAATAGTAATTACCTTCGTCAATAGTAACTACCTTTACAGAGACGTCAAACCACTTGCCGTTTCATATTACGAGCGTCCAACCAATTGTCGTTTCACATTACAGCGTCAAACCACTTTTCTTTTCACATCACTATCGCTGCCCACTTGCCTTTTCATATTTCAAGTGCTAAGCTAGAAATCTTCTATAAATAGAGGCCTAGTGCTTCATTATTTTCACGAATTCATTCAAGCTATAGAGAGAGAAAGTATAGAGAGAATAAGAGAGAAGAAGAAGAGTATTCTCATTACTACACTACTGCGAGATTCAATCTACTACTAATGTAAGGGTGTTATTCTTTCTTATTCATGAAGAGAATGTTGTTATTCCATTGCTTATTATTCTCATTGGAATAACTTTTATATCTGCTTTTTACCCTAAGCTTGGTGACATTCTTCTATTATTCATTGGAACATCCTATCTGTGTGTTTTATAACGGACTGGTTCCGTCTTTATTATTATTCTGTTAGAACATCTTGTCGATGTGTGTTTACACATTTTACTGGTTAAAATCTTTATTATTATTCCGTTGGAACATCACATGCATGTGTTTTACACCGCACTGGGTTCCGTCTTTATTATTCTCATTGGAACATCCAGCTTTAGTTGCAAATTTTGCCTCGACTGGTTCCGTTATTATTATTCCGTTGGAATAACTTTTGTCTATCTGATCTTAGCATGCATGGTGATTTCTTTTGTTATTCCATTCTTTATTATACTCAGGTTGGTTAAAGTTTTGACTTCTATACTCCATGAAATTAGAATATCCTTGATATTTGCGCTTCATCCATAATCTTTTCATGGAAATATTCTTCGGATCATTCTTGAATTTTACTCTACAAAGCAGTATCATGTTGACAATTTGGACATTATTAGTTCCTGGATAAATTAATTCTTGAACTTGTTTTATTGAATTCTTATATCATTGTCATCATCCTCATGTTTATATTATGTTGAAAGTCATATGTGGCATGTAGTGCATAGATGGACTTGGTATGATTATGACCAGGGATTATTCGGTGTAATCATGACCGTAATGTTACAAATGATGTGGTAAAAGTTATCATTGGCCCGTAGTGCATTGATGGACAGTTGTTGGCATGATCATGACCATTAATGAATACACGAATGTCCTTGGCTGTAGTGCATGGATAATTTGTGGTCGTGATACTAAAGAATATCTTTGGCCGTAGTGCATGGGTGATTTGATGATGTGGATTATTTATTAAGTTTGAGTCCCAAATGATAAAAGTCATGAAAAACCTTTTAAATCATAAAAGATAGTAGATTTTATTCTCTACTTGACTCTTTCAATGGATTTCTTGTTCATTGCAGATTAAACTTGATGTTGTTATATTTTATCGGTTTAACATCATGTTGAAGGCTAACGATAATTTATTACGCATTATCTTAGTCATAATATTTCTTCTTGGGCTAGTTGAGCTCACCCTTTCTTTCAACGTTCTCTTCAGAAATGAGAACATAGCGAGGGACTAGTCGGGAAGCGGAGTGATTTGTCCGGAAGGATAGCATTAGTAGTTCTCACTATTATGTGAAATAGTGTGTTAATAATTGTAATGAGAACTCCTTTTGAGTTTGTATAATCTCTAGTAGACAATAATTGTATTCAAACTCACAGTTATGTTTTGTCGTATTGTACACGACAGTTATATTAGTAAGTTGTATTTGAATTTTGTAACATGTATCTGACAACCCAAGATGGGTGATGTACACCTAATTTTGGGGGCATCACAGTTGGTATCAAAGCTTATGGATATGATCCCTGGCTAAGATGTGAGAATAGTTCTAGGAGGGGAGAGACGGGGAATTCCTTCGCTAGTATGACCTACCTAAGTTTATGTGGTATTTAATTGGTCGGTCAGAATTTAGGGATAATATGTTACATGTCAATTAACCTTTGTTTTGTGGAAGTATCTGAAAATGACATCCGAGAATGTTGAGAATAGCAATGGAGCACAGGCGACCGTTGATTCACCACATATCAATAATCAGGATAATGTGCATCAGGAAGGCGACAATCCTCATGCAAACAACAACACTGACCAAATGATGAATGATCAAATGTTTAGGGGCTTTATGCAATTCATGCAATAAGCGGTGAGGCGGCTCCGCCCAAAATGCGGTGGAAACACTAGAAACTCTCGAGGAGGTCACCGCTAAATGCCTTCAAGGAGTGGAACCACGAGTTTAAGGGAGAGCCAAAACCACTTATGGCGGAAGCATGGATAAAGCGAGATCACCAAGATATTTGATGTCTTGGGATGCTCCGAGAGCAAAAGGTTCCTTTCACGCTTTATATTGCGGCGGAGGCGATTACTTGTGGGAATCGGTAAGAAACGTACTCAACCTACCATCTTGAAGATGTCTTGGGAGAAGTTCCAAGAAGTCATTCAACGAAAAATACTTTCCGAAAGTATTCGTCACATGAAGGAGGTGGAGTTTATCAAGTTGGAATAAAACAATATGGCCAGTGTCGCAATACGAGGCTAAATTTGAGGAGTTATCCTGTTTCGTCCCCACTTGGTGGATAATGAAGAGAGAATGACACGGATGTTTTATGAGGTTTGAAGCCGGGAGATACGTCAACATCTTATTTCTCATAAACTATGTTTATATTCGGATGTTGTAAATAGGGCTCGATTAGTGGAGCGCGATAACGAGTCAACGCTTGACTAAAAGAGAGTAGCCGAAGCAAATGATAATACCGGTGATGCGGTCATCGAAGCGGTGACAACAAGCGTGGAGGAATCAACGGGCCGAAATGGTAACCACTTGGTGGTAATCGAGGCAAAATAATAAGAATGGACATTTCAAAAGAAGAGATTCAACAATGATGGAAAGACGTCGGACTGAAAGACCGTCGTTAAGGAAGGAGAACGACCACCTATCATATGTTTCAAATGTGGAGGGAGGGCACATCGGTCAAAGCTGCGTGATGCTAGTCAAAAGCATGTTATAATTGTGGAAGAGAAGGTCACTTAGCCCGATTTTTTCGTTCACCGAAGAAAAATTCAGCTAGGATGGAGGCACCAAAGGCCGCCCAGAAAAGTCAAAACCGGTAGTGCAAGGGAGAGCGTTTGTTGTGACCTCCCAGAAATCAAGGAACCCGAATGAGGTCATCACGGGTAAGCTTATCATAAACTCTAACAAAATCTATACTTTATTTGATATCGGTTCTACCCATTCTTTTATTTCTCCTACTTGCGCTCATTGATTAAATTTGACTCCGGAGAAATTAGACTTTGACTTATCTGTGGAAACTCCGTTGGGAGAAACCTTCATTACATCCAAGTCTTCCTAAGGTTTCTCAAGGCATAGATGCGATTTGGGTCATTGTTGATAGATTGACCAAGTCTGCTCATTTCTTCTTGTCTGAAACTTATACACTTGAACGTCTTGCTCGTATGTATATAAACGATATTGTAAGATCGCATGGTATCTTGCATATCCATAGTTTCCGATCGAGACCCAAGATTCACTTCACGATTTTGGGTTAGTTTGCAAAAAGCTATGGGCACAGACTTACGATTTAGCTCAAAGATATCATCCTCGAGACGGACGGACGGTCGGAGGACTATTCAAACTCTTGAAGATCTATTAAGACTCGTGTCCTTGATTTCAAGGAAGTTGAGACAAGTTCTTACCATTGGTGGAGTTTTCCTACAACAACGGTTATCAAACAAGTATTGGCATGGCTCCATTCGAGCGTTGTATGGAAGAAAGTGTCGTTCTCCAAAGTATCTTTGGGATGAGGTGGGTGAAACAACGTTGTTGGGGACCGGAGTTGATGCGTTATGACTACGGAAAAAGATTTAAACGAACAAACAACATATAAAAACCTCACAAAATCGACAAAAGAGTTATGTTAATCTTCATCGAAAGGACGTGGAATTCGATATAGGAGATCATGTGTTGTTGCGTGTTGCTTCATGGAAAGGAGTTACGAGATTTGGAAAGAGAGGAAAACTCAATCCTCGATTCATCGACCCATTTTTAATCCTCGATATTGTGGCCTATAGACTAAGCTTTCTGCCAAGTATATGTCTCGTGTTCATAACATTTTCACATATCCATGTTACATAAATATGTGAAAGACCGAACCACATTATTGAGTTAGAAGCAAGATTTAATAGCGAAGTTTTGACGTATAAAGAGGTTCTGTTCAAATCTTGGATAAGAAAGAACATATTCTACGCTCGAGGTTATACCTCAAGTTAAAGTTTTGTGGAGAAACCACGATGTTGAGGAAATGACTTGGGAGTTAGAATCGAAATGAAATCAAGGTATCCTTACCTCTTGACATACCGAGTCGTAACCTAATTTCGAGGAAAAATTTCATAAGAAGGGAGGTTGTAAAACCCCAACTTTTATAAATAAAGATGAATTTTCTATAAATATTATATTATGGAGTAAATTTGATATAATGTTATAGTTGTGGGTAATATTTATAAATTTTGCAAAGTAAGCAAGTTGTTATAAAATATTACGTTTGGTGGGGAATATTCTTTTTTGTGGGGAATATTAAATGCGGACGACACAATCATTAGTGGACCCCACAACGGAATTATTGTTAGATTGAGAAAAGCGACAAAAATACTTTATGAAAATAACGGCGGAGGTGTTCTGCAGTTAAAAGCTGTTGAACTACCCGGTAGTAAAAAAATACGATGTCTGGCGTGGTTGCATAGTAGCACATGGTATTGATTATTGATGCTTACGTGAGAAGTCACTCAGCTATACTCAATTATTGCTACAGTAATTGCTGCATCATATCTCTTATATTATTGATTCAATTATTGTCACAGTATCATCATATAATATGTTATATTATTAAATCAATAATTGAGGCGACAAGTTATAAATGATTAATAATTGTTGAAAGATTAAATATGTGTTGATTAAAAATAAAATGATTTGTGGTAATATTTATTCAATCCTTGATGTATATAAAGAGTCTGTTATGAGGCGTTTGTGGTAAGTTTGGTTATTTTATGGGGGCCCATAAGTCATCATCTAAGAGTCTCTTCGTCAATAAATAGTAATTACCTTCAATCAATAGTAATTACCTTCGCCGATAATAATTACCTTCATCAATAGTAATTACCTTCGTCGATAAATAACTACCTTTACAGACGTCAAACCACTTGTCGTTTCATATTACAGAGCGTCGAACCAATTGTCGTTTCACATTATAGGCGTCAAACCACTTTTTTTTTCACATTACCCGATCGTCGAAGCCACTTGCCTTTTCACATTTCAAGTGCTAAGCTAGAAATCTTCTATAAATAGAGGCCTAGTGCTTCATTATTTTCACGAATTCATTCAAGTTATGGAGGAGAGAAAGTATAGAGAGAATAAGAGAGAAAGAAGAAGAGTATTACGGTACTACTACTCTTTGCGGTATTCAATCTACTACTAATGTAAGGGGTGTTATTCTTTCTTATTCATGAAGAGAAGCTGTTGTTATTCCATTGCTTATTATTACATTGGAATAACTTTTACCTATATCTGTGCGGTTTACCCTATACTTGGTGACATTCTTCTATTATTACTGGACTGGAACATCTTATGCATGTGTGTTTTACACGGACTGGTTCCGGTTCTCTTTATTATTATTACTGTTGGAACATCACATGCATGTGTTTTACATCGGACTGGTTCCGTCTTTATTATTACATTGGAACCATCACAGCCGGTGCAAATTTTGCACGACACGGGTTCCGTTATTATTATTACATTGGAATAACTTTTATGTCTCTGCAATCTGCATGCATGGTGATTTCTTTTGTTATTCCATTCTTTATTATACTCAGTTGGTTAAAGTTTTGACTTCTATACTCCATGAAATTAGTAGAATATCCTTGATATTTACGCTTCATCCAGTATCTTTTCATGGAAATATTCTTCTGATCATTCTTGAATTTTACTCTACAAAGCAGTATCATGTTGACAATTTGGACATTATTAGTTTCTAGATAAATTAATTCTTGAACTTGTTTTATTGAATTCTATATCATTGTCATCATCCTCATGTTTTTATTATGTTGAAAGTCATCTGTGGCCTGTAGTGTATAGATGGACTTGGTATGATTATGACCAGGGATTATTCGGTGTAATCATGACCGTAATGTTACAAATGATGTGGTAAAAGTTATCATTGGCCCGTAGTGCATTGATGGACAGTTGTTGGCATGATCATGACCATTAATGAATACACGAATGTCCTTGGCTGTAGTGCATGGATAATTTGTGATCGTGATACTAAAGAATATCCTTGGCCATAGTGCATAGGTGATTTGATGATGTGGATTATTTATTAAGCTGAGTCCCAGCGATAAAAGTCATGAAAAACCTTTTAAATCATAAAAGATAGTAGATTTTATTCTCTCTTGACTCTTTTAATGGATTGCTTATTCAATGCTAGATTAAACTTGATGTTGTTATATTTTATCGGTTTAACACTTGTTGAAAACTAACGATAATTTATTACGCATTATCTTAGTCATAATATTTCTTCTTGGGCTAGTTGAGCTCACCCTTTCTTTCACTGTTCTCTTCAGGAAATGAGAACATAGTAGGGACTAGTCGGGGAACGGAGTGACGGTCCAGAGGATAGCATTAGTAGTCCTCACTATTATGTGAAATAGTGTGTTAATAATTATAATGAGGACCCCTTTTGAGTTTGTATAATCTCTAGTAGACAATAATTGTATTCAAACTCACAGTTATGTTTTGTCGTATTGTACACGACAGTTGTATTAGTAAGTTGTATTTGAATTTTGTACCATGTATCTGACGACCCAAGATGGGTGATGTACACCTAATTTTGGGGGCATCACAGTTGGTATCAAAGCTTAGGGATATGATCCCTGGCTAAGATGTGAGAATAGTACTAGGAGGGGAGAGACGGGAAATTCCTTCGCTAGTATGACCTACCTAAGTTTATGTGGTATTTAATTGGTGAAATCGAATTTAGGGATAATATGTTACATGTCAATTAACCTTTGTTTTTTGGCGATGTCTGAAAATGACATCCGAGAATGTTGAGAATAGCAATGGAGCACAGCGATCGTTGATTCACCACATATCAATAATCGAGATAATGTGCATCGGGGAGGCGACAATCCTCATGCAAATAATAACACTTGACCAAATGATGAATGATCAAATGTTCGGGGCTTTATGCAATTCATGCAATAGCGAAAGAGAGAGCGGCTCTGTCCAAAATGCAGTGAAACACTTGGAAACTCTCGGTGGTCACCGCTTAAGCAGTTCAAGGAGGCTGGGACCACCGGGAGTTTATGGGAGAAACCAAAACCACTTATGGCGGAAGCATGGATAAAGCAGATCACCAAGATATTTGATGTCTTGGGATGCTCGAGGAGCAAAGGTTCCTTTCTTGCCCTTTATGTTGCAGCGGAGGCGATTCTTGGTGGGAATCGGTAAAACGTACTCACACTTGCCATCTTGAAGATGTCTTGGGAGAAGTTCAAGAGCATTTCAACGACAAATACTTTCCCCAAAAGTATTAAATCACATGAAGGAGGTGGAGTTTATCAAGTTGGAACAAAACAATATGGTGAGTCGCAATACGAGGCTAAATTTGCGGAGTTATCCGGTTCGCGTCCCACTTGGTGGATAATGAAGAGAGAATGACACGGATGTTTCTAAGAGGTTTGAAGCCGGAGATATGTCAACATCTTATTTCTCATAAACTATGTTTATATTCAGATGTTGTAAAGAGGGCTCAGTTAGTGGAGCGATAACGAGTCAACGCCTTGACTAAAGAGAGTAGCCAGCAAAATGATAATACCAATGAGAAGCGATCATCGAAGCGGTGACAACAAGCGTGGAGGAATCAACGAGCGAAAATGGTAACCACTTGGTGGTAATCGAGGCCAAAACAATAAGAATGGACATTTCAAGAAGAGAGATTCAACAATGATGGAAAGGCGTCAAGCACCCGGCAAGACATGTCGTTAAGGAAGGAGAAATCACCACCTATCATATGTTTCAAATGCAGAGGGGAGGGGCACATCAGTCCAAACTGCGTGATGTCGTCCAAAGCATGTTATAATTGTGGAAGAGAAGGTCACTTAGCCCGATTTTGTCGTTCACCGAAGACAAATTCAGCTAGGATGGAGGCACTAAAGGCCGTCCCAGAAAAGTCAAAACCGGTAGTGCAAGGGAGAGCATTTGTTGTGACCTCCCAGAAAGAAAGGAACCCGAATGAGGTCATCACGGGTAAGCTTATCATAAACTCTAACAAAATCTATACTTTATTTGATACCGGTTCTACCCATTCTTTTATTTCTTCTACTTGCGCTCATCGATTAAATTTGACTCCGGAGAAATTAGACTTTGACTTATCTGTGGAAACTCCGTTGGGAGAAACCTTCATTACATCCACTGTTTATAAGTCTTGTTTGGTTCAAATCGGTACCTCACATTACACCTTAGATCTTATTTAATTGAAAATACTTGCATTTGACGTGATTCTAGGGATTGATTGGTTAACTACTCATCATGCAAAAATTGATTGTTTCCGTAAGGTTGTTAGCTTTCATATTCCTAATCAACCTATTATGCGAATTCAAGCGACCAAACCATTAAAATCAATCACGGTCATCTCAAGCCATAAAGCTATTCGTTTATTGAAAAACGGATGTCAAGCTTTCTTAGCTCATGTCACATATTTAAACAAAAATATGTCAATTTTGAACGATATTTCTATTGTTAATAAATTTTCTGACGTATTCCCCGAAGAACTTCCTGGCCTACCCCCTGAGCGTGAAATTGAATTTTGTGTCGACCTTGAACCCGGTACAAAACCTATTTCCAAAGCCCCATATCGAATGGCTCCTATTGAACTTCAAGAGCTAAAGACCCAACTGCGGGAATTGTTAGACATTGGCTTTATTCGTCCTAGTACTTCTCCTTGGGGTGCTCCTGTTCTATTCGTGAAGAAGAAAGATGGGAGTATGCGACTTTGTATTGATTATCGGGAGTTGAATCATGTCACCGTCAAAAATAGGTATCCATTGCCACGTATTAATGACCTGTTTGACCAGTTGCAAGGAGCCAAATTCTTTTCAAAGATTGATCTTGGTTCCGGATATCACCAATTTAAGATTAGAACCGATGACATTCCAAAGAAGGCTTTCAGAATTCGGTACGGGCATTATTCCTAGTCATGTCCTTTGGATTGACTAATGATCCTGCTGCCTTCATGGATATGATGAACCGAGTATTCAAGGAATATTTGGATCACTTTGTGGTCGTCTTTATTGATGGCATCCTTATTTATTCCAAAAGCCGTGAAGATCATGAGCAACACTTGAGGCTGACACTCCAAAAGCTTCGTGAATACAAGCTTTATGCCAAGTTGAAGAAATGTGAATTACGGCTTGAAAGTAGTATTCCTTGGGCACGTAGTATCAAGTCATGGAATATCTGTTGACCCGACAAAAGATTGAAGCAATTCAAAGTGGGAACAACCTAAATCGATGGTATTTGAAGTCGTAGCTTTCTCGGTTTAAATTGGTTATTATCGGAGATTCGTGGAAGGATTTTCTCGAATCATTATTCCATTGACTTCAAATGACTCGAAAAGATACAAAGTTCGGTTGGAGGCGAAGAATGTGAGAAGAGTTTTCAAGAACTCAAGATGAGACTCATTTAAGCTGTTAAAATGATACCATCCGGCTCGGAGGGATTTGTCATCTGGTGATGCTTGAGGGGAAAGGGTTGGGATGTGTTCTCATGCAACATGGAAAAGTCATAGCCTATAGGGTTGGTGGTTTGACCGTGATTTTATCTAGGTTCCTTATGATTTCTGGGTTTGCTAAAGTGTTACTGTTGTAGTATAAATGTAATACTACAACTACAAACTGATTACATGACCAAAACATAACACCACAGAGAGATCTAAGCTCTCAAACGACATGTCAGAGGCTGCTGGGTTCTTTCTGGGTTTCCTAGATTCCCAGTCAGTTCAAGCGACCACCTTGTAGCTTAATCTTATACATGTTCCAGTCATGTTTCATGTGATGTTAAGATTTCATTCTATAGTCATTATGTCAAGGTACAACAAACAAGTACCAGATCAACTTAAAAACAACAAAAAGAAATGCGATCTAGGTTCGATTCGAACAGGGGTCGAATCGCTTGGTGAATTTTGGGTTTTCCAGAAATTCAACCGGACAGTTGGTCAAAGCATGTTTGACCATTGATTACTTTTGTTATGAGCAAGATCCAGGTGATCTAATGGTTTGAGTATGTAGATTACATGTCAGGCTACAATATCCAACCTAAAACATGGCATAAATACTAACAGGCTACAAGATCTAGCGCCTGCAAAACCTTGTCAGAGGTTACTGAGATTTTTGGGCTGCCCAGAAATCAGTTTCTGTGAACGGTCAACGAGGTTTGACCGCTCGTATCTCTCACTAAAATCATGATCTGGTCGTGTTTTCAGTTTCAGATTACAGTATACATGTCATAGAACAGATTTATAACTTAAAATACAACAAATAATTAACAGACAATGATCTATGAGCCCTGACATTTGGCTGTCAGGCCATGTTTTAGGGTTCATAGATCAGTTTTGAAAAACTCATTTTCATGCTTCTAAATATTATGGATCTGGTATTTAACAACCCAGATCACATCTTAACACCCTCTAACACAACTTAAGCCAACCAATCATAACATCTAACACAAGATCACATGATTTTCGAAATTTAGGGTTCTTACCATTTCTAGCTTGATCCTTGATTTCTGACTCTTGGATCTGTTTTTGGAAAGCTAAGGGTTGATTCTAACTTTGATTCTCACATACTCTCTCTCTCTAATTTCAGAAAATGAAGAGAGAGAATGGTTTTGGAGAAATGAAAAAGTAAAGTAAGCTTCTTTACTTATTTCTCACCATTAATATGATAGATTCAATGTATAAGGCTGAGATGGCTGCTGATATTAGAGCTATATGGCACATGGAGTGGGTAGGGTTAGTCACCAACTCAATTCTTTGGCAATACTTGCAAGCTACCATCCATTATTCAACAAAGGGCATAATAGTCTTTTTCCATTTAATTTTAATGGCAATTTGACATTAGTCAAACCCTTAGGGTTTAGGGTTTTAGTTAGGGTTTAGGGTTTGGAAAATTTAGGGTTTAAGGTTTGAGTCGTTTAGGGTTTGCAATTTAATTTCTAAAATTTTCAATTTAGGTTTTCCAAAATAGAAAATTAATATTTCTAAATTATAATTAGAATTTTCTAATTATATAAAAATTTCTTAATCATTACTTAAATATTGATAATTAGGATTAATAATTCCTAATTAAAATCACTAATTAAGCAATTTGGGTCAAAATGATCATTAGGGTTTATAACCCTAAAATTAGAGTTTCTAATAGAAAATAATTTTCCTAAATTAGAAATTAGACTTTGTAATTAGATTAGGATTTTCTAATTACTTAACTTGAAAATTAGAATTAATATATCCTAATTAACATTAAAACTATTTAATTAACACTTAGGTTTTTCCCTATTTACAAATTAGAATTTCAAATCCGTAATTAGGGTTTCAAATTTGGAATTAGGGTTTTGTAACCAATTTGTTAAGATTAACCCTAATTAATCCTATAATTATTTATACTTATGCCATTAAGTTCCCGATTTATGGTTTCATGGACCGAATTAGGGTTTCGGATTCCCGGAACTGAAATTAGGGTTTTCAGAACCGGTTTCTAGGGTTACTTGTTAATCACTAGGGTTTTCTAACCGAACGTTGACGTTCTTAATATATACTTAGGGTTTTATTCTGAGATATCGTTTATCTGGGTCAACCTTGACCATAACCACAAACCTGCATACACATATACATAGAACATATTCACATAAACACTTAATCCTGAACAATTCACTTAAATCCTTCACAGAATTTTGAAATTCTCAAAATTCCTTCTTAAAAATATCATACGCATACACTAATTTTCAGTCTAGGTTCTAATTCTGAACCTTAAATCAATAAATTAATTTTTTTTAAAAATATTCAAAATTCTCGGGTTGTCACAATCTCCATGTATAACTTATTGCACCCAAGCATACTATTTGATATACCCTAAGGGTCTTAAGGGACATGTCAAAATATAACTTATCATACACCAGATACTATGATGATCTCAAATCTAAGGATCACTTGTACTACTATCACTACAAGAATTCCTAGTGACATGCAAGTAAAACTCCATTAGATATTCCTTAGCGAGCCACGTTCAGTGAACTAATTCTCCAATAAGCACGTACATACATGCTTTAGTGTCTCCACACAAATGATCATGAGATTAATCATCATCATCTAATGAGCAAGCAACGTATGTACCAATCTATCCGGATTCACTAATCCCCTTTTTAGTAATCCAACGATTGGGAACAATTTTAGTTTGTGACCTATCTAAGAATTTAGATTTGATTAGCATGATCATCATCATGTTCTAAAAGCATTACTCAAAACTATGGGTTTATCACATTATAAAACAGGACCATGTAGATAAATTAAAAGCCTTTAATTAAACAATTCTTTTATTAATAAATGAATAAGATTGTTAGAAAGTATATGTTTTATCATTAAACATGATTGGCTTGTGTGCATACTACTTTCAATCTCTCACTTGTACTTTAGCCAATCGCCATGGTATATATCTTATACCCTTCTTCTCTAAGTGGCGATCATCCTGCTGTTGGATAAGCTTCAATTAATGGATATGTAATGTTGTTCTTGAGAGTCCACTATCTCTATTATGACTTATCCTCTTCCAATGATTGTCTAATCAAGTAGGTGCGTAGATTACTCTTGAGAAATGTTACACACAAACATATACTTTCACAAGTAATTTTACTGGATCCAATAATTTAGAACAAAATTAAGAGCATGTAAGGGTGCATTTCTCACTGATCTTCGATGGTGAATTCATCTTCGTGATCGTTTATCTTCTCTATTTGTTCTCTCAGATCTTAATTACTTGTTTTATTTTTCTCTAAGTTGTTCTTAGAGATGTGTTGGGGAACCTTTCAGATGGAGGAAGAGGGATCAATCAGTAGGTCAGTCCAAAAGTGGGCACTTATCTATATCGTCAAATGGACCACCTCCGAAGGGAGGACCTGTATTGGGGGCAACATAGGCAGCTGCCCCTGCTAGATTTTTTTATAGAGGTATAGAGGTAGGGTATATATGTAAATTAATAAATTCAAAGGGCAGATTAATGGAAGAGTTAAATTTGGAGGGAGAAAAAATTCATAAATCAATTCTAAATACAAGTACAAATATCTTCTTATTTTTAAAGTTTGGTGAAATCTTAGAAATATTTTTTGCATAGTTTTTTGTTTTGAATGTTCATCAGCGTGTAAACTATCAGGGATTGTTTGATTTAAGTTTGATTTTTTTTTGTTATTGATTTGGTTGAATGTGGTTACTATTTGTCTGGTCTGATTGAGTTTTTATTTTTGGGTTGTTTGATCTTCAATTGAAAATGGGATCATTTTGGTTAAGTAGTTTCTGTCTTTTATTGTGATAGCTTACAATGATTTTGCCTTATTTTATATTGGGAAATTTAAAATAGAAAATAATTATGAGCCTTTAGTAGCCCCTCATTTCTAGTTGTTATAATCACTTTACTTATGTATCTATCTAATGGACCCTGTATAATTTTTGGTGTTCTGAGTTTAAATTTTTGATAGTTTGTTTATCTTATTTCAAGTAAAACTTATTTCAAGTAAAATTTATTTGAAACTTATAAAAAGATACCAAAACTAGTTTATACTTTGAAATCAATTCATGATTTTGTTTGAATATAAAAAAATAAATTTGGTTCGAGACTTTGAGCATTTGAGAAATAATTCAAATTGAACTATGACAAGTAACCAAAGTAAGTTTCTAAATTGTATCTACATGTTTTTTATTTGAAATTCTTTTTTTAGTTTGGATTATGAATACTTATTGCAATTTATAAACATTATTATAATTAAGTAATAGTATGATTAGTTCAAGTTTTTTTTATTCAACTTAAACAAAAAATGTAGTTAAAAAATCTGCCCCTGCTGGAAAAAATTTATGGATCTGCCCCTGCCTCCGATTTCCCGTTTCCATTGTACAAGAAGCACAGAGAAGAATTGACAATAAGAAAAGAATTGAGGTAACAGTGTTTGTTAAAAATTTAACTAGTGAAGGAGCGTCAAACGAATTCTTGGGATTTCTTTTTGCAAAATTTGGTAATATTAGAGGGATTCTAATTCATAGAAATCAGATGAAAGTTGATTTTGGTTATGGTTTTATAAAGTTTGATAGACAAGAACAAGCAAAGAATGCAATTTATTGACGCCGGTTAGAATAGCGATTATCTTGCGGGCTAGGGTAACAATAAATTCACAGGTAAAGAAAGTAAAAGAATTACCTTAAACACAGATAAATCTCTCTAATTTATAAATTATATTTATCAAAACTAAACTCCACCGTTTAAAATTAAACTCACAAGCCAGGTTTTATAGCTATAAGACTGTAACAACTCCTAATAATTATATCTTAAGTAATTACGTAACAATATAAAAGATTTACTACATAATAAAACACTATTACCATAAAAGAATTAAATAATCATAATAATCAAGCCAATTTGATCTTCCTGAAGTCATGACGCCATTCCGAAAGAAATTCGCCACGAATCCGAACACATGTACCAAAGACGATCGTTCCAAAGTTAAGCCAACATCCCGATCCCGAAGTCAACCGACATCGTTGCGTTGATCCATTAACGCATGGTCTTTCAATGTCACCCATCTACTATCTAATAACTCAGCATCATCAGGTTGAGATCCTCCTGAATCATTTATTCAATACGTAGTTGTTGAGATATAAAGTCCTATATGGGATAACTAAGACCTGAAGACTTAATATATAACTTGAGAGACTACTCTTTTCATTGTCAATTGATATTGAGTTGGATGCTTCAATATAGTATCAGAGCATACCTGATTCATGTGCAAGCCCAACAACCCACCAGTGTTTGGCTCAAAATTATGTCACACGTGAGGGGGCGTGTTGAGATATAAAGTCTCACATGGGACAACTAAGACATGGAGAATCAATATATAACTTGAGAGAAGCTACTCCACTCATTGGCAATTTATTTTGAGTTGGATGCTTCAATAAGAATAGACAAATTAATTAGAGTTGAATGGGCAAGAAGGCAAATGAAAGATTTGGGCAGAACTTCAAAGAAGAATAAATTTGCTTGGCAACTAAAGAGCCATGGAGATCATGGAATATGCCAGATGAAAATCATCTTGAGTGCAAACACATGGAGAATTATCCTACTAGAGTTGAAAGCGTGAAAATCATGAAGAGGTAAAACTTTTCTTGAAAAGATGTTGGGTTGTAGTTTTGAAAAAATATATTTTTATGAAAGAAGTTAAAAGAATTATGGATTCCATAGATGTGCTTATGACGTAGCGGAAGTACACAGAAACTGTTATCAATTATTGAATCGCGCATGATTGCCTACGATAACCTTCTACAACTTGTTGATTCTACGAATTCCAGGAAATAGGTAACAAAATTCTAATTCGGAGAATTTTGGGGAAAAAAGTCTATTATTCATCAAAAACTGCTTCTTCCCATCATAACAAACGTTTAAATAACAAAACCCTAAAATCGGAATCCAAAACGGAAAAGAAAAACTAATAAGGAAAATTACAAAAATAACTCGAAAACAATAAAATGTAATTTTGAAGGCCTAAACGATGGAATTTGACTAAAAAATCCTGCATTTCACGACCATGTGATATTTGATCGTTGGCCCGTTTCCAATGAAATTAGGCTTTGAAAACGCCAAAATCCGACACTCTAAATTTGATAGAAATTATCAAATTGCCACTGGATCAAATTTTTCCATAATCTTTTAAATTTTTCCATAAACTAGATCAAATCTTTTCATAAACTGACACGCTTGCTCCTCAACCGCATCAGCTTATCACAAATATTGTAAAATGGGGAGATCATAAACTGATTCTAGTTTGCGCAAATATGATAGCAGGCTGAAAAGTTAGAATCTAGAAATGATAAGATAGCAGGCTTTTTTATCTCTATGGAAAAAATTAAGGAGGAGCTAGGTGGGAAAATATACTAGAACTACGTGGATAGAGTGCAGAGGCATGATCCTATTCAACTTTGGACAATGGATAAAATGAATAATATTAATTGCTGGAGTATGGGGCAGTCTGGTAACACTTCATTGGGTGACTTAACAAGTTAAAGAAATAGATCGAGCAAGCTTTATGCTGGTGTAGGCATTACATAAGAGGAGTGTTCTTTGACTTATTTTGGTGAAAGTTTGCGTAGGGTGTTATGATGCAAGAATCAAGTGTGTTTATGTTGTCAAATTTGTTTCTTCTGTAGGGGCAAAGTGTGAGTCAGATTTTTATTAGCCTAGTCAGTTTCAGACCAGCTTCATGACATGTATATATTAATGTTGTAGTATGTATTAGTATATATCTTGTTAGAGGAGGAGTTGAAATATATTTGCTACGATCCTTCTTGTAACAATATTCTTTTAGCTTCCAAACAACCAAACTTAGATTCTCTTATGGAAAATGATCAATATTATTGTGAATATTTAGGTCGATTTTTTGATGGTCAATTACGTAAAAAAATCTTAGTGGTAATTTTTTTTTTGGAATTATGTAATAAATGGAGTTCTTATATAATTCCTATAAATCTCATGTACCAAGACTTTTCTTTTATATTAAAAGTCAAATATCAAACATGAAGAAAAGTTGTATTTGAGTTTGTGGAATAATGCAGGTTATGAACTAAACTTTTATTAGTATTATCCAAACTCTAAAGAATTGATTGATGGTTTATATGAAATTCCTCCACTAAATCAATGCTCAAAGTCTCCAATATAATCCTGACTTTTCTATTATTCTCTTAAACATTAGAGGTTAAACTGTCACTCTCGTAAGCAAGCAAGCAACACACAATACCATCATTATTCGCTGGGGTGATGAACAATAAAACAGCAAGAACATGGCAGAGATATTCTAGTCTTTAGTCTATATATATTCAAATGGATAAATAGAAAAAGTCAACTAGAAGTAGTTGAGTTTATTAATCTTAATTTGTTGAGAACTACTAAATATTATGCTAATTCATTTATCAGTTTATAGCGTTTAGAAATGTAAATACACTTAAAAATCTTGTTTATTTAGAAATAATTTTATTATAAACATACCTTATTTAAATTCAAAAGGCTTAAATATAAAGTACTACCTTAAACTATTATTCATTTTTCACTTCGATAATTCACCTTTCAATTTTATCAATTAAATTATTAAACTATTAATTTTTTTCATGACTTTCGTCCAATTTTACTTTACACGTCAAAAATTAATGACATAACATGATGACATAGACAAATAGTGCCCAAGTGGCATGATGACATAAGTATATTAAAAACTAGATTTTCTTTATATGCATTTGAAATACACGAGGGTAAAAATGTAAATTAATAACATTAAAGAATCTTATTCATTACCGATTAAATAATATGTCCACACAAATGCAAATTAAACTCTGCAACTTCCCTCCGGTCGGAATATGTCCACACAGTCTATTATAACTCGCATAAAAAAACTGCAAAACAATTGCAGCCAATCCCACCGGAAGACTGCCATAGATCCCGTTGTGATTCAAATCCAACGATATCAAATCCACCGGGAAATGTCACCTTCAAGCTTGTTACGCGATAGATCAATCCTTGAGAAATTCATACGGCCTAATGATTTTGCAACAAAGCCGATGAGTTGGTTGTGGGTTGATTTTTTATTTATTTTAATTAAAGTTAATATGCAATGTTATTACTTTTTTTACCCTTTTAGTTCAATAAAATGATTTACGCTAAATTAAAAAATATTATTATTATTAACACATAAGCACCGCATGCCACATCATCAATTTTTGACGTATCAAGTAAAATTGGACGAAAATAGAAAAAATTAATAGTTTAATCATACAATTGACAAAAATAAAAGATGAATCATCGAAGTGAAAAAAAGATAATATTTTAATATAATAATTTATATTTAAGTCAATTCAAAAATACAGTGTTTGAGGTTTAAATATAATTCACACGTTTGGATCTTCAAACGCACGAAATTATCGATATAAACTCTCTAAACATTGTATATGTAAACAGTAGTATCTTATACTTGTATAACAACTAAAAAATATACATTAATTAATATTCATTAAAGTCAAATATAAAATTAATATATATTTTTAAATGAAGACGTGGAAAAGGTAATTTGGTCAAACTCAAAATTCATTGTATGTCTAGATTTGGGTTTTTTTTGTGTATATAATCGAATCCGTTCCATGTTTTAAAATAAAATACGGAATAATTAATACATAAAACGGAAGAGGTATAAAAAGTTCCTTAATTAAGTGTTTTGTTTGGCTATTTGCAATATTTATTTTTGTATTTCTAAACATACTTTATTACTTTTAGTGCATGGTGTTTGACACTCAAACACTAACCTATCCGGACTTATTCCGAGATGGTTGTTGGATTTGTTGCTACTGAAAGAGAAGTTGGTTGTGGTGGTTAAGATTGAGCAAAATAATTTCTTTTGTTCAATATTTTTTCATAAATGAGATGGTCGTATCTTGAGCGTTGACCACGTCAACGATAGATTTGTATGTAATTCTGTATATAAACACACCTAGAAGAAGGTGAATAGGAGTTTAAACTAAAAATGATAAACGATAATTTTTTTTTAATTTTTTCTACAACAGGTTTATATCTGACATCTATGTCTGTCTGTTTTAGTGTCTGCTTTAACTTATGTTCTTTAGACAAATATGAATGTCTGCTTTATAGTGTCTGGATTACTATATCTTCAAACGTGAGCAAAGCAAAATATCCTGAATTAAGAAAACATAATAGAGAAAAACAAAATAATAAATCACACCAAGATTTTTACGTGTTTCAGCCCATATTCTCTAGTCTAGTGGTCTACATCCACGTCTACTATCAACTAGTATTGGAGACTGTTAGGATATTTCACATGAATCCCACATTGGATAAATTCAAGAGTGTAGATGGGTTAATAAGTATGGTAGAGCCTCAGCCTAATAGGTTAACCTTTTTAGGTAAAGAGGTGGTCAACATACTTATTAGGCGTCTGTTTGATACAAAGATGCTGCTAGGTGATGAATTGATGTGGGATGGATCGTACAATTCCGCTACAAAATGGTATCAGAGCTCATGGTTCGATGGGCCCAAGAACAACTCCAAGGTGCGAGGGGAGTGCGAGGGTAAAATTCGCAGGCCTCATAGATGGAGCAAATAGAGTTGAATCAGGAGTGGGCTTAGGATGGCTCTAGGGAAGTTACTGAGACACGTTTGGCCCAGGCGTGGTGGAGTAATATTAGAGTTAAGCAAAGCTCTTAAAGGACTCAAAGGTGAAGTATTTGAATCAGGTGGATCAGGGTTCAGGATGACTCTAGGAAATTACTGAGACACGTTTGATTCCGGCGTGGTGGAGTAGTATTAGAGTCGAGCAGAGCTCTTGAAGGATTCAAAGAAGGTGTACTTAAAATGGTGAGTACTTGTGATGGGTATTCAAGTGAAAGGTGGAGATTGTTAGGATATTTCACATGAATCCCACATTGGATAAATTCAAGAGTGTAGATGGGTTAATAAGTATGGTAGAGCCTCAGCCTAATAGGTTAACCTTTTAGGTAAAGAGGTGGCCCAACATACTTATTGGGCCCGTCTACACAAGTATGTGCTGCTAAGTGATGAATTGATGTGGGATGGATCGTACAATTCCGCTACAGAGACTTTTTTTATTTAACTTTAAAACTCAATTAATTACAAATAAAAAGAACTTCATGTTCAAAGTAGCTTCACACTGATGGACATCACTGCCCCTTTGCACATCTGAAACCTTGCACCTTTGCAACCTTGAAATCTCTCTTTGAACAGACCATATCCACTAATGGATCAGTCAAGCCAAACTAGACTTGTGCTCAGATTTTGTTACAAGAAATATATGATTTACAAAGAATTCTTATTTTCCAGCAAACAAAGAATTAATAATACAACAAGAATTGTTGGAATAATAAACTTTGATAGCTCTCTATGGAAGTATATAATGTATAAGAGTGATATTTGCTCCAAATATCTCTGAACTAATATATGCTTCCAATGTCTCTGCTTTAGCCGAAGAGGGTAGATATATACAAGGAGGAAACTAACGACTATATTTGAGTCTCTTTAGCCTTTGATATTGACCAACGGATCCAAGAAAGAAGTTAGCGTAAATATCTCATATCACAGTTGGAATACAAATAGAATTTCAGCAGCTAATAGATATCAACAGATATAATAACTATCGGTTAAAAAGATTTGAAATCCAAGTCAAACTAAGATAGCTAAAATAAAGAGTCCAACAGTTTTGCCTAGTAAAAATAGATTCATTTAAAAGACTTCTAATTAAATAACATATCTAGCTTTGATTTAAAACATGATATATATATTAAGGAAATATTCGACAATAAATCTTTCATTCTAATTCTAATTATTTTCTGAGTCCTATAGATATAAATCTAATGACCTATTTAACCAACTTGGGTCAAACAAAACTTTTCTTTATAATACATATAAACCAGCCTAAACAAACAAACAAGATTCCATTAATAATTACACAAAATCAAATCAATTTAAACATCCCAAGCAATTAAAATAAAATCCATTTTTAAATACAAACCCCATAATATTGTCATCATTAAAATCATAAAGAATATTTAAAACAACATTTTTCCCCTTTTTGATGATGACAATATATAATGCCATTTAATTAATATGTTATTCCTAACTCTATGACCCCCCCTAAATTTATGCCTATAAAGAGAATCATTCAACCTGTTATGATAGATAATAATATGCCAAATTGACTAGCCATAACAATCATAACAGATAATGAAAATATCTAATCATTAATATGATATCCAACAATCAATATAACCAACAGATAACCAGATATAATATCAAAATATCTCTCCCCTTTTGTCATTATCAAAAAGTGATAAATGAAACCATACATATTAATCATTAAGCACAAAGTTGATTATAACATAATCATTACCCATATATCTCTCCCGCTTTGTAATCAACAAAATAATTCATATCAATTTAGCTAAATTTAGTTGTCTCTCACCCCATTTGCTAACATTAAAAGAAATAAGCGCAAGGATAAAGAATGTCATTGGAGCAAGCTTATAACAAAATCACATATAACAATTAAATAATATAATCATTCCTTTGTGATTTTTTACCTATATATCAACATTGTTGTTACCATTATAGTAAGCTTGATAGATATGTTCCTCAGTGTAGCTATCTTTGGATTTTATATTTTCATAATCAAAACTCTTCAATAACACTTCTTTTGGTCATTCCAATGTTGAGATCTTTAAAACTCAGGTTAGAAGCATGGTTTTTAACTGTTCTAGCTTGTTATTCTTGGAAGATTTTCATTGGTCATTTGCTCTTCTGGTTCACTTTCTAGAATGTTAATTTTTGTTTCTGAACGTTCGTCTAATTTGTCTTCTAAAGCAAACGGGTTTAGCTGTCTGGATTTGGGTGTCTGTATATCTGAGTTTTCTTCTAAAACAAACGAGTCGAGCTGTCTGATTTCATCTGTCTATTTTCCTAATTCATCTATTTTTCCTTCTGATGCAGACGAGTCAGCCTGTCTAGATTCAACTATTTGTTTTCCAAATTCTAGGTCCTTTATATGTTTTCTTGCAAAGTCTCCATCCTCTTCTTTTCACAGATAAAGGTCAAATTCATCAAATATAATATGAACAGATTTCTCAACCTTTTATGAAGATTATCATTTATATTAAATATGGAATATTTAGCACAATAAAAACTTTAGAAGAAATAGTATTGTGAACCCTTGTGTTACAAAATCAATATATCTAATTAAAGCTCTATTTAAAAAACAACATGATGTACTTATAGATTCCGCCAAAAAATTTATAGGTTACTTACTATCTCAAAGTAAAGTAATATCCATCTCCATTTTGACCTTGAGACATCTTCAAAACAAACAAATAGTCTCTACCTTTTTGATAACCAAATCTTCTTGGGTCCTTTTGGGTTAGTAGCATATAAATCACATTTCTTAACCCTTTTTTTATTTTATTTTATTACAATTATAGTCAAAATGTCCATTTAAACTACAATTTTTTCAAGTAATAAACGGTGAACACTAAAGTGGTTTATACCTTGATTTACTATTAATCCTTCTAATATTATTATTAGTTCTATTTTTCATATTTTTAATAGGATTATACATAATCTTTGTTTATCAATGCTAGATCTTTGAGCACCTAACATTATATTTAAATTTTCTTCTCCTTGTACAAAATTTGCAAGGTCATTTTTCAAAGATATTATTTCTTCATTATTATCATGTTGCATATTCATGCATCATTTTTCCATCATTTAAAGCATTTATGCATACATCTCTCATTTTCAATTTTTCTTTTAAATTTTATTTATATTTTAAGATATTCATTTTCTTTTCTCTCTTCAATAAGTGACTCAACTTCATTCATTAGCTCATTTACGCATTTCTTAAAATAAGCAGTTTTCTTTTTGATTTGTTGATTTTTATTTTGTAAAGCAATATAATCAGACATAGATATTCCAAAAGCTTAATTAAAACAAAAATTATTTACCCCAACACTACAAGAAAAAGGTTTATCAGCGACCGCCTATCAACAACCGCGTACGGTCACTGATAGTCATCATATAAAATCTGGTCGCTGGGATGCACATCAGCGACCGCTATATCTGCGACCGAAATGATAAATTCGATTACATTAAGTTAAATCGGCATGGTCGAGGCCAAAGTCGGCGTGGTCCATGCGTGGTAATGACCGATATCAGCGACCGCATGTGGTCGCTGATATACTCAAATGTTTAGCCGTCGTTAATAACTATCAGCGACCGCTGATATCAAAAAAAAATGAAAACCAGATTTGTAAGACCCCAAGTTTTATGAATAAAGAATAATTTTCTCGAAATATATTTTTGAATAATATGGTGTGGATTTGATATAATGTTATAGTTGTGGGTAATATTTACAAATTTTGCAAAGTAAGCAAGTGGTTATATAATATTGATTGGTTTGGGGAATATTCGTATGACGGTATACAATCATTGGTGGACCCCTAGCGGAAGTATTGTCGTAGTTAGAAAACGACAAAATTATCTTTCTATAACAATAATTCGGCGGAGGTGTTACCGTTAAAACTGCTTGAACTACCCTAGGTAGTAAAAGTACGATGTCTACGCGTTGGTTGCATAGTAGCACACGTTATTGATTATTGATGCTTACGTGAGAAGTCACTCGGTTATACTCAATTATTGCTACGATAATTCTTTGCATCATATCTCTCATATTATTGATTCAATTATTGTTACAAAGATAATCTGCATAATATGATATATTATTAAATCAATAATTGAGGCGGCAGTTATTCATATTATTATTTGCAATATTGACAATGTCTAGAAGTTACATCGAGGAGAGAGGTCCTAGTAACCTAATTGCGGCTACCAATAAAGAGAAATCCTTATTGAAAAGCCCCCTCTTTCCTGGGAACGACCTGGTTGTTAAATATTGTGAATTATAATATTAATGATGAATACGTTCATGTTGATTAAAGATGAATTTTATAGTTCCATTGTGTTAGAATTATTTTTGTTAGTGGAAATCGACATTTATTTCGATAATAATGATGTCTGGAGGTTATATTGTTTAATCGGGTATTCGGGGCACTTTTTGTGTCGGAGTACTATTCACGAGTTACTATTTATGAGTTACTATTCATGAGTTACTATTCACGGGATACTATTCACCCGTAAAATATATTTCTTTTCGGTCCAAATCATTTTTGGGTACAATATTATTTCATGAGGAGATGTGCTAATTTTTCAGACCGTTGGTTGAAGATATAATAGTAAATCAATATGGACCGCTGGTGAAAAGTTATAATAGTAAATCAATATGGATCGCTGGTTTAAAGTTTTAATAGTAAATCAGTATAGATCGTTGCTTTAAGTTTTAATAGTAAACCAATATGGATCGTCTGTTTAAAAGTAAATCAATACGGATTTGTTCATGAATTAGTTACTATTCAGGTCCATTCTCCTATAAATAGAAGCTCATTCCTTCATTATTTCTTACGAATTCACTTTGAAACTCTAGAGAGAAAACTATAGAGAAAGAAGAAAAGTATTACTGCTACTTCACTACTCCAATATCCAGCTTTCTTCTAAGGTATGGGAGATTATTTGTTGTACTAAGTAAGGGGAATTATTTCTTTCTTATTCATGAAGAGAACTTACATTATTCCATTCTTTATTATTACATTGGAATAACTTTTGTACGAGCTACCCTATACTTGGTGAAATTGTTCATTATTCCATTCTTTATCATTATGTTGGAATAACTTTGTCTGCCAATCTGCATACATAGTGAAATTCTTCTATCATTCCATTCTTTATTATTACTGTTGGAACATCCTGTCTATGCCTTTTACGCCTTTACTGGTTCCATTATTTATTATTCATCGAGAATATCCTCGTGCGTGCGTTCTTGGGACCTTGTTCCATTATTTATTATTCCGCCGGAATATCACGCTCGCGTACGTTTATGCTTTGGACTGGTTCCATTATTTATTATTCGTGGGAATAACTTTTATGCATGCGATCTATCGCACGCATGGTGAATCATACATTATTCCATTCTTTATTATTCTGTTGGAATAACCTGTCTATGTGGATTACCACATGCATGGTGAATGATCCTTCGTATTCATTCCTTATTAAATTATGGAAATGATCTATCTAAATGGATTACCGCATGGCGGGCGAAAATCCATTTGCAGTTTCATATATTCTATTATACTCAGTTGGTTAAAACTTTGGCTTCTATACTCCATGAAATTAGTGAAATATCCTTGATATTTGCGCTTCATCCAGTATCTTTTTATGAAAATATTCTTCTGAGCATTCTTGAATTTTACTCTACAAAATAGTATCATGTTGACAAATTGGACGTTATTGGTTCCTGGATAATTAATTTATAAATCTTTAAAATTTATTCTTGAACTTGTTTTATTGAATTATTATGTCATGGTCATCATCCTCATATTTATATTATGTTAAAAGTCATCTTTAGCTTACGTGCATAGATGGACTTGGTATGATTATGGCCAGAGATTATTCGGTATAATCTTGACCGTAATGTGACGAATGATGTGGTAAAAGTCCTCATTGGCCTATAGTTCATTGGTGGACAGTTGTTAGTGTGATTATGACCAAGGATTATTTGGTATAGTCATGACTATTGATGATTACATGAATATCCTTGGTCGTGGAGCAGGGATGATTCGATTTTATTTATTAAGCTGAGTCTCAGCGATAAAGTTGATGAAAAACTTTTTAAATAATAGAAGATAGTAGATTTTATACCTTACTTGACTCTTCTAATGGATTGCTTGATCCGCTGTAGTTAAACTTGTTGTCTATTATATTCTATCAGTTTACATTGTTGAAGGCTAATGATAATTTATTCTGCATTATCTTAGTCATAATATTTTTTACTGGGCTAGTTGAGCTCACCCTTTCTTTCATTGTTCTCTTCAAGAAATGAGAACGTAGCAGGGACTAGTCGGAGAACAGAGTGATGGTCCTAGATGGTGTATTAGTAGTCCTCACTATTCTGTGAAATAGTGTGATAATAAATGTAATGAGGACCCCATTGAGTTTGTATATTGTCTACATGATAATATTTGTATTAAAACTCACAGCATATGTTTAGTCGTATTTTACACGACTGTTGTATAATTAAGTTGTATTTGAATTCAGTACCTTTTATCTGGCGACCCAAGATGGGTGGTGTATACCTGTTTTGGGGGCGTCACAAGATTTTTGCTGTTTTGCAGAATTCCCAAAAATGTGTACCTATTTTTTACTTGCTTTATCCCAACACACATACGCAATAAGATAAACAGCATGCACAACAATATAAACATCCATCGTTCACCGACACATACACCAAACTAGTATATAAACTATATAAACCTTTAAAAACCAATATGAATTGAATAAATATAAACAAATCTAATATTTTTTTAGTAACATACAGAAAACCAATATGAATTGAATGGATATACAAATGCAAAGCTTATCAAATAACTACAAAATCGATCTAAAGCGAATCGTCAAGCATCATCGCCTCCTTGATCACCTGTAATTAACAAAATAATAAAACAAGTTACAAATATAGTAACTATGTTGATCTTTGGTATATATTACGACAATATATACAACAAATTAATTTTATACCTCCTATAGCCATCCCCATGTTGTCCTGCTACTCGCCACTCTTCGCTTTAGCTAACTCCTCGGGACTCGAGCCCCCCAGATGCCTTGATATCTTGAGAAGATCTCGATCTCGACATATAGCTCTCACACAATCCGTAGGAGTATGAACAATTTGGATGGCTCGATATTTACCGTGAAGACTGGTAAAAGTAAGCGACTGAGCCATCAAGGATGGGCGTCGTCGTTGTCCTTGACCTTTAATATAGTTCTTCTTCACAATGCACGCCTCTCCCACAACTCTTAATCAATAGGCGGACGTGGAGTGCCTTCAGGATAGCGCTCATTCAATAAACGCTTATAAGTATCCTGTAATCATGTTAACAATTAAATAGTTAAAAATAAATTCTGTAAGCATTGATAAACAAGATCAAGTTGTTAAAACTTATTATCACTATCTGGATAGCATCAAGCAGACCATCACGGGTGGCCACGTACATATCCAGCCAATGGATAGGTTGACCTTGAGACTGAGACTCCTATACAAAAAATAGCACAATATTACTAAGTAAATATGACACCCCCAAATCCGGGTACTTCGATTCCACGGGATTTGGTGTTCACTGTACAAATATCATCTATCTATCTACCCATAATAAATGCAAACCATGCAATAGATAGAAATAAAAATCTTCCCCTTATAGGGTTACAACATCTGAATCATAAACATAATCCCAGGTTGAACTAACCTTAAACATCTATGTGAAAATATAAACAATAAGTCTTAAACAACATCATTAACTCAAGTCTAACATAAATACATCATCAAATAAAATAACAAATCTTCAACATTTGCTAACTTTGCCTTGCCTTACTACTAGTGGAAGGTTCGCTGGTTCTTTCGTTCTTAATCTATGATGTTATTATAAAGCAAGAGTGAGCACTATTGCCCACAAGTATAATAATGAAATAACAGTATAATAACATGCGAGTAAATCAAAGACATCTGAATAAAAGTTTAACTTTTGAATCAAGAATGAATAACAAGAATCAAAAGAATTCTGAGGGTCATAAGACCTTGAACTATGTCATAGGTTAACAAGGGTTATACTTGAAACCTTTAATACGTAAGACTATGGACCTTTCTTCTCGTGCTTAGGGGATCGACCCTTAGTACCATACATGCACAATATCTTAACGCTTAACGCATAAGTAAATTCCTTTACTGGTTGTTCATCTCAATTTGACATTCGAATTCCGCACCAAAGGAAGTTTGGTTTGGATAATTCAATAAGGGTTACGAAATTTAGAACGTTCATCAACTAAGGACTAGTTGAATCAATAAAGTTCACTAGTCTAATAAGGTTCAACAATAATGATATTCAATTTGAATAATAATCTCAAGAAGTATACAATAGAACAATTATTGTATAACTGAATCATGCTTGCAAAGATAATAAATCTTTAATATAACAATTGAACTTGAATAATAGTAATGATAATTTACTCGAGGTAACTAATAACTTGAACAATAATGACAAGTAGGGTTAGAAACTTGCCTCGTCATGTATGCTAAACGATTACTACTTAGCTCACCACAAATCCTACACACATACCATATGTATTCACGACATTCATTAGTTATATTTTCACTTAATTATTTAATATAAACTCCACTTTATTTAACAAATCATTACCCTTCTAATTTAATTACTTAATTGAATTAGAATATTTTCATTCTCTTACTATTATTACACTCGAATAAATTATTTCACAATAATTTTTATCGAATATTTATTTTATTCCATAAATATCTCAATTAAAATATTTACTATATTTTATAAATATTTTAATAATAATTTTCATTGAATATTTATTTTATTCCATAAATATCTCAATTAAAATATTTAATTTATTTTATAAATATTTTAATAATAATTTTCATCGAATATTTATTTTATTCTATAATATCTCAATTAAAATATTTAATTTATTTTATAAATATTTTAATAATAATTTTCATCGAATATTTATTTTATTCCATAAATATCTCAATTAAAATATTTAATTTATTTTATAAATATTTTAATAATAATTTTCATCGAATATTTATTTTATTCCATAAATATCTCAATTAAAATATTTAATTTATTTTATAAATATTTTAATAATAATTTTCATCAAATATTTATTTTTTTTTTTTTTATTTATTTTTATTTTATTTATTTATTTTATTTTTTTTAATTTTTTTTGATCAATGTAGTGGTAATTTAGTTTAGTAACGTGCATGGGCTAAGTTACCTGTGCTCATTTTCTGCGATTTGCTAGCTTCTGCGGTCATGAACATAACAAGGCCAAATTAGGCCAAAATCAATCACAATGTAAAATTATATACATGAATATGGCCATAACTTCCAATTAGTTATTTTTACACGAATTTAGACTTACCCAATCATTGTAATACATATATAATCATTACTTAACCCATCTAGCATGATTTTTAACAAGTTACAACACATAATTTGCAAAATCAACACATTTACTTTCACTGTTCTTGATGTTCTTGAAGGTTTGAAAATAAAACATGAAAATTGTCACTTCTGGATTCGTTATAACAATCAATCCGTTTATTTATACTTTAGTCTCTTCAGTATCAACATGCATAATAATATACGAGTGTAAAATTTAGGGATAACATACGATCAATACATAAAATATCACGTATAAGGCCATAAGGCCAAAACCCATACTCTGTAAATTTTTGAAATAGCAATTCATAGTATTATGAAACTGATGACATGATAATTCACATAATATATATATATAATCAAATACAATTTGATACATCTTAACCCATATATAAACTCATAATCAAACCCTTTCTCAATTACATAGATTTTACAAAATGTATGAAAGCCATTTTTATAAAAACTAATGACGTGAAATTTAGAATTTGGGAAGAGGAGATTACCCTGAGGATAAGTATAGATTAGTAGGGAATAATTTCTTCTCAACTCTTCTTCAATCAAAATTCTTTCTCAACACTTCTCAATCTCTCTCTGAAACTCTCTCTATGTTTCTACTTTTCTGACTTAGGAAAAATGAAGAAAGAAAAGAAGGCGTATGATATAATAAGAGAATCGACGCTTTGGTGAGTGGTCGATTAACCCAATAATGGGTAATCGCTCCAACTCCCCATAGGGCCTTGTTTGGCTAGCAAAATAGATTTAAAAAACATTTAATTTAATAAAACTTTATCATATAGTTTAATTAATGTCACACTCCTTCATAAAATAAATCAATATCTTATTTAATTTATTTTAAATAAAATATAATAATTTCTCATAATTTCACATAGTCACATTATTAATTTTCTCATTAATAAATAATGTCAAATTATTAACTCTCTAATTAATAATTAAATTAATTAAATAACATCATGCTTAATTAAATATTTCATTTAATTCGATAAGCTCACATAATTACATATTTGAATAATAATTATTCTCTACATTAATTTAATAAATGTAACACATAATTAAATTAATCTACCACAATTGCATCAAATAATTATTTAATCCAATAATTAAATCATCGAAAATATTTATTTAATTCAATAAATATTAAAATTAATTTACAAAAATTTAGTCATCGTAGTAAAAAAAATGTGATATATTTTCTACAATTCATGATTGTAAACATATTAAAACTTGTAAATCGTACCTAGCGGTGATATCTTTGCAATGGTGAAATAATGTAAGCCTACTTGTATGTTCCATTAGCCTTTTTCGCCATCGGTACACCCGAGGATCTATTAGTATTGGCGGCGGTCTTTTCGTCTTTTCACCCAAACTCTCGACTCTCCATTGGGCACACATCTCAAATTTATATGGATTGGGTGCACCACTGAGGCTATGCTCGTTCATGTAATCCTCTCCACGGCCTAGATGGTCAATCTAAGGCATTGTGAAGTGTTGTTTGTCGTTCTTTGTTCAAATTATCATTGGTGCGGACGGCGCACTTCTGCCAGAATAATGTCTAAATCACTGAAGCATACGCGTCCTCCCATCTATACCTTTTCTGCAAATAAAACAATAATAATAACATTACTAAACAATTATTCTTAATTAGAATATTATATTATCTGTCATAATTTAAAAAACATACACGAATTCAAATTGAAACAAAGATCCTTATAGGGCGATAGGTGTGTTTCGCCCACGTAATCACAGTGTGTAAGCCAATTCAGAAACACAACTCGTGATATGCACTTAACGATCTTATTATCTGAAAAATCACTATAGTATACAACAATTTAAATCAACGATAAGTAGATATATTAATGCAATTTACATCTAAGTTCTATATATATTGTATAAATGAAATCTAAAATGCTTATATATAAATGATGTGGGACGTACGTGCTATTCGGAGGAGGGCGAATCTGAATAAGAATCCGATCATCCGGATTAGTAGGGGCCTTGGGCACATGATTAGGTCCCCTACCTAAGCCGCACTTTTTCTGCGCTGCTTCAGAAGCCATCTGTATATTACAAATTTCAAGATGTATATATGAGTTATATTTGATTACATGTATATATGAATATATAGAATGACAATAAACATGACAGTGATATAAACATGTATATATATGAATATAAAATGACAATAAACAAAAATTTCATTTAAATAGTTAAGTACATAAACATGACAATGATATAAAAGCATGTAATGCTAAACATACATTTCATTTGTTCAAGTGTCAATGTCTGATTCAGAATCATCTTGTATACGTGTTGCAGATTTATAACCATCATCTGCTTCAGATTCAGTGTCAGATTCAGTCAATAACTCTTCCTCTTCAATATCAATGTCATCTGACACAAGTATTGACTCAGGATCTAATTCATGTGGTTCATCTCCACCATCTAACTGGATTACTTCATTGTCATCCTCCACATTTATTATAGTTTGACTATGAAGCATATGCTCTTGGTAAATCTTCCCATCAACTACTTCTACACGACTATGCGCGGGAGTATGAATTACAACTTGCCAATCTGTAGGCGGTCTATCCCTTTTCCTAACAGGATTAGGAGTGTAGTATACTTGTACTGTTTGAGTTGGTAAAACAAACGGTTCGTTGGAGTACACAGACCTATGGAGGTCAATATCGACGATTTCATGTCTGTCAATACATATCCCTTTTTCTAAATCAAACCAATGGCACTTGAACAAGTGAATATGACCCCCGTACGTGCCCTTGTACGACAACTCTACGATTTCCTCCAGCTCCCCATAAAAGGCACGACCAAGCTCATTGTAACAATCTCCTTGGACACACACTCCAGAGTTTGTTGTTCTTTTACCGCGCCCATATGCCTTTGTATAAAATTCACAACCATTTATTTTGTAACCATTGTGGCTGACCTGGTCCTTGTCTGGTCCCATAGATAGGACTTGTACATTAGCCGGAATCGTTGATCCCTCAGTCAAAGCCTACAAAAACTCCATCTTATTAAATGAAGTCATAGTTAACATGGAGTATATATATATATATATATGTCGTGCTTAAAAAATTGAACTTACTTTGTCCTTTAGCCAAAGTGCAAATTTTTATCACGATTGATTTGAATATCTTTATCAGTTATGTCGGGGTGCTTCACTTTTAACTCGTCATCGTACAATCTATACCATGTTATAAACATTAACAAATTGGAATAAATTTTTAACTTAAAAGATAAATTATCAAGTTACATGTGTACCTCACAAATTCGTCAATCTCCTCACAATTGAGAAGAATGTAAGTATGTGCAGCATGTAATTCTTGCTCAGAGAGGAATATACGTTTCCCTTTTCCATAAGCACGGCCCGATAGACCAAATACGAGAGAGCCACCATTTAGTTCAACATTTCCCCATCATCATGTCTCGATACTCGATTGGCCTTTGTCAAGACTTCGTTCAAAAATAATCCAGACAAACGTAGATATCTCATCGAAATCATGCCTCACATATCGACCCCTCGACATAAGCTCTATTCTTCACCATCCTCTTAAGGTTTCCCATCACCCTCTCGAAAGGGTACATCCATCTATATTGAACTGGACCCCCAACACGAGCTTCATAGGAAAGATGGATTTGCAAATGCTCCATGGAGTCAAAAAAACTAGGTGGGAATATTTTTTCCAGTTTACACGTGATCTCTATGATGTTCTTCTCAAGTACAGACATGTCCTTCTCATTTAATAATTTTGAACTTAAGTCTTTGAAGAAACGACTAAGATACGTCAAAGCATCCCATATTAGTTTATCAAGCAGATCCCGAAATGCTATAGGCATGAGTCTCTCCATGAACACATGACAGTCATGACTCTTCATCCCTTACAATTTCTCACCCGTAACACACCTTGCAATGTTTGACGCATATCTATCTGGTAGTTTCAGAGACTTGACCCATGTGCACACATCTTCAACTTAATTTTTGGACAATGTGTACCTTGCATGCGGTTTCACAATCTTACCATTAGGAGATTCATAAAGTTCTAATCTAGGACGCTTACAAATATCTTTCATGTCCAAACGTGCCTAATCGTTATCTTTTGTCTTCCCCGTAACATTCATCACGGTGTTAAACACATTGTCAAACACATTCTTCTCAATATGCATCACATCTAGATTATGACGAATCAAATTTGTAGACCAATAAGGCAGTTCCCAAAAGATGCTTCTCCGAACCCAGTTATGAGCTTATTAATTATATGACTTGAGCATACTTGTAACCATATGACTTGAGCATACTTATAAGCATATGATTAACATTTAAGCATACTCAATGTTAACGAATGAATGCAAATTAAAGCAGTATGAGAAACTTTAAATGTTATTAAATTTAGTATGAGAAACTAAGTAAATACTACTTAGTTTAATAGTTATATATTATATCATGTTATTTTATTTTAATTTGTTTTAAATTTGTTTTTATTGTTAATCATAAGTGAATACGTAAGGTATTTCATTCATTCTAGCTTTATATCAGTAATACATATTTGGTTGGTATTCAGATGCATTGAAATGTTTCTATAATCTTTCTATAATCTTTTATGTTTTGGGATAGTCATAACTTGGTTGAGCAATTTATAGCTTCTATAACATTTTGTAGCTTTATTCTTGTATACATAAGTGTTAAATACCCTTATTTTTCTCATTATAGCCAAAATGTCTCTTTTATTGACCAAGTGTGTCTAGTTACCTTCTATCAGACTAACAATTAAGATCGCTTATTTTGGCTTAAGAAACCCCAATAGCTTACCATCGTCGACAACCAAGCTTGACTTGGCCCTAAAGAAACTTAGCTAAGCTTGGGTGGCCTCGTCAATGGCCTCATGGTCCCAAGCCCAAATTTATCACCCCAACAACCCCTTAATAGGCTATAGTGGATCACCAATATATTTATATCCAATTGATAAGCAGCACCCAGACTCTCCTACAAACTTATACTTATAATACTTATGAACATTTTTCAAACTTATACTTATAATACTTAAAAAAAAAATCGCCAGAGTCTCCCCTATAATATGGACTAGCCACATGCACGACGGCATGCATATATGGACATTTCTAGGCACCCAAGACACAAAACATTACCAAATAATATGAAGTCCCAAAACAAAGGATGTGAATTCCAATTTCAGCAAAATATAATCCCAACAACAAAACAGAATGTGCACAACTATAATTCACATAAAGCATTATAGACATGGTTTAATACCATTACACCAAAACAATACCAAGCAATGAAATATCTGCATTTCTAAAGCAACAAGTAAACAAGAATTGGTTACTTACATAATATCTAGTAGGTATGTCTTTCATCCGGATGACCTATTTTAGCTACTTCTTAGACAATCCATGACCACGCCTCTTAAACATTAACATTCTTATCGTGAAGCTTTAAAGTGTCCTCATTACAAATTTTTTAAGACTTGAGGTAGTTATCCTCGATTATAACTATCATAAGAAAATTTCTTAATAATGATCCACAAGGATGATTTTGGTTCCTTGAATTATAACAAGCTTAAGCTTCATAATTATAAGCATTAGTGGGTTGGAGTGATAGATATCATGTTATAGTATACTAACCATATTAGAAGCAAATGATAGACATTACCTTTGTTTTGGTCTCAAATAATTGATCATTAGGGAGCTTCTATTTCAAATTCCATTCTTACTTGCTTTGTCCAAGTTTTTTAAACTACCCAAGATTAAAAGTCATAATGAACTATGATGAGGTCAAGCATAGAGTATTCTTGAGGTATTATGTAAGACCCCGAATTTTATGAAATCAAAGTATTCAATTTTTCTTATAATTAGTATTCAGTAAATGGTTAAATTGATAAAAGGTTAAAGTTAAGGGTGATATATATAAATATTTTAAATAAGCAAGTGGTTATAAAATACTCATTGTTGTTGGGGAATATTCGATCGTGGAATATTCTTACTTTCGGAGAATATTCGTACAACGGCGTAGCCATTTGTGGGCCCCATAACAGAATAATTGTCAGATGAAGAAAACGACAAATTTGAGTTTTTATAAATAACGGCGTAATCGTTACCGTTAACACTGTTGGAATATCCGGTGGGTAAAGTAAAGTAATACGCGTTGTTGCACAGTAGCACACGGTATTGCACAGTATTTTTGAATTATTGATTCTTACGTAAGAAGGCACTACTCAATAATTGTTACAGTAATTAATGTTCAATATTTTATTTTATTGATTCAATAATTGCTACGTTGATATTTTATATTATTGTTGTGCAATAATTGTTACTGCACAGTATCTCCATTATCAGATCAATAATTTTGTATTTGAATAATATTATTAGAGAGCATTATTTGCAATGTCTAAGGAAGTTCTATCTAGGAAAGAGTTTGATCACCTAATTGCGTGCCAATAAGGAGAAATCCTTATCGGAAAGCCCCCTCTTTCCTGGGAATGACCTGGTTGTCATAATTGTGATTTTGTAATATTATTTGTGAATAATTAATTATTGATTTATATGATAAGGAAATATTTATTTTATGTGGATATAAATGATGGATATATTTATTGTGGATATAAATGAAGGAATTAATGTTAAGGTATTTTATTAGTATTTTGTCGAAAAGAAGAACAAAATATGGGATTTTCAGAAAAAATTAGTTTATTACTTGATTTTGTAAAATCCATAACTCTTTGTGTATAATGAGTTAGGAGATGAGCCATATATCAAAAGAAAGCTCTGGTTGTAAGCTAAACGTAGAAATTTGAATCACCCAAATATTCTTTGTGGATTTTTCATGGTGACTGTTTGAGTGAAACTGGTGCGAGGGACTTATAGTCCGAAAATCAAATCAGTGTTCTTAAAGCTCTATTGCGTGAGTTATAATTTTGATCCGACCGTTAGATCATTGTAATTTTTATGTTATACATATATAAGTTGAGTATATGTCCACAAATTTTGAACCGTTAAAAAGTAACGTATGATTTGTTATTAATTTTAAGAGGTGACTGATTCGGAAATTATGTTTATAAATGATTTTTGGTGGAAAATTCTAGAATGAGTGGGCCCCACCTTTGGTTGGTGAAGAAATGTGCTCAAATTTTATTTCAAAAGTGGTGGGTGGGAATAGTAGCAGGTAAAGCCATCAGGTAGCAGGTCAAGTATGCTTCAGTGTTCTAACATTTTCCTATAAATTGCTGAGTTAGAATTGAAAATCACACCAGAAACAAGTTTTCTCTCTTTCTCTCTCTATATTATCGAGCATATTTTTGAGTATTTAGATACTTTGAGAGTTGCTATTCAAGAAGTTTCCTTCAAATATCATATTCGATATTCCATTCGTAATCTATCGCTTTTTGAGGTAAGGGATATTGTCATTGTTATAGTAAGGAATTTTAAGGGATTGTAAGGGATGTTATTTTGTTTCCGTAATGATGTTATTTTCTTCAATATCATTATGTCAAAATATTGGTATGAATTTTATTGTGAAATTTCTACCTTTTTCATGTCGGAGTTACTATTCACGTATACGGCACTATTCACGTATACGACACTATTCATGTATATGGCACTATTTACGTATATGATATTATTTACGTATACGATACTATGTACGAATATGGAGTACTATTCACGAGTTACTATTCATAAGTTACTATTCACAGGTACTATTCACGACAAAATTAGTTTCTTTTTCTGACCAAATTATCGTTGATTTATGAATTTTACTCTTGAAATTAAATGCAGTTGTTGATCATATTATTTTTATTATCATATATAATATTTTTATAATCCTGGTGATGAAATTTCTCTTTTATTGATGATAACAATAATTAGTAAATAAATTAATTAAATGGGTAGAATCCTCTCCATAGGATTTATGTTTTAATTATCTTATTTAGTTTGACCAAAAATATTTTCTAAATCTTATTTAATTGATTTTATTGATCTTGATGTTTTAATATGTTAAATCAATTGGGTCATGCATTATGGGACAAAAGTCATATGTTGATTATCAAATGCTTGTTTGACCGAATTTGAAAAGAAGATGAAGATTTTGTTATGTGGGCAATTTTTATTTATTTTTAAATTAATTTTATTATTTAAAGATTTCAAAAATTATTATTTCAAAATCAGGCAAAAATTATTTTATTGCAAAATATAAATATATGTCATATATTTATAATTATTATTTTTTATATATATAAATCATAAGTTTTTATTAGTATATTTAATATATATAGTTACCATGTGTGTGTAATTATATATGAGAATTAAATGCATATACTTTATGTGCATTAAATATGTATATATAATACCATACATGCATTATTATTATTATTATTATTATTATTATTATTATTATTATTATTATTATTATTATTATTATTATTATTATTATTATTATATATATATAACGTGAGTGTGTGAGTATATATATATAGTGCATTAAATATGATATATATGTATGCATATAAAAAATCGTGTGTGTAGTGTGTGCATACCATATATATTAGTAGTACATAACAATTAATACATGCATGTGCATAATAAATATATATACATTAAATATGTAAAGGCATGTGTATGTTATAATGCATGCATTAGAATATATAAGTATGTTATGTATTATATATGTGTAACCGTGTATTATATATATATATATATGTGTGTGTGTGTGTGTGTGTGTGTGTGTGTGTGTGTGTGTGTGTGTGTGTGACAACCCCAAAATAGGTCCATTCCATCCAACCCATTCTGAGTCGCCAAATACATGGTACAGAAAATAACTACAACTTTATTACAACAATTGTAGTGCAAAATACAACAACACATATCTTTGTGAGTTTGGATACAAATATATACCAACTGTGACTCTCATCCCAACCTTGGATAAGACGTCACAATGACACCTTACATAAAGGTATAGTCAAAAACTGCTTTTAGAAATTAGAATCTTTGGGAAGTGCTCAAGAAACCTTCGTATACATGGGAGGCCATGCTTCTAGGTTATGATAGATATCATATGGCCACGTAATTATCCTTGGTTGACCCATAGACCCCAAAAGAAAAAACGAGAAGATTACTATCATATTCTTCCCAATGGTGAGTCTTCTCTTGACATATCATTATCTCCATTTGCCTCTAATTGAGAATTATACTTCAAACAAACATCAAGATTATATAGGTAGTGCTCAGAAATATACTCGAAGAAGTGGATGAGCACAACCTTGTCTTATGATGACACGAGGTTGTATGTCATTAGACATCTTGTATGATAGTGGCAAAACACCCTTCCAACGTTGGGTTCGCCTCACCCTAGTTGATTCACCAAATATAACTACTAAATGATGACCACCGTTCTATTCCCCTGTTACCCCCGCTCGACCCAGTTACCTGCAAGGAATTGTGAAGCAAAAGGGTGAGCACAACTAGCTCAGTAAAGAATATAATGACTAAAGATAATTAAATTATCAATAGCCTTCATCAATAATAAATCAGAGATTTAGAACATATGGTAAAAATTTCAACCATAGTTGCGGTAGAACGAAGCAATCCATTAGAAGAGTCAAATAGACTATAAAGTCTATTATCTTCTATGTTAAAATTCCACCAACAATATTTTATCCCCAGAACATCAATCAACAATTACGCCCACAATCATATGAATAACTCATAATCATAATTGTAGTTCTAAATTCCTCTTCTCATCCGGAGATTTAAGATAATTTTCATCACCTATCTTTACCCTCAAACATCAAAGATCATGGTTATACCAAATCACGCCCTCATTTATAATCATACTAACAATTTCATCTTTGCACTACGGGCCAAAGATATTCATCAACAGACCATCTTTGCACTACAAAAATAAAAGATATTCAACAACAGTCATCTTTGCACTACGGGCCCAAACATATTCATCAACAATTCATCTTTGCACTACAGCCAAAAGATATTCATCAACAGATTCATATTTGCACTACGAATAAATATATTCATCAACAGCTCATATTTGCACTCACGAGCCAAATATATTAATATCTCAAAGAAATATATAATCATTTCAAAATTTATATAAACAATAATTATAACCATGTTGATCATTTCACCTTTCACTTAAGCTAAAGATATTCAATTATAAATTCAATGGTCATGATCATACCAAATAACAATTCAACTTTTGCACTCACCCAAAGGGAACCCATAGTCATGATCATACCAAAAATCTACCCATCTTTACACTCAAGTCAAAGAGAAATATCATCATTAGGGTTATAAAAATATTATATATGATAATAAAAATAATATGATCAACATATAGTTTTAATCTCAAAAGTAATATTCATAAATCAACTATAATTTGGTTAGAAAAAGAAACCATTTTTGTCGTGAATAGTACCCGTGAATAGTAACTCATGAATAGTAACTCGTGAATAGTAACTCGTGAATAGTAACTCATGAATAGTAACCCCGACATAAAAAAGGTAGAAATTCCACAATAAAATCCATACCAATATTTCGGTATAATGATATTGAAAGAATAATATTTCTTAAGCTTATAAACAATTTATTTTAATTGCTTACACTTTACTAAATAATGCATTTAATCATCTTAAAATGCTAAACTCATAAAATTTCATCACCAATAACCAAAACTCTCATCAAAAATCTGCATATACCTCATATAGGATTCTCAAGCCATAAAATCCTATTTTCCAATTTTCTTACTTCACATAACATATTTAATTCATTTACTCATAACTAGTCCATTTTCATGAAAAATAACAAATCAGTTCCAAAATTATTTCTTTTCTGGGATTTAGCAGAATATAGTCCCATATTGAACATATATTTTTCTTAGAATTTTTAAAATTCATTTACTATTTTTCATATGGCCAAAATTGCCGAATATTTAGACATTTATCATAAATTGTACTTTTATCTAAAAATTCCGAAATTTACAGAGTATACTGATATTATATAGATACACTTCCAATAAAAATTTCATCAATTTTGGAGTTAACCACAAGGAGTTATAAATGGTTACTTTTAAAATAGTCTTTTCTCATAAAATTCATAACTCTTAATCTATACATCCAAAAATCACCATTTTTGGACACAATCAATAAAACTCATCAAAATATCATTTCAAAGTTTTTCAGAATTTTCTGAAGGTCGGAAGAAGTACGAACTAAAAAACATAATAACCCTTAAAATCCCTTACCTCAAAAGAGCAGTACTTCTGACTTGAATATCGGATATAATGCTGAGCAACACTCAAGATATCTAAATACTCACAAAAATATGCTTGATAATATAGAGAGAAAGAAAACTTATTTCTGGTGTGATTTTCAATTCTAACATAAGCACCTATTTATAGGAAAATGCTAGAACGCCAAAGGAGACTAAAATAATAAAATATATCTATTATTATTCAACATTTCTACGCATGCCTCTTGAAAATTCTCACCCACCAGCCAACTTTGAACCAATTTTCAGCAGCCCACATGTTGATAACCAAGTGGGTCCCACCCATAAATTAATAAAAATCATTTTATTTTCCGAAATTTCAACAATTCATAGAAAATAGTCTGGTTATCAGAAAAATACAAATTTTATATCCATTCTGACTGAAATCGAATTCTCTACAACTTTGTAGCTTTGAGTTTTTCCAAATTCCAAACTAAAAATATCCAAATCCACAAACGGATGATTTTAATACCTCCACAATAGATAAAATAATTGATAAAACACCTCAAAGATTAATTCCTTCATTTTATCCACATAAAAATAAATATATCCATCATTTATATCCACATAAAATAAATATTTCCTTATCATATAAATTAATAATTAATTATTCACAAATAATATTACAAAATCATAATTACGATAACAACTGCTTCTCGTGAAAGAGGGGCTTTCCAATAAGAATTTCTCTTACTTAAGCCAAGAATTAGGTGACCAAAAATCTCCTTGATGAACTTTCTAGACATTGCCAATAATGCTATCTAATAATATTATTCAAATAATATGAATTATCGATCCGATAATGGAGATATCTTGCAATGATAATTATTGAAACAACAATAATATAAAATATCAACGCAACAATTATTGAATCAATAACATAAAATATTGAACAAAGAATTACCGTAATAATTATTGAGTAAAGTCTTCTTACGTAAAGAATCAATAATTCAAAATACCATGCAATACCGCGGTGCTTCTTTCGCGGCAATAACGCGTATTACTGTATTTTAACCACCGGGTATTCCAACAGTGTTAACGGTAACAACTACGTCGTTATTTATAAAAACTCAATTTTTGTCATTTTCTTCATCCGACAGTTATTTGTTATGGGGCCCACAAATGGCTGCGCCGTCGTACGAATATTCTCCGACAGAAAGAATATTCCACGACCAAACGAATATTCCCCGACAATTGAATATTTTATAACCACTTGCGTATTTTGAAAAAAAAAATTCATATCTCACCCTTAACTTTAAACTTTTATCAATTTAATCATTTACTGAATTGTAATTATAAGAAAAATTGAATACTTTTATTTAATAAAATTTGGGGTCTTACAATCTCCCCTCCTTATAAAATTTTTTCCCCGAAATTTACGTACCTGGTATTTCGAAGAGTTGAGAATACCTTGCTTTCATTTCAGATTCTATCTCCCGGGTCATCATGATTTCTCCATTGCTCATCTCGCGTGATAACTTCATTTGGGTTCTTCACTTGTTGGGAAGTCATGACAACCGCCATCCCTCGAATTACCCGGCTTTGACTTGTCTGGGGCAGTATTTGGCGTCATCACTACCGTTGGAATATACTTTTCTATAGGACATATTCCTCCCTCAACTGCCTCGTCGTACTCCTGATTCATGATCTGAATCATCAATCTTCGATCCATATCGAATTCAGGTTGACCACTATGTACAGGGTAATTCAAAACTCGATGTTGGGATCTCCCAATTGCTTTTCAAAAAGAGAAATTCATATCATCTATTTTAGCTTTCTTAGATCGGACATCTCTTTCCACAATATCCACGTGTCGTGCGGCTTTTGCCCATGCATCACTTATTCTCACTCGTTCAGTTTTTTCTTCTTTCAGCTCAGATTCCATCTTTATCATCTTATACTCTGCCAAAGAATGCTTCTGTTCAAGCATCACATATCATCTTATAAATATCAATTGTGAAAATTATAAATTCTGTTATACTTGGGCGCCGCAAGGCTACGAAGATAAACATCTACGGAGAGGAATCCGACCATACTATTCCTTATAGTACCAAGTGACATTATTTATAAAAGTTCACATAATAGATAAAATATTCTTATATATTATTTGAGTTAAACAAATAATATTTGTTATATCAAGTATTGCTTAACTGATTTATTTATTATACTTGATATCTATCATCACAAGTATTTGTTCATAAATTCATTTATTCATAAAATACTTGTTGCATATTATAAAAGTTATTTAAACTTTTATTTCACAAACTTAAGTGAATATATCTGCTTAAATAGAAGCATATTTGATTCAAAGCTTAACATAACTTATTTGCTTACTCATAAGCACTTTCACTCTAAAAAGTTATTTAAACTTAAAGTAACTTTTCTTTACTCCATAAAGAATAAATAATTCTTTATAAATTTGCATTAAATTATATATATACTTAAACAGAAGCATTTTTGAGTAAAAGCTAAAATTGATCTATTTACTTATTCAAGAAGCATTTTTTTATACAAAATATAAAAGTTATTTAAACTTTTATAACAGTTCATAATTTACATATTTGCTTACACAGAAGCATTATTTGATCAAAGCACAAATTAATATCTACTTACTAAGAAGCATATTTTCTCAAGTATAAAGTCATTAAACTTTTATAAATATATTTGTTCTTTAATTGATATCTGCTTATTTGAGAAGCATCAATCTGTACTAAATTATATCTGCTTATTTAAGAAGCATCCATCTGTACTAAATTCTATATATGCTTATTTAAGAAGAATCCATCTGTACTAAATTTTTATCTGCTTATTTGAGAAGCATATTGTTGTAAAAACATTTGTAAAAGGAGAAAAGGTCAGAGTTAGTTTATTCTATATACCTGTGAGAAAGACGAGTAATTCTTCGACCAAGACCAGAGTCTTAGAGAGGTCAGCGGGAAGTTGGGTCTCTAGTGTACTTGTGAGGTGAGGAAGAGGTTGTTGTTTCAAGACCAGATCATAGAATAGAACTGAACTCAAAAGAAGGTACAACTAAACTTGAGGATGGAGCGGGGAGCTTGTTGTCCAAGATAGAATAGTTGGGAACAGTTGGAAGTTTGACTATAAAACTTTGTAAAGGCTTCTCCGCCTGTTGAATGAGTATTTATTACTGATAGTAATAGGATCTCAAGTCCTGGAGAGGAGCTTGAGACTGGACGTAACAACATACCCGAGATGTATGTTGTGAACCAGACAAATCTCTGTGCATTGTGTGATTGAATTTTTACTGTCTTGCATATTAATTTCTAACACTGCAAATTAATTATTCAAAAATTCAAAAAGGCCTTAGATAATTTTTAAATCTGTAATAATCTATTCAACCCCCCCCCTTCTAGATTATTATTGGACTTTCAATTGGTATCAAAGCGGTGCTCTTTAACTTGTTTGTTGAGTAAATACAGACATACCTAAGAGTAGATCCATCTATGGCCTACAATACTACTGGTTGCGGAGAAGGACTATCAATGACCAGACCTCCACTATTTGATGGTACAAACTTTGCCACCTGAAAGAGCAGATTCAGAATCTATGCCAAATCACAAGGAATCAAAGTTTGGCTTGCAATAGAACAAGTGTAAAAGTTCCAACAAAAATCGTTAGAGAAAAGATCGTTGAGAAAGATATTGATGAATTCAATACTGATGATGAAAAGGCTATGAACATTGCATCCCTAGCTGAACAAGTGTTGACCAAGGCTCTCATTGAAAAAGAATACAAAAGAGTTAGCAACTACAAGAATGCAAAAGAAATTTGGGAAAAATTGATTCTAACCTATGAAGGAACCAGTCATATCAAAGAAACCAGAAAAGATGCTCTAATCCAGGAGTATGAAAGTTTCAAGCTGGAAGAAGGTGAAAAGATCATTGATATGAAAACACGGTTTTCCAGAATCATTGATGAACTAGAACATCTGGGGAAGGCATATACAACTAATGAGAAAAACAGAAGAATTCTCAAAGCCCTTCCATCCATCTGGAAAATGAAAGTTATTGCTATTAAGGAAAGACAAGATCTAACTACTTATCTTCTTGATTGCCTTATTGGAAATCAAGGCGTGCATACCTAAGTCGACATATATTAGTCGAAAAAGCAGGATCGGATACAAATATCAGAGAGAAAGGAATTGCTTTCAAAGATTTACTTATAAATCAAGAAAGATATGATGCAGAAGTTGTTGAACAAACTGAGGAAGTTGCAAATCTGTGCTTAATGGCAAACAATGAGTTATCACCAAGATCTGAGGTACATTTTGAACATCAATTATCTAGTACTTCATTTATCATGCATACCTTAGATAATATAAATGAAAAACATCATAAACTACAAGAAGCGTATAATTGTTTACATGAAGATAATAAAATTATTAAAGAAAATTTTATTGAGTTAAAAATTTTAGTAGAAAAATTAATTAAAATTAACAAAAATCTAGAAATGGAAAATGCAAACTTCATTATAACTAATGAAAGTTTAAATAAAGTAAACTTGGAAAATAATTTCTTAAAAGAAGAATTAGAACAATTTAAAAGAATAAATAAAAATCTTGAAATAGAAAATTCAACACTTGTTGTAATTAATGAAAATACTCAAATAAAAAATCAAGTGTTAAGTGAAGATATTAAAAATCTCAAATTTGAAAATGCATCTCTAAAGATAGAATTAGAAAAACAAAATGAAGATTCTTCTTTAATAGATCAAATTAATATTTTAACTAAAGAACGTGACAATTTAAATTTTATAGTTCTTAAGTTCACAAAAGGGAAAGAAAACCTTGATGTCATGCTTAATCAACAAAGATGTGGTTTTAACAAAGAAGGAGTAGGTTATATTGGAGAATTTATAAATAAAGGACTTTATCATGTTAAAAGTAAAGAAAAAGAAAATTACACATTTCTATTTACTAAATGTTCTTACTGTAACAGAAATGGTCATTCTTTTCACATGTGTAAAGCTCGAAATGGAAATTATAAAGGAAAAATGATTTGGGTGCCTAAAGAAACGTACATTGCACCAATTATTAATACAAGGAAAGAGTTTTATAATAAAAGTTAAAAATATCATAGAAATTTTCATCATAGTTTTTCAGGATATAATAATAGAGTAAATCATGCATCTTATATACCTGCTACTCATAAAATGCTCGTGTCTACTAAGATTGATTATCCTGTACCCATTTTTGTAAAGGAAAACACAAAAGTTCCTTATACAAAATGGACAACTCACCCAAAGGACCCTTCTTATTAAAGGGTACCAGTTCTTGAAATTGATAAATGTTGCAGGTATGTCTTGGAGCTGATTCTAGTAAAAATAACTGACAACATCATTGTTGGGTCTATTGATATTACTTTATGAAATGATTTCTCTGAAAGCATGAGTAAGGTTTTTAAAAAATGAGCATGAAGGGAGAATTAAACATCTTCCTAGGGGTACAAATGAAATCATGTGAAAAAGATTCTGACTATGCAGGTCATCATAATTGTTCAAGTATAAGTGGCACATGTCAGTTTTCTCATAATTATATATGCATCTATATATATATGTCCATATACATATTTTTTTTAAAAAAAATTATATATATAGGAATATTTTTTAAAGAATTTATTTAATATTTAAATCTATTTTTAAAATATTATATATATAATAGATTTAATATGAAACATTCTTTTAAATTTCTATATATCTAATGGTAAATAATCTCTATTCTTGTATAGTAATTTTGGTCAATCAAAGGCAACCACACAAATTCAAATCATGCAGGAGGCAACTAAATTTTTAAAAGAATTTTTTTTCTAATCTCTTCTTCTGCAGGTTCTGAAAAGTATTTACACTATTTCCCCCCCATTTTTTATGATGACAAAGGGGGAGAAGAAAAATATCATTGGGGAGAAGAAAAATAACTGTTTTATATTGTTGCATGTTAGTTTTTCAAAAATTTTAAATTTTTTGATGATTGCATAACTTGAGGGGGAGCTTTTATGGAAAATATTTTTAGTTGATTGTCATCATCAAAAAGGGGGAGATTGTTGGGTCTCCAACTTTTAGTTTTATTTTGATGATAACAATAATTAGTAAATAAATTAATTAAATGGGTAGAATCCTCTCCATAGGATTTATGTTTTAATTATCTTATTTAGTTTGACCAAAAATATTTTCTAAATCTTATTTAATTGATTTTATTGATCTTGATGTTTTAATATGTTAAATCAATTGGGTCATGCATTATAGGACAAAAGTCATATGTTGATTATCAAATGTTTGTTTGACCGAATTTGAAAAGAAGATGAAGATTTTGTCATGTGGGCAATTTTTATTTATTTTCAAATTAATTTTATTATTTAAAGATTTCAAAAATTATTATTTCAAAATCGTGCAAAAATTATTTTATTGCAAAATATATATATATATATATATATATATATATATATATATATATATGTCATATATTCATAAGTATTATTTTTTATATATATAAATCGTAAGTTTTTATTACTCTCTCCGTTCCTTAATATAGGTCGTTTTAGACATGTTCACAAGAATTAAGGAAATGATTGAAAAGCATTAACTATATTATCAATAATATCCTTCATCTCACTTATCTCATAAATATGGATCAAAAAATTAGGTGGAGTAATAAGGGGCAATTTGGGAAAAATAATAATCAATTCTCCTTGATAACCACAAATGACAAATAATTAGGAATAAAAAAAAAGTCTAAAACGACCTACATATAGGAATGGAGAGAGTAGTATATTTAATATATATAGTTACCATGTGTGTGTAATTATATATGAGAATTAAATGCATATACTTTATGTGCATTAAATATGTGTATATAATACCATACATGCATTATTATTATATATATATATATATATATATATATATATATATATATAAGATCGAGAAGCGTAAGTCTTAAATAACATAATTCCTTAAATAGTATAATTCTTAAAAGCACGTCATTTTGGAGTGATTGCATGAAGTGGTATTTTTGTAAATAAAAGAAAAATAAGTGGGACCACTCTTTAAGCCACTCCAAAACGACGTCAAATGTTAAAAATTATGCTATTTAAGAAATTATGTTATTTAACACTTATACTTGATCCTTCTTCATATATATATATATATATATATATATATATATATATATATATATATATATATATATATATATATGAGTGTGTGAGTATATATATATATATAGTGCATTAAATATGATATATATGTATACATATAAAAAATCGTGTGTGTGTGTAGTGTCTGCATACCATATATATTAGTAGTACATAACAATTAATACATGCATGCGCATAATAAATATATATACATTAAATATGTAAATGCATGTGTATGTTATAATGCATGCATTAGAATATATAAGTATGTTATGTATTATATATGTGTAACCGTGTACTATAAATATATATATATATTCATGCATATGTTACATACATATTTAATAAGCATGCATGTCCCTATAATATTATAATACTAGTATATGCACGTGCCTAAAGGCACGGCGTAAAAAAAATAAAATTAAAATTTGGAAAATATTATATTACTTAAAGACACATACCACCATAATTCACCATACTATTATTGAACAATTAATATATACTTAATCATCAACACATGTCCAACTACAAAAACATCGAGCTAGTCGGTAATAATTTCAAAAAAAAATAGGTATCTAAAAAATTCTAAACCTGCCTAAACCTGTATAATTAGGTAACTTTACAAAAGACGTAACGGACAAAATACACACATCAAGCTAGTTGCTACTAATTTTAAAAAAAATTTGCCAAAATTTCCTTTAAAAATAGATATCCAAACAAATATAAACCTGTCTATAAAACTTACAATCATTCATACATATTCAAACCACCAAAAAATAATCATTTCATACCCAAAATCATCATAACCATGTATAATTAGTTAACTTTACAAAATACGGAACAAAAAAAATACATACATGAAGAAATTAAATCATACTCAATCATCAACACATCCAACCACCAAAACATCAAGTTAGTTGCTACTAATTTCAAAAAAAATCGGCAGAGTTTCCTTTAAAAATAGATATCCAGAAAAATCTAAACCTGTTTACAAAACTTACAATCATCCATACATATCCAAACCACCCAAAAAACCATCATTCCATACCCAAAATCATCATAACCAAGTATAATTAGCTAAATTTACAAAAAAAGGCGGAACACAAAAAATATATACATACGTAAAATAGAGAAACAACATGTTGAGCATAAAACCTTTTACTTTACAAACTTACACCAAGTATATTATTTACAACTTACATCATGTATCCTTCAATATAAACCTGAAATTTAAAAATTATCGAAATATGTGAGTCAGAATAAAATAATTATAAATCCGAAACATAAGACCCCTTACTTTATCCTTTAATTATATAAAAACAAATTAGCACACATATTTGTATGTAGGGGGAATGAATTAGTTTGATATAAGTAAGAATTTAGAGGATTTGTAACAAATACAATTTTTTTTAGGAAAGATATGGACTTACAATCAAATAAAGTTTTCTTAGTACTATTTCAACAAAAACAGTTCATTTGCTTAATGATTTAAATCATAAATTTGTATTAGTGGCGATATAATGGTGTGTGAGCTTGATTTACAGCAGTGTTTGATTGGTTACGCTTATGTGTGTGTTTGTGCATATATTATGTGTGTTGTGTGTCTACATGAGAAGTAGATAAATATAGTCTTAGTAAGAGAGACTTTCACACCTAGACAATTGTTTGGTCAGTGGTAGGTTAGTAATCGCCAAAGGTGGACATGTCAGTATTGGATTGCATATCATTTAACTCTCTTAAAGGTAAGAAAATGATTAGTTAAAAAACTTATCATACACGGTATTTTTAAGTTGTCATCCATCCATCACGACATTAATGAAAATAAATTAAAACAAATAAGTTATTAAAAAAATCAATAAGATATATTTAGATAGAGTTAATCAGATGATAAACTTACACTACCAAATATAACATGCATTTAATCAAACATAAATTTCAGAACCAAAATTAAGGAAAAGGACAACCTAAATTAGCCTAAAAATTTCACAAAATGAACACTCAATAATAACCAACTCAACATCCATTCCATCCTAACATGCATAATAAACAAATCTTTGTCATAATAACTATAAACCTATTTCATAATAAAAATAAAAATAACCAAATTAAAAGACACCCAAATGTGTGTTGTTGTTGTGTGTGTGTGCGACTGTTGTGAAAGAGAGAGAGAGAGAGAGATAGAGTGAGAACACAAATTTAAAACAAATCTAAACATCCAAATTTGTGTGTTTTAAAATAATTTTAAAACACACAAATTAAACACAAACATTCAAAAACTGAAGCTTTCGTCGACTTTAAATATTCTTTGTATTGATTATTTTATAAGAAGACTTAAATATTCTAAGCAACTTCGCTTTAAGATTTCAAGCTATGATGAAATAGATATAAATAAGAATATAGAGTCCTTCCGAAAGCAAAGACTTCTAAAATAAATAAGACTTCTAAAAAATTATTTCAAGTTAAAGTACGCATGGAACAAATATGATCCAAACAAACAATTAGAATTTAAAAGAAAAACCCCCAATCTACGTAATTAGCTAAGCTGAAGTGCACATTTCTATCATTTGCCACACAATTTTAACAACCAATCAAGTAACAAAAGTACTGCTCGGAACAAAAAATATGTGAGAAATTGAACAAAAAAAACTAAATAAGAGTTATTTCTGACAGAGTAATCAAAAAAGTGAGCTATAAAAACCAACAATTGAAGTTTCAACAGTTCAGAAACTCTTGAATTTAAGAAAACTATGTTTCTAAGGAGGTTAACATACCTTAGGAGGTTTAAAAGGATCATCGCTCGGATAAGGCGTTCCTACAACAAAATTTTATGTAATTAGATTTTTACTTGGGTGAACTACAATGTAATCATGCCTTCCAAACTCCATGGTAGCCTGATTCACAAAAACATTTCAACTATGAATTCAACAAACGACCTGACCACAAACTGAAGAATAACAATTAAAGAAACTTTCACGCATCCTAAAAACATGATTAATTGAAAAGGTCAATAATTGAAACATAAACACAAATTGCACAATCTCTCTGCCTTTTTGTTCTTATAACTTGATAATCTATCGTGACTCAAAATGATGTCAAAATAGTTCCTTGAAGCATAACAACCAAAGTTAATTTTATAAACCCAAAGTTAGATGGCCTCCTTTGATAATGGTGAAACAATCAATTAAATTATAGAGTCGAAATGGCTCATCAACACAGCCAAAGATGTTACTGATGATTGCTACTTGTTGCTGCAATTGGGCAACAGCTTCTTTTATGACATTCTTATTTCACCAATTTATAACTTGCAAACTTGAAAAGATTTGCAACGAAAGTAAATAATATTATGCACAAACAGAATGTAAATAATATTATGAAAGTAAATTTCTTTTCATTCACTCTCCTCTCTAAATTTTAATTTATTTCTTTCTCCTCCTCCCAAATTCACAAACAAAATGTTAAATAATATTTTGATTTGCAACGATAATTGTTGTTAGAATAAAAAGGGTGCAAAATAGAGTATCTTTAACCAACAAAGGATTATAAATGAAGACCATATAATATGATCAACTGCCCAAAAAAAAGAAAGAAGTAATAAAGTAAAAAAATTGAAAAGAAAAAAAATATGCAATATGCAAAGGAATTGAGGTGCCCTAATTTTTTCAACTATCTTAAGAAAGAAATTGAACAATTTTGTACACCCAATCAATCGCAAGAGGATCGTAAATTGAGAGGGTTGAATCCAAATTCTTAATTATCTTTTTAGAAATTAAATGTTAATTTGCATATGGTTGTAATTGATAAATTCGAGGTACAAATTACTAACTAAAAGCTTGTAATTTCGGCCCTCTTGCTCAGTGCCTACTCCCTTGAAGTTGCTCACGGGATCGGAATAAACATACCGGAAGAAAAGCGTGGAGGAATCGGGAGGTAACGATACGGATGTTGTTAAGACGGCCATGACCTACCTCTACCTCCTCCGACTGTGCTCTCTCTATTCAGGAATTTTGACGCTAGGTAAGGGAGAGAAGAAAAGATTAGGAGGGTTTCACCAAATTTCGGAGAGAAGATAGAGAATTGGGTGGGATAGCATGTAAGGGAGAGAACAAAAGATTAGAGAGGATTAGAGTGTAGGTGAAGGGTGAGTTTAAGGGATTTTTTTTATCCTAAGATGGAGTATGAGCCATTAGATTAAGTGAGATAAAATCACAATAATTCTTGTGCTTTCTCAACTTTTGAAGTGGAAAAAGATTCAAATTTGGTTGTGTTTTATTATATAGATATATATATATATATATATATATATATATATATATATATATATATATATATATATATATATATATATATATGAAAACCGAACATGCATGCTAATTGCCAAGTATAATATGTATATTATGTATATCCAAACCATGCATGTACTCCTTTTTAAAAACAAATGTGCTAGCAAGTTATTTTTTTGGACTTGCATGTGTTGGCATTTATATTCATTGAACCGTGTATGCTCTTAAAAACATGTGGTCAAAGCAAGTAATAAATGATGGGTTGAACAATTAATGCAAAGTTGATGATTTTCGGCCCGGGCGGAATTTGAAATACTTTTGCGTAAAATATTTGTTCCATCTGGACCGTTTATTTCAAAAATCATTCATCTCAATCATACATTTAAAATCAATTTTTACTAATTACCATTTTATCTCTGACTTCAAAAATCTTTAAATAGAAGGTTTTTTCTTCATTTCTAATTTGCCAATTCACTTACAAAGAAAAGCTTATTTTCTCTCCCACATACTCTCTCTCTGAAAAAGCTTTCTATATCTCTTCTTATAAAAGTTCTGATTATTTGAGAAAAGGAAATTAGTCTAAGCATATTGAGATAAGTTATTTGATATATTTATTTGAATTATCTCTTGCTTATTTATATTTATAGATATACAAATATAAATTGTTCTACACAATTCTATATATCTATATTTCATCTATTTATCAAATAAAAGGATATTTAAGCGCCGTGAGGCTACTTGAGAGAAATCCGAAATGCACGATTCCTTATAGTCTTCAAGAACCTTTTATTGATATTATTTATATAAATATCGTAAAATAGATCGACACTTGATAGCTCAAAACAACACCTTTGATATCTTTGCTCCAAAAGAGAGTAGTCATCCGAATCGGATTTGAGAATCTTAGTGATCTTTTGAAAATATTTATATAAATATCAATTGTGAAAATTATAAATTACATTATATTTGCCGTATGAAATACTGAGATAAACTTCTACGGAGAGAATCAAATAAAACGATTCCTTATATAGTACCAAGTGACACTATTTATAAAAGTTCACATAATAGATAAAATATTCTTATATATTATTTGAGTTAAACAAATAATATTTGTTATATCAAGTATTATTAACCGATTTATTTATTATACTTGATATCCGCTATCATAAGTATTTGTTCATAAATTCATTTATTCATAAAATACTTGTTGCATATTATAAAAGTTATTTAAACTTTTATTTCACAAACTTAAGTGAATATATCTACTTAAATAGAAGCATATTTGATTCAAAGCTTAACATAACTTATTTGCTTACTCAGAAACACTTTCACTCTAAAAAGTTATTTAAACTTAAAGTAACTTTTCTTTACTCCATAAAGAATAAATAATTCTTTATAAATTTGCATTAAATTATATGTCTGCTTAAACAAAAACATTTTTGAGTAAAAGCTAAAATTGATCTATTTGCTTATTCAAGAAGCATTTTTTTATACAAAATATAAAAGTTATTTAAACTTTTATAACAGTTCATAATTTACATATTTGCTTACACGGAAGCATTATTTGATCAACGCACAAATTAATATCTGCTTACTAAGAAGCATATTTTCTCAAGTATAAAAGTCATTGAACTTTTATAAATATATTTGCTCTTTAATTGATATCTGCTTATTTGAGAAGCATCAATCTGTACTAAATTATATCTACTTATTTAAGAAGCATCCATCTGTACTAAATTCTTATCTGCTTATTTGAGAAGCATATTGTTGTAAAAACATTTGTAAAAGGAGAAAAGGTCAGAGTTAGTTTATTTTATGTACCTGTGAGAAAGACGAGTAATACTTCGACCAAGACCAGAGTCTTAGAGAGGTCAGCGGGAAGTTGGGTCTCTAGTGTACTTGTGTGGTGAGGAAGAGGCTGTTGTTTCAAGACCAGATCATAGAATAGAACTAAACTCAAAAGAAGGTACAACTAAACTTGAGGATGGAGCGGGGAGCTTGCTGTCCAAGATAGAATAGTTGGGAACAGTTGGAAGTTTCACTATAAAACTTTGTAAAGGCTTCTCCGCCTGTTGAAGGAGTATTTATTACTGATAGTAATAGGATCTCAAGTCCTGGAGAGGAGCTTGAGATCAGACGTAGTGAAAGATACCCAGATGTATGTTGTGAACCAGACAGATCTCTGTGCATTGTGTGATTGAATTTTTACTGTCTTGCATATTAATTTCTAACACTGCAAATTAATTATTCAAAAATTCAAAAAGGCCTTAGATAATTTTTAAATCTGTAATAATCTATTCAACCCCCCCTTCTAGATTATTATTGGACTTTTAATGATTATGAGTTATTCACAAGATTGTGGACAGGAATTGTTGATTGATGTTACAGGGATAAAAATTTGTTGATGGACTTTTAACATAGAGAAGATGATAGACTTTATGGTCTATTTGACTCTTCAAATGGATTGCTCGTTCCGCTGCTATTATGGTTGAAAACTTTTATCATCTACCATATGTTCTAAATCTCTGATTTATTACTAATGAATGCTATTGATAATTTAATTATCGTTAGTCATGATATTCTTTCTTCGAGCTAGTTGTGGCTTTCACCCTTTTTGCTTCACAATTTCTTTCGAATAATAAGAGTGTAGCCGGGTGAAAGCTGGGGATAACAAGGGAATAGAGCGGTGGTCTCTAGTTTGTGAAAGTTCTCCCTAAACAGTATAGAAAAGTGTGTTGTATTTTATACATCATTTAGTAGTTATATTTGGTGAATCAAATAGGGTGAAAGGCGAACCCAACGTTGGAAGGGTGTTTTGCCACTATCATACAAGATGTCTAATGACATACAACCTCGTGTTATCATAAGAAGACAGGTTGTGCATCCACTTTGCCGAGTATATTTATGAGCACTACCTATATAATCTTGGTGTTTGGTTGAAGTATAATTCTCAATTAGAGCAGTGGAGATAATGATATGTCAAGAAAAGACTCATCATTGGAAAGAATATGATAGTAATCTTCTCGTTTTTCTTTGGGGTCTATCAATCAACCAATGATAATTCTGTGGACATATGATATATATCATAACCTAGAGGCATGGCCTCCCATGTAACCTAGGTTTCTTGAGCACTTCCCAAAGGTTTTAATTTCTAAAATGCTTTTTTGACCTGCACTTTTATGTAAGTATATCATTGTGATGTGTTATCCAAGGTTAGGATGAGAGTCACAGTTGGTTTATATTTATATCAAAACTCACAGCATATGTGTTGTTGTATTTTGCACGACAATTATAGTAATAAAGTTGTAGTTATTTTCTGTACCATGTATTTGGCGACTTAGAATGGGTTGGATGGATTGGACCTATTTTGGGGGCGTCACATATTAACCCCATTACAAGAGCATTTTTACTTTAGTTGGAATCCATATAATAGTTAGTATACACAGATACTAATTAAATCAGTCCTTAACTTGATAATTTATCAAACATATAGAGGGAAGTTTATATACTTGTACATAATACATAATTCTTAGCTTATTGACCCCCAGCCTTATGGCTTAAAACAACAAGCACAGAACCATACTAAATAGTCCCAATCACAGCAGTTCACATAGCAATTAAAATAGTCATATATTGTATTAATTCCAATACATCAGCCATTTATGCTACTTAGTCCCTAACAGTCCAATTGCTATCATTTAAAAGAATATGAACGGAGGATTAGGACGGCCAGAATGAACTTACTTGATGATTCAAAGGTCACAAGTGGTTTGAGGAGAGGTGATGGTTGGTGGCAGAGTGGGCGGTGGCGGTGGCGGAGTGAGGCGGTGGCTGGCTTCTCCTTCTTCTCCTTCTTCTCTTCTCCCCCTTTCTCCCTCTTCTCTCTATTTTGCTCCATCGTTTTTTTTCTTCTTTGCCTATGTCGAGTGAATGACTGAAACTGGTAAATGTTAATATGATCAAAGAATCGCCATCAATGTATTGTAGACGCGATCATTGATTTTAATGACGCGATGGACATCATCGGTCGCCTACCTTCAGATCGATATAGAGATTGGTAGCAAAAACTAAATCACCAACATTTGGCACCAATTTTGGGAGGAAAATTAATCCAATGAGTCAGCTCGATCCGCGACGCGGTCATTGATAATGATTAGCGACTAGAAGCAAGTCCGGTCACAAATGGTCGTCGCTATTATTGATACCAGTGACCAGAAAGGGCGGTCACTGAAAGGTTTGGTCGCAGATAGAGAATTTTCTTGTAGCGCAAGTTGATCATCATTTTCTAGTCCCATGAAATAGAGTTGACCAATTTCTTCTTCTTGTTCTGTTTTGGACTTACTCATTGGAGTTGGGCTACCTTTTTGATTCCTCCTTTGTTTCTTTCTTTGAAGTAGCCTCTCGAATTTTTTTTAGAGTATTTCAATTTCTTCATCAAAATCTTCGTGATCACCTTCATTGTTGTTATCGGCTTGAAGTGCCAATGTCTTCTTTGTTGATGCCTCATCTTCATCATCGTACATTCTCAGTTGAATTTCAAACTCTTCAAGTTCACCAAAGAGGGTTAGAGTCTCCATAGTGTTAATTCTTGACGAGTCTCGGAGGGTGGTAACTTTTGGAACAAATCTTGTTAGCATGATTCTTAAAAACTTTCTATTGATTTTCTTTTGATCAATTTTTCTCCCTAGAATGCTAAGAGAGTTCATTAGTGTGAGAAACCTTTCTTGAACTTCATTGATTGTTTCATCCTTTTTTTAACTTGAATAGCTCATAGTCTTGCATTAGCATACTCAACTTCACCTCCTTGACTTTGGAAGTACCTTCATGGCTTATCAAGATAATATCCCAAATTTTTTTTTCCATGTTACATGCTAAAATTTTATCAATTTCAGCTTAGACCATTCCGCTTAGCAAGGTGTTGATGTCTCTTGAGTTGTAAGAGAACATGTAGCTTTCGTTTGCATTCATTTTCATGAGAGTCTTAGGTCTACCATCATCATGTCTTGGAATGACGGGTCCATTATCAACCACCCACTATTCCCATGGGTCTCTCTTGAGATAAATCTTCATTAATTCTAAATTTTCAAAAGTTGAAGTTCTCGCTTCCTAGCAACAGAGGCGACCTACTTGTAGACTGTCCTTCTTGAAATTTAAAGTGTGTCATTGGATCTTTCCCTATGACCTATAAAGATCAATATTAGTAGAGCCCAACTTTAATACCAAATGTAATTCTGTATATAAGCACACCTAAAGAGGGGTGAATATGTGTGTAAACTACAAGTGATAAACAATGAAATCTTTTTGATTTTTTCTGCAATAGGTTTATATCAGACAAGTATGCATGTCTACTTTAGTGTCTACTTTAGCTTATGTTCTTCGTCAATTACTATCATACATATATGATTGTCTGCTTTAGTGTTTGGATTAGTATATCTTTAAACATGAGTAAAGCAAAATATCAAGAAATAAGAAAACATAATAAAGAAGAACAAAATAGTAAATCACACTAAGAATTTTACGTAATTCAGCCCCTATCCTCTAGTCTAATGGCCTACATCCGTCCAATATCAACTAGTATTGGAGAATCTTTTAATTTAACTTTAAAACTCAATTAATTATAAATAAAAAGAACTCCCTGTTCAAAGTAACTTCACATTGATGGACACCACTGCCCCTTTGCACCTCTGCAACCTTGAAAGCTTTCTTTGAACAGCCCCGATCCACTACTGGATCAGATTTGGTTACAAGAAATATATGATTTACAAAGAATTCTTATTTTCCAGCCAACAAAGAATTAATAATAGAACAAGACTTGCTGGAAAAATAAACTTTGATAGCTCTCTATAGAAGTATATAATGTATAAGACTGATATTTGCTTCAAGTATCTCTGAACTTATATATGCTTCCAATTTCCCTATTTTAGCCGAAGAGGATAGATATATACAAACAGGAAACTAACGACTATATTTGAGTCTCTTTAGCCTTTGATATTGACCAATAAAACCAAGAAAGAAGTCAGCATCAATATGTCATATCACAGTTGGAATAGAAATAGGATTTTAGTAGCTAATAGATATCAACAAATATAATAACTATTAGTTAAAAAAATTGAAATCCAAGCCAAACTAAGATAGCTAAAATAAAGGAGAGAATGAGTAACAGTTCTGCCTAGTAAAAATAGATTCATTTAAAAGAATCATAATCAAATTAATAGCGCATATCTACATTTGATTTAAAACAGGATATATATATATATTAAGAAAATATTCGGCAATAAAATCTTTCATTCTAATTCTAATTATTTTATGAGTCCTATAGATATAAATCTAATGACCTATTTAATCAACTTGGGCCAAACAAGAATTTTCTTTATAATAAATATAAACCAACCCAAGCAAACAAACAAGATCCCATTAACAATTACACAAAATTAAATCAATTTAAACAGCCCAAGTAATTAAAATAAAATCCATTTTAAAATACAAATCCCATAATATTGTCGTCATTAAAATCATAAAGGATATAAACCAACATTGTATTCCTCATCGAGACCTTCAATGACTTTTTCAATCAAGTCTTCTTCTTCATATGGCTTAGTCATAATTGCAAGCTCGTTGGCACGGCTCCGAATATATTGTATATATTCACTAATGGTACGTGAGCCTTTGATTGGATGCTTTAGTTGCTCCTTAATTTGTTTAATATGACCATGAGTGGGCTTTGCATATATGTGTTTTCAAGAATCATCCAGGCATCACGAGAGGTGGTAACATTATTTATAAGTGCAATAATTACAGTCGATAATGATCCAACCATGTCACTGAAGATTAATTTATCCTGTCGATGCCATTTTTGGTACGCTGGATTTGGTGACTTCTTGTCGTAAGTGATAATGGTGGGAGATGTTACATTAATCGAGCCATCAATATATCCTTCAAGATTACAGCTTATCAATGTTGCATGAAATTGTAATTTCCATGAGAGATAATTTGTGGATGTGAGTTTTATGGTGGAATGTTAAGAGATGTTTATGGCAATAAGAGGGTGATTAGGTTCATGAGAATCGCGAAAAATTAGTTGAGAGGTGGCAGCAAGTGTTTGATCTTGTGAGGCCATTGTTTGAAGGAGAGGTATGAAAAAGGTGATTTTTGGGTGAACTAAGTTCGAGAGTAGGGAAAAAGGAGAGAGGATAAGAATATATTGGCTTAGGATCGTTGCTTTGATACCATATGAAGAATATTGGTGCTATCACACCTTCCATTAATTCCAAGAAGTAAATATATATATATATATATATATATATATATATATACATATATATATATACATCTTTTGTGGAAACAATCTTTAGCAAAGCATTACTAATCTGCTAGAATTAAGAATTGATAGTTGATTGCTAATTCCTACTGATGTGATAAAAATATGTAACTACAAGTGCACAGTGTAAAATTGAAGAACAGACACGTACATGTCGAACCCATGGAGACTAGATTAATTTTAATTTATCCTTAATATCTATTTTAGGCAAATTAGAAATAAATATTGTAAATTCCAAAAAGTAAATATATATACAATTGTTGTAAAGATAATCTTTAGCAAAACATTACTAATCTTCTAAAATTAAGAATTGACAGTTGATTGTTAATTCCTACTGATGTGATAAAATATGTAACTGCTAGTGCACAGTGTCAAATTGAAGAACTGACAAGTACAGGTCAAACCCACAGAGACTATATTAATTTTAATGTATCCTTAATATCTATTTTAGGAAAACTAGAAATAAAGATTAAAAATTGATTAACTAAAATATGAAAACTAATATTGAGGAAGCAATCTAGGAATTCGAATCCATTAAATAATAAACATGACATATAATTTAATCTCTTCTATTTTTATAACTCAACTATGATTTTGATCTCCCTTCCCTTTAATTTAGTAATTTTATAATTAACGTGGGCAAATATAGATTATGAAAATTTAATAATTAACTATAACCCATCAAAACTTCTTCAAGTAAACATGGAGTATGAAAAACTCATATATTAACAATAATCTATCAAAATCTCTTAATTAATTTAAAATCACATAAGAACTATAAAATGAAAGTATTTCAATAACGAAACATGAAGGCGAAATTAATCAAACATAAAAGCATTAATAATATAAGAGATGAAAAATATCATCAAGAATAATTATTTAATTTCATCTTCATCCTAGATATAAAAAAATTAACTAAACATGAAAATAAATAAACTAACTAACATAAAAAAGATAAGAAAATTAAAAATAAATAAGAAAACTCCCTATAATTAACGATCGTCTAACGAACGTACAATGAATAAGTAATTTAATCCACTACTACTCCTAACCTCAACTAATACCAATACTCTCTAAAACAAGAGACATATTTTCAAGGAAAATAAATTTGTGCATTAATTTAGATTCATTGAACTTGGTCTCTTTTGTTCCCTTATCCTTTTATTTTCTTCTTGACTTCAATCTCTACATATTAATCTCCCAATAATCTTTTCCATGTACGTTTCAACTTTCTAGTAGCAATCAACTTCTCAAAGATATCTTCTAGATAAACTTTCCTTTCTCTTGCTGGATTTGACTTGTACACCAAGATTTTTTTACCTCTTTCCTTCTTGTTGTAGGGTTCTTCTTGGATATTTCCATACATGAATAAGAGCATTAAGTATCACTTTATCACCAAGACTTTAACTGATGGGCAGAACGTATCATCCTCAAACTCATGGGCAGAGCGAGAGAACAATCCAGACTTTCGAGGATATGCTAAGAGCTTGTGTTATGGACTTCAAAGGAAATGGGATGACCATCTCCCGTTGGTGGAATTCGTTTACAAAAATAGTTACCACACAAGTATTGGCATGCCGTCTTACAAAGTGTTGTACGGCAAAAAATTTAGGACTCCATTGTACTGGGACGAAGTTGGTAAGCGACAATTGCTAGGACCAGAATTGGTACAACAGAATGCTAAGATCGTCAAAGTGATCAGGTCAAGATTGGTAGTTGCTCAAGATAGACAGAAGAAATATGTTGATCATCATTGTCAGAACGAGAGTTTGAAGTGGGTAGCTTCGTTTTTCTGAAAGTGTCTCCTTGTAAGGGGAAAATTCGATTTGGCAAAAAGGAAAAATTGAGTCCTAAATTTATTGGACCCTTTGAGATATTACGAAGGGTTGGTAAGGTAGCTTATGAGATGGCATTACCTCCGGAATTAGACCATATTCATAATGTTTTCCATATTTCGGTGTTATGACCGTACAAACACGATTACAAACATATTATAGAGTATGAACCATTGCAATTTGATAAAGATTTAACCTATGAAGAAGTTCCTATTCAGATAGTTGACAGGAAAGAGTAAGTACTCAGAAACAAAGTGATACCTTCTGTTAAGGTAATCTGGAGGAACCACAATGTTAAAGAAGCTACGTGAGAACTCGAAGATACTATGATGAAAAACTATCCTCGATTATTTGCTTAAATCCTTGTATAACGATTCTGGAGACAAAATCTTTTTAAGGGGGGAAGAATGTGACGAATGAGTTAATTGAGTTGTGATTCTGGGGACAGAATCTTTTTAAGGAGGGAAGGATGTAACGAATGAGATTTTTGTATGTAATTTTAAAATATTTATTTAATTGAATAAATATTTTGTTAATTTATGTGTTGGGTTGAATAATTAATGTGATTATGTTGTGGAGTAATTTAATTAAGTGTAATTTATTAATTAAATTGATGTTTAGTAATTTTGTAGTTGAAGTTTTAATTTAATTGGGATAATTGAATAAAATAAATTGTTAAATGATTATAATGTTGTTCCAATTTAATTTAATAATTAAATTAGAGATTTAGTAATTTTTAAGTAAATTATAATTTAATGGGAATTATAATTATGTGATAATTTGATTTATTGTGTTAATGTTAACTTTAATTTAGTTAAATTTGAATATTAGAATTTAATTAAATAAAGTGTGACAATTAAACTATATAGTATGTGAGTTATTAAAATAAATTAAAGTGATTTAATTTAGTTTTATCAAACAAAGCTTAAGGCTTTTTGAATTCCTATTTTAATTTAGTTTTTGCCAAAAAACTCTTAGTGGCTTTTGAATTTAAAAAAAAACATAACTGATATATTTAAGTAGATACTAAATTGTCAATTTTTATTTTACGTTAATATGTATTATATGTATATATCTGTTATATATATTTCTACGTTAAGTTTAGAGGATAGAGCTAGTTTACATAGAGAAAAGAGAGAAGGAAGAAGAGAACAGAGAAAGAATTTCTCTGTGAATTTGAGAAAACAAAGAAGAATTTTATCATCTTCTGTAGCTAAACTAACAATCAAAGGAATAATCTTAGTTTTTAAAGTCTAGTTTTGTTTTGTTTAAAAACTTCTCTGTGGGATGATTTTGATGAAAATTGTTGAAGTTATGTTTTATATAATTTAATTTGTACATATAATCTGCTTTATGTGGATTATGTATATTTTAGAGTTGATTAATCCATGAAAACATGATAACTATGAAGGAATCATGTTTATAGCGAGTTTATAGTGAAGTATTTTTGTATACAGCTTATTTGATACTAAAATTATTGTTCAATTCATATTATAATGTGTAAATTGGTTTTTGATTGTGTTAATACATGAAGAAATGAAAAGAATGTGATTTGAATGAAGTAATTTGGTTGAGAAATGAATTCGCAGTGATTGTTTTGTTAACAATATCTAAAAATGGAGTTTTTACAAAAATATTGAATTTAGAGGTTCTAATTTGATTGTTTATGTTGTTTTGTTGGTTATAATCATGCTCTATATGTTTAATAACATTTATGTGAAGTCTATATTGTTTGGGTATGCAAAGATTGTTGTTTGAGCGAAGTTTTAGGTCTATTTGGCTTAGCTTTGTGTTCTTTGTGAACCTGTCTGCGTGATATTGTGTTGTGGCAGATGTTTACTGCTTTGTTAATAAATGAGCATCATAAATAGCCATAATAAATAGTTTAGAGACGCGTGATACCTGAGCCGCGACACCTATTCTCGTGAGTGTTAGCAGCGCCTTATGTCATTGAAGTCCGAGCCATTGTACGGTTCTTAGTTCAAATCGGGCCGCAGAACGCCACTCTGGCGATTTGATTTAGAATTGTGATTTTTATATACGGTCCGAAGAAATGTTAATGTAACTAGATCTTATGAATATAAAAGAAGATTAATCATACTATATGTTATCAAAACAGATTGTAAACCCCTTATAATGTTAAGTATGATGACTTTAAATTGGTAATTAATTAGTGTCGTGATACTAAATGATGTATAGGGGAACGTGAGTAGTAATTATTAATCTACGCATGAGGCAAGTTCCTAAACCTTACTTTTATATTGTGCAAGTTTTCCTATTCCTGACTTATTATTTATGCATGTTTCTTAATTAATGATTCCTTTCTTCAAGTTCGTTGTTCCTAACATGAATTCCTAATTCATTGAAAGTAATACATTGATTGTACGTATAATATTTGCTCTATTGTACATAGCCATTGTTCAATCTTTGATCTTATATATCATTACTCAATTATTTAATGTTGTATAAACCTTTATATGACTAGTGAACCTTATTGACTCAACTAGTCCATGGTTGATGAAGCATTCTAAAATTCTAGAACTATTTTAGAAGTAATCCAAACCAAATTTTATTTGGTGCGGACTCGAATGTCAAAAATTGATATGAATAACCTTATTATAGAGGATTAGTTACACGTTAGCGTTAAGATGTTTATGCACAATACATGGTACGAAGGACTGATCCCCCTAAGTACGAGGAAGAATGGTCCATATAGTCTTATGACTGTTAAAGGTTCAAAGAAGAGATACTTGACAACCTAGGACATAGTTCAAGGTCTTATGACCCTCAGACATACTTTTGAACTTGTATTCTATTCTTGGTTCAAAGGTTGAGTTTTTATTGAGCTTTCTATTCTTATCTATCATTGATAGGGAAGTTACAAATTGTTCAGCTGAAGTTATTCATTATAGATTTTATATTTTCATTGTTTATGAAAATTCTAGTGAGCCTTGTTTTGTTCACTCTTGCATATAATAACATTGCAACTAAGGTCAAGAAAGTCGACGAGCCGTCCACGAGTAAGGGCAAGGGCAAGATGAACAAGTGTTGAAGACTTGTTTATATTGTTTGATTCATTAATTATATGTGTTAAGACTATATTATTTAATATTCCGCTTTTGATTATTGATGTTAAGGTTAGAGATTACCTGAGATTATTTTTAAGAGATGTAACCCTTTAACATGGAAGATTTCATTCAAGTTGATCAAGTTTACATTTTCTATGTTATCCTATTTTGTGGGTAGTTAGAATGTGAATGTTTGATCAGTGAGAAAGAAGTACCCGAGTTTGGGGGTGTCACAGGCTTAATCCTAGACTTGAGTACATCAGAAGTTCAAATTGGAAGCAAAAGTTTTGCAAGGGTGAACACTCTTTGACTTTTAAAACTTTATTATAAACTCCTTGAGAAACCTGAAAAATGGAATCTACCACAGGAACATAATTTGGGAAGAGATGAAGGTTGATTATTCCAAAAATCTTAAATATATTTTTGTCAAATGAGCTAAGGTGGCTTTATTGGCATGGTTACCCTTTTAGTTCTTACCATCAACTTTCTAGCCAGATAGTCTTGTTGGCCTCTGTATGTCTTATGGCAGTATTAAACAACTTTGAACAGGATCCAAGAATATACAATGAAGAATAATGTACGAGAAACGTTAATGGATGAAAGAGATTATGCAATGAACTATTGATGAACGTATAGCGATAAACGCAAGTCGAGGCAAGTCTTCTCCGGTTTCTTTGTGATTCTATGAATTGGTTATTATATGAGATCTTTAAGAATACGTTGAATTATGCCCCCAACACTCTTTAATGGCATGTTTGGTTTTGGGGAAATGGAATGAGCATTTCAAAAGGAATACTTATTCTTAAAAGAATGTTTATTCCATCAGGTAGATAAAGATGAATCATTCCATTCTAATCGGCCAATTTTTAAAAAATATCGATCGATCAAAATTGTTTAGCTTTTCGTTCTAACTAAATATATGAATAGATATACTAATTTCATTCCATTTTTATTCCTCTTCTAATATTGTAATCAAACAGACTATAAGTTATCAACTTCTCGTACAAACTTTTAAACGAGTTAGTTCAATTAATCGTAAGAATCCCAAATTAATTTTGAATCAACCATTTCTTCTTTTTTGTATGCTCATCATGGGAGGAAACAATCTCTTTCTTTTATATTTCATCCATAGTAGAAAAAAAGGTGGTAGAAATAGAATACATCAACATGAACAGATGAAATATATATATATATATATATATATATATATATATATATATATATATATATATATATATATATATATATTAAAAGCTTCTTGTGACATTCTTTCAGGCTTCCAAACCTTAAATTATTTTAATAGTGACATTTTTATAATTATTTTAATAACATTTAATACAATAAGCAATACTTATTGATCTTTACCATATAATTTTGGCTTAGTCGTCATATTATTCTATTTTTATGAAGCTCAAATCACACTCACATAAATTAGAATGAATCCAATTAACTAATTTTTTTTCTTTACAACTATGACAAATTTATTTAAAAATAATAATTATACTAATTGCATAAATCTAGTTTAATTTTATTAATTTGTAAGACCAGCCGAAAACTTGACACCTGTCCTAGGTAACCACGCTCTTCCATCGATAAAATGCTCAACCGTAAAAAATGAAGAATCGACGGATCCGCGATCTCAAGGTGATAACCAGGCCATTGGATCCGTCCAGATAATGATCCACCAGGCCCATAGTTCCTATACTCACCATACCACAATGTACCCATAGCAAAGTCTCCATACCACTCTAGCCACCCTCTGGGCTGTACTTGTCCAGTCATGTAAGTGTTCATAAAAACAGTCCTGGAGTACTGTTTCCAAGGCCGGCCCAAATAAGTGGGCTTAGTGGCGTAAACATAGCTATCTTGGAACGAAAACCCGGTACTTTGGTTTGGGTTCTTTCGGCCTTGGGCCGTGATGGTAACCTTTTGTAATGGTAAAGGTTCCCTGGTGAAAATCTTGCAATTTTGAAGGACAGCAGCACCATTGCCAAAAATGAAGTCTATGGTGCCGTAAATGCTGCATTCGCGGAAGAATTGCCGGAGAGAGTGAGCGTAAAGGGTGTCTTGGTAGCCTTCCATGCTACACCGGTAGAAGGCCGATTGGTCGGAGTCTACACGTAGAGCGACAGCTTGAAAATTTTGGGGTCCTGCTGTGTTTCGAAATGTCATGTCCCTTGCTATGAATCCTTTCCCAGAAACAGCTACAAAAAAATAATAATTAAGAAGTATTAATTATAGCGTATTGGCAAACAAATTAATAAGATTACATCTAAAAGATAAAGTAAATGGTATATTGCTATATATATTTTCCTGCCTTATTTTCAACGTATTAAAAGTGAGAATTTCCTTTGATGTTACAAATAATTTACACACTTGATCACTCAGCTCTTTAGAACATTGTCCAATCTTTTCTTGTTGTTGGCCCACCTACTACTATTTAAATTATTATGCATCGAGGGTATTAGCCAATATATATATATATATTGGCAATCAACTTTTTCTCCAAAATAAATAAAATAATTTTGAAATTTTGATCATGTCACCAAGTGATATTTGGATTCTCCCCAATGCTAGCTCTGGAAAATAAAAATTCAAAAAAAAAAAAAAAAAAAGAGATTAAGAGTACTAACCAACAGTAGCTGTTCGAAAGGTAGTCCACCCTTGCATGAAATTCCTATTACCCGTCACAATAGTGGCTCCAATTCCATCCCCTACAAGCATAATATTGGTCTTTTTCCTCTTCATATCAATATTCTCCTTATAAACTCCCCTCTTCACGTATATAACATACCTCCTATTACTATAACTCGGAGACTCATAAATCGCTTGCCCAATCGTCCGATACCGACCGGACCCGTCCACCGCCACCACCGCATCCACGTGCATCCCATTCGGATCCGAAAGCAAAATCTCCTTGTCACCATCCGTTATCCATTTAGGAAAATCCATGCCAACATTAAAAACTGTGTCATTTCTAGGTGGCTTAAAAGGCAATCTATGTAATTGAGTGTACATAGCCAAAACATTACTAATAAGTTGTGTTACTTGTGTTAAACTTCCCTTGATGAACCCCTCGAGGCGTCGGTCCGTTCCCTCGAACCCTTCTAGGCACGTGTCTTGGTTGCTTAATGCAGCGCTAAGCCATGCCTTAAGATTACCTTCGTAGTGAATGTTCTTAGAACCTGCTCGAATGTCCTTCATTTCAAGTAGGGACCACGCCAACTCGGAGACGGAGAAATCGAGGAGCTCTTTGCAATCCTCGATGGCAATTTGTTCGCGAGGACTTATGGATAGGGAGTTGAACTTTGTGACCATTTCGATGGCTAGTCGTGCCTCGTTTAGCGTGCTCTCGAGGGCAGCTCTGAGGACAGAGGTAGGGTTTCGGTGTTTGGAATTTGGGAGCCGAGATTGAAGGCTTGAGAGGCATGAAGTTTGGTTTTCGATGTTCATACAAGCTTGAACAATCATGGCTTGGTTTTGCTCTTCTAAAATGGGTTCATGGGAGAAAACTCCTAGGGAAGGTAAAAGAATGACGACAAGAAGAAGAAGAAAATTTGTGTTGAATGACATTTCTGGATGTGAAAAAAGGAGTAGATAGTTTCATGTTTTTTATGATGGGGTAGTATATATATATATATATATATATATATATATATATATATATATATATATATATATATATATATATATGTAAAAAAATTAGAGGGTATTGTTTGTTATGAAAGAAAGAAATTTTTTTTCAAGACTATACTTTTTCTCATGAAAAGGATCAAGTTATGCTTCCTTGTAGGCATTGGTGCAGAAAATTCCTCCATTTTTTTTGCCTTCCGGACTAAGTAGGGTGCTGCTTCAAATTAAGTTACAGAGATTCTCCACAAGTACAGCTAAAGAGAACATAAAAGTAACTATTGTGGGTTGAGCTATGTCAGATAAAGCAACTTTATTTCTTAAAAGTTCATGCAGAAATTATATAAAATAAATATTAACACATTTTATGATCAGTTGAGATAAGAGTTGGTTAGAATGATTATGCTTTGACCAATGTGAAAGACATTATAATAGTGCGTAGCTAGTCTGCCACCAAATGTCCTGCATTTGATTCTTTCCTTCGACCAACCGAAAAACCTTCTTCAAGAATCAAGAAGTAGGGTCAAAAATTGCCTATTAGTAGGAATAAGATCATTATTTACTTTTTAAATGTTAATTAAAATATATGTAACTATAAAATTAATATAAATTCATTTAAAATTATATAAATTTCATATAAAATATGAAGCTATGCCAAAAAAGAATAATTTATATATTCATCAGACCTAATATTATGAAGCTGCACATTTTAATAGCCAGCAACACATACTTTGACATAAACAAGATAGTGGACTCTTAATATACTTCATTAGTTTTGAATAAATCTGAAGTTGATTGGTAACAAGTTGTTTTTAAGATAATAATAATAATGATGTAATGATCCACTTAATAACTTTGTCACTTTAAAATAGGTTAATTTCTTGCCAAAGGACTACAGGATACAATTTGGATAAGAAAAACTACAATTATATAAAGACAGAGGACTAAACTGGAATCAATCAATAAGAGCCGCCTGCATGTGTTTAAATTTCCTGATGGAATTGACATCAATATAAGGTGGCAAGAATAAAAGTTCTGGAGCACTCTCTGGCGTGGCAGCAAATGATGACAATCGAATAACAATGAGATTAAATATTCGGTTATGCAGCTAAGGTAGTAAAAGTGCAATGTTCATCATTTGATTAATTTATGTGATGAACCAACATAACAACAAAATATACATCCCTTATTGTTATAAGTTCGGGCAAAAGTCTTCTAACGAGTTGGGAAAATAATTTAAGTGCTACAAGGTTGGATGGTATTATGTTAGAACATCATATTAGAGAGAGAATATTGAATTAAGAGAATAGATAATTGCATAGATAATAACTTGATAATTATCTCTATGTTTACATTGAGAAGATATGAGATATTTATACTAATACAAGATAAGATGGGTGACTAACATATTACCTAACTCAAAGAGATAATCATGGAGATAATCATGGAGATAATTATTGGAGATAATCATGGAAGAGTGAATGATGGAAACTATCCTAACAATATAATAATATCTAAAATATTATATTCCTAAAATATTACCTATCGCCCCCAACAAGTGAAAGCGTGGGAAAGCGAAGCTTGAGCTTGCACCTGGTTGAACATCCATGTAAGTGAAGAGTTAACAGAATAACAACTCCTCGAATTAAAGAAAACACGGACAACTTCCATGAGAGGTTGAACAAAGATGTAGCATGCATGATAATAACATCCAACCAAAGAAAGGTAGGTGGCATATGTTGAATAGGTGGTGGGCATGTCGTCTTGGACTGTGAAAGCACGATGTCTGAAGTATCCATGGTTGCATATCGTGACTTCCCAAATTTGGAGGAGAAAGCTGCAGAGGTAGGAACATGAGAACCATAAAGAAGGAAATGCATTAGAGATCCATCAGTTGCAAGTCTTGCAGATTGCATAGATATAGAGGAAGCGAGAGCAATATTGCTCTTGGTTCACTGACGATGGAGAAAGTGGCAGAAAAAGGATAAGCAATTGGAGAAAATTGGGAGAATCACGAGACGGGTCGAGAGGTGTACGATTACATCTACTTTTACTTACCGATGTGAGCGGATCGGCTATGCGGATTGATACACATTATCTGGATTGGGCGAAAAGAAGACAAGTGCTCATTGAATATCTGTTGGTGGAGAGTGAGCATGTGAGATATCACAATCGTGGAGAAAGAAGGAATATCTTGTAATTTTTCATGATCGAAAGCATATGAGAGAGCAAATCTAAAGATAAAGAAGGATTTATCTCATAATAGTACTTGCGAAGTCACTAAGAGAATCATCAAGCCCATCAATAATGCAATCAATGAGTTCAATTTCATCGATCGGTTCAAATGCGAGTAAAACATAAGGCGAGAGATTTTGCCTCGGAGATATAATTTTTCACGGATTGAGAAGGAAGTTTACGAAGAGTACACTTGATCTAAAAGATCATCAACATACCAATTGGGAAAACTCACAACCATCATTTGTGGAGGCACTTTATCATCATCGACTTGAGAGGTGGGAAATTGTGGAGAAAGATCACAAAAGTTGTCTTGTGATTCATTAGAACAATCATAAGAGGGATGATCAAGCCACCATTTGGGATCGTATGGAGAAGAGTGAAAATCTGAGTATGGAGAGAATTGATTTTCCACCATGGAAGCGTATGGAAAGACTAAATGTGCGGCGAGGGTATGCAACGAAGGAATTTAGAAAATATACAGCGGTAGATAGAGAGAAAGGAAAGGGAGGATCAAAGGTTGCTAGCCTTATGGCTTTGATACCATGTTAGAACATCATATTAGAGAGAGAATATTGAATTGAGAGAATAGATAATTGCATAGATAATAACTTGATAATTATCTCTATGTTTACATTGAGAAGATATAAGATATTTATACTAATACAAGATAAGATGGGTGACTAACATATTACCTAACTCAAAGAGATAATCATGGAGATAATTATTGGAGATAATCATGGAAGAGTGAATGATGGAAACTATCCTAACAATATAATAATATCTAAAATATTATATTCCTAAAATATCGCCTAATATATTATAAGGTCGGACAAAAGTCTTCCAATAGGTTGGAAAGATAATTTTGGCGTTATAAGATTGGATGGTGTTATAAGGTCGGACAAAAGTCTTCCAACGGGGTGGGAAGACAATTTTGACGTTATAAGGTCGGATGATGTTATAAGGTCGGCAGAAGTCTCTCAACGAGTTGGGAAGACAATTTTGACCTTATAAGGTTGGATGGTGTTATAAGGTCGAACAGTTCTTCGGAAGGAACACATTCAATTTTTCGGAACGAATATTTTCATTATTATTTACATTCAGTTCTTCAGAACGAATATTTTTATTATTACTTACATTCAGTTCTTCGGAACAAATATTTTCATTATTTGTTAAATTTAGTTTCTGGAACCTCTATATGATACCTCCCACAAGGGTCGGGAAGGTAATGAAGGTGGTATAAGGTTGGTTATCTATATATTGGGTTGTGATAAGGTTGGTTATATATATATTCGGTTGTGATAAGGTTGGTTGTCTATATCTTCGGTTGTGATATATAAGGTTAGTTATATATATCTCTGTGGTTTCTTCCCAATTGAGTTTCCACATAAATTCTTGTCCATATTTTATATCTCTTACAATAATGTATGTATGTTTATCTGTGTTTATTTCATGAGTTTGATTTCACAACAATATAATCAACTACTTCAGTAGTTGTGTTGTTAGTGATGTTTTGGCCTGTTATTTTGGTAATTTCATCAGGTGTACAAAATTTTGCATTAACATTGGCGCCGTCTGTGGGAATCCAAATTCTGTTTGAAAAATCATCGAACTTAATTTATCAAAAGCGCTTAGATTTTGATTGATATTTAATTAGCATGGGGAGAAATATTTATAACTTGTCTCGATTTGGAGTCGAGCAATCATAATCTAGTTATCTTCGGTTGTGATAAGGTTGGTTATTTATATTCGGTTGTAATAAGGTCAGTTATTTATATATCTTCGGTTGTGATAAGGTTGGTTATATATATCTTCGGTTGTGATAAGGATGGTTATTTATATCTTCGGTTGTAATAAGGTCGGTTATTTATCTATCTTCGACAGTGATAAGGACGATTATTTATCTATTTTAGAATTGAATAGAGAAGTGGGACAACAATATTGAGAACCAATTAAAAGTTTCTGTTCGGCGTATGGTATTTGGGTGTGATAGTTCATATTCGGTAGATACATATCTTTTGTTGGTATAAATTTGTATACTCTCTTATTTTAAGTTCCGACAATAATATGCATTCAAATATATTATTATAATATTATATTAAAATAATATAATATTATAACTTTTTATAATAAGTTGTCGACACTCAAAAGAAATACATTGCCAAACTAATGTGCCTAACTTTGCAATATAAGAACAAGGTGTCAAAATAATGTGCCTAACTTTGTAATATAACAATAGATTAATATTATCATATTGCAAAGCCTTTCAAACTTGGCGTGTCCAAATTTTTTCTTACAAAGTTTTTTTCCACCGTAGTGTGCTCTCATTCTCCTATAAATAGGTTGATCGATCAGCAAAAACATAGCAAGAGAAGAAAAGAGAGAAAAGTTTAAGTTTGAACATTAGTAAGGTATAAAGATAAATAAGTGTGTAAGAATTGTTCAAGTTTATCAACCTCATAGAAAGTAACATCTAGTTTTGTACTAAGACAAGATATAACATTTTCTTCAAACTCTTATATTATCTAAATAAATTATTATTCGTTCTCTAGCTTTATCAGTAAATGGTAAAAATTCCTAAAAATAATTAAAAATATTTCAATAGTTTGCGTTTCATCTAATATTTTTATCTGAATCTTACTATTAAATTTTAATCATGATATTTGAAATATGAACATTTTATTTACTTGAATCATGATATTGTTGAGTATCTTTTGTCTGTGTGGCAAAGACACGTGGTGAAAATTCTCTTTGGTCTAGGTGAAAGAGTAATTGTTGATTGGCAAAATCATGACCATTTGTATTACAGTTGAATATCTTTTACCTGGGTGCAAATTAAAATGAATTGTTGATTGACATTATCATGACCATTGGTGTTATAATTGAATATATTTTATCATGGGTGCAAAGATGAATTGGCAGGCATGATTATTGAAACAACTTGGAATCAAATCTCGAGTCCTAATAAATCTCTAGTCAAATCCCAAGTCCGAATCGAATCAAATCCATCAAAATAAGGCATCAACTCATCGCCCAATAATATCTTCGGTCATCTTAACCCACCGCAGCTCCCAAAAGGTCATGACTTGAAGGTACTTATTGGTAGTAACTTATTTGCTTATATCGCATAAATATTTCTTATATCTTTCGATGTGGAATTTGAGGTGTTACAAACTCCCCACTTAAATTTCTCTGACGTCCCCGTCGAATCCGATCTACACACGGCCCAAAGATCTTTGCCTCTCTAGCCATTGTGGGATAATATCTAATTTGCTTTTGTGTCCCCACCTCCCGACCTCCATCTCTCCATCAGGGATAATTAATACCACCGACCTTCGTGTGCCCACCTCCCAACTCGATCGGATGACCCACCCAGAAGTTTTCGAATAGTCGACTTTGATACCATAAGAAACAACCCCGGTCAAATCTAAAGTCCTAAATAAATCTCTTGTCAAATCCCAAGTCCGAATCAATCAAAATAAGGCCTTAAACCATCTGCCCAATAAGATCTTCGGCCATCTTAATTGCCCACCACAGGCTCCCAAAAGGTCATGACTTGAAGGTACTATTGGTAGTAACTTATTTGCTTATATGCAGACAAATTTTTCTCATATCTTTCGATATGGGACTGGGGTGTTACAATTATGATCAAAAATTATTGATTGGCATGATTATGAACATAAAGTATGAATTAGTATAATTATGACCATTGGTGTTATAGGCAAAGACAAGTGAAAGTTCTCTTTGGTCTGTGTGCAAAGAGGAACTGTTGATTGGTGTTATAAGGATAAAATATTGATAGTGAAAAAATCAAATGAAAGAAGATAGTAGACATTATAATCTATTTGACTCTTCTAATGAATTGTTCATTTCGTTGCAGTTATTTGTTCAAAAATTACATCATCTACCATATGTTATAAATATCTTATTTATCATTGTTGAAAGTTAATGATAATCTATTTATCTTAGTTATGATATTCTTTACTAAACTATTTGTGCTTATTCAATTCTTTTGTTTCATAATTACTTTCAGAAAATAAAAGTATAGTTGGGTCTAGCGGAAAGAGCAGGAGATTGTAGTGATGGTATGAGATATAGAAGTTTCTCAATGTATTATAAAATAGTGTGACAATAATTATATTAAAGACTTAATTTGGGTGTGAATACTGTCGTACTATATACAACAAAATAATTTTACAGAGATCTTAAAATATGTGTTGTGAGACCCCAAATTTTTATGAAATAAAAATTATTCAATTTTTCTATTTTTGTCAATAATTAAACTGATAAAGGTTTAAATTTAAAGGTGATATTTAAAAATATTTATTTATTTATTTATTTTTGCTTTAAGGTATGTTCATAAAAATTTTATATTAAAATATCAAATCACATGGGTTATAATTTGCGTACAAGTCGCTATATCCTCTTTCAATCAACTGTTATCAAAGTAGCATGTTTATAATAATTCTGGTCACGGGTGGAATAAGAAAAGAAAAGAGGAGACAAACGCATGTGGGGAAAAAGGAAATAAAAAGAAGAAGAATGATGGGAGTCGGGATTCATTGATTCATTCATATTTCATTTTTTTTGCATGGCAAGAGTTTTTTTTCTAATCTCTCTCTATTATATTGATATCCCTAGCCCAGCCCTCTTAATTTCTCCCAGAATTAATGGCTTTATCAACGCTACTAGACTGAAAGCTGGATAACCTTTGTGAAAGACTCCAAAACCGCCTCGGCCGAGAATTTCAATGACTTTTCCGGTCATCAACTGGGCTTCGGAGATTTCAATTGTGGTCACCGGAAGTTATGCAGCGAGTGTGGTGAATGTAGCACTGGGAAAACATACTAATAATTATCTTTCGTTGCTTGTTCAAGATGTTTCACCGGTTAATGGACACCTCACCTAGATGATTGATAACGATGCTGCTTCTAAACTCTAATGGAGTAATTTATATTTGCTGCACATTCAACAATATCACGAGACTCCGGTCGGCCAAATCCTTCATCATTCCAAAATCCGGCTGCTGCAACGAGCTCAACGCCGGGTACGCTGTCGATGGCTACGCTCGCTCTCGTGGAGTCGACATCTGCGTCGTCACCTTCACCGTCGGCGGACTGAGCGTGCTCAACGCGATCGCCGGCGCTTACAGACGTGGTGAACAATCTGGAAGATGCACATGAACAAATTGACACTGTGATATCGACTTCCTTGACAGAAAGCAAACCTGTATATATAATCATAAGCTGCAACTTGCCGGCCAGCTCGGAACGACTGACCTCGTTGTCTTCTCCGGTGAAAACTCTGTCGTAGCCGGTTTGTTTTTTTTTCTTTTGGAGTCGCGGTAGGGATGGGTATTGCATTATAGACATTATGTGGACAAGCAAACGGAATGGGATAACTCTGATCTCCCCAAGCTAAGCTAATTATCCGTGTGATCACCGGCAGCATCACCATAACCATGGTTTTATCCAAAACCACGTCGGAGTCCGAATGTCTCCGTCCACTCAACGTTCGCTTTCCGATACGTTCGGACCAGCCATCCCAGGTTTAAGATGGGTGAGAATTCGATACCAAAAGAAGCGGCATACCAGATAATAAACGACGAGCTAATGTTGGACGGAAATCCGAGGCTGAACTTGGCCTCCTTCGTCACCACATGGATGGAACCGGAGTGGGATAAACTCATAATGGCCTGAACTATTTGGGTCAGGCTTAAATAGCCGTGCTTCAAAAGATATCCCCGAGTCTGCTAATATCAAACCAGATTGCACGCAGAATCATTGCTCAAACTCTTCATATTTACATGTACCTGCAAGACCGGACAAGGGGCCCCAACACCACAGTAGTCCCCATCGCCGGAATCCATGGTAAGGCTTGGACCTCCTTCAGCTTCGGGACCGTATATTGCACCGACGATCCAATCACTGAAGTACTGGAAGAGAGTTCGGCCCAAATCGGACGAGCTCAGGGCATTTTTGTGATCTCATCGTTGGATGGGTCAATTGCACAAGTGTTGCTATCACTTGTGGGTACAAATGAGGAGTACAGTGGTAGCACTGGTCCTCAACTTGTCCTGGTGGCTCAGCTAATTTATATCTTTAGTGGGACGTGTGACCAAGCGTGGTCTATATATTCATGAAAGGCATTTCAGAATATATGGGTTTGGTTAGGTTGTCCCCCGCCTCTGCTATCATGCTCTACTTAGAAACATGGTAGTTATAGCATTGATATTGTTCACTGGATATCTAAAGGATGCTGAAATTGATGTGGATGCACTCTTCAATTGGTAAGAAATGCAAACATTGTTTAAATTGATCAATTTCACAGGAAGCAGAATCAAGTCACATGCTACGTAAGGGAGGTCATTATTGGAGTAAGAGGATATCATTTTTATGGTAGCAAGAATAACTTATTTATCTGAGATCTGCATACATAAATGAATTCTTATATTATTCTGCTTCTTTATTATTCGTCGGAATATCCTTGCTTGATTAATTTCACCTTTGACTTTGGTTTTAAGTTATTATTATTACTCATTAGAATAACTTTGTGATCACGTGGATTACAGTATACTTGGTGATTTCGTTGTTATTCCGCTTGGAACATCCTATATGTGCTTTATGGACGACCGATTCCGTTATTATTATTATTCTCGCTTTATTATTACATTGTAACATCATGTTACGTGCTTTACGCCTGACTGGTTCCGCTTTTATTATTTTGTATTTATTATTATTCGCTGAGAATAACCATGCATCTTGGTTTCTATCGCATGCATGGTGAATCATACATTATTTTATTCTTTATTATTCATTGGGAATAACTCCGCCATGTGAATTACTACATGCATGGTGAATGATCATTTATATTCGTTCCTTATTAAATTGTGAAAATAATCTTTCTAAGTGGATTACCGCATGGCGGTGAAAATTCATTTGCAGTTTCTGATATTCTTTATTGAACTGTTGGTTATTGGTTTTACAGTTGAATATCTTTGGCATGTAGTGCAAAGATGATCTATTGTTTGATAGCCTTGACCCGTAATGCGAAGATGGACAGGTGTATGACATGATCATGACCACTGGTGATACTAACGAATATCCTTGGCGATGAGTGCGGGGATGATACCTAATTTTGTGTGTTGTTGTATGTTTACGACATTTTAATAATTGATTTTGATGAGAGAATTTGTGTTTGTAATATATATATATATATTGACTCAAATTGGGTGATATAGACCCGAATTTGGGGTATCACAACATAGGTATGGAAAGAAAAGAGAGGAGGTAAAGGGGTAGAAGAAAGTAGAAAGTGCTCCATCCGGCCTTTTTTAATTGACTTAAGGTTATATATACATAAAGTAAAAAATATAATTAATAATTTGTTTGATTAATCAAATTGAGTTCAAATTTTAATATTAATTTTGTAAAATTTATTGAAAAGATGAGAAAAAATTAAATTAGCCTTTAATCATAAATGATAGTATATAAAATTAAGTATTTAATATTTTCTTGAAATCTATAAATAACAACTAAAAAGGAATAAACGTTTCTCTAAAAAGGGACGAATGGAGTATAATCCAAAAAAAATTCTTGCTAAAGGCCGATTCCAAGTTTTATAAATTTTCTTGGTTCAAATGATTTCACAAAAAAAAAAAAACAACTAGCCAATTCAAACTGTAAACACTACAGTTGCAAATGAACCAAACCGAACTCTGTTGAACTCAAACACTTTTAGTCGAACTCGAACATGTTCGAGTAATTTGATCAAACCAACAGCTATGTACAAGTTAAGATCGTTTGGTGTTCGCGAACCTGATCGAGTTCGCGAATAAGTCATAAACTTAACACTTGTTCACGAACACCAAACTTGCTCACGAACACAAACTATGTTCAACGTTCGACACTAAATTTGTTCACGAACACAAACTTGTTCACGAACACAAATTTGTTCCCGAACACAAACTTAGAACTCTAAAACAAAAAACAGTTAAATAAATACCAAAAAAGTCTTCTCTTAGAGTTTAAGTATTCAATCAAAAATTAGACCAAATATTGTAATCATCATTCAAAAGACCAAAATCAAAAATGATTACTTAGAACTTAGAAGTTAGAACTTAAGTTTACTTGGTACTCAAAAATTCTTATTACAAATATCAACAATCAAATTTTAATATCAAAAGTCATTCAACTCTTCAAGATCCAACCACTTGAGATCCAACCACTTCAAGCAAATTCTACAAACAAATGATTGTCAAAAACTCACAATTTAATATTAAAAATGTATTTTTAATTAATACTTTGTTGTAATTTTTTTCCAATTTTTTTTTACAATTTTTAAATTTAATATCTAGTTTTTATTTTCAATCTTCAAATTTATGTATAGTTTTTAAAAAATATTTCAAAATTATTCATTTTAACTTGTGTATAATTTAATGATTATTAATCTATTCAATTTTTTACAATTTTTAAGTTTAATATCTAGATTTTCAATCTTTACATTGAAGACTTGATTTCTTATTCATCTCGATTATTAATCTATTCTTTGAATTCGATCAATAACTTGATTTCTCTATGTTTGATATTTAATAAATGTACATGTAAGCAAATGTATTGTATCATTTTTTTAATTAATGTCAAATTGTCAATATTGCATGATGATTAATGACTTTATTTATGTGCTTTATGACATGGGTTATAATTTATTAAATTATTAGAGATGTAAATTATAATAATCCAACAATCATTGTTCAAAATTTTATGATATTATTAAAATTATTTTAATTAAATTAGAGTTTAGGGGTGAAGAAGTACACATTATTATTTATTAATTATTTAATAAAAAAAATTTACTTATAATAAATTATTAAAAAACAAAAAAATGTTTAGGTAATAAAAAATAACTACAAATGTAACAATTATTAATAAGACAAATTTTAGAATTTAATATGAAATAACCAATTATATGTATTTAGAATTTTAAAAATAATTTAAACATGTAATTAAGAACTCGAACTACTCGAACTGAACTCGAACTTATCGAACCGAACTGAACTCGAACTGTTCGCTAATAAAGACGAATCGAATCACATGGTTCGCGAACATATTCGATCGAGAAATCGAATGGACTCGACTCAACTCGACTAGACTAGGCGAGCAAATCGAACTTGAATCGATTCGCGAACAGTTCGATTTGTTTGCAACTCTGGTTAACGCGGGTCTATTTGCAAGTCTGATATGTTTTTTGTTCCGGACAGGTTAATCATCTAATTCCCAGTTGAATAACCATGCAACAAGAATTTGTTATTCTTAACTATTGGGCTCAAGAACTCTTATATAACACAATAAAAAAAAAACTATTATTTATAATTCTATTTAATTGAAGTATAACGAGGCAAATACTGAATACATATCACAGCAATACATCAATTATTACTAAAATATAACGAGACAAATGTCAAGTTATTTTAATTGATCTCAAGTACTCTACAACCTACATTTGGTGACTCAAAATCCGAAAAATGTTTTTTTCCCAACCTTTCTGTTCATAAATTTTGATATGCCCAAAAGTTTAACAAGAATTTTATACACATTTACTATTAATAATATAATGTATCCTTTGTCATTAAGCATTGAGTTAAAATCTTAATATATCAATTAATGATTAATATATACATTTGATAACCTTAGTATTTTGCATTCATTTTCATGATTCATAAACCTAATTAGTATAACGTTATAAATAAGACTATTGACACAACAAATTACATACAAAAATTCTACAAATTTAATATGAATCAATAACATGTTCCCTTGAATCAACTATATTTAGAGAAAAAGATGATTTCATTATCAGTCATAGTCTATAAAATTTTAAATTAGATAAATACAAAAAACAAACAAAATTGTCAAAGAGGCTTGTTTATTATAAATATGGTTATTAATTAGATAAATACAAAAACAAACAAAATTGGTAAGCAAATTCCACCTAATAATAAAAATACAAATACATTCACATATATGATTCCAACTAGAATTTCATTCTAAACCCCCAAACCAGAGATATATCACTCTATATATCATCCCTTCACATTCACATATCCATCAGAAACACATTTATAGCAGTTTTAACACAATTTTCATGTATAATCAGGTTTCTCAATCATTTATGCAAATATTTCCTGCATTGTAACTTTGTAAGACCAGTCACACTATTCTTTTGACCTACTCTCTTTCTCATAGTGTTATAGTGAACCTACTCCCATCGAATCTTGCAACTCCTGGCTTGAAGGGTCTTAAGTATCTCAGGGAAAGATGAAACTCAACAGAAGTAAGCATCTTGACCTTTTGAGCCGGATACAGCTAACCCTGAGAGCGAGTTCAAGCCCGCTCATTGAGACGTTGGGGAGATTCACCAGTTTTGCATCCTGCAGGCGTGTCAAGTTACCCATCAACATGCAAAGACCCACATCTGTAATTCCACAGCAACTTAGATTAATCTGCACATAAGATGGAGTTATGTCAAGAACACAAGATATGATTTCATGAATAAAAATACCATAATTTTGTTTGGCTCTTCATGATCTTTTCTAGAATTGATCACCCCTTACTGTTTTTTGGATTTACTTTCTGTTTTTTTCTGGATCTTCTTTTGATTATGATGGGTTTAGTGTCTATCAAGTAGCTACCTGAAATATAACGTATATATGCTTAAAAAATGAAAGAGAATTATATCATTCCAAACTACCATACCTGTAGCAAATTCCTGGAATGGTAGGCAAGAGCCCAAAATCCTGAATCTGTTATGTTTTGACAATTTTTCAGATCCAATTCTGAAAGTCTTTTGCACCCAGATGCTAGGGATGACAAACAAGCACCTGTAATGTTCAAAAGGCTTCGCATCTCCAAGTCCGAGAGTTCCGTTAGGTAGCCCAAATACTCTATCCCTCTATCAGTAATCTTACTGCAGTAAGACAAGTTAAGCTTCTTCAATTTTCTGCAACCATTGGCTAAAGCTGCTAATCCATCATCCCCAATACCCTTGCACCTTGGAAAAAAAATAAAAAAATTGTATTATAAAAAAAGCAGCAACTATTCACTCTATACAAGATCAAAATGATTTGTTAAATTAATTTACCGGTATAGATCCAGTTCACGAATCTTTGAGCAGTTTGAAACTATATAAGACAATCCTTTATCCGAAATATTAGTACAATGTCCTAATTTCAAGCATATAAGTTCTGAACATTTAGATATATAATCGAGGCCTGCACAAGATAAGATGGTGGATCACGTTACGAAAATTTGTAGACCAATGGTAAGAAATAATTAGCAACTACTCTTCAAATAGTTTGGAATATAAAATTCAAGGAATTAGCAGAAAGGCAAGGCTAATCAATACACAAGGAGGAAAAACCACCGTTCTGAATAGTGAGAAAGACTTTTCAAAATTCAATCAAATCGATCAAGAATATCATCTGTTAGGTGGGCCAACCGACCAACCGAAGAATATCTGGGATATATAATTATAACAATTATATAAAATTCTGAGTTGTTTTAGTCCTACCTCTGTCGTTTACACCAGAACAATCTGTAAGATCAAGCTCCTCAAGTAAGAGGCAGCAGGATCCTAGATGATCAAGACTCTTATTAGTCAGCAAATTGCAAGACTCTAACTTCAGACACACAAGATTCCCACAAGATTTCGCTATGGCTGATATTGCCTTATCAGTGAGGGCATTGCAGCATGTTAGATCAAATATCTTCAATTTCATACATCCAGATACAAGTTGCATAATTCCTGTGTCCGTCACTCCTTTGCATTTGCTAAATCCAAGATCAACTAGTGACCTGCAATTAATGCCAATTATCTGCAAGGCAGAGTCAGAAAGTCGAGCCCCATCAACCCTAAATGTTTTCAGATTATTCAAGTTCTTGAACAAGTACAGAACTGTAGAGGAAAGCTCCTGGTATACGAAAATGTTCAGGTCAAAAGTTAGAGCTTGTGCTTATAACAATATCAAAAGAAGCAAGGAGAGAGTTAATTTATATCTGGAGAACAACTACTCACAAAGAAGTAGTATCCTGCACTGAGCTGCAAAAGACCATTACGTCCACGAATGACCGAGATTAAGCCAGATGAACTCACTTTTTCACACCTTGATACATCAATTACCTGCCAGAGAAGAAATGTTATTTAACACAAATAAATTAGTAGTTCTATTAAGTTTACGTAGCTGTTATGCTCCTAGTCTCCTTGATCTAGGAGTCTGTGTTTATTCTTTTCTTGACTTAACTATATCAAGGATCTAGACTTTTTAAAACAGAACTAATCATCACTTCACGAAGCACGCAACAGAATTCAGAACAGCTATTTTTAAAATGGTTTCACCAGTGAATAATTTTGTAACCACGTGTTGCAATAAATGGATATTCAGGTATTCCAGAATAGGGACCTTATGAAATTTCTTAGGCTCTATATTAGTAAGAAACTATGCAGGGAAACTATATAATCTATGGCAAAGCTTTTGCAGGGGGTGGGGGTTGGATTAGTAACAACTGAATGTTTTTCATTAAAATAGGAGTTCTGTTTCAGTTTGAGATTATGATTGTCAACAAATTAGACAAGGATGCCCACTTTGCTCAGATCTGAGCCCTTTAACCAAATAACAATGACTAAAACTTGATTAGCAATTAAATAAATTAAACCAAGTGGTTGCTCCGATTTTCAGAAGATATATAATATATTATGGTTTTCGTTTTTGTCAAATCACAGCTCAGAAATATTAGTTTTATTGCTCACTCATCATTTTATTTTTCTCTAAAATTTGTTATTTTTTTTTTGCTAAAAATTTGTTAGTCTTGAGTTTGTATGAACTTTAATCTGCAATTCTGCAGTCATTTCCTCAATTTGGTTGTTAAAAGGATCAATAACATGCTTGCATTCTCAATGAACAATCACTGTTTTACTTCCAAAAAACATAAAATAAAAAATTGCTAGTACAATTTTTCAGATTAGTTAGATTATTTTGATATATGATACGGAACATGGACATATTGCCGATGCAGCTACAACAACTAATTAACACGCAATACTGATGAAGAAACACTAGATTAACATCTTTATGACAGGATACAACTCCTTTCTAGAAGTGAAGCCTTGAATTGGTGTATGGGGTAACTTTTTAAGCAATACTGATTGATTAGCAAATAATAGCCATCTAGAATTTTTTATACATCTATTTTGATTAAAGTTTTAACTATATCAGATTCCATAGTCTAAATCCTCCAACCAAACCATTAAGAACCAAGGTAATTCCAACCAATAACCAGGGACTTTTAGCTTATATATAACGAAGTTCCACACATAGTGCAGAGTTGGTGCAAAATCTACTACTACTTGATGGATGATATCAAGTATGACAAGCAGCTGGTTCATCATAGTACCATACATGCGAAGAAATGAACACTTAAAATACCTTGTCAGAGTTCAAGCAGCAATTGTAAGAATCCAAGTTCCCATGACTTGGCAATGATACTGATCATAAAGAAAAAAGTTTGAATACAAAGAACAGCAAAAGAAAATGAAGTGCAAAAATATCTCAAACATGACAAAAAGAACCAACAGAGACCTGGTGAGACTGCACAGGATTAATAAGTCGCATGCCAAGGGATTAAATATAAATTTAAACAAAGTCACAAAAATAAAATATCATCTAATAGTGGATACAAATTTTCACTGTGACTTTATGAATGACATCTTGGCTATGTGGTATGACCCTATAAAAAACACAATCAAAACATAAACATATCTATACGTACATATATGCAGATGATAATATGCAAGTCTATGCAATTATATACAAGATGGGACCAAGCTTTGAAGAAGTTTATAAATCACCTAAACCAAATTTAGTTGTTTGCTCTGTTTTTACTTCTTCATCAAGAAGTTTTCTCAATTACAAAAACAAATGCTATAAATAATAGGGAAATAAAATATTGTCAACCAAGGAAGAGTTACTTTAAGAACAGTTTAGAATTTAATTTGCAAACAAATATAATACAGTATATACGTGAGGGAAAAATGAATTTGTTGTACCTGAAGTGAAGGGCACCCATTCTCAAGATAATGCAATCCAACATCATCAACTAGTCCACACCCCACCATAACCAGCACCTCTAACTTCTGCATAGTACTAATTGAACGAAGCGACTCACTAGTAACCTAACATACAAGATCAAAATCCACCAAACAAATCAACAAGCACCAATATGCATTTACTGTCACAAAATAAGAAAATAAGTTCTCTTTTTAGAACAGAGTCCACTTTCAAAATTAATGTTAGATCTCATTGAAGTGGTCATGGATTATATTAAAGTCACATTTTTTATAGACTTCATAACTTTTAAAAGTGGACTCTGACTTTTTGAAGAAACCAGAATACATGTAAAAAATTATGAATCCGAAAAAAGGAAAAGCCCTTTACTAACAATTCCACATAAAATCACTATACTATGATACCTACCTCCTAACACTGGCACATGTTATTTTAATATAGTACAACACACTTACATAATACATAGTTATACTTTATTCAAACAATACCAAATATTTTTCAGACCGTCACTTTTATTTTCTTCATTACTTACTACAATTTACTTCCAACCCAAAAAAGTATCCCCTAGTAAAAGTCAAAGCTTTAAGAGATTATTAACTTACTCCCTACTACCAAAAGTGATCTAATTACTAATATTTTGGAACGGAGGTAGTAGTTAAGAATATTGCAACTTACCAAAATGTAATAAAATTTGGTACATTAGCTTTGAACTCTAATTCTGTAGCATCCCACAAAGAAAAACTAAAATGTGACAGGTTGTACAAATTAAACTTCCATCCCTTTCAAATAAAAGATCAAAATGACTTTTTTAAGTCAATTTAAAATATTTTCAAACTTTTTGACCAACTTCATTCAACCAATACAATTACTAATACCTAAAAATACTCCCTCTATAAAATACTACCACTTACAAATTGTTTTCAAAATTTAAATAAATCATTGTCAACTTTGAGTTTCAAAATGTTTAAATTGACTCAAAAAAATTGAAATCAAACTTATATTTAGGAATATGATTGGGGAACTAGTGACATTCATGCTAATTCAACCAAGATCATAATTTAAGGGTTGGTAACTTAATATTTAGGACAATTTCCATTTTCTAAGACTACCAAAACACAAATGAAAAAGGCAAAAAAAATAAAAATAAATTGAGCCCATAATTTGGAAAGTATGAACTAAAATATGAAGAGACAGACCTTCATATATGAAATGTCCAGATGCTTCAAGGAAAAACACTTCTTGGACAAAAGATCAAGCCCAAGATCACTTATTTCCAAACACCATTTAACACTCACTCTCTCCAGCTTTTCACACCCAACCGCTATCTTAGCAAGACCAACATCACTCACTCCCAAACACTTATCCATCCTCAGTTCCCTCAATCCCACGGCACACGATAGCGCCGCTGCCTCCCTATCCCCAAACCCACAACAATACGATACGTCAACCGCCTCCAAGCGCGTGCACGATCTAACCAGCATCTCCAGCCCGCTCGAACTCAATCCGGCCGACCGACTCAGCACGAGTCGCTTCAGCCTCCGAGTCCAATCCAGCTCCGAGGTCCCACACAGCAGTGCCGCCACCGTGACGTCGTCGATGCGCGGGCAGACGGAGAGGTCCAGAGTGTCGACGTTCGTGTAGTTGCGGAGAAGACTGGGGAGAAACTCGGTGCGGAGGACTCGGAGGGAGGTCTTGTGAGTCAACTCAACTCGGTGGAACGATTTGCAGACGGCGCGGAACGATTTGAGGTCCGAGTCATCGTCGAGTTTGGTGAGAATGATGGCCAGTAAATCGTCGGTTAGAAGAGAGAGAATATCGGAAAAATATTCCATCGGAAAACTTCAACTTTTTGTTTAGGTGCCTACGAAGAGGAAGAGGAGAGGGCGGTGGACTGCGGAGGAGAGAGATAGACAGGAACCAAATCGAGATTTACGAATTACAGTCATTATCGTATCGATCATCGGTTTTCCGATTACAGGCGACTATCGGACCCTGGCGGCGATGATCGTAGATACCAGAACTTTTTCCGGCGAGAATAAATCATATAGAGAGAAAATGAAGAGAGAGACTTGGGAAAGGTAAAGTGCATTGATTGCCTGAAGTAGATCTAGACTGTGACATGGGCCTTGTTTTAGGAAGGTCACGCGATACGTGGACTTAGAAAGGTTTTAAATGACTGATTAGTCCATTTAGGTATTCGCGATACGTGGACTTAAAAAGGTTTTAAATGAAATGACTGATTAGTCCAAGGGATTTTTTAAATTTTAACTTTTAATTTCATAATTTAAGGAATAATATATAAGAATATGTTGGGTATATTGGAATGAGGTAAAGAAATTATTGAATGGCATCTAAATTAGGGTTATTTTAGGAATTGGATAAGTAGTACGGGGTTTTGTACGAATCGTCCGATTTGGGAGTTGTCATCGGTATGCAGCTTCTTGGAAACTGTGACGATAAATACCAGCCGTACGTTTACTATACGGTTAAGGAGGAATATTACTCGGAGTTGGGACCCGCACTAACCGTACCTATCAACGTTCCTGATTAAAGTAGTAGTGGAGTACATTTATAAATTGGCTATTTGCCTGAGGTGGGAATTTACTTTATCAATTGATGGTGGATTACCCAAAAGAGGTATGAAAAGGGGCGTTTTGGTCTTTCGAAGTTTTTCTAATTTTAGGCTTAGTTAGATATTTTCGTAATTTCATTAGTCCTTTCATAATTAGGTTTTCAAGCTTGTAGTTTAGTATTTATATGATATTTTTATGTGTTTTAGAGACAACTCATTATTATTACCATATTTATGAAATATTTGGCTATTTAGTCAATTTATCCCACACTTTGTGAATTCTTGTGATTGCAAAGTACATAGATTTAATTCAGGTGATTGTCTCTATTCTCTTTATTATCTTTCGATGTGTCAGTAAGTTGGTCAATTGATCAATACAGTGTTGACACGCAGAGAGATATCACCTCTCGTCTAAAATATCACCACTCCCTTAGGTATTAGGATATAATAATACGAATAAGGGATGTTTGGTAATAGAGATATAAGGGTGTTTGGTAGACTTGGCAAATGGGGGAGTGGTTAGTATGAAGTTAACTTTGTCAATTGGCTATTAGCCGTCTGATGTCGACACCTTGAGGCCAGATGTGATCTCTCTCTCGTGTCGATCTTATGATTGATTAATTGACCAACTTACCATCAAGTTAACTTCGTGGTAACCGGATCCAGCAAATGAGATGAGATGGGCTGGGGCGGTTGAAATGGATTGGGCCATGACTAGGTTGTGCTTAAAATGGACTGAGCTAAATTTTTTTGATTTTTATTGGGCTACAAAATTGAAGCACACAACCCAAGGTATAATGGATTGGACTGACCCATGACCTTTTTGTATATATATTTTTAATTTTCTTTGGATTTTAAAAATAAGCTTATTTAATATAAATGAATTAATTAAGAATCATTTGAAAAAAAATGGTGAACAAGAGCGCTAACAATTTTTTAGGTAATAGTCTTTTTTTTTGACTAGAGAAAATGAACAATAATTTTCAATTGATTTGTATGACATCGATAATAGAATTTTTTTTTTGATTAATTCACTTTTTATTTTATTTTTTCTTATTTCATATTATATTTACTTATACACAATTCAAACACTATTTATAATTTTATATTTTATTTGATATAATACTAAAGTACTCGACACCGTCGTTCACGAATAGTTCAACTACAGAATTTAAAACACTATAAAGTAATGATAAAATATAATAATTCCTATGTCCCCAAAAGGATGAGCAAAATATAATTTACACACATATTAAGAAAAAATAAAAGTAGAGGAAAGAGAGTAAAAAAGTTTCAAATTTATTCGTAGTTGCCCCACAAGATTAGATAAAGTAATGGGTATTTTTATTTTTATACTAATGGGCTCCACTAAATAACTTAATTACTCTTCATTTTATGTATTTTTTTCTCATTCTTTTGAAGAAAAACATTTGTACTTTTAATCATCCTTTTGAGAACGAATGAAGTAATTTTTTTAATTCAAATATCATAAGAATGTATAATTAAGGCGTATGTAGATGAAAAACCTTAAGTTGATCAATAAAGATAGATAGAAGCGTCTTAAGATAAAAAAAATTGTATTAAAAAAATTGAATCCGTCGATTTGAGGAAGAAGAGTGGGACACGAATGGAGTGAGATTGGAAGTCTAGACGAACAAAATTAAAAGTGATGTTGTGATATCCTGAATATTAGCAATATTTTTTTTAAGAGAAATATTAAATGATTAAGTAAGGGGTAGATATTAAATCCTAGTTTGTTATAGAAAATGTGCAAAAAGAGATATTTTTTTTTATTTTATCTATGTGCTATAAAGAGCCCATAGTGTAAGACCCCAACTTTTTGAATAAAGATTAAATTTTCTCGAAATATATTTTTGAATATTATGGTGTGAATTTGATATAATGTTATAGTTATGGGTAATATTTATAAATTTTACAAAGTACGAAGTTGTTATATAATATTCGATTGGTTGGGGAATATTCGTTTTAACGAGGGAATATTAAATGCAATGGCACAATCATTGGTGGACCCCCCACAACGAAATTATTGTCGATTGAAAAGCGACAAAATATTTTATAAAAATATAGGCGAAAAGTTTTACTGAATTAAGCTGTTGAACTACTTTCGGTAGTAAAAGAAATCTGATGTCTGGCGTGGTTGCATAGTAGCACACGGTATTGATTATTGATGCTTTTCGTGAAAGTCACTCGGTTATATTCAATTATTCACACTGATAATTGTTGCATCATATCTCTCGTATTATTGATTCGATTATTGGCATAGTATCATCTCGATGCATAATATGTTATTTTATTAAATCAATAATTGAGACGACAAAGTTATTCATATTATTAAATTACAATATTTACAATGTCTAGAAGTTACATCGAGGAGGTTTGGTCACCTAATTGTGCTTATGATAGGGAGAAATCCTTATTAGAAAGCCTCCTGCTTTCACAGGGAGCGACTGGTTGATAAATATTATGAGTTATAATATTAATGATGAATGTTATTAAAATTGAAGTTGTGTTCGGAGTTGAATTTGGAGATGCGGACGTGATATTTGAGTCCAGAACGATGAAATTAGTAAAAATAGTCTATAAACACAAAATTTTCTAGAATTCACTATTTAGTCAAAAAGTCAATAGTTGACTTTTTTGGGAAAAGTCAAAACTTCGAAATTTCAAAATTTATATTTTTGATAAAAATGGTTTCATTGTGTTGGAATTATTTGTGTTAGTGAAAATCGACAATTATTTACGATAATAATTGATGTCCTGGAGGTTATATTGACCAATGGGTAGTTAACTTAGGATAAATGAGCAATTGATTGCTATTATTTCACATGATTATAACTATTTATTCACATGTGTATACTATTGTTTCACATTTTTGTTACTATTAGGGAATTGGTGCAAGATTGATAATACTTGCATGACTAAGTTAAAAATGGAGGTATAGATGGAGGTCTTATCTTTGTAATTCAGTATTTTCACATGTCTAGAACTATTGATTCACATAATTTACTATTGAATCACATTATTTACTATTAGGGGAGGTGATGCAAGTTTGATAATACTTCCATGACTAAATTAAAATAAAAAAGAAAAGTTGGAGGTATTGTCTTGTAATTTTTGAGCCCCAAAACGCGTGCGATTATCGAAACTATATTTTCTATAAATAGAAGCTCATTCTTCCTTCATTTCTTACCAATTCACAAAAGCTTTAGAAGCGATTATTATAGAGAGAAATTATAGAAATAAGAAGAAAGTCTCCTTACCTCACTATTCTAAGTATCCGGTTTTTTCTAAGGTAGGAGTATTATTTCTTTCTTATCCATAGAAGAGAACTTACATTATTCCATTCTTTATTATTACATTGGAATAACTTTGTATCATGAAGCTTCCCTATACTTGGTGAAATTATTACATTGTTCCATTCTTTATCATTCTCATTGGAACATCATGTGTATGCGTTTCACGCCGACTTGGTTCCGTCTTTATTATTACATTGGAATATCACATGCATGCGTTTTACTGTGGGACTGAATTCCGTCTTTATTATTCATTGGAATATCACATCATGCGTTTTCTGTTAACACGATCTATCTTTATTATTTTGTTGGAATATCTCCATACATCATGCGTTTCTACGCCTAACTGATTCCGTCTTTATTATTTTGTTGGAATATCACGTCTATGCGTTTCTGTGGGACTGATTCTCATTATTTATTATTACATTGGAATAACTTTTGCTGTCATGGTCTATCGCATGCACAGTGATTTCTTCATTTATTCCATTCCTTATTATACTTAGTTGGTTAAAGTTTTGACTTATACTTCATGAAATTAGTGGAATATCCTTGATATTTGCACTTCATCCAATATCTTTTCATGGAAATATTCTTCCGAGCATTCTTGAATTTTACTCTCTAAGCGATATCATGTTGACAATTTGGGCGTTATTAGTTCTGGATAAAATAATTCTTGAACTTGTTTTATTGAATTCTTATATCATTGTCATCATCCTCATGTTTATATTTTGTTGAAAGTCATTTGTGGCCTATAATTGCATAGATGGACTTGGTATGATTATGACCGAGGATTATTCGGTTGTAATCATATGGTAGTAATGTTATAAATGATGTGGAAAAAGTCCTCATTGGCCCGTAGAGCATTGATGGACGATTGTTGGCATGATCATGACCATTATTGAATACAAAAATATTCTTGGACCGTAGTGCATGGATAATTGTGGTCGTGATACTAAAGAATATCCTTGGCCGTAGTGCAGGGGTGATTCGATGATGTGGATTATTTATTAAGTTGAGTCCCAGGATAAAAGTGATGAAAAACCTTCTAAATCATAAAAGATAGTAGATTTTATTCTCTACTTGACTCTTTTAATGGATTGCTTGTTCCCGCTGCAGTTAAACTTGATGGTTTTTATATTGTATCAGTTTAACAACTTTGTTGAAGGCTAACGATAATATATTCGCATTATCTTAGTCATAATATTTTCTCTTGGGCTAGTTGAGCTCACACCTTTTACTTTTATTGTTCTCTTGAGGAAATGAGAACGTAGCGAGGGGACTAATCGGAGAAACGGGTAGTGACGGACGGATGATAGCATTAGTAGTCCTCACTATTCAAAGAAATAGTGGAAAATAAATGTAATAATATTGAATTTGAGTTTGTATATTGTCTAGACGACAATATTTGTATTAAAACTCACAGCTTATGTTTTGTCATATTGTACACGGCAGTTGTATAATTAAGTTATATTTGTATTCTGTACCATGTATTTGGCGACTCCGAATAGGTGATGTATACCTATTTTGGGGGCGTCACACATAGGGTATAAAATGGGATCCTTTACAATAATATACAACATTTAGTAAGTAATTACACTATTAGTGCATCCACAAAATAATTACAAAAATAACGCAATTCACATTAATAAGAAAACCTAAAATTAAGGAGAAATAACTGCTATAATTAATAATTCAAATATCTGGGATATAACAACAAAAAAAAATTCAAATTTAAAATAATAATTCAAATTCAAATATTCAAATTCAGAGAATGTAGATGCATTAAAAGCTGCTGGATTAGCGAGACAACGAAAGTTAAACAACGTCATCTTCCTGCTCCCCCTTCGCCGGTGAGACAAAGCGAGAGTAACCACAAAAATGGTCGATGTGATGTAGAAAGGAGGTGGATATTTGATTTTTCACAATTTTTTCATGTCCAGAAATTCCAATTCCAATTTCATGTCCAAAAGAAAATAAGAACACTGCATATGAAAGAGAGAGATAAGATAGTGATGTGTAATGTAATGTTGATAACCAAACCTTCGTACCAAGGTAACCAAAATTTTATAACAAGGTAACCGATCTACCTCCACACCTGCAGTATGAATTGGTTACCTTGGTCTAAAAGTTTGGCAACCAACTGCATGAAGGTTTGGCTACCAACTACATCACATTCAAAATAAATTGGTTACTTAATAAAATTGAATTGGTTACCTTGGTATGAAGATTTGGCTACCCATTGCATGAAGGTTTGGCAACCAACTGCATCACATTTAAAATAAATTGGTAACCTAATAACACTGAGTTGGTTACCTTGGTATGAAGGTTTGGTGTGAGACCCCGAATTTTATGAAATAAAAGTATTCAATTTTTCTATTTTGGTAAATAGTTAAATTGAAAAAAGTTTAAAGTTAAGGGTGATATGTGAAATTTTTTCAAAGTAGACAAGTTGTCATAAAATACCCAGTTACTATTTACTCTAGTATTGTTCACTCGAGTATTTGGGACACTTTTTGTGTCGGGGTACTATTCACGAGTTACTATTCACCTAAATTACTATTCACCCAAATATTATTCCTTTCGGGTATTTGGGGGTATTTTTCGTTATTAGAATCTTATTCACGAGTTCTTATTCACCCAATTACTATTCACTATAGTATTATTCACTCGAGGTATTTGGGACACTTTTTATGTCAGGGTACTATTCATAGGATACTATTCACAGGATACTATTCACCAGAAAAATATATTTCTTTTTGATTAAATCATTTTTTTGGGTACAATATTATTCCATGAGGAGATGTGCTAATTTTTCAGACCGTTGGTTGAAATTATAATAGTAAATCAATATGGATCGTTGGTTTAAAATTTTAATAGTAAAATCTTTTTATATAAAACAGAATATGTGACGCCCCCAAAATTAGGTATACATCACCCATTCTGAGTCGTCAGATACATGGTACAAAATTCAAATACAACTTCATTTATATAATTGTTGAGCTGTAGTGTAGAATACGACCACAGTTAACTGTGAGTTTTAATACAAATGTATGTAACTCTCATGGTGCCTCAACCACAACCTTACAATGGTACTTTACATAAAAGTCTAGTCAAAAACTGTTTTAGAAATTAAAATATTTGGGAAGTGCTCAAGTGAAACCTTCGTGCATGGGGAGGCCATGCGTACAGGTTATAATAGATATCATATGGCCACGAATTATCCTTGGTTGACCCTAATAGACCCCAAAGAAAAATGAGAAGATTACTATCATCTTCTTTCCAATGGTGAGTCTTCTCTGACATATGACTATCTCCACTGTCTCCAGTGAATATAATATTTCAAAGAAACTCCAAGATCATATAGAGTAAGTGCCGTAGATATACTCGGGAAGTGGATGCGCATGAACCATGCCTTATGATAACCACGAGGTTGTATGTCATTAGACATCTTGTATTATAGTGGCAAAACACCCTTCCAAAGTTGGGATCACCTCACCTATTTGATTCACCAAATATAACTCTTTGAATGTTGTATAGAATACAACACACTTTTCTATCTTGTTTAGAGAGAACCTCTACATTAGAGACCATTGTTCTATTCCCCCGTTCACCCGGCCACCCAACACACTCTTACGGCAACACTCTTATTACCTGAAAGGAATTGTGAAGCAGAAAGGGTGAGCACAACTAGCCCAGTAAAGAATATTATGATTAAAGATAATTAAATTATCAATAGCTTTTATCAATAATAAATCAGAGACTTAGAACATATGGTAGATGATAAAACTTTTTAACCATAGTTGCAGCGGAATGAGCAATCCATTAGAAGAGTCAAATAGACCATAAGGTCTATTATCTTCTCTATGTTAAAATTCCACCAATAATGTTTTATCCCTGTAACATCAATCAACAATTCCCGTCCACGATCATGTGAATAACTCATAATCACAATTGTGATTCTAAATTCCTCTTCGTACCCAGGACGAAGATAATTTTCATCACCTGGAACATCAAAAATCATGGTTATACCAAATCACAATTCCTGCTCGTAATCATTAAATCATCTTTGCACTACGGCCAAAAATATTCATTATTATCACATCCATGAATTAATATTTCATTGCTGAGACTCAGCTCAATAAATAATCCACATCATCGAATCATCCCTGCACTACAGGCCAAGGATATTCTTTAGTATCACGAGCACGAATTATCCATGCACTACGGGCCAAAGATAATCGTTTTTTCATCAACGGTCCTGATCATGCCATAAAATAATTCATCTTTTCACCCTTGGTCAAGAGAATCCATAGCCATAATCATACCAAAAGCGTCCATCAATGCACTACACAAGCCGATGAGGACTTTTTTCATTAAGTATCACAACCATAAATTATCCATGCACTACGGGCCAAAGATAATCGTGTTTTTATCAACGGTCCTGATCATGCTATAAAATAATTCATCTTTGCACCCTTGGCCGAAGAGAATCCATAGCCATAATCATACCAAAAATTGTTCATCTTTTATAAAGTTATTCTATAAATAGAATATATTATATTCTATTATGCATAGTGTTTTGCATAGTAAAATCTTTTTATATAAACAGAATACTTTTATAAAGTTATTCATTTTATTAGATTATAAATAGAATATATTATATTTTATTTAAAAGATTTTGCTTTAAATATGGATCATCCGATTAAAAGTAAATCAATCTGGACCGTTCATGAATTAGTTACTATGCAGTCCATTCTTCTATAAATAGAAGCTCATTCCTTCATTATTTCTTAGGAATTCACGGAAACTCTAGAGAGAGAATTCTTCTTCTATAATCTTGAGCGTATTTCTTTAGAGTTTTAAGAAAGCTTTGAGCGTAGTGCAAGTTTTCTTCGAATATATCCTCGCCCTACCAGTCGGAATACTCTTCTTTCAAAAGTAAGGGATATTATTTGTTGTACTCGTAGGGGATATTATTTGTTGTACTCGTAAGGGGTATTCTTTCTTTCTTATTCGTGAAGAGAACTTCTGTTATTCCATTCTTTATTATTCTGTTGGAATAACTTTATATATATGATAAATACCTATACTTGGTGAAATTCTTCTGTTTTTCCATTCTTTATTATTATGTTGGAATAACCTGTTTATGCGAAGTACCGCATACATGGTGAAATTCTTCTAATATTCCGTTCTTTATTATTCTGTCAGAATATCCTCACATGCGTGCGCTTACACAGAACTTTGGTTCAATTATTTATTATTCGCTGGAATATCCTCATGCGTGCGTTCTGTGGGACTAGTTCCATTATTTATTATTCTGTTGGAATAACCTGTCTGTGCGATCTATCGCATGCATGGTGAATTCTGTTGTTATTCCATTCTTATTTATTCTATTGGAATATCCTGTCTGTGCGATTACGCATGACCTGGTTCCATTATTTATTATTCTGTTTGAATAACCTATCTGTGCGGATTACACACGCATGGTGAAACTCTTCTGTTATTCCATTCTTTATTATTATGTTGGAATACCCTGTCTATGCGAAGTACTGCATACATGGTGAAATTATTTTATTATTCCATTCTTTATTATTATGTTGGAATAACATATACATGTAATCTGCATACATGGTAAAATTCTTTTATTATTCCATTCTTTATTATCTTTGTTGGTTATTGGTTTTACAGATTGTATGTCTTTGTCTCAGAAAGTGCAAAGATGATATGTTGTTGAATATCTTTGGCTGTAGTGCAAAGATGATCTCATTGTTTGATAGCTTTGACCAGTAGTGCGAAGATGGACAGGTGTATGACATGATCATGACCACTAGTGATAATAACGAATATCCTTGGCCGTAGTGCATGAATAATTCAATGATGTGATTGGCAGGATCATGACCATTAGTTAATAGTTGAATGTCTTTGGCCGTAGTGTGACGACCCCAAAATAGGTCCAAACCACAACCCATTCTGAGTCGCCAAAAACATGGTACAGAAACAACTATAACTTCATTAATACAATTGTCGCAAAATACGACAGCACATAAACCTGTGAGTTTAAATACAAATATTGTCTTCTAGACAATATCCACACTTAAATAAGTACTCATTACAATTATTGATAAACTATTTTATAAAATAGTGAGGACTACTAAAACAACTGTCTTGAACCATTACTCCATACCCCGACTAGTTCCCGCTATATTCTGGTCTCTTGAGAAGAAAAATGGAACAAAAAGGAAAAGAGTGAGCTCAACTAGCCCAGTAAAGAATATTATGACTAAGATAATGTACAACAAATTATCCTTAGTCTTCAACAGGGAAAAATCTGATAGAATACAATAGACAAGAAGTTTTAGATCAACAACTGCAGTGGAAACAACAATTCATTAGAAGAGTTAAGTAGAGAATGAAATCTACTATCATCTATAAATTTAAAAGTCCATCATCGATATTTTATCCCTGTAACATCAATCAATATACATCATAAATCAAATATTCATCTTTGCACTACAGACCAAAGATATTCACCAGTTGGTCATGTTCATCTAAACACCTGTTCATCTTTGCACTACAGGCCAAAGATATTCATCATAAAATCATTCATCTTTTCACTACGGGCCAAAGATATTCAGTTATATCATCATTTAGGACTGAGGATAATGAAAAATATTTTAAAGAAACGAATCCAGTGAAACAAAAGAAAAAATATTAAAGATTCATACTTTAAACAATTCAAGTTCAAAAATACTTCATAAATAACCAGAGTGGAGTAAAATTCAAGAATGATCTAAACATGGATACAATCAAAGCTAGTATCCATAATAGATATTTTGGACAAAAAACGAAAAATTTAATTTTTCTGTGAATAGTGTCGTATTCGTGAATAGTTCCGTATACGTGAATAGTGTCGTATACGTGAATAGTAACTCCGACACCAAAAGATAAAAATTCCACAAGAAAATCATCATGCTTCGTGAATAGTACTCGTGAATAGTAACTCATGAATAGTAACTCATGAATAGTAACTCTTGAATAGTAACCCCGACATGAAAAAGTTCCAAATTTGATAAAAAGTTCCAACCAATATTTCGGCATAATGATATTGAAGAAATAATATCACTACGAAGAAAATAACATCCCTTACCTCAGAAAGAATAGAAATTCTGACTGGAATACTGGATATAGTGCTGAAAGAACTTGCACCGTATAACAATACTCAAAGTACTAAAATACTCACAAAATACGCTCGATATTATAGAGACTGTGACGCCCCCAAAATAGGTCCAATCCACCCAACCTATTCTGAGTCGCCAAATACATGGTACAGAAACAACTACAACTTCATTAATACAATTGTCGTGAAAAATACGACAACACATAAACTCTGAGTTTATACAAATATTGTCTTATAGACAATATCCACACTCAAATAAGTCCTCATTACAATTATTGATACACTATTTTATAAAATAGTGAGGACTACTAAAACAACTGTCTTGAACCATCACTACACACCCCAACTAGTTCCCGCTATATTCTCGTCTCCTGAGAATAAAAATGGAACAAAAAGGAAAAAGGGTGAGCTCAACTAGCCCAGTAAAGAATATTATGACTAAGATAATGTACAACAAATTATCCTTAGACTTTAACAGGGAAAAATCTGATAGAATACAATATACAAGAAGTTTTAGATCAACAACTGCAGCGGAAACAACAATTCATTAGAAGAGTTAAGTAGAGAATGAAATCTACTATCATCTATGAATTTAAAAGTCCATTCTCGATATTTTATCCTTGTAACATCAATCAATATACATCTTGAATCAAATAGTCATCTTTGCACTACAGGCCAAAGATATTCATCAATTGGTCATGTTCATCTCAACACATGTTCATCTTTTACACTACTGGACCAAAGATATTCATCATTGGGTCATGTTCATCTAAACACGTGCTCATCTTTTGACTACGGGCAAAGATATTCATTATAAAATCATTCATCTTTGTACTACAGGGCCAAAGATATTCGATTATATCATCATTTAGGATTTGAGGATGATGAAAATATTTTAAAGAAAATGAATCGATTGAAACAAAAGAACAAATATTAAGGATTAAGACTTTAAACAATCCAAGTTCAAAATACTTCATAAATAAACAGAGTGGAGTAAGATTCAAGAAAGAAGACCAAAACATAGATCCAATCAAAGATAGGAATCATAACAGACAATCTTGGATACAGAAAAGAAAATTTAATTTTTCTGTGAATAGTGTCGTATTCGTGAATAGTGTCGTATACGTGAATAGTAACTCCGACACTAAAAGATAGAAATTTCACAAAAAAAATCATTATGCTTCGTGAATAGTACTCGTGAATAGTAACTAATGAATAGTAACTCGTGAATAGTAACCCCGACATGAAAAGTTCCAAATTTAATAAAAAGTTCCAACCAATATTTTGGCATAATGATATTGAAGAAATAATATCATTTACGAAGAAAATAACATCCTTACTCTCAAAAGACAATCTTTCGACTAGAATCTTCGGATATAGTCTTGAAAGAACTTGCACCGTATAGCAATACTCAAAGTACTAAAATACTCACAAAAATACGCTCGATATATAGAGAGATAAAGAGAAAGAAGATTTCAGTTTCTGGTGTGATTTTTAATTCTAACCTAAGCACCCTATTTATAGGAAAATGCTTAGAACACCAAAGCGTAAAATTGAATATAATAATATTATATATAAAACAAATTCCTACGCCCACTTTGAAATCTGATTTCAAATGCATCTAAAGACATGTTAAAGATGTCCACAAACATTTAAAAAACGTTTTCTTTTAAAACATAAATAAAACTTCCAACAATCAATTATTTCGGAACTTCGGAACTTCAATAATTCATAATAAATAACCCTTTTATCAGAAAAATTTGAATCTCATGAAGTTATTATAGAAAATTAAATTCTCTACAACTTTGCGTAAGAACGTTTTCCAAATTCCAAAATGAAATTGACCAAATCCATAAACGGGTGATTTTACAGGCTATAATCAAATTTCAGTCAAGAAATGGGGTCCACCGACAAACAAAACATGTGTTAATCATTTAATGCAACAAAAATACTTTTTCTCCTCATATACTCATATATCCCACATTCATTGTAAAACTATTACCATTATTATATTATTAAAATATAATAATAAATTATTTTATTAGAAAAGATAAAATATCATTTTTTAACAATTGTCACTTTAAAAAATTTCTCCATCTATATCCACATAAAATCAATATTTTTCTAATCATATAAATCAATAATTAATTATTCACAAATAATATTACGAATCACAAAGATGACAACCAAGCCGCTTCCTGTGAAAGAGGGGCTTTCAATAAGAATTTCTCCTTCTCGGTAGCGCAATTAGGTGACCAAACCTCTCCTTAGACAGAACTTTCTAGACATTGCCAATAATGTTTTCTAATAATATTATTCAGATAATATTGTCTTATAGACAATATCCACACTCAAATAAGTCCTCATTATAATTATTGATACACTATTTTACAAAATAGTGAGGACTACTAAAACAACTATCTTGAACCATCACTCCACACCCCAACTAGTTCCTGCTATATTCTCGTCTCCTGAGAAGAAAAATGGAACAAAAAGGAAAATGGTGAGCTCAACTAGCCCAGTAAAGAATATTATGACTAAGATAATGTACAACAAATTATCCTTAGTCTTTAATGAGAAAAATTCGATGAGAATACAATAGACAACAAGTTTTAGATCAATAAGCTGCATGAAACAACAATTCATTAGAAGAGTTAAGTAGAGAATGAAATCTACTATCATCTATGAATTTAAAAGTCCATTCTCGATATTTTATCCTCAGAACATCAATCAATATACATCTTGAATCAAATAGTCATCTTTGCACTACAGCCAAAGATATTCATCATTAATCATGTTCATCTCAACACACATGTTCATCTTTACACTACGGGCCAAAGATATTCATCAGTTGGTCATGTTCATCTAAACACGTGTTCATCTTTGCACTACGGGCCAAAGATATTCATTATAAAATCATTCATCTTTGTACTACAGGCCAAAGATATTCAGTTATATCATCATTTAGGACTGAGGATGATGAAAAATATTTTAAAGAAAATGAATCCAGTGAAACAAAAGAACAAATATTAAGGATTCGTACTTTAAACAATCCAAGTTCGAAAATACTTCATAAATAACCAGAGTGGAGTAAAATTCAAGAAAGAAGACCAAAACATAGATCCAATCAAAGATAGGAATCATAACAGACAATCTTGGATACAGAAAAGAAATTTTAATTTTTCTGTGAATAGTGTCGTATTCGTGAATAGTGCTGTATACGTGAATAGTGCCGTATACGTGAATAGTAACTTCGACACTAAAAGATAGAAATTTCACAAAAAAAATCATCATGCTTCATGAATAGTACTCGTGAATATAACTCATAAATAATAACTCGTGAATAGTAACTCATGAATAAGAACTCTTACATGAAAAATTCCAAATTTGATAAAAAGTTCCAACCCATATTTTGGATTAATGATATTGAAGAAATAATATCATTTACTGAAGAAAATAACATCCCTTACCTCAAAAAGACAAAGATTTCTTGTTTGGAATACTAGATATAGTCTTTGAAAGAACTTGCACCTTAGTGTATAGCAATACTCAAAGTACTTAAATACTCACAAAAATACGCTCTTGATATATAGAGAGAGAGAGAAAGAGAAGATTTCGGTTTAAGTGTGATTTTTAATTCTAACATAAGCACACTTATTTATAGGAAAATGCTTAGAATACCAAAGCGAAAAATTGAATATAATAATATTATATATAAAACAAATTCCTATCGCCCACTTTGAAATCTGATTTCACCATCTAAAGACATATTAAAGATGTCCACAAACATTTAAAAAACGTTTTCTTTTAAAACATAAATAAAACTTCCAACAATCAATTATTTTAACTTGAAACTTCAATAATTCATAATAAATAACCCTTTTATCGTAAAATTTGAATCGCATTTGTTATTATTATAGAAAATTAAATTCTCTACAACTTTGCAGAAGAACGTTTTTCCAAATTCCAAACAGAAATTGACCGAAATCCATAAACGGGTGATTTTACATGCTATAATCAAATTTCAGTAAAGAAATGGGGTCCACCGACACACAAAACATGTGTTAATCATTTAATGCAACAAAAATACTCTTCCTCCTCATATACTCATATATCCCACATTCATTGTAAAACTATCACCATTATTATATTATTAAAATATAATAATAAATTATTTTATCAGAAAAGATAAAATATCATTTTTTAACAATTGTCACTTTAAAAAATTTCTCCATCTATATCCACATAAAATCAATATTTTTCTAATCATATAAATCAATAATTAATTATTCACAAATAATATTACAGAATCACGATGATTGACAACCAGTAGCCGCTCTCAGAAAGAGGGGCTTTCCAATAAGAATTTCTCCTACTTTGGCAAGCAATTAGGTGACCAAACCTCTCCTTAGATGTAACTTTCTAGACATTGCCAATAATGTTTTCTAATAATATTATTCAGATAATATGAATTATTAGCTTCGATAATGGAAAATACCGTGTAGTGACAATTATTAAAACAACAAAGAATATAAAATATCAACGTAGCAATTATTGAATCAATAAAATAAAATACTCGAGCGATAATTCTTTGTAATAATTATTGGGTAGTGCCTTCTTACATAAGAATCAATAATTGGTGCAATACTGCAGTGCTACTATGCAACAACGCCAGACATCGTGTGTTTTAACCAACCGGTATTCTAACAAAGATAATCTAACGAATAACTACGCCAATTATTTATAAACAACTTATACTTGTCGTTTTCTTCATCCAATCGCTTTACGTTATGGGGCCCACATTAAATCGCTACCGGCGCATAACGGATATTCCCGACAATGAAGAATATTCCACGACCAAACGAATATCTCCGATAATAATGAGTATTTTATAACCACTTGTTATTTAAAATATTTATGCATTTTACCCATAACTAACCACATTAATCAAATCAACCCTTACTATTTCAAAATAATAATTAGAGGAAATTAAATCTTCATTTATAAAAAGTTGGGGCCTTACAACCTCCCTCCTTATGAAATTTCGTCCTCAAAATTGACATGCGTAGATATGCTCCTTCCCATCCAAGATCTTGACCGGTACCTCCTCGTCGTTAAATCTTCGCTATCTCGTTCGCTCTAACTCAATAATGTGGTTCGGTCAGTCCACATATTTACGTAATATCAAACGCGAAAAATGTTATGAACACGCCATCATACTTGGTCAGTAAAGCGAGTCTATAGGCCATAGTTCTATTCAATCGAGAATTTCAAATGGACTATTAAATCAAAGGTTGAGATTTCTTCTCTTCATCAACTCTTACTTCTAGAATAACGCCTTCTTGCACCTTCTTCTTTATATTCATCACTCGTGTAGCTGTAGCTTGAGCGGTTTTAACTTTATCGATTGAAGTCGGTTCTAATCTTATATTCGTTATCTTCACGCAGATTCTTGGAATTTGTAACTCTATCTCCATCTTCTGTAAGTCGTACGAAATGGGTCTTTGTTTTAACAACATCGCACTCGTTAACGATACGATCTTTTTACTCAACGCTACGTCAATACCACGTCCCGCTTTTTTTTTCCAGGATGGTATTGAATGGTATAGTCGTAATCTTTCAACAGCTCGAGCCAACGTTGTTGCCGCATGTTGAGTTCTACATTCCTCGCTCCATTCGAATTTTGTATCTTTTCGAGTCAGCTAAGTTAATAGAGTAGCGATTAGAGAAAATCTTTCCACAAAATATTCGATAATAACCAACTAAGCATATAAAGCTACGTATTTCGATTACTGACTTAGGTTGCTCTCAATTGTGACTCATATCCCAATCTTGGATAGCACGTCACAATGACACCTATCAGTTTACTACCACACAAATATGGCGTCCCCTATAGAGAGTCTGGCTTCGGTGTATTCCACAAAGGAAGTCACCAGATAGAGGCTCGGGTACCAACTTCTACAGTTGAATTTTTAACTCTTGAAGTTCAATAGGAGCCATGAGATTTTAGAAATGGGTTTTGTACCGGTTCAAAGTCGATACAAAATTCAATATCACGCCTCGGGAGGGAGTAGGCGAGAAATTTTTCAGAAATACGTCGGAAATTTACTAACAAATGTAAATATCATTCAAATCGGCGTTATTTTTGTTCAAGTCCATAACATGGCTAAGAAAGCTTGACATCCATTTTTCAATAAACGAATGACTTTACGGCTTGATATAAAAGAGTTTAACTTCAATGGTTTGGTTGCTTAAATTCGAATAACATGTTGCTTAGGAATATGAAAACTAACAACCTTACAAAAGCAATCAATTTTAGCATGATGAGTGGTTGACCAATCAATCCCTAAGGTCACATCAAATGCAAGAATTTTTAAAGAAATAAGGTCACAGGTAAATGTGATGGTGCCAACATGGATCAAACAAGATTTATAAACAGCGGATGTAACGAAAGTTTCTCCTAACGGAGTTTCAACAAATAAGTCAAAGTCTTATTTTCTCCAGAGTCAAGTTTAAACGTTGAGTATAAGCAGGAGAGATAAATGAATGGGTAGAACCGGTATCTAATAAGGTATAACTTCGTAAAAATTTAAAATTAAATAACCCGTGTTAACTTCGTTCGGGTTACTCGCTTTTTGAGAAGTCACGAAAAACGCTCTTCCAAGAACCGATGACTTCGACTTGTCCGAGACAGCCTTTGGAGTCACCATCCCCGCTGGACTTGGTTTTGTTACAGGATAATCTCGAGCTATATGTCCGTCCTTTCCACAACTAAAACATACCTTGGAAGGTTGTGAACAGTTTGGACTTATGTGTCCCTCCTCTCAGCATCTGTAGCATCTAACTGGCTGTCTTTCTTCTCCCCTAGAATTCTAGAAAGTTCCTAAACTTACCATCGTTCGTCATCTATCCGTCAGCAGGTGTTGTTCACGGAGGAACATTGCCAAACTGTTTGCACGTTCTCCTCGTTGGTGAGCAAAAGGTGTCTCCATGGTCTCATTTACTCCATCATTAACATTCTCGATCGACATTCTCAAATATCGCTATTAAAACAAGGATTAATTTAACAAATTAACAAATCACATAATACCCCTATATTATGACCAGACCAACAAATAAGCTTAGGTAGGACACACTAGCGAAGGATTTACTCGTCTCTCCCTCCTAGTTCTATTCCTCGATCTCCGCCAGAGATCATATCCTAAGCTCGATATTAATCATGGCGCCCCCAAAATAGGTCCAATCCACCCAACCTATTCTCGAGTCGCCAAATACATGGTACGTAAACAACTACAACTTCATTAATACAATTGTCGTGCAAAATACGACAACACATAAACTCGAAGTTTAAATACAAATATTGTCTTATAGGCAATATCCACACTCAAATAAGTCCTCATTATAATTATTGATACACTATTTTACAAAATAGTGAGGACTACTAAAACAACTATCTTGAACCATCACTCCACACCCCAACTAGTTCCCTCGCTATATTCTCGCCTCCGAGAAGAAAAAAATGGAACAAAAAGGAAAATGGTGAGCTCAACTAGCCCAAGAAAGAATATTATGACTAAGATAATGTACAACAAATTATCCTTAGTCTTTAACAGGGAAAATTCTGATAGAATACAATAGACAACAAGTTTTAGATCAATAACTGCAGCGGAAACAACAATTCATTAGAAGAGTTAAGTAGAGAATGAAATCTACTATCATCTATGAATTTAAAAGTCCATTCTCGATATTTTATCCCTGTAACATCAATCAATATACATCTTGAATCAAATAGTCATCTTTGCACTACAGGCCAAAGATATTCATCAGTTGGTCATGTTCATCTCAACACATGTTCATCTTTACACTACGGGCCAAAGATATTCATCAGTTGGTCATGTTCATCTAAACACGTGTTCATCTTTGCACTACGGGCCAAAGATATTCATTATAAAATCATTCATCTTTGTACTACAGGCCAAAGATATTCAGTTATATCATCATTTAGGACTGAGGATGATGAAAAATATTTTAAAGAAAATGAATCCAGTGAAACAAAAGAACAAATATTAAGGATTCGTACTTTAAACAATCCAAGTTCGAAAATACTTCATAAATAACCGTGAGGGAGTAAAATTCAAGAAAGAAGACCAAAACATAGATCCAATCAAAGATAGGAATCATAACAGACAATCTTGGATACAGAAAAGAAAATTTAATTTTTCTGTGAATAGTGTCGTATTCGTGAATAGTGCTGTATACGTGAATAGTGCCGTATACGTGAATAGTAACTTCGACACTAAAAGATAGAAATTTCACAAAAAAAATCATCATGCTTCATGAATAGTACTCGTGAATATAACTCATAAATAATAACTCGTGAATAGTAACTCATGAATAGTAACCCCGACATGAAAAATTCCAAATTTGATAAAAAGTTCCAACCCATATTTTGGATTAATGATATTGAAGAAATAATATCATTTACGAAGAAAATAACATCCCTTACCTCAAAAAGACAGTACTTCTGACTGGAATACTAGATATAGTGCTGAAAGAACTTGCACCGTATAACAATACTCAAAGTACTTAAATACTCACAAAAATACGCTCGATATATAGAGAGAGAAAGAGAAAGAAGATTTCAGTTTCTGGTGTGATTTTTAATTCTAACATAAGCACCTTATTTATAGGAAAATGCTTAGAATACCAAAGCAGAAAATTGAATATAATAATATTATATATAAAACAAATTCCTACGCCCACTTTGAAATCTGATTTCAGCCATCTAGCACATATTAAAGATGTCCACAAACATTTAAAAAACGTTTTTCTTTTAAAACATAAATAAAACTTCCAACAATCAATTATTTCGGAACTTCAGAACTTCAATAATTCATAATAAATAACCCTTTTATCAGAAAATTTGAATCGCACGAGTTATTATAGAAAATTAAATTCTCTACAACTTTGCGGAAAACGTTTTTCCAAATTCCAAATGTAAATCGACCAAATCCATAAACGGGTGATTTTACATGCTATAATCAAATTTCAAGAAAAGAAATGGGGTCCACCGACACACAAAAACATGTGTTAATCATTTAATGCAACAAAAATACTCTTCCTCCTCATATACTCATATATCCCACATTCATTGTAAAAATATCACCATTATTATATTATTAAAATATAATAATAAATTATTTTATCGAGAAAAGATAAAATATCATTTTTAACAATTGTCACTTTAAAAAATTTCTCCATCTATATCCACATAAAATCAATATTTTCTAATCATATAAATCAATAATTAATTATTCACAAATAATATTACGAGATCACACGATTATTAAACCGTGCCGCTAGTCCTGTGGAAAGAGGGGCTTTCCAATAAGAATTTCTCCTTATCTTGCGCCTTGATTAGGTGACCAAACCTCTCCTTAGACAGTAACTTTCTAGACATTGCCAATAATGTTTTCTAATAATATTATTCAGATAATATGAATTATTGCTTCGATAATGGAAAATACCGCAGTAGTGACAATTATTAAAACAACAAGAATATAAAATATCAACGTAGCAATTATTGAATCAATAAAATAAAATACCGAATAAAGAATTCTTGTAATAATTATTGGGTAGTGCCTTCTTACATAAGAATCAATAATTGGTGCAATACCGCAAATCTACTACGCAACAACGCCAGACATCGTGTTTTAACCAACGGGTATTCTAACAAAGATAATTGGTAATAACTACGCCATTATTTATAAACAACTTATACTTGTCGCTTTCTTCATCCAATCGCTTTACATTATGGGGCCCACAATAAGGTCATACCGTCAGTAATTTGGATATTCCTCGACAGCAAGAATATTCCACGACCAAACGAATATCTCCGACAATAATGAGTATTTTATAACCACTTGTTATTTAAAATATTTGCGCATTTTACCCATAACTAACCACATTAATCAAATCAACCCCTTACTATTTCAAAATAATAATTAGAGGAAATTAAATCTTCATTTATAAAAAGTTGGGGCCTTACAACCTCCCCTCCTTATGAAATTTCGTCCTCAAAATTGACATGCGTAGGACATGCTCCTTCCCATCCAAGATCTTGACTGGTACCTCCTCGTACGTTAAATCTTCTGCTATCTCGTCTGGCTCTAACTCAATAATGTGGTTCGGGTCGTCCACATATTTACGTAATATCGAAACGCGAAAAATGTTATGAACACGCGTCATACTTGGCTGTAAAGCGAGTCTATAGGCCATAGTTCTATTCAATCGAGAATTTCAAATGGACTATTAAATCAAAGGTTGAGATTTCTTCTCTTCATCAACTCTTACTTCTAGAATAACGCCTTCTTGCACCTTCTTCTTTATATTCATCAGCTCCGGTGTGTAGCTTGAGCGGTTTTAACTTTATCGATTGAAGTCGGTTCTAATCTTATATTCGTTATCTTCACGCAGATTCTTGGAATTTGTAACTCTATCTCCATCTTCTGTAAGTCGTACGAAATGGGTCTTTGTTTTAACAACATCGCACTCGTTAACGCATACGATCTTTTACTCAACGCGTCAGCTACCACGTCCGTTTTTTTTTTCCAGGATGGTATTGAATGGTATAGTCGTAATCTTTCAACAGCTCGAGCCAACGTTGTTGCCGCATGTTGAGTTCTACATTCCTCGCTCCATTCGAATTTTGTATCTTTTCGAGTCAGCTAAGTTAATAGAGTAGCGATTAGAGAAAATCTTTCCACAAAATATTCGATAATAACCAACTAAGCATATAAAGCTACGTATTTCGATTACTGACTTAGGTTGCTCTCAATTGTGACTCATATCCCAATCTTGGATAAGACGTCACAATGACACCCTATCGATTTACTACCACACAAATATGGCGCCCCTATAGAGAGTCCGGCTTTGTGTATTCCACAAAGGAAGTCACCGGATAGAGGCTCGGTACCAACTTCTACAGCTTGAATTTTTAACTCCACGAAGTTCAATAGAGCCCATGAGATTTTAGAAATGGGTTTTGTACCGGTTCAAAGTCGATACAAAATTCAATATCACGCCCGAGGAGTAGGCCAGAAATTTTTCAGAAATACGTCGGAAATTTACTAACAATGAAATATCATTCAAATCGACGTATTTTGTTCAAGTCCATAACATGGCTAAGAAAGCTTGACATCCATTTTTCAATAAACGAATGACTTTACGGCTTGATATAAAAGAGTTTAACTTCAATGGTTTGGTTGCTTAAATTCGAATAACATGTTGCTTAGGAATATGAAAACTAACAACCTTACAAAAGCAATCAATTTTAGCATGATGAGTGGTTGACCAATCAATCCCTAAGGTCACATCAAATGCAAGAATTTTTAAAGAAATAAGGTCAACAGTAATAATGTGATGGTGCCAACATGGATCAAACAAGATTTATAAACAAATGGATGTAACGAAAGTTTCTCCTAATCTGAGTTTCAACAAATAAGTCAAAGTCTTATTTTCTCAGTCAAGTTTAAACGTTGAGTATAAGCGGAGAGATAAATGAATGGGTAGAACCGGTATCTAATAAGGTATAACTTCGTAAAATTTAAAATTAAATAACCCGTGTTAACTTCGTTCGGGTTACTCGCTTTTGAGAAGTCACAAAAACGCTCTTCCAAGAACCGACGACTTCGACTTGTCCGAGAACAACCTTTGAGTCACCATCCCATTGGACTTGGTTTTGTTACAGGATAATCTCGAGCTATATGTCCGTCCTTTCCACAACTAAAACATACCTTGGAAGGTTGTGAACAGTTTGGACTTATGTGTCCCTCCTCTCAGCATCTGTAGCATCTAACTGGCTGTCTTTCTTCTCCCCTAGAATTCTAGAAAGTTCCTAAACTTACCATCGTTCGTCATCTGCTCAGTGGTGTTGTTCACAGGAGGAACATTGCCAGCCTGTTGCACGTTCTCCTCGTTGGTGAGCAAAGGTGTCTCCATGGTCTCATTTACTCCACTGTTAACATTCTCAGTCGACATTCTCAAATACTGCTATTAAACAAGGATTAATTTAACAAATTAACAAATCACATAATACCCCTATATTATGACCGACCAACAAATAAGCTTAGGTAGGACACACTAGCGAAGGATTTACTCGTCTCTCCCCTCCTAGTTCTATTCCTCGATCTCCGCCAGAGATCATATCCCTAAGCTCTGATACCAACTGTGACGCCCCCAAAATAGGTCCAATCCACCCAACCTATTCTGAGTCGCCAAATACATGGTACAGAAACAACTACAACTTCATTAATACAATTGTCGTGCAAAATACGACAACACATAAACTCTGAGTTTAAATACAAATATTGTCTTATAGACAATATCCACACTCAAATAAGTCCTCATTATAATTATTGATACACTATTTTACAAAATAGTGAGGACTACTAAAACAACTATCTTGAACCATCACTCCACACCCCAACTAGTTCCTGCTATATTCTCGTCTCCTGAGAAGAAAAATGGAACAAAAAGGAAAATGGTGAGCTCAACTAGCCCAGTAAAGAATATTATGACTAAGATAATGTACAACAAATTATCCTTAGTCTTTAACAGGGAAAATTCTGATAGAATACAATAGACAACAAGTTTTAGATCAATAACTGCAGCGGAAACAACAATTCATTAGAAGAGTTAAGTAGAGAATGAAATCTACTATCATCTATGAATTTAAAAGTCCATTCTCGATATTTTATCCCTGTAACATCAATCAATATACATCTTGAATCAAATAGTCATCTTTGCACTACAGGCCAAAGATATTCATCATTAATCATGTTTCATCTCAACACATGTTCATCTTTACACTACGGGCCAAAGATATTCATCAGTTGGTCATGTTCATCTAAACACGTGTTCATCTTTGCACTACGGGCCAAAGATATTCATTATAAAATCATTCATCTTTGTACTACAGGCCAAAGATATTCAGTTATATCATCATTTAGGACTGAGGATGATGAAAAATATTTTAAAGAAAATGAATCCAGTGAAACAAAAGAACAAATATTAAGGATTCGTACTTTAAACAATCCAAGTTCGAAAATACTTCATAAATAACCAGAGTGGAGTAAAATTCAAGAAAGAAGACCAAAACATAGATCCAATCAAAGATAGGAATCATAACAGACAATCTTGGATACGTAAAAAGAAATTTTAATTTTTACGTGAATAGTGTCGTGATTCGTGAATAGTCTTTGATATCGTGAATAAGTGCAGTATACGTGAATAGTAACTTCACACTAAAAGATAGAAATTTCACAAAAAAAATCATCATGCTTCATGAATAGTACTCGTGAATATAACTCATAAATAATAACTCGTGAATAGTAACTCATGAATAGTAACCCCGACATGAAAAATTCCAAATTTGATAAAAGTTCCAACCCATATTTTGGATTAATGATATTGAAGAAATAATATCATTTACTGAAGAAAATAACATCCCTTACCTCAAAAAGACAAGATTTCCGACCGGAATACTAGATATAAGTCTTTGAAAGAACTTGCCGTAGTATAGCAATACTCAAAGTACTTAAATACTCACAAAAATACGCTTTCGATATATAGAGAGAAAAGAGAAAGAAGATTTCGGTTTACGTGTGATTTTAATTCTAACATAAGCACCTTATTTATAGAAAATGCTTAGAATACCAAAGCGTAAAATTGAATATAATAATATTATATATAAAACAAATTCCTACGCCCACTTTGAAATCTGATTTCAGCCATCTAGCACATATTAAAGATGTCCACAAACATTTAAAAAACGTTTTTCTTTTAAAACATAAATAAAACTTCCAACAATCAATTATTTCGGAACTTCAGAACTTCAATAATTCATAATAAATAACCCTTTTATCAGAAAATTTGAATCGCACGAGTTATTATAGAAAATTAAATTCTCTACAACTTTGCAGAAGAACGTTTTTCCAAATTCCAAACAGAAATTGACCGAAATCCATAAACGGGTGATTTTACATGCTATAATCAAATTTCAGTAAAGAAATGGGGTCCACCGACACACAAAACATGTGTTAATCATTTAATGCAACAAAAATACTCTTCCTCCTCATATACTCATATATCCCACATTCATTGTAAAACTATCACCATTATTATATTATTAAAATATAATAATAAATTATTTTATCGTAAAAGATAAAATATCATTTTTAACAATTGTCACTTTAAAAATTTCTCCATCTATATCCACATAAAATCAATATTTTCTAATCATATAAATCAATAATTAATTATTCACAAATAATATTACGTAATCACAAAGATCTTGCAACCTGTAGCCGCTCTTAGGAAAGAGGGGCTTTCCAATAAGAATTTCTCTTTACTGGCGAGCAACTAGGTGACCAACCCTCTCCTTAGAAAGAACTTTCTAGACATTGCCAATAATGTTTTCTAATAATATTATTCTGATAATATGAATTATTGCTTCGATAATGGAAAATATTGTTTAGTGACAATTATTAAAACAACAGTAATATAAAATATCAACATAGAAATTATTGAATCAATAAAATAAAATCTTTGAAGAATTACATCAGAATAATTATTGAGTAGTGCCTTTCTTACGTAAGAATCAATAATTGGTGCAATACTGCAATACTTCGCGTGCAACAACGCCAGATTCTTGTGTTTTAACCATCGGGTATTCCAACAAGATAATATGCAATAACTACGCCTGTTATTTATAAACAACTTATACTTGACGCTTTCTTCGGTCCAATCGCTTTCATTATGGAGCCCACACATAAGGTCGCTACCATCGTATGAATATTCCCCGACAACAAGAATATTCCACGACCAAACGAATATCTCACAACAACAATGAGTATTTTATAACCACTTGCTTATTTGAAATATTTAGCATTTTTACCCATAACTAACCACATTAATCAAATCAACCCCTTACTATTTCAAAATAATAATTAGAGGAAATTAAATCTTCATTTATAAAAAGTTGGGGCCTTACAGAGAAAGAGAGAGAAATCTTTAGTTTCTGGTGTGATTTTCAATTCTAACCTAAGCACCATATTTATAGGAAAATGTTTAGAACACCCAAGCAGAAAATTTAATATAATAATATATTTATAAACAAAATTCACGCCCACCTCAAGACCATCTGAACTCAGCCATCTTGCACATGTTTAATGAGGCCCACAATGTAAAAAAAAACATTTTTCTTAAAAATAATAATTAATACTTCCAAAAATCAATTATTTCGGAACTTCGGAACTTCAATAATTCATAATGAATAGCCCTTTTATCAAAAAATTTGAATATCGTGATTTTTATAGAAAATTCAATTCTATACAACTTTGCAGAAGAAAGTTTTTCCAAATTCCAAATAGAAATTGACCGAAATCCATAAATGGGCGATTTTACAGGCTATAATCAAATTTCAGTTAAGAAATGGACCCACAGACATGTTTAACATGTTTTAAACAACTTTTGCAACAAAAATACTCTTCCTCCTCATATACTCATATATCCCACATTCATTGTAAAAATATCACCATTAATAATATATTCAAATGAATTATTTTATCAGAAAAAGATAAAATATTAATTTTTAACAATTGTCACATTTGAAAATTTTCTCCATCTATATCCACATAAAATCAATATTTTCCTCATCATATAAATCAATAATTAATTATTCATAAATAATATTACAGAATCACAATATTGACAACAGGCGGTTCCCAGGAAAGAGGGGGCTTTTCAATAAGAATTTTTCCTTACTGGCGCGCAATTAGGTGACCAAATCTCTCCTTAGACAGAACTTTCTAGACATTGCCAATAATGCTATCAATAATATTATTCAAATAATATGAATTATTGATTTGATAATGGAAAATACTGTGTAGTGACAATTATTGAAACAACAATAATATAAAATATCAACGTAGCAATTATTGAATTAATAAAATAAAATATTAAACACTAATTACTGTAATCATTATTTTGTAGTGCCTTCTTACGTAAGAATCAATAATTGGTGCAATGTTTGTGCTTCTTGTATAACAACGCCAGACATCGTGTTTTTTAACGGGTATTCCAATGATATTAATTGAGAAATAACTACGCCAATTATTTATAAACAACTTATACTTGTCGTTTTCTCATCCAATCACTTTCCGTTATGGGGCCCATTACAAGGCTACTACGGTCATTGCATTTAAAAATTCCCGACAAAAGAATATTCCACGACCAAACGAATATTCTCCTAATGACAATGAATATTTTATAACCACTTGCTTATTTGAAATATTTACATTTTACCCATAACTAACCACATTAATCAAATCAACCCTTACTATTTCAAAATGATAAATAGAGGAAATTAAATTTCATTTATTAATAATTTGGGGTCTTACAACCTCCCCTCCGTATGAAATTTTGTCCTCGAAATTGACGTACGTACTTGGTGTTTCGAAAAGATGAGGATATCTCGCTTTCATTTTCGTTTCCAACTCCCAGGTCATTTTCTCAATAGCATGGTTTTTCCACAAAACTTTAACTTGTGGTATGACCTTCATGCGTAGGACATGCTCCTTCCTATCCAAAATCTTGACAGGTACCTCTTCATACGTTAAGTCTTCGGCTATATCGTCCGGTTCTAACTCAATAACATGGTTCGGGTCGTCCACATATTTACGTAACATCGATACGTGAAAAACGTTATGAACACGCGTCATACTTGGCGGTAAAATTTGTCTATAGGCCACAGTTCCTACTTGATCGAGAATCTCAAATGGACTAATAAATCGAAGGTTTGAGCTTTCCTCACATCGCTGATTCTCGCTTTTGGAATAACGACTTCTTGCATCTTCTACTTCATATTCATCAACTCCAAGTCTGTAACTTGAGCATCTTTAAATTTATCGATTAAAGTTGATTCTGATCGTATATTTATTATCTTCACGTAGGTTCGTATATTCGTATTTATAAACGCATACGATCTTCTGCTCAACGCGTCAGCTACCACGTTCACTTTTCCTACGATGGTATTGAATGGTATAATCGTAATCTTCAACAGCTCGAGCCAACGTCTTTGGCGCATGATACGATCGTTTTATGTGAAGAAATATTGAAGGGGTGAAGAAATGGGTTTTGTAATGGGGTCAATACAAAATTCAATTTCACGTTCTAGGGGTAGGCTAAGAAGTCTTCAAGAATACGTCAGAAAATTTATTAACAATAGAAATGTCATTCAAAACTGTGACTCTCATCCAAGACTTTGATAGCACATGTAATGAAGGTTTCTCCTAACGGAGTTTCAACCGATAAGTCAAAGTCTAATCTCTCTGGAGTCAAATTTAAACGTTGAGCGCAAACAAGAGAAATAAAAGAATGGGTAGAAACGGTATCTAATAAGGTATAAACTTCGCAAAAATTTATAATTAACTAACCCGTGCTAACTTCGTTCGGGTTACTCGCTTTTTGAGAAGTCACAAAAAACGATCTTCCAAGAACCGATGACTTTGACTTGTCCGGGACAGCCTTTGGAGTCACCATCCCCGCTGGACTTGGTTTCGTTACTGGAAAATCTCGAGCTATATGACCGTCCTTTCCACAACTAAAACATACCCTGGAAGTTTGTGAACAGTTTGGACTTATGTATCCCTCTTCTCCGCATCTGTAGCATCTAACTGGCGGTCTTTCTCCTCCCCTAGAATTCGTTCCTGGTGTTGGTGCCGACGTCTTCCCGTCATTGTTGAATCTTCTCTTTTTGAAATTTCCACTTGACTCACCTTTCCTATTATCTTGACCATGATTACCACTGAAGTGGTTACCATTTCTGGCATTATAATTTCCTCCACAATGGTTATCCTTGTTTCGATGACCGTTGCCATCGGTACGATTATCATCGAGTTGTAGGTCGTTATTCTTCGATTGAGTGACTCATTATCGCCGCTCCAATAACTGAGCCCTATTCACAACATCTGAATATAAATAAAGTTTGTGAGAAATGAGGTATTGACGTATTTTGGGTTTCAAACCTCGCAGAAACATTCGCGTCATTCTCTCTTCATTATCAACCAAATGGGACGCAAATCGGGACAACTCGGCAAACTTAGCTTCGTACTGCGACACATTCATATTGTTTTGCTCCAGCTTGATGAACTCTACCTCCTTCATGTGACGAATACTTTCAGGAAAGTACTTGTCGTTGAACAATTCTTGGAACTTCTCCCAAGACATCTTCAGTGCGGTTGGCTGAGTACGCTTTACGTATTCCCACCAATAATCTGCCTCTCCTCGTAACATGAAAGTGGCGAAATGAACCTTTTTCTCCTCTGAGCATCCCAAGACATCAAATATCTTAGTGATCTGCTTTATCCACGTCTCTGCCGTAAGTGGTTCTGGCTTTCCCAAAAACTCCAGCGGTCCTAAATCCTTGAACTGCTTAGCGGTGACCATCCGTGAGTTGCTAGTGTTTCCACCTGCATTTTGAACAGTAGTCTCTCTCGTTTGGTTTTGCATGAATTCTAGAAAGTTTCTAAACATACCATCGTTCGTCATTTGGTCGGTGTTATTGTTTACAGGAGGAACATTGCCAGCCTATTGCACGTTCTCCTCGTTGGTGAGCAAAGGTGTCTCCATGGTTTCATTTACTCCACTGTTAACATTCTCAGTTGCCATTCTTAAATACTGTCATAAAACAAGGGTTAATTAAGCAAATTAACAAATCACATAATACCCCTATATTATGACCGACCAACAAATAAGCTTAGGTAGGACACACTAGCGAAGGATTACTCGTCTCTCCCCTCCTAGTTCTATTCCCCGATCTCTGCCAGAGATCATATCCCTAAGCTCTGATACCAACTGTGACGACCCCAAAATAGGTCCAATCCACAACCCATTCTGAGTCACCAAATACATGGTACATAAACAACTACAACTTCATTAATACAATTGTCGTGCAAAATACGACAACACATAAACTGTGAGTTTAAATACAAATATTATCTTCTAGACAATATCCACACTCAAATAAGTCCTCATTACAATTATTGATACACTATTTTACAAAATAGTGAGGACTACTAAAACAACTGTCTTGAACCATTACTCCACACCCCGACTAGTTCCCGCTTATATTCTCGCGTCTCTGAGAAGAAAAATGGAACAAAAAGGAAAAGGGTGAGCTCAACTAGCCCAGTAAAGAATATTATAACTAAGATAATGTACAACAAATTATCCTTAGTCTTTAACAGGGAAAAATCTGATAGAATACAATAGACAACAAGTTTTAGATCAACAACTACAGCGAAAACAACAATTCATTAGAAGAGTTAAGTAGAGAATGAATTCTACTATCATCTATGAATTTAAAAGTCCATCATCGATATTTTATCCCTGTAACATCAATCAATATACATCATAAATCAAATATTCATCTTTGCACTACAGACCAAAGATATTCACCAGTTAGTTATGTTCATTTAAACACCTGTTCATCTTTGCATTACGGGCCAAAGATATTTATCATAAAATCATTCATCTTTGAACTACGGGCCAAAGATATTCAATTATATCATCATTTAGGACTGAGGATGATGAAAAATATTTTAAAGAAAACGAATTCAGTGAAACAAAAGAACAAATATTAAGGATTCGTACTTTAAACAATCCAAGTTCAAAAATACTTCATAAATAACCAGAGTGGAGTAAAATTCAAGAATGATCTAAACATGGATACAATCAAAGCTAGTATCCATAATAGATATTTTGGACGAAAAATGAAAATTTAATTTTTACGTGAATAGTGTCGATTCATAATGAATAGTCTCGAGACATCGTGAATAGTTTCAGATATCGTGAATAGTAACTCAAACACCAAAAGATAGAAATTCCACAAGAAAATCATCATGCTTCGTGAATAGTACTCGTGAATAGTAACTCATGAATAGTAACCCCCGACATGAAAAAGTTTCAAATTTGATAAAAAGTTCCAACCAATATTTCGGCATAATGATATTGAAGAAATAATATCACTACGAAGAAAATAACATCCCTTATCTCAGAAAGAATAGTACTTCTGCTTGGAATACTAGATATAGTGCTGAAAGAACTTGCACCGTAGCAATACTCAAAGTACTAAAATACTCACAACATACGCTCGATATTATAGAGAGAGAAAGAGAGAGAAATCTTTAGTTTCTGGTGTGATTTTCAATTTTAACCTAAGCACCCTATTTATAGGAAAATGCTTAGAACACCAAAGCAGAAAATTTAATATAATAATATATTTATACATAAAATTCACGCCCACCTCAAGACCATCTAAACTCAGCCATCTTGCACATGTTTAATGAGGCCCACAATGTAAAAAAAATGTTTTTCTTAAAAATAATAATTAAAACTTCCAAAAATCAATTATTTCGGAACTTCGGAACTTCAATAATTCATAATAAATAGCTCTTTTATCAGAAAATTCGAATCTCACGATTTTTATAGGAAATTCAATTCTCTACAACTTTACAGAAGAAAGTTTTTCCAAATTCCAAATAGAAATTGACCGAAATTCATAAACGAGCGATTTTACAGGCTATAATCAAATTTCAGTCAAGAAATGGACCCACAGACATGTTTAACATGTTTTAAACAACTTTTGCAACAAAAATACTCTTCCTCCTCATATACTCATATATTCCACATTCATTATAAAAATATCACCATTAATAATATATTCAAATAAATAATTTTATCAGAAAAAGATAAAATATTAATTTTCAACAATTGTCACATTTAAAAATTTTCTCCATCTATATCCACATAAAATCAATATTTTCCTCATCATATAAATCAATAATTAATTATTCACAAATAATATTACGGAATCACAATATTGACAACCAGTGCGCTTCCCCGAGAAGGGGCTTTCCAATAAGAATTTCTCCTTCTTCGGTATGCATTAGGTGACCAAACCTCTCCTTAGATGAACTTTCTAGAAATTGCCAATAATTCTATCTAATAATATTATTCAAATAATATGAATTATTGATTTGATAATGGAAAATATCTTGTGCGAAGGACAATTATTGAAACAACAGTAGTATAAAATATCAACGTAGCAATTATTGAATCAATAAAATAAAATATTAAACACTAATTACTGTAACCATTATTTTGTAGTGCCTTCTTACGTAAGAATCAATAATTGGTGCAATACCGCAAATTCTTTGTCAACAACGCGTGACATCTTGTGTTTTAACCAAGGGTATTCCAACAAAGATAATGGTAACAACTACGCCAAGTATTTATAAACAACTTATACTTATCATTTTCTTCATCCAATCTCTTTCCGTTATGGGGCCCACATAAGGCCGCTACTGTCATCATGAATATTCTCCGACAGCAAGAATATTCCACGACCAAACGAATATTCTCCGACAACAATGAATATTTTATAACCACTTGCTTATTTAAAATATTTGCGCATTTTACCCATAACTAACCACATTAATCAAATCAACCCTTACTATTTCAAAATGATAAATAGAGGAAATTAAATTTTATTTATTAATAATTTGGGGTCTTACACGTAGTGCACTGACAGGTAATTGATTAGTATGATCATGACCATTGGTTTTATAGTTGAATATCTTTGGCCCGTAGTGCAAAGATAGACAACTGATTGGTATGATCATTGTTATTACATTTGAATATCTTCAGCATTTGGGGTAAGGAAATTGAGTAAACGTTTTATTAAACCTTTGTGGCAAGAAGGAACTGTTAATTCACATTATTATAAATATGAATTGTGAATTTAACTAACATCTTTGGTGGTTCAGGTGAAGACAAGTGATAAAGTTCTATTTGTCTTGAGTATAGCAAAGAACTTTAGATGAGTAGTACATGAATAAAATATCAACGATGGACTTTTAATCTAGAAGAGATAGTAGATATTATGTTCTACTTGACTCTTCTAATGGATTGCTTGTTCTGCTGCAGTTAAACTTGATGTCTGTTATATTTTATCAGTTTAACACTGTTGAAGGCTAACGATAAATTATTCTGCATTATCTTAGTCAAAATATTTCTTACTGGGCTAGTTGAGCTCACCCTTTCTTTCATTGTTCTCTTGAAAAATGAGAACATAGCCGGACTAGTCGGGAACGGTGATGGTCCTAGATGGTGCATTAGTAGTCCTCACTATTCTATGAATAGTGTAATAATAAATGTAACGAGAACTCCATTGAGTGTGGATATTGTCTAGATGACAATATTTGTATTAAAATTCACAGCTCATGTTGTATATTTAAGGTTGTATTTGAATTCTGTACCATGTATTTGGCGACTCAAGATGGGTGATGTATACCTGATTTTGGGGGCGTCACAATTGGTATCAAAGCTTAGGGATATGATCCCTGGCTAAGATGTGAAACAAGAACTAGGAGGGGAGAGAGGGGGAATTCCTTCGCTAGTATGACCTACCTAAGTTTATTTGGTATTTAATTGGTCGGTCAGAGTATAGAGATAATATATGGCATTTCAATTAACCCTTATTTTGAAACTATATTCTAGAATGATATTTGAAATACAGGAGATGAGAAATGGAAAATCATGATAGAGAGGAAATAACCGGGAAGGTACAATCCGAAAAAAAGCAAAGATATTCTCATCTCTTCGAATATCAGGTACGTACGTAAGTTTTGAGGGCAAAATTTCATAAGGAGAGGAGATTGTGAGACCCCGAATTTTATGAAATAAAAGTATTCAATTTTTCTATTTTGGTAAATAGTTAAGTTGATAAAAGTTTAAAGTTAAGGGTGATATGTGAAAATTTTTCAAAGTAGACAAGTTGTCATAAAATACCCGGTTACTATTTACTCTAGTATTGTTCACTCGAGTATTTGGGGAACTTTTTGTGTCGGAGTACTATTCACGAGTTACTATTCACGGGTTACTATTCACCTAAATTACTATTCACCCAAATATTATTCACTCAGATATTTGGGATAATTTTCATGTCGGAGTACTATTCACGAGTTACTATTCATAGGGTACTATTCTCGAAGTACTATTCACGTGATACTATTCACCCGAAAAATATATTTCTTTTCGGTCTAAATCATTTTTGGGTACTGTAAGACCCCAACTTTTTGAATAAAGATTAAATTTTCTCGAAATATATTTTTGAATATTATGGTGTGGATTTGATATAATGTTATAGTTGTGGGTAATATTTACAAATTTTGCAAAGTACGCAAGTTGTTATATAATATTCGATTGGTCAGGGAATATTCGTTTTAACAGGGAATATTCGTACAACGGCACAATCATTGGTGGACCCCCACAACGGAATTATTATCGGATTGAGAAAACGACAAAAATACTTTATGAAAATAACGGCGGAAGTTTTACCATTAACTGTTGAAACACCCGGTGTTAAAAAATACGCGTGGTTGCATAGTAGCACACCAGTATTGATTATTGATGCTTACGTGAGAAGTCACTTTCGGTTATACTCAATTATTACTACGATAATTATCTTGCATCATATCTCTCATATTATTGATTCAATTATTATCACAGTATCATTTGCATAATATTTTATATTATTAAATCAATAATTGAGGCGACAAAGTTATTCATATTATTAAATTGAAATATTTATAATGTCTAAAAGTTCTGTCAATGAGAGGTTTGGTCACCTAATTGCGCGCCAATAGGGAGAAATCCTTATTGAAAAGCCCCCTCTTTCCTAGGAACGACCTGGTTGATAAATATTGTGAGTTATAATATTAATGATGAATGTTATTAAAATTGAAGTTGTGCTCGTAGTTGATTTTGGAGAAGCGGACGTAATATTTGAGTCCTGAACGATGAAATTAGTAAAAATAGTCTATAAACACAAAATTTTCCGAAATTCAGATTTGGTCAAAAAGTCAACATTGACTTTTTGGGGAAAATCAAACTTCAAATTTCAAATTTTATATTTTTGATAAAATGGTTTCATTGTGTTGGAATTATTTGTGTTAGTGAAAATCGACAATTATTTCTATAATAATTGATGTCCGGAGGTTATATTGACCAATTCGGGTATTTAACCTGGGATAAATGAGCAATTGATTGCTATTATTTCACATGATTATAACTATTTATTCACATGTGTATACTATTGTTTCACATTTTTATTACTATTAGGGGGAGTTGGTGCAAGATTGATAATACTTGCATGACTAAGTTAAAAATGGAGGTATAGATGGAGAGTACTTATAATTTGTAATTAGTATTTTCACATGTCTAGAACTATTGATTCACATAATTTACTATTGAATCACATTATTTACTATTAGGGGAGGTGGTGCAAGTTTGATAATACTTCCATGACTAAATTAAAAATAAAGGAAAAGTTGGAGGTATTGTACTGTAATTTTTTGAGCCCCAAAACGTGCAATTATCGAAACTATATTTTTCTATAAATAGAAGCTCATTCTTCCTTCATTTCTCACCAATTAACGAAAGCTTTAGAGCGATTATTATAGAGAGAAATTATAGAAAGAAGAAGAGAAGTCTGCTACCTCACTATTCCAGTATCCAGTTTTTCTAAGATAGGGAGTATTATTTCTTTCTTATCCATGAAGAGAACTTCTGTTATTCCATTCTTTATTATTCTGTTGGAATAACTTTTGTATCTGTGAGCTACCCTATACTTGGTTAAATTCTTCATTGTTCCATTCTTTATCATTACATTGGAACATCCATGCATGCGTTTTACTGTGGGACACAGTTCCGCCTTTTATTATTTTGTTAGAATATCCCATGTCTCATGTGTTTTACGCCGGACTTGATTCCATCTTTATTATTCTTTTGGAATATCCTGCATACATGCGTTCTCTGCGGGCGATTCCGTCTTTATTATTCTCGCTGAATATCACATGCATGCGTTTCTGCAGGACTGATCCGTTATTTATTATTATGTTGGAATAACTCACTTTATGCGATCTATCGCATGCCTGATGATTTCTTTTGTTATTCCATTCCTTATTATACTCAGTTGGTTAAAGTTTTGACTTCTATACTCCATGAAATTAGTGGAATATCCTTGATATTTGCGCTTCATCCAGTATCTTTTCATGGAATATTCTTCTGAGCATTCTTGAATTTTACTCTACAAAGTAGTATCATGTTGACAATTTGGACGTTATTAGTTCCTGGATAAATTAATTCTTGAACTTATTTTATTGAATTCTTATATCATTGTCATCATCCTCATGTTTATATTTTGTTGAAAGTCATCTGTGGCCTATAGTGCATAGATGGACTTGGTATGATTATGACCAGGGATTATTCGGTGTAATCATGACCGTAATGTTACAAATGATGTGGAAAAAGTCTTCCTTGGCCCGTAGAGCATTGATGGACATTTGTTGGCATGATTATGACCATTATTGAATACACAAATATTCTTGGCCCGTAGTGCATGGATAATTGTGGTCGTGATACTAGAGAATATCCTTGGCCATAGTGCAGGGGTGATTCGATGATGTGGATTATTTATTAAGCTGAGACCCAGCGATAAATGTGATGAAAAACCTTCTAAATCGTAAAAGATAGTAGATTTTATTCTCTACTTGACTCTTTTAATGGATTGTTTGTTTCACTGCAGTTAAACTTGATGGTTGTTATATTGTATCAGTTTAACACTGTTGAAGGCTAACGATAATATATTTTGCATTATCTTAGTCATAATATTTTCTACTCTTGGGCTAGTTGAGCTCACCCTTTTACTTTTATTGTTCTCTTGAGAAATGAGAAACGTGGCGAGGACTAGTTGGGGAGCGGAGTGACGGACGAGATGATAAGCATTAGTAGTCCTCACTATTCAGTGAAATAATGGAAAATAAATGTAATAATATTGAATTTTAGTTTGTATATTGTCTAGACGACAATATTTGTATTAAAACTCACATCTTATGTTTTGTCATACTTTACACGACAGTTGTATAATTAAGTTGTATTTGTATTCTGTACCATGTATTTGGCGACTCAGAATAGGTGATGTATACCTATTTTGGGGGTGTCACAGTTGGTATTAAAACTTAGGGATATGATCCCTGGCTAAGATGTGAGACTAGAATTAGGTGGGGAGAGACGGGGAATTCCTTCGCTAGTATGACCTACCTAAGTTTATGGATATATGGATAATATGTTGCATGTCAATTAACCCTTGTTTTGTGGCAGTATTTGAAAATGACATCCGAGAATATTGAGAATAGCAATGGAGCACAAGAAACCGTTCAGTCTCCACAGATCAACAATCAGAATAATGTGCATTAGGAAGGCGACAATCCTCATGCAATCAACAACACTGACCAAGGAGTTGGGACCACCGGAGTTTATTGGAGAGCCAAAACCACTTAAGACTGAAGCATGGATAAAGCAGATCACCAAGATATTTGATGTGTTGGGATGCTCCGAGGAGCAAAAGGTTCCTTCCATAACGCTCATGTTGCGTGAAGAGGCGGACATTGGTGGGAATCAGAAACGCATCCCAACTGGCCTTTCAAGATGTTTTGGGAGAAGTTCCAAGAACTATTCAACGACAAGTACTTTCCCGAAAGTATTAGTCACATGAAGGAGGTGGAGTTTATTAAGTTGGAACAAAATAATATGACCGTGTCGCAATACGAGGCTAAATTGCGGAGTTATCCCGGTTTGCATCCCATTTGGTTGATAATGAGGAGCGAATGACGCGAATATTTTTAAGAGGTTTGAAACCGGAGATATGTCAATATCTTATTTATCATAAACTGTGTTTGTTCTCAGATGTTGTAAATAGGGCTCAATTATTGGAGCACGGTAACGAGTCAACGCAACCAAGAGAAAGCAACCGACAACATAAAAATACTAGTGGTAACAGTCATCGAAACGATGACAACAAGCGTGAAGGGAATCAACATGCCAGAAATGGTAACCACTTCGGTGGTAATCATAGCCAAGACAATAAGAATGGACATTTCAAAAAGAGGAGATTCAACAATGATTGAAAGACGTCAGTACCAACACCCGTTGTCAAAGAAAGAGAACGACCACCTATCATATGCTTCAAATGCGTAGGGGAGGGACACATCAGTCCAAACTGCGCGATGCCGTCCAAAGCATGTTATAATTGTGGAAGGGAAGGTCACTTAGCTCAATTTTGTCATTCACCGAAGACAAGTTCAGCTAGGATGTAGGCACCAAAGGCCGTCCCAGAAAAGTCAAAGCCGGTAGTGCAAGGGAGAGCGTTTGTTGTGACCTCCCAGAAAGCAAGGAACCCGAACGAGGTTATCACGAGTAAGCTTATCATAAACTCTAGTGAAGTCTATACCTTATTTGATACTGGTTCTACCCATTCTTTTATTTCTCCTACTTGCGCTCAACGTTTGAATTTGACTCCGGAGAAATTAGACTTTGACTTATCTGTTGAAACTCCATTAGGAGAAACCTTCATTACATCCACTGTTTATAAGTCTTGTTTGATTCAAATCAGTAACCGCATGTTACCTGTCGATCTTATCTCCTAAAAATACTTGCATTTGACATGATTCTAGGGATTGATTGGTTAACTACTCATCATGCTAAAATTGATTGTTTTTGTAAGGTTGTTAGCTTTCATATTCCTAATAAACCTATTATGCGAATTCAAGCAACCAAACCATTAAAATCAATCACGGTCATCTCAAGCCATAAAGCTATTCATTTATTGAAAAACGGATGTCAAGCTTTCTTAGCTCATGTCACGGATTTAAACAAAAATATGTCAAATTTGAAGGATATTTCTATTGTTAATAAATTTCTGATGTATTCCCCTCAAGAACTTCCCAGCCTACCCCTGAGTGTGAATTTGAATTTTGTATCGACCTTGAACCCAAAGATAAAAACCCATTTTCAAAGCCCCATATCGAATGGCTCCTATTGAACTTCGTGAGTTAAAGACCCAATTGTAGGAATTGTTAGACATTGGTTTCATTAAATGCTCTTAAGACGTCTCCTTGGGGAGCTCACTGCTCTATTCGTGAAGAAGAAAGATAGGAGTATGCAACTTTGTATTGATTATCGGGAGTTGAATCATGTCACCATCAAAAATAGGTAACCATTGCCACGTATTGATGACCTGTTTGATCATTTACAAGGAGCACAATTTTTTTCAAAGATTGATCTTCGTTTTAGATATCATCAGCTGAAGGATAAAACTGAGGATATTCCAAAGACTACCTTCAGAACTCTGTACGGGCATTATGAATTCTTAGTCATATCTTTTGGATTGACTAATGCTCCTGCTGCCTTCATGGATATGATGAACCGAGTATTCAAGGAATATTTGGATCATTTTGTGGTCATCTTTATTGACGACATCCTCATATATTCCAAAAGCCGTGAAGATCATGAGCAACACTTGAGGCTGATACTCCAAAAGCTTCGTGAAAACAAGCTATATGCCAAGTTGAAGAAATGCGAGTTCTGGCTTGAGGAAGTTGCATTCCTTGGGCACGTGATATGAAATCATGGGATATCTGTTGACCCGACAAAGATTGAAGCTATTCAAAGCTGGGAGCAACCTAAATCAGTGACCGAAGTACGTAGCTTTCTCGTATTAGCTGGTTATTATCGGAGATTCGTGGAAGGATTTTCTCGAATCGCTACTCCATTAACTCAGCTGACTCGAAAAGATACAAAGTTCGGTTGGAGTGAGGAATGTGAGAAGAGTTTTCAAGAACTGAAGAGGAGACTCATTTCAGCACCTGTTCTGACAATACCATCCGACTCGGAGGATTTGTCATCTACAGTGATGTTTCGGGTAAAGGGTTAGGATGTGTTCTCATGAAACATGGGAAAGTCATAGCCTATGCCTCACGACAACTCAAAGAATATGAGAGGAATTACCCTACTCATGATCTAGAGTTGGCGGTACCGTGTCGTTTTGACTTAAGATTTGGAGGCATTACTTGTATGGAGAGAAGGTGGAGATCTACACGGATCATAAAAGCCTCAAATATTTCTTCACCCAAAAGGAACTCAACATGCGACAATGACGTTGGCTTGAACTATTGAAAGATTATGATCATACCATCCAATACCATCCTGGAAAAGCAAACGTGGTAGCTGACGCACTGAGTAGAAGATCATATGCGGGTACGAGTGCAATATTGTCAACACAAAGGCCCATTTTGTATGACTTGCAAAGGATGTAGTTAGAGATAAAGACTCCAGGGACCCACATGATGATGGTAAACATACGAGTAGAACCGACTTTAATCGATAAAGTTAAAGCTGCTCAAGCTACAAAACTGGAGCTAATGCGTATGAAGAAGAAAGTGCAAGAAGGTGCTATGCCGGAAGCAAGAATCGATGAGGAAGGAATACTTCGAGTCAACTCCAGACTTTGTGTTCCTAACAACCCTGATTTAAATTATAAAATCATGATGGAGGTGCACAACACACCATTTGTAATCCATCCTGGGAGTACCAAAATGTATCGTGATCTTCGACATACATTTTGGTGGAGCAATATGAAGAGAGAGATAACAGAGTTTATCTCAAGGTGTTTAACTTGTCAATGAGTCAAGGCGGAGCATCAAGTACCAAAAGGTCCATTGCAACCACTTGAAATTCTAGAATGGAAGTGGGAACACATTACTATGGATTTTGTTACTGGTCTTCCCAAGGTTTCTCAAGGCATAGATGCAATTTGGGTCATTGTTGATAGATTGACCAAGTCTGCTCATTTCCTACCTATACAAGAAACTTATACACTTGAACGTCTTGCTCGTATGTACATAAAAGAGATTGTAAGACTTCATGGTATGCCAGTATCCATTGTTTCTGATCGAGACCCAAGATTCACTTCAAGATTTTGGGTTAGTTTGCAAAAAGCTATGGACACAGATTTACGATTTAGCTCGGCATATCATCCTCAGACGGACGGGCAGTCGGAGAGGTCCATTCAAACTCTTGAAGATCTATTAAGACTCTATGTCCTTGACTTCAAGGGAAGTTGGGATAAGTTCCTACCATTGGTGGAGTTTTCCTACAACAACAGTTATCAAGCAAGTATTGACATGGCTCCATTTGAGGCGTTGTATGGAAGAAAGTGTCGTTCTCTATTATGCTGGGATGAGGTGGGTGAAGCAACGTTGTTGGGACCGAAGTTGGTACGTATGACTACGAAAAAGATTCAAACGATCCGACAACGTATAAAAATCTCACATGATCGACAGAAGAGTTTTGCTGATCTTCATCGAAAGGACGTAGAATTCGATATTGGAGATCATGTGTTGTTACGTGTTGCTCCATGGAAAAGAGTTACAAGATTTGGAAAGAGAGGAAAGCTCAACCCTCGATTCATTGGCCCATTTTTAATCCTCGATCGAGTAGGAACTGTGGCGTATAGACTCGTTTTACCGCCAAATATGTCTCGTGTTCATAACATTTTTTACATATCTATGTTACGTAAATATGTGAAAGACCCGAACCACATTATTGAATTAGAACCAGACGAGATAGATGAATATTTAACGTATGAAGAGTTACCTGTTAAAATCTTGGATAAAAAAGATTATATTCTACGCTCCAAGGTTATACCTCAAGTCAAAGTTTTGTGGAGAAACCACGATGTGGAAGAAATGACCTAGGAGTTAGAATCTGAGATGAAATCAAGATATCCTTACCTCTTTGACATGCCATGTAAGACCCCGAATTTTATGAAATAAAAATATTCAATTTTTTATAATTACTATTCATGAGTTACTATTCACGAGTTACTATTCATGAATTACTATTCACGAGTTACTATTCACAGGTACTATTCATGAAGCATGATAATTTTTTTTCGTAAGAAGGCATTACTCAATAATTATTACATTAATTACTGTTCAATATTTTATTTTATTGATTTAATAATTGCTACGTTGATATTTTATATTATTGTTGTTTCAATAATTGTCACGCGACAATATTTCCCATTATCGGATCAATAAGTCATATTATTTGGATAATATTATTAGATAACATTATTGGCAATGTCTAGAAATTTACTGTCGAGGAGAGGTTTGGTCATCTAATTATACTTAAAGGAGAAATCCTTATTGGAAAGCCCCCTCTTTCTTGGGAACTGCCTGGTTGTCAGTATTGTGATTCTGTAATATTATTTGTGAATAATTAATTATTGATTTATATGATAAGGAAAATATTCATTTTATGTGGTTATAGATGGAGAAAATTTTTAATGTGACAATTGTTGAAAATTGATATTTTATCTTTTCTGATAAAATATATTATTATATTACAGTAATATAATAATAGTGATATTTTTACAATAAATGTGTAATATATGAATAAATAAGGAGGAAGAGTAGTTTTGTTGCATTAAATGCTAAAAACATGTTTTGTGTGTTACAAAAAATGTTTAACACATGTTAAACATGATGGTGTACACAAATTTTGACTGAAATCTGATTATAGCCTGTAAAATCGTCCGTTTATGGATTTCGGTCAATTTTTGTTTGGAATTTGGAAAAACTTTCTTCTGCAAAGTTGTAGAGAATGGAATTTCCTATAGAAAGGACATGTGGTTCGAATTTTTCTGATAAAAGAGCTATTTATTATGTATTATTGAAGTTCTGAAGTTCTAGAATAATTGATTTTTGGAAGTTTTAATTGTTTTATTTAAGAAAAACGTTTTTTACACTTTGGTGGGCCCCACTTGCATGTGTTAAATTGCTGAATTCAGATTCAAAGGTTTGCTAAGGAAATTTTATTATAAATAATATTATTTTAATAAATTTTCTACTTTGGTGTTCTAAGCAATTTCCTATAAATAGGTGCTTAGGTTAGAATTGAAAATCACACCAGAAACTGAAGTTTTCTCTCTATTTCTCTCTCTATAATATCGAGTGTATTCTTGTGAGTATTTTGATATCTTGAGTGTTGCTATACGGTGCAAGTTTGTTCAGCGTTATTCCAGTCAGAAGTATTGCTCTTTTGAGGTAAGGGATAGTAAGGGATATTGTCGTTAGTATGTAAGGGTTATTATGTTTTTCAATTTTAAAATTTTTCTAAACCTTCAAAAATTCTGAAAATATTTGAAATGATATTTTGATGAGTTTTATAAATTGTGTCCAAAAATAGCTATTTTTGGATGTATAGATTAGGAGTTATGGATTTTATGAGAAAAGACTATTTTAAAAGTAACCGCTTATAACTCCTTGTGATTATCTCCAAAATTGATGAAATTTTTATTGGGAGTACATCTATACAATATTAGTATACTCTATAAATTTCGGAATTTTTGGATAAAAGTACAATTTATGATAAATGTCTGAATATTCGGTGGTTTTGGCCATGTGAAAAATAGTAAATGAATTTTAAAAATTCTGAGAAAAATATATGTTCAATATGGGACTATATTATGCTAAATCCCAGAAAATAAATAGTTTTGGAACTGATTTGGTATTTTTCATGAAAATAGTCTAGTTATGAGTAAATGAATTAAATATGTTATGTGAAGTAAGAAATTTAGAAAATAGGATTTTATGGCTTAAGAATCCTATATAAGGTATATGCAGATTTTTGATGAGGGTTTTGGTTATTGGTGATGAAATCTTATGAGTTTGGCATTTTAGAATGATTAAATGCTTTAATTAGTAAAGTATAAATAATTAAAATAAATTGTTTATAAGTTTAAGAAATGATTAAGATATTGTGGTAATATTAATAATATTAGATTATGAGATTATTAAGTGATTTATAACATTTGGATTAAGGTGTTATGAAATTATTGATTTATGAATCTTGCTCTTGAAATTAAATGTAGTTGTTGATCCTATTATTTTTATTATCATATATAACATTTTTATAACCCTGGTGATGAAATTTCTTTTTGACTTGAGTGTAAAGATGGGTAAAGTATTGGTATGATCGTGACTATTGGTTCTCTTTGGCCAGTAGTGCAAAGTTGAATTGTTGACTAGTATGAGCATGACCATTGAATTTACAATGGAATATTTTTAGCTTAAGTGCAAGGTGAATTGATCAACATGGTTATAATTATGGTTTATATAAATTCTGAAATGATTATGTATTTCTTTGAGATATGAATATCTTTGGCCTGTAGTGCAAAGATCAATTATTGATGAATATCTTTGATCCGTAGTGTAAAGATGACCCATTGTTGAATATCTTTGGCATGTAGTGCAAAGATGACTTGTTGTTAAATATCTTTGGCATGTAGTGCAAAGATGAACTGTTGATGAATATCTTTGGCCCGTGGTGCAAAGATGAATTTATTAGTATGATTATGAATAGGAACTATGATTTGGTATAACCATGATCTTTGATGTTTCAGGTAAAGACAGGTGATGAAAATTATCTTCGTCCTGAATGCGAAAAAGGAATTTAGAACTACAATTATGATTATGAGTTATTCACATGATTGTGGGCGAGAACCTGCTGATTGATGTTACAGGTTAAAATATTGTTGGTGGACTTTTAACATGGAAAGATAATAGACTTTATGGTCTATTTGACTCTTCTAATGGATTGCTTCGTTACTTATGACTATGGTTGAAAAGTTTTATTATCTACCATATGTTCTAAATCTCTGATTTATTACTGATGAAGTCTATAGATAATGTAATTATCTTTAGTCATAATATTCTTTACTGAGCTAGTTGTGCTCACTCTTTTGCTTCACAATTCCTTTCAGGTAATAAGAATGTAGCTGGGTCGAGCGAGAATAACAGGGGAATAGTGTGATGGTTCGGGTCTGTCAAAGTTTATCAACACATTATAAAAAGGCATGACATACAATATATAATTGTATTGAGGACCTAAGATGTGTGTGTCGTATATTATACGTCACTTAATAATTGATTTTGGTGAACAACAATAGGGTGAGGCGAACCCATCTTTAGAAGGGTGTTTATCACTATCATACAAGATGTCTAATGACATACAACCTCGCGTTATCATAAGACAGGGTTGTGCAAATCCACTCGCTGAGTATATGATCTTGGAGTTTATTTGAAACATAATGTTCAATTGCAGACGGTGGAGATAGTTATATGTTAAGAGAAGACTCACCATTGGAAAAAGATGATAGTAATCTTCTCGTTTTTCTTTAGGGTCTATTGGGTCAACCAAGGATAATTTTGTGGGCATATGATATCTATCATAACCTAGACGCATGGCCTCCCATGTACGAAGGTTTCCTTGAGCACTTCCCAAAGATTTTAATTTCTAAAATAGTTTTCAACTATACCTTTATGTAAGGTGTCATTATGAGGTGCTGTCCACGGTTGGGACATGAGTCACAGTTGGTATATATTTGTATTTAAACTCATAGTTTAAGTGTTGTCGTATCTTCTTACTACAAATTGTATTAATAAAGTTGTAATTGTTTTACGTACCATATATTTGGTGACTCGAATGGGTTGGATGGAATGGACCTATTTTGGGGTTAATCACATACATGTGTACGCACCCTAATTTCGAGGACGAAAATTTCATAAGAAGGGAGGTTGTAAGACCCCAACTTTTTGAATAAAGATTAAATTTTTCAAATATATTTTTGAATATTATGGTGTGGATTTGATATAATGTTATAGTTATGGGTAATATTTATAAATTTTGCAAAGTACGCAAGTTTGTTATATAATATTCGATTGGTCGGGGAATATTTATTTTAACGGGGAATATTCGCATAACAACACAATCATTGGTGGACCCCCATTAACGGAATTATTATTTCGGATCGAGAAAACGCGAAAAATACTTTATGAAAATAACGGCGGAAGTTTTACCGTTAAGCTGTTGAAACACCCTTGTTAAAAGTACAAAGATACGCTGGCGTGGTTGCATAGTAGCACACGGTATTGATTATTGATGCTTACGTGAGAAGTCACTCGGTTATACTCAATTATTGCTATAGTATTTACGTGCATCATATACATCGTATTATTGATTCAATTATTGTCACAAAGATCATTTGCATAATATTTTATATTATTAAATCAATAATTGAGACGACAAAGTTATTCATATTATTAAATTGCAATATTTACAATGTCTAGAAGTTCTGTCAATGAGAGGTTTGGTCACCTAATTACTTGCGCTTAATAGGGAGAAATCCTTATTTGAAAGCCCCTCTTTCACGGAACGACTGGTTGATAAATATTATGAGTTATAATATTAATGATGAATGTTATTAAAATTGAAGTTGTGTTCGGACTTGAATTTGGAGACGCGGATGTGATATTTGAGTCCGGAACGATGAAATTAGTAGAAATAGTCTATAAACACAAAATTTTCTGGAATTCACTATTTGGTCAAAAAGTCAATAGTTGACTTTTTTGGGAAAAGTCAAACTTCAAAATTTCAAATTTTATATTTTTGATAAAAATGGTTTCATTGTGTTGGAATTATTTGTGTTAGTGAAAATCGACAATTATTTCGATAATAATTGATGTCTGGAGGTTATATTGACCAATCGGGTATTTAACTGGATAAATGAGCAATTGATTGCTATTATTTCATATGATTATAACTATTTATTCAAATGTGTATACTATTGTTTCACATTCTTGTTACTATTAGGGGAGTTGGTGCAAGATTGATAATACTTGAATGACTAAGTTAAAAATGGAGGTATAGATGGAGGTACTATACTATAATTAGTATTTCCACATGTCTAGAACTATTGATTCACATAATTTACTATTGAATCACATTATGTACTATTAGGGGAGGTGGTGCAATTTTGATAATACTTCCATGACTAAATTAAAAATAAAGGAAAAGTTGGAGGTATTGTACTGTAATTTTTCGAGCCCCAAAATGTGCAATTATCGAAACTATATTTTTCTATAAATAGAAGCTCATTCTTCCTTCATTTATTGTTATTCCATTCCTTATTATACTCAGTTGGTTAAAGTTTTGACTTCTATACTCCATGAAATTAGTGGAATATCCTTGATATTTGCGCTTCATCCAAAGATATCTTTTCATGGAAATATTCTTCCGAGCATTCTTGAATTTTACTCTAAAAAGCGGTATCATGTTGACAATCCGGCGTTATTAGTTCCTGGATAAATTAATTCTTGAACTTGTTTTATTGAATTCTTATATCATTGTCATCATCCTCATGTTTATATTATGTTGAAAGTCATCTGTGGCCTATAGTGCATAGATGGACTTGGTATGATTATGACTAGGGATTATTCGGTGTAATCATGACAGTAATGTTACAAATGATGTGGAAAAAGTCCTCATTGGCCCGTAGAGCATTGATGGACAATTATTGGCATGATCATAACCATTATTGAATACACAAATATTCTTGGCCCGTAGTGCATGGATAATTGTGGTCGTGATACTAGAGAATATCCTCGGTAGTAGTCTGCGAGGGGTGATTCGATGATGTGGATTATTTATTAAAATCGAGTCCCAAATGATAAAATTGATGAAAAACCTTCTAAATCATAAAAGATAGTATATTTTATTCTCTACTTGACTCTTTTAATGGATTGCTTGTTCATTGCAGCTTAAACTTGATGGTTGTTATATTGTATTAGTTTAACACTGTTGAAGGCTAACGATAATATATTCTGCATTATCTTAGTCATAATATTTCCTACTGGGCTAGTTGAGCTCACCCATGAGGAGATGTGCTAATTTTTCAGACATTTGGTTGAAATTATAATAGTAAATTAATATGGATCGTTGGTTTAAAGTTTTAATAGTAAAATCTTTTTATATAAAACAGAATACTTTTATAAAGTTATTCTATAAATAGAATATATTATATTCTATTATGCTTAGTGAGTGTATTACTTTTGTAATTATTTTATGGATGTACTATTATTGTAATTATTTTTTAAAAATGTACTAAAATATGTAATTAATCCTATAAAATGATTGTGAAGAGAGACTTTTAAGATAAAAGCCTTTAACTAAGAATGATATAAGACATTATAAATAGTTCTTAATCATAATAAAAAGAAAGTAATATATGTAGTTCAATAAATTTTATGAGATGTAGTAAGTAAATGTATACATTTATAATGAAGGAAAGCCAACTTGGGAAATATATATACTTGTTATGAAACTACCAATGTGATCCATGAAATCATTATATTATAATATAATTAATTTCATTCAAGAGAATATCATTTAGTGATAAATAAAGAGAATGGTGTGTACTACCATAAACTACTTAAAATACATGGAAAACATCTTTTTAATGATGTAATACGGGTCCAAGATTATATAAATTGGGCTACCTTAATTTTCCATGCAAGCATTTCAAGTTCTTAAATGTTAGGGTCCTTTACATAAGTATACAACAAATAGAAAGTAATTACAAGAATATTGCATCACTCAAATAATTACAAAAAGAGTGTAATTAGGACCCATATTACAAAAATAGTACAATTCACATTATTAAGGAAACCTAAAATCAAGGAAAATAACTGTCATAATTAATAATTCAAATTCAAATATTTAGGATCTAACAACAAAAATAAATTCAAATTCAAATCTTCATCTCTCTTTCCATATTTTTTTTCCCTTATCAGTTTTAATGCATTACTCTGCATACACCAAAATAAATAAATTAAATGGTCCAACCACAACCAACTGACACGTTCTCTTTGCCTCATCTCCACGAGGCTTCTTCCTATTTTCCTCATAAATACAACGATCGATTCTCAATGAGAAAGAATTTGACCATCCATGTGATATTTGGCATCTTGACATCAGCGGGTTTTTACATGTTGCACACTAAGAAATTCCATCTAGCTTTCGTTCATGGTGTATGTGTAGCGGATCCTAATCTGCATCTTCCATTCTCTAAAATAACTTGATTTCTCTTCAATACTTGATTTAACGTCTTGATATATGAAAAGACTTTTTCCTATTACGCACCAATGTAATGAATTAGCAACAATATACGCAATCACTATATGCTAAATAGCCAGACAAAACACGAACAACCAAAACAAAACAAATAGAAGAAGAAGAAGAAGAAGTCGGAGTTACCAAAACAAATCAAAGAAGAAAAAGTCAAAGTTACCTAACCAGCAAGAACATATCCAAAACGAATTCGGAGTAGTCGAACAAAGAGGAAATCACGAACAATTTTTTTTTATGAATATTTGGTTACCCACAAAAACTAAAATAGTTACCTTTGTATGAAAGTTTGGCTACCAACTGCACCATATTGTCGATTTCATTCACTCATTCATCTCTTCTGGAGAAAGCACGAAAAAGAAAAATAGAAAAAGAAACCATGCTTCAGGCGTATAAGCTTTCATGCTCGTCAGTTTTGCGACATCATCCACAAGAACAATGACCCTAAATATTACAAAGTGGAAAGTGAAGAATTAGTAACCCAATTCAGTGTTATAAGAGAGTGATGTGTAATGTAATGTTGATAACCAAACCTTCTTAAAAAAGTAACCAAACTTTTATATCAAGGTAACAAAACATTTATATCAAGGTAACCAATCTACCTCCACATCTGCAGTATGAATTGGTTACCTTGGTCTGAAAGTTTGGCAATCAACTGCATGAAGGTTTGGCTACCAACTGTATCACATTCAAAAATAAATTGGTAACCTAATAACACTAAATTTGTTACCTTGGTATGAATATTTGGCTACCAACTGCACTCTCTGAAAAAATATCAAACAAACCACGAATAGCACTTTTGAATCATTGAAGTTGGACTACGGGAACTACAAATGTCTCGGAGCTCTTATTCTCCCTACTCCACCACTTTTACCTACAACCCACAACTTATTGAAAATTCTCAAGTGATCGAGATGGCGACAAGAATAATAACACTTTTGTTTTTCTTTGCCATTCTTAAATAACTTACCATTTTTTTCAAAAATCTTGTCTAATGTAATATGAAAAACAAGATCAATTGAATACTTGATCCCATAAAACAAATTCTAACACCGATCTTATAGTTCCACCTAAGAAACATTTTTTTCTCTCTCTCTATATATAAATATAGATAGACATAAAACTATTTATTTTGGAAATTTATGAGAGAAAAATGTGTATGAGAGAGAGAGGTGGGGATAAAGTGAAGAAGATGAAGATGATGATATACATATCTGAAAGTGGGTGTCCTCCGTTTGTAACTATATTATTTTGAAAATTGATTGTAGATGCAGATAGATAGTGGCAAAAAAGAGAGGAAAAAAAGATAAAATATAAATCACACCCCTAAATTAAAGGAAGCATAAATATGTACTAATAATGAAAATAAAAATTTAAAAAAATTAGTTGTCTAAATATTTTATGAGTGCACTATTGCTGTAATTATTTTTTAAAATGTAATAGAAAATGTAATTGTTCCTAAATGTTATAGGTTATTGCATTAAGCCCAAAAACAAAACAGTATCAATCCTTTCCTCCTAGCCTAATTCGACAAACCAAATAAGATGCAGAAGGGGACTATTTTTTAGCCCAAATTAAAACAAAGTTTAATTTCCTTTTCTTGCCCAATCCGGCAGCCCACTTGAGAACATAAGGAGCTGAGTTTTTTTTATTAGTTATTTAGTGATGAAGGAATTCAGTTAGCTGTCTTAATTGATCAGTTAGTTGATATCTATGAAATATAGGTGGCTGCTATGGGCCAAAGCAAGAGGAAAATATGCAGCTATGACCTGAGTCAGGAAGCTAAAAAGACACCAGGAGGATTGTAGCAGCTGGGCCAAATAGGCTTGCTAATGAAATACCTGGTACGAACTGATCCAAATATTTCTTGAATACACGGTTCATCATATCCGTGAAAGCAGCAGGAGCATTAGGCAATTCAAAAAACATGACTAAGAATTCATAATGTCCGTACTGAGTTCTGAAGGCAGTCTTCGGAATATCCTCAGTTTTAATCTTCAGCTGATGATATCCAGAACGAAGATCGATTTTTGAGAAGAATTGTGCTCCTTGCAACTGGTCGAACAGGTCATCAATGCGAGGTAGCGGATACCTATTCTTGATGGTGACATGATTCAATTCCCGGTAGTCAATACAAAGTTGCATACTCCTGTCTTTTTTCTTTACGAATAAAACAGAAGCACCCCAAGGAGATGTATTACGACGAATGAAACCTATGTCTAACAACTCCTGTAGTTGGACCTTTAACTCTTGAAGTTCAATATGAGCCATTCGATATGGGGTTTTAGAAATGGGTTTTGTACCAGGTTCAAGGTAAAAAAAAATTCAACTTCACGTTACGGGGTAGGCGGGAAGTTCTTCTTGAAATATAATCGGAAATTCACTAACAACTGAAATATTATTCAAATTTGACGTATTTTTGTTCAAGTCCATGACATGGTCTAAGAAAGCTTGACATCCATTTTTCAATAAACGAATGGCTTTATGGACAGTGATTGACTTTAGTAGTTTGGTCGCTTGAATTCGCATAACAGGTTGGTTAGTAATATAAAAACTAACAACCTTACGAAAGCAATCAATTTTGGCACGATGAGTAGTTAACCAATCAATCCCTAAAATCACATCAAATGCAAGTATCTTTAAAGAGATGAGATTAACAAGTAATGTGATGGTGCTAACTTGATTAATCAAGCAAGATTTATAAACAATGGATGTAATAAAAATTTCTCCTAACGGAGTCTCAACAGATAAGTCAAAGTCTAATTTCTCCGGAGTCAAAATCAAACGTTGAGCACAAGCAGGTGAGATAAAAGAATGTGTAGAACCGGTATCTAGTAAGGTATAAACTTCGTGAGTGTTTATATCTCTTTGTTTATGTTTATGTGAGTGTATTTCGTGAGTTTGATTTCACAACAATACAATCAACCGTTAGCACAATTTTGACATGCTGTTTTGGTGATTTTATCATGCGTACAAAATTTGGCGTTAACACTAGGGTTTTGGATTTTCGCAACCCATATTTTCTCAATTCTCTTTTAATTATTAAACCGTATATATAGGTTTTCTTAAAATTTTTAAATAAATCCTATATTTCCACTCTAGATTTTAAATTTTAACCTATAATTTAATTATTCAAGATCTTATAAATTTTTGGGTTGTCACAATTGTGATGACCATGTCAATCACTAAATTTTTCACGCAAAATAAAATTTCTTTTTGTGACGCACTAAGTCATCACTTATGGATATACCCTTTTCGTGATTGCATTTAAGCTATCACCAATATTTTAATGTAAAAAAAACTCAAAACAATATTTTATGATGTTCACGACAATCATTAAAAATTAAGATTCTTGTGATGACTTTTATTTGCAATTACAAAACGAATGTATTTTGTGATGGAATTTTCAATTCATTCTCACAAATAATAAAATATATGATGACTCTCAGTGATGACTAATTTTACCATTATTATAGAGTATTTGTGATTGTCATTGCAATTACTAAATCTTATGTGAGACTAATTTTGGTTAATATATATGTCAACAATGTTTCCGTTTATATTTTGTTTTAAAATTATAATCAATATATAACATAAACAAGTCAAATACATTGAGATTGATTGTCACGCGTATGAGGATAAGATTTGTTTAATTAAAAGTCAATCACCTGGACGATTTTGTGTTTTACTTTTAAATTTAAGTTGTACTTTCCACATAAGCACATTGAGTTTGAGGAGGGATATTGATATATATATTATATGGGCATTATGGTAAATAACTCAATTAGGGTTTACACGGTTTTTATAACGTGTTGATGTAATCAAGTCGGTGCAAAAAGTTAATATATACGGGTTCTCTTTAGAAATGCATACAAGTTATTTACAAACAATGCACACATAGCTCTACTTTAATTTATACTACTTCCGTTCCGTCCCATAATAAGTATTTTTTTAACTTAAATCACATATACCAATACACAAGTTAAAATGATAAAAATACCTTTAATATATTTTCTTTGAAGTTGAAGAGTTAATGAGTGTCATTTAATTGTAGTGATGGTAAGATGCAATAAATATCATTGAATGCATACGGGCATATATGAGAAAATATTGCAAAAAATGTATTGGAGTTCTAACACATCATTTATTTTGAAAAAAAATATTAAGTCTAAAAAAGCACTTATTGTGGGACAGAGGTAGTACTAGTTTTCCTTTTGTGCAACTTGTTTAACGATGGTCGTAATGAAATAACATACATATGTTTCTCTTGTTTCTATCACCGTCTACACTCACTTCATTTTTCATATTGCTCACATCGTCTCAACTACATTTTTTGGATTTTATCTTAAAATATGATGAAACCGACTGCAATTGGTATGTCTCTATTTATTTGCATATATAAATTCATCTCGATATCTCAAATTTTGAATTTATTAATATCTCGATTTTTAGATACCTCCATACCTAGATACCTAGCTAGATGTGTAAATCTCCTGATCTCTTATACTTGATCTCCCAATCTCTAGATCTCTCAATCTAGCGATCTACCGATTTAACCATCTGGTGATCTATTTATTTTTTGATCTACTGATATACCAATCTCTTAATTTCTCTATCTACCGATCTCTCGAACTATAGATTTACAGATCTACCGATTTACCGATCTACCCATTCTATCCATATACCGATAAGCCGATCTATTCCATCTATTGATCTATCAATCTATTGATATTATATATATATATATATATATATATATATATATATATATATATATTTTGTATTTATATATATCTCCATTTTTTGAATTTCTTAATATCTCGATTTTTAGATACCTCCATTACCTAGATATCTAGATATATATATAAATCTCATGATCTCTTATACCTAATCTCCCAATCTCTAGATCTCTCAATCTAGCAATCTACCGATTTAACCATATGGTGATCTATTGATTTTTCGATCTACCAATATACCAATCTATCAATTTCTCGATCTACCGATCTCTCGAACTATAGATTTACCGATCTACCCAATGTACCGATTTATGTACCGATCCACCCATTCTACCGATATACCGATAAACCGATCTATCTAATCTACCAATCTACCGATCTATCTCATCTATTGATCTATCAATCTATTGATATTGATCTATCTCATCTATTGATCTATCAATCTATTGATATTAATTAATTAAAAATTTATTTTACGATGTTTCTCTTCATTACTTGATGCATCCATCTATCCATATATAATTGAACTATTTTTCCCCCAATCAGATCTCTACTTTGTGGTATCTAAGAATAATATACACAAGAAATAAAGATTTCTTGTTTATGACTTCACTATGAACTTTGTTGAGCTGTGGATTTTATATATATTCTCTTTCTAAATATTAAACATTGATTTTGTAGTTTTGTATCTTTTGTTTTTGTGTACTTGGCTATGCAGTTTCCTATATTGGCTAGTATTTGCGATTAATTCTACAAACATCACAACAAGAGGGCTGCTGATGGCATATCAATGTTTTATTTTCGGGTAAGTAGTTACTTTCTATATTTTTCAAATATATATATATATATATATATATATATATATATGTTTAATGACAAGAATAGTTATATATTTATTTCAAGAAAGCTATTTGTTTATTCAATACAACACACTTAAATGTTAATTATATGGTTGATTCCTGCTCCATGATATAGTAATGTCTTCGTCTCAACTTTTTTAATAGACCATGAATGCTTGGTAATATCAAATTCTTAGACTTTTTACTCATTAATTGCAAATATGAGCTCTAATTAAGCAATTCTGATTCAATATGAAACTTGAATCCAGTTGCATAATTCTAATTTCGTTAGTTGGATCGATAATTCCCAGGCACAAGCGAATGCTCTTCTCTTCATCTCGAATTTCTTCGGGATGACCTTCCTCCTAATATACCTGTCCTCTCTCCGCTGCATTAAACGATCTGGTAACACAACTATCTTAATTTTATTTATTAATCACACGTAATTAATTCTCATAATTAATTCATGATTTGATCTGAACCTTTTTTTAGTTGTATTCTGATCTTTCCTTGTTGGACCGGTTGGCGATACAATTAAACCTGTTCGGATTGTTTTGCAACGAAAAATGGACAGTGTTTGGTTCAGCGGCAGGCATGATTCTCAAGGGTGGAAAGATACTTCCTCTCCGTGTTGTGCACAAACCACAAGCCCAACCCGTCCTTCGACCAATTGCTAACAATCAAAATGCTCCGATTATGATAGAGTACTCCCCAAATTCAATCGGAAATGACATCGGCGGTGATGAAGAGAAGCCCAAGATTTTGGATCTTTTTTACTAGTTAGGGTTAGTTAATTAAATAGATGTGTGATATCTGAAATTAAATATGAAATTGAGAAGAGAGAGTTTATAGTGGAGAAATGGAGGAAGAGTTCATCCCATAAAGATGGCGTAATCTAACAAATTTGTATCTCAATCTCTCCTTGTATGTATATGTATATGTATATGTATTGATAAGTATTTTTATTCTTTTAAGACTAAAAGACAAAATGCACCTTAAACTTTACATCTTATTTACCTGTGCACCCCAAACTTAAAAAGGTGTCTAAGTACACCCCATACTTAATTATGCGTGACAAAAAACACACTTTTACCAATTAGCCGGTCAAAAGTGACCGGTTGTGACCCACGTGTGGATATGAAAGGGTATGCAAGTCTTTTCCATATCTTCTTCTTCTACTACCAGCAGATAGATTCACAAGCCAGCCATTCAGTTGCCCCATTCGTGCAAGCTCGATTTGGGAAGTAAATCCAAGAAACTCGAGCAAGAAAATCAAGGGAAATTAGGGCTCGTGGATCATAATTCTTTGGTGCATGAAAAATCGATGATGAAGATGGCTTGAAGAAGCTTTCAAACAATCTGCAGTAGAAGATTCCTTGGTTGTCCGGATTGGGGTTTAAGTGGGCATGGTGGTTGTAATTTCTTCTTCTGGGTTGATCCTCCAATGTGTGAGCATTCTAGGGAAGTAATACCTAGATTAATTAGAAGATTAGAGAATTTGGATGCTCAAATCAAAACTGTGGAAGATGAACTGAAGGAGTGCAGAATTAGGGCAAGGTTTGCAAAGGTTCTTTTGCTTGCAACTTGGGCTGTGATTTTCTATTTCATGTTCAACTCAACAAAGACTGAAATTCCCCACAAGTAATTTTCTAGGCAATGTATTGGTAGTACTCTGGGATTGTAATTTCTATATCATGTTCTAGGTAGTAATGCTGAAATCATGTATGTATTGGTTGTAGAGAGGGAAGTTTTTGGTTGTAATTCATGGGCAATTTAGATGAATAAAGATGGTGTAAGATTTAAATTATGTGTTTGTGCATGTGTGAATGAAGATCTTTGTGATCTGATGGTGTCTTTAGTTGACGATAAAATCTATGGTTGATGTCTGAAATGGCTTTTAAATTGGTATGGTGTGCAAATTAAGATATCATTGCCAAATCACTTGCACACCAACCATGTAAGCTTTAACTCATGTATGTTTGAATGAAGATGGTGTGCTAGTTGGTTGACAGTAAAATGGTGTTGCACTTATGATATCTGCTGCAACAAGTATGCACAAACCAAAACCATAGAACCTTTATGTCGGCAAAATGTATAAACCACACAAGCATATGAACAAAAAATAGAGGCCATTCAATTATGTAACCAAAAAATAGAGGCCATTCATTTAAGTACTTAATTGTTAGTACATTTCCCAAAGAGCTGCAATTCAAAACATAAGTTTCAAACTATGTAACCAATTCCATGTCCAAGCATCATATACATCAAAAGCAGTAGGCCCAAAAAAGCATCATATACATCAAAAAGCAATAAAAAGATGCCAAAAACTCCTATCCCAACACTATGAATCTGCAGCAGGCCCTCCACTGTCATGTTTCCTAAACTGGATCTTCTCTCTTTTGGATCTTCTGCAGCTTCCAGTCTCTTAATGTTGTAACATGTTTTCCCTTCCATATGTAGTCTTTGGGCAGCAGACCCTCACCTGACACCTTGCTTTGACATACTATAGAATGTATTCCCCATTGCCACTGTTTAGAACCTCCTCCACCTTGCTCTTGTGTAGAATCTTGTGTTGGAGCCTCTTGTGTTGGAGCCTCTGGTGTTGGAGCCTTCCTGCTCCTCTTAGCTCCTGGCTCCTTGTTGAGTTTCTGAAAATAGACAAACAAAATTGTATGAAACTCAACATACTATAGAATGAAACTGAAAATAAAAACAGAAATCTGGACTTACTTGAGGACAACCTCTTGAATTATGACCCCATTCCTTGCACAAACCACATCTCAATGATGTTCCTTTCCTCTTCAAACTTGTACTTGTTGGACTTGATTCTGGAATGTCATTACCTTTCCTCCTAACAACTTTAGGCACGCTTTACGGGAGTATGTTTAAGCGGTGGCAAGGTGGCTCGACACCATTGGATCCCACTCAGATCTGTGCCTTACAGGCTCAATGTTGTGACTGTAAACCTTTAGATACATCTCCTTGGTTAAACAGTCATGTACATATGCATATGGATCCTGGCCTATTTTGTTATTGCATGACATAGCATGAGCATAAGGTATTCCACACAAGTCCCACCTCCTACAAGAACATGTTCTATTCCCCAAATCCACCACAAATGAATAACCCCCAGCAGTCATAGTCACTGTAAACCTACCACCACCACCTGACCACAATGGCAGTCCACCCCCTGACTGAACTTTCCATTTTTCTAATTTTTTAGCTATTCTAGGGCACACAACACCATTATGTTTCACCATCATTTCCCTCCTTTTAACAATCTTATTCATGCAATATAGTCCAAGTCCTTCTAGACACCCTATTATTGGTTTGGCTTTAGACTTAAGAATTTTGCTATTAAATACCTCACAATGGTTATTGACATACATGTCACTTTTGCATATGGTCTAAAAATGAGACCTACTCCACTGAGCAGGTGACTTAGGAGCTAGCCATTCATATGCACTTTTATCTTATCTTTTTAGCACTTCCATTGCCCTTCGAAATACATAAGGATTTGTGGCTTTAGCAGCATTCCACAACAACTTTCTTAATCTAGAACCTTTGTGTTTTTGCCAAAAGTTCCTGTACAAATGCATTACACAATGTCTGTGTTCAGCAGCAGGGACCACATCTTCTAAAGCATTAATCAAACCCTGGAGACAAAGGAAGGTAAGTAATCAGAAAGATACTATTGGGTGTAATAATTGAATGAAACACCAAAAGCTATTTTTACCTTTTGCTTATCTAAAATGAATGTCCAGCCTCCATCATTTGCAACACCAATATCTTCCACCAGCAAGTTCATAAACCACACCCAAGACTGAGTGTTCTCAGATTCAACAATGGCCCATGCAACTGGCCACATCCCATTGTTAGGGTCAACACCAACTGCAGTCAATAACTAACCCCCATACGGTCCTTTGAGAAAGCATCCATCAAGCCCTACCAGTGGTCTACACCCCAATTTGAATCCTTCTTTTAGTGGTTGGAGACAAACATAAAACCTCAAAAATCTGCCCAAGTCTTGTCCCTGCTCTGGTTCTGCTCTCTTTAAAATACAAGTACTACCAGGCATGGCTCTTCTAAGCTCTGCAGCATAGTCCAAGACCAGTCCATACTCCTCCTCAGCACTCCCTTCAATGTTTTTCATTGCTCTCTTCTTAGCTCTGTATGCTAGGCTCCTTGATACCCCAATATCCAAATCTGCAACCACTTTATTATGAAACTGATCTAATCCCCATGTAGGATTCATTCGAAGATCATCTTCATATTTTTTGGCAATGTATTCTACATTTATACAATAATTATCCCATTCTCTGCGACAAGTATGCACTTTCTATAACCTAGTTATTTTAAATGTATGCTCTCTTTGCACCTTTGCAGCATAAAAGTACCATGTACATGGCTCCACACACCTTACTTGGATCTTATTTGATAGGTTTTTCTTGAAATAAATCTTCCTTCCTTGTTTGATGCCATGACTTCTGATTGCTTCCCTCACTTCAGTGACATTGTTAAATGTCATTCCCAACTCAAACTCAGGATCCTCTGTGACACCTTCCCTAAATTCTGTTTGCAGCTCTTCATGTAAGTCATGTATTTCAGGATCAAATTCATCTCTTCTAGGCATCCTTTCCACATCAGATTCATCATAGTTAGAGGATGAAAATCCTGGTTCATGTGGTTCTTCTTGTGTACTCTGGGTTTCTGAAGTTTGTTTTCTTTTGCCTTTCTGTCTTGCACCCTTCCCTTCCCTTTGTTTTCCCTTCCCTTTGTCCCTTGCCCCAGCTTCAGTTGCCCCACCCTCAGTTGCCCTAGCATCAGATTCACCACCAGCCTGATCACCCTCTGCCCTATCATTATCATCCTCATCTAAGTCATAATCCTCTTCATCCTCAGAAGACTCTTCCCCAGAACTATCCACATAATCTTCATCAGTTGACTCTCTTTCATAATCCAAGTCAATTGATGCTCCAATAGGTCTAATCACCTCCAAATATATTTCAATTAGCCTACTAGCAGGGATAAGCATACACATTGTCATAACATCATCATCATTTTCTAACTCCCATAATCCTTTATCCATACTAGTTCTTGCGTGTCTTGTCTTTGGAACTTCAAGTGTCCAACTTTATATCCCAACTTGCTTTGCCCATTTAATTTATATCAAGTAAAGAGATGTAATCGGGATGGCCAAATCAAAATAGTTGAATGTACCTCCCACCCAATCGCTTATGTGGGCTATCTTCAAAGTGTCCACCATAGAAAATTTTGGTGAAAAAATTCCTTATTGCTGCACAACCACAAACACAAAGGACCACTACCGGTTAAATGTGGGACCACTACCCACTTATCGGGACCACTACCCATAATCGGAGAACAAAGCATAAAAAGGACCACTACAAAAACAAATACTACAAAAAGCAACAATCCTATTCAAACTACTACGAACACGATAAATAAAGAAAAGGAAGTCACTAAACTACAAAAAGTACACACTAAAAAATACGGGCCAAATCGTATCAATCGAGAATCACTTCTATCGTATTCGGGACTCCATTCTCTCCATAAACGTCATTGTCGATCGAATCCCTCAAGAATTGAGAATCCCCCATCTTTTCCTTCATGAATCGCGAACCCTAAACAAATCTATTTGGGGATTTTGGTCTGATAACCAACATAAGTACATAACCGGTGTCAAAATACCTTCTTAAGTCTTAATTATGCATATTACCAATATTACCCCCTCTGTAATAAACAGACAAGCCTTAGCCGGTCACAACCGGTCACTTTTGACCGGCTAATTGGTAAAAGTGTGCTTTTTGTCACGCATAATTAAGTATGGGGTGTACTTAGACACCTTTTTAAGTTTGGGGTGCACAGGTAAATAAGATGTAAAGTTTGGGGTGCATTTTGTCTTTTAGTCTTGTTTTAATAAAGAAACAATATTCGATGAGAGAGAGAAGTTGTGTAATGATGAGAGCAAGAGAAAGAACAAGAAAAGATAGAAAGAGAGGAAGAGAGGGCCGAATATAGAAGATAGAAAAGAGTAAGCTAGTTTTGATTTTCCAGGCTCTAGCAAGTAAGAAGAAAGAATTGAACAATCAAAGGTAAGCCTTAACCTATTCATCTCTTTTATTTTAAAAGCTTTTTAGTATGATAAGAAGTGCTTTGTTGGTGATTGTGGTTATTTGAGGATCATTGAAGGATCTTGGAGTGATAAGGATATGTATAATATTTTAAAATACTTGTTAAATTGCATGAAAAGTGGAACCAAGAATGAAAATACAAATTTGTGTAAAGGAATGAAATAATGGACTAATAATGGACTAGGGGCTGTTTTGGAGCACTTTTTATGTGGTGTTCAAATTGTAAAAATTAAGTTCTAGGGTGTTGTATCTTTCTCTTAGGAGTTGCGAACATCACTCAATTGGAATAGAAACAAAAACTCATGTAACGAAGTCATGAAGTTTTTTTTGTAAACTAATTAAAAGCTAAAAATAACTAGTGTAAACCTTGAGTTTCGGACAAATTTATCCAATTGGCTTATTGGAAATTTTTTCTGTTTTGGAGGTTATGTAGTACGTTAAGTAAGTAGTCCGTGAACATAAGAATGATCTCATTCCGAGTCCGGAGGTGGGAGTTATGCCTTTCGGAAGGAGACTAATCAAATCTGCCAAAAACATAAAGTTAGTGGTCAGGACGTTTTCGGGGCCACTGTTTTCGCCAAAAAATGGGGTTGGAAAAAATTCCGCCCGCGGGAGATTTGTAGTAGTTGTTACAAGGAAGAAAAGGACGCGACAATGGATTAATTCTGACTTATAACAATCAAGTTATGAGGTTAGGAAGGAGGCGGTTAGAACAGTCAAGTAATGACATGATACGCAACGCCGCGCGATGCGGTGCGTGTCACGGGCGTGTCGAGGTACCGTGTCGCGATGACATGCGATATTTTGACAATTGTTCTAAAATATTCTAACATAAAAATAAAAATAAAAAAAGTAATAATAAATATTATAAAATGAATATAAACCATCCTATGGAGTGGTTAGAAGGGTTGTGGCGTTCTCGAGCACCACAATGTCGTAAGACGTTTTTAAATAAGATTGTCGCGCTAATTAAATTCTAAAACGCGAACAATATAAAATGAGTACTAATGCGATGTAAACCAATATGTGGAGTTTTTTATGTGACTATAATTGACATATTATTGTTAATTAAATGTGTAGGATAATTGAAGACCGTTTTTAGAGTAAATAATAAAGAACGCTTCAGACAAGTATTCTTAAACTCTTTTGCGAGTTTTATTTCCATAAATTATATTATTGTGTGAGCTTTTCAGCTTTAATTACAGATTTTATTAAAATATTAATTTAATTACACAATATTTATCTATTGTGTGAAATCTAAACTTATGCAATAAATTTTATAAATTTCACTAGTTATTCGGCATGCTAAAACTTCATGTTATTTAAAGGTTCGAGGTTTGATATTTCATAATCTATTATAAAATTATGTCAATGCTTTGTTGTTTCGGCTAGACACATGTTAAGGCATGATTTAAATTTATTAAATTCTTAAATGTTATTTAAACCAAATTAAATTGGTAAGGACTCTAACTCAAGTCTGAGATGAACAACCGTATTATTAGGGAAACTTTTTGTCGAATTTCCGACTGGCTTTCGCAGATTAGAAGTAAACGCAAATAATCGTTTAAAAGAAATAGGTTGTGCACAACATATATAAGTACAACATGCTGATCCCCTAACGTACTTAGAAAATGACGGCTACAGATGAATTTCTGTTAAACCTTTTATGAAAAAAATGTTCAAGGTATTTTCGCCGCTCAGTATGTAATTAAAAAAATGTTAAATAAAAAAGGAATTTATTATTATTATTTCTATTTATTCGAGATAGTTTCACAACTATTGTTCAGTTGTTAAAATAAAAATATGATTCTTAATTATGTTGTTATTCAACTTTAATATTTGCTGAGCTTGTTAGCTCATTCTTGCTTTATATAAAAATGTTTCAGCGAAGCTCGAGCGGGGCGAAAGCTCGAGAAAGAAAGACAAAGGAAAAGGAAATATTTTTGAGTAAAAGATTTTATGTAATAGTCAAAGATAAGAATGATATTTATAATCAGAATGATGTAATAATTATTATATTCACTACAACAAAAAGGGATATTTTCGACAAAATTTTCCGTCGGGATTAAGGTTATTCCATCGAGAAGATCTTAATTTTGACGGAATAATCAGTCGAAAATTCGGTCGGATATAGGCATGTTGGAATTAATCCGTCGATTTTTGGGTCAAAAATAACTAACTTCGATGGAAATATTTTCGACCAAATATTCGGTCGACCTTACGTTATCCTCGACTGTGACAACCTGAAAAATTTTAAAAATCTTAAATGATTAAATTAAAGGTTAAAGTTTAAAACCTAGAGTGGAAATAGATGATTTATTTAAAATTTTAAGAAAAATATATACGGTTTAATAATTGAAAGAGATTATGTAATGATAAATATGACAAACCATATGAAGAAGACTTATTGAATATAGTAAACTGTATTAGAGGTTTAATAGACATTAAATTAAATGTCTAGTCTAATTTATGAGTGTATAAATTATTTTATGATTTATGAAGGATATATATGTTACATAATATGTTAAATATATTAAATTATATTTGCTATATGTAAATAAATTGATATAAATAATTTATAATGTGAGAAAATAAATTTATTAATTATTTTCTATATCTGATGTGTGCATGTTTGGTGTAAATGGTAATTAGGAGTAATAAATATATATTATATATATGTATTTATTACGCAGGGAAAAAACATTTGTTGGGAACAATTGGCGTGATGAAGCAAAAATGGGAGGGTTAAGCATATAATATTTATATATACTTTATTCAATAGTATTAGAATAAATTCTTATATGAAATTAATTTAATAAAGAAAAGATATTATACTTATCTTAAGGAAGTAAATAAAAATTCTTAGTTGAATTTATGGCAAGGGTATTATATTTGTTATAATATCTTGAGTAGGCAAATAATTATAGTTGCAGGGAAAATTATGTGTTGCATATTTATTTTAACTTATATATAAAATAAATATGTAATTAAGAGATGTTATATTTTATTTTGGGAATATACATTTATATTTTAAAGATGGGTTATATAAATTATATGATTCCTAATGGGTGAAATATTTTGAAGTAGGTGGATTAGTAACTTGAGTGTAAAACCTAGTTACTAACTATTGGGTAAATTATTTATTCAACAATAGCATTATAATAATATTTGGGTAATTTATTTAATTAAGCTAAGTTGGTTAATTCCTTAAATGCCTAAGTTACTATTGCAATATTTATCTCCAAGCTATTCTTTTTGCTTTGCCGAGTGGAAGGATGGAGTATTAAGCATGTGTAGTAATTTTTGTCAAAGCTTCATTTAACACTCCAAACATGTGTCACCTTAAGGCTAGCCCAAACTATTTTGCCAAGATTGCAAGTAATGTAAGAGAGAGAGAGTGAAGATTGTGGGAGTATTAAGCATGTGTATTATATGAAGATTGCTTAGATATACATGTTTTAGAGTGTTATGTGTAAATCTAGTCATTTTGGATGTTAACAAGCTTGATCAAAGAAGAAAAATGAAAACAATTTTTAAAACTTAGAAAATCTAGTGGACTGCTGCCCCTAAAAGGAAAATTCGGGGCTATATAGGATATTCAAAAAATTCTGGGCATTTGGTATGTTATAGTACACTGAATAAGCTTTCCATAAAATCTGAAACAGACTAATTCTGACTTCGGAGCAAAGAGTTATGACCATTCAAAATAGTCTCATCAAAACTGTCTAACCAACTCGGGGCAGTTCCCTTACACGAATTTTCTGGAATTCTTTGTTTAAAATGTGGAATAAAAGTTGTAGTCAAAGAATAAAAGTTGTAGTCCCAAAAGTTAGCTTCGCGTGGGCTCAAGAATCGCTCAAAAATATTTTGAAATGAAAAAGTTATGATTGTTTTAGCGAGAGAGGGTAAAGCTGGGAAAAAGGTTAAAATCGTTATGAACGTTCATTTTTGATAAATTGTTTGGACTACCTATTAAACCCGAAATGGGGGTTTCATATTTTTTAAAACTAGTCTCATATAATACAAAAAACATATCCAAAAATGGAATTAATTGGAGTTACGAGCAACGCGTGAGAAAATCGTGAATAAGTCAAGTCGTTAAAAGTATGCAGCAGCTTTTAAAAGAAAGCGGGTTAGGCGGTAGGCGCTCGGCGTTCAACGCCCTTCTTCTTTGGCCCATTACTGCGGTCTTTATTCTGTGACATGAATTTTGAGGCATGTTTTGATTGGTTTCCGTGATCCATTTTCGCGGTGTGAAATTTTTCTAAAATACTATGACATGAGGTCTATAACATGCCCCAAATTTCACTATTATATGACTCATGATTTGATAATTAAAAATGAACAAAGAAGCATGTCAAAACTTAAAAACGAGCGAACGCCGAACGTCGGCGCGTTGAGCGATTTTGACGTTTGACATTCCGAATCACGTTCCGACGAAATAATGTCATAATAAATCTAATAAAGTCCTAAGGGCAAAATTTGACTATAAATGATATTTTACGTCGAGAAACTTCTTTTCAGGCATAAATAAAGCAATAAAAATTTGTAATAAATATAAATTACATATTTAAGTGAAATAAAAACTATAGTTGCCTATAAAATTATTTTGTGGTGCAACGAAGGACGAGAAACCTTTAAAAAATTATATTAATTATAAAAATGATATTCTAAAATGAAATGTAAATGATTTAAACTTCAAGATGTAACATATTTACATCTTAAAATATATGAGACCTTTATTATTTATATTTAGAAGATGATTAAAATATTATTAAATGATTAATAATATTAGTAAATGATTTGAATATGATTAAATAATTAATAATATTAAAAGGTGATTAGAATATTATTAAAGGATTAATAATATTTGTGAATGATTAAGATTTTATTAAATGATTTAATAATGTTACGAAATGATTAAATATTATTAAGTGATTAATAATATTAAGTGATAAAAATATTATTAAATGATTAACTATATTAAACAAGAGTTTAAGATGAATTATAGTAATATTAATGAGGGATGATAATATTACTAATGAGTTAAAGAATTATTCAATGTTTGATTATGTGGCTAAATTTTAGCTAATATATTATTTGAGTAATAGTATTGTGAGATAAAATGTATTATGCTAATTGGATGATCGATCTTATTAATGATAGGTCTTTCATAAGAGATTAAATTAGATTGCTTAACAGTAATCTGCGGTACATGCAAGTTTTCCTAACTCAAACTCAAGTTATTATTTTTCAAGAATGCTAGTGGATTATTCCACGTCTATGATTATTGTTATTCGCACTTAGTGTCTGTTGCATATGTTTAGTGGGTATGAAAGGCTGATCACCTTGATTCATAAGGTTCTGTTAAATTTGTTCATGGTCATTGTTGACCACTCAACATTAATTATTCATTTATTTAATTATTGAAGTTTTGATTCATGCTCTTTCACAATTATATTACATTTTTGAAAACTTGAAAGCTTATTCCTTTTCAATCATGATATATCCTTCTTATATTTAAACTTGTTGGGCAAAGTAGTTGCTCACTCTTGTTATATCATGATAACATTTTCAGATTAAGACGAAGGTTCGAAGGAAAAAAAAGACAAGGATAAATTCCAAGAGTAGATTGTTATGCCCATTTAACTATTACATTATTCGATGTGGATAAATTATGTAAACATTTTTAGATTCGAAAGGTACGTATATAAATTAAGGTTGTTAATCCTTTGGTTATGTTGTAAGAACTTATTGTATAAATAATTTGTGTTTATATATTCTGTATTAGTTTATAGAATATGTATGAAGATGATGTATTGTGGCCTTGGCTAGAGTGCGAGGTTCAAAAACCGGGATTTGGGGTATTTACATCGGCCGAATCCGTCCGTCGAATTTGTTTGATTAGAGTTTAGCTCGCCACGTGGCAAAACAGATAAACATGTGGGAGACTTAATGTGAGACCCCAGATTTTATGAAGATTTAATTTTCTCGAAATATTTTTTTAATATTATGGTGTGGATTTGAGATAATGTTATAGTTGTGGGTAGTATTTATAAATTTTGCAAAGTACGCAAATTGTTACATAATATTCGATTGGTCGGGGAATATTCGTTTTAACAGAATATTAGTACATGGCACAATCATTGGTGGACCCCTGGCGGAATTATTATCGGATTGAGAAAATGACAAAAATACTTTATGAAAATAACTTGGCGGAAGTTTTACAGTTAGCTGTTGAAACACCGGTGTTAAAAAAATGCGATGTCTGATAGTTGCACGATAGCACACGATATTGATTATTGATACTTATGTGATAAGTCACTCGATTTTTGTTTTATTGGTATTATTAATGTAATAAAAGCAGAAAAAGCTTTTATATAAAACAAAATACTTTTATAAAGTTATTAGTTTTATTAGACTAATAGTAAAATCTTTTTATATAAAACAAAATACTTTTATAAAGTTATACATTTTATTATTAGACAATAATTAGAATATATTATATTTTATTATGCATAGTGTTTTGCATAGTGCACGTATAGTGTTTGCGTAGTAAAATCTTTTTATAAAGTTATTAGTTTTATTAGATTATAAATAGAATATATTATATTTTATTTAAAAGATTTTGTTTTAAATATGGACCATCGATTAAAGTAAATCAATACAGACCGCTTCATGAGTTAATTCTATATGCGGTCCATTTTTTATAAATAGAAGCTCATTCCTTCATTATTTTCGTATGAATTCACCTTGAAACTCTAGAGATAAACTATAGAGAGAAAGAAGAAAATATTCGCTTCTTCACTACTTATATATCCAAGATTCATCTTCTTAAGGTAGGGAATATTATTTGTTGTACTAAATAAGGGTATTCTTTCTTTCTTATTCATGAAGAGAACTTGAATTATTCCATTCTTTATTATTACATTGGAATAACTTGTATCTGTGAGGATACCCTATACTTGGTGACATTCTTACATTATTCCGTTTATTATTATTACATTTGGAATATCACATACTGCGCGTTTTCTGGGACTGATCTGTCTTTATTATTACATTTGGAATATCATCACATGCATGCGTTTTCTGGCGGACACGGATTCGATCTTAATTATTATTACATTGGAATATCTTGTATGCATAAATTTATTTGGACTGATTAAAATCCTTATTAGTAGTACATTGGAATAACTTTGTCTATCTGCATCTGCATGCATGGTGATTTCATTGTTATTCCATTCTTTATTATTACATTTGGAACATCCTCGTTCGGTCTTGAATTTTGCCTAACTTTGGTTCCATTATTTAGTATTACATTTGGAATAACTTTGTACATCTAAATACCGCATGCGTGGTGATTTCTTTTGTTATTCCATTCTTTATTATACTCGGTTGGTTAAAGTTTTGACTTCTATACTCCATGAAATTAGTGGAATATCCTTGATATTTACGCTTCATCGATATCTTTTCATGGAAATATTCTTACGAGCATTCTTGAATTTTACTCTACAAAGCGATATCATGTTGACAATTTGGACATTATTAGTTCTGTATAAATTAATTCTTGAACTTGTTTTATTGAATTCTTATATCATTGTCATCATCCTCATGTTTATATTTTTTGAAAGTCATATGTGACTGTAGTGCATAGATGGACTTGGTATGATTATGACGAGGATTATTCGGTGTATAATCATGGTAGTAATGTTACAAATGATGTGGTAAAAGTCCTCGTTGGCCCGTAGTACATTGATGGGCGGAGTTGTTGGCATGATCATGACCATTAATGAATACACAAATATTCTTGGCAAGTAGTGCATGGATAATTGTGGTCGTGATACTAAAGAATATCCTTGGTAGTAGATGGGGTGATTCGATGATGTGGATTATTTATTAAGCTAAGTCCCAAATGATAAAAGTGATGAAAAACCTTTTAAATCAAAAGATAGTAGATTTTATTCTCTACTTGACTCTTTTAATGGATTGCTTGTTCATTGCTGATTAAACTTGATGTTTGTTATATTGTATCGGTTTAACAACTTTGTTTAAGGCTAATGATAAATTATTACGCATTATCTTAGTCATAATATTTCTTCTTGGGCTAGTTGAGCTCACCTTTCTTTCACCTTTCTCTTGAGAAATGAGAATATAGGCTGCGATGAGTCGGGAGCGGAGTGATGGTCCTAGATGATGCATTAGTAGTCCTCACTTTATTACATGAAATAGTGTGATAATAATTATAATGAGGACTCCTTTTGAGTTTGTATACTCACTAGTAGACAATATTTGTATTCAAACTCACAATTTATGTTTTGTTGTATTGTACACGATAGTTGTATTATTAAGTTGTATTTGAATTCTGTACCATGTATCTGGCGACTCAGAATAAGTGATGTATACGTATTTTGGGGGCGTCACAGTTGGTATCAAAGCTTAGGGATATGATCCCTGGCTGGGATGTGAGAATAGAACTAGGAGGGAGAGCTAGAAATTCCTTGCTAGTATGACCTACCTAAGTTTATTTGGTATTTAATTGGTCGGTCGAGTATATAGATAATATGTGATATGTTAATTAACCCTTGTTTTGTGGCAGTATTTAAAAATGGCATATGAAAATGTTGAGATAAGCAATGGAGCACAGGAGACTGTTGATTCTCCACAGATCAATAATCAGGACAATGTGCAACAAGATGGCGATAATCCTCGTGTAAACAACAACACTGATCAATTGGCGAACGATGGTACGTTTAAGAGCTTTTTAGAATTCATGCAACATCAGGCGAAGACAGCACCTGTTCATAATACAAGAGGAAACAATGGCAACCCACGGTTGGTCACCGCTAAGCAATTTAAGGAGCTGGGACCACCAGAGTTTTTAGGAAAGCCAAAACCACTTAAGGCGGAGATGTGGTTAAAGTAGATCACCAAGATATTTGATGTCTTGGGATGCTCCGAGGAGCAAAAGGTTCCTTTTGCCACCTTTATGTTGCGTGAAGAGGCAGATCATTGGTGGGAATCTGTAAAATGTACCCAGCCTGACGCACTCAAGATGTATTGGGAGAAGTTCCAAGAGCTGTTCAATGACAAGTACTTTCTCGAAAGCATTCGTCATATGAAGGAGGTGGAATTTATCAAGTTGGAGCAAAACAACATGGCCAGGTGTCGCGATCTGAAGCCAAGTTTTCCGAGTTGTCCCGATTTGCGTCCCACTTGGTTGATAATGAAGAGAGAATGACGCGGATGTTTTTAAGAGGTTTGAAGCCGGAGATACGTCAATATCTTATCTCTCATAAACTGTGTTTGTATTCAGATGTTGTTAATAGGGCTCAGTTATTGGAGCGCGATAATGAGTCAACCAAACCAAAAGAGAGCGGCCAGGAAAATGATAATCTGGATGATACTTGATCATCAAAGCGGTGACAGTAAGCATTGAGGGAATCAAAATGTCAGAAATGGTAACCACTTCAGTGGTAATCATGGCCAAAACAATAAGAATGGACATTTCAAGAAGAGAAGGTTCAACAATGACGTAAAGACGTCGGCACCAGCACCCGTTTTAAAGGAAGAAGAACAACCACCGGTCGTATGTTTCAAATGCAGACAGGAAGGACACATCCGTCCAAACTGTACGCAGCAATCCAAAACGTGTTTTAATTGTGAAAGAGAAGGTCACCTAGCTCGATTTTGTCGTATGGTGAAGTCGATTCAATTTGGGATAGTGATGCCAAAGGATGTCCCGAGGCAAGCCAAAATTTGGTAGTTTAAGAGAGAGCATTTTTTTTTCGTGACGAGGAACACAATAAAATTATCACGGGTATGTTAGTCATAAACTATTGCGAAGTCTATACTGTGTTAAATCTGGGATTCTACTTACTCTTTATTTTACCTAGTTGTGTTCAATGTTTGAAGTTAACTCAGGAGAAGTTAGACTTTAATATATCTACATTGGGAGAAACCTTCGTTACCACCACTATTTATAAATCTTGTTCAAATCAACCTTAGTGGCGCCCCAAAGCAATTATACATCACTATTAAAATTAAATCAAATACATGATACAGAATCTGAATACAATTTAATTATACAAGCGTAAATGTACAATATGACAAAACATAAACTATGAGTTTGAATACAAATATTGTCTACTAGAGATTATACAAACTCAAAAGGTCCTTATTACGGTTATTATTATACTATTTCATAGAATAGTAAGGACTACTTAATGCTTTCACAGTCCAAGATTACTCTAGTTCTGAGACTAGTCCTTACTACATTCTCATTTCACGAAGAGAAACAATAAAAGTAAAAAAAGGGTGAGCTCAACTAGACCAAGTGGGAAATATTATGACTAAGATAATGCAGAATATATTATCGTTAGCCTTCAACAGATGTTAAAGCGATACAATATAACAACCATCAAGTTTAAGCTGCAGCGGTAGAACAAGCAATCCATTAAAAGAGTCAGTAGAGAATAAAATCTACTATTTTGATGATTTAGAAGGGTTTTCATCACTTTTATCATTGGGACTCGACAATAAATAATCCACATCATCCGAATCACCCCTGCTACTGCCAAGGATATTCTTTAGTATCACAACCACAATTATCCATGCATTACGGGCCAAGAATATTTGTGTATTCAATAATGGTCATTATCATACCAAAAAGCGTCCATCAATGCTCTACGAATTCGGTGAGGACTTTTTCCACATCATTTGTAATATTACGATTCATGATTACAATCGAATAATCCACAGGTCATAATCATACAAGTCCATCATGTCTTATAGGCCATAGATGACTTTCAACAAAATATAAACATGAGGATGATGACAATGATATAAAATTCAATAAAACAAGTTCAAGAATTATTTTATCCGGGATCTAATAACGTCCAAATTGCCAACATGATCTTGCTTCGTAGAGTAAAATTCAAGAATGCTTTCGGAAGAATATTTCCACAAAAATCTCTGGATGAAGCGCTTGAATATCGAGGATATTCCACTAATTTCATGGAGTATAGAAGTCAAAACTTTAACCAATTTGAGTATAATAAGGAATGGAATAACAAAATAAATCACCGAACATGCGATAGATCGCCACGCAGGAGTTATTCAATGAGAATAATAAATAACGGAATCGGTCCGTCGTAAAACGCACAGATCGGATGTTCCAACAGAATGATAAAGAATGGAACAACAGAAGAATTTCACCAAGTATAGGGTTGCCCGCGTATATAGCTTATTCCAACAGAATAATAAGAATGGAATAACAAAAGTTCTCTTCATAGATAAGAAAGAAATAATACTCCATACCTTGGAAAAAAAGCGAATCTTGGAATAGTGAGATAGCGATTTCTCTTCTCCTTTCTCTATAATTTCTCTACTATAATAATCGCTCTAAAAAGCTTTTGTGAATTGGTGAGAAATGAATGAAGAATGAGCTTCTATTTATAGAAAAATATAGTTTCGATAATTGCACATTTTGGGGCTCGAAAAATTTCGATCTGAATACCTCCACTTTTTCTTTCATTTTTAATTTAGTCCTGCAAGTATTATCAATCTTGTACCAACTCCCCTAATAGTAAATAATGTGAATCAATAGTTCAATCATGTGAATCAATAGTATAATCATGTGAAAAAATACGAATTACAGTATAGTACCTCCATCTATACCTCCATTTTCAACTTAGTCATGCAAGTATTATCAATCTTGCACCAACTCCCCTAATAGTAAATAATGTGATTCAATAGTACACATATGTGAACAAATAGTTATATAAGCATGTGAATTAGTAGCAATTAATTGCTCATTTATCCGATAAATTACCCGAAACACAGCATGAGCCAAATGCCCAGTACGGATATAGAATACAAATAATGAACCGAAATAACTAACTCAATTAAATGAAAAGAGGCGAAAGCAATCAAACGAACGAACAAATCTAACACAACGAAATAATAGTTTGAATCAAATGGTGGGTGTTATTTCATACCGAGCTCGAATAAAACAGAAATATACCTTGCCACACAGGCAAGTCAAATAATGCCACATAGGCAAGTCAAATAATGCCACACAGGCAAATCACACACATTGGACCGCGAATCCAATGCATGTAAAATCGGAAGGCGTGTTCGGCACAAACATCACAAATCCGCCTAGGGTCAACCCATATGCCTCCCACAACAAAACACCAAATGGCCAACTCCCACCGGAGCACAAAATAGAGACGCCGTGGACTGATCACACCGCCACGGAAGGTGTCATGCCTCGGTGCCAAGAGGACATCTCTGTGGTACCCCCACAGGTGGTTATAGCTCAGGTATACCCTACGGTATTCTAACAAAAATATAATGTCACAACACATGCGACAAAATATCAACACAAAGGGGTTCCAATATGTACATGTTAAACTGAAACGAAATATCAACCCAAAGTGTAAGACCCCAACTTTTTGAATAAGATTAAATTTTCTCGAAATATATTTTTGAATATTATGGTGTGGATTTGATATAATGTTATAGTTGTGGGTAATATTTACAAATTTTGCAAAGTACGCAAGTTGTTATACAATATTCGATTGGTCGGGGAATATTCGTTTTAATAGAGAATATTCGTACAACAGCACAATCATGGTGGACCCCCCACAACAGAATTATTGTCGGATTGAAAAAATGACAAAAATACTTTATGAAAATAACGGCAGAAGTTTTACAGTTAAGCGTTGAACTACCCCGTAGTAAAAAATACTGATGTCTGGCATTGGTTGCATAGTAACTACGATATTGATTATTGATCTTTACGTGAAAGTCACTCGAGTTATACTCAATTATTTCTACAATAATTCTTTGCATCATATCTCTCGTATTATTGATTCGATTATTGTCGTAGTATCATCTGCGTAATATGTTATTTTATTAAATCAATAATTGAGGCGATAAAGTTATTCATATTATTAAATTACAATATTTACAATGTCTGAAGTTACATCGAGGAGAGGTTTGGTCACCTAATTAACGGCATGATAGGGAGAAATGCTTATTGGAAAGCCCTGCTTTCACAGGAATGACTTTGGTTGATAAATATTATGAGTTATAATATTAATGATGAATGTTATTAAAATTGAAGTTGTGTTCAGAGTTGAATTTGGAGACGCGGACGTGATATTTGAGTCCAGAACGATGAAATTAGTAAAATTAGTCTATAAACACAAAAATTTTCAGAATTTACTATTTGGTCAAAAAGTCAACAGTTGACTTTTTTGGGAAAAGTCAAACTTCAAAATTTCAAAATTTATATTTTTGATAAAAATGGTTTCATTGTGTTGGAATTATTTGTGTTAGTGAAAATCGACAATTATTTCGATAATAGTTAATGTTTGGAGGTTATATTGACCAATCGGGTATTTAACCGGATAAATAAGCAATTGATTGCTATTATTTCACATGATTATAACTATTTGTTCACATGTGTATACTATTGTTTCACATTCTTGTTACTATTAGGGGAGTTGGTGCAAGATTGATAATACTTGCATTACTAAGTTAAAAATGGAGGTATAGATGGAGGTAATATCACGTAATTACGTATTTTCATGTGTCAGAACTATTGATTCACATAATTTACTATTGAATCACATTATTTACTATTAGGGGAGGTGATGCAAGTTTGATAATACTTACATGACTAAATTAAAAATAAAGGAAAAGTTGGAGGTATTGTACTGAAATTTTTCGAGCCCCAAACGTCTGATTATCGAAACTATATTTTTCTATAAATAGAAGCTCATTCTTCCTTCATTTCTCACCAATTCACAAAATCTTTAGAAGCGATTATTATAGAGAGAAATTATAGAAAGAAGAAGAGAAGTTTGTTACCTCACTCTTCCAGTATCCAGTTTTTCTAAAGGTAGGGAGTATTATTTCTTTCTTATCTATGAAGAGAACTTCTATTATTCCATTCTTTATTATTACATTGGAATAACTTTGTGTCTGCGGACTATCCTATACTTGGTGAAATTCTTCCATTGTTCCATTCTTTATCATTCATTTTGGAACATCACATGCATATGCGTTCTACATGGGACTGGTTACTGTCTTTATTATTACATTAGAATATCCTATCTGTCGTTTTTACTGACGGACTGATTACATCTTTATTATTACATTGGAATATCCTTTTGCATGCGTTTTCTGTGGACTGATTCCGTCTTTATTATTACATTTGGAATATCACATACTACGTGTGTTTTACTGTGGGACTGATTAAGTTATTTATTATTTTGTTGGAATAACCTACATATGCGATCTATCGCATGCACGTGATTTCTTTTCTTATTCCATTCCTTATTATACTCGATTGGGTTAAAATTTTGACTTATACTCCATGAAATTAGTGGAATATCCTTGATATTTACGCTTCATCCAAAGATCTTTTCATGGAAATATTCTTACGAGCATTCTTGAATTTTACTCTACAAAGCAGTATCATGTTGACAATTTGGACGTTATTAGTTCCTAGATAAAATAATTCTTGAACTTGTTTTATTGAATTCTTATATCATTGTCATCATCCTCATGTTTATATTTTGTTGAAAGTCATCTATGGCCTATAGTACATAGATGGACTTGGTATGATTATGACCAGGGATTATTCGGTGTAATCATGACCATAATATTACAAATGATGTGGTAAAAGTCCACATTGACCCGTAGTGCATTGATGGACAATTTTTGGCATGATCATGACCATTATTGAATACACAAATATTCTTGGCCCGTAGTGCATGGATAATTGTGGTCGTGATAATAAAGAATATCCTTGGTAGTAGTGGGGGGTGATTCAATGATGTGGATTATTTATTAAGTTGAGTCCATGTGATAAAAGTGATGAAAACCTTTTAAATCATAAAAGATAGTAGATTTTATTCTCTACTTGACTCTTTTAATGGATTGCTTGTTCATTGCAGATTAAACTTGATGGTTGTTATATTGTATCGGTTTAACAACATTGAAGGCTAACGATAATATATTTTGCATTATCTTAGTCATAATATTTCCCTCTTGGGCTAGTTGAGCTCAACCTTTTACTTTCATTGTTCTCTTGAAATGAGAACGTGGCGAGGACTAGTCGGGGAGCGGGTAGTGACGGGCGGATAATGATAGCATTAGTAGTCCTCACTATTACGTGAAATAGTGTGATAATAATTGTAATGAGGACTCCTTTTGAGTTTGTATAATCTCTAGTAGACAATATTTGTATTCAAACTCACGACTTATGTTTTGTCGTATTGTACCTGACAGGTTGTATTATTAAGTTGTATTTGAATTACATACCATGTATCCAGCGACTCAAGATGGGTGATGTATACCTATTTTGGGGGCGTCACAGTTGGTATATCAAAGCTTAGGATATGATCCTGGCTAAGATGTGAGACTAGAACTAGGAGGGAGAGCAGAGGGAATTCCTTCGCTACTATGACTTACCTAAGTTTATTTGGTATTTAATTGGTCAGTCAAAGTGTAGGGATAATATGTTTTATATCAATTAACCCTTGTTTTATGGCGATTATTTAAAAATGGCATCCAGAGAATGTTGAGAACATCAATGGAGCACGAGGCCGCTGAGTCTCCACGCATCAATAACCGAGGACTATGTGCATCGGAAGGTGACAATCCTCATGCAAACAACAACGACCAAATGATGAGCGATGGAATGTTCCGAGGCTTCATGCAATTCATGTAACATCAAGCGAGGCGGCTCTGTCCAAAATCTGAGGTGGAAACAACAGCAACTCCGGACGGTCACCGCCATGAAATGCAGTTCGAGGCTGGGACCACCGGAGTTTATTGGAGAGCCAAAACCACTTAAGGCGGAAGCATGGATAAAGAAGATAACAAGATATTTGATGTCTTGGGATGCTCCGAGGAACAAAGGTTCCCTTCGCCACCTTTATGTTGCGTGAAGAGGCGATTACTAGTGGGAATCATAAAACTGTTACCGACTGGCCTTCCTCAAGATGTCTTGGGAGAAGTTCCAAGAGGCACATTCAACGACAAGTACTTTCCGAAAGTATTAAATCACGTGAAGGAGGTAGAGTTTATCAAGTTGGAACAAAACAATCGGCCGTTGTCGCGATACGAGGCTAAATTTGCGGAGTTATCGGTTTGCATCTCATTTGGTTGATAATGAGGAGCGAATGAGCCGAATGTTTTTAAGAGATTTGAAATCGGAGATACGACAATATCTTATTTCTCATAAATTGTGTTTGTATTCGGATGTTGTAAATAGGGCTCGATTGTTGGAGTGCGATAACGAGTCAACCTTGACCAAGAGAAAGCGGTAGTAATGAAAATACCGGTGGTAATAGTCATCGAGCGGTGACAACAAACGTGGAGGAATCAACATGCGAGAAATGGTAACCACTTGGTGGTAATCATAGCCAAGACAATAAAATGGACATTTCAAGAAAAGGAGATTCAACAATGATGGAAAGCGTCGGCACCAAAGACCGTTGTTAAGGAAGGAGAACGACCACCTATCATATGCTTTCAAATGCGGAGGGAGGAGACATCGATCAAACTGCATGATGCCGTCCAAAGCATTTATAATTGTGGAAGAGAAGGTCACTTAGCTCGATTTTGTCATTCACCGAAGACAAATTCAAGCTAGGATGGAGGCACCAAAGGCCTTCCCGAAAAAGTCAAAATGGCCGGTAGTGCTGAGAGGCGTTTGTTGTGACCTCCCGAAAGCAAGGAACCCTTAACGAGGTTATCACGGGTAAGCTTATCATAAACTCTAGTGAAGTTTATACCTTATTTGATACCGGTTCTACCCATTCTTTTATTTCTCTTACTTGCGCTCAACGTTTAAATTTGACTCCGGAGAAATTAGACTTTGACTTATCTGTTGAAACTCCATTAGGAGAAACCTTCATTACATGCATTGTTTATAAGTCTTGTTTGATTCAAATCGATAACCGCACGTTACATGTCGATCTTATCTCCTTAAAAATACTTGCATTTGACGTGATTCTAGGGATTGATTGGTTAACTACTCATCATGCTAAAAGTGATTGTTTTAAGTGGGTTGTTAGCTTTCATATTCTAATAAACCTATTATGCGAATTCAAGCGACCAAACCATTAAAATCAATCACGGTCATCTCAAGCCATAAAGCTATTCGTTTATTGAAAAAGCGGATGTCAAGCTTTCTTAGCTCATATCACAGATTTAAACAAAATACGTCCGATTTGAAGGATATTTCTATTGTTAATAAATTTCTGACGTATTCCTGAAGAACTTCCCGGCCTACCCCAGGCGTGAATTTGAATTTTGTATCGACCTTGAACCGGTACAAAACCCATTTCAAAGCCCCATATCGAATGGCTCTATTGAACTTCGGAGTTAAAGACCCAATTCACGAGAAATTGTTAGACATTGGTTTCATTTGTCCTAAGTCGTCTCCTTGGGGAGCTCCTGTTTATTCGTGAAGAAGAAAGATAGGAGTATGCAACTTTGTATTGATTATCGGGAGTTGAATCATGTCACCATCAAAATAGGTACCCATTGCCACGTATTGATGACTTTGTTTGATCATTTACAAGGAGCACAATTTTTTCAAAAGATCGATCTTAGTTCTAGATATCATCAAATTTGAAGGATAAAAGCGAGGATATTCCAAAGACTACCTTCGGAACTCAGTCACGGGCATTATGAATTCTTAGTCATGTCTTTTGGATTGACTAATGCTCCTCTTTGCCTTCATGGATATGATGAACCAGAGTATTCAAGGAATATTTGGATCATTTGTGGTCATCTTTATTGACGACATCCTCATATATTCCAAAAGCCGTGAAGATCATGAGCAACACTTGAGGCTGATACTCCAAAAGCTTCGTGAAAACAAGCTATATGCCAAGTTAAAGAAATGTGAGTTCTGGCTTGAGGAAGTTGCATTCCTTGGGCACGTGATATGAAATCATGGGATATCTGTTGACCCGACAAAGATTGAAGCTATTCAAAGTGGAAGCAACTTAAAATCGATGGCCGAAATCGTAGCTTTCTATTATTAGGTTATTATCGGAGATTCGTGGAAGGATTTTCTCGAATCGCTACTCCATTAACTCAGCTGACTCGAAAAGATACAAAGTTCGGTTGGAGCGAGGAATGTGAGAAGAGTTTTCAAGAACTCAAAAGGAGACTCATTTAAAGACTTTATTACGTGATACCATCCGGTTGGAGGATTTTCCATCTACAGTGATGCTTCGGGCAAAGGGTTAGGATGTGTTCCCATGCAACATGGGAAAGCCATAGCCTATGCCTCAAGACAACTCAAAGAATATGAGAGGAATTATCCTACTCATGATCTAGAGTTGGCAGCTGTTGTCTTCGCACTTAAAATTTGGAGGCATTACTTATATGGAGAGAAAATGGAGATCTTTACGGATCATAAAAGCCTCAAATATTTCTTCACTCAAAAGGAACTCAAAATGCGACAACCACGTTGGCTTGAACTGAAAGATTATGATCATACCATCCAATACCATCCTGGAAAAGCGAGCGTGGTAGGCGGCGCGTTGAGTAGAAGATCATATCTGGTGCAGGTGCAATATTCACAACACAAAAGCCCATTTTGTGTGATTTGCAAAGGATGGAGATAGAGTTAAAGAATCCGAGACCCATGTGATGATGGCGAATATCTGAGTAGAACCGACTTTAATTGATAAAGTTAAAGTTGCTCAAGTTCTGATCCGGAGGTGATGCATTATGAGGAAGAAAGTGCAAGAAGGTGCTATCTTAGGAAGCAAGAATCGATGAAGAAGGAATACTTGAGTCGACTCCAGACTTTGTGTTCTAACAACCACGATTTAAAGTATAAAATCATGATGGGCGCCACAACACACCGTTTGCAATCCATCACAGGAGTACCAAAATGTATCGTGATCTTGACATACATTTTGGTGGAAGCAATATGAAGAGAGAGATAGCGAGAATTTATCTCAAGGTGTTTAACTTGTCAACGAGTCAAGGCGAGCATCAAGTACCAAAAGGTCCATTGCAACCACTTGAAATTCCGGAATGGAAGTGGGAGCACATTACCATGGATTTAGTTACGGTCTTCCCAAAGTTTCTCAAGGCATAGATGCGATTTGGGTCATTGTTGATAGATTGACCAAGTCTCATTCATTTCTTATCGATCGAGAAACTTATACATGAAACGTCTTGCTCGTATGTACATAAACAAGGTTGTAAGATTGCATGGTATGCGGTATCCATAGTTTACGATTGAGACCCAAGATTCACTTCAAGATTTTGGGTTAGCTTGCAAAAAGTTATGGGCACGGTTCTGATTTAGCTCGGCATATCATCCTCGAGACAGACGGACGATCGGAGAGGGCGATTCAAACTCTTGAAGATCTATTAAGACTCTGTGTCCTTGACTTCAAGGAAGTTGGGACAAGTTCTTACCATTGGTGGAGTTTTCCTGAACAACGATTATCAAGCAAGTATTGGCATGGCTCCATTCGAGGCGTTGTATGGAAGAAAGTATCGTTCTCGGTTATCTTTGGGATGAGGTGGGTGAAGCAACGTTGTTGGGACGGAGTTGATGCGTATGACTACGGAAAAGATTCAAATGATCCGACAACGTATAAAAACCTCACAAGATCGACAAAAGAGTTATGCTGATCTTCATCGAAAGGATGTAGAATTCGATATTGGAGATCATGTGTTGTTACGTGTTGCTCCATGGAAAGGAGTTACAAGATTTGGAAAGAGAGGAAAGCTCAATCCTCGATTCATCGGCCCATTTTTAATCCTCGATCGAGTAGGAACTGTGGCCTATAGACTCGCTTTACCGCCAAGTATGTCTCGTGTTCATAACGTTTTTCACATATCCATGTTACATAAATATGTGAAAGACCCGAACCACATTATTGAGCTAGAACCGGATGAAATAGCGGAAGATTTGACGTATGAAGATGTTCCTGTTCAAATCTTGGATAAGAAGGAACATATTCTACGCCCAAGGTTATACCTCAAGTTAAAGTTTTGTGGAGAAACCACGATGTTGAGGAAATGACACGGAGTTAGAATCAAAAATGAAATCAAAGTATCCTCACCTCTTCGACATACCGTACACACACCCTAATTTTGAGGACGAAATTTCATAAGAAGGGGAGGTTGTAAGACCCCAACTTTTTGAATAAAGATTAAATTTTCTCGAAATATATTTTTGAATATTATGGTGTGGATTTGATATAAAGTTATAGTTGTGGTAATATTTACAAATTTTGCAAAATCGTGAGTTGTTATATAATATTCGATTGGTCGGGGAATATTCGTTTTAACAGGGAATATTCGTACAATGGCACAATCATTGGTGGACCCCACAACGAAATTATTGTCGGATTGAAAAAACGACAAAAATACTTTATGAAAATAACGGCGGGAAGTTTTACTGTTAACTTGTTGAACTACCCGGTAGTAAAATTACGATGTCTGGCGTGGTTGCATAGTAGCTGCATATTGATTATTGATGCTTACGTGAGAAGTCACTTTCGTTATACTCAATTATTTCTACAGTAATTGCTGCATCATATCTCTCATATTATTGATTCGATTATTGTCGTAGTATCATCTGCATAATATGTTATTTTATTAAATCAATAATTGAGACGATAAAGTTATTCATATTATTAAATTACAATATTTACAATGTCTAGAAGTTCTGTCAAGGAGAGGTTTGGTCACCTAATTGCGCGCCAATAGGGAGAAATGCTTATTGAAAGCCCTCTTTCACGGAATGACTGGTTGATAAATATTATGAGTTATAATATTAATGATGAATGTTATTAAAATTGAAGTTGTGTTCAGAGTTGAATTTGGAGACGCGGACGTGATATTTGAGTCCAGAACGATGAAATTAGTAAAATTAGTCTATAAACACAAAAATTTTCAGAATTCACTATTTGGTCAAAAAGTCAACAGTTGACTTTTTTGGGAAAAGTCAAACTTTGAAATTTTAAATTTTATATTTTTGATAAAAATGGTTTCATTGTGTTGGAATTATTTGTGTTAGTGAAAATCGACAATTATTTCGATAATAGTTAATGTTTGGAGGTTATATTGACCAATCGAATTATTTAGGATAAATAAGCAATTGATTGCTATTATTTCACATGATTATAACTATTTGTTCACATGTGTATACTATTGTTTCACATTCTTGTTACTATTAGGGGAGTTGGTGCAAGATTGATAATACTTGCATTACTAAGTTAAAAATGGAGGTATAGATGGAGGTAATATACTGTAATTCGTATTTTCACATGTCTAGAACTATTGATTCACATAATTTACTATTGAATCACATTATTTACTATTAGGGGAGGTGATGCAAGTTTGATAATACTTACATGACTAAATTAAAAATAAAGGAAAAGTTGGAGGTATTGTACTGAAATTTTTCGAGCCCCAAAACGTGCAATTATCGAAACTATATTTTTCTATAAATAGAAGCTCATTCTTCCTTCATTTCTCACCAATTCACAAAAGTTTTAGAGCAATTATTATAGAGAGAAATTATAGAAAGAAGAATAGAAGTCTCAATACCTCACTATTCCAAGATCCGTTTTTTCTAAAGGTAGGGAGTATTATTTCTTTCTTATCTATGAAGAGAACTTACATTATTCCATTCTTTATTATTACTGCTGGATTAACTTTTGATATCTGCGGGCTACCCTATACTTGGTGAAATTCTTACATTGTTCCATTCTTTATCATTACATTGAAACATCACATGCATATGTTCTCTACGGGACTGATTCCGCTCTTTATTATTACATTGTTGAATATCCAGTTACTATGCGTTTACAATTTACTGATTAAACTCTTTATTATTACATTGGAATATCATATGCATGCGTTTCTACATCGGACTGATTCCGTCTTTATTATTCTCGTTGGAATATCCCGTCTATCGTTTCTGGGGACTGATTCCGTCTTTATTATTCTCGTTGAATATCACATGCATGCGTTTTTACGGGACTGATTCCGTTATTTATTATTACATTGGAATAACTCCTTTATCTTGATCTATCGCGTGCACGGTGATTTCTTTTGTTATTCCATTCCTTATTATACTCGGTTGGTTAAAGTTTTGACTTCTATACTCCATGAAATTAGTGGAATATCCTTGATATTTGCGCTTCATCCATATCTTTTCATGAAAATATTCTTCAAGCATTCTTGAATTTTACTTTCTAAAAGCGATATCATGTTGACAATTTGGGCGTTATTAGTTCTGGATAAAATAATTCTTGAACTTGTTTTATTGAATTCTTATATCATTGTCATCATCCTCATGTTTATATTTTGTTAAAAGTCATATGTGGACTATAGTGCATAGATGGACTTGGTATGATTATGACCAGAGATTATTCGGTGTAATCATGACCGTAATGTTACAAATGATGTGATAAAAGTCTTCATTGGCCCGTAGTGCATTGATGGACAGTTGTTGGCATGATCATGACCATTATTAAATACACAAATATTCTTGGCCCGTAGTGCATGGATAATTGTGGTCGTGATAATAAAGAATATCCTTGGTAAGTAGTGCGGGGGTGATTCAATGATGTGGATTATTTATTAAAATTTGAGTCCCAATGATAAAAGTGATGAAAACCTTTTAAATCATAAAAGATAGTAGATTTTATTCTCTACTTGACTCTTTTAATGGATTGCTTGTTCCGCTGCAATTAAACTTGATGGTTGTTATATTGTATCAGTTTAACACTATTGAAGGCTAACGATAATATATTCTGCATTATCTTAGTCATAATATTTTCTACTGGGCTAGTTAAGCTCACCCTTTTACTTTTATTGTTCTCTTTAGAAAATGAGAACGTAGCAGGGACTAGTCGGGGAACGGAGTGACGGGCCAGATGATAGCATTAGTAGTCCTCACAATTCTGTGAAATAGTGTGATAATAATTGTAATGAGGACTCCTTTTGAGTTTGTATAATCTCTAGTAGACAATATTTGTATTCAAACTCACAGCTTATGTTTTGTCGTATTGTACACGACAGTTGTATTATTTAGTTGTATTTGAATTCTGTACCATGTATCTGGCGACTCAAGATGGGTGATGTATACCTATTTTGGGGGCGTCACACAAAGTCTCCAAAAAATATTAACATGTACTTTCTATAATATCAAAATAAATTTATAGACATGATACACTAGTCTAAAGAGTACAAATAGGAGTTCTAATATAAACGCCAAAACAACTATCACAATAAATTGACAAGAAATAATTATAAGAGGCAATTCTATATTTCAAAACGAATAACGAAACGAACAAATCAAAAACAAAAACAAAAGAGTTTCGCTGAAAGAGTACGCAATCCGTACCTGAATTAAACAATGTAATATCCAAAATATAATCCAAATATGACTCGTTTAGACTCCCCCCTTCGTTCCAACTATTCACCAAAATAACATATTAATAAATTGTTTATAAAAAGTATAATTTTCCTTTAATGTTATAATTCCACATTAAGTATAATTATTTTTTTATCTAATCAATAATTTAGTTATATGCAATAATCTGTCCATAACTAACTTATTAAATTTTTAAAATTTTATTATTTATTTAATACTTAGTCCACGAATACAATTAATGTTTAATTAGTTCCTAAAAAAAAAAAAGATGAAGCAAATGTTCAATCCTGTAGGATTTCGAGTGAGCAAACATAGAATTCATATACATAAGTTTTTAAGATTCATTATAGGTGATATATTATAGAATATCTAATATGTACTTATCATTACCTTTAAATAATTGTTAGCTACATATATATACATAGTAAGGTTCCCAATGATTAACAAAATCTTACACAAAAATATCTATCAAATTTACAGAGCAATAATAGCTTACCAGATTCTTGTTGAATACCCGAACGGCTGCTATGTTCTTTTCCACCTCACGCCCAATTGTTTTTAATTCGTAAGAGAACTAATGAACATAGGGTTAGATTTTAGATATTTATTTATTAATTAATATATTTTATTTACTCTTTTAATTTTTATAAGATTTATTACCCACATACAAATTAAACCCAATTAATTTTAGGGCCTAATTTTGCCAAATTAATTTATCCACTTATTAATATTTATTAGCCCATATAAATTAAATACTAGTTTGACCCAAATAAATGACAAAGTCCAATTAATATGTTTTAAAACAAAGAAATTTTTTTATTTTTTAATTATTTAATATTATTTATTAATTTTTACCGGGTATTACATCGGCAATATGATCAAAGTGTCATTCATGATGGTTGGAAGAATACGTACTCTCTAATTAGTATAAAAAGGAAGAAGATTGTGTTAGTACCTCGGCGGGAAGAAATTAGTTCGGCTCAGGCAATCGGAAACCCGAACCTATTGTCCATGTTTAGATTCCTAATGTAGGTCGATCGTGAAGGTGTGATGTATGCTCTACTTCCTTGTAGGAGCAGCTCGATAGATAGGAACACAAAAGTACAAGTCAATTTGCAGAAGTTACTATCAGAGTTTAATAATCTGATTCCTGAAGTCCTTCCACCTGAACTACCGTCGATGAGGGACATTCAACACCAGATAGATCTTGTTTTAAGTTTGATTTTACCGAACAGACCAACATATAGACTCAACCCCAAGGAGTCTGAAGAGCTACAGAGACATGTAGTAGAATTGATGGAGAAGGGCTACATCCGTAAAAGCATGAGTTCATGTGCAGTACTAGATCTGTTAGTACCAAAGAAGGATGGATCTTGGCGAATGTGTATTGACAACAGAGCAATTGATGAGAATAAAACATGTTATATTTTTATCACTTAATGTTTAATCTTTTGTATTTAATTTATTCCTAAATACACTCATTATTCTTATATTTTTATTTAAGGTGCAATTAAAGGATTCTGTGACTTTGGAAGTGCTTTGGAGGCAAATTGAGCATTATTTGAATTTAAAGTAAAAGGAGGGGTAAAGTTGCATTACGCAAGCACAGAATTTCAATAAAGTCAATATTTTGGTGATCAAGTAATATTTAATACTCATATTCATGGAAGGAAAGAAACAAAAAGAATCCTACAAGGAGAAGGAAGAAGGTGAAACAATCTTGGTGAGCAAGTCAAATCCAATGAAGAAAATGAAAATTCATCTAGAAGATTTTTTAGATGGAAGTTGAAACCTACATGGAAAAGAATTAATGTCTTATGCCTAAAATAGAGGATTACCAAGAGATATTGGAAGACTATATACAAACTTCTCTCTCTATTATTCTTTAGTGTTTTTTCATGGCCATGTATGGCTAAACTTCTATTCTTGGTTTAAGGAGACGAAAATCTCAGATTATTACACTGTGATATCTAATTGATTTTAATTATTCAATTTATATTTTGAGTATTGATTATTCTTCTATGCTTAAATTTTATGATTGATATGTTTAAATGTTAGGATGCATACTATTTTATTATTCGTTGAAATCTACTGCTAAATTAGATATCCAATCAGTAATTGTTTGGTCACTCTAATTGGAGAAGCATGTTAGGATGCATACTATTTTATTATTCGTTAAAATCTACTGCTAAATTAGATATCAAATCAGTAATTGTTTGGTCACTCTAATTTGTGAAGCAACTAAGATTAATAATTAATTGCAGATCATGAGATTGTTACATCTTAGGAAGAATACTCAACTAAATTAAATACAACCGCTTGTGCTTGTATTGTTTAGCTCTATCAATTTTTCTAATTCTTAAAGCTACTACTACATTAAACTTTTAGCGCTTATCTAAAGTTGTTTAATAGTTAGGGTTATTTTGATGGCTTAAATATAATTTACTATCCTAAAATATAGGCCATATTCCACTTCGGTAATCCACCTTTTAATTTTGTCAATTAAATGATTGAACTATTAATTTTTTCCAATTACAACAAATTGAGTCTGCCACGTCAAAAATCGCTGACGTGACTATCTGGGTGGGCCATTAGTCAGCTGAGTTGTAATAAAAAAATATTATTTTATTTATTGATTAAATAATTTTGATATAATAGAGGGTAAAATGTTCACACCATCTTCTTTAATACATTTAGACTAACAAAAAAAACATTAAAAGCTTTAAAACAAAATCGATCGGAAACCCCAAAATCGATTGAAAAAAGCCAGAATCAAAAAGGGTTCCTTCATCTATTACTTCATCTTCTTTCTCTGTTTTAATGAAATGAATGTGAGATTTTTGGAAAAGTTGATCTCTATCTAAACGACTCTTTTCAAAAAATATGTGCTTAGTATGCTCGTCTTTTATAATGGGACTCCTGGCATAAGTTTTTGGCATAAGTGGACGTTAATGGATTCTGTTTTAATCAAAAAGGGTTAATGGATATGTTTTGAATTTATTATTTGCTTTATCTATTACTTCATCTTCTTTCTCTGTTTTAATCGCCGGATTCTGGATTTATTTCAACTGCATCTTTTTGGTTTTGGGATATATCTTTCCGGTGATTTGGTTTTTGGGTTCTGATCCTTTGTTTTGGTCCGGTCGATGCATGATGTATCCCGATCAAGTTTCATGTTTTTCTCTGTTCATGTTCCAATTCGGCTGCTGCTTACCATATTTTTAGTTTTAATTGTTCTAATCTTCTTTTGGATTTGAAAACTTGGGTTGTGTTCTTTAAATTAGTTTTGATCTTTTAGCAAAACCTCATATGGGTCATACAAATCACAAAAAAGGCCACCATTAACATGTATGCTCCAGCTCAAAACCACACAGAGTTTCTATGAATTGCTGGGTATATCAAAGAGTGGGACCCTCAATAAAATCAAAAAAGCTTACAAGCAGTTAGCCAAAAAAATCACCTGGATGTTTCTCCAGCCGACCGAATGGAGGAATTCACTCAAAGATTCATTCTTATATAGGGATACACTTTATTGTTTTGAGTTTTGTGTATTATTTCAGGGACTAATTTTGTATGATTTGGAACTTATTTTGAAAGGGATCAGAAGAGAAAAGAGATTGGAAAAATAGATGGCAGACTCAACTAAACGAATTGAAGCGTACGAGCATGAACAATGATTCAAGCGTATGGCAGACTAAAATATTAATATTGAAACTTAGGTTATGTTCTTTAAATCAGTTTTTATTATGTTTAGATTTTGTGAATTAGGATTTCTATTTTGTTTATGTTGCCTAAGGTTTATACCTGGAATTTTTTGAATTTTTTGATTTCTGAAGAAATGGTTAGGTCAGTGATGAAGGAGACAAAATTCGTCAAAGTTTCCGCCGTGAAAAAATTCCTCCATCGAAGGTTTCCGCCGTGAAACAACTCCTTCGTCGAAGTTTGGATTTTCTAAGAGCTGTTAGATCCAATCCGTTGTTTTTTATTAGTATTAATGTTTAATATAAACTAATTTGACGAATTTGTCCTTTAAATGTGTTAAGAAAAAATAAAATACTATTTTTAGTTACAACTCAGCTGACTAATGGCTCACCCAAATAGCCACGTCAGCAATTTCTGACGTGGCAGACTCAATTTGTTGTAATTAGAAAAAATTAATAGTTCAATCATCTAATTGACAAAATTAAAAGGTGGATCACCGAAGTGGAATATGGCATATAGTTTAGGGTAGTAAATTATATTTAAGCCTATTTAGATCACTTGTCTCTATCTAACTAAAATTAAGGAAATACACGAAAGTAATTCCAATGGTGAATATTCAAATTATTAAATGTTTATGCTTGCATCAATGATAAATGTGAATTTCTGAAGGTGGAAGTTGACTTAATCCAACGCTCGTTTTCCTGATTTATTTCGTTAGATTATTTTGCGTTATTTAATTATTAGTTTACTTTATAACCAACAACACTCAAAACCCCCCCTTTTTTGGTACACAAAGCATAATAATTAGACATATCATTCTCTGTGGGATCAACTCTTACTTACACTACTACATAAATATTGTTCGCAGTAAGAATTTATTTTTGGTTGTTTGCGACAACACACCAACAATCAACAAAATTACAGGGAAATACATATTTCCGATACCTCTACTTTGGATGTAGGCATGCCTGAACAGCGAGCCTTTGGCTTTGGCTTTGGTCTAGGCACCAGCCGAACTTTGACCGTTGATCAGTCGGACCAGGCCCAGGCCCAAAAATAAAAAGGCCAGGCCAGATCAGATTATTGACTTAAAACCTTGGTCTGCTGAAGCCTGCTAGCCAGGCCGGCCCCAAGCCGTTAATGCTTTAATTGCTTAGTTGAATGATTTTTCCTTGAACTCAACTCTCTATTTATAAAACAAAGGTAGCACAAATTAACATTGGTAGACAATATGGGACTTTAAAGGTGGAAATAGATAAACTGAAGCTTATGGTCAGGCCTAGAACAACCATTTCCATTCACAACCATTGGTACGTGTATTATATGATTGTATCTTCTTCTTCACCGACCTGCCGATCTAAACGTCGATGGTTCACCTACCGATCAACCGGAGATACCTAAATAGGAGAGAGAAACTAAAAAGTTGAAGATCGGAGAGAGTAAAGAAAGCTGGTAGAACAAAAAATTAAAGAGGCTTATATTATAGATAATAATAATAATTTGATTGGGGCTGAAAAGCATAAGAAGTGTTAAAGTGCACATGGTTCCCTTTTTTTCTATTTCAGCCTTGTTACGTACGGTACATGGGTCGGTGGGTGCTGCTACAACTACTATCTACTGATGCTAGTGGTGGTTGAGCCACCCATCCCATCCCATCCAACTTCTAAGATTGTTGAGCCACTCATCCCATCCAACTTCCAAGATTGATACCAAGGAGTATCGATCTAATTGGGGAACAGTTTTTGAGACGAACACTTGGGAAACATGAAGGTTGAATAAGATGAAGTTTGAAGATGATGAAGATTACAGGAAAGAGATGAAGGAGGAGATTACAGGGAGTGGGCAGTTTATTGGATGTAAGATTGCACATAATAATTAATCTAAGTCCCATATTGTTTATTGAGAAAAGTGTTAAAGGAAGCTTTCCTTATAAAAGGGACTCTCCTCCACTTACAACAAGTTGTGGGCTGGTCCAATTTGAATAAATTTTTAACATTTTGATATGCTGGGCTAGGTCGAAAGGATATTAAACAAAAAAGGCCAAGTGTAAAAAATTTGGATCCTTGGGCTTTTAGCCCAGGCCGAACAAAGGCCATGTGTCGGTCGAGCCGCCGGGCTTTTAATTAGGCCCGATCTAAGTAGAAGTTTTAGCATTTAAACAAATGACTTTTTTCAAACCTCCGTGTTCGGTCCTTATTGGTTCAGGCCTTGACCATGACAGGCTTTGACCAGGTCGGGCTTTGGCCAGATCAAGGCCGAGCCGTAGGCCCCAGGCCGTTTGTACAACCTTACCTGGATGATATGTTAGATCAGTTGTTTTGGTCTCAAAGATTGATCTGAAGAGTGGATATCATCAGATAAGGATAAGGCCTGGAGATGAATGGAAGAAGACGTTCAAAACTCAACATAGGTTATATGATTGGAAGGTTACTCCATTCGGCCTTTCCAATGCTCCTAATACGTTTATGAGGTTTATGCACCAAGTATTACGATCTTTAATGAATAAGTGTGTGGTAGTTTACTTCGATGATATCTTGATCTACAGTTCTAACTGGGAGTCACACCATGAGCACCTCCGAGCTATTTTTGATGTTTTAAGGAAGGAATGTTTATTTATCAATCAAAAGAAGAGTTCTTACTTCACAACTTCGATAACTTTTCTTGGCTTCATTGTTTCTACTAAAGGTGTTCATGTCGATTAGTCAAAGATCAATGCAGTCTTAACCTGCTCTACACCGAAGACCTTACATGATGTCAGAAGTTTTCATGGAATGACTTCTTTCTATCGTCGATTAATCAAGAACTTCAGTACCCTAATTGCGCTGATCACAGTGTCTGAAGTTTTCTAGTGGTTCGTGGAGGCCAAAGCCAGTTTTCAACTGATTAAGAAGAAGATGATCAAAGCACTCGTATTGGCCCTTCCTAACTTTGAGAAAATCTTTGAAGTAAATTGTGATGCATTGGGCGTCGGTATTAGTGGTTTTCTCAGTCAAGAAAAACGGCCAGTGGCTTTCTTTAGTGATAAGTTATCAAGGTCGAAGAAAAAATAATCTACCTATGACTTGGAATTCTATGTTATTGTTCAATCTCTAAAGCATTGGTGTCATTATCTAATAAAATGGATTTCTTACTAATGTAGGATTGTACACTCCCTTATCTATTCCTGAAGCCCTTTGGTGTGATGTTACCATGAATTTTGTGTTGGGTTTACCCCGGACCCAGCGAGCTATGGATTCTATTATGATTGTGGTTGATCTGTTCTCTAAGATGACTCATTTTGTTATTTTTCGAAAGAAAATGGATGCTAATCAGATCGCCCACCTCTACTTTTGGGAGATTGTACGTTTGAATGGTGCTCCCCAGACTATTAATTGTGACTGTGACACTAAGTTCGTGAGCAACTTCTGGAAGAGTTTATGGGAGAAGCTTGGAATGCATTTGAATTTCTACAGTGCCTAACATCTACCATCCCTAGACAGATGGTCAGACCGATGTGGTGAACCGAAGTTTGGGTAATTTTCTACGGTGTAAGCAATGGGATCTAGCACTTCCTCAAGTAGAGTTTGATTACAACTGTTTGAAAAATAAAACTATCGACGTGAGTCCTTTTGAGGTTGTCTATGGTCGAAATCCTTTCGGGGTCTTAGATTTCACTCTTATTCCACGAATTGGCTGAGTAAACCCTAAGGCAGATGAAATGGTAGATCATCTTCGAAATATCCATGACCAGGTGCGCCAATATATTCAAGAGAATAATACAAAGTATAAGGATAAGGTTAAAAGTCATCTTCGTCAAGTACTTTTTGAAGTTGGTGATTTCGTTTGGGCGTTGTTAACTCGTGGTTGATTTTCTATTGATGAATATATAAGTTTAAGGATCAAAAGATTGGGCCCTGTGAGATTTTGAGGAAAATCAATGATAATGCCTATAGGTTACGTCTCTCCAATCATTTGCGGACTTCAGATATTTTTAATATGAAACACTTGAGTCCTTGTTTCGTGGAGTCAGATGACAATGCTATGAACTCGAGCACGAGTTCTTTTCAACCCGGGGTGATTGATGCAGGAGAATCTGAGTCCGATGATGTCGAGATGTCAGATAATACGTTGATGGCATTAAAATACAATGAGTTAGTCGATCGACGTAAGGATGGCGGTCGTTGATGTCTTCAAGGACATTGGTGTTTTCGAGGTCTTGAGTTCAGGTTTAGATTCTTTCAGTAGTCGTCTTCGGGTCTGGCTTCGGGATTTTTTACTTTTAGCTATTCTTATTTTTACATTATGTTTTGTCCTTTTATGGTAGTGTTTTTTATTTTTAAGAAGTGAATCTTTTCTGATATTATGTAATTAATTAAGGTGTAATTATTAGAAGTTTGTTACCTATTGGGAGTTTATTACCATAGTTATAGGAATTCTGTTACATTTTGATAATAAAACCTTTTAGATGTAAAACTTGACTCGCGGGTTGAATTATAGACAGCTTTTGTTTTGATAATTGATAATAATAATTTAAGTATTAGAAAAGTTTCTCTGTGTTTTGGGCAATTCTCTCATTTTCTTGCTGGTGAATTTTTTGTTAACCAGCCCGCGGAATAATCGTTATTCTGCCCGGTATCAGTTTGTCTAAGGGGTTGTTTGATAGCTCCTGAATGGATCTGAATGACCCAAAACTAATTCGATAAGTGATTTAGTGTGTTTGTTTGAATCAATTACACTATGAATGGAACCAAATTGCTTCTGACTGAACCGGCCCAATTTTCCTGGATGTTTCGCTCAGTTGGCTACTAAATGAGCCTTTTACTTAAATGTCCTCTCACTTTTGAACAATTGTTTGCTATATCCAGCACTTCCTTCTTGATCCCATCTCCCATATTTGATCTATAATCTCCCATTAATTTTGTAGATGAGAAATTGGAGGGAAGACTTGGGTTTCACCTTCTAAAATTGTCAAAATCCAGCTTTCAAAGAAATGAAAATTACAACCTCTAAGTCAAAGAATAATCCAAATCAAAGCCTTCTCTCAAATAGAGGGCAGATCAAGATGAAGATATTAAGCAAATTGTTCAAATCGATTGTCGGCGGATCAAAAAGAAAAGTGAAAATAAAATGCTTCTTAGCTCAACTTCCACTACTCCACAGGAAACATCAAGTGAGTATAACTTACAGATGACCATTATGATGGATGAACTGAGGAGGGATGAGAGAGAAAATGAATAGATTGACGAGTGGGTGAGTAATTTGTGTTTTCATTAATTTAACTTGAAAGTAGAAAGCTTTGTGTTGAAAACTAGTGCATTTTTTTGTGTTTTTGAGATTTGAATTTTACTTTATTTGATTTTTACATTTAGTAGGATTGAAGGATAAAATAGTAAAAAATTGTTATTATTCAGATATTCTATATATATCAATTATCAAATAATTTTTTTTATTTAGTATTCAGAATTTTGTTTTATTCAGCTCATTCAGATTGCTTAAACATTAAGAACTATTTCAATTTTATCAAACACTCTCTAAGCATAACATGAAGAATCAGATAAGGGTGCTCATCGGTAAAAAATCAAACCCCAGATCTTGAAATACCAAACCAAAGACTGAGATCCAAAATTACCGAAAAAACAAGAACCCAGAATTATCGATCTGAATTACTGGATTAAGATACAACCGAAATCTGGATTTTTTCTTTGCTCGATTTTCGGTTATACCGCATGATAATATATATAATTATTAATAATAATTAAATAATTTTTTATATATTACTAATTTTTTAAAAAATTAAGAAATCATTAACTATTAATAATAATTAATATATAAAATAAAACTACAAAACATTATTAATATATATAAAAAATTAATAAAACTACTATTATATAGAAATTATTAATATATAAAAAATTATTTAATATATAAAATTACAAAACATTAACTATTAATTATTAAATTATTAAATTTCGATATTTCAGTTTTTACCGAATTCAAAAAAATCATTACCGCAAAAGTATTAAAATACCGAAAAACCGGTACCGAAAAAACTGGTATCGAAAAAAACCGTTACCGAAAAAACCGCTATCATCGGTACCGAAAAAAAACCGAAAAAACAAAAAAATTTGAGCACCCCTAGAATCAGATGGTTCAATGTGTACAAATGACAACAGGAGCATCACAAGCAATGCAACTCATGTACACCTGATAGTTTAGTTAATAAGCTGGCAGTTAGTTTGTTAGGACAATTGTTAAATAGATAGATACATATTTCTGTATGTAAAGTATTTAGGGGGTATTTAATAAAAGCTGAATGAATCTGAATCTAAATAAACTGAATCTGAATGAAAAAAATTGTTTGATAATTAACATGTCTGAAACGTCTTAATGACAAAATTTTATTATTTTACTCTTATGAAAAAATTCAAAGTTGTTGTAAATTTATTTAATATTACTTAATATAAAAGTTAATATTTTTTTTAAAATTTTTATAATTTTTTTTTACTTTATTCAGCAAAAAAAAATTTGATTCAATAATTCAGTTCAAAAATCCGAAATCGATTTAACCATTCAAATTTTTTCAATCAAAGCGCACTTAATGGTAATGCCATTCATCCATTCAGATATATTCAGTCCTAATCAAACATACCCTAATTACATTTCATGGCCATATTATATAGCTATACATGTACTGATTGTATTGAAGAATATGCATTGTAATGAATCTGATTCATTTCTTCTTCTTTCTAGATATCTGAGTTTATCAATTTATGAAAAGTTGACAGAAAACCACACCCAGTACAGGGATAACTTGCAAACCTTGAGGTTGGCAAAATTGTCCCCCCTTATGAAAATCCAGCTAGGCAGCCGGAAAAGAAGTCCTGCTAAAAGAGCCCAACAAACAAATAGATTTCAATTCGTACCTAATTAAGGAACCATGTAGCATGATCCTGCTAAACATAAATATTGGAGTAGGTCAGCTTCTTCCAAACCTCTGATTTGATGAGTTCTTTAGAATTTTAAATAAAAATAAACACTAAAAATGTAGTAACCAAAAATGATTCAATACTTTTATTCCTCTGAAAAATTTACGAGAGTGGTAGCATTTAAGTTACCATATTGTTCATCACATGTTCAGAGAGGGACATACCTTCATAATTCAGGATGTTAACACCTTTTTTCTGTTATTTCTGCCTTGACCAGCTTTGTTTGTACTGACCATTCAAATGCATATACAAAAAGAACACAATCTTGACCAGTACATGATTCGGGTACATTCTTCTTCCCAGAAAAAAAATTCTTGTCATCGAAAAGCACTAATATCTCCTCCACTGAGAACTTGCAGGATTTATCTAATATACAATGTCAAGACCTATGCTTCATAAGTTCATCCAACTTCCTAGAATACAAGACCACAAACACAAACTCGATCAAGAGCAGGTATATGATCTTTTACTATTTTTCGTTAAATTGATCTTCTTTTTCATGGAATTATCACACGCTTGTACAACTTATCACCACCTTCCTCGGGAGAATATTTCAAACTCGTCGGCCTCATCATATGATCCACCCCACCATCAAATGCCATAACTGCCTTAGCGTTGCAATACCAAGAGTGAACATGAGGTGAAGAAATGGACGGAGAACGCAAAGACTGATGTTGTATAACTGATCCCCAGTCTCGAGCTCCAAGCTTTGCTTCCTTCAACCTTCTCCTAATTAACAAGCTTCCCACGTCTTCCCTTTTCATTTCTGATATGCTTCTGAGTATTGAAATGCATAGAAGAAGCACAAAGGCTGCATCTTCCTCGGGGAGAAATTCTACCAACAATAGCTTCCAGTTTAGAAGAGCAGTAGCTTTCCCATCTGGATTTTCTTCGGAGTACCGAACAAGTGTCACAAATCCGTCGTCTTCATCATCTTCTTCTTCCTTTTCTGTGTTACTTTCTGTGTTTTCTGTCACTTCTTTATAATTTCTAGAGTTTTTTTTTTGATACTGCATTTGTCGCCCGTTCAATATCCTCAACTGCATCATAAGTGGTTTTAATTTATCTTAATAAAATGGTCAAAGACTCGAAGCATATAACTTGTCCTTGGAAGTGTAAATGGTTGTTTACACCTTACCCATGAAGTAGTAGACGTTTGACTTTTCAGATCAAAACACAAGCCTGGTATGGATGCTGATGATCCCCACTTTATTAGCAGTTCATCACCTGTTGAAAAACTCCATGAAGCTTGCCAACCTTCAGGCGGTACTTTTGGTATTGCAGTCCCTACCACTTTCTCTGCACTAGATGACAAATGCAACCCAATAAGATTGACAACATGTGGGGTTAAGAGAACAACAAACTAACTGAAAAGGAAATACCATCTTAACAGATAAGTTCAACGGCACTTATGGAGGATGCAAATGAAACTCTGTCCAATAAGTCGTTGTTACCTCAATGAAATGATTTAATCAATGATTCTAACAAGCATCTCCTCATTCAAGAATTATGACGACCATAATACTTAAGAAAGAAACAAGGACTTTTGAATCGAAGTTACGGTGTTGCATTCATAATGCAACACCGTAAGATTGACTAGAAAGAAACAAGGACTTTTGAATAGGATTGGAATATATGGTGTTCCAGGCTGCAGAAAATGGAAACTCCAATCATATGAGAAGAGGAAGATTGTTAAGGTACTACATGTGGTACTTGAATGAAAAATAGAGGACTTATCTAAAACAGGATAATCAAGGTTAATTTAATATTTATTTTAGTTGCAACAACAAAATTAAACAGAGAATGTAGAACCTAATTCGATTTCTATTTATCTTTCTTCTCAGAACCATTGTGACTAGAATATAAGCTTCCAAGTCAATTAAAAATATGAAGGTTCAACTACATACCAGGAGCTCTACCAATGGAACCAGCTACGTAAGACCAAAAACCTTCTCGTATCTCTATAATTCTGTCCTCCCATTTCACAGTTGAAGGTGCTTCCCGACCTCTCCTCCAAATTCCTCCTGCGACTCTGTCATTTGTATTCAAAAGTTTTGTTGAGAAAAGGTCTGACCAGAGCCATCAAAAATATAAAATTAACAAAACAGTATTCGTACAATACATCAAAGTTACAGGGTTGAAACTTAACCTCATTCAAACAATGAAACACTCTCTCCCTGCATGATCCAGAACTGTGCGGGAAAACCACCGACCTTCTTGAGGCCGATATTGGTTCATTCTCAGAATAACATCGGATATCATTTCCCCTGAATCATCTGTCACCCGGTCCGGGACACATTTTAACAAGTAGGACGCTTGAATAGGTGGAGTAATTGAAGCAACCACCCTTACTTTTTGTTTAATTTCTCTTCCAAGATTGAGTGAGGGTGCACGAAGCAGATCGTTCCAAGAAAATGTTAAGGTATCTAGCAAAGTACTTCCTTTGAAACAGTGTCCACCATGGTGACGCAGTTCAAGGAGAACCCCTTTGGTACCAAACTCACAGCAGAGATGACAAGCTTTTTCCCATGAATCACAGGTCAAGCTGGATAATGGTTGATTTATTTTAAGCTCCCTGTGACACCTTTGCATACGAAAACGTAGAAACTCATTTGAAGTTCCTGTTTGCATTATATTTGTCTTCGGATTTAACTTCACAATTACAAAGACCTGCATAACATTGAAAAGTAAATGTCGTTTTAGCCCTTTGGAGAATTTCACTGCATATATGCTATTCTTCGTTGAAGTTGTACCATTTATACATAAACAGTACAAACCCAGACTGAATCAGTGTACTAGTTCTAATTATTGGGTATGGTAGTAGGTGCAATCCATTTGATCAAACTTGGTTTCAGGTATATGTAGTCTACATGCCATGTTCAGCATATAACTAGCACTAGAATGAAGTAATTTTACAGTAATTGTTATCTGAAAACATTACATATAAGAAAGAGATCGGAAAGAAATACAACCTAACATCTTGGGTTACCATCGTAGTGAGTTTTATTAATAAAGCTCAATTTGTGTTCACAAAAAAAATTCTCTAACAGATAATATTCATCCAAAAAATTTGCTTGTTTTAGCTGTTATTACTCTTAACTCATTACCCTTTTCTCGTGTTGTTCTTCTTCACTGTATCTCTCTATAGCATTTATATATTTTAGACACATGTATAGAAGTGGCAAGTCTAGTACAAATGCCTTCAGTACCAACTGACCTCAAGTAGGAACCTAGGTAACATTGATTTGTATTTGGTGTTGACATCAATATCAGTGACCTCGCAGTAAATCGGTGGTTTCACCTTACGAACTCGTCCAATGGCCTCGCATCCAGCTTTATCGTAAGGTTCATCAAAAGTTCGTTCCCATAGCTTCTTTGTCTTTTCTACATCTTCTTTCTTCACAGCTTCCCATGCTCCAACCACCTTACCCATAATCCCCTCCATCTCTTTCACATCCAATGCATATACCGTGGGATAACTCTAATTCATTAATCAATAAACAAAAGTTACATTGGAAAGGTTCAACACCATAGTTGCCAGAAAGTACGAATGCTTACTAGCATAGAGACATTAATATATGATAGGATATTGCTATGGAGAATTTAAGCATTTGTTTCTACGGTGAAAGTTCAACTATTTGGCAAGCTGCCGAATATTAAATTTAACAGTTATTTGTTCATTTTAGTTGCTCCAAATTTTGCAATTTGTTCATTGTACAAGAATAAACTCATATTCTTATCAGGTAATAGTTTAATTTTTTATTATTTTGTAATGCTGAATGAGAACAGATATACATGTATTACACATGAATTATATAGTAGCAAATCAGAAAGAGAACAACTAACCTGATGGGTCAGCCACATTAGTAAAATATCTGGAGTGGGTACCAAACGAGAACACCCATCTCCAAATCTCTGCATCATATACAAAAATCCCTTAAACCTTCGTTTCGCTGCAATTAAATAGACAAGTTCTGACATATATGGTTCAGAAAAGTTGGAGTATAGACATCTTTGCTTTGATACTTCACCCAAAACTTCTTCGTTACAAACAACAAGGTCTTTCAGATTAGAATCAACTTCATTCTCAAAAGGCTCAGATGGATATCTACGGATCCAAATTTCTCTGCATCTATTGAATGCGTAATCTTCGTTCTCTTTATTGAAGATGGCTGGTTTTCCAATAAGCTTTGAAAACCTTGACTCACAATATTGCCTGTAGCTAACCTGAAATGCAGGATGAGATTTAAACTTTTATACCATTTAAAAGATTTCAGCTTACCGTTTGGTTCCTAGGAAAGAAACTAAATATTGCAACGACTCTTAATGATATCTTTTCAAGGATTTATTTATTTATTTATTTTGTGTGCAGAATTTAGCTCAATCAACAGTCTTTAAATGATTGCACTAAACTAAAATGAGTGCAAATTTCTTCTTTCCCTTTCATATTCCTTGTTTTGTCCATACATACTCAATAATTTATAATTGTCAGAAACAAGAGTTGAATCAGTCAAGTCTTTAATCACTTTCTCCTACATTTCTTGAAGTACTGTTCACTTTCTGACCAGCCAAAAAGTGCTGTATTTCAAGCTAATTTGGTTCAAAGTTTTGACTTTAGCAATCAATAAGCCCAGATATAGTCTCTCCCAAATTGCATAAAGTTCAATTACAAACACAAACCCAAATTACTTTTCTAGACCCACTTAACTGAATTTTTTCATCTTTCACTTGTTATACAAATAATAGTAGCAAAAATTAAAAAAATATATCATTTAGCATCTTTTCTTATCAAACAGTGAAAATATGAGGGTAGGGTGGTGGTGGTGGTTGGGGGGGATAGATAAACATTGAGAATATGAAAAACAGCCATACATACTGGATTTAAAGTGTGACAGTACCAAACCCATTCAATATCAAGAGGAGGAAGAACCATTGGAGAAGTAGAACCCACCATCAGATCAGAAATCAAAGGCATCCACAGCTCCTCATACCTACAAAATCAAAAATCCAGCAAAAATTTCACCACCTAAATCTGAAAATCACCAATATTACCCAAAAATAAAGTAAATGTTTTTTCTGTAAAAATAAAAATAAAAATAAAAATTCATACCTTCTAATAGCTTCAAAAATAGTGGGTTTTTGGTGGAGCCAATGAGACTCGGCAATTAGTCTCAAAAACCCAATATTTCTTTTAGCAGCAGCTACCAGATCCACACCAATTCTTATCATGAACTCCTCCTCTGATATCTCACTGAAGCTTCTAGTCGACATGCCCTCTGAAACTGACATTGTTGAGCACTTTAGAGAGAAGAGGAGAGAAACCAAAACAATTAGAAAAGTAGGCACTTTATTATGTACACTGCTGACTAAGAAAGATGGCTGCTTACATGAAGGAAAGGGGCGCGTGGCAGGTGGATTCAACTTTAGTTTTAGGTGGAGGGTTTGATCATGAACTAGTAACAATTTGGAATTTTTAATGCATTGTAGTGAAATGGTGATGTGTTACTGGGTGGTGGAATAATCTTTCTTTAGTAATATCATTATGGACAGGACCATTTTATAAAGTTTGTTGTTTGTTCTCTGTTGTCACTAGCATTTTTTTTTAGTTTATGAGAGTGAGTAATATAAAATAGATTTTGATTAATTGATCAATATATTATCGAGGTTAGGTCAGGAGGTAATTTTTTTCTCTACGTATCAACACTGTATTAATTAATTAACCAATTTATCATGAAATTAACTTTATGACAAATTGATGTATTTTTTATGATACCAAACACTTGCAAGTGTTTTGTGAATTAGTACTATTCAAGGTTTGTGTTGTGGATTTAGTTTAAAATTTTAATTATTCATTCTTCAAAATTATAATATATTAGCTTTAATTAATACATTAATGAGTTTAAATTTTCATTTTCATATTTTTATATATTTTATTAGTTTACAGTTTTTTAAGTTTTGTATTTTAATATTTAAAAATAAAAATTATAAAAAGGAAGAAAAAAGTGTCCGGCCTTGGCTTGGCCTAAGAATGACCTAGCCTGATCAACATGCATCAATAGGCCTTATTTTCTTCTCCTTTATCCGGCCTGGTCTAGTGTTATCCAACTTGAGCATGGGCCTGATCAAAGTCTAACTAGCCTAAACCCGGTCAGGGTAGACGCCCTGAATATGCAAGCCTAGTTTATATTACTCCATCCGTCTCAGGACAAAAGTTCTAATGAATTTTTCACGCATATTAAGAAGAGGAATGAAATGATAAAATTGTCCATAATAATATGTCATTAATCATTTTCAATGTAGGTGAGAGAGTGACTTTCTAAAATATTTTGAGCACATAAACTAATTATACTTATTGAATATGGAGAGAGAATTAGAATAAGAAAAATAATGATATTTAATACTAAGGGTATAATAGAAAAAATTGTGTAAAAGTTTAGTTACTAAAGAAAAATTGATATTTAACATAGAACTATCCAAAATAGTAATAAAAATTTTTATCATAGAACGGATGAAATATTACATTTTAATTTTAAGGACTAAAGATAGTGATGGAGGGTTATGAGAGAAATTATGAATAAATTTATTGATAGGGTTTATTTAGTCACTAGTGTTTGCAATTTTTACAATAATAACATTTAGTACGTTTAGGCATTCAAAACATTAAATATAGGAAATTGTTAAATTCATAATATTTTTTATTATTTTTACAACAAAAGTGTCGCTGTAAATATATAGCGACGGTTAGCGACGGTGAAAACCGTCACTATAAGATCTATAGCGACACTTTTGTTATGAAAAAAATATTTTCTGTTGTGGATTTAACAATTCTATAATATATATTGTGTTTAGACTTTCAAACATATCAAATACATCGCGTTTAAAATTAGAGACAGGTGTATCTTAGGACAGTGTCATAGTGGGGTCAATTGACCCCACTGAATTTTCAAGGATTAAAAATAATGAGAGTAAAATTTTAGAATGTTTAATAAAAATTTTAAAATTTAGATTGAAAAATATTATCTTCATTGCAAAATTAAAGATACATTTTGAATTTTTAAAGTCATTTCGTGAAATCTTAAAATTCAAAATTGATATAAAGTTATTTATTTTTTGTAAGACCCCAAATTATTAATAATTGAAATTTAATTTCCTCTATTTATCATTTTGAAATAGTAAGGGTTGATTTGATTAATGTGGTTAGTTATGGGTAAAATGCGCAAATATTTCAAATAAGCAAGTGGTTATAAAATATTCATTGTTGTCAGAGAATATTCGTTTGGTCGTGGAATATTCTTGCTGTTGGGGAATATCCGTACGACGGTGCAGCTTTGTGTGGGCCCAATAACGGAAAGCAATTGGATGAAGAAAACGACAAGTATAAGTTGTTATAAATAATTGCGTTGCTTGATCTGAATTAATCATTGTTGGAATACCCGGAGTTAAAACACACGATGTCTGGCGTTGTTGAAGAAGATACTGCGGTATTGCACCAATTATTGATTCTTACGTAAGAAGGCATTACTCAATAATTGTTACAGTAATTACTGTTTCGTTATTTTATTTTATTGATTCAATAATTGTTGCGTTGATTTTTTTATATTACTGTTATTTCAATAATTGTCACTACAAAGATTTTTCATTATCGAAGCAATAATTCATATTATCCTAATAATATTATTAGAAAACATTATTAGCAATGTCTAGAAAGTTACATCTAAGGAGAGGTTTGGTCACCTAATTACGCGCCAAGAGAGAGAAATCTTTATTGGAAAGCCCTCTTCCCGGGAACTACTGGTTGCCAGATCTTGTGATTCTGTAATATTATTTGTGAATTATTAATTTATATGATGAGGAAAGTATTGATTTTATGTGGATATAGATGAAGAAAATTTTTAAAGTGACAATTGTTAAAAATTGATATTTTATCTTTTCTGATAAAATAATATTTTATTATATTATTATAATATAATAATGGGAATATTTTACAATGAATGTGGGATATATGAGTATATGAGGATGAGGAGTATTTTTGTTACAAAAGTTGTTTAAAACATGTTAAACATGTCTGTGGGCCCATTTCTTGATCGAAATTTGATTATAGCATGTAAAATAGCCCGCTTTATGGATTTGGTCAATTTACATTTGGAATTTGGAAAAACTTTCTTACGCAAAGTTGTAGAAATTGAATTTTCTATAAAAATAGCGAGATTCAATTTTTCGATAAAAGGCTATTTATTATGAATTATTGAAGTTCCGAGGTTCCGAATAATTGATTTTTGGAAGTTTTAAATAATTATATTAAAAAAACATTTTTTACATTGTTGGGACTCATTTAACATGTGATTAGGTGGCTGATTTCGGATGCTAAGTGTGCGTAGAGAATTTATAATATAAATATTAATATTATATTAAATTTTCTCGCTTGCGTTTCTAAGCATTTTCCTATAAATAGGGTGTTTAGGTTAGAATTAAAATCACACCGTAAACTAAAGATTTCTCTCTTTCTCTCTATAATATCGAAAGTGTATTTGTGAGTATTTTAGTACTTTGAGTATTGCTATACTGTGCAAAGTTCTTTCAAAGACTATATCCAATATTCCAAAATGTAAGTACTATTCTTTCTCGAGGTAAGGGATGTTATTTTATTCGAAAATGATATTATTTCTTCATATCATTATCGCTGAAATATTGGTTGAAAATTTTATCAAATTTGGAACTTTTTCATGCTCTAAGGTTACTTTCATTCATTCTTTATTTATTCACGAAGCGTGATGATATTTTTTTATGAAATTTCTATCTTTTGAGGTCGGAGTTACTATTCACTTATACGTCACTATTCACTTATACGGCATTATTCACAGAAAAATTAAATTTTCTTTTCTGTGTCCAAGATTGTCTGTTATGATTCCTATCTTGGATTGGATCTATGTTTTGATCTTCATTCTTGAATTTTACTCCAATCTGGTTATTTATAAAGTATTTTTGAACTGGGATTATTTAAAGTACGAATTCTTAATACTTGTTCTTTTGTTTCACTGGATTCGTTTTCTTTAAAATATTTTTCATCATCCTCAGTCCTAAATGATGATATTACTGAATATCTTTGGCCCAGAAAGTGCAAAGATGAATGATTTCTTGATGAATATCTTTGGCTCGTAGTCACGCAAAGATGAGCAGTGTTGAGATGAACATGATCGATCGATTAATATCTTTGGCCCGTAGTGCAAAGATGAACAGTGTTTAGATGAACATGATCAATCGATGAATATCTTTGGCTTTGTAGTGCAAAGATGAATATTTGATTCCGTATATATATTGATTGATGTTACAGGGGATAAAATATCGACGATGAACTTTTAAATTCATATATAGAAGATAGTAGTTTGCATTCTCTACTTAACTCTTCTAATGAATTATTATTTCCATTTGTGAAGATTGATTTAAAAACGGTTGTCTATTGTATTCTATTAGATTTTTCCTCGTTGAGGACTAACGATAATTTGTTCTATATTATCTTAGTCATAATGTTCTTTACTGGGCTAGTTGAGCTCACCATTTTCCTTGTTGTTCCATTTTTCTTCTCAAGAGGCGAAAATATAGTGAGTACTAGTCGGGGTGTGGAATGATGGTTCTAGAAGTTGTTCTAGTAGTCCTCACTATTCTGTAAAATAATGTATTAATAATTGTAATGATGACTTATTTGAGTGTGGATATTGTCTAGATGACAATATTTGTATTTAAACTCATAGTTTTTATGTTGTATTAATAAAGTTGTAGTTGTTTCTGTACTATATATTTGGCGACTCAGAATGGGTGTTGTATACCTATTTTGGGGACGTCACAGTTGGTATCAGAGCTTAGGGATATGGTCTCTGGCGGAGATCGGGGAATAGTACTAGGAGAGGAGAGACGAGTAATCCTTCGCTAGTATGTCACACCTAAGCTTATTTGTTGTTCAGTTGAACTATATGGTTAATATGTGATATGTTAATTTGTTTAATTAATCATTGTTTTATGGCAGTACTTAAGAATGGCAGCTGAGAATATTAACGGTGGAGTTAATGAGACCGTGGAAACACCTTTAATCACCACCCAGGAGAACGTGCAACAGGAAGGCAATATTCCTCATGTAAACAACACCACTGAGCAGACGATGAACGATGAGATGTTTAGGAGCTTTTTGCAGTTTATGCAAAACCGCACGAGGGAGACTCGTGGTATGTATGACGAATGAAAATGAAAATAATAGCAGCCATTGTCACATCTGGCTAAGCAGCTTCAAAGAGTTGGGACCACCGAAATTTAAGGGAAAGCGGATCCGATCATGGCGGAAACATGGGTCAAGCAAATTACCAAGATATTCGATATCTTGGGATGCACGAGAAACAGAGGTTCCATTCGCCACCTTTATGTTTCGTGGCGAGGCAGACATCGGGTGGAGATCAGTGAAACGTACTTACTGCCAGACTCGCATGTCTTGGGAAACGTTTGAAACTTTTCAACGAAAAAATACTTTCCCGAAAGTATTCGCCATATATGAAAGAGGTAGAGTTTATTAGACTAGAACAAAACAACAATACGACGGTGTCCCAATACGGCGAAGTTAAGTTCGAGAGTTATTCGATTTGCACCTCATTTGGTAGAGAATGAGAAACGAATGACGAGGATGTTTACGAGAGGTTTAAAACCCGAGATTGACAATATCTTATCTCTCATAAATTTTCTTTATATTCGGATGTTGTCAGCAGGGCTCAATTATTAGAGTGAGATAATGAAATACGTTCAACCAAGAGACCATGACGAGGATCATCTACCGGTGATAGAAGTCATCGAACAACGATAACCACGGAGAAAGAAAAATACTGGACAAGAGCGACAACCACTCTGGTGGTAATCGTAGCCATGAAAATAGAAGAAGCGAGTGGGGAGATTTTAAAAGAGGAGATTCAACAATGACATCTGCGAAGACGTCGGCACCAAAGAAGAATCGATTTTAAGGAGGAGAACGACCACCGGTCGATGCTATAAATGTGGAAAAGAGGACACATCATCAAACCGCTATCAATAGCAGTTCAAGGTATGCTATAATTGTGGAAAGGAAGGACATATCGCCGAGATTATGCAGTGGCGAAACCCACCAGTGGGGATGGTGACTCAAAAGGTCATCCCGGAAAATTCAAAGTCAATCGGTTCTGGAAGAGCATTTGTCGTGGCTCGGTCAACATGCGAGGAACTAAACGAGGTGATCACGGTAAGCTAATCATAAATTCATGCGAAGTTTATACCTTATTAGATATCTCGGTGCTACCCATTCATTTATCTCTCCTCCTGCTTGTGCTCAACGTTTAAACTTGACTCAGGAGAAATTAGACTTTGACCTTATCTGTGGAAACTCAGTTAGGAGAAACTTTCATCACATCCATTCGCTTTATAAATCTTGTTTGATCCAAGTTGGCACCATCACATTACTTGTTGACCTTATCTCTTTAAAGATACTTGCATTTGGCGTGATTTTAGGGATTGATTGGTTAACTACTCATCATACCAAAATTGATTATTTTAAATGGTTGTTAGTTTTCATATTCTAACCAACCTATTATTCGAATTTAAGCAACCAAACCATTGAAGTCAAACTCTTTAATATCAAGCCATAAAGCCATTCGTTTATTTGTTATGAATTTTAAGAGGTGAATGGTTCAGAAATTGTTGAAGTATCCGAATTTAGCATTTTGGTGGAAAATTCTAGAATTGAGTGGGCCCCACTTGTGGTTGGTGAAGAAATGTGCTGAATTTTATTTCAAATGTGGTGGGTGGAAATAGTAGCAGGTAAAACCATCAGGTTGCAGGTCAAGTCTGCTAAAATTTTCCTATAAATAGAGGGCTAAGTTAGAATTGAAAATCACACCAGAAACATAAGCTTTCTCTCTTTCTCTCTCTTGATTATTGAGTGTATTTTGTGAGTATTTAGATACTTGGTGAGTTGATATTCATCAATGCAAGTTTCTTTCAGTGTCATATCTGATATCCAGTTAGAAGTGATACTCTTTTAAGGTAAGGGATAGTAAGGGATTTTAAGGGTTATTATGTTTTTCAGTTCGTACTTCTTCTGACCTTCAGAAAATTCTGGAAAAATTTGAAATGATATGTTGATGAGTTTTATTGATTGTGTCCAAAAATGGTGATTTTTGGATGTATAAATTAAGAGTTATGAATTTTATGAGAAAAGACTATTTTAAAAGTAACCGCTTATAACTCCTTGTGGTTAACTCCAAAATTGATGAAATTTTTATTGGGAGTACATCTATATAATATCAGTGTACTCTGTGAATTTCGAAATTTTTGGATAAAAGTACAATTTATGATAAATGTCTAAATATTCGGCGGTTTTGGCCATATAAAAAATAGTAAATGAATTTTAAATATTCTAAGAAAAATATATGTTCAATATGGGACTATATTCTGCTAAATCCCAGAAAAAAAATATTTTTGAAACTGATTTGCTATTTTTCATGAAAATGGACTAGTTATGAATAAATGGGTTAAATATGTTATGTGAAGGAAAAAAATTGGAAAATATGATTTTATGGCTTGAGAATCATATATATGGTATATGCAGATTTTTGATGAGGGTTTTGGTTATTGGTGTTGAAATCTTATAAGTTTGGCATTTTATGATGATTAAATGCATTATTTAGTAAAGTGTAACAATTAAAATAAATTGTTTATAAGTTTAAGAAATGTTATTCTTTTAATATCATTATACCGAAATATTGGTATGGATTTTATTGTAGAATTTCTACCTTTTGTGTCGGGTTTACTATTCATGAGTTATTATTCATGAGTTCTTATTCTGATTACTATTCACTACAAAATTGGTTTCTTTTTCTAACCAAATTATAGTTGATTTATGAATATTACTCGGAGATTAAAACTATATATTGATTATATTGATTTTATTATCATATATAACATTTTATAACCGATATTGAAATTCTCTTTCACGGAGTGTAAAGATGAGTAGATTATTGGTATGATCATGGTAGGGTTCTCTTTGGCGATGGTGAAAAGTTGAATTGTGGTAGGTATGATCGCATGACCATTGAATTTATAATTGAATATCTTTAGCTTAACTTTGCAAAGGTGAATTGATCAACATGGTTATAATTATTGTTTATATAAATTCTCAAGTGATTATATATTTCTTTGAGATATTAATATCTTTGGCACATAGTGCAAAGATGAATTGTTGATGAATATCTTTGGCCATGAGTGCAAAGATGAATCTGTTAATGAATATCTTTGGCCCGTAGTGCAAAGATGACTTTTGTTGTTGAATATCTTTGGCCATTAGTGCGAAGATGAATCTGTGGATGAATATCTTTGGCCCGTAATGCAAAGATGAATTTATTAGTATGATTGTGAACAGGAACTGTGATTTGGTATAACCATAATCTTTGATGTTTCAGGTAAAGACATGTGATGAAAATTATATTCGTCCTGGATACGAAGAGGAATTTAGAATCACAGTTATGATTATGAGATATTCATATGATTGTGAAAAGGAACTGTTGATTGATGTTATAGGGATAAAACATTGTTGGTGGACTTTTAACATGGAGAAGATAATAGACTGTATTGTCTATTTGACTCTTCTAATGGATTGTTCGTTCCGCTGCAACTATGGTTGAAATTTTTATCATCTACCATATGTTCTAAATATCTAATTTGTTATTGATGAAGGCTATTGATAATTTAATTATCTTTAGTCATGATATTCTTTCTTGAAGCTAGTTGTGTTTCACCTTTTTGCTTCACAATTCCTTTCGTGTAATAAAAGTGTACCGGAATCGAAATGGGGTAACAAGGGAATGAAGCAATGGTCTCTGGCGTGGAGTTCTCCCTAAAAAAGTATAGACAAGTGTGTTGTATACATCTTTTAGTAGTTATATTTGGTGAATCATATAGGAGAGGCGAACCCAACGTTGGAAGGGTGTTTTGCCACTATCATACAAGATGTCTAATGACATACAACCTCGTGTCATCATAAAGATGTAGTTGTGCTCATCCACATCTTGAGTATATTTACGAGCACTACTATACAATCTTGGTGTTTGTTTGAAATATAATTCTCAATTTGAGGCAAAGTGGATATAATGATAAATCAAGAGAAGACTCACCATTGGGAAGAGTATGATAGTAATCTTCTCGTTTTTCTTTAGGGGTCTATTGGGTCAACCAAGGATAATTCAATGGGCCATATGATATCTATCATAACCTGTAAGTATGGCCTCCCATGTATGAAGGTTTCCTTGAGCACTTCCCAAAGATTTTAGTTTCTAAAACAGCTTTTGACTATACCTTTATGTAAGGTGTCAATGTGAGGTCTTGTCCACTATTGGGACATGTGTCACATTTGGTATATATTTGTATCCAAACTCACAAAGATATGTGTTGTTGTATTTTGCATTACAAATTGTTGTAATAAAGTTATAGTTATTTTCCGTACACCATGTATTTGGCGACTCGAGAATGGGTTGGATGGAATGGACCTATTTTGAGGTTGTCACATTTAGTATCGAGCTTAGGGATATGGTCTCCGCGAGATCGGGAAATATAACTAGGAGGGAGAGATACGTAAATCCTTCGCTAGTGTGTCCTACCTAAGCTTATTTGTTGGTTAGTAATAATATCGGATATTATGTGATATGTTAATTTGTTTAAATTAACCCTTATTTTATGGTAGTATTTGAGAATGGTCACGAGAATGTTAACAATGGAGTGAATGAGACCGTGGGGATACCTCTAATCACCAACCATGATAATGTGATATCAGGCGAAGAAGGAATTAGAGAAATCCATGTGGTGAGTGAAGAATTGATAGTTGCACCCGAGATAGTCGCAGAGGTAATAAATGAGTGAGGAAGAAGAGGAAGAAGAATTACACGAGGAGAGTTTATTAGAGGTATTATATGATCAAAATGTAGAATTTCAAAATCGTATTCATGAGTTAGAAGAAGCGAATTTGAAGAACGATGATGATTAGATGGAACAAAAGGATGCAACAATTCAAGCTTGTGTTACCCGATATGTGATGCTTGAATGTAAGCATTCTTTGGCAGAGTATAAGATGATAAAGATGGAATCTGAGCTGAAAGAAGAAAAAACTGAACGAGTAAGAATGAGTGATGCATGGGTAAAAGCCACACGACACGTGGATATTGTGGAAAGAGATGTCCGATCTAAGAAGGCTAAAATAGATGACATGAATTTCTCTCTTTGGAAAGCGATTGGGAGAACCCAACATCGAAGTTTTGAATTACCCCGCATGAGAAGCGATCAACTGAATTTGATATGGATCGAAGATTGATGATTCAAATCATGAATCGAGTACGACGAAAGCGATTGAGGGAGGAATATGCCTATAGAAAAGTATATTCCAACGGTAGTGATGACGCCAAATCTTCCTTGCATAAGTCAAAGCCGGTAGTTCGAGGGATGGCGGTTGTCATGACTTCCCAACAAATGAGGAACCCAAATGAAGTTATCACGGGAGATGAGCAATGGAGAAATCATGATGATCGGGGAGATAGAATCGAAATGGAAGCAAGGTATTCTTAACTTTTGAAATACAGTGTACGTAAATTTCGGGGACGAAATTTCATAAGGAGGGAGATTGTAAGACCGAATTTTATGAAATAAAAGTATTCAATTTTTCTTATAATTACTATTCAAAGAAATGGTTAAATTGATAAAAGTTAAAGTTAATGGTGATATATGAAATATTTTTCAAAATACACGTGGTTATAAAATATTCATTATTGTTTGAATATTCGTTTGGTCGTGGAATATTCTTTTTCCCGTGTGGAATATTCGCATTTACGGCCAGCATGACCATTTATTGGGCCCCATAACAGAATAATTGTCGGATGAAGAAAATGACAAAATTAAGTTTTTATAAATAACGGCGTAATCGTTACCGTTAACACTGTTGGAATACCCGATTGGTAAAATAAAGTAATACGCGTTGTTGCACAGTAGCACATGGTATTACACAATATTTTTGAATTATTGATTCTTACGTAAGAAGGCACTACTCAATAATTTTTACAGTAATTACTGTTCAATATTTTATTTTATTGCTTCAATAATTGCTACGTTGAAATTTTATATTATTGTTGTTCAATAATTGTCACTGCACAGTATTTCCCATTATCAGATCAATAATTCATATTATTCGAATAATATTATTAGATAGCATTATTGGCAATGTCTAAAAAGTTCTGTCAAGGAGAGGTTTGGTCACCTAATTACACGCCAGTAAGGAGAAATTCTTATCGAAAAGCCCCATCTTTCCTGGGAACTGTCTGGTTGTCATTATTGTGATTCTGTAATATTATTTGTGAATAATTAATTATTGATTTATATGGTAAGGAAATATTTATTTGATGTGGATATAAATGATGAATTTATTTATGTGGTTATAAATGAAGGAATTAATGTTGAGATATTTTATTAGTATTTTTGTCGGAATGAAGGTATTAAAAATTAAACTAGTGTTTTTTGAGATATATTAAATGAGTTATAATTTTAATCCGACCGTTGGATCGTTGTAATTTTTGGATATGTTATACATATATAAGTTGAGTATATGTCCACAAATTTTGAACCGTTAAAAATGAACGTATGATTTGTTATGAATTTTAAGAGGTGAATGATTCAGAAATTGTTGAAGTATCCGAATTTAGCATTTTGGTGGAAAATTCTAGAATTGAGTGGGCCCAGTTGTGGTTGGTGAAGAAATGTGCTGAATTTTATTTCAAATGTGGTGGGTGGGAATAGGAGCAGGTAAAGCCATCAAGTTGCAGGTCAAGTCTGCTAAAATTTTCCTATAAATAGAGGGCTAAGTTAGAATTGAAAATCACACCAGAAACATAAACTTTCTCTCTTTCTCTCTCTAGATTATTGAGTGTATTTTGTGAGTATTTAGATACTTAGTGAGTTGATATTCATCGCTGCAAGTTTTCTTCATCATATCCGATATCCAAATCAAAGTCTTTTTTCTTTTGAGGTAAAGAGATAGTAAGGGATTTTAAGGGTTATATTATGTTTTTCAGTTAGTACTTCTTCTGCCCTTCAGAAAATTCTAGAAAAATTTGAAATGATATGTTGATGAGTTTTATTGATTGTGTCCAAAAATGGTGATTTTTGGATGTATAGATTAAGAGTTATGAATTTTATGAGAAAAAACTATTTTAAAAGTAACCGCTTATAACTCCTTGTGGTTAACTCCAAAATTGATAAAATTTGTATTGGGAGTACATCTATATAATATCAGTGTACTCTGTGAATTTTGAAATTTTTGGATAAAAGTACAATTTATGATAAATATCTAAATATTCAAATGTTTTGGCCATATAAAAATAGTAAATGAATTTTAAAATTCTAAGAAAAATATATGTTCAATATGGGACTATATTCTGCTAAATCCCAGAAAAAAAATATTTTTGAAACTGATTTGCTATTTTTCATGAAAATGGACTAGTTATGAATAAATGGGTTAAATATGTTATGTGAAGGAAAAAAATTGGAAAATATGATTTTATGGCTTGAGAATCATATATATGGTATATGCAGATTTTTGATGAGGGTTTTGGTTATTGGTGTTGAAATCTTATAAGTTTGGCATTTTATAAGTTTAAGAAATATTATTCTTTCAATATCATTATACCGAAATATTGGTATGGATTTTATTGTGAAATTTCTACCTTTTTGTGTCAGGGTTACTATTCATGAGTTATTATTCATGAGTTACTATTCACGAGTTACTATTCACTACAAAATTGGTTTCTTTTTCTAACCAAATTATAGTTGATTTATGAATATTACTCTGGAGATTAAAACTATATATTGATTATATTGATTTTATTATCATATATAACATTTTATAATCCTCGATGTTGAAATTCTCTTTCACCGGAGTGTAAAGATGAGTAGATTATTGGTATGATCATGACTAGGGTTCTCTTTGGCCATGGTAAAAGTTGAATTGTGATTGGTATGATCACGACCATTGAATTTATAATTGAATATCTTTAGCTTAAGTGCTGAAGGTGAATTGATCAACATGGTTATAATTATTGTTTATATAAATTCGAAGTGATTATATATTTCTTTAAGATATTAATATCTTTGGCTCAGTAGTGCAAAGATGAATTGTTGATGAATATCTTTGGCGATGGTGCAAAGATGAAACCGTTAATGAATATTTTTGGCCCAGAGTGCAAAGATGACTGTTGTTGAATATCTTTGGCGATTAGTGCGAAGATGAATCGTGGATGAATATCTTTGGTCCGTAGTGCAAAGATGAATTTATTAGTATGATTATGAACCGGAACTGTGATTTGGTATAACCATGATCTTTGATGTTTCAGGTAAAGACATGTGATGAAAATTATATTCGTCCTGGGTACGAAGAGGAATTTAGAATCACAATTATGATTATGAGATAATCATATGATTGTGAAAAGGAACTGTTGATTGATGTTATAGGGATAAAACATTGTTGGTGGACTTTTAACATGGAGAAGATAATAGACTGTATTGTCTATTTGACTCTTCTAATGGATCGCTAGATTCACATTATGCAACTATGGTTGAAATTTTTATCATCTACCATATGTTCTAAATATCTAATTTGTTATTGATGAAGGCTATTGATAATTTAATTATCTTTAGTCATGATATTCTTTACTGAGCTAGTTGTACTCATCTTTTTGCTTCACAATTTCTTTCGTGTAATAAAAGTGTAAATTGGAGCTAGCGGGTAACAAGGAATAAGCGGTGGTCTCTAGGCATGGAGTTCTCCCTAAACATAAATGTAAGTTGTTGTATACATCTTTTAGTAGTTATATTTGGTGAATCATATAGGGAGAAATGAACCCAACGTTGGAAGGGTGTTTTGCCACTATCATACAATATCTAATGACATTCTGACCTCGTGTCATCATAAGACGTGGTTGTGCTCATCCACTTCTTTGAGTATATTTACGAGCACTACCTATATAATCTTGGTGTTTGTTTGAAATATAATTCTCAATTTGAGACAAATGGATATAATGATAAATCAAGAGAAGACTCACCATCGGGAAGAGTATGATAGAATCTTCTCGCTTTTCTTTGGAGTCTATTAGGTCAACCAAGATAATTCGTGGCCATATGATATCTATCATAACCTGTAAGTATGGCCTCCCATGTATACGAAGGTTTCTCTGAGCACTTCCCAAAGATTTTAGTTTCTAAAAGCAGTTTTGACTATATCTTTATGTAAGGTGTCATTTGTGAGGTCTTTGTCATACAGTTGGGACATGTGTCACATTTGGTATATATTTGTATCCAAACTCACAGTATATATGTTGTTGTATTTTGCACGACAATTGTTGTAATAAAGTTGTAGTTGTTTTCTGTACCATGTATTTGGTGACTCAGAATGGGTTGGATGGAATGGACCTATTTTGGGGTTGTCACATTTGTTGTTTTCAAAACTTGAATGAACTTATATCAATTTGAGTTTTAGGAGTTCGCGAATTGATTTTAAAAAGTTAAAATATATTTCTAATTTTGGAATAGAGGTAATATTAAATTCTTCAAAGTTCATATCCTATACTACATTGGTTACTATAATACTCTTTTGCCTATCCAATTTTCGTCTAGCCGCTTGACTTAATTCTTCCCACTATTTTGACTTTAGAAAAAATTCGATATGTTGTATTTTTTTTTATATAATTTCATAAATTAAGCAATTATATTGAGATTTTTTGTAATTGTTTGAGAATTTTTGTAATTAATAAAAATGAGATTATCATACAATAATTTTAAGTAACGAAGTCTCGAAAAATGTTACAAAAAATAATATTTAGGCATTATTTTGTTTTGTAACTTATTTTACTATATTTTTATTTATTTTTTAAATTTATTTATTTTAAATTTTACCTCACTGATTTAAGAGGCTGAATTCGCCCCTGTTTAAAATAAACTATTTCTAAGCATACATGAATTTAAAATGCATATTAACGTTCAAAAACACTTAACCTAGTAAAGGTAGTAAACTTTCAAAATTATTTTTTGAGAATTGATATTTTTATAAATAAAAATAATTTTTTTATATCTTTCTAATAATAAGATAAATGAATTAATTGATCAATACAGTGTCAACAAGCAGAACAGGAAGTGATCTCAATTGACAAATATACCAATTTCCCATAGAATTAACTATGCGGATCTATTAAAAAGGTTTAAAGGCTAAAAAAAAAGAGTTTAGGGAACAGTTTAACAAAAACATAACAAATAGGAGGATTAGATTTACAATTTATTCTTAAAAAGGTTTAAAGGCTCAGGGTCAATAATGGATATACAACGATAAACCCCAACCCTACCCCTTCCTCTTTCTTTATTTAAACGACAACTTCTCTTCAGCAGAGCCTCCACCGTTCAAAGCCTTGCAGTCAATCTAGCGATCGTCTGCTTGCTCTTCTCAATTCCCATATGATTCCTTTTAATTTTTCACCCAATTGCTATATATGAATATTTGTATGTGTGTGAATTCGAGTGCTTGATTGTTGATAAAGCCCAAAATGAAAAAGGGTTTGATGCGATGATGATAATGTGTTAATCCCAGCTCATTATGAGGCCTTCTTTTGTAGAAGGTCAGGGAATTTACTCCTTTCCAACATTTATCTGAGCTTCCTCCCATTTATTTCTTCTTTTTTCTTAGTTTTTCGATTTAATTTTATGAGTATTTTTTAATACAAATATTGTCTACTAGAGATTATACAAACTCAAAAAGGAGTCCTCATTACAATTATTATCACACTATTTCACGAATAGTGAGGACTACTAATGCACCATCTAGGACCATCACTCTTGTTTCCCATTAGTCCCGACTACGTTCTCATTTCACGAAGAAACGAGTGAAAGAAAAGGTGAGCTCAACTAGCCCGATAAAATATTATGACTAAGATAATGCGAGAATAATTTATCGTTAGCCTTGAACAATGTTAAAGCGATAAAATATAATAAATATCAAGTTTAAGCTGCGGTGGAACAAACAATCCATTAAAAGAGTCAGTAGAGAATGAAATCTACTATCTTTTATGATTTAAAGGTTTTCATCACTTTTATCATTTGGGACTCGACAATAAATAATCCACATCATCGAATCACCCCTTTTCTGACGAGGATATTCTTTAGTATCACGACCACAATTATCCATGCCTTCACGGGCCAGAATATTTGTGTATTCATTAATGGTCATGATCATCATGCCAACAAGCATCCATCGATACTTTCTACGGGCCAATGGGACTTTTATCACATCATTTGTAACATTACGGTCGTGATTACAAGAAATAATCCACAGTCATAATCATACCAAGTCCATCCCCACTACTTCTGAGGCCCACGAGATGACTTTCAACAAAATATAAACATGAGGATGATGACAATGATATAAGAATTCAATAAAACAAGTTCAAAATTAATTTATCTAAGGGCCCGATAACGTCCAAATTATCGACATGATCTTTGCTTTGTAGAGTAAAATTCAAGAATGCTCGAAGAATATTTCCATGAAAAGATCTTTGGATGAAGCGCTTGATATCAAAGATATTCCACTAATTTCATGGGTATAGAAGTCAAAGTTTTAACCAATTTGAGTATAATAAAGAATGGAATAACAAAAGAAATCACCATGCATGCGATAGACCTTGCAGGCGAGTTATTCAACGAATAATAAATAATGGAACGGTCGGCGTAAAAGCGCCTGCAGACGGGATATTCAACGAAATAATAAAGGATGGAACCGGTCCGGCGTAAGCGCGCAGATTAGACGAGGATATTCGATGAATAATAAATAATGGAACCGGTCGGTCGGCATAATAAAGCGGAATAGAACGGGATATTTAAATGAAATAATAAATAATGGAACCGAATCGGCGTAAGCGCCTTGAGACGGGATATTAAAATGAATAATAAAGAACGAAATATTAGAAGAATGTCACCATGTATAGGGTAGCAGCGTATCTGAGTTATTCAACGAAATAATAAATAATGGAATAACATAAGTTCTCTTCATTAAGGCGAAAGAAAAAATAACACCCACTACTAGTAAAAAGCTGAATATAAGAGTAGGGAAGTAGCGAAATACTTTTCTATAGGTTCTCTTATAATTCTCTCTCTAGAGTTTGATTGAATTAAGTAAGAAATAATGAAGGAATGAGCTTATTTTATAGGAAAATGGAATGAATAGTAACTAATTCATGAGCGGTCCAGATTGATTTACTATTAAGCAGACGATCCAGTTGGTTTACTTATTAAAACTTAAAACAACGGTCCATCTTGATTTACTATTAAAACTTTAAACCCGGTGATCCATATTGATTTACTATTATAACTCCACCGGTGGTCCATATTGACTTCTTATTATATCTTGACCAGCGATGCGAAAAATTAGCACATCTCCTCATGGAATAATATTGTACCCAAATACTAGAATGCACATACTAGAGTGAATAATAATGGGTGAATAGTAACTTCGTGAATAGTAACTCATGAATAGTAACTAAATAGTAACTCATGAATAGTAACTTTCGTGAATAGTAACTTTCGTGAATAGTAACTTCGTGAATAGTAACTTCGTGAATAGTAACTTGTGAATAGTAACTCGTGAATAGTACTCAGAACGAAAAGTGTCCGAATACCCAATTGAACAATATATCCTCCGGACATCAATTATCTTAACACAAATAAGTCCAACCTGATGGAACTATAAAATTCATCTTTAATCAACACGAACTTATTCATCATTAATATTATAATTCACAATATTTAACAACGGTCGTCGTTCCGGAAAAGGGGCTTTTTTCAGATAAGGATTTCTCCTTATTAGTAGCCTTGATTAGGTGACCAACCTCTCCTTGTGAAACTTACAGACATTGTCGATATTGCAAATAATAATATGAATAACTTTAATAATCTCAATTATTGATTTAATAATATATCATATAATGCGGATGATCTTTGTAACAATAATTGAATCGATAATATGAGAAATATGATCGGCAATTCTTGTAGCAATAATTGAGTATAAGCGGTGACTTCTCACGTAAGCATCGATAATCAATCTGAGTGTCTTCTTTTGCAACTCTGGCGTATTCTTTGTACTTTTACTACTAGGGTAGTTCAACGGTTTTAACGGTAACACCTCATAGTTATTTTCATAAAAAGTATTTTTGTCGTTTTCTCGATCAAATGATAATTAGTTGTGGGGTCCACCAATGATTGTCTTGGTTATGCGAATATTCCTGTTAAAATGAATATTCCCAGACCCAATCGAATATTATATAACAACTTGCGTACTTTGCAAAATTTATAAATATTACCCACAATAACATTATATCAAATCGATACCATTATATTCAAAATATAATTGAAAAAATTATTCTTTATTCATAAAAGTTGGGGTCTTACTGACCTCCCTTCTTATGAAATTTAACCTCGAAATTAGAATACATACACTAGGTATGTCGAAGAGATGAGGATACCTTGACTTCATCTCGATTCTAACTCCCAAGTCATTTCCTCCACATATTGGTTTCTCCATGAAAACTTTGACTTGAGGTATAACCTTGGGCGTAGAACATGATCCTTCTTATCCAAGATTTTAACATGTAACTCTTCATACGTTAAATCTTCCTCTATCTCGTCTGGTTCTAACTTCGATAATGTGGTTGGGTCTTTCACGTATTTACGTAACATAGATATGTGAAAAACATTATGAACACGAGACATACTTGGCGGTAAATAAGCGAGTCTATAGGCCCACGATTCCCACTTTCGCTCAAGAATTAAAAATGGGCCAATGAATCGAGAGATTGAGCTTTCCTCTCTTTCCAAATCTTGTAACTCCTTTCCATGGAGCAACACGTAACAACACATGATCTCGATATCGAATTCTCGTCCTTTTCGATGAAGATCGGCATAACTCTTTTATCGATCTTGTGAAGTTTTTATCGTTGTCGGATCGTTTGAATCTTTTACGTAGTCATACGTACCAACTCGGTCCCAACAACGTTGCTTCACCCACCTCATCCCGGCATCTTTGGAGAGCGACACTTTCTCCCATACTGGCGCTTCGAATGGAGCCATGCGATACTTGCGATAAGCTGTTGTTGTAGGAAAACTCCACCATGGTAAAAACTTGTCCCAACTTCCCTTGAAATCAAGGACCACGAGTCTTAATAGATCTTGAGAGTTTGAATAGTCCTCTCATTGTCCATCCATCGAGGATGATATCTTAGAAAACTAAATCGTAAAAATCGTGCCCATAGCTTTTTGCAAACTAACCCAAAATCGTGAAGTGAATCTTGGGTCTCGATCGAAACTATGGATCTTGGCATACCATGCGATCTTACAATCTCATTTATATACATCTGAGCAAGGCGTTCAAGTGTATAAGTTTCTCGTTATAGGTAAGAAGTGAAGCGGAACTTGGTCGATCTATCAACAATGACCCAAATTGCATCATGCCTTGAGAAACCTTGGGAAGACCGATGTGAAATCCATGGTAATGTGCTCCCACTTCCATTCTGGAATTTCAAGTGGTTGCAATGGACCTTTTGGTACTTGATGCTCGCTTCTTGACTTCGTTGACAAGTTAAACACCTTGAGATAAACTCATTATCTCTCTCTCTTCATATTGCTCCACCAAAATGTATGTGAAGATCATGATACATTTGGTACTCCCGAGATGGATTACAAAGCGGTGTGTTGTGTGTCTCCATCATGATTTTATACTTTAAATCGAGTTCGTTAGGAACACAAAAGTGCGGAGTTGACTCAAGTATTCCTTCTTCATCGATTCTTGCTTGGCGTAGCACCTTCTTGCACTTTCTTCCTCATACGCATCGACTCAAAGATTACGTAGCTTGAAGCGACTTTAACTTTATCAATTAAAGTCGGTTCTACTTTCGTATATTTGCCATCATCACATGGGTCCTGGGTTTTAACTCTATCTCCATCCTTTGCAAGTCACACAAAATGGGCCTTTGCGTTGACAATATCGCTTTTCGTGCTTGCATATGATCTTACTACTCGATCGTATCGGCTACTACGTTAAACTTTTCGAGGATGGTATTGGATGGTATGATCATAATCTTTCAACAGTTCAAACCAGCGTCGTTGTCGCGTGTTGAGTTCCTTTTGAGTGAAGAAATATTTGAGGCTTTTATGATCAAGTAAAGATCTCCACTTTCTCCCCATACTGAGTAATGCCTCCAAATTTTAAGTCTGAAGACAACATTTTTGCTAACTCTAGATCATGAGTAGGATAATTCCTCTCATATTCTTTGAGTTGTCTTGAGGCATAAACTATGACTTTCCCATGTTGCATGAGAACACATCCCAACCCTTTGCTAGAAGCATCCTTTGTAGATGACAAATCCCTCAAGGCAGGATGGTATTGTCGAGCAGTCTTTGAAATGAGTCTCTCTTGAGTTCTTGAAAACTCTTCTCACATTCTTTGCTCCAATAGAACTTTGTATCTTTTCCGAAGTCGGTTGAGTTAATGGAGTAGCGATTAGAAAATCCTTCCACGAATCTCAGATAATAACCAATTAAGCAAAGAAAGCTACGTCTTGATCATTGATTTAGGTTGCTCCCGACTTTGAATAGCTTGATCTTTGCGGGTCAATAGATATTCCATGACTTGATACTACGTGCCCAAGGAATGCTACTTCCTCGAGCGAACTTCGCATTTCTTCAACTTGGCATAAAGCTTGTATTCACGAAGCTTTTGGAGTGTCGACCTCAAGTGTTGCTCATGATCTTCCGACTTTTGGAATAAATAAGGATGTCATCAATAAAGGCGACCACAAAGTGATCCAAATATTCCTTGAATACTCGGTTCATCATATCCATGAAAGCGGCGGGGCATTAGTCGATCAAAAGGACATGACTAGAAATTCATAATGCCGTCTGGGGTTACGAAAGCCGTCTTTGGAATGTCGCCGGTTCTAATCTTCAATTGGTGATATCGGGAGCGAAGATCGATCTTTGAAAAGAATTTGGCTCCTTGCAAGGTGGTCAAACGAGGTCATCAATACGTGGCAATGGGTACTTATTTTTTTGATGGTGACATGATTGACTCCAGATAATCAATACAAAATCGCATACTCCCATCTTTCTTCTTCACGAATAGAGCGAGGAGCACCCCGAGGAGATACTAGGGCGAATGAAACCAATGTCTAACAATTCCTGCAATTGGGTCTTTAACTCCACGAAGTTCAATAGGAGCCATTCGATGTGGGGCTTTGGAAATGGGTTTTGTACCGGGTTCAGTCGATACAAAATTCAATTTCACGCTCTGGGGGGTAGGCGGGAAGTTCTTGAGAATCGTCGGGAAATTTATTAACAATAGAAATATCGTTCAAAAGCGGCGTATTTTGTTTAAATCTGTGACATGAGCTAAGAAAGCTTGACATCCGTTTTTTTCAATAAGCGAATAGCTTTATGGCTTGAAATGGCCGTGATTGATTTTAATGGTTTGGTCGCTTGAATTAGCATAATAGGTTGATTAGGAATATGAAAACTAACAACCTTACGAAAATAATCAATTTTTGCATGATGAGTAGTTAACCAATCAATCCTAAATTACGTCAAAGCATAAGTATTTTTAAAGAAATAAGATTGACGGTAATGTGCGGTTCTCGATTTGAACCAAACAAGACTTATAACCGATGGATGTAATGAAGGTTTCTCCCAGCGGAGTTTCCACGAGATAAGTCAAAGTCTAATTTCTCGAGTCAAATTTAATCGTTGGCGCAAGTAGGAGAAATAAAAGAATGGGTAGAGCAGGTATCAAATAAAGTATAGACTTATTTAGAGTTTATGATAAGCTTACCGTGATGACCTCATTCGGGTTCCTTGCTTTACGGGAGGTCACAACAAAGCGCTCTCCTTTGCACTTCTGGCTTTGACTTTTACGGGAATGACCTTTGGTGCCTCCATCCTAGCGAACTTGTCTTGGTGAGCGACAAAAATCGGGCTAAGTGACCTTCTCTTCCACAATTATAACATGCTTTGGGCGACATCATTGCGATTTTGGACTGATGTGTCCTCCCTCGCATTTGAAGCATATGATAGGTGGTCGTTCTCCTTCCTTAACAACGGGTCTTTGGTCTTTGGCGTCCTTCCATCATTGTTGAATCTCCTCTTCTTGAAATGTCCATTCTTATTGGTTTGGCCTTGATTACCATAGAAGTGGTAACCATTTACGGCTTTATTGATTCCCTCACGCTTGTTGTCATAACTTGATGGTTTATCTCTCTCCTTTGGTTGCGTTGACTTCGTTATCGCGCTCCACTAAGCGAGCCCTATTTACAACATCTGAATACAAACACGGTTTATGAGAAATAAGATGTTGGCGTATCTCGAGTTTTCAAACCTCGTAAAAACATTAGCGTCATTCGCTCCTCATTATCCACCAAATGGGATGCAAAAGCGGGACAACTCTGCAAATTTGGCCTCATCTTTGCGACACGGTCGTATTATTTTGCTCGATTTGATGAATTCTACCTCTTTTATATGGCCGAATACTTTTCGGGAAAGTACTTGTCGTTGAATAGTTCTTGGAACTTTTCCCAAGACATCTTGATCTGGCGGGTTGAGTATGTTTCTGGATTCCCACACCGATGTCTGCCTCTCCTCATGCATACATAAAGGCGGCAAAGGAACCTTTTGCTCATCGAAGCATCCCAAGACATCAAATATCTTGGTGATCTGCTTTATCCATGCTTAGCCTTTAGTGGTTTTGGCTCTCCAATAAACTCCGGTGGTCCCGACTCCTTGAAGCTGTTTAGCGGTGGCCGTCAAGAGTTTCGATTTCCACCTACATTGTGGGCGAGGAGCCGCTCTCTACTTTCTTTGTTGCATGAATTGCATAAAACCTCTGAACACTCCATCATTCATCATTTGGTCGGTGTTGTTGTTTGCATGAGGATTGTCGCCTTCTGATGCACATTATCCACGATTATGTGGTGGTGAATCGACGATGCTTTGTGCTCCATTGCTATTCTCAACATTCTCGGGATGTCATTTTTGAATCTTGCCACAAAACAAAGGTTAATTGACATGTAACATATTATCCTATATTACGTGAGGCAATTAAATACCAAAAAAAAAACTTGGTAGGTAAATACTTAGCGAAGATTCCCGTCTCTCTCCCTCTAGTTCTATTCTCACATCTTAGCGGGGGATCATATCCTAAGCTTTGATACCAAGTTGTGGCCCCCAAAATTAGGTATACATCACCCATCTTGAGTCATGGGATACATGATACAAATTCAAATACAACAATAATAATACAAGCGCAATGTACAATCGACAAAACATAAGCTGAGTTTGAATACAAATATTGTCTACTAGAGATTATACAAACTCAAAAGGAGTCCTCATTACAATTATTATCACACTATTTCACGAAATAGTGAGGGACTACTAATGCACCATCTAGGACCATCACTCTGTTCCCATTGGTCCCTTACGTTCTCATTTCACGAAGAAAACGGTGAAAGAAAAGGTGAGCTCAACTAGCCCGATGAAAATATTATGACTAAGATAATGCGAGAATAATTTATCGTTAGCCTTGAACAATGTTAAGCGATAAAATATAATAAATATCAAGTTTAAGCTGCGGTGAACAAGCAATCCATTAAAAGAGTCAAGTAGAGAATGAAATCTACTATCTTTTATGATTTAAAGGTTTTCATCACTTTTATCGTTGGGACTCGACAATAAATAATCCACATCATCGAATCACCCCTTGCACTACTGACGAGGATATTCTTTAGTATCACGACCACAATTATCCATGCACTACGGGCCAAGAATATTTGTGTATTCATTAATGGTCATGATCATGCCAACAAGCATCCATCGATGCACTACACGGCCCAATGAGGACTTTTATCACATCATTTGTAACATTACGGTCATGATTACACCGAATAATCCACAGGTCATAATCATACCAAGTCCATCTATACACTACGAAGCCACGAGATGACTTTCAACAAAATATAAACATGAGGATGATGACAATGATATAAAATTCAATAAAACAAGTTCAAGAATTAATTTATCTAGGGCGATAACGTCCAAATTGTCGACATGATCTTTGCTTTGTAGAGTAAAATTCAAGAATGCTCGGAAAGAATATTTCCATGAAAGATCTTTGGATGAAGCGCAAATATCAAAGATATTCCACTAATTTCATGGGTATAGAAGTCAAAGTTTTAACCAATGAGTATAATAAAGAATGGAATAACAAAAGAAATCACCATAAATGCGATAGACCCTGCATGCGAGGTTATTCAAACGAATAATAAATAATGGAACCGGTCGTCGGCGTAAACGCATGCAGACGGGATATTCAACGAAATAATAAAGGATGGAACCGGTCCGTAAAGCGTAAATGCAGCAGAACGGATATATTAAAGCGAATAATAAATAATGGAACCGGTCAAAGGCGTAAGCCTTGAACGGGATATTAAAGCGAATAATAAATAATGGAACCGGTCCGGGCGTAAGCGCCTGCAGACGGGGATATTAAAGCGAATAATAAAGAGCGGAATATTAGAAGAATGTCACCATGTATAGGGTAGCAGCGTATATCTGAGTTATTCAACGAATAATAAATAATGGAATAACATAAGTTCTCTTCATTAAGAGCGAAAGAAAAAAATAACACCCCTTACAGTAAAAAAAGCTGAATATAAGAGTAGGAAGTAGCGAAAATACTTTTCTATAGGTTCTTTATAATTCTCTCTCTAGAGTTTTGTGAATTAAGTAAGAAATAATGAAGGAATGAGCTTATTTATAGGAAAATGGAATGAATAGTAACTAATTCATGAGCGGTCCAGATTGATTTACTATTAAGCAGACGATCCAGTTGGTTTACTTATTAAAACTTAAAACAACGGTCCATCTTGATTTACTATTAAAACTTTAAACCCGGTGATCCATATTGATTTACTATTATAACTCCACGGTGATCCATATTGACTTACTTATTATATCTTGAACCAATGATGCGAAAAATTAGCACATCTCCTCATGGAATAATATTGTACCCAAATACTCGAATGCACAATACTAGAGTGAATAGTAACTGGGTGAATAGTAACTTTCGTGAATAGTAACTCGTGAATAGTAACTCGTGAATAGTAACTTGTGAATAGTAACTCATGAATAGTAACTCTGAATAGTAACTCATGAATAATAACTGAAGTGAATAGAACTCGAACCACGAAAAGTGTCCGAATACCCAATTGAACAATATATCCTCCGGACATCAATTATACTAACACAAATAAGTCGACCTGATGGAACTATAAAATTCATCTTTAATCAACACGAACTTATTCATCATTAATATTATAATTCACAATATTTAACAACGAGGTCGTTCCCGGGAAGAGGGGCTTTTCAGATAAGGATTTCTCCTTATTGGTAGCGCTTGATTAGGTGACCAAACCTCTCCTTGTGAACTTCTAGACATTGTCGATATTGCGAATAATAATATGAATAACTTTGCCATCTCAATTATTGATTTAATAATATATCATATAATGCACGGATGATCTTTGTAACAATAATTGAATCAATAATATGAGAAATATGATCTGACAATTCTTTGTAGCAATAATTGAGTATAATGAGTGACTTCTCACGTAAGCATCAATAATCAATCTGGTGTTCTCTTGTGCATGACTCACGTATTCTTGTACTTTTACTATGGGGTAGTTCAGCGGTTTTAACGGTAACACCTCCGTAGTTATTTTCATAAAAAGTATTTTTATGTCGTTTTCTCGATCAAATAATAATTCCGTTATGGGGTCCACCAATGATTGTCTTGTTTGAATATTCGAATATTCCCACTGAAATATTAAAACAACGAATATTCCCAGACCAATCGAATATTATATAACAACTTAATTGTACTTTGCAAAATTTATAAATATTACCCACAATCTATAACATTATATCAAATCATTCATACCATAATATTCAAAAAATATATAATTGAGAAAAAAAATATTCTTTATTCAAAAAAAGTTGGGGTCTTAAAACTTATTTCTGGTGTGATTTTCAATTCTAACCTAAGCGTCTATTTATAGGAAAATGCTAGAACGCCATAGGAGATTAGAATAATAAAATATTATTTTCTTTTATTTTTTCCACGCATGCCTACTTTGTTGAATGCCTAGCATGCCAATTCTGATTTTTTTTTCCAGCAGCCCACATGTTATTAACACCAACCAAAGTGGGTCCCACCCCATAATTTAATAAAAATTATTTTATTTTTCGAAACTTCAATAATTCATAGAAAATAGCCCGGTTATCAGAAAAATAAGAATTTTATGTCCATTCTGCCTGAAATTGAATTCTCTACAATTTTGCAGAAGAAAGGTTTTCCAAATTCCAAACATAAAATATCCAAAATTCACAAACGGATGATTATTAATACTTCCACACCGACAAAATACTAATAAAACACCTCAGCATTAATTCCTTCATTTTTATCCACATCAAAATAAATATATCCATCATTTATATCCACATAAAATATATATTTTCTTATCATATAAATCAATAATTAATTATTCACAAATAATATTACGAATCACAATTATGACAACCAAAGTAGTTCCTGGGAAGAGAGGGCTTTCAATAAGAATTTATCCTTCTTGGCTAGCCTTAATTAGGTGACCAAACCTCTCCTCGATGTAACTTTCTAGACATTGCCAATAATGTTATCTAATAATATTATTCAAATAATATGAATTATTGATCCGATAATGGGAAATAATTTGTGCGTTGATAATTACTTGAAACAACAATAATATAAAATATCAACGCAACAATTATTGAATCAATAAAATAAAATATTGAACAATAATTACTGTAACAAGTATTGAGTAGTGCCTTCTTACGTAAGAATCAATAATTCAAAAATAATGTGCATCCACGCCAGACATCGTATTTTAACCAATTCCATTCCAACAAATGTTAATCTGTGAATAACTACTGGCAGTTATTTATAAAAACTCAAACTTGTCGCTTTTCTTCATCCAAACAATTATTCTCATTATGGGACCCACAAATGATCGCTGCTTTCGCATTTAATATTCCCCAACAACAAGAATATTCCACGACCCAAACGAATATTCCCCTACAAAATGATTATTTTATAACCACTTGCTTATTTTGTAAAATTTGCACATTTCACCCATAACCAGAGAATTATATCAAATTAATACCTTATTATTCACAATAATAATTAGAGGAAATTCGATTTTATTTATAATAAGTCGGGGTCTTACAGCTCCGGTTCGACTCGTTTACACCCTTAACTATATTTATCACAATGAACGATAATACTAGATTAGTGAACAACACCCATATCGACAAACAATAAGTCTTGGCGACCGGGCAAACCTACCGATCGGATTATTTAATTTTTTTTATTTTTGACACCCAAATAATTAATATGATTTATTGGAAGTGAAATTTTTACAAAATGCAGTGATTTAGGTGTCATTTAGATAGATGTAAAAAATAGGATTGTACATTCTGTGCAACACTGTTTTTTACATGTATCCAAACGACATCTAAATCACTGCATTTTGTAAAAATTTCACTTCCTATAAATCACATTAATTATTTGGAAATCAAACAAAAAAATAATTAAAATTTTGGTCGGTCACCACCCATCGGTCAGCTTAGAAGTACTCATCGTCAAACCGGAGCCAAAGAAGTTCTTATGTGGTGTCAACAAGTGCTCGGTAATCTGACTTACTGCTAGATCTGACAGTCATAATCTGTTTCTTACTTTTCCAAGAGATTAGAGAATATTGTTAGTTATGCTTCAAAATCTTAGGTTTAGTAAAAGTCCTACATTGTTCATTTTAGGACCCTAAAACGAACTAGCCGCGAAGAAAAAGAAAAGAATGGGTCGCAGGTCTTAGAAGCAAGGCTATTGGTTCAACTCTCGGGGTTTAAGCGGAAATTCCCAGCTTTATTAACCTGTTCCGGGGCTTTCGTCAATCACTTTGGAGATGGCGTTGAAGGCTAAACGTAAATGGCAGACTCGTAAGAAGGCTAGGGTGTCTGGAGAGGAGACTTCGCTGGACCGAGAATGAGCATCCGAAATACAAGCACGGGAAGATGGGCTAGGGCTACTAAATCGAAGAATTCATCTAGAAGAAGAATAAGAGTTTCGGCCTTGAGGCCATGCGAATATGGAAGGAGATCTCGCTATGGAAGAGGGAATTCATTGGCTCGACACCAAAAGTGCGTGGTGGGGGAGTAGGTGGTGCCTCTGGTTTCTTTATGCAGCAGTCTTTGTCTTGCGGGGCATCCTCCTTGAATTTCTTATTCGTGATAGCCGCATAGTTGGGCTTTCTATTTCTACTCGGCAGCAAACAAAGAAGTGGCGATCTCGATAAGCTAAGAAATTGACTCTTTGTTTGCGATTCTTTCAAGGAAGACTCAGATCCAATATCGGTAGCGGAAGAATTAGACTTGTGTAAGCCTGAGAGATGGCCTAGACCAGAAAGTCTTAAATTAAGTAGAGGCCGGGGGCAGCAGCAGAAGGTTGGACTAGAACCCGAGAAGGACAAAAACAATATCTCTTCGGTGGAAGTTACTGACGATCGGGCTTCAAACAGCTAATCTAATCTGTAGCACCTGAACTCCTAAGCTTGCTTGGGTGAGTGGTGGGATGATAAATGGACTGGACTGGTCGACCCTCTCCAAATTTTCCTGTGAATAAAGCCCTTCTTTAAAGAGCCATTTCGATAGGTTTGACATTTAGTCATTAGGAATAGCAGACCCCGAAGACCCAGACCGTGGAAAGCTACTCTCTCTAAACTAAATGGAAAAAGAGCTTATCTTATAGCAGCTCTACCAGGGAAGCTTCCTTCGGGATTAACCAATAGGGTAGAGGGATTTATCGTAACATCATAATATCATCTTGAGGACGGGATCTTACTTACCTTAGTGGTCTTATAATCCTCTTTTGCTTTTGCTGCCCCCTACTCAAGAGCCAAAACGTAAGATGATATTCTGGCTTACAGGACGAAGACGAAAAGGCGTAAGCATAGGCTAGCCCGAAACGTGACATTTTTGTGTTGGGTTTAGTAATTTAGTTAAGGAAAAAAGGATGTGCAAGCGCACACGAGGATAATCAATGAATTGGGCTGAGCCAAGTTTTTAGATTTTGGATTTCTGGCCAGAAAACCTTAAATCTATTTTTCCTCTATAAATAAAATTGATTATAGGGGCTATTTACTACTTTTGGTATAAACAATTGTTGTTCCAACACAATCGAAGGTTTCGCCGTTGAATTTTGGAGGTGACCACCAAGAAACTCATTTTTACGAGGGTTGTTACTGGGGGACGAAATCACTTTTTGAGACAATAAGTTAAGCTACGCCGATTTCATTTATCTGATGAGATAATTTGTTCCAATTTTATTGTTCCTTTGTCTTGTTAATACTGCTGCAATTTCCAACAATCTAAAAAGTGATTTAGTTTATTAACAAGATGAAACCTACTTTAGACCTTTATAAAACTGAACGCTTTGATGGTACAAATTTTAAGAGATGGTCAGAAGATATGTTGTTTTATTTGGAAACCATGAATTTGAAATATATGTTATATATGGATGATCCTGCTACTCCTACTATTGTTATCTCTGATAAAACTATTGGCGATGAAACACTTAAAAAATTTGATAATCGTACTTGTCGTAGATATCTGTTCCACTACCTGTCTAATTCACTGTTTGATATTTATTATTCGTATGAAAGTGCTAAGAAGATTTGGGATGCCTTAAAATCTAAATATGATATTGAAAACTATGGCCTTAAGAAATATGTTGCTGGGAAATTTTTAGACTTTAAGATGTAAGATGGAAAATCTGTTATAAAGGGAGTTCATAAATATCAAACTATTGTGGGGGAAATTATTGGGGAAGGAATGAAAATGTGTGAGACTTTTCAAGATGATGTACTTTTCAAAAAATTACCACCCTCATGGAAAGATTATAAGATGAACCTTAAACATGAAACTAAATATTTTACTATGCAGGAACTAGTGGCACACATACATATTGAAGAACAAAACAGGGCTAAAGAGAGAGGAGACATATAGTTTCAAATCATACTGTCAAGGCTAATCTCGTAAAACAAAGGCCACAATGAAAGACCCAAAATTATTCAAATCAACATCAGTCCAAAAACTACAAAGAGAAAAATCATAAATCAATGGGAAGAAAAGATAATAGGTTCAAGAATTTCAACCAAATTCAGAAATCTTTCGCTAAATGTCCTTGCTTCGTATGCGGCAAAATCTGACCATATTACTATGAAATATCACTTTTACAAAGGACAAGATGATGATGATGATGATGATGATGATGATGATGATGATGATGATGATGATGATGATGATGATAATAATAATAATAATAATAATAATAAGCCCCAAGCGAACTTGGTTGAATTCGATGACATTATTATTGACGTTGTCTCGGAAGTAAACTTAGTTGACAATTTCATGGAATGGGTAGTAGATACAGGTGCAACTAGACACATTTGTGCGAATAGAGACGTAATTCTTAATTACGAAAATGTGACTAATGTAGAAAATGTTTTGTTGGGAGAATGCATATTATGATTTGATGTTTTAATGTATATGCTCATGATTATTTGTAAAGTCCTTCAAGTAGTATATGTACAAGAACTTAGTGATAGATCAAATTTGTTAAGTTGATCTAAGCTCTAAACGTGTATCATTCTGTAGTAGAATGTATAGATAGAAAGATCAAAGCTCTTAGGTTGATCTTGAGATGTAATAGATAGGCTTCGAAGAAATCGGAGTGTGTAAATCTGATCAACATTGCAAAAGTCAAGGTAGAAACGTAGAGCTTCAAAGATCGTAGTGTGCTTGCCTTGAAGGGCCTCTTCGGAAATCGTAGAGTGGTCCCAATGATTGCCGAGCCAACTCAACGATCGTAGTGTGCTGAAGGAAACGTGGAGTTTACAGGTCAACGATCGTAAAGTGCTCTCGAAAACGTAGAGTTTACGAATCAAGCAAGCAAAGATCGTAGTGTGCAAAGACTTAAGATAAATCGTAGTGATCTCGGCTGACAGCATCAGACCAGACACCAAGGCGACAAGTCACCAAGATCTGAGTCGTAGAGTACCACGATCTGAATCGTAGAGTATCATCTGTCTTTTGTCAGAAAACGTCGAGCCTCATGATTTGTGTGGAGATAGGCTCCAACATAAGAGGAATGGATTCTAAACGCTGCAGTACTCATCAGTCCCAAAGTCATAAGAAATATCCTTAGTATGCAACAAAGAAGCGTATTGAAGAAGCTAAGGAAAGTACCATTGGTAAGGGGGAAAACACCTTTTCAGATGTTAGGTGAGAAAGCATTCTGCAGTGTCAGTGGGCCAGAATGCAGTTCAGAAGATGTGCAAAAATGTCTCCATCAAAGATCAGAAAAGTCAAACGCATTTAATGCCTCAACGGATGGATCCAACGGATAGTTTTCAAGATCACATATATGAAAATCAAGCAGATGAGAGAAAAAGCAAGCAATCATTGAACAAACAAAGTGAACAACTCTCAAGCTCAACTATACGATCTGAGAATTAGCAAAGCTTGCTCAGCTACTCAGTTCTTTCGAACAAGTGCTTAAACAGCAACTGAGTAGCAACCATCAAGAACTCAACATCTATCAATCAACTAAAGAAGAGTACCAAGTCTGCTGGACTTGAAGAGTTCTAAGTGAACTATAAGCGAGCCAAGTCTGCTGGACTTGAAGAGTTCAAGAGTGAACTAAGAAGTTCCTAAACTGCTGGTCTAGAAGGAATCTGTGTGATTCAGAAGTTGTAAAAGACATCCTTAATGGATTTCCTACTCGTTGAGTAAAAGAGTGGACTAGGAGCATTAAGTGCTCTGAACCACTTAAAATGACTGTGTATTTTACGTTCATACTATAACTGCTATATCTGCCATAACTGCTATAGCTGCCTCACTCTCATAACTCCACTACTTTGCAAAAGAGATTAAAACAAACATAAATTCCGCTAAGTTTTAATCATCATTAACTAACAAGTTTAAAACGAAAAGATTTTTAAATATCTATTCAACCCCCCCTTGTAGATAACTATTGTGCCTACTAGGAACTAACATGTTTTTATGGGGGATTCTCGAGCTACCAATGTTGCAGGGAAAGGGAAAGTCTTACTAAAATTAACTTCGGGAAAAATAATTACTTTTCAAGATGTGCTTCATGTGCCCGATATTCGTAGAAATCTTGTGTCTGGATCCTTATTGAACAAAGCTGGCATTAAACTTGTGTTTGAGTTTGATAAACTTGTACTTACTCGTAATGGGGAATTTGTTGGAAAAGGATTTTGTAATGAGGGTTTATTTGTTCTTGATGCTTCTGCTGAATTGAATAATAAGAATGCTTCTTTTGCTTATATTATTGAATATTTGGATATGTTGCATGCTAGATTAGGACATGTGAATGTGGCATCTATTAAAAAATTGATACAACTTGAGCTTATACCTAATCTTAAAAATACCGAGTTTAACAAATGCAAAATTTGCGTGTAAACAAAACATGCTAAGAAACCTTTTAAAAGTGTTGAACGACAAACTGAACTTCTTGAGTTAATTCACAATGATCTAGGTGATTTTAAAAATACTACGACTAGAGGTGGTAAGAAATATTATATTTCTTTTGTGGATGATATGTCTAGATATACTCGAATTTATCTCTTTTCCTCTAAAGATGAAGCGGAAGAAATGTTTATTAAATATAAAGCAGAAGTTGAAAATCTGTTAGAAAGAAAACTTAAAAGTCTTAGATCCGATCGTGGAGGTGAATATGATTCTGGAAGTCTTAAAAACTTTTATGAACTAAATGGAATTATTCATGAAACTTCTCCTCTTTATTCTCCACAGTCCAATGGAGTCGCGAAAAGAAAAAATAGAACACTTCAAGATATGATGAATGTTATGTTAATTAGTTATGGTTTACCATCTAATAAAGATTAATTTTTTCTAAATATCATTTTGAATATGATGGTGTGGATTTCATATAATGTTATAGTTGTGGATAATATTTACAAATTTTGTAAAGTAAGCAACTTGTCATAAAATATTCGTTTGGTCGAGGAATATTCGTACGACGACACAATCATTGGTGGACCCCACAACGAAATTACTGTCGGAGTGAGAAAACGACAGAAATAACTTTTTATAAATAACGGCCAAAATTTTACCGTTAACTATTGAAATACCTAGTGATAAAAGTACAGTATTACGCGTGGTTGCATAATAGCACACAGTATTGTACAATATCTTTGATTATTGATGCTTACGTGAGAAGTCACTCAGTTTTATTCAATTATTGCTACAGTAATTGTTGCATAGTATCTCACGTTATCGATTCAATTATTGTCATAATATTTTATATTATGAAATCAATAATTGAGATAACAAGTTATTCATATTATTATTTGCATTATTGACAATGTCTAGAAAATTCTATCGAGGAAAGGTGTTTAGTCACCTAATTGCGCGCCAGTAAAGAGAAGTCCTTATCGGAAAGCCCCCTATTTTCTAGAAATGATCTGGTTGTTAATATTGTGAGTTATAATATTAATGATGAATGTTATTAAAAATTTGTTTTGTGAAGCCAAGTGAATTGAGATAAATAGAGGGGATTTTTATGAAGTATTTGTTGTAAGTTTGACGTATTATATGGACACCCACTTACCCATTTTTCAAAATCGTCGGGAGAAAGTTATCTTAATTTATATATATATATATAATTTTTATTATAATAAGTTTTGTTTTTTATGTAAAATAAAATATAGACTAAAAGACAAATTGCACCCCAAAATTTACACCTCTGTTGATATTTGCATCCCAAACTGAAAAAGGTGTCTAAGTACACCCCAAACTTTACTCAGGCTGAACAAATTGCACACTTTGCACACTTAATCGGTCAAAAGTGACCGGCTAAGGCACAAATCCACATCTGAAGGGGTATTTCAGACTTTTTCCTTCTTTATCTTCTCCAACGTTAATACAGAGTGGTTCAGTAACATAGTACAGCTCGATTTTAGAAAATTGATCAAGAAAATCAAGAAAAATTAGGGCTCATGGATCGAAACTGCTGGTGCATAAAGAAATCAGTGATGAAGATAGCTTGGAAAAGCTCAAACAATGCCGGTAGAAGATTCTTTGGTTGTCCAGATTGGTGTGAAGATGGGCACGGTGGTTGTAATTATTTCGTTTGGGCTGATCCTCCAATGTGTGAGTGTTCAAGGGAAGTAATACCTGGATTAATAAGAAGATTAGAGAATTTGGATGCTGAAATCAAAGTTGTGAAAGATGAACTGAAATAATGCAAAATTAGGGCAAGGTTTCCAAAGGGTTTGTTGACTGCAACTTGGATTGTATTTTTTTCTTTAATGTTTATCTCAACAAAGAATGAAACACCCCTCCAGACTTGAAAACAAGCAACTTGGGTTCTACTGAGCAACTTGGCTAAGTATGTATTGGTAGTAGTCTGACAAAATATGGCACCTTTTGTGTGCAATTACTGAGAATAAAATTTATAGGATTATAATTTCTAACAATATAGTGGTAGAAATTAGGACACTTATGGAATGTAATTGTTGGGCATCTTTTGTGGGTAATTTATTGGTTGTAATGTATGGACAATTTCTTTGAATGAACATGTTGTAAACCAAGATTGTTGAATGAAATTTATTGGTTGTAATCAATTACTGCAATTTATTGTTTATGGTTGGTGTGCAATTTAATTATGATACCTGGTGCATTTCATAGGCATCCTGCATTAATGCACATTTACACAAGCTAATGCACATCACTTGCACACTTGCACACTTGCACATCACCTGCACACTAACAGAGTATAGCCCAACACCTTTGCACACTGGCTCACAAATGCACATCACTTGCATTAATGCACAAAACAAACAAATTCAAACAACACACTACAATTGCCCACTTGCATTATAATCACCCCAAACTGTTATAACAACTGTTATAATAATAACTATTATACACAAACAACTGTTATAAAACAACACATTGCACATCAAACACACACTGCATCACACATCAAACACACTGCATCAGCTGCCCAAAATAGTTGCACACTTGCATTATACATAAACAACTGTTATAATAACCACACTGTAATTGCCTAACTGTATCAACACACACTGCATCATACACACATCAGTGGTAACACTGCATACTCTTACTGCATCATACACACACTGCATCATAAAGGAATTGGTATTGCCATTTAATTACATAATTTATTCCCAGTACAATCCAAAAATTAGAGGCAATTAAAAACAGTTGATGTCATTGGCCTATTAACAAAATGCATCCTATAAACAATCCCAGCCACACCTTCATAAGTTTAGGCACCAAAAAATGCATCATATGCACAAAACATACATACAACAATAATTCATAAGTTTAGGCCCCAAAAATACCCTAAACTAGATATATACATCCATATAAGCTTAGTACTACCAAAAAGCCCAAAAAAATCATATATAGGATCTTGTTGCTATTAATCTGCAGTAGGCCCTCCACTGTTTGGTTTCCTAAACTGGATCTTCTCTCTTTTGGATCTTTCTGCAGCTTCTAGGTCTCCTAGTGTTGTACATTGTTTTCCCTTCTATGTGTATTCCTTGGGTTGTAATATATCATCTGAGACATTTCTTTGGCTGCCCTCGTAATGGATTCCACCTTTCCACTTTGTAGAACCTCCAGCTTGCTCCACATTCATTCTACCTGGCTCCATTGTAGACTCATGTGTTGATGTCATTGGTGGAGGTTGGAAGCTTGGGTATGAGCCTGAGAAGTCTTGTGAACCTTTTTTGCCCTCTTAGCCTTTGGAGGAGGTTGAGATTGTGACGCCCCCAAAATAGGTATACATCACCCATCTTGAGTCGCCAAATACATGGTACATAAATCAAATACAAACATCTTTTATATAATACGACAAAATTAGCTGAGAGTTTTTACACGAATATTGTCTTAAAGACAGTATTCAAACTCAAAAAGGAGTCCTCATTACAATTATTATCACACTATTTTATAAAATAGTGAGGACTACTATAGCCACCATCTCGGACCATCACTCCGTTCTCCGACTAGTCCCGGCTACGTTCTCATTTCCTGAAGAGAACAATGAAAGCAAAAGGGTGAGCTTAACTAACCTAGTAAGAAATATTATGACTAAGATAATGCAGAATAAATTATCGTTAGCCTTCAACAGTGTTAAACTAATAAACAACAAGTTTAACTGCAACAAAACAAGCAATCCATTATAAGAGTCAAGTAGAGCATGATATCTACTATCTTCTATGATTTAAAAAATTTATCAATAATTTTATCGCTAATACTTAGCTTAATAAATAGTATCACAACTACGAATTATCCATGCATTACGGTCCAAGGATATTCATTAGTATCACGACCACGAATTATCTATGAACTACGGGCCAAGGATATTCGTGTTTTCACCAATGGTCATGATCATGCCAAACAACAATTCATCTTTGCACTGTTGATGAATATCTTTGGCCCGTAATGCAAAGATGAATTTATTAGTATGATTATTAACAAGAACTGTGATTTGGTATAACCATGATCTTTGATGTTTCAGGTAAAGACATGTGATGAAAATTACCTTCGTCCTGGATGAGAAGAGGAGTTTAGAATTACAACTATGATTATGAGTTATTCACATGATTGTGGACAGTAACTGTTGATTGATGTTACAGTGTTGAAACATTGTTGGTGGACTTTTAACATGGAGAAGATAATTGACTTTATGGTCTATTTGACTCTTCTAATGGATTGCTCGTTCCGCTGCAACTATGGTTAAAAAGTTTTATCATCTACCATATGTTTTAAATCTCTTATTCATTACTGATGAAGGCTATTGATAATTTAATTATCTTTAGTCGTGATATTCTTTACTGGGCTAGTTGTGCTTACCCTTTTATTTCACAATTCCTTTTAGGTAATAAGAGTGTAGTATTTCGAGTTGGGCGGTAACAAGGGAATAGAATCGGTGGTCATAATATTGCTTTAGGTTTCCCCTAAAACAGTATGAAAATAATTTTATTGAGAATTTTAGATAAGTGTGTCGTATTTTATACGTCATTTAAACGTTGATTTTGGTGAACCGAATATGGCGAGGTGAACCCAACTTTGGAAGGGTGTTTTACCACTATCATACAAGATGTCTAATGACCTACGACTTCGTGATATCATAAGACAGGGTTGTGCACATCCACTTGTTGATTATATCTACGAGCACTACCTATATAATCTTGGAGTTTGGTTGAAATATAATTCTCAATTAGAGACAATGGAGATAATTATATGTCAAGAGAAGACTCACCTCCAAGATAATTGGCAGATCATCTTTGGGTTATCCATGATCAGGTGTACAAATATATCTCCAAAAACAAGGGTAAATACAAGGGTCGGGTTGAGAGTCATCGTCGTCAAGTTGTATTTAAAGTTGGTGATCTTGTTTGGGCCGTAACCTGAGATTGTTTCCCTGTTAGTGATTATAATAAACTTAGGGATCAGAAAATTGGTCCTTGTGAGATTCTGCAACGAATCAATGATAATGCTTATCGGCTACGCATTCCTAGTCATTAGCGGATTTCGGACGGTTTAAATGTAAAAAAATTTTGCCCTTTTTTTTGTGCAATCTTCTGAACAAACTGATAACTCGAGGACGAATTCTTTCCAACCCGGGGTGACTGATGCAGGAGGATCCAAGACCGAAGACACTGAGTTGTCGGATAGTACATTGATGGACTTAGAGTATCATGAGTTTGAAGAACATCACAGGCGTGCCAATTATTAACGCCTTCAGCTTCTCATCGATGCCTTCGACTTCGGACTAGAGGATTTGCTTCGGGAGATTGGTTGTCTTCGGAGTTCGTGACGTCATTGACTTCAGAAGAGCGACACAGAAGTCATTATTATTATTATTAGTTATTATTATCTTTTTTGGTAGTAGAATTTTTCTTTTAATAGTAAGACGTTTGTTAGGATTTAATTTCCGTATCTCTAGGAAGATTTGTTTCCGAATCTCTAAGAAATCTATTATATCTTGGGCAACTTGGGTAGAAAATTTTGTTAGCTATATAAACTCGGGTTGTGGGTTGAATTTGGGGACTTTGATTTTGATAAAATATAACCTCAAGCATTAGAGATATCTATTTGTGTTTTTCTGTGAACCTCTTGTTCCTTTATCTATGAATTTATTTGTTATCTAACCCGCATGATAATCACTATCTCGTCCCAGCGTCAATATACCTGGTAAGGATTTCAACTAGACAAGAACCATCCCCTAGGGATATATCAACGTTCAGTATTGCTTCCCTAGGGGATGGTTCTTGCCTGGTTGAAATCCTTACAAGATATATTGTAAAGCTTCCTCATTTTTGTCCATGAATTTCCATTGAATAGCTGATTAATTTTATTTCTTATTTTTCACTTTGTTGGACAATGCTACAAATTGTACACAATGTTTTTCGTGCACATATTTCGACACTAATTAAGAAATTTAGATAAATGAGATTGGAAGTGAAAATGTTTCAAAATTTTCCATTTTGAACTATATGCCTTTGTAAGATCGTGTTAAGATATTATTTTATTGAACCAACAAATAGACAATTAGATTTAAGTTTGAAGTATATGTTGAAAGCTGAGAGAGTGAAACTCTCCTCTCATTTAGCCAACTGTCACGTGATATAATATACTTAATAAATTTCTCGATTCTCATATTTTTCTTTTTGAACTCACTGATATATTCCCATAAAGAAGCATGTAAGTTATGGAGCATGTCATGTAGTAGTCATGTTTTATCTCATTCTTAGGATAAATGTTTGAGTTTTATGGCCAAATTGGTTTGTTTTTTAAATTAATAATTAAGCATTCAGATCTAATACTTATTATTTTTAGAAATCACAAAACTTGGAGTTAGTTAACTTACATTATGTTGTTATGTATTGATGATGCTCCAGAAAGCTCCATGATTGTGTAATTAAGTGAATGTATGCCTTAGACATATTGAATAAACAAATTAGTGTTGGAAATAATCTTTTTGATGAATATTTCTGTCGAAAATAAGTTAATTTCAACATAAAGTGATGCCAGAAATGTCAGTAATAAATGTATGTAATCGCTTTAGTGCGTAAAGTAGATAAGTTATCTGTGTGTATCTTGAACTTGGATCATGACTGTATTTATAACTTGACCACGCAACCTCAATTTACTACGTCCGTCCCCGAGTAGGAATAAGAGTCCAATGTAGAGACCCCGAGTAGGAATAAGAGTCCAATGTAGAGATTCTGTATAATTGTAAGTTTTATAACTGAATATGAAATTCAGATATGACACACTTAGAAGGGGGTTGAATAAGTGTGAGAACAAACTATGACCAATTTTTAAACTTTAAATTTTAACTATTGAATATAACCTACTGTATCGAAGAATGCGACTTCTTTGAATGAATCACGATCTACCAAATTGAATTTTTTTTTAAGAAAATATCTTGGTGAATTTATAAGTCAGATAAAATACTTGATGTAAATACAATATCTCAAGATGAAGCAAAAGTTTATATTTTAAATATTAAGAAAACTAATTATCTTGAGAAATATTAAAGAAAATCAAGCAATAAAATAACACCAAGATTTTTTACGTGGTTCAGCTATTACCCTCTATAATAATAGCCTAGTCCACGTCCAATACCAACTAGTATTAGAGACTCACTTTTATTTCTTTAAATAACCCTTGTTACAAAACAGATTCTATCAAATTGAATTACAATAATTCACTTGAGCACACTTGCTCCTTGTGCACCATTGCACCCCTTAAGCACCTAAGCTTCCTTGAACCTGTTTATAACTTAAAACTTAATCCACCTGGATTAAAATCCTTTAGACAACACTTAGTCTAAAAATATAAGATTACAATTATAGAGGTCTAATGATCAAAGCAAATAAGCAATTTAACAATGCAAGGCTCAACTAATGTATGCAATGATCAATTAATAACAGAAGGATATTACCGATTTATAGCCCACAGAAATATGCTGAATATAATCAGAATTATAGTAGCACAGCAGCAAATTTCAATTGCACCAAAATATCAAATAACTTTTTCAGTATATAAGTGCAATAATTGATTCAAGTGTTGTAAATAAGCACTAATATCTCAATTAAATTTATAGGCCAAAAATAATACCGTTTCACTCTAAGAGATAAATCAGTTCCGTTTTAAACATATAACCATTTATTTCCGTTGAAACAATATTTACGTTGCCAACAAATTTCCAGAAGATAAGTAACACTTTTTATTTTTGTTGGAAACAATTCAAAAGATATAGACTATGTAAGACCCCAAATTATTAATAAATAAAATTTAATTCATCTATTTATTATTTTGAAATATTAAGAGTTGATTTGATTAATGTGGTTAGTTATGGGTAAAATGCGCAAATATTTTAAATAAGCAAGTGGTTATAAAATATTCATTTTTATCGGAGAATATTCGTTTGGTCGTAGAATATTCTTCTTTGTCCGGGAATATTAAATGCGTACACTAGCGACCTTGTTTATTAATAACGGCGTTGTTATTACCGTGAATATTGTTGAAATACTCGGTGGTTAAAATACAGTTGCACACGGTATTTCACCAATTATTGATTCTTACGTAAGAAGGCACTACTCAATAATTGTTACGATAATTCTTTATTCAATATTTTATTTTATTGATTCAATAATTGCTACGTTGATATTTTATATTCTTTATTGTTTCATAATTGTCACTACACGTATTTTCCATTATCGAAGCAATAATTCATATTATCCGAATAATATTATTAGATAACATTATTGGCAATGTCTAGAAAGTTCTATCTAAGGAGAGGTTTGGTCACCTAATTGCGGCGCCAAGAAGGAGAAATTCTTATTGGAAAACCCCTGCTTTCACAGGGCAGTCCGGTTTTCGATGATTGTGATTCTGTAATATTATTTGTGAATAATTAATTATTGATTTAAATGATGAGGAAAATATTGATTTTATATGGATGTAGATGGAGAAAATTTTTAATGTGACAATTGTTGAAAATTAATATTTTATCTTTTTCTGATAAAATAATTCATTTAAATATATTATTATATTTTAATAATATAATAATGGTGATATTTTTACAATGAATGTGAGATATATGAGTATATGAGGAGGAAGAGTATTTTTATTGCAATAAATATTTAAAACGTGTTTTTCATGTTGGTGGACCCCATTTCTTGACTGAAATTTGATTATAGCCTGTAAAATCGCCCGTTTGTGGATTTCGGTCAATTTATGTTTGGAATTTGGAAAAACTTTCTTCTGCAAAGTTGTAGAAAATGGAATTTCCTATGAAAAAGACACGAGGTTTGAATTTTTCTGACAAAAGGGCTATTTATTATAAATTATTGAAGTTCCAAAGTTCTAGAATAATTGATTTTTGGAAGTTTTAAATACTTATATTAACAAAATTGTTTTTTTACATTTTGTGGGCACCATTTGCACATGTTAATGGCTGAAATCAGATGACTTAGGTGTGCGAAGGAATTTATAAAATATATATTAATATTTTATTAAATTTTCTGCTTTGGTGTTCTAAGCATTTTCCTATAAATAGGGTGCTTAGGTTAGAATTAAAAATCACACCAGAAACTGAAATCTTCTCTCTCTTTCTCTCTCGATATATTTTGAATGTATTCTTGTGAGTATTTTGATACTTTGAGTGTTGTCATACGGTGCAAGTTCCCTTCACCACTATATTCAGTATTCCAGCCAGAAGCACTATTCTTTCGAGGTAAGGGATGTTATTTTCTTCTTAAATGATATTATTTTCTTCAATATCATTATCTTGAAAATATTGGTTTGAACTTTGTATCAAATTTGGAACTTTTTGTGTCGGGAGTTCTTATTCACGTGTCTGACCTTTATTCACGATATCTGACCTTATTCACGAATACTGACCTATTCACGTAAAAATTAAAATTTTGTTTTTCGTCCAAAATATCTATTATGGATACTAGCTTTGATTGTATCCATGTTTTGATCATTCTTTAATATTACTCCACTATGATTATTTATGAGGTATTTTTGGACATGAAATAGCTGAAATACGAATCCTTAATATTTATTCTTTTGTTTCACTGGATTTGTTTTCTTTAAAATATTTTTCATCATCCTCAGTCCTAAATGATGATATTACTGAATATCTTTGGCATGTAGTGCAAAGATGAATGATTTTCAGATGAATATCTTTGGCCCGTAGTGCAAAGATGAACAAGTGTTTAGATGAACATGACCAACTGATGAATATCTTTGGCCTGTAGTGCAAAGATGAATATTTGATTCCAGATATATGTTGATTGATGTTACAGGGATAAAATATTGACGATGGACTTTTAAATTCATATATAGAAGATAGTAGATTTTATTCTCTATTTAACTCTTCTAATGAATTATTATTTTCGCTGCGAATATTGATTTAAAACTTGTTGTCTATTGTATTCTATTAGATTTTTCCCTTTTGAGGACTAACGATAATTTGTTCTATGTTATCTTAGTCATAATATTATTTACTGGGCTACTCACCCTTTTCCTTTTTGTTCCATTTTTCTTCTTAGGAGGCGAGAATGTAGCGAGTACTAGTCGGGGTATGGAATGAAGGTTCTAGGAAGTTGTTTTAGTCGTCCTCACCATTTTTGTAAAATAGTATACCAATCATTGTAATGAGGACTTATTTGAGTAAGAATATTGTCTAGATGGCAATATTTGTATTTAAACTCACAGTTTTTATGTTGTATTAATAAAGTTGTAGTTGTTTCTGTACCATGTTATTGACGACTCAAAATGGGTGATGTATACCTATTTTGGGGGCGTCACAGACTATATCAAAGATAACCCATGAAATAAGTTCCGTGTAAAAACTCAAATAGTCTATATGAATAATACTTGTCGCCTCATAAATGATACTGACTCTTTCAAGCATAATCCTTTTGAGAAGATAACCCACTAGCATATCACAGAACTCTTTTTCAAAATAATTTACTTAACAGAGTGTTAGTTCCGTAATTCTTGCAAAGTGCCAATTCACAAATATCAAACTCTTCTCAGTACAATCATTATCTTGTATTTCCAAGAAATATGCAATTTAAACTTCTAATAGATAATGATTATATCTATTCCATTTATGTTTCCAACAACTTTTAAGTTTCCAACACATAAATTCTTTCATACACGTAAAACTCAATTAATTCAGACAATACTCTTACGCATGTATGCTAACAAAATAAAATCAGTTCTCTTGATAATAGTTAGCAATAAATAATATATTTTAGACATGCACAAAAGATTGAATCATTTTAATGCACATATATAAAATGTCCTAGAGCCTTGTATCGAAAAATCGAATATTTGCAATGACCTTACATATTTTTCTTAGGACTCAAAAACATCTTCTTTCTTCTTGAATAATCCATCAAACAATTCTTGATACAATTTCCTAAAATTCACAATGAAGAATTTAGTACCAATGAACAAGTCATCATCAAAACATTTGGCTAGAATGTGAATTAATTAACATTCTCCCCATTTTTGATGATGACAACATAAATAACTGAAACTCCCCCTAAATTCATGCATATTTCAGAAAATTTTTGTAAAACTTGCATGTTAGTATTATACTAAACCAAATGTAATTCATAGATCAAAAAAACCATCAAGAGTCTTAATATGCTGCATCAAAATGAATCCACCATCAGTCTTAACACCCAGGCAAACATGCCTCCTAAAAAACCAAATCAAGTGAAACCATAGTCTTAAAACAAATTAAAAACAGAATATGAAATTCTCCCCCTTTGTCATCATGCAAAAAAAGAAGACCTTAATCAATCAATATCCTCAAGATTAGCCCGCTGTGCAGCATGAGTTGTAAAGTAAGGTCGATGACGAAGGCGATGAAGACGCTCTTCCAAAGTGTAATCATTTGCAAGTCGAGGTGGTCGAGGTATAAAGCTTGCAGGAGGAAGTTCCATATCCAGAAAGTCACCTTTGTATTCAGCCAGCCAATTGTTCATTGGCCATTCGGGAATTGTAATAACCGTGAATCTTAAGTCACCATGTATGTATGTACATTTTTTTTTAAACTTTGTATTATATATGGATACATACATTTATGGATTTCATTAAAAATGAAAGCCTTGTGACCTAATTATACATTAGGTAAAGACATTAAATAACCTAAGGGTTATGGTAACACGAAAAAGTTAGTATTTTATACGTATACTAACTTAAGTGGGTAAACTTAGTATTTCAAGTGACTAATAATTTTAAACCTAATTCTTGTAAATCTAATTAGGTTATGAGATAAAATCGTATGTATAAGTAATTAAACTTCATATGATTGGAGATGAAAGCCCTAAATTATCAAATTGGGTAACATTATTAAAATTGTTGGACTATGTTTTTATCTAGCCCAAATCAATTAAAAGAAAAGCCCAAGGAAAATAAAATGTAATCCAATACTTAGCCCACTTGATTGGGGGTATTCTAGAGATTTGATTAATCAAAATTGGGCATTTAAAATAAAAGCTAAATGGTGGATATTATGAGGATCCTAAGTGGAATAATTAATCTAGCTTGTCCATTAGTAGACATGAATAAACATAAGGACAATGTTGTAAGGCTCCCATTGGTTGCCACTCCATTATGCACATTTAATCATGTTTAACCTAAGGTAAGTAATAATACAAAGTTTTTACCTAATGGGAAACAAAATAATTATGGGAGAATTATTAATGAATTGGCCATTTCATTTTGTAAACACAATTCATTCTTCCAACATCTCATTCTTCCAACATTTCATTTTCTCTCCATCTTCTTCTTCTATCTCTTGCTCCCAAGCTAGCCAACTTCAAAGAGAGAAAAGAAAGAGATAATTTCAGCCATAGGAAGAAGAATTATAGGAGTTCTAGTGGTTTATGCCCCCTAAGTTTATTAGTTACTTTGGAAAATCAAGGAAGGTAGCCACTAAGTCAAGGTATAATGTACCTTCATCTTCTTCTCTTACCTTGTTTTGATAGCTTGAGTTTTGATGGGGTTATGTACAACTACTCAAGATACACTAGTTATACATACCATCATGCATGGAACTAAGTATCTTGAGTGTTAGATCAAAGACTTAGAGGAAGAAAATGAGCATATGTTCTCCAAGGGTGAAAACTCTTGTTTTTCTTCCACTAAATCTTGTGTAACTCAAGTTCTACAACTTGAATTTATGATCCGTCGAAGGGGGGTGCTAGATACATGAGTTATCTAGTAAACCCAAGTGGTAGATCACAAATATAGCATGTTTTGAAACCTTTGAGATTTTTTTTACAAAAACAGTCCACTTTATATGCTAAAGCCTTGAAATCCAAAATCAGCTACTGACTTGTTTTTCATGAGGCTGTTTCGGCTAGTTCCTTGTCTTGTAAAAATCTGGAAAAATATTACAGAGGTACCTTATGAAGTTATCTACGCGTAGGAAAAAGAACGGACACGTTTCGAGTTATATATTGTGCGTAATGACTATTTCCGTAAAGGACTCCATAAATATTATCCTACGAATATCTCACTGTGTATACACTGGAAAATTCCAAAATTTTTACAGTAGCTTCATATATGTTAAGAGAGAATACCCTGAAAATTTCAGATTTTTCTGAGCAAAACTCAATTTTTAAAAAATAGAGCAAGATCTGAGTGTTTTGAGCACTTTAAAAATAGTAAATCATTTTCTAAAATTCTAGAAAAATTAGAGGATCATTTTTGTTTCATATTCTGTTAAAATCCAGAAGCTGAGAATTTTTGGAATCAGTTTGCTATTTTTCCTAAAAATGATTAGGTTGTAAATAAAAGGAAATAAATAGTTAAATGATGTCTTTAATGAGAAAAATATGATTTTTATGCTTGAATGCTCATAATATATTATATCATGACTATCTTAGGGCATTTTGGTAATTTATAATAATAAATATTACTTATGACCTTTTATAGATATTAAATAAGAGGTTATTAAAGGATGAACAATTAGAATAAATTGTTTATTAATTTAATAAATCATTGGAATATTATTATAATACTAATAATATTATAATATGATGTTGTTATGTAAATAAAAATATTAGATTAGAGTATTATTATTAAATAATAATATTCGAGATTAAATAAAATATTATTAAATGATTAATAATATTAGTAAGTGAATAAAATATTATTAAATGATTAATAATATTAGTAAAGGATAAAATATTATTAAATGATTAATAATATTAGTAAGTGAATAAAATGTTGGTAAATGATTTAAAGTATTATTAGTGAACCAATAATACTAGAAGGTGAATTAATATTATCTAAGTTAATAATATTATGTGAATTAAAGGTAGTCGTTAATTAATAATAACACTATCTAGGCATGATAATGTTTACAAGAACTTATTGTATGTATGATATCTATGTGATTACATAATCGATGTTATGCATTGACTAATTGAAAGACTAATTATAGGTCTCTCAAAGGAAGATAATTTAACTACATAGTGGATAGAAATTTATTTAAATAGTCAAACCTACGATCGAGGCAAGTTTCTAACTCAACTTGAGTTATTATTTTCAAAGAATATTAGTGAATAATTATTGATGATTATTCACGTCTTTATTGATTATTGAAATTAGCACTTTGCAATGCGAATTGAATTCTGTTCTCATTGTTATTGAACTATGAATTAAATTAAAGTTCTTCATTTATGAACTGTTTTATGATAGATCTATGCTAATTGTATCGACTAGATCAAGCATGTCTAAATTTGTTAAATCAAATGGATTTTAAATAACCGTTCTTATTAATTGATATGGTAAGAACTCTTGAATAGAAATGGACAAATTTGATTAGGCATGATATCAATGTCGGATTATTAAGTGTTTATGCATAAATCACGGGGTATGAAAGGTGATCCCTTGAATACCAAAACTTATTAAAAGGTCCAGCTTTAAATCACTTTGAGCACCTTGGCAAATGTTCATGGTTATTCAAAACCACTCGGTTCATGTTATTCAATTATCGAATATTCAATTGTTGATTATTAATTCATGTTCCTTCACAATCTTATATTATTGTTGAACATTGAAGGCAATATTTCTTTCTAAGTCATGATATATATCCTTTGTCTTTATAAACTTGTGAAGCAAATTAGTTGCTTACTCTTGCTATATCATGACCTCTATTTTCGATTAAGCCCAAGAAGGATCTAATCACGAAGGACAAGGGCAAGGGCAAGATCCGGAGTAATTTTAGAATGAATGTTAAATTAGTTATTATCTAATGGAGTTTCTTGAGTAACTATTTGTATTATAAATGGTGTATTTAAAGTTAAGGTTAGAGAGACCTTGGGACCATGTTTTAAGACTTTTGTATAATGAACAATGTATGTTTATTATTTCGAAATAGTTATAGAATGCTTATGATGATGATAGGATCGTGAGCACTGAATCTGAGGTTAGAGAACCTGGATTTGGGGGCGTCACAGGAATTGGGGAATACATTGTTGGAACATGAAACCTTTGGCTTATATCATTGAACCTGGTGGCCATAAAATCTGCAAGCTCCCCGAGTTGATAACTGACAAATTTTACCTCTCGACTTAACTGACATGTGTTCCGATTAAATTTTCGTTGGAGTGCTTCAACCATAGCAAGTGTCTGAATCTCAAAACCCGCCTGAAGATCGATAAATTCATCTTCAACACGATGATACAATTTGTTAATTTCTGGAGCGTCCATCGGTAATTTCCCTTTCTCGAGAATCACAAGTCAATTTCTTATTTCGACCAAATCAGCTTTCACAGAATTTTGATTTTGTAAAATCTCATTCAAAACAGTCATAACATCAGACCCATGAGAATTTGGTAAAGAAGATGAAGATGAGTCAGTAGTAGGAGAAATAGGAGGATGAGAGGTAATAGGAGGATCAGGGAGACGGCGAACAAATTCACCAGCATGGAAAGTAATGTGAGATTTTGTAAAATTGGCAGTGTCAATAAGCTCATGATTTGTGACAGAAATTTCATCATCAAAAGAGATTTTAAAATGTGTAAAAAATTTTGTTAAAAACTTGCTGTAAGGAAGACACTTCTTTGTTTGACGAATACAACTTTGCATATGTGACAACATCATTTGAGAAAATTAAAACTTTTGCCCTTAAGAATCATAGCCACAACAACTAAATCCTGATAAGTGAAATCTGCTCCACCACCTAGTCGTGGGAACAAATTATATCGAACCAACTTATGTAAAACACATGCAGTAGGACACACACTCACAATTTTTGGTAGAGACAGAGATGAAAGAGAATAATCATTCATAACTATATGAAGTTGTTCCAAGGGATGGAAAGGAATATTAGCAGCACCTTTGAGAGTGAAAGGACAAGGTCCAGCGGAAGAAATACCAAGAATGCTACCAAAATCAATACTTGTAAAAAATAAGGACTTACCCTTGACAAATGTGGTAAAACAGTCCCCATTACATTCAAGATTAGTGTAAAATTGTTGGACTAACCGAGGATAAGCAATAGTAGGAGGAAACAACATAGAAGAAATGTTGCAATCAATGAAGAGTTTTTCCAGAACAGAGTGTTTTAGATAAAATAGATCCAGAGATTTTTCATACACAAATTGTTTTGTAGCAAAGGAGTTTTTAAAACGAGTTTTGAAACTAGGTCCTCTAAAGAAATTTTCTTGCAAATCAAAGGAGGATGAGAATGGATTTACCAGATTTGAGGGAGACTCTGGTTGTGAGAAAAACTGTTCTTCATCCATTGGTTGCTTCAACTTCCCTCGGTGAGACGGTTCGACGTCTGAAGCTTTTAGGAAAGAGAAACTAGAGTCTGAATCGTCGGATAAGATTGTGGCATCAGACGCTACATGCACAGAGGATTTCTTTTGCACTCGCTTGGATTTCATTCTAGGTCCAGTAACGTTCTTCAACGAAGATCCGTCATCGTTTTATTTTTCAGACGATCGCTTTCTAGCCCTGGTTTTCCTGGGGTTATATATTTGTAAAGATGAAACGAAGGGTTTTTAGTGAATGATGGAGGTGTGAAGTCTGATTTAAGAAGAAGACGGAGGATATAAAAGCACAAGAATCAATTAAGAGTCTGTCACCGAAAGACCTGCGTCTTTTCAAATTTCTAAAAACTGTTCGGCTGCTGTTTCGTATTTCAAGGTGGAAATCTTTACGTTTCCTAATTAATTGATATCCAGCGACTTTAATAGAATAGTTTAAACAGATAAGGAATGTCAAATAGATATGCTTTATCAAATATCATGCAGAAAAAATAAATAATACATATTTATATAACCTGCATATAAATACGTATATCACAATTATATCATGCACATTCCAAGTTCTCTCCTTAGCATGCAAAACCTTTCTTCACTCAAGGGTTTAGTAAAAATATCAGCCAACTATTTTTCTGTTGGAATAAAAATTAGTTTAATTAATCCTTTTGAAACATTATCCCTTAGAAAATGATGTCTAACTTCTATATGCTTTTTACGTGAATGTAATACATGATTTTTAGAAATATCTATAACACTAGAATTATCACAGTATATGGGCACATTATCACATAAAATATCAAAGTCACATAGAGTTTGTTTTAACCATAAAATTTGAGAGCAACAACTCCCTGCAGCTAGATATTCACCCTCAGTGGTTGATAAAGCAACTAAGGTTTGCTTTTTACTATGCCACGTAATAAGACTATGACCTAAAAATGTGCAAGCACCACTGGTACTCTTTCTATCAATTTGACACCCTGCATAGTCAACATCTGAATAACCCATTAGTACAAAATGATTGCAGATTGGACAAAATAATCCCAAATTGATTGTACCACTTAAATATTTAAAAATCCTTTTAACAGCTTGTAAATGAGATTCTTTAGGTTTTGCTTGAAAACGTGCACATAAACAAACACTATACATAATATCTGGTCTAGATGCGGTTAAATATAATAAACATCCAATCATACCTCGATATTTAGTTACCTCCACATCTATACCTTTGTCGTCAGACGTAAGCTTTATTGAAGTGCTAATTGGTGTAGCCTTTGAATTAGATCCTTCAAAACCAAACCTTTTGAGAAGTTCTTTTGTATATTTGGTTTGATGGATGTACATACCGTTCTTTGTTTATTTGATTTGGAGTCCCAAAAAGTAATTAAGTTCTCCCATTAGACTCATATCGAACTCCCTGTGCATACACTTAAAAAACCACTCACAAAGAAGATTATTAGTAGCACCAAAAATTATGTCATCTACATATATTTGTACAATAATAATATCTTTATTTTCATGCTTAATAAATAATGTAGAATCAATCTTTCCTCTAATAATACCATTTGAAAACAAGTACTTACTCAACCTGTCGTACCAAGCCCTTGGAGCTTGTTTTAGCCCATAGAGAGCTTTCTTTAGCTTGTAGACATGATTTGGATACTTCTCATGTTCAATCTAGGAGCCTGTTTTACATACACCTCTTCATTGATGTATCCATTAAGAAAGACACTTTTTACTTCCATTTGATAGAGTGTGAACTTCTTGTAACATGCAAATGCTAACAAGATGCGGATGGACTCTAGTCTTGCGACTGGTGCATAAGTTTCTTCATAGTCTATCCCTTCTTGTTGATTGTATCCTTGAGCTACTAGCCTTGCTTTGTTACGAGTGATAGTTCCATGCTCATCAAGCTTGTTCTTGAAAACCCACCTTGTTCCAATAATAGAAACATCTTTAGGAGGGGGCATAAGTTCCCAGACTTGGCATCGTTCAAATTGCAGAAGTTCTTCTTGCATTTCCATTAGCCAGCTTTGATTTAGGATAGCTTCCTTAGCATTATTTGGCTCAACTTGGGATAGAAATGCTGAGAAAGCACATTGATTTTGCAATCCTCTTCTTGTAGTGATTCCTTTGTTTATATCTCCAATGATGTTTTCTGGTGGATGGTTCTTGAGATATCTTGTAGTCTTTGACATTTGTACATCATGTATCACTTCTTCTTGTTGAGGAAACACTGCTTCAACTTCTTCTATTGTATCATGTTATATATCTTGTGAGTTTTCCAATTCATCTTGCTGTATTTGTTCATTTGGTTTGCTGAATAGATTCTTCCGGTTTGCTGGATTTACTAGGATCTCCAAGGTACCTGCATCCTCATCTCTTTCTTTTGGAAGATCATTGTGAGTTTCATTAAATCGAATATGAACAGATTCTTCAACACTCAACTTGTTAATGTTAAATACTCGATATACTTTACTATTCTGTGAATATCCAATGAAAATTCCTTCGTAAGATTTAGCATCAAATTTTCTGAGATTGTCACTAGTATTTAGAATAAAGCATTTAGATCCAAAAACTTTGAAGTAACTTATATTAGGAATCTTATTATTTAACAATTCATAAGGAGTCTTCAAAATAATTGGACGAATAAGTACTCTATTCAAAACATAACAAGATGTGTTTAAAGCTTCGGCCCAAAACTTTTTAGGAAGTTTACTTTCTTGTAATAAAGTTCTAGCTGTTTCTTGTAATGTCCTATTCTTTCTTTCTACAACTCCTGTAAGGCCCCAACTTTTTATAAATGAAGATTTAATTTCCTCTATTTATTATTTTGAAATAGTAAGGGTTGAATTGATTAATGTGGTTAGTTATGGGTAAAATGCGCAAATATTTTTAAACAATCAAGTGGTTATAAAATACTCATTGTTGTCGGGAAATATTCGTTTGGTCGTGGAATATTCTTACTGTCGGGGAATATTCGTACGACGGCACAACCTTGTGTGGGCCCATAACGAAAAGCGTTTGGATGAAGAAAGCGACAAGTATAAGTTGTTTATAAATAACAGTAGCGCGATTATTCTGAATTATCTTGTTGGAATACCGGTTGTTAAAACACGATGTCTGGCGTTGTTGCCAAGATGAACACGCAGTATTGCACCAATTATTGATTCTTACGTGAAAGGCCTTTACTCAATAATTCTTACGAATTACCAGCTTCGATATTTTATTTTATTGATTCAATAATTGTTGCGTTGATATTTTAAATTACTGTTGTTTCAATAATTGTCACTACACAATATTTTCCATTATCGAATCAATAATTCATATTATCTGAATAATATTATTAGAAAATATTATTGGCAATGTCTAGAAACTTCTGTCTAAGGAGAGGTTTGGTCACCTAATTGCGCGCCAGTAAAGAGAAATTCTTATTGGAAAGCCCTTTCTTTCCTGGGAACGGCCTGGTTGCCAGTACTATGATTCTGTAATATTATTTGTGAATAATTAATTATTGATTTATATGATGAGGAAAATATTGATTTTATGTGGATATAGATGGAGAAATTTTTTAAAGTGACAATTGTTAAAAAATTGATATTTTATCTTTTCTGATAAAATAATATTTTATTATATTATTATAATAGAATAATGATGATATTTTTACAATAAATGTGGGATATATGAGTATATGAGGAGGAAGAGTATTTTTGTTGCATTAAATGATTAACACATGTTTTGTGTGTCGGTGGACCCCATTTCTTTACTGAAATTTGATTATAGCCTGTAAAATCGTCCGTATGTGAATTTCGGTCAATTTTTGTTTGGAATTTGGAAAACCTTTCTTCTGCAAAGTTGTAGAGAATTGAATTTCTTATAAAAATCGCGAGATTCGAATTTTCTGATAAAATTGTTATTTAATATGAATTATTGAAGTTCTGAAGTTCCGAAATAATTGATTTTTGGAAGTTTTATTTATTTTTGTTAATAAAAATGTTTTTTATATGTTGTGGGCATCTTTAACATGTGCATGGTGGTGAATTGATTCAAGATGTGGTAGTATGAATTTTGTTTATATATAATATTATTATATTCAATTTTACGCTTTGGTGTTCTAAGCAATTTCCTATAAATAGGGTGCTTGGGTTAGAATTGAAAATCACACCGAAACTAAAGATTTTTCTCTTTCTTTCTCTCTATAATATCGGCGTATTTTGTGAGTATTTTAGTACTTTGAGTATTGCTATACGGTCTGAAGTTCTTTCAAAGACTATATCCAGATTTCGAATCAAGTACTATTCTTTCCGAGGTAAGGGATATTATTTTTTAAAAATGATATTATTTCTTCAATATCATTATGCCAAAATATTGGTTGGAACTTTTATCGATTTGGAACTTTTTCATGTATAGGAGTTACTATTCATGAGTTCTTATTCACGAGTATTATTCACGAAGCACGATGATATTTTTTGTGAAATTTTTATCTTTCAATTATTTGAGATTCTTATTCACGATATCGCCACTATTCACGTGATACTCGGCCTATTCACGAATCGACACTATTCACCAAAAATTAAATTTTCTTTTACGTGTCCAAGATTATCTCATTATGATTCCTATCTTTGATTGGATCTATGTTTTGGTCTTTATTCTTGAATTTTACTCCACTCTGGTTATTTATGAAGTATTTTTGAACTTGGATTGTTTAAAGTAAGAATCCTTAATATTTGTTCTTTTGTTTCACTGGATTCGTTTTTCTTTAAAATATTTTTCATCATCCTCAGTCCTAAATGATGATATTACTAAATATCTTTGGCCTTTAGTGCAAAGATGAATGATTTTCTGATGAATATCTTTGGCCCGTAGTGCAAAGATAAACAGGTGTTTAGATGAACATGACCAACTAATGAATATCTTTGGCCCGTAGTGCAAAGATGAACAGGTGTTGAGATGAACATGACCAACTGATGAATATCTTTGGCCTGTAGTGAAAAGATGACTATTTGATTCAAGATGTATATTTATTGATGTTGCAGGGATAAAATATCGATGATGAACTTTTAAATTCATAGATGATAGTAAATTTCATTCTCTACTTAACTCTTCTAATGAATTATTGTTTCCGCTGCAGTTATTGATCTAAAACTTGTTGTCTATTGTATTCTATCAGATTTTTCCCTGTTGAAGACTAAGGATAATTTGTTGTACATTATCTTAGTCATAATATTCTTTACTGGGCTAGTTGAGCTCACCCTTTTCCTTTTTGTTCCATTTTTTTCTCAGGAGACGAGAATATAGCGGGAACTAGTCGGGGTGTGGAGTAATGGTTCAAGACAGTTATTTTAGTAGTCCTCACTATTTTGTAAAATAGTGTATCAATAATTGTAATGAGGACTTATTTGAGTGTGGATATTGTCTAGAAGACAATATTTGTATTTAAACTCATAGTTTATGTGTTGTCGTATTTTACACGACAATTGTATTAATGAAGTTGTAGTTGTTTCTGTACCATGTATTTGGCGACTCAGAATGGGTTGGATGGAATGGACCTATTTTGGGGGCGTCACAACTCCATTCTATTGAGGGGTTCTAGGAGCTGAAAATTCATGACTGATTCCCTTTTGATCACAAAATATTATAAAGTCTTTTCGAAACTCAGTATCATGATCACTTCTTATCCTTACAAGTTTTAGGCTATACTTTGTTTCCAAGTTTCTGATTAATTTCTCAAATTCCTTAAATGCTTCATCTTTAGTTCTCAAAAATAATACCCATGTATATCTAGAGAAATCATCTACTATTACAAATGCATAAAACTTACCATTTATACTAGGATGTCTTTCTGGACCAAATAGATCAAGATGAAGTAGTTGTAAAGGGGACGAGGTTGATACCATGTTCTTTGCCATAAATGATGTTCTTACTTGTTTCCCAAGTTGACAAGGAATACAAATTCCCTTCTTTTCATATTTTATTTTCGGCAACCCTTTGACTAGATTCTTTGAGGATAATTTCTTGATTAAATCCATGTGAACATGTCCCATCCTCTTGTGCCACAAATTAGCCTCATCTTGTACAGATGCTAGACATAATTCTTCATCCTGTTGCTCAAAATCAATAGTATATATATTTCCTTCTCTTTGTGCAACTAGAGCAACATTGTTAGTACCATGAGAAATAGTGCATTTTTCTTTATCAAAACTAACTTGGTGACCATTATCCATTAGTTGGTCGATACTAATAAGATTAAATTCAAGTCCATTAACAAGGTGTACATTATTAATATTTACCTTACCATTTCTATTTTACCTTTTCCGATTATCTCATGAGTTTCGATTATCTCCAAATGTAATCGTACCATTTTTCTTCTTGATTTTTAGCTCCACGAACTTTGTTTTGTCACCAATCATGTGACGTGAGCATCCACTATCAAGAATCCATTTTTGAGATGGAACCCTAGCCTTGAGACATACCAGTCAAGAAAACGTAATTCATCCTTTTGGTACCCACATCTTTTTGGGTCCTTTTATGTTAGTTGCAGGTAAATCATCCTTTTTAACTCATACCTTTTTAATCTTATTTTTCTTAAAGTAGTTTATATCTAAATGACCTTTAATGCCACAATTTCTACACGTTGTGAAGGGTGAACAATAATTTAATCTAAAACGTGATTTTGACTTCAGCATTTTCATATTACCCTTTTTCATGCATAGAATTATAACCAATTCCTTGTCTTTCAAAAGTAGGTCTTTGTTTACCCAAAATGACATTTAAATTTTCTTCTCCTTGAACGAATTTAGCAAGAGATGATTTTAGTGAAGCTATTTCTTTTTGAAGTTCGTCATTAGGAGAGGTTTTAACAGGCGATTTATCACTAAATGCATCAATACACACATCTCTCATTTTCAGTTCATTAGTCAATTTTTGGATTTCATTATTCAAGAAATTTACCCTATTGAAAAGTATTTTGTTGTAATTATCTAAATAATTGATTTTAGCAATAAAAACATTTTCTTCTTTACATGTAGATTTCTTTTCATCTATTAAAGAGTCTACTTCACCCATTAATGTATTTACCAAGTCTTTTAAATATGCATTCTTTTCTCTTAATTTATCATTTTCTTGTTTCAAAGAATTAAGCTCAAAATTAGATACCTCGTTTGATTCACCTTCTATTCCCATGAAGCATACTTGAGCTATCTCATCCTTGGCATCAACTTCAACTTCATCTTCTTTTTCATCACTCCAAGTGACCACTGCCTTGTTTCTTTTATAATCTTTGAAGTCTGTTTTTTCTTTATTCTTTAGTTGAAAACAGTCTTTCTTGAAGTGCCCTGGGCGTCCACATTCAAAACATGTCTCCTCAGTTTGCTTTCCTTTGCCTTTATTTGAGTTGAAGATATTCTTTCGTTTATTCTTCCTTTGTAGGAGTCCTTTGAGTCTCCTTGACATCATGGCTATCTCTTCATCAGAATCATCATCAAGCTCTTCTTCATTTCCTGCATTAAGAGCTAAAACCTTTCTTCGAGGAGTTTCGTCCTCATCATCATACCTTTTTAACTGATGTCCATATTCCTCAAGTTCACCAAAAAGAGTTAGCGTGTCCATAGTAGATATAGTAGAGGAATGTTGAAGAGTAGTGATTTTAGAGGCAAACCTTTTGGGCATAGCCCGAAGCAACTTACGGTTGATCTCACTTTGAGGAATAGTCTTGTCCAGCAATTTCAAGGAGTTTATAAGAACTAGAAATCTTGTTTGAGCTAGTTTGATGGTTTCATCTTTTTTGAGCTTGAACATTTCATAATCGTGCATGAGCATGCTTAGCTTGACTTCTCGTACTTTTGAAGTGCCTTCATAACTTACAACTAAAGTATCCCACATCTCTTTGGCTGTGTTGCATGAAGAGACTTTATCTATCTCGGATTGTATCATGCCGCTGAGAAGTGTGTTCATTGCTTTTGAATCATATGAGACCATGTAGATTTCGGTTGAATCCATTTCTAACAGAATCTTTGGTGTCCCATCATCTCTTCGTGGAATAACTGGCCCGTTCTCCACAACCCACCATTCCCAAGGATCTCTTTTAAGATAGATCCTCATTCGGAATTTCCAGAAGTTGTAATTTTCTGTTCCAAACAGCAAAGGAGGTCTATTAGTTGATTGACCTTCTTGATTGTTGTTCCCGAATTGTGTCATGTCAGAATCTTTCCCTACAAGTCACCTTTAAGACCAAGTAAGTAGAGCCTCGCTCTGATACCAAATGAAATTCAGATATGACACACTTAGAAGGGGGGGTTGAATAAGTGTGGGAACAAACTATGACCAATTTTTAAACTTTAAATTTTAACTATTGAATATAACCTACTGTATCGAAGAATGCAGCTTGCTGAATGAATGCAGTCTACCAAATTGAATTTTTGTTTAAGAAAATATCTTGGTGAATTTATAAGTCAAATAAAATACTTGATGTAAATACAATATCTCAAGATGAAGCAAAAGTTTATATTTTAAATATTAAGAAAACTAATTATCTTGAGAAATATTAAAGAAAATCAAGCAATAAAATAATACCAAGATTTTTTACGTGGTTCAGCTATTACCCTCTATAATAATAGCCTAGTCCACATCCAATACCAACTAGTATTGGAGACTCACTTTTATTTCTTTAAATAACCCTTGTTACAAAACAGATTCGATCAAATTGAATTACAATAATTCACTTGAGCACACTTCCTCCTTGTGCACCAATGCACCCCTTAAGCACCTAAGCTTCCTTGAACCTGTTTGTAACTTAAAACTTAATCCACCTGGATTAAAATCCTTTAGACAACACTTAGTCTAAAAATATAATATTACAATTATAGAGGTCTAATGATCAAAGCAAATAAGCAATTTAACAATGCAAGACTCAACTAATGTATGCAATGATTAATTAATAACAGAAGGATATTACCGATTTATAAATTTCCGCTAAATATTTCAATATAATCGTAATTATAGTAGAAGACAACAAAGAAATTTCAATTGCACCAAAATATCAAATAACTTTTTCAATATATAAGTGCAATAATTGATTCAAGTGTTGTAAATAAGCACTGATATCTCTGTTAAATTTATAGGCCAATAATATTATCGTTTTACTCTAAGAGATAAATCAGTTCCGTTTTAAACATATAACCATTTATTTTCGTTGAAACAATGTTTACGTTGCCAACAAATTTCCAGAAGATAAGTAACACTTTTTATTTTTGTTGGAAACAATTCAGAAGATATAAACTATGTCAAAGATAACCCATGAAATAAGTTTCGTGTAAAAACTCAAATAGTCTATATGAATAATACTTGTCGCCTCATAAATGATACTGACTCTTTCAAGCATAATCCTTTTGAGAAGATAACCCACTAGCATATCACAGAACTCTTTTTCAAAATAATTTACTTAACAGAGTGTTAGTTCCGTAATTCTTGCAAAGTGCCAATTCACAAATATCAAACTCTTCTCAGTACAATCATTATCTTGTATTTCCAAGAAATATGCAATTTAAACTTCTAATAGATAATGATTATATCTATGCCATTTATGTTTCCAACAACTTTTAAGTTTCCAACACAAATTCTTTCATACACGTAAAACTCAATTAATTCGAACAATACTCTTACGCATGCATGCTAACAAAATAAAATCAGTTCTCTTGATAATAGTTAGCAATAAATAATATATTTTAGACATGCACAAAAGATTGAATCATTTTAATACACATATATAAAATGTTATAGAGCCTTGTATCGAAAAATCGAATATTTGCAATGACCTTACATATTTTTCTTAAGACTCAAAAACATCTTCTTTCTTCTTGAATAATCCATCAAACAATTCTTGATACAATTTGTTGAAATTCACAATGAAGAATTTAGTACCAATGAACAAGTCATCATCAAAACATTTGGCTAGAATGTGAATTAATTAACAGAATAGGATTTGACTTGCTCAAAAATAAAAAGTCAAATCAGACAGAAAAATCATAAGTGGACTTAAACTTATTATCCAACTCCATACTATCAATTTAAATATTCAATCACGTGGCGTAGGTCCTCCCAAACCCTCCACACCTATCAAATTATACTCCAACCATTTTAATAAATAAATTTTCACCTAAAAGACGTATTAAAAAAACAACCAAGATAGAAATTTATTTTTAGGTAAATTGGTCAATTGACCAATAGAGTCCTGACACGCAGGCGAAATTTTATATATGTCAATATTCTATTGACCAATTGACCAACTTACCAAAAAATAAACTTTATGCTAACCGGATCTCTTCTTTAAACGTAGTCTTTCTTTGGATTCGCAGCTATGTAGGGTCCATCTCGAGATAGATAAACGGCAAGCAAAGTTGTCAAATAGTCTTCATTATGTCCTCAGTTTCTATGAACAACCCTAAATGATTTTATTCAACTCATAATCACAATTTCTGCCCCTTAATTTATTATTTATTGTTTCTCTTTTTCAATATATACTTATTCACATAAATGCTTATATATATAGTCTTCTACGTTCCATTATTCTTTCCGGACAAAGTCAAATATATTTCTTTAAATTAACAATTTATGCTTTCATTTATAGTTTATATATTGAATCTCCAACTTCGAGAATCATAATTCTAATATGATTTTATTCTCCAAAGTTTAAAAGTTTTACAATCCCGTCTGGTGAAATTTTTGCCGATTCAATCACATGATCAATTTTATATATTTGGTCGCATTTTATTTATTGACTTTTAATTGATTTATAGACAGTGTAGGACATTAAAAAAAAATACAATAAATCTGATTCTAGAAAGGAAATTCAAACATAGATTATAATTAAATAAACTTTCATTTGGGATCAAGAAAAGCACAAGAATCAATGCTCAAGAATATCATGCATGCCAACTATATATATATATATATATATATATATATATATATATATATATATATATATATGCTCAAGACAAGTTATTACTTTGGTCTGATCTCAATCCCCTCAACAATTAGCCCCCCTTTCAAGTGCTCTCCCTTAACCTCTCTTAGGCTCATCTTCATCTCTTTGTCATTCCCATCGCTGTAAAAAGAACCAAGCTCAATCTCCGTCCACCCGTCGCCGCGGTCAGAAACGCCTGCCGGTGATCCGTTTTGACGCAAATAAATTGTTCCTCGTGATTTGTAATCGCCAACTTCAACAGAAACATCTGAAGGTATTGAATCTAATCCGAAAGCTCGTCTGGCAAATTTAACAACGAGGTAGGCTCCATAATTTGTGTTTGGTGACAGCATTTGTGTGTTCATTTTTGCGGATATCTCTAGCCAACAAACCATCACAAGCTCGGTAACTTCAGCAAATCTGTTGAATTAATCCGACAATAATTAATTAACATCATGTACGAACAAAATATGGTATCGAAACTGTAAAATTCCCATATATTTTTGTGCATTGCCAAAGTTTTCTGCTTTGTTTTCTTAATAGAGAGAGACAAAAATAGGAACCTTGATTTAAGGAGGGGCTTCCAGCTCCAATAGAGAGAATTTGATGACCATGTAATATGGAGCTCCCTTGCACTTAACATGTAACTTTTTTTACCAGTTACTTTATCAATTGAGAATGTCTGGCAATAAGAGATTTATAGTTCTGTCAGCCACATATTGCATGAAGATTCATGCATCAAATTACTTGAAATGGAATGAACAACTATATATGAAAGTGCCAAATAATTTAACCAAAATAACTACTAATTTGAGACTGGTTGTCTGAGCTCAGGTCACAAGTAATTACTCACAAATCTTTTGACTTTGACTCGACTATAGCAAATAAAGAAAAAACTGTTTACAAACAACCAAAATACAGTGATCATTGATGAAAAAAATCTGGCCCCTTATCTGATAACCTAACCATTCTATAAGAATTGAGAGACAAATCTGGCCCCTTAACTGATAACCTAACCATTCTATATGTGAATTAGGGTTGGGATAGATGTAGTACGTAGTTATATATATTTTCTATTGTAAATACTCTATGTACTTGATAATAAATAAAAAACATATTTCTCTGCTCCCGTGGACGTACCCAAATTGAAAAATCACGTCTGTGTCGATTATTTACTGTCGTGTGTGTCAATATCCGATCATAACAGGGAAGATGTTATAGATGGATTAATATACCTTGCTACCTCCATCAATGAGAAGTGGACTAGAAAGCTTCACAAACAACTCCTTTTTCGATGTAAACGACACCGGAAACATTAACCTTGAGATAATTTCCCTATAATCCGATGGCAAGAATTTTTCCCATAAGTTATCGGATTCGGCTGCTCTCCGGACGGCTGATGAGACAATTGAAGACTGACACACATCCTGAGGCGTCGTGCAAGAGAGAACATAAGCAATACAATCGTCCGGCAAAAGATCCAGCTTCATTTCCATCAAAATGATCAAGAAATCAGAAAATGAAAACTAGCATAGGAAAATAAAATAAAATATTACAATTAATATTTCACTTTTGCAGCATGTGGTTTACTTATATTATTTGTGGTCAAAATGGTGAAACTGCGAGTCTAAGATGACATGAGTTGGACACATAATGAGGACACCTAAATTATTTATAGAGTGGTGATCATCTATAACGCGGCTCAGACGCTAGGAGATGTGGTCTTCCACGTGGCAGAAATTTAATTGGTTTAAGGTTTGGCAGACGAGTAATGCTACAGACACAAACTATTCTACAAATATTTTATAAATTACAGATGTGACATATTCTAACTCAGCATATTGATCAACAAGGCCCCACATAAAAAGCTGAAGTAGAGTATGTCACATCAACAATTTGAAAAATGTTTGTAGAATAATTTGTGTATGTAGTATTATTCTTGACGAACACTACAAAAAGTTTGACTAGCCATTTGATCAAATGGGGTTTGCCACGTTTGATTGATTACTACATGAAATATATCCGTTTTGGTTAGTTCAGAAATTTAGGTTCGGCTGGAAAATGAAAGAAACATGCTTTTGATAAATGCATGTTTCGGCTGGAAAATGGTGTCTCTGTATTTATTAAGAGTGTAATTTACTTGCCTAAGATGAAGGACAATGTCTAGACCAAATTCTTATTATGTATTCCTTATGTCCAATAATACAAGAGTAATTTTTATTTTTATAAGTCGATTTGAATTTATTTTTAAATTCCAAATCGATGTCTTTCATTTAAATTTTGACCGTAATAATTTTTTTAAATTGATAATACTTTTTCGATAATTTACCATTCGTAAAACGAACAAAATTGATTGAACACAAAGGAATATATATTTTTTCATCAGTCCGAACAAATTAGTAAGACTGAGCCGACCAGAACATCTTTTGGATGAGTTGAAAAGGCCATGAATTATTGAGAATTAAACATTTAATAGTTGAGATTTGAGAAGTTTGCAACTTATCGGAGTAGTAGCACTTTCTATCATGGAAGTGGTTAGCAGAGAGTTTATTTTTGGGTAAGTTAAGTTGGTGATTTGATTGATAGAATGTTGTGCATGCATGCGAGGCTACATGTGTATAAAGCGTTATTTGAACGATTAACCAACTTATCAAAAAATAAACTTCATGCTAACCGGATCCTTCTATCGGAAATATCTAAATTTGGTCCATAACTAGATGCCGCAAATAGTCATCAATCATGTTTTTATATTCTTAAATTGTTTTCTTCACATGTTGGCTGATCGGGTTACCATGAAATTAACTTCATAGTAAGTTGGTCAATTAACCAATATAGTGCAAATAAAAAAATCATCTCCCAATTTATGTGTCGATATTATATTAATCAATTAACCAAAATTAACTTCAAATTAATCACTCCCTTGTTGGCAGTCCACAAGAAACATCATCTATGTCCGTGCCGTGGATACTACGTCCTTGTGCAATAATGTTTATTTTTGCTTTTGATAAATAGTTGGGATAAAGTTTATTTAATTGAAAATGCTATTGACGTGGCATTAACATCCTATAAGTTTTTTTTAAGATATTGGAAAGAAAAGAGAAAAAGAAGAGTATAGGTTACGGAAGAGAAAACAATAATTTCTTTTCTTTTCTCTCATTTTATTCTTAACGTTCTGTTTCTGAGTTTTAAAATAGACAAAAATAAAAAGAAATGGACGAAAAATTTAAATTTTCTTTCTAATTCTTATATTTTTGAGTTTTTTAATAAAAGGAAAAGAAAAGAAATAGATAGAAAACTTGGCCACTTTTCCTACCAAAGTTTTCCGTTTAAAATTGGTCTGATTTGGACGGAAAAAAAATTGAAATAAATAATATTTTTATAATTCTCATATTATCCTCGACTTTTAATATAATAAATTTTAAATTACAACTCATGTCCTCAATTTTAAATTTTCTATTCTTTTCTATTAAAAACTCAGAAACAACACAAAGGAAAACTTCAAGTTTTCTATTTTTTTCTTTTCTGTTCTAATTTAAGTTTTCTATTATCTTTTTTTTGTTCAAAACTCAAAAACAGAGTGTAAAAGTGAGAATTTTTTTTTTGTGTGGCCAAAAATCACACTTATTCTCTCTTTTTATTTTTTTTCTCTCCGAGCTAAAATTTCAAGACATTTCTTTTGTTTTCTCTTCATTTTTCTCTTTAAAAAAACTCCCAAGATGCATAATCTTTTTGTATTCTCTTCTCATGTTTTTTTCCTTCTCAAATTAAAACCCAGACGCACGGTAAATATACTTCATCCTGTCCAAAATTTTGGAATTTACTTTTTGAGGTGAATTTGAAATATTATTAAATTAAAATTTATATAAATTATTTTATTTTATTTTATTGACAAACCCCCAGTGCGGAGCTAGGCTAGGGAAGAGTTTATTATTGATCAAGTAAATCTGAATTACAAATATGATAGAGTGGAGATTGAATCTCGTCTATCCAAGATTAAAATCCATTATGAGAAAAAATTAATTTAATCCAAGGGTTAATTGATATTTTGATCATTGTACTAGAGGTCGATTGTAAGATTTCAATTTTTTATAAATAAGACTTATTTTTAAAAAAAAAAATATTATATTAAATAGTAAGGTGTTGATTTAATAAATGTTATGGGTGTTACATGCCAAAGATATTCTGTCAGAGAATATTCGTTTTGTCGAAGAATATTCGTACGACGGCGCCAAAATAACCAATCATTAGTGAGCCTCATAACAGAATAATTATCGGATATAAAAAACGACAGAAATAACCCTTTTAAAATTTGACGACACAAGTTTTACCGTTAATTGTTGAAATACCCGGTAATAAAAGAACAGTAACACACGTTTTTTCACAGTAGCACGCGGTACTACACAGTAACACATTGTATTGCACAATATTTTTGATTATTGATTTAATAATGGCTACCGTAGTGGTCACTCAGTGTTTCATTCAATAATTGTTATAGTAGTAATTGCATAGTCTTTCATATTATTGATTCAATAATTGCTACAATAGTAATTGCATAGTCTTTCATATTATTGATTTAATAATTGTCACAGTAGTAATTGCATAGTATTTTATATTATTGACTGAATAATTGCTACAGTGATAATTGCATAGTATTTCATATTATTGATTCAATAATTGTCACAGTAACAACTGCACGGTATTCCACATCATTAAATCAATAATTGTAACAACACAGTAACTCATATTATTTAAAAGGATATTATTAGTTAACACTATTGGTAATGTCTAGAAGTTCTGTCGAGAAAAGGGGTTATGTTATATAATTGCTCGCCAATAAAGAGAAATTCTTATCGAAAAACCCCTCTTTCCTAGGAACGATCTGGTTGTCAGTATTGCGAGTCTATGATATCTGTGATATTAATACAGTAATATAAAAAATTGATTTATAATAATAATGGTGAGTAATAAAGAATGATAATCTTAAAAATGTGTAGCATGCGTCCTGAAGTGTGAAATGTGTGTCCTGAAGTGTGAAACGTTTGTAAGAATAGTCCAAAAGTGTGTAACGTGTGTTGTGAAAATGTGTAAAGTGTGGATAACTAATGGATGGTGTAGATTAAAAGCTATCTAAAATGTGTAACATGTTGATAGGTGATAAACGATATAGATTAAAAGTAGCCTAAAATGTGTAACGTGTGGTGATATTGATGTGGGTTAAGTTTTTGCTATAAATAGGGGGGTTAAGCAGAAGGATTTTCATAACTCTCTTGCTTCCTTCCACTCTCTATTAGTGTAAGTGTCTTTGAAGTGCTAATGTTGTTTTAAGTTTTGGTGCTCCAATTGTTCAGGTGAGTTTTTATAATATATAGTTACATAAGCACTCACACACATCGCACAATTTTTTCAACTCTTCCTTTAGAAGACTCTTTCTTTGGAAGATTTATTTTGAAACCTTCCTTTGGAAGATTTTTTTGAAATATTATTCATTCTTTCAAAAGTTATTTTGAAATATATACTCTGATTTGTACACTACAAAAAGTTATACTATCAAGTCCGAGTTAGTGTAAACTATGAAATTTATTTGTGGTAATTACTAGTTATATTATAAATATATATCTAGATTGATAAACTTCATAGAAAATAGTATCCAGTCGATTGCTAATTGAGGTAAGGGATATTATTTTCTTTCATACTCCATATTATGGTAAGAAATTGTTATTCGTTTTTTTAAATTTTTTATTAAACGGTGAAAAGTTCTAAACTATATAGAACTTCCTTAATTAATAGTCTAAATAGTTTGCGCTTCATCTAATATCTTTTTACCTGAATCTTCTTATTGCACTTTATATGTGCTTCATGTGACGCCCCCAAAACAGGTATACATCACCCATCTTGAGTCGCCAGATACATAGTACATAATTCAAATACAACTTAATAATACAACTGTCGTGTACAATACGACAAAACATAAACTGTGAGTTTGAATACAAATATTGTCTACTAGAGAGTATACAAACTCAAAAGGAGTCCTCATTACAATTATTATCACACTATTTCACAGAATAGTGAGGACAACTAATGCACCATCTAGGACCATTCTGTTCCCCGACTAGTCCCAGCTACATTCTCATTTCCTGAAGAGAACAGTGAAAGAAAGGGTGAGCTCAACTAGCCCAGTAAGAAATATTATGACTAAGATATTGCAGAATAAATTATCATTAGCCTTCAACAATGTTAAACTGATAAAATATAACAAACATCAAGTTTAACTGCAGCGGAACAAGCAATCCATTAAAAGAGTCAAGTAGAGAATAAAATCTACTATCTTTTATGATTTAAAAGGTTTTTCATCACTTTTATCGATGGGACTCAGCTTAATAAATAATCCACATCATCGAATCACCCCTGCACTACGGCCAAGGATATTCTTTAGTATCACGACCACGAATTATCCATGCACTACGACTAAAGATAATCATGTTTTCATCAATCGGTCCCCGATCATGCCATAAAACAATTCATCTTTGCACTACTGACCAAAGAGAATCCATAGCCATAATCATACCAAAACTCATGTCCCATCAACGCACTATGGGCCAATGAGAACTTTTTCCACATCATTTGTAACATTACGGTTATGATTATACCGAATAATCCTCAGTCATAATCATACCAAGTCCATCTATGCACTACAAAACCATGTATGACTTTCAACAAAATATAAAACATGAGGATGATGACAATGATATAAGAATTCAATAAAATAAGTTCAAGAATTAATTTATCTAGGGCCCGATAACGTCCAAATTGTAAACACGATCATCGCTTTGTAGAGTAAAATTCAAGAATGCTTAGAAGAATATTTCCATAAAAGATATCGGATGAAGCCTTGAAATATCAAGGATATTCCACTAATTTCATGGAGTATAGAAGTCAAAGTTTTAACCAAATGAGTATAATAAAGAATAGAATAACAAAAAAAATCACCACGCATGCGATAGATCGCAAGAGGCGAAGTTATTCCAATGTAATAATAAATAATCGGAACTAGGTCCTGCGTAAAAGCATGCATGACGGTATATTCAACAGAATAATAATAAAATGGAACCAGTCCGACGTAAAACGCACCGACATGATATTCCAATGTAATAATAAATAACGGAATTGTGTCCATGTAAAACGCATGCATGTGATATTCCAACGAGTAATAATAAATAATCTAACCGTGTCCCAAGAAAACGCATGCATGTGATATTCCAAATGTAATAATAAAGAATGGAATATTAGAAGAATTTCACCATGTATGCAATTATTTTCATGTATTGCGTTATTCCGACATAATAATAAAGAATGGAATAATGTAAGAATTTCACCAAGTATAGGGTAGCACAGATATCTTTGGTTATTCCAACGTAATAATAAAGAATGGAATAATGTAAGTTCTCTTCATAAATAAAAAGAAAGAGTACCCACTACGAGTACAACAAACAATATTCCCTACCTTAAAAAAAAGCTGGATAATTGGAATAGTGAGGTAATAGACTTCTTCTTCTTTCTCTCTATAATTTCTCTCTATAATAATTGCTCTAAAGCTTTTGTAAATTGGTGAGAAATGAAGGAAGAATGAGCTTCTATTTATAGGAAAATATAGTTTCGATAATTGCACGTTTTGGGGCTCAAAATATTACAGTATAATACCTTCCTCTTTTTTTTCATTTTTAATTTAGTCCTGCAAGTATTATCAAACTTGCACCAACTCCCCTAATAGTAAATAATGTGAATCAATAGTAAATCATGTGACTCAATAGTTCTAATCATGTGATAAAAATAATTACAGTATAGTACCTCCATCTATACCTCCATTTTTAACTTAGTCATGCAAGTATTATCAATTTTGCACCAACTCCCCTAATAGTACAAGAATGTGATTCAATAGTACACACATGTGAACAAATAGTTATATAAACATGTGAATTAGTAGCAATTAATTGCTCATTTATCCGATAAATTACCCGATTTATCAATATAATCCCCCAGACATCAATTATCATCGGAATAGATGTCGATTTTCATTAACACAAACAATTCCAACATAATGAAACTATTTTTATCAACAATATAAATTTTGAAATTTCAAAGTTTGACTTTTTCCCGAAAAAGTCAACTGTTGACTTATTGACCAAATAGTGAACCCCAGAAAATTTTGTGTTTATAGACTATTTTTACTAATTTCATCGTTTCACGTCTCTAAATTCAACTCCGAACACAACTTCAATTTTAATAACATTCATCATTAATATTATAACTCACAATATTTATCAACCAGGTCGTTCCCAGGAAAAAGGGGGCTTTCTGATAAGAATTTCTCTTTATCATGCCAGTAATTAGGTGACCAAATCTCCTCGATGTAACTTCTGCATATCAATCAATATTGCAAATAATAATATGAATAACTTTGTCGTCTCAATCTTTGATTTAATAATATATCATATTATGCAGATGATATCGTAACAATAATTGAATCAATAATATGAAAGATATGATGCAAAGAATTATCGTAGCAATAATTGAGTATAATCGAGTGACTTCTCACGTAAGCATCAATAATCAATACCGCAATCTTCTTATACAACCACGCCAGACATCGCATTATTAACACTTTGGGTGTGTCAACAAGCTAAATCTGTAAAACTTCCGCCAGTTATTTTCATAAAGTATTTTTGTCGCTTTCTCGGTCCGACAATAATTACGCTATGGGGGTCCACCAATGATTGTACTGGTCCGTATTTGATATTCCCCGACAAAAAGAATATTCCCCGACCAATCGAATATTATATAACAACTTGCGTTATTTGCAAAATTTATAAATATAACCCACAACTATAACATTATATCAAATCCACACCATAATATTTAAAAAATTATTTTGAGAAAATTAAATATTTATTCATAAAATCTGGGGTCTCACACTTCATATAATATCTTTTCACCTGAATTCTTTTATTGCATTTTATACATTATATATAGTTGAATTATAAACCTTATATATTCTATTTTTGACTGTAATCGAATTTTTTGATATCATGTTGACAGTTTGGACTTTCTTGAACTTTGAACAAATTAAATTATAGATTTCTAATGTTTATTCTTGATCTTATTGTTCTTTTTATTTTTATTCATCATTTATGTGACGCCCCCAAAATTAGGTATACATCACCCATCTTGAGTCGCCAGATACATGGTACAGAATTCAAATACAATTTAATAATACAACTGTCGTGTACAATACGACAAAACATAAACTGTGAATTTGAATACAAATATTGTCTACTAGAGAGTATACAAACTCAAATGGAGTCCTCATTATAATTACATTATAATTATTATCACACTATTTCACAGAATAGTGAGGACTACTAATGCACCATCTAGGACCATCACTCCGTTCCCCGACTTATCCCAAATATATTCTCATTTCACAAGAGAATAAAGTGAAAGAAAGAGTGAGCTCAACTAGCCCAGTAAAAATATTATGACTAAGATAATGCATAATAAATTATCATTAGCCTTAAATAGTGTTAAACTGATACAATATAACAAACATCAAGTTTAATCTGCAATGAACAAGCAATCCATTAAAAGAGTCAAGTAGAGAATAAAATCTACTATCTTTTATGATTTAAAAGTTTTTCATCACTTTTATCACCGGGACTCAAATTTTAATAAATAATCCACATCATCGAATCACCCCTCGCACTACTACCAAGGATATTCTTTAGTATCACGACCACAATTATCCATGCACTACGGCCAAAAATATTTGTGTATTCATTAATGGTCATGATCATGCCAACAACTCGTCCATCAATGCACTACGGGCCAATGAGGACTTTTACCACATCATTTGTAATATTACGGTTATGATTACAATCAATAATCCCTAATCATAATCATACCAAGTCCATCCATCTATGCACTACAGCCACAGATGACTTTCAAAAAAATATAAATACGAGGATGATGACAATGATATAAGAATTAAATAAAACAAGTTCAAGAATTAATTTGTCCAAGAACCAATAACGTCCAAATTGTCAACATGATATCGCTTTGTAGAGTAAAATTCAAGAATGCTCGTAAGAATATTTCCATGAAAAGATATCGGATGAAGCGCAAATATCAAGGATATTCCACTAATTTTATGGAGTATAAAGTCAAAGTTTTAACCAACCGAGTAAAACAAAGAATGGAATAACAAAAGAAATCACCATGCATGCAGATTGTGATATGATGCGAGTTATTCCAATGTAATAATAATTAACGGAACTGTGTCGGTGAAATTCACACCAACAGGATGTTCCAATGTAATAATAAAGAATCTAATAACAACAAAGAATCACCATGCATGCGGTGATTGAATAGACATATTATTCCAACATAATACCAATAAAGATTTTAATCAGTCCTGCCAGAAAACGCATGCATGCATGTGATATTCCAATGTAATAATAATAAAGACGAAGCGAATTGTCAAAGGCCAAACGCATGATGTGATATTCCAAATGTAATAATAAAGAATGAAATAATGTAAGAATTTCACCAAGTATAGGTATCCCATGATACAAAAGTTATTACAATGTAATAATAAAGAATGGAATAACAGAAGTTCTTTTCATGAATAAGAAAGAATGAATACCCCTGATGAGTACAACAAATAATATTCCCTACAAGTACAACAAAATAATATCCCTTACCTTAAGAAGAAGAATACTGGATATATGAGTAGTGAAGTAGCAAAATACTTTTCTTTCTTTCTCTCTATATAGTTCTCTCTCTAGAGTTTCAAAGAATTCGTGAAGAAATAATGAATGAATGAGCTTCTATTTATAGAAAAATAGATCGATAATATAGTAATTAACTCAAAGAACCAGTCCAGATTGATTTACTTTAATCGACGGTCCATATTTAAAGCAAAATCTTTTAAATAAAATATAATATATTCTATTTATAATCTAATAAAACGAATAACTTTATAAAAGATTTTACTATGCAAATACTATGCAGTACTATGCAAAACACTATGCATAATAAAATATAATATATTCTAATTATTGTCTAATAAAATAGATAATTTTATAAAAGTATTCTATTTTATATAAAAAGATTTTACTATGCAAAACACTACTATGTGCACTATATGCAACACTATGCATAATAAAATATAATATATTCTATTTATAGAATAACTTTATAAAAGTATTTTATTTTATATAAAAAGATTTTCCATACTATTACATTAATAATACTAATAAAACAAAACCGAGTGACTTATCACGTAAGCATCAATAATCAATACCGGTGCTACTATGCAACCATGCGACATCGTATTTCTTTTACTACCGAAAAGTAGTTCAACAAGATTCACGGTAAAACTTCCGTCGTTATTTTCATAAAATATTTTTGTCGCTTTTCTCAATCGCATAATAATTCCGTTGTTGGTCCACTAATGATTGTGTCGTTACGCACTAATATTCCCCGATAAAACAAATATTCCCCACCAATCGAATATAATTTGACAACTCAGCATACTTTTCAAAATTTTAAATACTACCCACAATTATAACATTATCTCAAATCCATACCATAATATTAAAAAAAATATTTCGAGAAAATTAAATCTTTATTCATAAAATCTGGGGTCTCACAATCTCCCTCCTTATAGAATTTCTCGCCTCGAAATTTATGTACGCACTGGTATCTTCAAGAGGTGAGGATACCTTGACTTCATTTCAGATTCTAATTCTTGAGGTATAACCTTTGAGTGTTGAATACGATCCTTCTTATCCAAGATTTTAACACGTAGCTCCTCAAACGTTAAATCTTCTACTATCTCGTCTAGTTTTAATTCAATAATGTGGTTCAGGTCGTCCACATATTTACGTAACATCGATACGTTAAAAAAGTTATGAACACGCGACATATTTGGCGGTAAAACGAATAAGCCACAGTTCCTACTTGATCGAGGATTTCAATTGGGCCAATTAAATCGAGGGTTGAGATTTCCTCTCTTCAGCAACTCTTGCTTTTAAAATAACGCCCTCTTGAACCTTCTTCTTCACATTCATCAGCTCCGAGTGTGTAGCTTGAGCGGCTTTAACTTTATCGATTAAAGTCGATTCTACTCGTATATTCGTTATCTTCACGTGAGTTCGTATATTCGCCTTGTAAACGCATACGATCTTCTACTCAACACGTCAGCTATCACGTTCATTTTCCCACGATGGTATTGAATGGTACGATCGTAATCTTCAATAGCTCGAGTCAACGTCTTTGGCGCGTGTTACGTTCATTTTAGTTGAAGAAATATTTGAGGGTTTAAGAAATGGGTTTTGTACTGGGGTCAATAAAAATTCGATTTCACGCCTCTGAGGGGTAGGCTAAGAAGTCTTCAAGAATACGTCAGAAATTTATTAACAATAGAAATATCATTCAAAATCAGAACCCTCATCCAAGACTTGGATAAGACGTCACATTGATACCTATCAACTTGCCATCGCTCATTCACGACGTCGCCTACGTAAAAGTCCGGCTTTGTTGCATTCCACACAAGAAAGTCAACAACGAAAAGGACCGAGGCTCTTTACTTATGGCTTGATATGACAATGATTGACTTTAGTGGTTTGGTTGTTGAATTCGCATAACAGGTTGGTTAGGAATATGAAAGCTAACAACCTTACGAAAAGCATGATGAGTAGTTAACCAATCGATTCCTAAAATCGCATCAAAAGCAAGTATTTTCAAAGAGACAAGATCGACACGTAATGTGAAAGTGTTGATTTGAACAAGATTTATAAATAGTGGAGGTAACGAAGGTTTCTCCCAACTGAGTTTAAACAGATATATCAAAGTCTAACTTCTCCGGAGTTAACTTCAAACAACATGGAACACAACTAGGTGAAATAAAAGAGTAAGTAGAACCGGTATCTTACACGGTATAGACTTCACAAGAGTTTATGACTAACATACCCGTGAGAATTTTATTCAGGTTCCTTGTCACGAAAAAAAAACGCTCTCTCTTAAACTACCGGCTTTATCATGTCTGGGACATCCTTTGGCATCACTATCCCAGCTGGACTTGACATCACCATACGATAAAATCGAGCTAGGTGACCTTCTCTTCCGCAATTAAAACACGTTTTTGGATTGTTATGCATAATTTTGACTCGATGTCTCCCTCATGTCCATTTGAAACATACGACCGGTGGTCGCTTCTCCTTCCTTTGAAACGGGTCTTTGGTGCCGACGCGTCTTCCCTCATTGTTGAACCTTCTTCTTGAAATGTCCATTCTTATTGTTTTGACCATGATTACCACCGGCGGTTACCATTTCTCGCATGTTGATTCCTCCATGCTTATTGTCACCGCTTTGATGGTTGTTATCACCCAGATTATCATTTTGTTTACCGCTTCTTTTTGTCATATTGACTCATTATCGCGCTCCATTAATCGAGCCCTATTTACAACATCCGAATACAAACACGGTTTATGAGAAATAAGATATTGACGTATCTCCGGCCTCAAACCTAAAACATCCGCGTCATTCACTCTTCATTATCAACCAAGTGGGACGCAAATCGGGACAACTCGCAGCAAACTTGGCTTCAGATCTTTGCGACACGGTCATGTTGTTTTCCTCCAACATGATAAATTCCACCTCCTTCATGTGACGAATGCTTTCGTGAAAGTACTTGTCATTGAACAACTCTTGAACTTCTCCCAAGACATCTTGAGTCGGCCAGTCGGGGAGTACGTTTCTGATTCCCACCAAAGATCCGCTTCTTCACGCAACATAAAGGTGGCAAGGGAACCTTTTGCTCCTCGAGCATCCCAAGACATCAAATATCTTGGTGATCTGTTTTAACCATGTCTCCGCCTTAAGTGGTTCTGGATTTCCCAAAAACTCCGATGGTCCCAGCTCCTTGAATTGCTTAGCGGTGACCAACCGTGGGTTGCCATTGTTTTCTCCTTCATTATGAACAGGAGCCGCTTTCGCCTGATGTTGCATGAATTCTAAAAAGCTCCTAAACGTAGCGTCGTTCGTCAATTGATCAGTGTTGTTGTTTACAGGAGGATTATCACCATCCTGTTGCACATTGTCCTGATTATTGATCTGTGGTGAATCAACAGTCTCCTGTGCTCCATTGTTATTCTCAACATTCTCGGATGTCATTTTCAGATATTACCACAAAACAAAGGTTAATTGACATGTAACATATTATCCCTATATTCTGACTGACCAATTTAATACCAAATAAACTTAGGTAGGTCATACTAGCGAAGGAATTCCCCGTCTCTCCCCTCCTAGTTCTATTCTTACATCCTAGCCAGGGATCATATCCCTAAGCTTTGATACCAACTGCGACGCTCCCAAAATTAGGTATACATCACCCATCTTGAGTCGCCAGATACATGGTACAGAATTCAAATACAACTTAATAATACAACTGTCATGTAAAAATACGACAAAACATAAACTGTGAGTTTGAATACAAATATTGTCTACTAGAGAGTATACAAACTCAAAAGGAGTCCTCATTATAATTATTATCACAATATTTCATAGAATAGTGAGGACTACTAATGCACCATCTAGGACCATCACTCCATTCCCCGACTTTGTCCCAAATTTATATTCTCATTTTCCAAGAGAATGAGGAAAGAAAGAGTGAGCTCAACTAGCCCAAGAAGAAATATTATGACTAAGATAATGCAAAATAAATTATCATTAGCCTTAAAAACAAAGTTAAACCGATACAATATAACAAACATCAAGTTTAATCATAGTGGAACAAGCAATCCATTAAAAGAGTCAAGAGAGAATAAAATCTACTATCTTTTATGATTTAAAAGGTTTTCATCACTTTTATCGCTGGGACTCACTTTTAATAAATAATCCACATCATCGAATCACCCTCGCACTACTACCAAGGATATTCTTTAGTATCACGACCACAATTATCCATGCACTACGGCCAAAAATATTTGTGTATTCATTAATGGTCATGATCATGCCAACAACTGTCCATCAATGCACTACGGGCCAATGAGGACTTTTACCATATCATTTGTAATATTACGGTCATGATTACACCGAATAATCCCTAATCATAATCATACCAAGTCCATCTATGCACTACAGGCCACAGATGACTTTCAAAAAAAATATAAATATGAGGATGATGACAATGATATAAGAATTCAATAAAACAAGTTCAAGAATTAATTTGTCCAAGAACCAATAACGTCCAAATTGTCAACATGATACTGCTTTGTAGAGTAAAATTCAAGAATGCTCAGAAGAATATTTTTATGAAAAGATACTGGATGAAGCGCAAATATCAAGGATATTCCACTAATTTTATGGAGTATAGAAGTCAAAGTTTTAACCAACTGAGTAAAATAAAGAATTGAATAATAAAAGAAATCACCATGCATGCGGATTGCGATGATGTGTTATTCCAATGTAATACTTTTCTTCTTTCTCTCTATAGTTTCTCTCTGTAGAGTTTCAAAGAATTAAAAGAAATAATGAATGAATGAGCTTCATTTATAGAAAAATGGATCGTATAAGAATTAACTCATGAACGGTCCAGATTGATTTACTTTTTAATCTGACCATCCATATTTAAAACAAAATCTTTTAAAGAAAATATAATATATTCTATTTATAATCTAATAAAACGAATAACTTTATAAAAGATTTTACTATGCAAATACTATCGCAGCCTTATGCAAAACAATATGCATAATAAAATATAATATATTCTAATTATCGCCTAATAAAAATGTATAACTTTATAAAAGTATTCTGCTTTATATAAAAGATTTTACTATGCAAAACACTACGCACGGTACACTTTATGCAACACTATGCATAATAAAATATAATATATTATATTTATAGAATAACTTTATAAAAGTATTTTATTTTATATAAAAAAAATTTACGTATTATTACATTAATAATACCAATAAAACAAAAAGCGAGTGACTTTTCACGTAAGCATCAATAATCAATATCGTGTCTACTACGCAACTACGCCAGACATCATTCTTTTACTTTTATTATCGAGTAGTTCAACAAAGATAATTCGGTAAAACTTCCGCCGTTATTTTTATAAAATATTTTGTCGCTTTCTCATCGAGATAATAATTCCGTTGTGGGGTCCACCAATGATTGTGTCGTTGCACGAATATTCCCTGATAAAACAAATATTTCCCGACCAATCAAATATAATATGACAACTTGCATACTTTTCAAAATTTATAAATACTACCCAAAACTATAACATTATCTCAAATCCACACCATAATATTAAAAAAAATATTTCAAGAAAATTAAATCTTTATTCATAAAATTTGGGGCTCACAATTTATATCATTGTCATAATCCTTCGATTTAAAGTGTGGTGAAAAATTCTTTTTGGCCGAAGTGCAAAACAGTAATCGTTGATTGGCATGATTATGACTAGGAACTATGAATTGGTATAATCATGACCTTTGGTGTTATAGACAAAAAGGATAGTGGTGAACGTTCTTATTGGCCCGACAACAGCGCCAAAAACTTGTTGTCCGTTTTATATACTAACAATATGCGCAATTGCACACGATTAATCAAGTAATATAGAAGTAAGAAATGATGTCAAACCCACAAGGAACAAATACTAACAATTACACTAATTACAAAGTTTTTTTTTACCAATTTAACCCACTTAAACAGTCACTCCAATTAATTTGTGAAAAATAAAACTAATAAACTAACAAAGATTGATCACCAGATGATTAAAATATAGGAGTAAAATTTTTCCAATTTCTTTGCAATAATCTCCTTACCGTATATCCCTTTATTTAATCCAATGAGTTGTCAACTAGGATTTTCTATCAACTTATTAACATTTTTCAATGAATAATAAAAGTCATATTTTAATTATTTTGCTATTTTCATGCAAGACACTTCAAATAGATTCATTAAACACAAACTCCTAACAAAGTTACGCATGGCATATAAGTACTTTCGTCTCATACACTATTATGTTATCCTTAACAAGAATTAACAAATTCATGTGTTATTATATTCAAATCTAATATAAGATTTCCTCTTTCAATTCCATCAAAGATATCATATTAATTGTTGGCCAAATAAATATTTAATTAAGCACAAAATATAATAATCAACTCAATAGGATCAATAAGGAGAAATAATAGTAATTGAATTACAAAAGGTTCCATTATACCCCTAATTAGAAAATTACTTCATCACAATAAAAACTAGAAGATTAAAATTAAATAACATCTCAATTACAAATAATGAAATTAAGAGAAGAAGAAAAACCCTATTGAGAAATCTCTAGTCTTCAAGCTCCAATCTTTGTCATGTGAGTTCTTCAACGAAAATCTCCAAGTCTCCATAGAAGTGGCTCTCAATGAATTGCAGTAAAAAAATTCTCCTTAAATTAAGCCAAAATACAGTATTTATAACTCCTAATAAAACCCTAGTACATTAAGTAAATAGAAGTCCGGCTTTGAATCAACTTTGAGCTGATAGTCTAATAATAATAATCTAGAAGGGGGTTAACTAAATTATTGTAAATAAAAAATTTATCTTAGTTCTTTTTGAATTTTTAGTTAATTAATTCGCGGTGTTAGAATATAATATGTAAGATAATAAAAATTCAATCACATAAATACTCCTTCAACAGGAGTAGAAGCCTTTACAAAGTTTTATAAACAAACTTTCAACTTTTCACAACTACCTATCTTGGACATCAAGCTCACAGCTCCCTCCTCAAGCTTAGTTGTACCTTCTTTTGAGTTCAGTTCTATTTTATGATTTGATCTTGAAACAACAGCTTCTTCTTCACCTCACAAGTTCAATAGAGACCCAACTCTCAGCTGACCTCTCTAAGATTTTGGTATTGGTCAAAGAATTGCTCGTCTTTCTTACAGATACATAAAATAAACTAATCTACCCCTTTTTCTTTTTTACAAACTATTTTACAATGATGTGCTTCTTAAATAAACAGATAAAAATTAAAGATCAAAAATTTCAAAGACTTTAATATAAAAATTTGCTTCTTGTTAAGCAAATGTGAATTTTAACTCTGTTATAAAGTTTAAAAACTTTTATATTTGTGTAAAAATACTTCTTGATTAAGCAAATAAATAAATTTAAATGTATGTCAAATAATGCTTTTGAATAAGCAGATAAATAGTTTGATGCAAGTTTATAAGGAATTATTTATTCTTTATAATAAAGAATGTGTTTCTATGGAATTAAACAGATATAGTTTTTATGATAAAATTTTAAATAACTTTTATACTATGCAACAAGTATTTTGTGAATAAATAAATTTATGATCAAATACTTGTGATGATAGATCACTACAAAAAAATGGACATTTGGCAACGAATTTTCGAGCAACGACGTATAAAGTCGTTACAAAAAATGCATGTTTAGTAACGAAATTTGTCATTTGTTACAGTTTGTAAAAGGCTTTCATTTTTTGTAACAAAATTCATAGGTCGTTGCAAAATTTAGTTGCAAATTCGTTGGTGGGAAATTTAAAAAAAACCGCCAAATTTATTTTTTTGTTGCCGATGTGATTTCTCCTCATCGTGGGCAACGGAAAAAATTTTGTTGCTATATTTTGTTGCCTAATATGGGTCACATTCATTGTCAACAATTTTTTTTCATTGCGTATTTTATACATTTTTTTGCAACGACTAGTAAATTGTTGGCCCAAAATTTAGATAGACTCAATAAGCACGTTTCAACATCTTTTTTTCACATTTTTATATTTATGATCAAGTTTTTAATTAACATTTTCTTTTATTTTGTTCCAAAACATGTGTCATGCTACTTTTGAATTATCACGACTTTACTATTATGTTATGTTGTGTAACTTATTCTAAAAGTTAGAATATCACAATAAAATACAAAAACATTCAATACCATACTCAAGTGATAAGCTGACTAAGGTATTCTCCCATGTGGGTTTATAAATTATGTTGTGCAAAGTTCTTTGATGGCCTGGATGATGACTTAAGTGAGTCCAGTTTGTATACCTTATGTGTTTCTGATATGTCTTTGGTATTCGGTTCTTTATTGTAGAATTCCTCACTTCAAAAGATACCATGAAACTTGTAGAAAACCAAGGGTGGAGAGCCACAAAGCACATAATATTCCAAAGCAGAGGCACCAGCTTCCCATTAAGTCAGTCACTCCTCTAAAGGACAAGAAGGATGAGCAAAGTAGGAAAAGAGAAGATTCAATTAAAAAAGAAACGATGTTATTGAAAGTTGAAACCAAGTAAGCCCTCCCCACCCCCACCCCCACCCCACCCCACCCCTACCCCTACCCCTACCCCACCCCCACTCCCCACTCCCCACTTCACCCCACCCAAAAAAAATAATATTATGTGATTATGTATACACCTCTTACCCCCCACCCCACCCCACCCCACCCCACCCCCACTCCCACCCTCACCTCACCCAAAAAAAAAATAATATTATGTGATTATGTATACACCCCTTACCTCCATCCCAACCCCCACCCCACCCCACCCCACCCCATCCACCTTACCACACCAAAAAAAAATATTATGTGATTATGTATACACCCTTACTCCCCCCACCCCACTCCACCCCACCCCATCCCACCCCCTCCCACCCCCCCCAAAAAAATAATATTATGTGATTATGTATACATCCCACCCCCAAAAATAATAATAATATATCAAATCAGGCCTTCATGGAACTATAATCATATTAAAATGGTTAATATGATTTTTAACCATAACCATATAGTTCCAACCCACATTATCCATATTAAAAATGGTTGATATGATTTTAGTTCTTAAATAGTTGGTTAACCATATTTTGAAAACCAAAACCAATCCATAACCATATTTTGCCAGGTCTAATTGAAACCAAGTAAGCCCTCCATTCTGGAATCTGGGTTTGGAGACCTACAAAACCAAGTTTAGAAAAAAAAAGGTCCTTTGCATAACAAGGTTGCAGTAATAATCAGAAAAAGTAACAATTTAGAGGCCACCGTTATCTCAACAAACTGTAGGTTTTGGGATAGATGGTGTTTTGGTTAACCGCTTGAAGCTTTGAGGTTTTGTTATAAAAAAAATTAACCAGAAATTAAGGTCTTCAGATGAGGCTGACATTCAAGTAAAACTCGAAGCCACAAAGAGGAAGCTCCAGAAGCGCTACCAACAAGCTGCGAACAGTTTGTCTATGAATTTTAACCATTTGTTGCGCTGCCCTTTTTCTACAGTAAAGTGGCTCACATTTTTTTTTTTTGCTAAATTTAAATTGTATTAATAATTTTACAAAATTTATGGGGGGCATAACACCAATGGTGCAATAGATAACAACATGCCATAACTGGAAAATGAATAAGCAAATAATTAAGCACAAAAATATTAGAACAAACCTGCAGCTTGAGCCTTAACCGATCTGGCATTGGCAAGAGTATACCGGAAATAAAGCATACCCTATGATGGCAAGAGTATACTAAAAATAGACTTTAATATTAATAATAGGCTTAAGTTTTGATATTACAATAAAGCATTAAAAATTCTTGACCCAAAAGAACCCGAAGAACCCAAACACAAAAACAATGAATCTCGTATGTGTTGGGAAAATATCACCTCCCAAATACTGTTGTCTTTGATAAATTAGACGGATAATATATCAGCACATACCAAACAGATTAAATTTGCAGTTCCACCAAAATAATAACCATGCAGAAAATAATGAGTAAAAAATATCCAACCACGAGACACAAAGATTTTTACGTGGAAAACCCTCTAAAACTAAGAGGTAAAAACCACAGGACAAACTCCGAAGAATTCACTAGAATAATATGAGAGAATACAAAGATATCTTAATTTGAGTACAAACCCAAATTACTTAACCACAATAACTATGTGATGGAACCCAAATAAAACACCCTTTTATTTGAATTATCTTTCTCTCTCTCTATTTTTCTAAAGCTTCACAAAAGCTTCTCTCTCCATCCTTTCTCTTAAACTCTTGGATGAGAGTATATGTTTTTGTGTTGGTGTAATTTCCTTCTTCCTTAGCCTTCCTTTTATAGCCGAATGGAACTGAGAGGAAGTAAATGAGGGAGGCCAAATTTTCAATGGGCGGGGACTGAAGAAAATTCAACACGCGGGGCAATAAATGGGGTGAGGAATGTTGTTGACCAATAATCTTGTAAGACCCCAACTTTTATGAATATAGAATAATTTTCTCGAAATATATTTTTGAATATTATGGTGTGGTTTTGATATAATGTAATAGTTGTGGGTAATATTTACAAATTTTGCAAAGTACGCAAGTTGTTATATAATATTCGATTGGTCAGGAAATATTCGCTTTTAACAGGGAATATTCGATAACTAAGACAATCATCAGTGAACCACCACAACGGAATTATTGTTTGGATTGAGAAAAACAACAAAAATACTTTATATGAAAATAACGGCGAAAGTTTTACCGTTAACTCGCTGAAACACCCGGTGTTAAAAGTACAAAGAATACGCGTGGTCAGATAAGAAGACACCAGTGATTGATTATTGATGCTTACGTGAGAAGTCACCTCAGTTATACTCAATTATTGCTATAGTAATTGATGCATCATATCTCTCATATTATTGATTCAATTATTGTCACAAAGATCATTTGCATAATATTTTATATTATTAAATCAATAATTGAGACGACAAAGTTATTCATATTATTATTTGCAATATCGACAATGTCTGTAAGTTCTCACAAGGAGAGGTTTGGTCACCTAATCATGCCGCCAATAAGGAGAAATCTTTATCTGAAAGCCCCTCTTCCCGGGAACGACCTGGTTGTTAAATATTGTGAGTTATAATATTAATGATGAATAAGCTCGTGTTGATTAAAGATAATATCGATAGTTTCATCAGGTCGGGATTATTAGTGTTAGTGGAAAATCGACATCTATTCCGATGATAATTGATGTCTGGGGTTATATTGATAAATCGGTAATTTATCTGGATAAATGAGCAATTAATTGCTACTAATTCACATGCTTATATAACTATTTGTTCACATGTGTGTACTATTGAATCACATTCTTGTACTATTAGGGGAGTTGATGCAAAATTGATAATACTTGCATGACTAAGTTAAAAATGGAGGTATAGATGGAGGTACTATACTGTAATTCGTATTTTTCACATGATTATACTATTGATTCACATTATTTACTATTAGAGGAGGTGGTAAAAGTTTGATAATACTTGCAGGACTAAATTAAAAATGAAAGAAAAGTTGGAGGTATTGTACTGTAATTTTTCGAGCCCCAAAATGTGCAATTATCGAAACTATATTTTCCTATAAATAGAAGCTCATCCTTCCTTCATTTCTCACCAATTCACAAAAGCTTTAGAGCGATTATTATAGAGAGAAATTATAGAAAGAAGAAGAGAAGCCTGCTACCTCACTATTCCAGCATCCAGTTTTTCTAAGGTAGGGAGTATTATTTCTTTCTTATCTATGAAGAGAACTTCTATTATTCCATTCTATATTATTCTCGTTGAATAACTCGTGATACACTGGCCACCCTATACTTGGTGAAATTCTTCCGTGATTCCATTCTTTATCATTCTCATTGAACATCCTGTCAGGTATGCTTTTACGCCGACCGGTTCCATTATTTATCATTCTCGCTTGGAACATCCTCGTTCTGTATGCGTTCTACGCCGGACCGGTTCCGCCTTTATTATTCTCATTGGAATATCCTGTCATGCATTTTACGCCGACCTAATTCCGCCATTTTATTATTTTGTTGGAATATCCATCTGTGCGCTTTACGCCGAACCGATTCCGTTATTTATTATTCTGTTGGAATAACACGCATGTGCGGTCTATCGCATGCCTGGTGATTTTTTTTGTTATTCCATTCCTTATTATACTCAAATGGTTAAAGTTTTCACTTCTATACTCCATGAAATTAGTGGAATATCCTCGATATTCAAGCGCTTCATCCAAAGATCTTTTCATGAAAATATTCTTCCGAGCATTCTTGAATTTTACTCTACAAAGCAAAGATTATGTTGACAATTTGAACGTTATTAGTTCCTCGGATAAATTAATTCTTGAACTTGTTTTATTGAATTCTTATATCATTATCATCATCCTCATGTTTATATTTTTGTTGAAAGTCATCTCATGGCCTATAAGGCATGATGGACTTGGTATGATTATGATCGTGGATTATTTGGTGTAATCATGACCGTAATGTTACAAATGATGTGGAAAAAGTCCTCATTGGCCTCAGAAGTGCATAGATGGACAGCTTGTTGGCATGATCATGACCATTAATGAATACACAAATATTCTCGGCCCAGAAGTGCATGGATAATTGTGGTCGTGATACTAAAGAATATCCTCGGCAGTAGTGCAGGGGTGATTCGATGATGTGGATTATTTATTGTCGAGTCCCAAATGATAAAAGTGATGAAAACCTTCTAAATCATAAAAGATAGTAGATTTTATTCTCTACTTGACTCTTTTAATGGATTGCTTGTTCACCGCGCTTAAACTTGATGGTTGTTATATTGTATCAGTTTAACACTGTTGAAGACTAACGATAATAAATTCTGCATTATCTTAGTCATAATATTTCCTACTAGGCTAGTTGAGCTCACCCTTTTACTTTTATTGTTCTCTTCAGGAAATGAGAACGTAGCAAGGACTAGTCGGGGAACGGAGTGACGGACCAGATGATATCATTAGTAGTCCTCACTATTCAGTGAAATAGTGAAAAATAAATGTAATAATATTGAATTTGAGTTTGTATATTGTCTGATTTACAATATTTGTATTAAAACTCACAACTTATGTTTTGTCGTATTTTTTACACGACATACAGATAATTAAGTTGTATTTGTATTCGTACTATGTATTTGACGACTTCGTAATAGGTGATGTATACCTATTTTGGGGGCATCACAATTGGTATAAAAGCTTAGGATATGATCCCCGCTAAGATGTGAGACTAGAACTAGGAGGGAGAGACGAGGAATTCCTTCGCTAGTATGACCTACCTAAGTTTATTTGGTATTTAATTGGTTGGTCGAGTATATGGATAATATGTCGTATGTCAATTAACCCTTGTTTTGTGGCGATATTTGAAAATGGCATCCGAGAATATTGAGAATAGCAATGGAGCACAAGAGACCGCTGAGTCTCCACAGATCAACAATCGTAATAATGTGCATCGTGAAGGCGACAATCCTCATGTAAACAACAACACTGACCAAATGATGAACGATGGAATGTTCAGAGGCTTTATGCAATTTATGCAACATCAAAGCAGAGCGGCCCCGTCCAAAATGTAGGTGGAAACACCGAAACTCTCGGACGGCTATCGCTAAATAGTTCAAGGAGTCGGGACCACCGAGTTTATTGGAGAGCCAAAACCACTTAAGGTCAAGAATGGATAAAGCGGATCACCAAGATATTTGATGTCTTGGGATGCTCCGAGGAGCAAAAGGTTCCCTTCACCACCTTCATGTTATGCGTGAAGAGGCGGATTATCGGGTGGGAATCAGAAACGTACTCCAAATTAACGCACTCAAGATGTCTTGGGAGAAGTTCCAAGAGCTATTCAACGACAAGTACTTTCCCGAAAGTATTCGTCACATGAAAGAGGTGGAGTTTATCAAGTTGGAACAAAACAATATGATCGTGTCACAATACGAGGCTAAATTTACGGAGTTATCCCGGTTTGTATCCCATTTGGTCGATAATGAGGAACGAATGACGCGAATGTTTTTAAGAGGTTTGAAACCGGAGATACGCCAATATCTTATTTCTTATAAACTGTGTTTGTATTCAGATGTTATAAATAGGGCTTAGTTATTGGAGCGCGATAACGAGTCAACGCAACCAAGAGAAAGCAAATGATGTAATAAAAATACAAGTGGTAACAGTCATCGAAACGGTGACAACAAGCGTGGAGGGAATCAACATGCAAGAAATGGTAACCACTTTGGTGGTAATCATAGCCAAGACAATAAAAATGGACATTTCAAGACAAGGAGATTCAACAATGATGGAAAGACGCCAAAGACCAAAGACCCGCTGATAAGGAAGGAGAACGACCACCCATCATATGCTTCAAATGCGAGGGAGGGACACATCAATTCAAAACGCATGCGATGTCATTCAAAGCATGTTATAATTGTGGAAGGAAGGTCACTTAGCTCGATTTTGTCGCTCACCAAGACAAGTTCAACTAGGATGGAGGCACCAAAGGTCATCCCAAAAAAGTCAAAGCCCAGAGAGCAGCAAGGGAGAGCGTGTGTTGTGACCTCCTGTAAAGCAAGGAACCCGAACGAGGTTATCACGGTAAGCTTATCATAAACTCTAGTGAAGTCTATACCTTATTTGATACCGGCTTCTACCCATTCTTTATTTCTCCTACTTGCGCCAACGCTTAAATTTGACTCCTGAGAAATTAGACTTTGACTTATCTCGTTGAAACTCCATTAGAGAAACCTTCATTACATCCACTGCTTATAAGTCTTGTTTAATTCAAATCCCAGAATCGCACGCTACTTCGTCGATCTTATCTCCTTAAAAATACTTGCATTTGACTTGATTCTAGGAATTGATTGGTTAACTACTCATCATGCTAAAATTGATTGTTTTCGTAAGGTTGTTAACTTTCATATTCCTAATAAATCTATTATGCGAATTCAAGCGACCAAACTATTAAAATCAATCACGGTCATCTCAAGCCATAAAGTTATTCGTTTATTGAAAAATGGATGTCAAACTTTCTTAGCTCATGTCACGGATTTAAACAAAATACGCCGATTTGAAGGATATTTCTATTGTTAATAAATTTCCGACGTATTCCCCTCAAGAACTTCCCGGCCTACCCCAGAGTGAAGTTGTTGAATTTTGTATCGACCTTGAACCCTAAGACAAAACCCATTTCCAAAACCCCATATCGAATGGCTCCTATTGAACTTCGTGAGTTAAAGACCCAATTGCAGTGAATTGTTAGACATTGGTTTCATTCGCCCCAGTACGCCTCCTCGGGGTGCTCCCTATTCTATTCGTGAAGAAGAAAGATGGGAGTATGCGATTTTGTATTGATTATCTGGAGTTAAATCATGTCACCATCAAAATAGGTACCCATTGCCACGTATTGATGACCTGCTTTGATCGCCATAAGGAGCACAATTTTTTTTCAAGATCGATCTTCGCTCGGATATCATCACCAAGGTTAAAATCGAGGATATTCCAAAGATCGCTTTCGTAACTCCAGACGGGCATTTTGAATTCTTAGTCATGTCTTTTGGATTGACTAATGCTCATGCCGCTTTCATGGATATGATGAACCGAGTATTCAAGGAATATTTGGATCATTTTGTGGTCGTCTTTATTGATGACATCTTCATATATTCCAAAAGCCGTGAAGATCATGAGCAACACTTGAGGTCGATACTCCAAAAGCTTCGTGAAAACAAGCTTTATGCCAAGTTGAAGAAATGTGAGTTCGCTCGAGGAAGTAGCATTCCTTGGCACACGAGTATCAAGTCATTGAATATCCGCTGACCAAAAAAAATTGAAGCTATTCAAAGTCGGGACCAACCTAAATCAAGGATCAAGTAGACGAGCTTTCTGATTAGTGGTTATTATCTGAGATTCGTAGAAGGTTTTCTCGAATCGCTACTCCATTAACTCAAATTGACTCGGAAAGATACAAAGTTCGGCCATAGCGAGGAATGTGAGAAGAGTTTTCAAGAACTCAAGAGAAGACTCATTTCAAAGACTGCTCGGCAATACCATCCGGCTTGGAGGGATTTGTCATCTACAAAGATGCTTCGTGCAAAGGGTTAGGATGTGTTCTCATGCAACATGGGAAAGTCATAGCCTATGCCTCACTTAAAACTCAAAGAATATGAGAGGAATTATCCTACTCATGATCTAGAGTCAGCAAATTGTCGCTTTTTTGCGCTTAAGATTTGGAGGCATTACCCTGATGGAGAGAATATGGAGATCTACACGGATCATAAAAGCCTCAAATATTTCTTCACACCAAAAGGAACTCAACATGCGACAACGACGCTTGGCTTGAACTATTGAAAGATTATGATCATACCATCCAATACCATCCCGGAAAAGCGAAACGTGATAGCCGACGACCGAGTAGTAAAATCATACGCGGTACGAAAGTGCAATATTGTCAACGCAAAGGCCCATTTTGTATGACTTGCAAAAGGATGGAGTTAGAGATAAAGACCTGTGGACCCATGTGATGATGGCGAATATACGAGTAGAACCGACTTTTAATCGATAAAGTTAAAGTCGCCAAGCTACGCACTCGGAGCCGATGCGTATGAGGAAGAAAGTACAAGAAGGTGTTATGCCAAAGCAAGAATCGATGAAGAAGGAATACTTCGAGTCAACTCTGCATTTTGTGTTCCTAACAACCCCGATTTAAAGTATAAAATCATGATGGAGGCGCACAACACACCGCTTGCAATCCATCTCGGGAGTACCAAAATGTATCGTGATCTTCAACATACATTTTGGTGGAGCAATATGAAGAGAGAGATAGCGAGTTTATCTCAAGGTGTTTAACTTGTCAACGAGTCAAGGCGAGCATCAAGTACCAAAAGGTCCATTGCAACCACTTCAAATTCCAGAATGGAAGTGGGAACACATTACCATGGATTTCAAGCATCGGTCTTCCCAAGGTTTCTCAAGGCATAGATGCAATTTGGGTCATTGTTGATAGATTGACCAAGTCCCGCTCATTTCCTACCTATACAAGAAACTTATACACTTGAACGCCTTGCTCAGATGTGACATAAACGAGATTGTAAGATCGCATGGTATGCCAAGATCCATAGTTTCGATCGAGACCCAAGATTCACTTCAAGATTTTGGGTTAGTTTACAAAAAGCTATGGGCACGGATTTACGCTTTAGCTCGCAGATATCATCCTCGCATTTGACGGGGCAATGGAGAGGACCATTCAAACTCTTGAAGATCTATTAAGACTCGTGTCCTCGACTTCAAGGAAAGTTGGGACAAGTTCTTACTATAGGTGGAGTTTTCCTACAACAACAGCTTATCGTTAAGTATCGGCATGGCTCCATTTGAGGTGTTATATGGAAGAAAGTGTCATTCTCCAAAGATGTTTGGGATGAGGTGGGTGAAGCAACGTTGTTGGGACCGAGTTGGTACGTGTGACTACGTAAAAGATTCAAACGATCCGACAACGATAAAAAAACCTCACAAGATCGACAAAAAGAGTTATGCCGATCTTCATCGAAAGGACGTGGAATTCGATATCGAGATCATGTGTTGTTACGTGTTGCTCCATGGAAGGGAGTTACGAGATTTGGAAAGAGAGGAAAGCTCAACCCTCGGTTCATCGGCCCATTTTAATCCTCGATCGAGTAGGAACTCATGGCCTATAGACTTGCTTTACCGCTAAGTATGTCTCGTGTTCATAACGCTTTTCACATATCTATGTTACGTAAATATGTGAAAGACCCGAACCACATTATCAAATTAGAACCCGAGATGAGATAGAGGAAGATTTAACGATGAAAAGGTTCCCTGTTAAAATCTTGATAAGAAGGAACATATTCTACGCTCCAAGGTTATACCTCAAGTCAAAGTTTTGTGAAAAAACCACGATGTGGAAGAAATGACCTGGGAGTTAGAATCTGAGATGAAATCAAGATATCCTTACCTCTTCGATATACCAGGGACATACCCTAATTTCGAGGATGAAATTTCATAAGAAGGGGAGGTTGTAAGACCCCAACTTTTATGAATATAGAATAATTTTCTCGAAATATATTTTTGAATATTATGGTGTGATTTTGATATAATGTTATAATTGTGGGTAATATTTACAAATTTTGTAAAGTACGCAAGTTGTTATATAATATTTGATTGGTCAGGAAATATTCATTTTAACAGGGAATATTCGTACAACGGCACAATCATTGGTGGACCCCAATATAATTAATTATTGTTTGATCGAGAAAAACGACAAAAATACTTTTTTACGAAAATAACGGCGAAAGTTTTACCGTTAACTATTGAAACACCTTGTTAAAAGTATAAGTAATACGCTATGGTTGCATAAGAAAGACACTAAGATTGATTATCGATGCTTATACGAGAAGTCACCGCTTATACTCAATTATTGCTACAAAGAATTGATGCATCATATCTCTCATATTATTGATTCAATTATTGTCACAAAGATCATTTGCATAATATTTTATATTATTAAATCAATAATTGAGACGACAAAGTTATTCATATTATTATTTGTAATATTGACAATGTTTAGAAGTTCTATCAAGGAGAGGTTTGGTCACCTAATCATGCGCCAATAAGGAGAAATCCTTATCGAAAAGCCCCTTTTCCGGGAACGACCGTTGTTAAATATTGTGAGTTATAATATTAATGATGAATAAGCTCGTGTTGATTAAAGATGATATTGATAGTTCCATTGTGTTGGGATTATTAGTGTTAGTGGAAATCGACATCTATTCCGATGATAATTGATGTCTGGGGTTATATTGATAAATCGGGTAATTTATCTGGATAAATGAGCAATTAATTGCTACTAATTCACATGCTTATATAACTATTTGTTCACATGTGTACTATATTGAATCACATTCTTGTACTATTAGGGAGTTGGTGCAAAATTGATAATACTTGCATGACTAAGTTAAAAATGGAGGTATGATGGAGGTACTATATCAGAATTCATATTTTCACATGATTATATTATTGATTCACATGATTGAACTATTGATTCACATTATTTACTATTAGGGAGGTGGTGAAAGTTTGATAATACTTGCAGGACTAAATTAAAAATGAAAGAAAAGTCGAGGTATTGTACTCAGAATTTTTCGAGCCCCAAAACGTGTAATTATCGAAACTATATTTTCCTATAAATAAAGCTCATTCTTCCTTCATTTCTCACCAATTCACAAAAGCTTTAGAGCGATTATTATAGAGAGAAATTATAGAGAAAGAAGAAGAGAAGTTTGCTACCTCACTATTCCTCAGATCCAGCTTTTTTCAAGGTAGGGAGTATTATTTCTTTCTTATCCATGAAGAGAACTTCATTATTCCATTCTTTATTATTCTATTGAATAACTCAGATACGCTGCCACCCTATACTTGGTGAAATTCTTCTGTGATTCCATTCTTTATCATTCTCGTCAAACATCCTCGTCTGTGTGTTTTTACGTTTAACTGGTTCCATTATTTATCATTCTCATTGGAACATCATGTCACATGCGTTCTCGCCGCCGACCGGTTTCGCTTTTTATTATTTTGTTGGAATATCATGTCTATGCGCTTTTACGCCGGACCGATTCCGCCTTTTATTATTTTGTTGAATATCCCGTCTGCATGCGCTTTTACGCCGGACCGATTCATTATTATTTATTATTCGTTGAATAACTCGCCTGCAAGGCCTATCGATGCCTAGTGATTTCTTTTGTTATTCCATTCCTTATTATACTCAAATTGGTTAAAGTTTTGACTTCTATACTCCATGAAATTAGTGGAATATCCTCGATATTTGCGCTTCATCCAAAGATCTTTTCATGGAAATATTCTTCTAAGCATTCTTGAATTTTACTCTACAAAGAAGTATCATGTTGACAATTTGGACGTTATTAGTTCCTCGGATAAATTAATTCTTGAACTTGTTTTATTGAATTCTTATATCATTGTCATCATCCTAATGTTTATATTTTGTTGAAAGTCATTTGTGGCCTATAAAGGCATAGATGGACTTGGTGTGATTACGACTCAGGATTATTCTTGTAATCATGACCATAATGTTACAAATGATGTGAAAAAGTCCTCATTGGCCAGTAGTGCATTGATGGACAAATTGTTGGCATGATCATGACCATTAATGAATACACAAATATTCTTGGCCCAGTAGTGCATGGATAATTGTGGTCGTGATACTAAAGAATATCCTCGGCCAGTAGCGCAGGGGTGATTCGATGATGTGGATTATTTATTGTCGAGTCCCAAATGATAAAAGTGATGAAAACCTTCTAAATCATAAAAGATAGTAGATTTTATTCTCTACTTGACTTTTTAATGGATCGCTTGTTTCACCGTAGCTTAAACTTGATGGTTGTTATATTGTATCGCTTTAACATCGCTGAAGGCTAACGATAATATATTCTCGCATTATCTTAGTCATAATATTTCCTATCGGGCTAGTTGAGCTCACCTTTTACTTTTATTGTTCTCTTCAGTGAAATGAGAACGTAGCAGGACTAGTCTGGGAACCCGGAGTGACTTTTAATTGTATGATAAAGATTAGTAGTCCTCACTATTCAAAGGAAATAAAGGAAAATAAATGTAATAATATTGAATTTGAGTTTGTATATTGTCTAGAAGACAATATTTGTATTAAAACTCACAAACTTATGTTTTGTCGTGACTTTTACACACAATACGCTTATATAATTGTTGTATTTGTATTCTGTACTATGTATTTGACGACTCGTAATAGGTGATGTATACCTATTTTGGGGCGCCACAAATCTCCCCCCGAACCCATTGTAGGAGGTAAAATCAGACCCCGCCACTGGAGTCCATCCCGCCAATTCCTTGTAAAATTCCAGCTTGTCACGAGTGACAACTTTTGTCAACATGTCTGAGGGATTCTCGTTGGTATGAACTTTTTTCACTTTCATCAATTTCTTTTCCATCACTTCTCGAAGCCAGTGATAACGAACATCAATATGCTTAGTCCGATTATGATATGTGGCATTCTTGGTCAAGTCAATTGCACTCTGACTATCACAATAAACTACGTACTCATTTTGTTTCAAACCCAACTCTTGGAGAAACCGTTTTAACCACAACATTTCCTTGTCTGCTTCAGTAGCAGCGATGTATTCTAACTTCAGTTGCAACACACTTTTGCAACTTGGACTGCCATGATACTGCTCCCCCTGCAAAAGTAAACAAATAACCTGAAGTAGGCTTCTTCTCCTCAGAACCTACCATGTATGCATCTGTAAAACCCTCCAAGACTGGACTCGTACCACCAAAACCCAAACATAAACTAGAAGTAGCTTTCAAGTATCTGAGAATCCACTTAACTGCTTCCCAATGTTCTCTACCAGGATTTAACAAATACCTGCTCACAACACCAACTGCATGAGCAATATCCGTCGCCAGACAAACCATTGCATACATAAGACTCCCTACAAAGCAGAGAGAAAGAGGAACTCGCCGCCATATCATCTCTCCTTCCTCGGTAGAAGGACACATGCACTTTGTCAACTTAATATGACTAGCCAAAGGTGTGCTAATTGGTTTAGCATCACTCATGTTGAACCTTGCAAGCACCGCTTTCAACATATTTCTCTTGTGACAACCACAACCTTTTGCTTTCCCCGCCACGTAACAATCTTCATACCCAAAATCTGCTTAGATGGACCTAAGTCCTTAATATCAAAGGACTTGAACAACTCACCCTCGAGCTGCGAATCATATCAAAGATCCCCGCCTAACTATCAACATATCATCTACATATAGAAACAAAATAACGGGTTACCATCCGGAACCTTTAACATACACACAATGCTCTGCAATCGTTTCTACTATAACCTCGATCCACCATAAATGAATCAAATTTCATGTACCAACGCTTGGGGGCTTGTTTCAGTCAGCATAAACTTTTCTTCAGCTTTGCAAACCAAGTGTTCTTTCCTTTAACTTCAAATCCTCCGGTCGCTTCATGTAGATTTCTTCCTTTAAATCACCATGAAGAAAAGTAGTCTTCACATCCAACTGCTCAAGCTCAAGATCCATACTAGCTACTAATCCCAGCACTACTCGAATAGAAGTCATCTTCACAACTGGAGAAAAAATCTCATCGAAGTAAATACCTTGCTTTTGAGCAAAACCCTTGACGACTAATCGAGCCTTGTACTTCACTAGTTTTTCACCATCCTTTTTAAGCTCAAACACTCATTTGTTCTTCAATGCTTTCTTGCCCTTAGGAAGTGTAGTCAACTCATAGGTGTGATTCTTGTGCAAAGAATCCATCTTATCCTGCATAGCTCTCAGTCAATTGCTTTTCTCCTTATGAGTCTTGACTTCCTGGAAATCCTCTGGTTCCCCCTCCTCAGCAACTAAAAGATATTCAGATGAAGGATATCTGACTGATGGCACATGTTCTCTAGTAGATCTTCTCAGCTGAGATTCTTCAATATCAGGTTGTTCCCCCTGATCAACACTCTGCATTGGACCCATCACCATCGTGCAAATCTTCATTCTGACCTCCTTCTCCAACTGTGGCATCCTGTACTGGAGATGGAACTTCGCTGAGGTCTGGAACTCTATTATCTCTGGGCTGTGTAGCATTATCAAAATGCTCATAATTTTGGTGCTCATGAAACACCACATCTCTACTCCTGAATAATTTTTCTATACCGATCCCATAACCCAGATCCAAACTCTCAGATCTCCATAGCCAACAAATACACATGTAGTAGACTTGTCATCAAGTTTCGATCTTTGTTCCTTGGGGATATGTGCAAAAGCCTTGCACCCAAATACCCTCAAATAAGAATAAGACAAATCCTTACCACTCCAAATCTTTTCTGAATCAAAATCCAACAAAGGTCATGGGAGATCTATTAATCGTAACAAGCAGTACGAACAGCTTCACCCCAGAATGACTTAGGCAGTTTAGCCATTCTCAACATGCATCGCACTTTCTCAATAATAATGCGGTTCATTCTCTCAGCCACACCATTATGTTGTGGGGTACTAGGAATAGTCTGCTCATGCCGAATGCCATATTTACAATAGTATTCAGCAAACTCCTTTGAGGTGTATTCCCCTCTGTTGTCACTACGAAGACACTTCAATGATTTTCCAGTCTCCCTTTCAACCATAGCATGAAAACTCTGAAAATGCTGGAATACCTGGTCTTTTGTTCTCAACAAAAATACCCACACCTTCCGCGAAGCATCATCAATAAAGGTAACAAAGTACCTATTTCCACACAAAGACTAAATTTCAATGGGTCCACATACATCGTAATATACTCTCTCTAGTAGCTCTGATTTTCTTTTAGCTGAACTACTAAAAGAAACTCTATGTTGTTTCCCAAACAAACAATAATCACAAGGGCTTAAAATAGTACCTTTAGCAAAAAGAATGAGTGACCTTTTTGCTAATAACTGCAACCCTTTCTCACTCATGTGGCCAAGCCTCTTATGCCATATGTTTGGTGAAGAGTCATCCTCAACTGCATTCAACTCACTAGAACACACCTTCACATGAGTCTTGTACAACGAATAACAAGCAACGCCTCTTGCAATCACCATAGAGCCCTTGATAACTTTCCACTGCCAAAGTGATTCTCATAGCCTTCTCTGTCCAAGGCCATGCCAGAAATCAAGTTGAGACGCAAATCTGGAACGTGTCTAACATCCCTCAAGGTAACAATGCAACCAACACCTGTCTGAATGCAAACATCACTAATTCCAATAATCTTGGACAGATCAGTATTTCCCATTCTCACGTACCCAAAGTCTCCAGCTTTGTAAGTTATGAAAAATTCTCTCTTAGGTGTAGAATGATATGAGGCACCAGTATCAACCACCCAATCAACTTTCTGATCATCAACATGCAAGCATTCTTCTTCCCCAAATGAAAGAATAACAACATCTTCGGTAACTGTGGCTGCAGTGTTCTTCTCCTCAACATTTCCCTGCTCACCATTTTTCTGCTTGTCTAACCAGATTCTGTAATTTCTCTTGTAATGACCTTCCTTATTATAATGGAAACATCTATACGTTCCACCTTGTCTGGTCTTTGACTTGCTCCTGTGATTTTTGCTTTTGCTGCGACTTGTATCTCCTTTGTGAGATCCCCTAAAATTGCTTCTGCCCCTGTTCTCTGTGACAAGAGAATGTGTCTCAAAATTTACGCCTTTCGCCTTGTCTCCTCATTATGAAGACTGTCCTTGACCATCTGCATAGTCATTTTTCCTTCTGGAGCTGAATTGCTTAGAGACACCACCAAAGTCTCCCAACTGTTTGGCAACGAACTGAGAAGCAAAAGAGCCTGAATCTCATCATCAAGATTCAACTTCATGGTGGAAAGCTGGTTCACCAAACCTTGGAACTCACTCATATGCTCCGACACACTGCTCCCGTCCTTGTACTTTAGATTCACAATTTTCTGAATGACAAAAGTTTTATTTTGTGCATTCTTCTTCTCATACATAGACTCTAGTGTTGTCCATAAATTGTGAGCATCCGTCTCCTGCGAAACATGGTGGAATACACTTTGATCAATCCACTGCCGGATGTGACCAATAGTCTTCCTATTCATTTTATTCCACTCAGCCTCAGACTTATCCGCGGGATTCTTTCCCTTGAGTTCCAACGGATCATATAAATCTTTGCAATAAAGGATATCCTCCATTCTGGGCTTCCATATCGAAAAATTTGAAGAAGTCAATTTAATCATGGCTCCAACTGATTCCTCCATAAAATTTAACAAAAAGAACCGAGCAAATAACCTTAGCTCTGATACCAGTTGTTGGGAAAATATCGCCTCCCAAATACTGTTGTCTTTAATAAATTAGACGAATAAAATATCAGCACATGCCAAACAGATTAAATTTGTAGTTCCACCAAAATAATAACTATGCAGGAAATAATGAGTACAAAATATCCAACCACGAGACACCAAGATTTTTACGTGGAAAACACTCTAAAACTAAGAGGTAAAAACCACAAGACAAACTCCAAAGAATTCACTAGAATAATATGAGAGAATACAAAGATATCTTAATCTGAGTACAAACCCAAATTACTTCACCCCAATAACTATGTGATGTAACCCAAATAAAACACCATTTTATTTGAACTATCTTTCTCTCTCTCTATTTTTCTAAAGCTTCACAAAAGCTTCTCTCTCCCTCCTTTCTCTTAAACTCTCGGATAAGAGTATATGTTTTTGTGTTGGTGTAATTTCCTTCTTCCTTAGCCTTCCTTTTATAGTCGAATGGAACTGAGGGGAAATAAATGAGGGAGGCCAAATTTTCAATGGGCGGGGAATGAAGAAAATTCAACGGGCGGGGCAATAAATGGGGTGAGGAATGTTGTTAACCAATAGTATGCCAGAACAGCAACACAGTTGAAATCAGCAGACCAACCAATCAACAAGAACAACACCGCACAAACCAAAAGAAAGCAGGAGGCCATAGCAAAATGTAAGCGAGATAATCACATAAGCGAGAACAAGATCATTATTGCAACACACAACCAAGAATAGCAGCGCAGTGTTAGATGGAGCAGAGCTCAGCGAAAAGCAAAACATCAGCACCCATGAAGCAAGACCCAATAGCCCAAAACCGAGACAATCCATGGCAATTGAAGCCGCACCAGCAACAAGACAAAACCAATGGATTTCTAGCTGGAATTTATTGTGTCTTTGAATCACTGCCAGGCCAAGGCTGTGTGGATCCGAGTCCTTGGCATCAAGATGATCGATTAGTGGTTAAATTCTGAGCGCAACATGGTCTACACCAATGGCAGAAACTGTAAGACCCCAACTTTTTATAAATAAAGATTTAATTTTCTCTAAATATTACTTTGAATAGTAAGGTGTTGATTTGATATAATGCTATAGTTATGGGTGATATGTGCAAATTTTTCAAAGTAAGTAAGTTGCCATAAAAATTCGTTTGGTCGGGGAATATTCTTTTTACCGGAGAATATTCGTACGACGACACAATCATTAGTGGACCCCACAATAGAATAACTGTCGGATATAGAAACGACAAAAATAACTTTTTTATAAAAATAACGACAAAACTTTTACCGTTAAACTGTTGAAATATCTGGTGATAAAAGTACAGTAATACGCGTTGATGCATAGTAGCACACGGTATTACACAATATCTCTTATTATTAAGAAGTCACTCATTTTTATTCAATTATTACAACAGTAGTTGCATAGTACCTCATATTATTGATTCAATTATTGTCACAGTATCATCTGCACAATATTTTATATTATTAAATCAATAATTAAGACAACACATTTATTCATATTAGTATTTAAATTATTGATTCCTGTTGTTAGTGACTTTCCTGACGTATTTCCTGAAGAACTTCCCGGTCTACCCCCAGAACGTGAAGTTGAATTCTTTATTGACCTTGAACCCGATATAAAGCCCGCTTTCTAAAACCCCATATCGAATGGCTCCTATTGAACTTCAGGAGTTAAAGGTCCAACTACGAGTTGTTGGACATCGGTTTCATTCGTCCCTTGTAAATCTCCTTGGGTGCTCTGCTTTATTCAGTAAGAAGAAAGAGACGGAGTATGCGACTTTGTATCGACTAACGGAATTAAATCATGTCACTATCAAGAATAGGTATCCGCTACCTCGTATTGATGACCTGTTTGACCAGTTGCAAGGAGCACAATTCTTTTCTAAAATCGATCTTCGTTCTGGATATCATCAAATTGAAGGTTAAAACTGAGGATATTCTAAAGACTACTTTCGTAACTCCTAGACGCATTATGAATTCTTAGTCAAGTCTTTTGGATTGACTAATGCTCCTACTGCTTTCATGGATATGATGAACCGAGTATTCAAGAATATTTGGATCGCTTAGTTGTTGTCTTTATTGATGACATCCTCATCTATTCCAAAAGTCAGAAGATCATGGCGCCATTTGAAGTCGGGTACTCGCAATGGCTTCGTGATAACAAGTTATATGCCAAACCCAATAAATGCGAAGTTCGCTTGAGGAAGTAGCATTCCTTGGGCACATGGTGTCAAAACATGGAGTGTCTGTTGACCGGCCAAGATTGAAGCAATACAAAGTTGGGAACAATCAAGATCTGCGGATCAAGTAACGTAGCTTTCTGGGCTTAGCTGGTTATTATCGAAGATTCGTGGAAGGATTTTCTCGAATCGCTACTCCGTTAACTCAGCTGACTCATAAAGATACAAAATTCGTATGGAGCGAGGAATGCGAGAAGAGTTTCCAAGATCTCAAGAGGAGACTCATTTCGGCACCTGTTTTGACAATACCATCTGGTTCGGATGGATTTGTTATCTACAGCGATGCTTCAGGCAAAGGGTTAGGGTGTGTTCTCATGCAACGTGGGAAAGTCATAGCCTATGCCTCGCGACAACTTAAAGAATATGAGAGGAATTATCCTACTCATGATCTAGAGTTGGCAGCAGTCGTTTTCGTGCTAAAGATTTGGAGGCACTATCTATATGGGGAGAAAGTGGAGATATATTCAGACCATAAAAGCCTCAAATATTTCTTCACTCAAAAGAACTCAACATGCTAAGAACGACGTTGGCTCGAGTCATTGAAAGATTACGACCACACTATTCAATACCATCCTCGAAAAGCAAACGTGGTAGTTGTTGACGTTGAGTAGAAGATCATATGCGAGAACGAAAAGCGATGATGTCAAATATACGACAGAACCGACTTTAATCGAAAAAGTTAAAGTTGCTCGAGCCACGTAACTTGGAGTGATGCGTTATGAAGAAGAAAGTACAAGAAGGTGCTATTCCAGAAGCAAGAATCGATGAAGAAGGAATACTTCGAGTCCACTCCAGACTTTGTGTTCCTAACGATTCTGACTTGAAGCATAGAATCATGATGGAGGCACACAACACACCGTTTGCAATCCATCCTGGGAGTACCAAAATGTATCATGATCTTCGACATACATTTTGGTGGAACAATATGAAGAGAGGGATTGCAAAGTTTATCTCGAGGTGTTTAACTTGTCAACGTGTAAAGGCGGAGCATCAAGTGCCAAAGGGTCCATTGCAACCACTTGAGATTCCGAAATGGAAGTGGGAACATATTACCATGGATTTCGTTACGGGTCTTCCCACGGTTTCTCAAGGCATAAATGCTATTTGGGTTATTGTTGATAGATTAACCAAGTCTGCTCATTTCTTGCCAATACGGGAGACTTATTCTCTTGAACGTCTTGCTAGTATGTATGTGAATGAGATTATGAGGTTGTATGGCATGCAATATCCATAGTTTCGGATCGTGACCCAAGATTCACTTCAAGATTTTGGGTTAGCTTGCAAAAAGCTATGGGGACGGATTTACGATTTAGTTCGGCATACCATCCTCAAACAGACGGACAATCAGAGAGGACTATTCAAACTCTTGAAGATCTATTAAGACTCTGTGTCCTAGACTTCAAAGGAAGTTGGGATAAGTATTTACCATTTGTGGAATTCTCCTACAACAACAGTTATCAGGCAAGTATAGGTATGGCTCCATTTGAAGCATTGTATGGACGAAAATGTCGCTCTCCAATATGCTGGGATGAGGTGGGAGAAGCAACGTTGTTGGGACCAAAGTTGGTACGAATGACTACAGAAAAGATCCAAATGATTCGACAACGTATACAAACGGCACAGGATCAACAAAAGAGTTATGCGGATCTTCATCGAAAGGACGTGGAATTTAGTATTGGGGATCACGTATTATTGCGTGTTGCTCCATGGAACGGAGTTACAAGATTTGGGAAGAGAGGAAAGCTCAATCCACGATTTATTGGTCCATTTCAGATTCTTGACCGAGTAGGAAATGTGGCCTATAGACTCTCGTTACCTCCAAGTATGTCTAGTGTTCATAATGTTTTTCACGTATTCATGCTTCGTAAATATGTGAAAGACCCGAACCATGTTATTGAGTTAGAACTGGACGAGATAGCCGAAGACTTAACGTATGAAGAGGTACCTATCAAGATCTTGGATAGGAAGGAGCATGTCCTATGCACGAAGATCATACCACAAGTTAAAGTTTTGTGGAGAAACCATGCTATTGAGGAAATGACCTGGGAGTTGGAAACGGAAATGAAAGCGAGGTATCCTTATCTTTTCGAAACACTAGGTACGTACGTCAATTTCAAGGATGAAATTTTATAAGGAGGGGAGGTTGTAAGACCCCAAATTATTAATAAATGAAATTTATTTTCCTCTATTTATTATTTTGAAATAGTAAGGGTTGATTTGATTAATGTGGTTAGTTATGGGTAAAATGCGCAAATATTTTAAATAAGCAGGTGGTTATAAAATATTCATTGTTATCGGGGAATATTCGTTTGGTCGTGGAATATTCTTGTTGTCGGGAATATCCGTATTTACGTACAAGCAATTTTGTGAGCCCATAACTAAAGCGATTGGATGAAAAAACGCACAAAGTATAAGTTGTTTATAAATAATGGCGTAGTTATTACTGCTTAACACCGCTTGGAATACCCATGGTTAAAATACGATGAATACGCGTTGTTACGAAGATTACCAGTATTGCACCAATTATTGATTCTTATGTAAGAAGGCACTACTCAATAATTGTTACGATGAATTCTTATTCGCTCAAAGATTTTATTTTATTGATTCAATAATTCTTTGCGTTAATATTTTATATTCTTCGTTGTTTCAATAATTGTCACTACACAAAGATTTTCCATTATCGAAGCAATAATTCATATTATCTGAATAATATTATTAGAAAATATTATTGGCAATGTCTAGAAAGTTACATCTCAAGGAGAGGTTTGGTCACCTAATCAATGCTTGTGCCAAGAGGAGAAATTCTTATTGAAAGCCCTTCTTTCCCGGAACTACCGGTTGCCAAGATCGCGATGATTCTGTATATATTTGTGAATAATTAATTATTGATTTATATGATGAGGAAAATATTGATTTTATGTGGATATAGATGGAGAAAAATTTTAAAGTTACAATTGTTGAAAATCGATATTTTATCTTTTCTGATAAAATAATATTTTATTATATTATTATAATATAATAATGATGATATTTTTACAATGAATGTGGGATATATGAGTATATGAGGAGGAAGAGTATTTTGTTGCAAAAGTTGTTTAACACATGTTTTGTGTGTCGGTGGACCCCATTTCTTGACTGAAATTTGATTATATCTTGTAAAATCGCTCATTTGTGGATTTCAGTCAATTTCTGTTTGTAATTTGGAAAAACTTTCTTCTGCAAAGTTGTAGAGAATTGAATTTTCTATAAAAAAAACGCGAGATTCGAATTTTCTGATAAAAGGGCTATTTATTGTGAATTATTGAAGTTCCGGAGTTCCGAAATAATTAATTTTTGGAAGTTTAAAATACTTTAAATAACAAAAACGTTTTTTTCATTATGGTGTGTTCCACATGTGTGTTGAATGGGCTGATTTCAAATTTTCTAAGGTTGGCGTAGGAATTTAATTTTAATATATTAATATTATATTAAATTTTCTGCTTTGGTGTTCTAAGCATTTTCCTATAAATAGGGTGCTTAGGTTAGAATTGAAAATACCCCAGAAACTACAGATTTCTCTCTCTTTCTCTCTCTATATATCGAGCATATTTTTGTTAGTATTTTAGTACTTTGAGTATTGCAATACGGTGCAAGTTCTTTCAACACTATATCCAGTATTCCAACCAGAAGTATTATTCTAGCTAAGGTAAGGGATGTTATTTTCTTTTCAAATGATATTATTTCTTCAATATCATTATGCTGAAATATTGGTGGGAACTTTTTATCAAATTTGGAACTTTTTCATGTCGGGATTACTATTCATGAGTTACTATTCACGAGTTACTATTCATGAGTTACTATTCATGAGTTACTATTCACGAGTACTATTCACGAAGCATGATGATATTTTTTGTGAAATTTCTATCTTTTGGTGTTTGAAGTTACTATTCACGTGATCTGACCTTATTCACGTGTACTGACCACTATTCACGAATACGGCACTATTCACGTAAAGATTAAATTTTGTTTTTCGTCCAAAATATCTATTATGGATACTAGCTTTGATTGTATCCATGTTTTGATCATTCTTGAATTTTACTCCACTATGATTATTTATGAGGTATTTTTGGACATGAAATAATTTGAAATACTTAATCCTTAATATTTATTCTTTTGTTTCACTGGATTCGTTTCATTTAAAATATTTTTCATCATCATCCGTCCTAAATGATGATATAATTGAATATCTTTGGCCTGTAGTGCAAAGATTAATGATTTCTGATGAATATCTTTGGCCCGTAGTGCAAAGATGAATAGGTGTTTAGATGAACATGACCAAATCGGTGAATATCTTTGGCTCAGTAGCAAAAGATGAATATTTAATTCCGATATATATTGATTAATGTTACGGGGATAAAATATCGACGACGAACTTTTAAATTCATATATAGAAGATAGTAGTTTGTATTCTCTACTTAACTCTTCTAATGAATTATTATTTCCGCTACGAAGATTGATTTAAAACTGGTTGTCTATTGTATTCTATTAGATTTTTCCCTGTTGAAGACTAACGATAATTTGTTCTATGTTATCTTAGTCATAATGTTCTTTACTGGGCTAGTTGAGCTCACCCTTTCCTTGTTGTTCCATTTTTCTTCTCAGGAGGCGAGAATGTAGCGAGTACTAGTCGGGATGTGGAATGATGGTTCTAGAAGTGGTTCTAGTAGTCCTCACTATTGTGTAGAATAGTGTATTAATAATTGTAATGAGGACTTATTTGAGTGTGGATATTGTCTAGATGACAATATTTGTATTTAAACTAACATTTTTGATGTTGTATTAATAAAGTTGTAGTTGTTTCTGTACCATGTATTTTGACGACTCAGAATAGGTGTTGTATACCTATTTTGGGGGCGTCACATCATTGGCCCGTAGTGCATGGATAATTCGATGACGTGAAATGTTTATTGATTGGTATTACAGGGATAACATATTGATGATGGATTTTTAAATCATTGAAGATAGTAGACATCATTCTCTACTTGACTCTTCTAATGGATTGTTATTTCCGCTGCAGTTGTTGATCTAAAACTTGTTGTCTATTGTATTCTATCAGATTTTTCCCTGTTGAGGACTAAGGATAATTTGTTTTATATTATCTTAGTTATAATATTATTTACTGGGCTTGTTATGCTCACTCTTTTCCTTTTGGTTTCATTGTTCTTCTCAAGAGACAAGAATATAGGTGATACTAATCGGGGAGTGGAGTAATGGTTCAAGATAGTTTTTGTAACGCCCCCAAAATCGGTACAATTTCTCTCCCCGATCTTCTGCATTAATATTATCATGTTCTAGCTTTAAAACATTATTTAATGTTAAAATAGCTAAAAATATGGAATACATTTTTTTTCTTTCTTTCCATTCATTCATTCCCCGAATCGCAACCTTTACAATTCTTCTTATACTAGAATCATATTTATTATATGATTTGTATAATCTATGTAAACATATTAAAAGCTTAAGTCTCAATACTTCATATATTTTCTATCGATGATTCACTTATTTCAGAATCATATTTATTCTCATTTCAGAATAAACATTCTTTATCCATTCAACATTTCAAACTATACATAATTGCCAATTAAATTTAACAAAACTATCAATCATAGATTTATACCATTTCTAATTCAAAGAAATGTATTCATTTTGCACATCGTTCAATCTTCATCATCCGTATAGCAAGTAATATCGCTTAACATCATTAACCTGTAAAAAGTTTGTGTTTGAAAGATTGAGCTCGACAACCCAGCAAATTTAACAGTCTATCATGTTTCACATAGCACACAATTCCATATGCACTATATTTCCTTTACTATGCATATCTGCATGCAACATATATTATTTACTATGCATTTCCTACATGCATCAATAATTCCTTACAAAGCATACATTCATGCATTATACATTCCTAATTTATCGAGTTACATCATACAACATGTGTTATCACATATCACATATAAATTGAGTTCCATAACCCAATTAACTTAGTTATATTTTGACTTTAACAATTTGTAAAGCATGGTATATAACTCACCACATAATCACATTTAATCCACAAACATAATAGAACTGAAAAACTTGTCTTGATTGATGAGTATTGAGATAAATCTTAGTTTAACTTCACCTCACGAATCCTACACAGTTATGTTTACTTGTATGTATACATTAGCCACATATTCACGTCACATAACTTGTACAACTATAAACATTCATATAAGCCATAACATCTCTTTATGTCTGTTTCTGAAAAACTTTCTTATTTATTTAGAAATTTTAGAATTTTGGCTTAATATAGCCATCAACTTGCAAAAAGTTTCAACATAACTTTTAAACATCATTACAGTGCATTTATAGTTTATAAAACTTTTATTATGCATTTACAGATTTTACACGCATCTATATGTAGTCTTATAGTCTTATAATGCATTTGTGACATCCCTTGTGTATTTATAGCTTAACTCTACTTTCGTGAGCAGCTTAAACTTCATTTTGCATGTATAATAGATTTACATGCTTAACGTGTTTATATAACAGTAGTTTTTACTTGTAATGCATACTCGAAGTATATATATACTTTTGCATATATACCTTAACCGTAATACAAATTCATGCCTCGCTCGCTTAGCCCATAGGTAAATATAAGCTATTTGTATATTTTATGTATATACATAGCTTATATATGTCAACGATGAGTTTTCAACCTTGTTTACGTATATCTTGCTTTGTATTTCAAAAAAACCGTTTAGTTTCGAAGTATAATTTTGAAATAGCTTTTCACACTGTACATGTATTCTCAATATACGGATGTATTATCCATATATATGTAAACTTATGTTTACATATTGCTTTTATAGCGTCTAGTATACTCCGAATGGATATACGCGTCATATGGTTGCTAGACTGGGTTTTATATCTGTCTTGGGGCATCAGGACATGCCTAACTTCCTTTCCCAGCTTTTAATAATTATAATTACATATAAAAACATTTTAGTTGTGCGTCGTTGTCATATAACCTATATAGTTATATATTACATATTCATACTGGCCACATCAATATCTTTCCCTCTTTGAGTTTTTTTTAAAAAAAAACTCCTATCTTCTTTTCAAACCTTTCATTCGTTTACTTAAAATAATCATTTATCGCTTTAATAAACCTTGACGTGATTTTAGTTCATGAATACCTCACACTTTCAGTTTATAACTCACTTGTATCTTAATACATGGGTATCTTAACTCACTTGATGCCGTGGGCAGCAACCCTGTTCCAACATGCTTATTTCGCGACCTTTTTACTTCTAGCTCGCACATCGTATTGTGTTGATTTTCAAATATGACATACTTGGTATATGAAACTATTTTTAGAAAAATACAGCCAACTATTTTGGGTTCGATAGGTGGTTCAAATAATGCGTCCGAAATGGACGTTCGTAACAGTTTTCACTTCTGTTTCAGCTTTACCCTCTCTCGCAAAAATAGTCATAACTAATTCGTTTCAAAATATTTTTGAGTGATTCTTGAGCCCACGCGAAGCTATCTTTCGGGACTACAACTTCTCTTCATATCACAAATCCAAATTCCAAATCGAACAGAACAGAAATCTGCTCTAAGTGGACATAATGTTCTGTTTTTAGACTGCACGACCCTCCTTCACTAAAATGGTCATAACTCCTTCGTTTCTCAACATTTTTAAGTGATTCTTGAACCCACGCGTTCGTAACTTCCTCCTCTAAAACTTCCCTACTGATAGTTTTCCAGATTCTAAATATAACAGTCCAGAAATTTCGTGCACAGAGACTGCACCGCATTTCTTGGACAGTTTCGACTCTACTACTTTGAAATATCATAACCTTTTGCTACGAAGTCGGAATTAGTCTGTTTTGGAGTCTATGAAAAGCTTATTCAGTATAATATAACACTCCAAAAGCCCAGAACTAGTTTTCCACTTTTCCACTAGTTTTTCACTTTTTCGTTTTGACATCCAAAACTCATCTCGACCCGATCCAACCCAACTTTCTTTACAAATAAGTCTTATTTAATATAATAAGACTCATCTAATGTCTCGTCTCCGTTACATTAGGCATTTTTAGTCAATTTAGCTCATTTGAGTATTTTTACAAACATATAGCGTGCACCTAAATTGTGGACTGTTGTGTATAGGTTTGGGGTTACGTAATCAACCCATTCTTGTCAACCTTATTGCTCCACGCAACCACGCTAATCTCCATGGCTCTACTTCAGTCCGCAAGGATCCATTTATAAGATATATCATACATGTATATATAATACATTAACTAGTTACTTACTAGCTTTCTAATTCATTTCAAAACTTTACTTTATACAATTTCAACATAACCATACTATCTATAAACTCTAATTTACTAAATAACATGATCACAAACCATACATATAATTGTTACTCTTCATTTCTCAGTCACATTCATTACTAACTATCTTTGTTTTTTTTTCTTTTGTAAACCAACTAATTTCATACTAACAGTAAAGATAATTAATTACCTTTATAGCTTAATTGAGGATACTTGATGCAATACTTCCCTCTTTCCAGTAGCTCCCCGCAATAATTCTCTTTATTTCCACCGATGGCTTCAGTTCTTGGTGTAATTCAGTGGTTTAGTAATATTCAAGAGTACTTTGTGCTAGAATGTGAGACCCAGATTTTATGAATAAATATTTAATTTTCTCGAAATAATTTTTTTAATAATATAATATTATGGTGTGGATTTAATATAATGTTATAGTTGTGGGTAATATTTATAAATTTTTTTGAAAAGTATGCAAGTTGTCAAATATATATATTCGATTGGTGGGAAATATTCTTTTTGTCGGGGAATATCCAAATGCAATGGTACAATCATTGGTGGACCCACTAATGGAATTATTGTCGGATTGAGAAACGACAAAAATATTTTATTAAAAATAACGGCGGAAGTTTTACTGAATTAAAATTGTTGAACTACTTTCGGTAGTAAAAAAATGCGATGTCTGGCGTGGTTGCATAGTAGCACACGCCTAATGTATTGATTATTGATGCTTACGTGATAAGTCACTCGGTTTTGTATTTTATTATTATTATTAAGTAATAAAAGCGAAAAAGTTTTTATATAAAAGCAGAATACTTTTATAAAGTTATTCGTTTTATTAGGCTAATAGTAAAATCTTTTTTATATAAAATAGAATACTTTTATAAAGTTATTCGTTTTATTAGAATAATAATTAGAATATATTATATTTTATTATGCATAGTGTTTTGCATAGTAGCATAGCATAGTGTTTTGCGTAGTAAAATCTTTTTATATAAAGTAAAATCTTTTATAAAGTTATTCGTTTTATTAGATTATAAATAGAATATATTATATTTTATTTAAAAGATTTTGCTTTAAATATGGACCGTCAGATTAAAAAGTAAATCAATCTGGACCGTTCATGAGTTAGTTACTATCTGATCCATTTTTCTATAAATAGAAGCTCATTCCTTCATTATTTTCTTACGAATTCACTTTGAAACTCTAGAGATAAAATTATAGAGAAGAAGAAGAGTATTCTACTTCTTCTTTACTCATATATCAAGTTTCTTTTACGGTAAGGAATATTATTTGTTGTACTTTGTACTGTATTTCTTTTTATTCATGAAGAGAACTTACATTATTCCATTCTTTATTATTACATTGGAATAACTTTTATATCTGCTGAGAATACCCTATACTTGGTGAAATTCTTATTTATTCCATTCTTTATTATTACATTTGGAATATCACATGCATGCGTTTTTACTGGGGACTGGTTCCATTCTTTATTATTACATTGGAATATCACATATACATGTGTTTTACGCCGGACTGGTTTCGTTCTTTATTATTACATTGGAATATCATGTTTTTACAATGTTACGCGTTTATTACTGACTGGAATATTTAAAATATTTATTATTACATTGGAATAACTTTTTGTCTTTATGCATAGGAATAACACATACATGTATACATGGTGATTTATTGTTATTATTCCATTCTTTATTATTACATTGGAACATCTTGTCGGTGCAATTTACTTTGACACAGTTCCGTTATTATTATTATTACATTGGAATAACTTTATCTATCAATCTGCATGCATGGTGATTTCTTTTGTTATTCCATTCTTTATTATACTTAGGTTGGTTAAAGTTTTGACTTCTATACTCCATGAAATTAGTGGAATATCCTTGATATTTGCGCTTCATCCGATATCTTTTCATGGAAATATTCTTACGAGCATTCTTGAATTTTACTCTACAAAAAAGTATCATGTTGACAATTTGGGCGTTATTGGTTCTGGATAAATTAATTCTTGAACTTGTTTTATTGAATTCTTATATCATTGTCATCATCCTCATGTTTATATTATGTTGAAAGTCATCTGTGGCTGTGTAGTGCATAGATGGACTTGGTATGATTATGACCGAGGATTATTCGGTATAATCATGGCCGTAATGTTACAAATGATGTGGAAAAAGTCCTCATTGGCCCGTAGTGCATTGATGGGCGATTTTTGGTATGATTATGGCTATGGATTCTCTTGACCAAGGGTGCAAAGATGAATTATTTTATGGCATGATCGGGATAGTTGATGAAAACACGATTATCTTTGGCCGTGGTGCATGGATAATTAAGTGGTCGTGATACTAAAGAATATCCTTGGCCTATAGTGTGGGGATGATTTGATGATGTGGATTATTTATTGAAATTTGAGTCTCAGCGATAAAAGTGATGAAAAACTTTTTAAATCATAAAAGATAGTAGATTTTATTCTCTACTTGACTCTTTTAATGGATTGCTTGTTCATTGCAGTTAAACTTGATGTCTATTATATTTTATCGGTTTAACATTGTTGAAGACTAATGATAATTTATTACGCATTATCTTAGTCATAATATTTCTTCTTTGGGCTAGTTGAGCTCACCTTTTTTTCCTTTATTCTCTTTAGGAAATGAGAAGCGTAGCAGGGACTAGTCGGGGAATGGGGTGATGGTCCGGATGATAGTATTAGTAGTAGTCCTCACTATTACATTAAATAGTGTGACAATAAATGTAATGAGGACTTATTACGAGTGGATATTGTCTAGAAGACAATATTTGTATTAAAACTCACGACTCTCTTGTTGTATATTAAAGATTGTATTTGAATTTTGTACCATGTATTTGGCGACTCAAGATGGGTGATGTATACCTATTTTGAGGGCGTCACAGTTAGTATCAAAAGCTTAGGGATATGATCCACGGTAAGATGTGAGACAAAAACTAGGAGGGAGAGGCGGGGAATTCCTTATTAGTATGACCTACCTAAGTTTATTTGGTATTTAATTGGTCGATCGAGTATAGGGATAATATGTGATATGTTATTTAACCCTTGTTTTGTGGCGGTGTTTGGAAATGGCGGTGAAAATGTTCACAATGGAGTGAATGTGATGAGATTGAGACACCTTTAATCACTAATCGAGTTAATGTGATGTCGGAGACGAAGAACAAATTAGAGATATCTACGTGGTGAATGAAGAACTAATAGTTGCACAGAGAGCTAGTTGCGGAGGTAGCGGTGAGAGTGAGAAGAAGAAGAAGAAGAAGAGGAACTTTGAGGAGAATTGGTTAGAAGAAATTTTATGATCGAAACTTAGAATTACAAAATCGTGTTCATGAGTTAGAAGAAGCGGTTTGAAGAGCGGCAGGCGGTGGTGGAGCAAAGAGATGTAACAATTCAAAATTGTGTTACCCGATGTGCGATGCTTGAGCAGAAGCACTCTTTGGCAGAGTATAAGATATTAGAGTTGGAATCGAGAATGCGATGATCAAAGTTCTAATGAAAGAAGAAACAAGCTGAGCGAAGGAGAATAGATGATGCGTGGGTAAAAAAAAGCGCGACGACGCGTGGATATTGTAGAAAAAGGCGTCCAGATCGATAAAGTCAAAATAGATGAAATGGATTTTGCTTTTTGAATGACAATTGGGAGAATCAACATCGAATTGAAATTACCACATGCATAGCGGTCAACCCCAATTCGATATGGATCGAGAGAATAATGATTCAAATCATGGATCGAGAATGTGAAGAAGCACTTAAGGGTGGAATGTACCTATAGTAAAGTCAAATCCGATGGTTTTAAGTGAGGCGTTTGTCGAAAACCGAGCGAAGTTATTACGGGTAAGTTAATTATAAACTCTTGCGAAGTCTATACTTTATTCGATACCGATTCTACCCACTTTTTATTTCATCTAGTTGTGTTCAATGTTTAAATTTGACTCCGGAGAAATTAGACTTTGATTTATCTATTGAAACTCTGTTGGGAGAAACCTTCGTTACCTCTACTGTTTATAAATCTTGTTTGATTCAAATCAACACTTTCACGTTACCTGTCGATCTTATCTCTTTGAAAATACTTGCCTTTGATGTGATTTTTTAGAATCGATTGGTTAACTACTCATCATGCTTTTTAGTAAGGTTGTTAGCTTTCATATTCTAACCAACTTTATTATCTGAATTCAAGTAACCAAACCACTAAAAATCAATCATTGTCATATCAAGCCATAAGTAAAGAGCCCCGATCCTTTCGTTGTTGACTTCCTTGTGTGGAATGCACCGAAGCCAGACTTTCTGTAGGCGACGTCGTGAATGAAGATGGCAAGTTGATAGGTATCAATGTGACGTACTATCCAAGTCTTGGATAAGGGTCACCGTTTTGAATGATATTTCTATTGTTAATAAATTTCCTGATGTATTCCTGAAGACTTCCTAGCCTACCCTAGGCGTGAAATCGAATTTTGTATTGACCCCGATACAAAACCCATTTCTTAAACCCTCAAATATTTCTTTTCTTAAAATGAGCGTATAATGCGCCAAAGAGCGTTGACTCGAAATTGAAGATTACGATCGTACCATTCAATACCATCGTGGGAAGAGCGAGCGTGGTAGGCGGCGTGTTGAGTAGAAGATCGTATCGTTTACAAGTGCGATGTTGTTAACACAAAGACTCATTTAATTAAACTTACAAATGATGAAGATAGAGTTAAAGACTCTGGGACCCCATGAAGATAACGAATATCACGAGTAGAATCGACTTTAATCGATAAAGTTAAAGCCGCTCAAACTACACTTTTAAAGGCGATGAATGTGAAGAAGAAGGTTCAAGAGGCGTTATTTTAAAAGCAAGAGTTCTTTGAAGAAGAGAAATCTCAACCCTCGATTTAATTGGCCCATTTGAAATCCTCGATCGAGTAGGAGCTATGGCTTATAGACTCGTTTTACCGCTAAGTATGTCGCGTGTTCATAACGTTTTTAACGTATCGATGTTACGTAAATATGTGGATGACCCGAACCACATTATTAATTTAGAACCGGACGAGATAGCGGATGATTTAACGTTTGAGGAGATACGTGTTAAAATCTTGGATAAGAAGAATCGTATTCAACACTCAAAGGTTATACCTCAAGAGTTAGAATCTGAAATGAAGTCGAGGTATCCTCACATCTTGACATACCAGTGTCGTACGTAAATTTTGAGGGCGAAATTCCATAAGGAGGGGAGATTGTGAGACCCCAGATTTTATGAATAAATATTTAATTTTCTCAAAATAATTTTTTTAATATTATGGTGTGGATTTGATATAATGTTATAGTTGTGGGTAGTATTTATAAATTTTGCAAAGTATGCAAGTTGTCATATTATATTCGATTGGTGGGGAATATTCTTTTTGTCGGGGAATATCCGTGCGGCGATGATACAATCATTAGTGGACCCCTCAGCAATGAAATTATTATCGGATTGAAAAAGCGACAAAAATATTTTATTGAAAATAACGGCGGAAGTTTTCTGAATTATCTTTGTTGAAAACTCTTTGTTGAACTACTGTCTGGCGTTAGTAGCAAAGAAATGCGATGTCTGGCGTTTTGCATAGTAGCTATTTTGGTATTGATTATTGATGTTTATGTGATAAGTCACTCAATTTTTTGTTTTATTAGTATATTATTATTAGTAATAAAGCGAAAAAAACTTTTTATATAAAATGTAATACTTTTATAAAGTTATTCGTTTTATTAGGCTAATAGTAAAATCTTTTATATAAAAGCAGAATACTTTTATAAAGTTATTCATTTTATTAGACAATAATTAGAATATATTATATTTTATTATGCATAGTATTTTGCATAGTGTTTGCATAATAAAGTAGTATTTGCATAGTAGTAAAATCTTTTATAAAAACAAAAATACTTTTATAAAGTTATTTATTTTATTAGATTATAAATAGAATATATTATATTTTATTTAAAAGATTTTGCTTTAATTATGGATAGTCAGATTAAAGTAAATCAATCTGGACCGTTCATGAGTTAATTCTTATCTGATCCATTCTTCTATAAATAGAAGCTCATTCTTTCATTATTTTCTTACTACGAATTCACTTTGAAACTCTAGAGAGAAAATTATAGAGAAAAGAAGAAGAAGTATTACTACTACTTCTTCTCTCATATCAAGTTTCTTTTTTGGGTAGGGGAATATTATTTGTTGTACTAATGTAAGAGATATTATTTGTTGTACGTAAGGGGAATTATTTCTTTTCAGATTCATGAAGAGAACTTACATTATTCCATTCTTTATTATTACATTGGAATAACTTTATATCTGTGAGCTACCCTATACTTGGTGAAATTCTTCTATTATTCCATTCTTTTATTATTACATTTGGAATATCACATGCATGTGTTTTACACCGGGACTGGTTCCATTCTTTATTATTACATTGGAATATCACATGCATGCGTTTTACGTGGGACTGGTTCCGTCTTTATTATTACATTGGAATATCACATTGGAATATCTTGTGCATGTATTTTACTGACTGGACCGGTTCCGTTATTTATTATTACATTGGAATAACTTTGTCTATCTGGAAATCTGCATGCATGGTGATTTCTGTTGTTATTCCATTCTTTATTATTATTATGTTGGAACATCTTGTCGGTCGCGAATTATACTTTGACACTGGTTCCGTTATTATTATTACATTGGAATAACTTTGTCTGTCTGAAATCTGCGCGTGCATGGTGATTTCTTTTGTTATTCCATTCTTTATTATACTCGGTTGGTTAAAGTTTTGACTTCTATACTCCATGAAATTAGTGGAATATCCTTGATATTTGCGCTTCATCGATATCTTTTCATGGAAATATTCTTACGAGCATTCTTGAATTTTACTCTCTGAAAAAGTATCATGTTGACAATTTGGACGTTATTGGTTCTTGGATAAATTAATTCTTGAACTTGTTTTATTGAATTCTTATATCATTGTCATCATCCTCATGTTTATATTATGTTGAAAGTCATCGTGGCACATAGTGCATAGATGGACTTGGTATGATTATGACCGAGGATTATTCGGTATAATCATGGTAGTAATATTACAAATGATGTGGAAAAAGTCCTCGTTGGCCGTAATGCATTGATGGACAATTTTTGGTATGATTATGGCTATGGATTCTCTTGACCAAGGGTGCAAAGATGAATTGTTTTATGGCATGATCGGGAATAGTTGATGAAAACACGATTATCTTTGGCGCGTGGTGCATGGATAATTAATGGTCGTGATACTAAAGAATATCATTGGCACTATAGTGCGAGGATGATTTGATGATGTGGATTATTTATTAAATTTGAGTCTCGTGATAAAAGTGATGAAAAACCTTTTAAATCATAAAAGATAGTAGATTTTATTCTCTACTTGACTCTTTTAATGGATTGCTTGTTCATTGCAGATTAAACTTGATGTCATTATATTTTATCGGTTTAACATTGTTGAAGACTAATGATAATTTATTACGCATTATCTTAGTCATAATATTTCTTCTTGGGCTAGTTGAGCTCACCCTTTCTTTCACTGTTCTCTTGAGAAAAAAAGAGCGTGGCGAGGACTAGTCGGGGAATGGAGTGATGGTCCGGAGATAGTATTAGTAGTCCTCACTATTACATTAAATAGTGTGACAATAAATGTAATGAGGACTTATTTTAAGTTGGATATTGTCTAGAAGACAATATTTGTATTAAAACTCACGGACTCTCTTGTTGTATATTAAAGATTGTATTTGAATTTTGTACCATGTATTTGGCGACTCAAGATGGGTGATGTATACCTATTTTGGGGGCGTCTCTCGTAACCTTATCGTTAAATCATTTCAACGTACCATTTCCTTAAATTTTATATCACTTATCTCCTTTCAATTATTAAACCGTATAGATTTTTAAATAAATCATCTATTTTCACTCTAGGTTTTTAACTTTAACCTTTAATTTAATCATTTAAGATCTTCTAAATTTTTGGGTTGTCACAGTTTTTATAGCAGTCCTCTCTATTTTATAAAATAGTATAACAATAATTGTAATGAGGACTTTATTTGAGTTTGGAGACAATATTTGTTTGAAACTCAGCTATTGTGATGTCGTATTTTGCACGATAGTTGTATAAATAAAGTTTGTATTTAAATTATGTACCATGTATTTGACAACTCAGAATGAGTTGTATGAACCTATTCAGGGGGCGTCACAATTAGCGTTACAGAGATAAAATATTAATGATAAACTTTTAATGATAGTAGATATTATGATCTACTTGACTCTTCTAATGGATTGCTTATTTCGCTGCAGTTATCGTTGAAAACTTATATTATCTTTAGATCTCTGATTTATTACTGTTAAAGGCTAAAGATAATTTATTTTTCATTATCTTAGTCATTATATTCTTTACTAAGTTATTTGAGTTTACCCTTTTCCTTTTTGTTCTATTGTTCTTCTCAGAAAATGAGAGTGTAGCTGGGACTAACCGAATAATGGAATGATGGTCCGAATTAGTGGTTGTCCTCATCAAGTTATAAAAATAGTATAACAATAATAGTACTGGGGACTTAAAAAACGTGTGTTGTCGTAAGTTTTGCGGTATTTTAATAATTTGGGTTTGAATACTGTCGAACTGTTTGTGATACGTTATTTGTATTGAAACTCACAGTATGCGTGTTGTTGTATTTTGCACGATAATATAATAGTTGTAAATAGAAAATTTTGTATTTGGTATTATGTAGTTTTGGCGACTTAAATTGGTATGTAGACCCTATTTTGGGTGCGTCACATCGATTTTTTTATTTTGATTACTGAAATTATTTTTTTGTTGCATTCACATTATTGAAATAATAGAAATATTTCAAATTAGTGATTTTATAATTTTCATCCAAAATATTAATGGAAAAACTTGTGTGGTTAATGTTTTGACATATATATGTGAAATATTTTAATGAGGTGACATGTGTGGGCCACTTTATAGATAAAAATAGAATAAAACGTATTTTGCATTTTACAATTTAAACTAATTAATATAAGTCCATAATTAATAAACGTATTTTGTATTTTTCAGACTCAATTAATATAATTCTGATACATTTAAACTAATTTCATAAGTCCATAATTTATCTCTATTTGATCACAAATTGATTTAACAATTTAATCAATCCTTTTAATAATAAATATTAAAAGACTCGGCCAAGATTCTATAATCAATGATAAATTATCTTATTAAAAATTTTATAGATGTTTTGACAAAATGTAATGTTCGTAATATTAATTAAATATATTAATCGACAGTCTGAGGTATTAATTAACATGATGTAATCTCACTCATTGGGACATCAAATTATATATAACAGTATTAAGTCCACTATTATTTCAAAATTAAGAAATTTTACAAATTAGTATTTATGTGAAAATATTTTATAAATAAAATATTATCACATGATCCGTTTAATGCACACTGTTAATGCACTAGTACTTTAATTAGAATTACAACTTCCATAATTAAGATAAATCAACTCATTAAAGTACTACAACTTACATGATAATATCTCCTAATTATCCTGCATTATAAACCATTATTTCTTTATTTATATATTATATATGATTTATATCTTACATGTATAACATTTATTTATACACATAAACTATAACATATATAATATGGAGATATATATAAACAAACTAAATAATCATTTAATGAATAATAAATGATGTGCTTTTATTAATAAATTAATGTCTAACATAAATAACTAAATATTAAATAAATAGATAAATAGGATTTTTATAGCAAAAAATATCCAACAGGGTATAGGTTGATTTATACAGAGATGGAGATTTGAGGATTTGGAGATGTCGACGGTTAATACGTCCTAAGAGCATTCACAATAGTTTTCTTATCTTTATTCCTACTCTGCAGTGTTATTAGGTCATTTGCAAAATAGAGATTTAATTTTTTCACTATGTACCCAACAGGTTCCTTATATTGATTTCTTAATTTAAAAGTTAAAATTTTCAATAGTCAAAATATCAAATTAATAATAATCTTATAATTTATAAAAGAGAGAGTATAATTTATCAATTATATTTCACTGTAAAATAATTTTATTTTATTTTAAATTTGAAGTAATTTATGAAGTGAGTATTGAATGGATTGTAGTTGCAAATGTACATAAGATTAATATTACCTTTTAAAAGTTAATTTGTGATATTTTTAAATTTAATATGATTCATTTAAATTTTAAAAATAATAAATTTAATAATTATTATTATTTTATAATATTTATAATTATATTGACATAAATTAAATAAATTTATATCGGTTTTAAATTTGAATACGTTTGAAATTAATTTTTAAAATATAAGTCAATATTAAGTTTATAATTTGAAAATAAAGTAGTAAAAAAATGTCAAGATGTGTATGATTGATGAATTGTCTACTTAAATGAGGGTGTGAAATGTCATTTTGTATATATAGATAATGATCTTTTGACTCCTCACTTTGGGAATAAAATCCTATATAGGGATTAAAATAGAGTCGAATAAGGATAAGAAAATTTGTTGAATAATGATTTGTTGATCCATTCTTCAAAATTGAGGGATAGATAGTTAATTAGGAAAATCTGTTGTTAATACTCTAAGCATTGGATCCTCAAAATATAATGATGATCTTTGAGAGGAAGAAGAATATACATGGAGAAATGGGAAGGAGAGAGGAGAAGAAGGTATTTATTTATTTTTTATCCTTTTTTTTCTCTATTTACCCAGATAAGTGTAGACACTTGAAATTTTACATTTATGTTACTAACTATGCAGGAGGGCAGAATCGTCTTTCATCTTCCAGAGACAACCGTGGAAGTCAACATCATCAAATTCAACCCCGGTGACACCCGGGAGATCAAATTCAATCCTGGAGACAACCCCGGGAGATTCAATCCAACCTCAGAAGATCAAACCAATGCCGGCGAAACCCCGGGAGATCAAATCAACCTCAGAGACAACCAAAAAATTAAAAATTGGGTCAAATAACCGGGTTTACCGGTTGGATCGGTAGTCAACAGGTCAACTCGAGTTTTGATCAAAATTGGGTCATTAGTCCAAATCGAGCCTAGGCGCTAAGGCGATTTCGACTTTTCTTGATCCGACCACCGATCTGGTCCGAGTTTTAAAACACGTGTAAAAATTAATCTCGTCCTTTAAACCCACCGAATATCCGCAAAACAAATTGTACCCTAATTTTTAGGTTTGTAGGTTTGATAATAAATATAAAAAATTTATATTTTCATAAATAAAAATTATAATTTCCCAAATTCTCTCAAACATAAATAATAAATAAAAGGAAATTATATTTTCACATGTTCAAATGATATTTCTACATGATCATTCTCACATAAATAGTGAGTGGGTCCCATCTCTATGTGAGAGAAATTCGTGGAAAAATATCATTTTAATATGTGAAAATATCTATTTTCTAAATAAATTTCATTCATATTTTTGAGAAAATTTATAAAAATATCTAAGTTTTTAGTTGTGAAATAACAATTCCGTTCATTATATCTATCTAATAAAATATAACTGATTTTAAATTTTTTCGTTCATCCTAATAAATTATAGGAATCGATAAATCCAAAGTTGGGATAAATCTACACTGCGTCTGCCAGTAGTGCTAGCGTCCGTCAGGTGTAGTCTTGCCGAGCCCACGGGACACAACTAGCATACTATATTAGATTAAACAAACCAAACGGGCGTCCGCCGTCGAGCATTTGCTATTTCAATGTCGTCTTCGAATAGGATAGACCTTCTTCTACTACCCCAAGAGATCGTCACTGAAATACTTTCTCTTCTCCCCGCCAAATCTCTCGGCTGCTGCAAGTGCGTATCCAAGCCATGGCGTTCTCTAATTTCCGACCCTCAATTTATCAAAGCTCATCTCACCAAAAAAACCCACCTCCATGAAAAACTCCTTCTCATTTCCGATGAATGGAATCCCTATTCCGGCGCCCCTTACGCCGTCGAATTCGATAGTAACAGCGGAGATCTTTCTGGGTCTGCAACAAAGCTAAATTTTGAATACCCAGGTAATTGGTCGGAGATTCTAGGTTCTTATAATGGCTTAATTTTAGTCGCTGATGAAGAATGTGTAAAGTTTCTGCTCAATCCCACAACTTTGGAGGCCAGGAAATTGCAGGTTTCGCCTTATGACCTCGATCCTCGTGGTGTTTATTATATCATGTATGGGTTTGCGTTTGATGCGTCAAGTGATGATTACAAAGTTGTTACAATTTCTTATTGTGGTAATGATTATGAAGATGAGCCCGATTGCACAACTGTGTTTGTTAATGTTTATATGCTAAAAGAAATACTTGGAGGAGGTTAAAATTCCCTTATGATCATTCCGTGAAATGTCCTGCTTCTGGGATTTTTTGAAAGGTTCACTTCATTGGTTAGCTACTGAGGAATTTTTGGAGGTGGCACTGCCGAGTGGGGTTTTTTAATTATAACTTATTATTGCATGAACTTGGGGTTGTTGGAGAGTGTCTTTGTCTAATTTATTGTACAATTTATGGCCAAAATGAAGTTTGGGTGATGAAGAAGTATGGTGTGGAGGAATCTTGGACCAAAATTTCATTTTCTTATAGTGATTTGTCTTTTATTTGGCCTAAAATTTCATATTCTTATAATGATTTGTCTTGTACTTGGCCTATACATTTATTTGGGGATGTGAAAGTTTTACTGGCCAAAGATAGGAAAAAAAGTGGTGGTTTACAAGTTGGAAGATGAAACATCACTAGATATGGCGGTTCTTGGAATTCCATCTTGGTTTCGAGTTGGGTTGACTTTTGTGGACAGCCTTGTCTCACCTAATAGCAGCAATGTGATAAGAGGGACAAACGAAGCCTCAGGTGAAATTTGAAGATCATTGAATCTATGTTCAATGCATTTAGATAATTTAACCTTTTTGTTGTTGAATTATGTGTTACCAACCAGGCTATGCAGGACAACAATTCAGATGGGCAGCACTATGATCATGTAAACTTAAGGAACAAACCAGCAATTGTTGACTAATGTTAACACTCAAATTCAAGCAACTGCGGATCAAACAAACAGGGATAAGGACAGGATCACGGATGAGGAACATCCACTGTTGAGGATATTGTCACAAATGCAGCACAGGGCTAGCTGGAAGAGGAGATAAACAAAGAGATTGAATTAGAAAAAGAGGAGCCTGATGACATTATCATGCCCAATGGCCTAAGGAAATTAAGGAGAACCATCAAAGATCCTATATGGATGCAGGACTACTGTAGGGGCAGGAAAGGAAAAGCTAAGGGCCGACGGTAGTTATGACATTTAGGCAGTTTTGTTAGTTTTACTTTTCTATCCAGGTGTGCTAGTAGGGAATAAAACAGATGTATGGCTAGGATCCATTCTCTAGTTTTCTATGCAATGATTGTCCTTTATATATTTATGATTGTAACAGAATGAGGTATCAATGAAATTAAATAATTTTCCAATCTACATTCTTCTTCCCCTCCCTATTTTCTCATCTGTCTAGCTAGGGACTATAATCTAGCTTCATCATGTTATGTTAAATTATATTTTTTGTAATACTGCTAGTAGTTTAGAGGTTCTTGCGCACTTTCGATTGTGTAATGGGATTGTGTTTATGTTAAAACCTATTGAAATACACTTAGGCTATTATTCCTATCTTGTTTCAGTTGGCTCGAGGTCCTTAAATGAGGCATATTGTGCAATAACCTTTTTTTTACTGGAGTTATATATCAAGGCCTAAGGGTCTAATGGCTTAAGGAGCTATTTTGAAGTTAAATTCTATGCAGAGCTAGGTATCTGGTTTAAAGGCTGGTACCACCAACCGTTGAAAAAAATGATAGCTCAAGGGGGTCGAATGTAGAATGTTTTGGTTCAAACATCAATAAATTGAACTGGTGGAGTTTTTTGGTGGAACAACAAATATCAGCCCTGCTGCTGACTATACAAGTCATGCCGATTACTAGGTAAACTGTGCATCTTGATGTTCATGCACTTTAAACTTAAAACTTTAAGCCTCATAGTTAAAACGCAGCATGATAATTCTGTATCCGTCTTTGATTTGGATATTATGTTTTGGCATGAGGCATTTAAATACGGCAAGAAAAATTCAAAACTGACAATATCTTGTTAACGAGTAATTGTAAAAGCATCATTCGTTTTGAGCTTAAATATTCATCCAACTACTGAATGGGTATATTAAAGCTTTTTCCCTTTGGAGGAGGCATTTTTTTGAAACCCCGATTTGAGAATGTAATAAATTATAATAATCAATTAAGAGTCGTATAAAGAAAAAAAAAAATTCTCAAGAAATAATTTTAGAAGTCATATGACATCAGTCTTAACCATACGATTTAGATCTTATTGGCAAGAATAGGTTATTATATATATTATCAAAAGTTTCTATATTTCAATCATTTGCAATAGCAGAGTACCAGAGTATATATAAATACACGGGAAAATATTTTAAGACATACATGATCTAAGGCTATAATTATGGTTGACCCTTTAATCTGAGGGATTTTACATAATTTGATCCTTGTATGACAGCTCACGCCAACACTCCCTCTCAAGTTGGTGCATAGATGTCTCTAAGGCCTAACTTGCTGAGTGAGATGTAAAAATTTCTACTGGATACGGCTTGTCGTGAGTACATCCGCTAGTTGGTTTTCTGTCTTGTGAAATGGAAACCGAATAATTTTCTCTTCAAGATTTTGTTCAATGAAGTGTCAATCGACCTCAACGTGTTTAGTCTGATCATGTTGGATAGGGTTATGAGAGATGTCAATGGCTGCTTTATTGTCGCAGAACAAGTTCATTTCTGAGCCGGGAGCAAAGCTTATTTCCATCAATAGCCTTCTCAGCCAAAGAAGTTCACACACACCCTTAGCCATACCTCGAAACTCTGCTTCTGAATAATGCAACAACTTTTTGTTTCTTGCTCCTCCAAGTAACGAGACTACCTCCTACAAAGTGAAGTAGCCTAAAGTCGACTTCCTATCTGAAATATTTTCAACCCAATCTGTATATGTGTATCCATCAACGTTCAAATGACCATTTTTTGTGAACATCTGTCCTTCCCCACGAGAGAACTTTAAATATCAAAGGACCCTAGTTACTGCATTCATATGAGCTTCATTAGGACAACCAAATTTTAAAAGTATTTAAAAGTCTTAATTGAATACACCCTCCTAAGTTTAATCGTTAATATGTTTTATAATATATATCATATATTTGTTAATATTATTTATTATTTAATTATTCATGATATGTTTCCTTATATTTTCAATGTATAGTTATTTAGAGTTCAAAGTTGAGTGAGAGAGAGTTCATATTAACATGATAATAAAGATGAGCACATATCAATTTATATGCTTTTTGACAAATTTTTCTCATTTGTTTATAAATTCGCCATTGAATAGTTAACAAACAATGAAGATTTGAAGATCAACTTGTTAAGTTCATAAACTACCAAAGCTAGCTAGCTCTATGTGTTAAGTCCCACATTGGTTGCGCGCGAAACCGAAGCACCCGGTCAAGTGAAAATTCTATAAATATGGATATAATATCAACAATAAAACATACTTACCTGGATGGGGTCAATGGGTGATCAACAAGGCCCATGGCCTAGGTTGGTGACCTCCATTGCACTCAGGAGGGGTGCTCGCCTAAGGTCTACCCAAGTGGTGGAGCCTACATCATAATTTGTGACAGAGGGGGCTTGCGTTCGCGCAGCCCTCACCAAAATCTTAATTATTAAAAATTTGCTGGGGTGCGGCAAATGTATGGTTTTAGCCCATTAGTGGCACACGCTAAAAACTACGTAACTTAATTCTGTTAGTAAATAGGCTTGCTGGCCTCCAAAAGAGGATTAAGAAAAAACTATTGGAACGGAAGAGTCCCACATTCAATAAAATACTAATACATAGCAAGTTTTAAGTTGTCCCCTCGGTGGTATCCTAAAGAATTGGGAATGAACTGTGTGATCCTCTCCATGAAGAAAGAACAAATTAATTTTCTTTGCATACTATCTCAACCTTAAGTTCTCAAGTTTTATTTATTTGTTTGTTTATTATTATAAAAAAATCTGAAATACTAGAAGATTTCTTAATACTTTTTCAAACAAGTGAAAATATAGCTCACCTTTACATAGATGGACCAGTTTCCAAATTGAAAAGATAGAAAATCAAAGAAAACAGTACAAGTCATGGTCTGCAACTTGTTAATTTAAAACAAAGAGCAAGTAAGTTATCTTTTAAATAAATTACAATCGAGCAATTGCATTAGTTAAAGGTACAGCACACGATGCCTATTGCTCTGCGTAAAGAAGAAGATATAGGATGATCAGATACCATATGCTTAGCTAGCTCTATGTTGTGAAGAATTCATACGTTGAGTCCCACATTGACTTCCCAAAAAATGAAAACGCCAGGACAAGTGTCAAGTCTATAAATATACATGTACTTTCAACTTTGAAAGATACTTACCTGGATGGGGTCAATGGCTGATCAAGAAGGCCCATGGCCTAGGTAGGTGACTTTCATTGCACTCTGGAGGGATGCACGCCTAAGGTTGACTACCAATCTCATCCCTAAAAGATTGAAGCACAATCTTTATAAATTATAAGTATTAAACACACAAGAAATTACAACCGATTTAGAATCCAGATTTAGAACATAGTTATTTTCGTACCGATTTAATGTTTCCAACTTGACATCACAGCCAACTTTCTTCAATAAATCAGAGCTTGAAACAACAGAGGTGCATCCAAAATCACTCAAAATGTGGAAGTTCATTCAAAGGAGACTTTAAATTTCGCTCTAGAGCTGCAGACTCAGAGACAAGTACACTCTTGATGCAGCTTCCTTGGTCAAGACAATCTGATCTCACATCTTTCCCATCTACTTGTTCCTTTTTAGTACCATCCTTATGAATCCCAAGCTGCTCTTTTCCTTCTGCTGCATTACTTGAAGCAGAACATTCACTCTCCTGCAACAACTTGCCAGCTACAGCTGCCAGCAATTCAAATGCACAAATTTGGCCATCGTCTGCTGATTTCTTTATCAAATCCTTCCTCTACAACCAATAAACAAGACATGTTAATGGATGTTTTCCAGTACAAAAAATATGATGGAAACAACAAACACCGGGAAGCTTAGAAGAACATTGCCCAGAAATTGCTAGTATAATTGTATAAGAGAGAAAGTTGGATAAAAGAAACAAGTCTTCAACCACTTCAAGATTTTGGCATAACCTGAACATGAAACAGTAGGCATGTTTTCCTATTTATGGATGATCAATTTACATTCACAACGAATTCAGAATTGCAAGATCTTGGTTGCTAAGCCGTCAAGTTGACTCATAAAGTGAATATCACATTTTGCAATAAGCTTGGTTTCTAGAGAACTTGATACGTTGATACATCCACTGCTTAAGTGCTTATAATAACTCACCTTAACTTATGTAAAGAAAGAGTACCTAAAAGCTTATGTTTTAATAATCTTATCATGTCAGATTTAGTTCACACTAATGTTTCAAGATATTTTTCATTTAATGAACAAATTACTCCTTAACGTTTCTGTCCTTTTAAGTAAAGAAACAACATTAAATTTTCTAAAAATAAGTAAACTGTAGTATTCAAATGTACATTCTACCTTTCTCTGCTGCTGCATCTGTAAATGATTGACGATCAAGAATTTTTATTGCAACTTTGATCCCTGTCAATGTATGAAATGCAAGTTTCACTTTACCAAATGCTCCGATGCCAAGGGTATTCCCCCTATAATTGGATAGAATCTTTTGAGATGGTTTGGTTCTTTTAGCAATACTTCCATCCATTTCAAAGCTGCTTGCAGTACATTTGCTTAAGTTGTTTAGTAGCAGTGATTCACAGACTAAAGAATATACAATTCAGCTTAGTATTAAAATACACTAAGCCACAACTTTTATATGCCCAACAATTTATATGGCCAAACCAAAACTCTACATGATGTGGCAGTCTGATAATTTCCCCCATTAATAAAACACAAGTTCAGAATATTGAAGAAGAAATCAAATTTCAAAGGAGGGAAAAGTAGAGAAAGATTGAAACTTAACTAGGGAATATGAAACTCATAATGTATTTAAAAAACACGCTAAGATTTTCAACAGAACTATTATTCTTCTTTCATTGCTGACCATTTTTAAACAGTAATAATAGGATTACAAAACAAAAAGTGAAATTGATTTATCCAACTTTTGCTAGTGGGAGGTGTATCTGTATATTGTCATCTGTTAGCCTGTTTCCCCAAAAATTCCTCTCCAATTAATGTTAGCTAGTATAATCCATAAAATACTCCTACAACTACTAATGTTGATCATGACCATGATGATTATACTAGTAACAATATCAAGTTGAACTATATATTTTGACAGTAATAACATTAAATTAAATTTGGAGAGTAATTAACCCCATATATCCCCAACTTGAGATTTTTCCAACTACATTTATTTATCTAACATGAAAGTATTACTAAACCATAATTTAAAATTAAAAAGAAAAAATTAGCAAAGCAAATACTCAGATTTCCATGAAAAACAAAGCTAATGTAAGATTGAGAAGAATCAAACAGTGATGGAAACATGTACAAAATCAAGTAAAACCCAGTTCATTTAATTTATGGATAGATACACACCAAATTGGCTGTTTCAGAAATCCTTACCTGGAGAAATACAGGGGAAAGATAAAGAAGAAGTTGGAACTTAAAAGGGATTTTGCAAGGATTATACGCTTGTTGATGAACCCAAATACAATTTAGCCGAGAACATAACGTCAGGCCAGACGAAACAGGAGGAATAAGCGTGCGAGTACATATTATATAGTATATATATAATTTGTGAATCGGGGAAAGGGTTTCTGAGAATTCGCAAATGGTTGAGGTTGCAATACGAGAATCGCGAATTAGATTGGGAGGTTCTGTTGTTTCGCAAATGGTTGAGCAAATGGGGAGAGAGATTGGGTTTTTCACCTGGGTCTTTGTGACCCCTTTTTTGAAATGTGACCCGCGCTTTCCTTTTTTTCACTTAGTCCGTTGCGTGGTCCGTTTCTGAGGTCCGTCTAAGAACGTGGCTGATAGTCATGATACAAGTTAATATATTAAAAATGCAATAATGCATTAATATGTTACCATTACATCTGAAGTCGTATATTTATAAAAATACCCAAAGGTCCCAAACCATTAATATATTATTATTGCATCTCATAATATATGAAGTTTTAGTTTTAGAGTTGTGTACAATAATTAATATAATAATTATATAACATTAAATTTAATTAGTTGTTTATAATACTTAAATAATTATCATACTTATCTCATTCTGTAACATTTACAATGAAGGGCAATTTTAAAAAGATTATAGTTAATCCTCCTAAATTATGTAAAAAAGCAAATAATTTGGGTAAAGCAAAATCATCTAAAATATCATATATTATGGGACGGAGGGAGTACATCATTTGGCAAACCAAGTTCAATACTCCTCCAGTCCTCCATGCAGTACATTCTTTTCAATTACAGTAGTGGGTTATGTTATTACTTATTTTTTGGGTTTGGGAGTTTCAAAAATTGGCAACGAGACAATGGAGGGAATAGTTAATACACTTGCAGCATTACTTGTACAGAACTGTGGGGCTAGGGAGCACTTGGGAGAGAACAAACAAGCTCTGCATTGCTTACATAATTCAGTGCCAACCTTGTGCTGGGGCCAGTAAGGCTGCAAATATGTTCAAACAATCACATTAAATTTATATGAACCAAATATAGAGACATATTTAGTACTCCCTCCGTTCTACGAAGAAGAGTTCTATTTGTAAACATAAAAGATATATTTTTCTTTCATGTTTTGTTCCTACATATATAGTGACTGTTAGTTTCGTAGTAGGTGCATGATAGTGAAATTATATTTTTAAACTTGAGAACATTATGACATTTTATATTATTGTCCATTTGAAAATGACTCTTTTTTATAACTGAGAGAATAGTATATATTCTGATTACCTCAAGATGGAGGTTTTGATTTAGCCAATTAGTGGCATGCTAAAAACTACGTAACTTAATTTGTTAGTAATTAGGCTCGTTGGCCTCTAGTGTGCCAAAAGAGGAGGGAGAAAAAAATTGGTTAGTAATGCTATTTTGAGCTTTTGGAACAATCCCACATTTAATAATATACTAAGAATTCCGGGCTTTATATGACAATATAGAGCACGTTCAAATTTGTCCCTTTGTCCGATAAAATTGGAACTATACAGAGAAGATTAGAAGTTGCATATATAATGTTTGTGAAATCTGACTTTACATGCTATGCATATTACATGTTCGATAAAGTGGTTCAAAGAGACTATTATGCTAAATCATTTATAAATCATGAGAATTGGCTAATTGTTCGGGCCAAGATAGTATATTTACATGAGTTATAAGATATAACTAAAGTTGTTATAAGTGTATTAAATCAAGTTTAAAATGAGTTTTATAGATTTTCTATCAAATTGGGTGAAACCAAAATCTGTGATGTTTGAGCACTTTTGGCCATCTGTTTTATACCATAAAGATGTTGGTAAGAATGAAACTCTAATGTAATTTGTACCTTGTAATAAAGTCTAGAGGTACGAACAAGTTTTGTGTTAATTGGAATGAACCAAAAAGAAGTTAAAACGAATTTATAGTGAATGGTTTAGTAAAACATGTTAAAATCGAAAACTAGTTTGGCTGCTGACCTTAAAAGAAAAATTCGGGGCTACCTAGACTTTCCAGAAATTTCTGGGCTTTTGGGGATGTGTAGTATACTGAATAAGCTTTCCATAGACTCTAGAACGGACTAATTCCGACTTCGGAGCAAGGAGTTATGACAATTCAAAGTAGTCGCGTCGAATCTGCCAAAAATCTGGAAAACAGATTCGAAGCAGTCCCTTGCACGAATTTTCTGGAATTTTGTGTTTAGAATTTGGAAATGGTCAAAAAATGAAAGTTATAGTCTCGGAAGTTAGCTTCACGTGGGCTCAAGAATCGGTCAAAAATGTTTCGACGCTCAAGAATCGCTCAAAAATGTTTTGAAATGGATTAGTTATGACTGTTTGAGCAAGAGAGAGTACAGTTGGAAAAAATAAACTGCCCTCTGTTTAACCTGTCTAGGATGCCCAAATTAGAAGAGCTATATTTAAAAAAAATACTATGTTATACCCACTATAACATATTAAAATTTGATTTCGATAGGAAGAAAGGATTGTAAGTTATTAAATTGCAAAACCAACAAGTTGATCATGGGCTGGGCTGCACAGCACGCGCCCCGCGCTGTGCTACTGTGACAATTTCAACTGGGCAGTTTTGGCCTCTGCTAAATCTGTCAAAAAGGGCTGAATCCGCCAAGTTATATTTTTTAAAAAATACTATGTTATACCCTTTATAACATGTTAAATTTTGGTTTCTTTTGGACATGTGAGTTGTAAACTAGAAAATGGAGAATGAGGCGGGAGAGCGTGGTAGGATAACAGTCTGGCGGGGGGGGGGTATGGTGGCTGGGTTTCAGAACTGTTTTGATATTGGGACTACTTTGGGAACATTAAGTCATATAAATTATGTGTCAAAGTAATTTTAAAATAGTTACCCAACAATTTACTAATTTTATTAGTCATCCATACACGCTACTGGCCGACAAGGAACAAAATGAAAGGTGAAACTAGGCTTATTACCTTGTTTGGGTTTTAAGTTTTTGACCAAAACCTGAATTTCTGCAGCTGCAGTCCTTTAACGATTTAGCAGGCTCTGTTTTGGCACACAAACATACCACAGAGACAAACATATATTTATACAACATATGCAAACGGGTGTATGAGGGTATTTATTAAGTTGAATTGATTTCTTCCAGTTCCTCTAATCAAGTATCACCCAGATGGCAAAACGTATTGTTGTTTAAGAATTTCACCCTTTTGGTTTCAATTCATTCCATTTCCACTTCTTTCGAGAAATGGAAGAAAATATTTGATCTTGATAAGGAGCTTGTATTTATGGGCTTGAGGCTGAGGGGATACCCATATGCACAATAATTTCTGAATTGCATAAATTTTAAAGAAAACATTTTATGAACAGTAAGATCATGTTGAAAAGCCACTTAGAAAGTAAACGAAGGATCGCGGGTATGCATTTATCATTTCTTAAGTGGGGAATGTCATAGTGAATGTTTGTATGTTTCTATATATGTATAAAGCCAGTTTTACTAAGATCAACCATATTTTACTTAACAGAGGCATTACAATGTAAAAGAAAGTTGTGGAGTCTTGATGCATTATATATATATATACATCTCATAAATTGAAATGGTAAACATAAGTTTACATATATATGGATAATACATCCGTATATTGAGAATACATGTACAGTGTGAAAAGCTATTTCAAATTATACTTCGAAACTTGAACGATTTTTGAAATACAAAGCAAGATATATGTAAACAGGGTTGAAAACTCATTGTTGACATATAAAAGCTATGTATATACATAAAATATACAAATAGCTTATATTTACCTATGGGCTAAGAGAGCGAGGCATGAATTTGCATTACGGTTAAGGTATATATGCAAAAGCATATATATACTTCGAGTATGCATTAAAAGTGAAAAGTACTGTTATATAAACACGTTAAGCATGAAAATCTATTATATATGCAAAATGAAGTTTAAATTACTCACGAAGGCAGAGTTAAGCTATAAATACACAAGGGACGTCACAGATGCACTATAGGACTATAAGACTACATATAGATGCGTGTAAAGTCCGTAAATGCATTATAAAAGTTTTATAAACTATAAATGCAGTGTACTGATGTTTAAAAGTTGTGTTGAAACTTTTTGCAAGTAGATGGCTATATTAAGCCAAAACTCTGAAATTTCTAAAGAAATAAAAAAGTTTTTCAAAAACAGACATAAAGAGATGTTGTTATGGCTTATATGAATGTTTATAGTTGTAGTGTTGTACAAGTTATGTGACGTGAATATGTGGTTAATGTATACATACAGGTGAACATAACTGTGTAGGATTCGTGAGGTGAAGTTAAACTAAGATTTATCTCAATAATCATCGATCAAGGCAAGTCTTCCAGTTCCTATTTGTTATATGAACTTGACATGATTACATGGATTACATGTTATACTTGTGGAATGATGAAGGTCAACTATTGACTAAATTTGATTGAGTTTTTAAAACTCAGTCTTGACTTGATATTTGATATGCATGAGATACAAATGTATTGTAATAATCTTGACATATGATTTAAGCATGATATTATGTGCTATGTGAATCATTAAAACTGTTAGATTTGTTGGGCCGTTGAGCTCAGTCTTGCAAACATTTTTGCAGACTTGATATGTGATGAGATCTCTTGCTGACCAGATCAGAATAAAGACTAGGAGCATGTTCAGGAAAACGATATTCTTTATTTAGAAACTGTATTACACTATGTTGACAGTTTGCGAATTTATAAATGAAAGATTTGTAAATGTTGAATTATTTAATCAATAGAGAAAGTTCATTTTGAGAAAAGAATGTGTAGTGACGATTACTAGTTATTGAGAGTTAATATAGTGATTATACTATATATACAGAAGGATATGTTTGAAGAGATGAGTTGTATATATTCATATCTTACTATGATAAAATAAATCATAAAATAAATATGATTTTGAAATAAGGGAATCGTAAATGGTGCGATTCAGAGAACGAATGAAAGACAGAAAATAAAAGTTTTAAATTATCCGCATTTTTAGCTATTATTTCATTAAATTATGATGTAAAGCTGAAACAAGATAGTATTTAACGCACAAGATCGTGAAGGAAAATAGTCCCGATTTTTGGGGTCGTCACATAAGGAAAATATCTAGAACAAATTGGTAATTTTCTTCAGGTTTACTAGTCAGTCTAAAAGTAGAACCTGCCTAGCTTTAAATTATAGGTTATGTTGTACACAATGATAATTTATTCAAAACACATTCAAACCGAATTTACAGAAGCTAAACGTTGATGCAACTTCTTTTTTCAATTTTATCCTACTAGAAAATCACAAACACTATTTAGGAATTATTTTTTGGACATGTGAAAAAAATATCTAGTTAGTAAATATAAGTTGCATGTACAAATTAATCCTCCAAATCCAAATAAAGCATGGAAAATGAATTGGATGAGTAACTTGTCTATTTTTGAGCAGATTCAAGAAGGAAAATAATGATTTCCAATTCTTGTATGGCATTTAATGCCCTTGGAAAAATGACACCCCAAATCCCGTACTTCATTTCCTCAAGATTTGGTGTTCACTTAATCAAAACATTCATTTCTAACTACCCAATTATAATAAAATTGAATAATAAAACACCCCCCATACAAAGATTAAACTTAAATAAAATCTCCCAAAGTTATCTAACCTTTAACAACAATCATTTCAAATGCGAAAATTTAAATAAACTTCATTACAATCTTTAAATCCAAAGTCTCAAAGTAAACTATCAAAACTATTACAAGTCTTCAATATTTATTCATCTTTCCTTTTCCTTCATCGGTGCTAGGTACGTCACCCGCTTCAACTTTAGTCAGTAAGAAATTTTACAAAAAAGAGTGAGCAAACAAGGCCCACTTGAAATAACAATAAATAAATCTTTAAACTTTTACATCAATTGCCAATATTAGGCTCAATAGAACTGAAACAATATATTCTATTAACTTTCTAAAAATTATAACATTCATCGAGGGTCTAATGACCACGAATCATGTCCACAGCTTATAAGTAATCTTTCAACTTTAACTTTAATCAAATATAAGACTATAAGGACTCCACGTACTTAGGGGATCAACCCTTCGTACAATGTATTGTGCACAACCATTTCAACGCTAAGCGTAAACCTCTATTAAAAGAGTTGTTCATCTCAAGATTTAGAATACAAGTCCGCACTAAAGTAGTTTGGTTTGGATAAGCTTTCAAGGAAATTTGGAATTTAACGAACATCAACTAAGGAGTAGTTGAATAAAACCAATAACACTATACTATAGAATAATCGTGATTGAATCAATCATAGTAAACTAAAGTCATGCATTAGGAATAATCTAATAGCATACAATTTGAATAACTATAGCATACCTTGCTTGAACAACACTAAGTCAAGGTTATTTAGAATTGAATAATAAGCATGTATAACGATAGAAATATATATATATAGTTGTGCATGCTAAACAACAAGTTAAATACAAGAATAACTTGCTCCAAATAACTTACATCATTATATTGTAATCGAATTGAAAACAGTAATTGAATTAACAAGATAATAGATTAGAAAACTTGCTCAAGATTAAACTATAAGATTTGGGATACTTGTATCGTTATGAGCAACTAGATACAATGACTTACTCAATAATAGGCAATCTAGCTCTCTACGAAAGTGTAGAGATAGCAACTTACAACAATTGTAATTGAATTTGAAAACAATAATGTACCAAATGAAATTAAACTCGCATGATGAAGTTTTGAGTTAGAGAACTTGCTCAATTATAAAAATAGAGTTAGAAAACTTGCCTTTAGCACAAGCTAAACCTTACAACTTGAATCAATACCCTATACATATGCCATATTGACATAGTTAGTCATTACCAACATTGTATATCTATATAAACAATACATACATCATATAGGTTAAATTACCCATTCACATAATCAAACTATGTTAATAAATAGTTAACACTTGATACATGTTCATTCATAGTTTAATACTACTGAAATCATCATTTAACATTCATATTATTAACACATAACCTTTATTTTCAAAATTTGCACACTTAAACAAAACTGTCGAAACATTCTTTAACTCATATGCTATGCACACGATTTACATCGTGGTTTCATTACTTGGCCAATGTTGAGTTAAAGCTCATGAAGCTTTCACAGGCCATTGGTTGGTCACGGCCATTGGTTGGCAAGATGCTGACGCATAAACGCAAAGTAGAAGGCGCGAGATCAAGTCATGAGATTTGTCTTCTTTGGTCAGCCACACAAGCGCCGCCAGAGTCCGAAACTCGGCGACCAAGCTCTAAGAATAACATGATGAACAAAAAGCCAAATTGGCCTAAAAGCTCTAATCTAATAGACCGATTAACATGTAATACACATATAGACTTCATATAAACATATTGTGAAGACTTCTAACATGTTTCTACCCATAAAATAACATAAACATCAAATCTACAACACCCAATTTCAATGTTTTTGGCAAAACTCCATTTTTGACATTTTAATGGAAATCAACATCGTGATTTTGTTTTTCAATCAAAATGAAATTTCAAAACACCATAGTTATGATTATACATACTCTATCAAATTCAATAATCAATTTATCGGTTTAACAACTAATTAAACCTTAATTTCTACTTTAAACTAAGCCATATTCATATATATATATATATATATTCATATGAACTCACCGTGATATATATATTTCTTCACAATTTACATACATACATAAAGTAATTGATTATAATCATACATACTCTCAACAAAAACAGTTTTTTTAAACAACAATCATCATCTAAAGCTATATACACAAGAAATTCATCATCCATAATTATTTACAGAGAACTTTTTGGAGAAGAAAACTAAACTAAAAAAATAAAATACAAGGATTAATATCCTACCTTTGATTAAGAAGATGATACTCTAGAGTTTAGAAGAAAATAGTTATGATTACAATCTTCTTTGCCCCAATTCTTTTCTCAATTTCTCTAAGTTCTCTCAACTTTTCTCTCTGTATTTTTCTTCTTCTCTTTTCTTCACTGAGTCTTCTTCCTAACTCTAGTCTAACTAACGTAGGAAAAATATAATGTATAAGATATAATATATATTAAATATATAATATAACTCTAGCTATAAATTATATCAGTTATGTAAGATTTGAAAATCAAAAGCCATAAGGCTTGTTTGGTTAAGCTAATAAAAATAACTCATTAACCCTTACACCTTGTTTGGCAAATCTAACTAAAACAAATGGATTAATCCTTATACCTTGTTTGATAAAACACTATTAGATTAAAGACTTAATATGCATTAAGACTTGTTTGGCCAAAACTAAATTAAAGTCCTTTAATTTATTTTAATAACTCCTTTATAGCAAAGTTATTAGTCACACTTTTATTTAATTAATTAATCAATTAAAACATTAATCTATTAAATTACTTTAGCACATAATTTAATATCACATAACTATAATTTCTTTTATAATTGTAATTTTATTCAACCAACTAATATTTTAAATTACAATTTCCCATTTAAAATATTATAATTTATTTAAATCACTATAAGCTCTCTAGCTTACTTATTAAATTAAATTGGTATATAATCTCATAACAATAATTAATTTTCTTAGCTCCTTAATTATTTATTCAACAAATAATTAACTAAACCACATCAACTCAAATTGAACAATTATTTATTCAACAATAAACTTATCCATTAAATACTTATATAAATCAATAAATATTTAATATTACACTTTAAAATTTCGAATGTTACATCATTCCTCCTTACAAGGATTCTCATCCTCGAATCACAATTCAAACAAATCATTCGTTACATTCTTCCCTACTTACAAAGATTCTGTCCCCAGAATCGAAGACACAGATTAAACAAATAACTCAGGGTACTCTTTCAACATTTTCTCTTCGAGTTCCCACGTAGCTTCTTCAGCGTTGTGGTTCCTCCATATCACCTTCACAGAAGGTATCACTTTATTCCTGAGCACTTGTTCTTTCCTGTCGACTATCGGGATAGAACCTCTTCATAAGACAAATCTTTCTCAAACTGCAATGGTTCATACTCGATCACATGTTTGTAGTCGGGTTTATATGGTCGTAACACCGAAATGTGAAAAACATTATGAATGTTTTCCAACTCTGGAGGTAGAGCTACCTCGTAAGCCACTTCTCCCACTCTTCGCAGCACTTCAAAGGGTCCAATAAACCTCGGGCTTAGCTTTCCTTTTTTACCAAAATGAATTTTCCCCTTCCAGGGAGAAACTTTTAAAAATACAAAAGTTCCTACGTCGAATGCACGATCTTGTCTGTGTTGATCAGCATACTTTTTCTGTCTGTCTTGGGCTGCTACTAATCTTGTCCTGATGAGTTTAACAACGTCAGCAGTTTGTTGTACCAGTTCTGGTCCTAACAGTTGGCGTTCACCGACTTCATCCCAGCACAGTGGAGTTCTGCACTTTCTGCCGTACAATGCCTCGTAAGGTGGCATGCCGATGCTCGCGTGATAACTATTGTTGTAAGCAAATTCCACCAACGGTAATTGTTCTTCCCAGCTTCCTTTAAAGTCCATGACACATGCTCTCAGCATATCTTCCAATGTCTAAATTGTTCGTTCACTTTGCCCATCTGTTTGTGGATGATAAGAAAGTACTCATTCGCAACTGTGTCCCCATGCATTCTTGTAGTCTCTTCCAGAAATTTGACGTGAATCGCGGATCTCTATCGGACACAATTGATACTGGCACTCCATGCCTCGAAACGATCTCTTTAATGTACAATCTTGCCAACTGATCAAGATTGAATCTAATCTTTATTGGTAAAAAGTGCGCTGACTTCGTCAGTCTGTCCACTATCACCCAAATCGCATCACATCCTCTCTGAGTAGTTGGAAGACCCACCACAAAATCCATCGTGATGTGTTCCCACTTCCATTCCGGTATTTCCAACGGTTGAAGTAATCCACTGGGTCTTTGATGTTCGGCTTTTACTCTTTGACATGTCAAGCATTTCGCTACGCATTCTGCAACGTCCCTTTTCATATTCGGCCACCAAAAATGTCGGCGCAAATCTTGATACATTTTCGTGCTTCCTGGATGAATTGAATATTTTGAGCTATGAGCTTCGGTCAAAATTTCTTCTTTCAGCTCTGGTGTTGCTGGAACCCAGATTCTTCCCTCAAACCGTAGTAGTCCTTCGGTATCGATCTTGTATTTTACATCACTACTCTCAATCAGATTCTCTTTGATTTTCCCACACTCTTCATCTTGTAGTTGAGCATTCTTCACTTTGTCCACTAAAGTTGGACCCGCTTCTATCTGGAATAGTTGTTCATCAGATTCTTTTGGAAATTTGATTTCCAACTCCACTTTTGTCATTCTTTGAAATGAGCTCCTCCCGAGTTGTTATCAACATCAACTTCTCTCGACCTTTCCTCGCTTAAAGCATCCGCCACCACATTCGCTTTGGATGATAAAAGATTTCACAATCATAATCTTTTATCAATTCCATCCACCTTCTTTGACGCATGTTCAAATCCTTCTGAGTGAAAATATACTTCAGACTTTTGTGGTCTGTGTAGATCTCACATTTCTCTCCATAAAGATAGTGTCTCCATATCTTCAGAGCAAATACAACTGCAGCCAATTCCAAATCATGAGTCGGATACCCTTTCTCATAATCCTTCAGTTGTCTTGATGCATACGCAATAACTTTGTCGTTCTGCATAAGAACACAACCCAACCCTTTGTGTGAGGCATCACTATACACCACAAAATTTCCTGTATTATCTGGTAATGTCAACACAGGTGCCATACTTAACTTTTCTTCAAATCTTGGAAACTCTCTTCACACTTCTCCGTCCAAACGAATTTTATAGCTTTCCTTGTCAAATTTGTTAATGAGTGGCTATCTTAGAAAAATCTTGAATAAATCTTCTATAATAACTTGCCAGTCCCAGAAAAACTCCTCACTTACGATGGTGTTCTTGGTTGTTCCCAATTGATTATAGCTTCCACTTTTGATGGATCCACTGAAATCCCATCCTTGTCAATAACATGACCCAAAAATTGTACACGATCGAGCCAAAATTCGCACTTAGAGAATTTTGCATACAACTTTTCCTTTCTTAGTGTTTTTCCAATGTCAAACGTAAATGTTCCACGTGTTCTTCTTCTTGAGTTTTGGAATACACCGAATGTCATCAATAAATACCACTACAAACTTGTCTAAGAATGGTTTAAACACCATGTTCATCAAATCCATGAACGCAACAGGGCATTTGGTAAACCAAAAGACATCACCAGAAACTCATAATGTCCGTACCGAGTTCTGAATGCCGTTCTAGGTATATCCTCCTTTCTTACCTTCAATTGGTGATACCCACTTCTCAAATTAATTTTCGAGAAATATTTAGCACCCTTCAGCTGATCAAACAAGTCATCTATTCTAGGCAACGGATACCTATTCTTAATAGTGACTTTGTTTAACTCTCTATAATCAATGCAAAGACGCATTGTTCCATCCTTCTTCTTAACGAATAAAACTGGCGCTCCCCACTACGATACGCTTTGGTTGAATATATTTCTTGTCTAAAGAACTCTTGCAAATCGTATTATCGGTTCCTTCATTTTTGCTACTAGAGCCATTCTCATGCGGGGCCTTCGATATCGGTGGTTGTTCCCTCGGCGCTAAGTCGATCACGAACTCTATTTCTCTGTCGGTGAAGTCCTGGAAAATCCTCTGGAAACACATCTTCGAATTCCCTCACTACTGGTATTTCTTCTAGTTTTACACCCTTCTTCTGAGTATCGACTATGTAAGCTAAATAGCCCACACAACCTTGACTCAACAATTTCTTGGCCTGCATAGTCGTCAGACATTTCATTTGTCTAGGCGACTTGCTACCATAAAATACTACCTTTGACGGAGTCATAAGGTTTACACACTTCTTGTGACAATCGATTACTGCTCCATATTTGAACAGCCAATCCATCCCCAAAATTACATCAAATTCCCCGAGTCTAATCGGAATCAAATCTACCAACAAGATATTTTCCTTAATGTTCACCCTACAGTTCTTGTATACGAATCTAACAGGGATTACTTCCTTATTCGCAATTTCTATGTTCAAAGGAAAATTCAGTTCTTCTCTAGGCAATTCTAACCTCTTAGCAAATTCATCAGATATAAACGAACAAGTAGCACCCGAATCAAATAATACATAAGCATTTATATCATTGATTGGGATAATACCTGACACCACATCTTTTGATTGCACAACATCTTGCACAGTCATGTTGAAGGTTCTGGCTGTGGGTTTGTTTGATGCTGCAGGTCCTGCAATGGCCCATGTACCTCCATTGTTACCTCCATTGCTTCTGGTTGTCACTCCATCCTTCTTCTTAGGACATTCACGAGCAAAGTGATCCTTGGATCCGCATGTGAAGCACGCATTCTTCTTTGGTTGAGTGCAACTTGGGGCGATGTGACCCTCCTGGCCACAATTGAAGCATACCCGCTTTCCCATTAAGCACGCACCCTTGTGAAATTTCCCACATGTCGCATATGCTTCAAACTTTTGTTTTCTTGGTTACCCCGATGGTGTCCAAGACCCATGCTCCCATTCCACTTCCTCTTCAAGCCGTTGTTGTTTGTTGTTGTTGTTGTTTCCACCGCTACCACTCCCCATTCTTAGTCTCATTCTCATTCCTCTTCTTCTTTTGTTCTGGTTGAACTTTGTCAACGCCTCGCCTCCACCTTCAAATGAGTAATCGCTTTCTCCATCACCATTGCAAATGTCTTCAATCGAACAGGGAGACCCTACTTTATCTGACCAGGCTTTCAATCCCTGCTCAAATCTCTTCTTCTTTACGCTTCGTCTGTCTTGACTTGATATGGTGCAAACCTCGCCAATTCATTGAACTTTTTGCGGCATACTCGACATCTGATCATCGTTCCTTGCTTTAGTTCCAGAAACTGTACTTCCAGCTGACTCTTCGAACTCTCTGGGAAATAGGTCTCGAAGAACAACTCCTTGAACCTATCCCAGGTCATCACTCCTGGCCCTTCACGAGTTTTATTGGCCTGCCACCAATAACTAGCTTCTGCTTTCAACATGAATGTTGCGAAAGCAGTCTTCTGATCATCCCCTACCCTAGCGACATCGAACACCTTTTCTATCTCCATAATCCAGGTCTGTGCTTCGACTGGATTCATAGACCCACGGAATTCAGGTGGTCCAACCGCCTTGAAATCCTTAAACGTTGTACCATGGTTTTGTGGTTGATTCTGCAACGCTCCTGTCAGTAGTGTCACTAGTTGTTGAACGGGGTTACCGTCAACATTGTCGTTATTGGTAGTTCTCTCATTGTTTCTCTGTCGGGGTGGTTCACGTCTGGGAGGCATTTTCTGTTGAAACAAAACATCTATTAGACTATTACTCAGCTTCTTTAAGTATTTTCTAATTAACTTGCCTCCATAAAAGAAATAACCACATAACACACAACACTTTGAATAAAGTAACAACTTTTATTTATTCAAAACCTTTTTGGAAAACATAAAACAATAGCATCACTGCTATCTACATTACTTTCCTGAACTACAAAAGTTTCAGGACAACATCATAGTCATATCCCATAGGTTGCATAACACTTGGGATTTACAATTTATTTAACCTTTCACTCATCGTAACAAATACTATGATGTTCTATTAAGATACTTCTTAGCCCTATCACGTTCTTCCTCCATGACTCAAAAACATTGTTCTGCGATCTAAAACGAATGATGGCAGTGTCTCGAACTGAATCGGATATCCCATGACCCGATCTTGAGCTCGATTAATTGCGGTGTTAAATACTTTATCCATCTCTTCCATCTTCATCCTCTTTGCTTGTGTGTCTCTTTTTCGCTAATCTGGTTCGTTGAAAAGCTTCCTCGTAAGCATCTTCACTCTTTTGCCCTCTTAGCGCCTTCTTCTCTCTCTATTTGTTCTTCATTCCAAACGACCACTTCGATCGATTGCTCTTTTTCTCTCCTTGATGCATTAGTTTCTCCTCGACATTTGTCAATCGTTCTTCACGATCCTGGATCTCGCCGTCTTTTTGTGTCATTGCAGTCTGTTGTTCAGCTACTATCTCCTGCAACTCCTCAACTGTATCCTGAAGTTCCACGTTACGGTCATGCACCTCATCGTATATACGGCCTGCTATCGAGTTAAGTGGAATCCTTTCCTCCTCGTCCTCATCATCCTCATCCTCCTGTGGTAACTCAATGGGATCCTCCTCATCTGTCTCCACATCATCATCCTCATCTTCAACTACTGTGACCAACGGGGTGACTCCGTGGCGGTGAGTTGTTCCCAAACTACCTGAATGTCATGAGGCTCCTCCTCTATAGGCATTTGAGGTCCCTCCTCCCTAGCCTGACTGGATTCTCCGACATTAGTCATCCTGACAACAAAGTTTTAAAGTTTTAATTATTAATCATTACTACTCGACACTCACGAGTACATAAACTATAAACACATAAGCACATAAGTGTTTTATTACTTCTTTCTTAAAACTCGATAAGAGTTATCTCCACTATCTTTTCAAAGGTTACTTCCTAAGGCTTTTCCCCCACCTAAGGTTCATAACCTAAAGCTTTGATACCAACTCAGACACACCCCAAATCCACGGTACTTCATTTCCTCAAGATTTGGTGTTCACTTAATCAAAACATTCATTTCTAACTACCCAATTATAATAAAATTGAATAATAAAAACACACTTACATACAGATTAAACTCAAATAAAATCTCCCAAAGTTATCTAACCTTTAACAACAATCATTCAAATGCGGAAATTTAAATAAACTTCATTACAATCTTTAAACCAAAGTCCAAAGTAAACTATCAAAACTATTACAAGTCTTGATGATTTATTCATCTTTCCTTTTCCCTTACTGGTGCTAGGTACGTCACCCGTTTCAACTTTAGCTGTAAGAAATTTTACAGGCAAGAGTGAGCAAACAAGGCCCACTTGAAATAACAATAAATAAATCTTTAAACTTTTACATCAATTGCCAATATTAGGCTCAATAGAACTGAACAATATATTCTATTAACTTTCTAAAAATTATAACATTCACTGAGGGTCTAATGACCACGAATCATGTCCACAGTTATAAGTAATCTTTCAACTTTAACTTTAACAGTCATAAGACTATAAGGACTCCACGTGCTTTCTTGGGGATCAACCCTTCGTACAATGTATTGTGCACAACCATTTCAACGCTAAGCGTAAACCTCTATTAAAAGAGTTGTTCATCTCAGTATTTAGAATACAAGTCCGCACCAAAGTAAGTTTGGTTTGGATAAGCTTTCAAGGTAATTTAGAATTCAACGAACATCAACTAAGGAGTAGTTGAATAAAACCAATAACACTATACTATAGAATAATCGTGATTGAATCAATCATAGTAAACTAAAGTCATGCTTTAGGAATAATCTAATAGCATACCATTTGAATAACTATAGCATACCTTGCTTGAACAATACTAAGCCAAGGTTAATTAGAATTGAATATAATAAGTATGCATAGCATATATATATATAGTGCATGCTAAACAACAAGTTAAATACAAGAAATAACTTGCTCCAAATAACTTACATCATTATATTGTAATCGAATTGAAAATAATAATTGAATTAACAAGATAATATATTAGAAAACTTGCTCAAGATTAAACTATAAGATTTGGGATACTTGTATCATCATGAGCAACTAGATACAATGACTTACTCAATAATAGGCAATCTAGCTCTACGAAAGTGTAGAGAGTAGCAACTTACAACAATTGTAATTGAATTTAAAAACAATAATGTACCAAATGAAATTAAACTCGCATAATGAAGTTTTGAGTTAGAGAACTTGCTCAATTATAAAAATAGAGTTAGAAAATTTGCCTTTAGCACAAGCTAAACCTTACAACTTGAATCAATACCCTATACATATGCCATATTGACATAGTTAGTCATTACCAACATTGTATATCTATATAAACAATACATACATCATGTAGGTTGAATTACCCATTCACATAATCAAACTATGTTAATACTAGTTAACACTTGATACATGCTCATTCATAGTTTAATACTACTGAAATCATCATTTAGCATTCATATTATTAACACATAACCTTTATTTTCAAGCTTTGCACACTTAAACAAAATTGTCGAAACATTCTACTACTAACTTTCGCTTGCAACTGCATATTAACATACGGCTTACTGGTACATCATTCATTACTGCAATGAAAGTTAGTCAATGCTATGACTCAGTCACATGCCATTGGTTGGCCACTGCGGCATGGCATATTAGTTGACACAAGGCGACGAGATTTGTCTTCTTTGGCCACATGACTGCGCCCAGAGTCCAGAACTCGGCGACCAAGCTCGGCAACAACATGAACAAAAGCCAAATTGGCCTAAAAGCTCGAATCTAATAGACTGATTAACATGTAATACACATATAGACTTCATATAAACATATTGTGAAGACTTCTAACATGTTTCTACCCATAAAATAACATAAACATCAAATCTACAACACCCAATTTCAATGTTTTTGGCAAAAACTCCATTTTTGACATTTTTAATGGAAATCAACACTGTGATTTTGTTTTTCAATCAAAACAGAAATTTCAAAACACCATAGTTATGATTATACATACTCTATCAAATTCAATAATCAATTTATCAGTTTAACAACTAATTAAACCTTAATTTCTACTTTAAACTAAACTAATTCATATATATATATATATATATATATATATATATATTCAACTCACTGTGTGATATATATATTTTTCACAATTTACATACATACATAAAGTAATTGATTATAATCATACATACTCTCAACAAAAAACAGTTTTACAACAACAATCATCATCTAAAGCTATATACACAAGAAATTCATCATCCATAATTATTTACAGAGAGAACTTTTGGAGAAGAAAACTAAACTAAAAAAATAAAATACAAGGATTAATATCCTACCTTTGATTAAGAAGATGATACTCTAGAGTTTAGAAGAAAATAGTTATGATTACAATCTTCTTTCCCCCAATTCTTTTCTCAATTTCTCTAAGTTCTCTCAACTTTTCTCTCTGTATTTTTCTTCTTCTCTTTTCTTCACTGAGTCTTCTTCCTAACTCTAGTCTAACTAACGTAGGAAAAATATAACGTATAAGATATAATATATATTAAATATATAATATAACTCTAGCTATAAATTATATCAGTTATGTAAGATTTGAAAATCAAAAGCCATAAGGCTTGTTTGGTTAAGCTAATAAAAAAATAACTCATTAACCCTTACACCTTGTTTGGCAAATCTAACTAAAACAAATGGATTAATCCTTATACCTTGTTTGATAAAACACTATTAGATTAAAGACTTAATATGCATTAAGACTTGTTTGGCCAAAACTAAATTAAAGTCCTTTAATTTATTTTAATAACTCCTTTATAGCAAGGTTATTAGTCACACTTTTATTTAATTAATTAATCAATTAAAACATTAATCTATTAAATTACTTTAGCACATAATTTAATATCACATAACTATAATTTCTTTTATAATTGTAATTTTATTCGACCAACTAATATTTTAAATTACAATTTCCCATTTAAAATATTATAATTTATTTAAATCACTATAAGCTCTCTAAACTTACTTATTAAATTAAATTGGTATATAATCTCATAACAATTAATTTTCTATATAATTATTTATTCAACAAATTTAATTAAATTCAAATTGCCATTAATTTATATTTCATTTAATATTACAAATAAATATTTAATTAACTAAAACTAAACATCAACTCAAATTGAACAATTATTTATTCAACAAATAATTAAATACATTAAATATTTTTTACTTTGAAATTTTAGTGTCTGGGTATGCTTATGTTGCTGGTTGAGTGAGGAATTTAGAGTTTGGTTCGCAGCAGGTCGTATGATTAGACTGCATATTCTAGGTCTGTGCACCAACGTGACTGAGCTGATGCCAATGCTTAAAAGGGCGTGGTTGCGCCAACCCATGAGCAGAAACTGTTTTAATATTTTTTAATTTCAGCCCATAGTATACAATCGTAACCTAATCTTATGAACATAAAAAGATGTTAATCATATTATATGATGTTATAACAGATTGTAGTTGCATTGTAATACCAAATATGAAGATTGTAAGTTATTAATTAACAAGTTATATAACGATTGAAACTCGATGTTTGTAATAGTTGGAGATGAGAATTGAATGCTAAAGCTTTACGTTATATATTAGTGAGTTTTCAGATTCGTGTTATGTGGTTGATTAATATGGTTAGACCTTAAGTTATAGGTTATAACTTAACTAAGATGGTGAATTGAACCTATAAGGTTAATGTTAGTATAACTAATCGCTATTGCGATTCTAATGGTATATGTAGGGTATTTGGCGAACGTGTGTTATAATTGTGTAGCTTACGCACGAGGAAAGTTCCTAAACCTTACTTCTTTATGTAAAGCAAGATCTTTATCCTATCTTGTTTGTTATTGTTATGCAAGTATCTAAATCTTACTTTTCGCTAAACAAGTTTCCTAACCCTAAACTTGATATTGTTTGTTTAAAATGGTTCAAGTTGTTTATTCACATTGAGCAATTTCTAATCATTGTTTCTTGTTAGTTCAAAGTTTGAAATGTTCATTATTCCGAACAAGATTCTCCATCCCTTTGAAGATAGTTTATTGGATATAAACTGTTTTATTCAACTATATATTATTGTGATCCTATTCTTGATTATAAATATGGTTACTCAATACATAGTTATTGTATCTAACTTCGAATGGCTAGTGAATCTTTATTGATTTGGCTAGTCCATAGTTGATGAGCGTTCTAAAATTCTAGAACCATTGTTAAAGCTAGTCCGAACTGAACTGTCCTTAGTGAGGAAATCCTAAGTCAACTGAGAAGAACAACCCTAATATAGGTGATTATGTACGCGTTAACGTTTAGATGTTTGTGCACAATACATGGTACGAAGGGCTGATCCTCCTAAGTACGAAAGAAAAGGTCTGCATAGTCTAATGACTGTTAAAGGTTGAGGTAGAAATACTTAGTAACCTGTGACATAGTTCATGGTCTTAAGACCCTCAGATATAATTCTCAAGCTTGTTTTTTATTCTTGATTCGAAGAACAAGTTATCTATTATTCAGTATTCATTACTTACTCTTATGTTATTGCTATTTTCATCATTATATTAGTGAGCAATTGTTTACTGACTCTTACATTTAACACTGCAGCTAAAGTTGAGAAAGTTGACGAGCCGTCTACTAGCAAGGGTAAGGGCAATATGTCCAAATGATGAAAACTTGTTTGATTTTATTTACTGGAATCTATGTTATGAGACTCACTTAATTATATGATGTATTCCGCAAACTTATGTAATAATTTCAGGTTAGATTACCCGAGACTGTTTTAAGTTGATGTAACCCTTTAATGGGGAGGATTATTGTTTAAGTTGTTTAAGTTATGTATTTATATTTGATTATGGGTAGTTAGATGTAATTGTTTTGGATAGTGAGCACTAAATCTTGTGGGAATGAAGTACCCGGATTTGGGGGTATCACAAGTTGGTATCAAAGCTTTAGGTTATGAACCTTAGGTGGGGGAAACCTTAGGAAGTATCCTTTAAGGAGACATAAAACATAGTGGTGATAAACTCTTATCGAGTTCTAAAAACTGAATTCCTTAATTCATTAAAGATAAAAAAAACATTTTGTGCCTATATGTTGATAACTTATGTGCTCGCGAGTATCGAAGAGTGTCATATAGTAAATAAAACTTAAGGTGTTTTGTTGTCAGGATGTCTAATGTTGAAGGATCCAGTCAGGCTATGGAGGAGATACCTCAAGTGCCTGGCGATGAGGAGTCCCGAGATGTACATGTTGTTCGGGAGCAGTTGTTTCAGAGGAAGTCTTCTCTGTTGGTCACTGTTGAGGAACAAGGGAATGAGCCTGTGTCTGATCTTGAGGAGGAGGACTGTGAGGAGATAGAGGTGGAGGATGAGGAAGAGGATCCTGTGGAGTTTCCACCAAACTCCATATCAGCTGAGATGTATGATCATAATATAGAATTACAGGCTAAGGTTGAGGAGCTAAAGGAGCTGGCTGATATGCGTCAAGCTACTATAGAGCAAAATGATGTGGAGATTCAGGAACTCGACACACATGTTGGGAACACGGAATGGAACCTAGTTCGTATAGAGGGTCATCAAGAGGAGCTATTAGTTGAGAATGAAAAGATGAAGACTGAAGTTGAGAAGCTAAAAGATGATTTGAAGGAGGAGTCAACTAAGCGTGCGAGAGCAGAAGACGCTTAGATGAAGGCTACTCAGCGTGCAGATCGTGCTGAAGACAAGGTTCAGATGAAGAAGGCCAATATGAATGAAATGTATTATGCTTTTCATTCTGCGATTGATAGGACCCATAACTGAGTCTTTTATTACGTAGCTCAGTTTGAAGACTTGACATGGTATATGATGGATCGTAGAATAATGTTTCATATCATGGAAGAAGAGCGTAGAGAAGCCTCTCGACGTCTTAATATGCCAAAATAGGAAAATAATAAGTTATGTGATTGATTATGTGATGAATAAATGGGGAATCCCATATTTTGAGATAAATAATGAGGTAAAATGAGTATGTAATCCTGAAACTTTTCCAGTTTAGGAAAGTTGATGTAGATAGCAGAGATGCTATCCTTACTATGTTTTGGAAGCTATGAATAAATAAGATATCGAAGTTTATTGAAATGTTATGTGTTAAGCTTTAATATTAGAATGTTTAAGTTAAACTTTAAATATTCAAGAAATTGAGTAGTGATCTAATAAGCGTATATCTTGAACAGAAAATGCCTCCTAGAAGAAGACAACCACGTCAACAACCACCTCCTGAGGGGTCTACTAACAATAACAATAACGAGGCCAACGCTAACCCGATTCAATAGTTGGTGACCTTGTTAACAGGAGCACTTGAGAATCAGCCGTAAGCTCAAGTCACGACTTTTAAGGACTTCAAAGCGGTTGGACCACCAGAGTTACAAGGGTCTATGAATCCAGTTGAGGCCCAAACCTGGATCATGGAAATGGAGAAGATTTTCGACGTTGCTAGAGTTAAAGAGGATCAGAAAACCGCATGTGCAACGTTTATGTTAAAATATGAAGCTAGTTATTGGTGGCAAGTGAATAAGGTTCGTGGGGGACAGAGAATAGTGGGATAGATTCAAAGAAATATTTTTCGAGATGTACTTTCCGACGAGTTCCCGGAACTAGATGGAATTCAATTCTTGGAATTAAAGCAAGGAAACATGTCTGTGCCAGAGTATGCATCGAAGTTTAATGAGTTGGCAATGTTTGCTCCATACCAAGTCAATACAGATGAACGTAAGGCAAGAATGTTTGAACAGGGGTTGAAGCTCTGGCTATATAGCAATGTTTCAATGTTTCAGTTAAATACATTTGCAGCAGTACTAGAAAAGGCAATTATCGTGGAAGGTGGAAGCGATGCCTTAACCAAGTATAATCGAGAACAGAAGAAGAGGAAGAGTGAGAATGAAAACAAGGCTGGTGGAAGCAATGGAACTAATAACCAGAAGAGGAAGTGGAATGAAAATTCAAATACGGGAGGACAACAAGGAAGTCAGTAAAAGAAGAAGTTTGAAGCTTATGCTACTTGTGGGAAGAACCACACTGGTGTGTGTCTGAAGGGTAAGCGAGTATGTTTCAATTGTGGCCAGGAGTGTCACATTGCGCCAAATTGTTTTAGTCCGAAGAAGAAAACTTGTTTCACTTGCGGGTCGAGGATCACATGGCTCGTGATTGCCCTCGAAAAATTACGGAAGGAACAAGTGGAGGTAAGGGAAGTAACAACGGTGGTACGATGACTATCACTGGGCCAGTGCTGTCGAATCGACCTACTGCTAGGAATTTTAATATGACCGTGAAAGATAATGTGCAATCAAAGGATGTGGTGTCAGGTATCATTCTGATTAATGTTATTAATGCTTATGTGCTATTTGATTCGGGTGCTACTTGTTCATTTTTATCTGATGATTTTGCTCAAAACTTAGATTTGCCTCAGGAAGAATTAGATTTTCCTTTAAGCATAGAGATTGCAAATAGGGAAGTGATTCCTGTTCGGTTTATGTACAAGAATTATAGAGTGGTTATAAAGGGTCTCGAGATGATGGTAGATTTGATATCGATTAAACTTGGGGAATTTAATGTTATACTGGGAATGGATTGGTTATTCAATTACAGGGCAGTAATTGATTACCAAAAGAAATGTGTTAAACTTATGACTCCGTCAAAGGTGGTGTTTTATGGCAGCAAGTCGCCTAGACAAGCGAGTTGTCTAACGATGATTCGAGCCAAGAAGTTATTAAGACAATGATGTGTAGGATACTTAGCCTACATAGTTGATACTCAGAAAAAGACTGCAGAATTGGAAGAGATACCAGTCATTAGAGATTTACAGATGCATTTCCAGACGATTGCCTGGACTTCCGCCCGATAGAGAAATTGAGTTCGTAATTGATTTAGCGCCAGGAACGACCCCGATATCTAAAACCCCATATAGAATCACCCCAGTAGAGATGATGGAGCTGATGGTGCAGTTGCAAGAATTACTAGACAAGAAATATATCCAGCCGAGCATCACCGTAGGGTGCACCGATGTTATTTGTCAAGAAGAAAGATGGATCGATGCGGCTCTGCATTGATTATAGGGAATTGAACAAGGTCACGATTAAAAATAAATATACATTACTGTTGCCTTTTTTTTACGACTAACAAAAGAGCTCTAACTCATGCAAGCATACATGCGTCAACAAGTAATACAGAACAAGTAAAGTATCGATCCCACAGAGAAAGTTGTTTAACTTAAACTACTATTCATTAATTAAATCACTATATTTATATGCTCAAACTATTAATTAAACTTGGTTTGTTCTCGAATTGCAAATAACAACTAAAACAATAATAACGATAGAATAAATGATATTGGAACTAATGGGATTCTAACTTCATTTAATACTTCATTCAATCGCCACTATCATGCATGCCTTACTCACATATCACAGGAAAGTAGCCAAGAGCACTAAAAGAGTATTAGCCATTTTTTAATGCACTAAGACCTACTTACACAACATCCACAGATGATGACTCTATGTAATCAACAATACAACCAACATCACTATATATACATGTGAAATTGCAATTATATTGATTTTAAGTTCAAGCCCTTATTCGACTTATACGGTGAAACAAAGATATGTCTATCTCAGTTCACGTAAATACAAAAGCCATATAACATGATACTATATACGTATACTATCATGATTACAATCCATATTTGCATGTTCATTGTCAATTCCATAAAAATACTGAAACGAATGGTGATCAAGCATTCATACATGCAAAACAATCATGATAGACATCCCATATGATATGCAAAACAATCCAACATTTAAACATACAATCAACCTACATATTAAAATCCGTTAAAATCCCATAATGGAGTTTAGTTCATGACTGAACCAAAAGCCATTATGGGATCAAATCTAAATATGATCAATAAATGACAATTGAAAGATGAAACTATCAAACCCAATTGTTGAAGATCAAAATTCAAATCCTCATACGATTCCAGAAAAAACTAATAATAATAATCCCACTCTGGTAGAAAATCCCAAGAAGGAACAGAAAGATAGAGTTGTAGCCTCCTTCTACTTTTGAAATCTCTCCCCGAGAGTAAAACCCTAATTACAAAGTAAAGATACGTGAAAAACTAATTAAATGTCAAGTGATACCCCTGACACCAGTCAGGAATCGTTTTTAAATCAATTACAACCTTTAAAATTTGGAAATAAAATAAATCAAGTCGCCAGTTTGAAAGACGCCTTTGACGCCGCCTCTCCTAAGTGATATTCTCGAGGCCGCGAGACTTGTAATAGGTTTGTATGTTTGGCCGGTCTCGCGTGCGCTCCCTAGGCTTGTCCTTCGGCGGCCAGCGAACTTGCGATGAGGTTGTCTGGTTTGGTTGGGAACTCACATGGTAGCATGCTTCCAACCTATCTTTGTCATGCATGCCGCGTGCTTACGATTCTTGTCTTGATTCGCTCCTTGGCTTGGTTCTGCAATGTTCTTTCTTGCTTCTTGACATGTCCTATGTATATCTATGCTCCACTCAATCCTATGCACATCCTATCTTTTACCTCGCCTTACGCTTTCATTAGCCTCGTGCCCGATATCACCACCAAATTAGGCCAATTCACGCACTTATTCACCAAAAGGAGTTTTAAGTATGCGAAATGCAATTTAACATAAAATGCAAAAAAAATGACTAAAATGTACTTGAGATGGGCATAGTTAAGCGTGAATTGGTACTCCATAAGTAGGTGTAAATCCTACTTATCAAATACCCCCAAACTTGAACCATTGCTTGCCCTCAAGCAATGCATTCTAATGAACAATAAAAATGCAAATATATTATTATGCAACTAATTCTCACATTGTCCCAACCATCATAAAAATTCAGTCCAATTTGCCTCAATGAATTTTTTTTTCTAGATTCGAGAATACAGATTCAAACCAAACTGCAGGCATAATGTCATATACTCATATAATTTAAACATGCTATACCGATGCTGTGTGTGTGTGTGTTGTATTCGCCCAATACTTGATTTCGGTGTAGAATGCTCATGCTATCTTGCTCAAACCAGAAAATTATAGCTTAAATCAAGACTTATGTATATATATGCGACTCGAACTATTTCAACATCTTAAAATAAACTAAGGTTCAAAAATGGGCTTAACTGCTTTATTCTACTCACGAGGGCGAATTTCGCACTTTTTTCGCGGTGTTTATTGTTATTTTTCTTTTATTTTCTTTTCTTTCTTTTTCTTCATGACTGTGCAATGTCTTACTCCATTAGGCACACTGCTACCCCTTAGCGAGCTTTCAACCAACGACTCCCAGGACCATGAAAGACCTTGAGGCTATTTAGGTGTAGAGACAATCCCCTGAGCGTCTTTACTTTCAAGTAGCGAGAGTATTCCCAAAAATAAGACTAGCCATGTTATTTATACTTTTCTTTCTTTTTCTTTTCTTTTTTTTATATATACAGATAGGTGTAGAGACAATCCCATGTTTTCCCAAAGTTTAAAAATCAATGTTTTATACTATCCAAAAGTCACTTTCACATATTTCTCTTTTTAAGACTACGTTTTTCTATCACGCAAGGCACAACGTATTTCTTATACCTACAAGTGCTTGTGAACACATTTGTGCAAACCGAAAGAATTAAAAAACATTATGAATTTCATTGTATAAAACTTTACATCTCAGCTCCTGTTATCCAAAATATTCAGAAATCATTTAAAAACTTCACTCTAATCATTGGCTAGACAAAATTTTTCTAAACGGCAAGAACTGTGAGGTATGCAATTATAAACATGCAACTATATGCTAAAATGTAATCTAAACATGCACATAAAAATTAAACTAATCAAGCAAAACTATATGAATCATGCAAAACTATATGCAAAACTAAAAATTCTATCCAATACCCCCAAACTTAAAAATATTCAATGTCCCAATTGAATGAAGGTAAAGGGTACGAAAACTCCCCTAATTATCGGTGGTGCCACCCTCCTTGGGTGGTGAATCCGGTGGTGGATATGGTGCTGCTGTTCCAAACTGAGGCCATTCTTGTGTTGTTCCTTGTTAAGCAAATGCTTCGACTAAAGCCCTTGTGAGTCCCATCGCAAATGTGCCCAAATTATCATATATGGCATCGACCTTGCGCTCCAAACTTCGGAGCTGGCAACCGCCATGGGTGGCACGCGCGTGCGTGGATGGGCCCGCCTCGTCTGTTTGTGGGGGTTGTTGTGGTGGTTCTGGAAAAATAGGCTGAAGGATGAATCCTAGTCCGCGTGGGTGCGGTACACCACCTGCCCAGTCCTCGAATTTTTCGATCGTGGCATGAATAATGTCCTGGCTTGGGTATTGCATCTGTTCATTGCCCCAAGTGCATCCCTAATAAGCACAAAGCATGGCGACCACGGATGCGTGTGGAATGCTCCCAATCGTTACTCCCCGTAAATAGTGCAGTATATTCTCGTGAATGAGATGACCAATGTCGATGTACTTTCCGGTGATTATGCCCCCACGTAAGACGCGTGCCTCTCCATTGTTATTTCGTCTTTGATGGACGGAAGGCATGAGTTTGGCACATATGAAAAAAGTTCCACGCTTTTGCATAGCGATTTAGATATCGCAGTTTGGAATATCTGCTGGTGTGTTGTGCCAACTTTATATGTCCATTTCGTACCCGGCACACATAACTCTGCAATAATCAACTCCATGTCGGTCTCTAAATGAGCGTCGGTTATCCAATTAGCAGCCCCCACTGGCGGTGCATCAGTAATTTTAAAAATTAGTCGGATGGCACGGGGTCTGTAATCTACCTCGATACCACGAACCAGAGATATCCCGTTCATAGTGACCTTGGCATTGGCATAAAATTCACGGACTACGCTAATAGGAACGGGTATTGGAGTAGCCGTCAGTCCACCCCAGCCTCTCTCTCGAATCATGGTGCACAACTGGCCATCCTGCCCCTCCGGCTTGAATCCTCGCTCCTTGACGAATGTCTTCGCCACAATGCGGTAGTATTCTTGTTGAGCTTCCAAATTGAGGAATTTGGTGTAATCCACAATGTCAGCCTCTTGACTGCCTGACTAGGAAGAAGAAGATAACGTAATAGACCTTGCTCGCTTAGGCCCCATTTGTGTTTGATAGAGGTTTCACAGATTATATGATGGAGAATGAAGAAAAGCTTGAAGAATTTCTACCCCCAATACTGTTTCTTCAACCCAAATTGAAACCCTAGCTTTATAGTGCACTTTGGAGAAGTTGAGGAGATACAGACTTTGATTGAGGAGAGAATTGTGGCTAATTGATTGAGAGATGTACGACACAACTTATAACTGATGAAGAGATAGCGACGTGAGTTATGGAGAGTGAGAGAATTTCGCTTCTGTTAATATCCCAAATGAGAGTCCAAATGGTCCACAACTCTATTTTTAAACTAGTCAGCTCTGTTTAACACGGTGTGCATGCCACGCGCCACGCTTTTTTTACTAAGTTTGGGCGTCTTGGTAGCGAGACTTGCAGAATGATTTGGTGGTTTTCTTATCTTGACGCCACATGCCGCCGTGGGTTTTTGCTTCATGGGTCAATGGCCGCCGCTGATCGTATATCTCGACCGCTAAAATTCATTTCCACTCGCTTTGCGATGAGTGCTGAATCGATGATGGTTCCTGCATAGATATTAATGCATCTTGTTAAGGCATGACTTAGTGTTCTCATAACACTAACATCTTGCAAATATTCGCACAACAATTTTTGTTACACTCTTAAGCATGAACATCAAGTATCCTATTAAAAAGGAATTCGATATAACTACTAAAATAACTCAAAATGAAATACTAAAAAAAAATCAATGGAGAGAATAATAATGGGCATGACTTAGTGTTCAGTTTATGTACAAGAATTGTAGAGTGGTTATAAAGGGTCTCGAGATGATGGTAGATTTGATACCGATTAAACTTGGGGAATTTGATGTTATACTGGGAATGGATTGGTTATTCAATTACGGGGCAGTAATTGATTACCAAAAGAAATGTGTTAAACTTATGACTCCGTCAAAGGTTGTGTTTTATGGCAGCAAGTCGCCTAGACAAGCGAGTTGTCTGACGATGATTCGAGCCAAGAAGTTATTAAGACAAGGATGTGTAGGATACTTAGCCTACATAGTTGATACTCAGAAAAAGACTGCGGAATTGGAAGAGATACCGGTCATTAGAGATTTTGCAGATATATTTCCAGACGATTTACCTGGACTTCCACCCAATAGAGAAATTGAGTTCGTAATTGATTTAGCGCCAGGAACGACCTCGATATCTAAAACCCCATATAGAATCACCCCAGTAGAGATGATGGAGCTGATGGTACAGTTGCAAGAATTACTAGACAAGAAATATATCCAGCCGAGCATCGCCGTAGGGTTCGCCGATGTTATTTGTCAAGAAAAAAGATGGATCGATGCGGCTCTGCATTGATTATAGGGAATTGAACAAGGTCACGATTAAAAATAAATATACGTTACTGTTGCCTCTTTTTTACGACTAACAAAAGAGCCCTAACTCATGCAAGCATACATGCGTCAACAAATAATACAGAGCAAGTAAAGTATCGATCCCGCAGTGAAAGTTTTTTAACTTACACTACTATTCATTAATTAAATCACTATATTTATATGCTCAAACTATTGATTAAACTTGGTTTGTTCCCGAATTTCAAATAACAACTAAAATAATAATAACGATAGAATAAATGATATTGGAACTAATGGGATTCTAACTTCATTTAATACTTCATTCAATCGCCACTATCATGCATGACTTACTCAATATCACAGGAAAGTAGCCAAGAACACTAAAAGAGTATTTGCCATTTTTCAATGCACTAAGACCTACTTACACAGCATCCACAGATGATAGACTCTATGTAATCATCAATACAACCAACATCACTATATGTCTATGTGAAATTGCAATTATATTGATTTTAAGTTCAAGCCCTTATTCTGACTTATACGGTGAAACTAGACCTGGCAAATATGGCCCAGAACTGTTCAGGTGGTAAAATACCCACCCGCCAAAAAATCCAAGCTTTGGGTCAGTAGTTTTCTAATTGTCAAAACACGGGCCTTTTGGCTCGACCCATTTTTAGCCAGTTCAGGTGGAGGCCCTACCACCTAAGTGGTCCGTGATTATTATTATTATTTTTTTAAAAATAAAATGTTACTACTTGTGGGTTGTGAGGCTTGAACACAAGACTTGTAAGTAAATAAATAAGAGTTCAAACCAACTAAGCTACAACAACTATTTGTTTTTAATGCAATCTTCAATATATTTTAACTATAATTGAAAATTATAATTAAGATATGTAGTTAATGTAGGTAATTAATTAATAATACTATTAAAATTTTAATTGATTGAGATATGTAGTTAATAATTTCAAAGTATAAAACTATTAAATTAACAAATAAAAATTGTAGTACATTTGGAAAGTAAATCAACCATTATCCCTTAATTATGCATTCTCCCTACTTATTTGGAAAGTAAATCAATCATTATCCCAAATCATGCCTTTAGAATAATATCTAAAATTATAATACTATTAAAATTTTAATTGATTGAGATATGTAGTTAATTTAAGTAATTAGAATTATTGTTTATTATAAATTATTTTATTATTTTTAATATTTATTATTATTACTATTTTGGTGTATCAAGATTTTGCAAAAAAAAAATATAGGAAAAAGTCATATTTTAGCTACTACCAACTCTAGGCCACAGGCTCAATAATTCTAGCTCATGAAAAACTCCTTTTTTTTGGCTTACCACCTGCTTTTCCGTGTCTAGGTGAAATAAAGATATGTCTATCTCGCTTCACGAAATATAAAAAGCCATATAACTCAAATTTCTATATACGTATACTATAATGATTACGAATTCATATTTGCATGTTCATTGTCAATTCCATACAAATACTGAAACGAATGGTGATCAAGCATTCATACATGCAAAACAATCATGATAGACATCCCATATGATATGCAAAACAATTCAGCATTTAAACATGCAATCAAACTACATATTAAATTTCGTTAGAATCCCATAATGGAGTTTAGTTCATGACTGAACCAAAAGCCATTATGGGATCAAATCTAAACATGATCAATAAACGACAATTGAAAGATGAAAGATGAAACTATCAAACCCAATTGCTGAATACGAATCAAAATTCAAATCCTCATATGATTCCAGAAAAAACTAATAATAATAATAATCCCACTCTGGTAGAAAATCCTAAGAAGGAACAGAAAGATAGAGTTGTAGCCTCCTTCTACTTTTGAAATCTCTCCCCGAGAGTAAAACCCTAATTACAAAGTAAAGATACGTGAAAAACTAATAAAATGTCAAGTTATACCCCTGACACCAGTTAGGAATCGTTTTTAAATCAATTACAACCTTTAAAATTTGGAAATAAAATAAAACAAGTCAAGATCTTGAAGCCTCTGCACTACGCCAGCCCTCCAACAAGTGGATATTCTCGCGGTAGCGAGACTTTGCTGCGTAGGTTTGTATGTTTGTCCGGCCATGTGGCCTGCGTTCCATTTGTCTTGTCCTTCTCGCGGCCGCACAACTTGTAGTAGGTTGTCCTGGTTTGGTTGGGAACTCATTAATGGTAGCCTTGACTTCCAAGCTATCTTTGCTTGCTGCGACTTGCGATTCTTGTCTTCCGATTCTCGCTCCTTAGCTTGGTTACGCAATGTTGTTCTTTCATCGACATGTCCTATGTATATCCATGCGTTTCCATCAATGCTCCACTCAATCCTATGCACATCCTATCTTTTGCCTCGCCTTACGCTTTTATTAGCCTCGTGCCCGATATCACCACCAAATTAGGCCAATTCCTGGACTTATTCACCAAAAGGAGTTTTAAGTATGCGAAATGCAACTTAACATAAAATGCAGCTAAAACAGACAAAAATGTACTTGAGATGGGCATAGTTCGCGTGAATTAGTACTCCATAAGTAGGTGTAAATCCTACTTATCAGTTATCAAAAATTGATGACTTGTTCGATCAACTGAAGGGAGCTAGGTACTTTCGAAGATAAATTTAAGAAGTGGATATCATCAGTTGAAGGTAAGGAAGGAGGATGTATCGAAAATGACATTCAGAACTCGGTATGGTCATTACGAGTTTCTAATTATGTCATTTGGTTTAACCAATGCACCTGTAACGTTCATGGATTTGATGAACAAGGTGTTTAAACCTTTCTTGGATAAATTTATAGTGGTGTTTATTGATGATATATTGGTGTATTCTAAAACCAAGGAGGATCACGTTGAACACTTAAGGATGACGTTGAAGACGTTAAGAAAGAATAGTTGTACGCTAAATTTTCAAAATGTGAGTTTTGGTTATAACGTGTGTAGTTTCTTGGGCACGTTATTGATAAGGACAGAATCTCGGTAGATCCATCAAAAGTTGAAGTTGTAATCAACTGGGATCAGCCAAAGACACCGTCAGAAGTAAGAAGTTTCTTGGGATTGGCAGGTTACTATAGGCGTTTTATTCCAGATTTTTCCAAGATCGCAACTCCGTTGACAAATTTAACTAGGAAGACAATTAAGTTTGTTTGGATGGAGAAGTGTGAGGAGAGTTTCCAAGAATTAAAGAAGAAATTGAGTTCATCACCTATGTCCTCCATCCAGTACATTGTTGTCAATCACAATAGTGGGTTATGTTATTACTTCTTTTTTGGGTTTGGGAGTTTAAAAAATTGGCAATGAGATAGTGGAGGGAATAGTTAATACACTTGCAACATTACTTATGCAGGCGAGCGTGGGGCTAGGGAGCACTTGGGAGAGAAGCAAACAAGCTCGCATTGCTTACATAATTTAGTGCCAACCTTGTCTTTGGGGCGATGAAGGCTGCAGATATGTTCAAACAATCATATTAATTTAATATGAACCAAATATAGAGACTTGTTTAGTACTCCCTCCGTTCTACGAAGAAGAGTTCTATTTGTAAACCTAAAAGATATATTTTTCTTTCATGTTTTATTCCTATATATAATGACTGTTAGTTTCGTAGTAGGTGCATGATAGTGAAATGATATTTATAAACTTGAGAACATTATGACATTTTATATTATCGTCCATTAAAAAATGACTCTTTTTTAAAACTGAGAGAGTAGTATATATTCTGATTACATCAAGATGGAGGTTTTGGTTTAGCCAATTAGTGGCATGCATGCTAAAAACTACATAACTTAATTTGTTAGTAATTAGGATTGTTGGCCTCCAGTGTGCCAAAAGAGGAGGGAGAAAAAATTGGTTAGTAATGCTAATTTGAGCTTTTGGAACAATCCCACATTAAATAAAATACTAAGAATTACAAGCTTTATATGACAATATGGAGCAAGTTTAAATTTGTTCCTTCGGGGACATCCGATAAAATTGGAACGATACAAAGAAGATTAGCATGGGCCCTGCGCAAGGATGACACGCACAAATTGAGAAATGGTTCAAATTTTTTTGTAGTTTTTGCGAGTCTCGATCCTCGCCTTCAAGAACGAACTTTTCCACTCTTTTGCAACTATTTCAACCTTAATTTCTGAATATTCTATTTCAATTTTTTTTTTGAAATATAAGTTCAAATATGGATACCTCCTCTCAAAAGTAAGGAAAATATCTAGAACAAATTGGTAATTTTCTTCAGGTTTACTAGTCAATCTTAAAGTAGAACCTGCCTAGCTTTAAATTATAGGTTATGCGGTACACAATGATAATTTATTAAAAACACATTCAAACCGAATTTACAGAAGCAAAACGTTGATGCAACTTCTTTTTTCAATTTTATCCTAGTAGAAAATCACAAACACTATTTAGGAATTTTTTTTGACATGTGAAAAAAAACCTATTTAGTAAATATAAGTTGCATGTACAAATTAATCCTCCCAATCCAAATAAAGCATAGAAAATGAATTGGATGAGTAACTTGTTTATTTTGAGCAAATTCAAGAAGGAAAATAATGATTTCCAATTCTTGTATGGCATTTAATGCCCTTGGAAAAATTATGTTCACCCTTATTTGTCAATTGAATAAAGCCAAAAAGGGCTATGAAAGTTTTAGCTGCTAAAATAAATTCAGAAATCTTACACAAATTATATGTCTTGAGTATGGGATATATTGTGAACAACCTCTTATTACTTTCATGAAACTTCCAATAACTCTTTTTGGGTATGATCTTTTTGGGCAACACAAATATTTTCAAGGTCTTAGCATCTAGGCCATATGGTGCGAATAATTTCTTATGCTACGTTCCACATCGACTGTCCAGAAAACATATGCGACCGGACAAGTGACAAGTCTATAAATAAGGATATACTATTAACACGAAAACATACTTACCTGGATGGGGTCACTGGGTGATCAAGAAGGTCCATGGCCTAGGTTAGTGACCTCCATTGCACTCTGTAGTGGCGTTCGCCTAAGGTCTACCCAAGGGGTGGAGCCTACATCATAATTTGTGACGAGGGGGCTTGCATCCGCGCAACCCTACCTAAATCTTGTTTGTTAAAATTTGTTTACAATCATGATTTTCTTGTAATAAGCTAAATAATAATTATGGTGCCAAAATCATGGTATATATTAAAATGATTGTTCCAAAATTAATTACAAGCATGCAACTCCAGAAAGTTTAAGGTAGAATAGGCTTTTCGAAGGAAAAAACCTTCCAAACCACTAGCTTGTTAGCATAGTTGTTTCCACAAAAAAAATAGTCCCTTCTTCATCTCATAATATATGAAGTTTTAGAGTTGTGCACAATAATTAATAAAATGATTGTATAACATTAAATTTAATATCAATTATTTATAATCTCGTCTATAACATTTACAATGAAGGGTAATTTCGGAAAGATTGTAGTTAATCCCCTTAAATTATATAAAAAAACAAATAATTTGGGTAAAATAAAATCATCTAAAATGTCATATATTATGGGACGGAGGGAGTATATCATTTGGGAAACTAAGTTCAGTACTCCTCCAGTCCTCCAAGCAGTACATTGTTCTCAATCACAGTAGTGGGTTATGTTATTACTTCTTTTTTGGGTTTAGGAATTTAAAAAATTGGCAATGAGACAGTGGAGGTAATAGTTAATACACTTGCAGCATTACTTGTGCAGGACTGTGGGGCTAGGGAGCACTTGAGAGAGAGCAAACAAGCTCTGCATTGCTTACATAATTTAGTGCCAACCTTGTGCTGGGGCCAGTAAGGCTGCAAATATGTTCAAACAATCACATTAATTTAATATGAACCAAATATAGAGACATGTTTAGTACTCCCTCCGTTCTACGAAGAAGAGTTCTATTTGTAAACATAAAAGATATATTTTTCTTTCATGTTTTGTTCCTACATATAATGACTGTTAGTTTCGTAGTAGGTGCAAGATAGTGAAATTATATTTTTAAACTTGAGAACATTATGACATTTTATATTATCGTACATTGAAAAATGACTCTTTTTTAAAACTGAGAGAGTAGTATATATTCTGATTACATCAAGATGGTGGTTTAGGTTTAACCAATTAGTGGCATGCATGCTAAAAACTACATAACTTAATTTGTTAGTAATTAGGCTTGTTGGCCTCCAGTGTGCCAAAAGAGGAGGGAGAAAAAATTGATTAGTAATGCTATTTTGAGCTTTTGGAACAATCCCACATTAAATAAAATACTAGGAATTCCGGGCTTTATATGACAATGTAGAGCAAGTTTAAATTTGTCCCTTCGGGGACATCCAATAAAATTTGAACGATATAAAGAAGATTAGCATGACCCTTGTGCAAGGATGACACGCACAAATAGAGAAATGGTCCAAATTATTTTACAGTTTTTGCGAGTCTCGATCCTCGTCTTCAAGAACGAACTTTTCCACTATTTTGCAACTATTTCAACCTTAATTTCTGAATATTCTATTTCCATTTTTTTTTCGAAATATAAGTTCAAATATGGATACATCCTCTCAAAAGTAAGGAAAATATCTAGAACAAATTGGTAATTTTTTTCAGGTTTACTAATCAGTCCAAAAGTAGAACCTGCCTAGCTTTAAATTATAGGTTATGCGGTACACAATGATAATTTATTGAAAACACATTCAAACCGAATTTACAGAAGCAAAACGTTGATGCAACTTCTTTTTTCAATTTATCCTAGCAGAAAATCACAAACACTATTTAGGAATTTTTTTTGACATGTGAAAAAAAACCTATTTAGTAAATATAAGTTGCATGTACAAATTAATCCTACCAATCCAAATAAAGCATGGAAAATGAATTGGATGAGTAACTTGTTTATTTTGAGCATATTCAAGAAGGAAAATAATGATTTCCAATTATTGTATGACATTTAATGCCCTTGGAAAAATTATGTTCACCCTTATTTGTCAATTCAATAAAGTCAAAAAGGGCTATGAAAGTTTTAGCTGCTAAAATAAATTCATAAATCTTACACAAATTTGGTGTCCTGAGTATGGGATATATTGTGAACATCCTCTTATTACTTTCATGAAACTTCCAATAACTCTTTTTGGGCATGATCTTTTTGGGCAACACAAATATTTTCAAGGTCTTATCATTTAGGCCATATGGTGCGAATAATTTCATACACTACGTTCAACATCGACTGTCCAGAAAAAATAAGCGACCGGATAAGTGACAAGTCTATAAATAAGGATATACTATTAACACGTAAACGTACTTACCTGGATGGGGTCAGTGGGTGATCAAGAAGGTCCCTGGCCTAGGTTAGTGACCTCCATTGCACTCTGTAGGGGCGCTCGCCTAAGGTCTACCCAAGTGGTGGAGCCTACATCATAATTTGTGATGAGGGGGCTTGCGTCCGCGCAGCCCCTACCCAAATCTTGTTTTTTTAAATTTGTTTACAATCATGATTTTCTTGTAATAAGCTAAATAATAATTATGGTGCCAAAATCATGGTATATATTAAAATGGTTGTTCAAAAATTAATTACAAGCATGCAACTCCAGAAAGTTCAAGGTAGAATATTCTTTTCGAAGGAAAAAACCTTCCAAACCACTAGCTTTTTAGCACAGTTGTTTCCACAAAAAAATACTCCTTCCACCTCCATCTCATAATATATGAAGTTTTAGAGTTGTGCACAATAATTAATAAAATGATTGTATAACATTAAATTTAATATCATATGTTTATAATACCCTTAAATTCTCAAAATTATCATACTTATCTCATTCTCTCTATCTCGTGTATAACATTTACAATGAGGGGCAATTTCGTAAAGATTGTAGTTAATCCCCTTAAATTATATAAAAAAACAAATAATTTGGGTAAAATAAAATCATCTAAAATGTCATATATTATGGGACGGAGGGAGTATATCATTTGGTAAACGAGGTTCAGTACTCCTCCAATCCTCCATGCAGTACATTGTTCTCAATCACAATAGTGGGTTATGTTATTACTTCTTTATTGTGTTTAGGAATTTAAGAAATTGGCAATGAGATAGTGGAGGTAATAGTTAATACACTTGCAACATTACTTGTACAGAACTGTGGGGCTAGGGAGCACTTGGGAGAGAGCAAACAAGCTCTGCATTGCTTACATAATTTAGTGCCAACCTTGTGCTGGGCCCAGTAAGGCTGCAAATATGTTCAAACAATCACATTAATTTAATATGAACCAAATATAGAGACTTGTTTAGTACTCCCTCCGTTCTACGAAGAAGAGTTCTATTTGTAAACCTAAAAGATATATTTTTCTTTCATGTTTTGTTCCTACATATAATGACTGTTAGTTTCGTAGTAGGTGCATGATAGTGAAATTATATTTTTAAACTTGAGAACATTATGACATTTTATATTATCGTCCATTGAAAAATGACTCTTTTTTAAAACTGAGAGAGTAGTATATATTCTGATTACATCAAGATGGAGGTTTTGGTTTAGCCAATTAGTGGCATATATGCTAAAAACTACATAACTTAATTTGTTAGTAATTAGGCTTGTTGGCCTCCAGTGTGCCAAAAGAGGAGGTAGAAAAATTTGATTAGTAATGCTATTTTGAGCTTTTGGAACAATCTCACATTAAATAAAATACTAAGAATTCCGGGCTTTATAGGACAATATAGAGCAAGTTTAAATTTGTCCCTTCGTGGACATCCGATAAAATTGGAACGATACAGAGAAGATTATGTGTCCCGAGTATGGGATATATTGTGAATATCCTCTTATTACTTTCATGAAACTTCCAATAACTCTTTTTGGGTATGATCTTTTTGGGAAACACAAATATTTTCAAGGTCTTAACATCTAGGCCATATGGTGCGAATAATTTCTTACGCTACGTTCCACATCGACCGGACAAGTGACAAGTCTATAAATAAGGATATACTATTAACACGAAAACATACTTACCTGGATGGGGTCAATGGATGATCAAGAAGGTCAATGGCTTAGGTTAGTGACCTCCATTGCACCCTGTAGGGCGCTCTCCTAAGGTCTACCCAAGTGGTGGAGCCTACATCATAATTTGTGACGAGGGGCCTTGCGTCTGCGTAGCCCCTACCTAAATCTTGTTTGTTAAAATTTGTTTACAATCATGATTTTCTTGTAATAAGCTAAATAATAATTATGGTGCCAAAATCAGGTATATATTAAAATGGTTGTTCCAAAATTAATTACAAGCATGCAACTCCAGAAAGTTCAACGTAGAATAGGCTTTTCGAAGGAAAAAACCTTTCAAAACCACTAGCTTATTAGCACATTTGTTTCCACAAAAAAATACTCCCTCCACCTCCATCTCATAATATATGAAGTTTTAGAGTTGTGCACAATAATTAATAAAATGATTGTATAATATTAAATTTAATATCAATTATTTATAATACCCTTAAATTTTCATAATTATCATACTTATCTCATTCTCTCTATCTCATCTGTAATATTTACAATGAGGGGAAATTTCGGAAAGATTGTAGGTAATCATCTTAAATTATATAAAAAAACAAATAATTTGGGTAAAATAAAATCATCTAAAATGTCATATATTATGGGACGGAGGGAGTATATCATTTGGCAAACCAAGTTCAGTACTCCTCCAGTCCTCCATGCAGTACATTGTTCTCAATCACAATAGTGGGTTATATTATTACTTCTTTTTTTTGTTTTTGGAGTTTAAAAAATTGGCAATGAGACAGTGGAGGGAATAGTTAATACACTTGCAACATTACTTGTACAGAAATGTGGTATGGGGCTAGGGAACACTTGGGAGAGAGCAAACAAGCTCTGCATTACTTACATAATTTAGTGCCAACATTGTGCTGGGGCCATTAAGGCTGTAAATATGTTCAAACAATCACATTAATTTTATATGAACTAAATATAGAGACATATTTAGTACTCCCTCTGTTCTACGAAGAAGGGTTCTATTTGTAAACCTAAAAGATATATTTTTCTTTCATGTTTTGTTCCTACGTATAATGGCTGTTAGTTTCGTAGTAGGCGCATGATAGTGAAATAATATTTTTAAACTTGAGAACATTATGACATTTTATATTATCGTCCCTTAAAAAAGGACTCTCTTTTTTAAAACTGAGAGAGTAGTATATATTCTGATTACATATAGATGGAGGTTTTGGTTTAGCCAATTAGTGGCATGCATTCTAAAAACTACATAACTTAATTTCTTAGTAATTAGGCTTGTTGGCCTCCAGTGTGCCAAAAGAGGAGGGAGAAAAAATGGTTAGCAATGCTATTTTGAGCTTTTGGAACAATCCCACATTAAATAAAATACTAAGAATTCCGGGCTTTAAAGCCCTTGGAAAAATTATGTTCACCCTTATTTGTCAATTCAATAAAGCCAAAAAGGGCTATGAAAGTTTTAGCTGCTAAAATAAATTCATAAATCTTACACATATTCGGTGTCCCGAGTTTGGGATATATTGTGAATATCCTCTTATTACTTTCATTAAACTTACAATAACTCTTTTTGGGTATGATCTTTTTGGACAACACAAATATTTTCAAGGTCTTAGCATCTAGGCCATACGGTGTGAATAATTTCATACGCCACGTCCCACATCGACTGTCCAGAAAATATAAGCGACCGGACAAGTGACAAGTCTATAAATAAGGATATACTATTAACACAAAAACATACTTACCTGAATGGGGTCAATGGGTGATCAAGAAGGTCCATGGCCTAGGTTAGTGACCTCCATTGCACTCTGTAGCGGCGCTCGCCTAAGGTCTACCCAAGTGGTGGAGCCTACATCATAATTTGTGACAAGGGGGCTTGCGTTTGCGCAGCCCCTACCCAAATCTTGTTTGTTAAAATTTGTTTACAATCATGATTTTCTAGTAATAAGCTAAATAATAATTATGGGTATATATTAAAATGGTTGTTCAAAAATTAATTACAAGCATGCAGTTCCAGAATGTTCAAGGTAGAATAGGCTTTTTGAAGGAAAAAACCTTCCAAACCACTAGCTTGTTAGCACAGTTGTTTCCACACAAAAAATACTCCCTCCACCTCCATCTCATAATATATGAAGTTTTAGAGTTGTGCATAATAATTAATAAAATGAGTGTATAACATTAAATTTAATATCAATTGCTTATAATACCCTTAAATTCTCATAATTATCATTTTTATCTCATTCTCTCTATCTCATCTGTAACATTTATAATGAGGGGCATCTTCGGAAAGATCGTAGTTAATCCTCTTAAAGAATATATATAAAATAATAATTTGGGTAAAATAAAATTATCTAAATTGTCATATATTATGGGACGGAGGGAGTATATCATTTGACGCAGACCAAGTTCGGTACTCCTCCAGTCCTCCATGCAATACATAGTTCTCAATCACAGTAGTGGGTTATGTTATTACTTCTTTTTTGGGTTTGGGAGTTTAAAAAATTGGCAATGAGACAGTGGAGGGAATAGTTAATACACTTGCGGCAGATTACTTGATGCAGAGCAGGGGCTAGGGGAGCACTTGGGAGAGAAGCAAACAAGCTCACTGCGATGCTTACATAATTTATTGCCAACCTTGTCTTTGGGCGATAAAGCTGCTAATATGTTCAAACAATCACATTAATTTTATATGAAACAAATATAGAGACATATTTAGTACTCCTCCGCTTCTACGAAGAAGAGTTCTATTCAGAACCCTAAAAGATATATTTTTCTTTCATGTTTTGTTCCTACATTATAATGGTACATTAGTTTCAGTAGTAGTAGCGTGATAGTGAAACTATATTTTAAACTTGAGAACATTATGACATTTTATATTATCGTTCATTATAAAATGACTCCTTTTAAAAGCCGAGAGAGTAGTATATATTACGATTACATATAGATGGAGGTTTTGGTTTAGCCAATTAGTGGCATGCATTCTAAAACTACATAACTTAATTTCTTAGTAATTAGGCTTGTTGGCCTCCGGTGTGCCAAAAGAGGAGGGAGAAAAATGGTTAAGAATGCTATTTTGAGCTTTTGGAACAATCCCACATTAAATAAAATACTAGGAATTCGTGGCTTTATATGACAATATAGAGCAAGTTAGAATTTGTCCCTTAGGGACATCCGATAAAATTAGACGATCTGGAGAAGATTAAGCATGGCCCTAAGCAAGGATGATGACACGCACAAATCGAGAAAATGGTCCAAATTTTTTTTTAGTTTTTGCGAGACTCGATCCTCGCCTTTAAGAACGAACTTTTCCACTCTTTTGCAACTATTTCAACCTTATTTTTTGAGTATTCTATTTCCATTTTTTTTCGAAATATAAGTTAAAATCTGGATACCTCCTCTCAAAAGTAAGGAAAATATCTAGAACAAATTGGTAATTTTCTTCAAGTTTACTAGTCAGTCTGAAAGTAGAACCTGCCTAGTTTTAAATTATAGGTTATGCGGTACACAATGATAAGTTATTGAAAACACATTCAAACCGAATTTACAGAAGCAAAACGCTGATGCAACTTCTTTTTTCAATTTAATCCTAGCAGAAAATCACAAACACTATCTAGGGAAAAAAATTTGAGATGTGAAAAAAAACCTAGTTAGTAAATATAAGTTGCATGTACAAATTAGTCCTCCAAATCCAAATAAAGCATGGAAAAGGAATTGGATGAGTAACTTGTCTATTTTGAGCAGATTCAAGAAGGAAAATAATGATTTCCAATTCTTGTATGGCATTTAAAGCCCTTGGAAAAATTATGTTCACCCTTATTTGTCAATTCAATAAAGCCAAAAAGGGCTATGAAAGTTTTATCTGCCAAAATAAATTCATAAATCTTACACAAATTCGGTGTCCCGAGTTTGGGATATATTGTGAATATCCTCTTATTACTTTCACGAAACTTCCAATAACTCTTTTTGGGTATGATCTTTTTGGACAACACAAATATTTTCAAGGTCTTAGCATCTAGGCCATACTGATTGTGAATAATTTCATCGCCACGTCCCACATCGACCGTCTGTAAAACATAAGCGGCCAGGACAAGTGACAAGTCTATAAATTAGGATATACTATTAACACAAAAACTTACTTACCTGAATGGGGTCAATGGGTGATCAAGAAGGTCCATGGCCTAGGTTAGTGACCTCCATTGCACTCTGTAGGGGCGCTCGCCTAAGGTCTACCCAAGTGGTGGAGCCTACATCATAATTTGTGACAAGGGGGCTTGCGTTTGCGCAGCCCCTACCCAAATCTTGTTTGTTAAAATTTGTTTACAATCATGATTTTCTAGTAATAAGCTAAATAATAATTATGGGTATATCTTAAAATGGTTGTTCAAAAATTAATTACAAGCATGCAGCCTTAATGTTCAAGGTAGAATAGGCTTTTGAAGGAAAAAACCTTCCAAACCACTAAATTATTAGCACAGTTGTTTCCACACAAAAAATACTCCCTCCACCTCCATCTCATAATATATGAAGTTTTAGAGTTGTGCACAATAATTAATAAAATGAGTGTATAACATTAAATTTAATATCAATTGCTTATAATACCCTTAAATTCTCATAATTATCATTTTTATCTCATTCTCTCTATCTCATCTGTAACATTTATAATGAGGGACATCTTCGGAAAGATCGTAGTTATTCCTCTTAAAGAATATATATAAAATAATAATTTGGGTAAAATAAAATTATCTAAATTGTCATATATTATGGGACGGAGGGAGTATATCATTTGACAGACCAAGTTCGGTACTCCTCCAGTCCTCCATGCAATACATAGTTCTCAATCACAGTAGTGGGTTATGTTATTACTTCTTTTTTGGGTTTGGGAGTTTAAAAAATTGGCAATGAGATGTGGAGGAATAGTTAATACACTTACAAACATTACTTGTGCTGTGAATCTGTGGGGCTAGGGAGCACTTGGGAGAGAGCAAACAAGCTCTGCGATGCTTACATAATTTATTGCCAACCTTGTGCTGGGGCCAGTAAGGCTGCTAATATGTTCAAATAATCACATTAATTTTATATGAAACAAATATAGAGACATATTTAGTACTCCCTCCGTTCTACGAAGAAGAGTTCTATTTGTAAACCTAAAAGATATATTTTTCTTTCATGTTTTGTTCCTACGTATAATGGCTGTTAGTTTCGTAGTAGGCGCATGATAGTGAAACTATATTTTAAACTTGAGAACATTATGACATTTTATATTATCGTCCATTACAAAATGACTCTTTTTAAAACTGAGAGAGTAGTATATATTCTAATTACATATAGATGGAGGTTTTGGTTTAGCCAATTAGTGGCATGCATTCTAAAAACTACATAACTTAATTTCTTAGTAATTAGGTCTTGTTGGCCTCCAGCAGCCCAAAAGAGGAGGGAGAAAAATGGTTAGCAATGCTATTTTGAGCTTTTGGAACAATCCTGCAATAAATAAAATACTAAGAATTCAGGGCTTTATATACACAATATAGAGCAAGTTTGAATTGTCCCTTCTAGGGACATCGATAAAATTGAACGATACGAGAAGATTAACATGGCCCTCAAGCAAGAAGGATGACACGCACAAATCGAGAAATGGTCCAATTTTTTTTGTAGTTTTTGCGAGACTCGATCCTCGCCTTTAAGAACGAACTTTTCCACTCTTTTGCAACTATTTCAACCTTAATTTCTGAGTATTCTATTTCCATTTTTTTTCGAAATATAAGTTAAAATCTGGATACCTCCTCTCAAAAGTAAGGAAAATATCTAGAACAAATTGGTAATTTTCTTCAAGTTTACTAGTCGATTCCGAAAGTAGAACACCTTTTAGCTTTAAATTATATAGGTTATGCGGTACACAATGATAATTTATTGAAAACACATTCAAACCGAATTTAGAGAAGCAAAACGCTGATGCAACTTCTTTTTTCAATTTAATCCTAGCAGAAAATCACAAACACTATCTAGGGAAAAAAATTTGAGATGTGAAAAAAAACCTAGTTAGTAAATATAAGTTGCATGTACAAATTAGTCCTCCAAATCCAAATAAAGCATGGAAAAGGAATTAGATGAGTAACTTGTCTATTTTGAGCAGATTCAAGAAGGAAAATAATGATTTCCAATTCTTGTATGGCATTTAAAGCCCTTGGAAAAATTATGTTCACCCTTATTTGTCAATTCAATAAAGCCAAAAAGGGCTATGAAAGTTTTATCTGCCAAAATAAATTCATAAATCTTACACAAATTCGGTGTCCCGAGTTTGGGATATATTGTGAATATCCTCTTATTACTTTCACGAAACTTCCAATAACTCTTTTTGGGTATGATCTTTTTGGACAACACAAATATTTTCATGGTCTTAGCATCTAGGCCATACGGTGTGAATAATTTCATACGCCACGTCCCACATCGACTGTCCAGAAAACATAAGCGACCGGACAAGTGACAAGTCTATAATTAAGGATATACTATTAACACGAAAACATACTTACCTGGATGGGGTCAATGGGTGATCAGGAAGGTCCATGGCCTAGGTTAGTGACCTTCATTGCACTCTGTAGGGGCGCTCGCCTAAGGTCTACCCTAGTGGTGGAGCCTACATTATAATTTGTGACGAGGGTGCTTGCGTTCGCGCAGCCCCTAACAAAATCTTGTTTGTTAAAATTTGTTTACCATCATGATTTTCTTGTAATAAGCTAAATAATAATTATGGGTATATATTAAAATGGTTGTTCCAAAATTAATTACAAGCATGCAGCTCCAGAATGTTCAAGGTAGAATAGGATTTTCGATGGAAAAAACCTTCCAAACCACTAGCTTGTTAGCACAGTTGTTTCCACACAAAAAATACTCCCTCCACCTCCATCTCATAATATATATGAAGTTTTAGAGTTGTGCACAATAATTAATAAAATGAGTGTATAACATTAAATTTAATATCAATTGCTTTTAATACCCTTAAATTCTCATAATTATCATTCTTATCTCATTCTCTCTATCTCATCTGTAACATTTATAATGAGGGGCATCTTCGGAAAGATTGTAGTTAATCCTCTTAAAGAATATAAAAAAAAAATAATTTGGGTAAAATAAAATTATCTAAATTGTCATTTATTATGGGACGGAGGGAGTATATCATTTGACAGACCAAGTTCGGTACTCTCCGGTCCTCCATGCAAGACATTGTTCTCAATCACGATGATGGGTTATGTTATTACTTCTTTTTGGGTTTGGGAGTTTAAAAAATTGGCAATGAGACAATGGAGGGAATAGTTAATACGCTTTGCGGCATTACTTATGCGAAGCTGTGGGGCTAGGGAGCACTTGGGAGAGAGCAAACAAGCTTTCTGCGATGCTTACATAATTTATTGCCAACCTTGTGCCGGGGCCAAGAAGAAATGCTAATATGTTCAAACAATCACATTAATTTTATATGAAACAAATATAGAGACATATTTAGTACTCCCTCCGTTCTACGAAGAGGAGTTCTATTCGTAAACCTAAAAGATATATTTTTCTTTCATGTTTTGTTCCTACGTATAATGATTGTTAGTTTCGTAGTAGGCGCATGATAGTGAAATTATATTTTTAAACTTGAGAACATTATGACATTTTATATTATCGTCCATTAAAAATGACTCTTTTTTAAAACTAAGAGAAGAGTAGTATATATTCTGATTACATATAGATTGAGGTTTTTGTTTAGCCAATTAGTGGCATGCATTCTAAAAACTACATAACTTAATTTCTTAGTAATTAGGCTTGTTGGCCTCCAGTGTGCCAAAAGAAGAGGTTGAAAAAATGGTTAGCAATTCTATTTTGAGCTTTTGGAACAATCCCACATTAAATAAAATACTAAGAATTCCGGGCTTTATATGACAATATAGAGCAAGTTTGAATTTGTCCCTTCGGGGACATTCGATAAAATTGGAATGATACAGAGAAGATTAGCATGGCCCCTGCGCAAGGATGACACGCACAAATCAAGAAATGGTCCTAATTTTTTTGTAGTTTTTGCAAGACTCGATCCTCGCCTTTAAGAACGAACTTTTCCACTATTTTGCAACTATTTCAACCTTAATTTCAGAGTATTCTATTTCCATTTTTTTCGAAATACAAGTTAAAATCTGGATACCTCCTCTCAAAAGTAAGTAAAATATCTAGAACAAATTGGTAATTTTCTTCAAGTTTACTAGTTAGTCTGAAAGTAGAACCTGCATAGCTTTAAATTATAGGTTATACGGTACACAAAGATAATTTATTAAAAACACAATCAAACCGAATTTACAGAAGCAAAACGCTGATGCAACTTCTTTTTTCAATTTTATCCTAGCAGAAAATCACAAACACTATCTACGGAAAAAAAATTGACATGTGAAAAAAAACCTAGTTAGTAAATATAAGTTGCATGTACAAATTAGTCCTGCAAATCCAAATAAAGCATGGAAAAGGAATTGGATGAGTAACTTGTCTATTTTGAGCAGATTCAAGAAGGAAAATAATGATTTCCAATTCTTGTATGGCATTTAAAGCTCTTGGAAAAATTATGTTCACCCTTATTTGTCAATTCAATAAAGCCAAAAAGGGCTATGAAAGTTTTAGCTGCTAAAATAAATTCATAAATCTTACACAAATTTGGTGTCCCGAGTTTGGGATATATTGTGAATATCCTCTTATTACTTTCATGAAACTTCCAATAATTCTTTTTGGGTATGATCTTTTTGGACAACAGAAATATTTTCAATGTCTTAGCATCTAGGCCATACGGTGTGAATAATTTCATACGCCACGTCCCACATCGACTGTCCAGAAAACATAAGCGACCGGACAAGTGACAAGTCTATAAATAAGAATATACTATTAACACGAAAACATACTTACCTGGATGGGGTCAATGGGTGATCAGAAAGGTCCATGGCCTAGGTTAGTGACCTCCATTGCACTCTATAGGGGCGCTCGCCTAAGGTCTACCCAAGTGGTGTAGCCTACATCATAATTTGTGACGAGGGTGCTTGCGTTCGCTATGGGTATATATTAAAATGGTTGTTCCAAAATTAATTACAAGCATGCAGCTCCAGAATGTTCAAGGTAGAATAGGCTTTTCGAAGGAAAAAACCTTCCAATCCACTAGTTTGTTAGCACAGTTGTTTCCACACAAAAAATACTCCCTCCACCTCCATCTCATAATATATGAAGTTTTAGAGTTGTGCACAATAATTAATAAAATGAGTGTATAACATTAAATTTAATATCAATTACTTATAATACCCTTAAATTCTCATAATTATCATTTTTATCTCATTCTCTCTATCTCATCTGTAACATTTATAATGAGGGGCATCTTCGGAAAGATCGTAGTTAATCCTCTTAAAGAATATATATAAAATAATAATTTGGGTAAAATAAAATTATCTAAATTGTCATATATTATGGGACTGGAGGAGTATATCATTTTAGTAGACCAAGTTCTGTATCTCCTCCAAATCCTCCATGCAAAGACATAGTTCTCAATCACAGATGAGTGGGTTATGTTATTACTTCTTTTTTTTGGGTTTGGGAGTTTAAAAAATTGGCAATGAGACAATGGAGGAATAGTTAATACGCTTGCAGCATTACTTGTACAGAATCTGTGGGGCTAGGGAGCACTTGGGAGAGAGCAAACAAGCTCGCGATGCTTACATAATTTATTGCCAACCTTGTCTTTGGGGCAAGAAGGTCAATTTAATTATGTTCAAACAATCACATTAATTTTATATGAAACAAATATAGAGACATATTTAGTACTCCTCCGTTTCTACGTAAGAAGAGTTCTATTCGTAAAACCTAAAAGATATATTTTTCTTTCATGTTTTGTTCCCCTACATTATAATGGTACATTAGTTTCAGAAGAAAGTAGCATGATAAGTGAAACTATATTTTAAACTTGAGAACATTATGACATTTTATATTATCGTCCCCTTAAAAAGGACTCTTTTTTAAACCGAGAGAGTAGTATATATTACGATTACATATAGATGGAGGTTTTGGTTTAGCCAATTAGTGGCATGCATTCTAAAAACTACATAACTTAATTTCTTAGTAATTAGGCTTGTTGGCCTCCAGTGTGCCAAAAGAGGAGGGAGAAAAAATGGTTAGCAATGCTATTTTGAGCTTTTGGAACAATCCCACATTAAATAAAATACTAGGAATTCCGGGCTTTATATGACAATATAGAGCAAGTTAGAATTTGTCCCTTAGGGGACATCCGATAAAATTGGAACGATACAGAGAAGATTAGCATGGCCCCTGCGCAAGGATGACACGCACAAATCGAGAAAATGGTCCAAATTTTTTTGTAGTTTTTGCGAGACTCGATCCTCGCCTTTAAGAACGAACTTTTCCACTCTTTTGCAACTATTTCAACCTTAATTTCTGAGTATTCTATTTCCATTTTTTTCGAAATATAAGTTAAAATCTAGATACCTCCTCTCAAAAGTAAGGAAAATATCTAGAACTAATTGGTAATTTTCTTCAAGTTTACTAGTCAGTCTAAAAGTAGAACCTGCCTAGCTTTAAATTATAGGTTATGCGGTATGTGACGCCTCCAAAATTAGGTATACATCACCCATCTTGGGTCGTCAGATACATGGTACAAAATTCAAATACAACTTACTAATACAACTGTCGTAGGTACAATACGACACAAAACATAATCGTGAGTTTGAATACAATTATTGTCTACTAGAGATTATACAAACTCCTAAGGAGTCCTCATTACAATTATTAACACACTATTTCACGAGAATAGTGAGGATTACTAATGCTATCCTCCGGACCGTCACTCCATTCCCCGACTAGTCCTCGCTATGTTCTCATTTCACGAAGAGAACAAAGAAAGAAAGGGTGAGCTCAACTAGCCCAAGAAAAATATTATGACTAAGATAAAGCGTAATAAATTATCGTTAGCCTTCAACGAAGAAAGTTAAACCGATAAAATATAACAACATCAAGTTTAATCATGAGGAACAAGCAATCCATTAAAAGAGTCAAGTAGAATAAAATCTACTATCTTTTATGATTTAAAAGGTTTTTTCATGACTTTTATCATTGGACTCAAATTTTAATAAATAATCCACATCATCGAATCACCTCTCTGCACTACTGGCCAAGGATATTCTTTAGTATCACGACCATAAATTATCCATGCGACTACACCCAAGGACATTCGTAGTATTCATTAATGTTCATGATCATGCCAACAATCGTCCATCAATGAACTATGGGCCAATGATAACTTTTACCACATCATTTGTAACATTACGGTCATGATTACATAATCAAATAATCCCTCGTCATAATCATACCAAGTCCATCTATGCACTACAGAACCCACATTTGACTTCCAATATAATATAAACATGAGGATGATGACAATGATATAAGAATTCAATAAAACAAGTTCAAGAATTAATTTATCCAGAACTAATAATGTCCAAATTATTAACATATTCTTGCTTTGTAGAGTAAAATTCAAGAATGATCTAAGAATATTTCTATGAAAAGATATTGGATGAAAGCTTGAATATCAAGGATATTCTACTAATTTCATGGAGTATAGAAGTTAAAGTTTTAACCAATCGAGTATAATAAAGAATGGAATAACAAAAGAAATCACTATCTGCAAATGCAGACTTCAGACAGACAAAAGTTATTCCAACATAATAATAATAACGGAACTGTGTCGGGAAAAATTTGCACCGAAGTGGATGTTCCAACAGAAATAATAAAGACGGAACCAGTCCTGTAAAACACATGAGAATAGGATGTTCCAACAGAATAATAAAAACGGAACCGGTCCAGTCCGTAAAACACATGCATGTGATGTTCCAATGCGAATAATAGAAGAATGTCACCAAGTATAGGGTAAACCACGTATCTGAGTTATTCCAACAGAATAATAAGCAATGGAATAACAACAGCTTTCTTCATGAATAAGAAAGAATAACACCCTTACATTAGTAGGAGATTGAATCTTTGCAAGAGTGTAGTAATGAATACTCTTCTTCTTTCTCTCTTATTCTCTCTATACCTTCTCTCTCTATAGCTTGAATGAATTCAGTGAAAATAATGAAGCACTAGGCCTCTATTTATAGAAGATTTCTAGCTTAGCACTTGAAATGTGGAAAGGCAAGTGGCTCGGCGACCGTGATGTAAAAAGAAAAGTGGTTTGACACTGTAATGTGAAACACCAAGTGGTTTGACGCTTTTGTAATGTGAAACGACAATTGGTTTGGCCTTCAGTAATATGAAAAACTAAGTGGTTTGACGTCTGGTAAAGGTAATTACTATTGACGAAGGTAATTACTATTGACGAAGATAATTACTATTGACGAAGGTAATTACTTATTGACGCAGCAGAATTCATCGTAACAATAATTGAGTATAGTGAGTGACTTCGCACGTAAGTATCAATAATCAATACTGGTGCTACTATGCAACCACGCGTATTCTTTGTACTTTTTTACTACCGGGTAGTTCAACGGTTTTAACGGTAACACTTCCATGTTATTTTCATAAAAGTATTTTGTCATTTTCTCAATCCGATCAAATAATAATTTCGTTGTGGGGTCCACTAATGATTGTGCCGCCATACGAATATTCCCCACAAAAGAATATTCCCCGACCAAACGAATATTTTATAACAACTTGCTTACTTTGCAAAATTTATAAATAGTACCCAAAACTATAACATTATATCAAATTTACTCCATAATATTCAAAAATAATATTTATAAAAATTCATCTTTATTTATAAAAGTTGGGGTCTTACAACCTCTCCTTCTTATGAAATTTCGCCCTCGAAATTAGGGTACATACCTGATATGTCGAAGAGGTAAGGATACCTGGATTTCATTTCAGATTCTAACTCCCAAGTCATTTCCTCAACATCGTGGTTTCTCCACAAAACTTTGACTTGAGGTATAACCTTGGAGTGTAGAATATGTTCCTTCTTATCCAAAATTTGAACAGGAACCTCTTCATACGTCAAATCTTCCGCTATTTCGTCCGGTTCTAACTCAATATTGTGGTTCGGGTCTTTCACATATTTACGTAACATGGATATGTGAAAAACGTTATGAACACGAGACATACTTGGCGGTAAAGTGAGTCTATAGGCCACAGTTCCTACTCGATCGAGGATTAAAAATGGGCCGATGAATTGAGGATTGAGTTTTTTTCTCTTTCCAAATCTCGTAACTCCTTTCCATGGAGCAACACGCAACAACACATGATCTCCTATATCGAATTCCACGTCCTTTTGATGAAGATCAGCATAACTCTTTTGTCGAATTTGTGAGGTTTTTATACGTTGTTTTGATCGTTTGAATCTTTTCCGTAGTCATATCGTACCAACTCCCATTCCCAACAACGTTGCTTCACCCACCTCATCCCAAAGATACTTGGATAACGACACTTTCTTCCATACAACGCTTGAATGGAGCCATGCCAATACTTGCTTGATAAGCTGTTGTTGTAGGAAAACTCCACCAATGGTAAGAACTTGTCCCAACTTCCCTTGAAATCAAGGACACGAGTCTTAATAGATCTTCAAGAGTTTGAATAGTCCTCTCCATTGTCTGCTTCGATGCGAGGATGATATGCCGAAGCTAAATCGTAAGTCTGTGCCCATAGCTTTTTGCAAACTAACCCAAAATCGTGAAGTGCCCATAGCTTTTTGCAAACTAACCCAAACTTTTTGCAATTACTGTAGCAATAATTGAGTATAGCTGAGTGAATTCTCACGTAAGCATCAATAATCAATACTGTGCTACTATGCAACCACGCCATTCATCATACTTTTACTATTGGGTAGTTCAACAGTTTTAACGGTACCACCTCCGCCGTTATTTTCATAAAGTATTTTTGTCGTTTTCTCAATCCGACAATAATTTCGTTGTGGGGTCCACCAATGATTGTGCCATCGTACAAATATTCCCTGAAAAAAAGAATATTCCCCGACAAAACGAATATTTTATAACAACTTGCTTACTTTGCAAAATTTATAAATATTACCCACAACAATAATATTATATCAAATTTACTCCATAATATTCAAAAATAATATTTATAGAAAATTCATCTTTATTTATAAAAGTTGGTGTCTTAAACGGTACACAATGATAATTTATTAAAAACACATTTAGACTAAATTTACACAAGCAAAACGCTGATGCAACTTCTTTTTTCAATTTTATCCTAGCAGAAAATCACAAACACTATCTAGGGAAAAAAATTTGACATGTGAAAAAAAAACCTAGTTAGTAAATATAAGTTGCATGTACAAATTAGTCCTCCAAATCCAAATAAAGCATGAAAAAGGAATTGGATGAGTAACTTGTCTATTCTGAGCAGATTCAAGAAGGAAAATAATGATTTCCAATTCTTGCATGGCATTTAAAGCCCTTGGAAAAATTATGTTCACCCTTATTTATCAATTCAATAAAGCCAAAAGGGGCTATGAAAGTTTTAGCTGCTAAAATAAATTCATAAATCTTACACAAATTCGGTGTCCCGAGTTTGGGATATATTGTGAATATCCTCTTATTACTTTCATGAAACTTCCAATAACTCTTTTTGGGTATGATCTTTTGGGGCAACACAAATATTTTCAAGGTCTTAGCATCTAGGCCATACGGTGTGAATAATTTCATACGCCACGTCCCACATCGACTGTCCAGAAAACATAAGCGACCGGACAAGTGACAAGTCTATAAATAAGGATATACTATTAACACGAAAACATACTTACCTGGATGTGGTCAATGGGTTATCAAGAAGGTCCATGGCCTAGGTTAGTGACCTCCATTGCACTCTGTAGGGGCGCTCACCTAAGGTCTACCCAAGTGGTGGAGCCTACATCATAATTTGTGACGAGGGTGCTTGCGTTCGCACAACCCCTACCCAAATCTTGTTTGTTAAAATTTGTTTATAATCATGATTTTCTTGTAATAAGCTAAATAATAATTATGGGTATATATTAAAATGATTGTTCCAAAATTAATTAAAAGCATGCAGCTCCAGAATGTTCAAGGTAGAATAGGTTTTTCGAAGGAAAAAACCTTCCAAACCACTAGCTTGTTAGCACAATTGTTTCCACACAAAAAATACTCCCTCCACCTCCATCTCATAATATATGAAGTTTTAGAGTTGTGCACAATAATTAATAGAATGAGTGTATACATTAAATTTAATATCAATTGCTTATAATACCCTTAAATTCTCATAATTATCATTCTTATCTCATTCTCTCTATCTCATCTGTAACATTTATAATGAGGGGCATCTTCAGAAAGATTGTAGTTAATCCTCTTAAAGAATATAAAAAAAATAATAATTTGGGTAAATAAAATTTTCTAAATTGTCATATATTATGGGACGGAGGGAGTATATCATTTGGCAGACCAAGTTCGGTACTCCTACAATCCTCCATGCAGTACATAGTTCTCAATCACAGTAGTGGGTTATGTTATTACTTCTTTTTTGGGTTTGGGAGTTTAAAAAATTGGCGATGAGACAGTGAAGGGAATAGTTAGTACACTTTTAGCATTACTTGTACAGAACTGTGGGGCTAGGAAGCACTTGGGAGAGAGCAAACAAGCTCTGCATTGCTTACATAATTTATTGCCAACCTTGTGCTGGGGCCAGTAAGGCTGCAAATATGTTCAAACAGTCACATTAATTTTATATGAACCAAATATAGAGACATATTTAGTACTCCCTCCGTTCTACGAAGAAGAGTTCTATTTGTAAACCTAAAAGATATATTTTTCTTTCATGTTTTGTTCCTACGTATAATGACTGTTAGTTTCGTAGTAGGCGCATGATAGTGAAATTATTTTTTTAAACTTGAGAACATTATGACATTTTATATTATCGTCCATTAAAAAATGACTCTTTTTTAAAACTGAGAGAGTAGTATATATTCTGATTACATCAAGATGGAGGTTTTGGTTTAGCCAATTAGTGGCATGCATTCTAAAAATTACATAACTTAATTTCTTAGTAATTAGGCTTGTTGGCCTCCAGTGTGCCAAAGAGAGGAGGGAGAAAAAATGGTTAGCAATATTATTTTCAACTTTTGGAACAAACCCACATTAAATAAAATACTAAGAATTTCGGGCTTTATATGACAATATAGAGCAAGTTTGAATTTGTCCCTTCGGGGACATCGGATAAAATTGGATCGATACAGAGAAGATTAGCATGGTCCCTGCGCAAGGATGACACGCACATATTGAGAAATGGTCCAATTTTTTTCGTAGTTTTTGCGAGTCTCGATCCTCGCCTTCAAGAACGAACTTTTCCACTCTTTTGCAACTCTTTCAACCTTAATTTCTGAGTATTCTATTTCCATTTTTTTTTCGAAATATAAGTTAAAATCTGGATACCTCCTCTCAAAAGTAAGGAAAATATCTAGAACAAGTTGGTAATTTTCTTCAGGTTTACTAGTCAACCTGAAAGTAGAACCTGCCTAGCTTTAAATTATAGGTTGTGCGGTACACAATGCTAATTTATTAAAAACACATTCAAACCGAATTTACAGAAGCAAAACGTTGATGCAACTTCTTTTTTCAATTTTATCCTAGCAGAAAATCACAAACACTATTTAGGGATAAAAATTTTGACATGAAAAAAAAACCTAGTTAGTAAATATAAGTTGCATGCACAAATTAGTCCTCCAAATCTAAATAAAGCATGGAAAAGGAATTGGATGAGTAACTTGTCTATTTTGAGCAGATTCAAGAAGGAAAATAATGATCTCCAATTCTTGTATGGCATTTAAAGCCCTTGGAAAAATTATGTTAACCCTTATTTGCCAATTCAATAAAGCCAAAAAGGGCTATTAAAGTTTTAGCTGCTAAAATAAATTCATAAATCTTACACATATTCGGTGTCCCGAGTTTGGGATATATTGTGAATATCCTCTTATTACTTTCATGAAACTTCCAATAACTCTTTTTGGGTATGATCTTTTTGGGCAACACAAATATTTTCAAGGTCTTAGCATCTAGGCCATACGGTGTGAATAATTTCATACGCCACGTCCACATCGACTGTCCAGAAAACATAAGCGACCGGACAAGTGACAAGTCTATAAATAAGGATATACTATTAACACGAAAACATACTTACCTGGATGTGGACAATGGGTGATCAAGAAGGTCCATGGCCTAGGTTAGTGACCTCCATTGCACTCTGTAGGGGCACTCGCCTAATGTCTACCCAAGTGGTGGAGCCTACATCATAATTTGTGAGGAGGGGGCTTGCGTTCGCGCAGCCCCTACCCAAATCTTGTTTGTTAAAATATGTTTAAAATCATGATTTTCTTGTAATAAGCTAAATAATAATTATGGGTATATATTAAAATGGTTGTTCCAAAATTAATTACAAGCATGCAACTCCAGAATGTTCAAGGTAGAATAGGCTTTTCAAAGGAAAAAACCTTCCAAACCACTAGCTTGTTAGCACAATTGTTTCCACAAAAAATACTCCCTCCACCTCCATCTCATAATATATGAAGTTTTAAAGTTGTGCACAATAATTAATAAAATGAGTGTATAACATTAAATTTAATATCAATTTCTTATAATACCCTTAAATTCTCATAATTATCATTCTTATCTCATTCCTTCTATAACATCTGTAACATTTATAATGAGGGGCATCTTCGGAAAGATTGTAGTTAATCCTCTTAAAAAATATAAAAAAAATAAAAATTTGGGTAAAATAAAATTATCTAAATTATCATATATTATGGGACGGAGGGAGTATATCATTTGGCAGACCAAGTTCAGTACTCCTCCAGTCCTCCATGCAGTACATAGTTCTCAATCACAGTAGTGGGTTATGTTATTACTTCTTTTTTGGGTTTTGGAGTTTAAAAATTTGGCAACGAGACAGTGGAGGGAATAGTTAGTACACTTGCAGTATTACTTGTACAGAACTGTGGGGCTAGGGAGCACTTGGGAGAGAGCAAACAAGCTCTGCATTGCTTACATAATTTATTGCCAACCTTTTGCTGGGGCCAGTAAGGCTGTAAATATGTTCAAACAATCACATTAATTTTATATGAATCAAATATAGAGACATATTTAGTCCTCCCTCCGTTCTACGAAGAAGAGTTCTATTTGTAAACCTAAAAGATATATTTTTCTTTCATGTTTTGTTCCTACGTATAATGACTGTTAGTTTCGTAGTAGGTGCATGATAGTGAAATTATATTTTCAAACTTGAGAACATTATGACATTTTATATTATCGTCCATTAAAAAATGACTCTTTTTAAAAACTGAGAGAGTAGTATACATTCTGATTACATCAAGATGGAGGTTTTAGTTTAGCCAATTAGTAGCATGCATTCTAAAAACTACATAACTTAATTTCTTAGTAACTAGGCTTGTTGGCCTCCAGTGTGCCAAAAGAGGAGGGAGAAAAATGGTTAGCAATGCTATTTTGAGCTTTTGGAACAATCCCACAATAAATAAAATACTAAGAATTCCGGGCTTTATATGACAATATAGAGCAAGTTTTAATTTGTCCCTTCGGGGATCCGATAAAATTGGAACGATACAGAGAAGATTAGCATGGCCCCTACGCAAGGATGACACGTACAAATCGAGAAATGGTCCAATTATTTTGGTAGTTTTTGCGAGACTCGATCCTCGCCTTCAAGAACGAACTTTTCCACTCTTTCGCAACTCTTTCAACCTTAATTTCTGAGTATTCTATTTCTATTTTTTTTCGAAATATAAGTTAAAATCTGGATACCTCCTCTCAAAAGTAAGGAAAATATCTAGAACAAATTGGTAATTTTCTTCAAGTTTACTAGTCAGTCTGAAAGTAGAACTTGCCTAGCTTTAAATTATAGGTTATGCGGTACACAATGATAATTTATTAAAAACACATTCAAACCGAATTTACAGAAGCAAAACGTTGATGCAACTTCTTTTTTCAATTTTATCCTAGTAGAAAATCACAAACGCTATTTAGGGAAAAAAATTTTGACATGTGAAAAAAAAACCTAGTTAGTAAATATAAGTTGCATGCACAAATTAGTCCTCCAAATCCAAATAAAGCATGGAAAAGGAATTGGATGAGTAACTTGTCTATTTTGAGCAGATTCAAGAAGGAAAATAATGATTTCCAATTCTTGTATGGCATTTAAAGCCATTGGAAAAATTATGTTCACCCTTATTTGTCAATTCAATAAAGCCTAAAAGGGCTATGAAAGTTTTAGCTGCTAAAATAAATTCATAAATCTTACACAAATTCGGTGTCCCGAGTTTTGGATATATTGTGAATATCCTCTTATTACTTTCATGAAACTTCCAATAACTCTTTTTGGGTATGATCTTTTTGGGCAACACAAATATTTTCAAGGTCTTAGCATCTAGGCCATACGGTGTGAATAATTTCATACGCCACGTCCCACATCGACTGTCCAGAAAATATAAGCGACCGGACAAGTGACAAGTCTATAAATAAGGATATACTATTAACATAAAAACATACTTACCTGGATGGGGCCAATGGGTGGTCAAGAAGGTCCATGGCCTAGGTTAGTGACCTCCATTGCACTTTTTAGGGGCGCTTGCCTAAGGTCTACCCAAGTGGTGGAGCCTACATCATAATTTGTGACGAGAGGGGGCTTGCGTTTTTTACCCAAATCTTGTTTGTTAAAATTTGTTTAAAATCATGATTTTCTTGTAATAAGCTAAATAATAATTATGGATATATATTAAAATAGTTGTTCCAAAATTAATTACAAGCATGCAACTCCAGAATGTTCAAGGTAGAATAGGCTTTTCGAAGGAAAAAACCTTCCAAACCACTAGCTTGTTAGCACAGTTCTTTCCACATAAAAAATACTCCCTCCACCTCCATCTCAAAATAGATGAAGTTTTAGAGTTGTGCACAATAATTAATAAAATGATTGTATAATATTAAATTTAATATCAATTGCTTATAATACCCTTAAATTCTCATAATTATCATTCTTATCTCATTCTCTCTATCTCATCTGTAACATTTATAATGAGGGGCATCTTCGGAAAGATTGTAGTTAATCCTCTTAAAGTATATAAAAAAATAAATATTTTGGGTAAAATAAAATTATCTAAATTATCATATATTATGGGACGTAGGGAGTATATCATTTGGAAAACCAAATTCGGTACTCCTCCAGTCCTCCATGCAGTACATAGTTCTCAATCACAGTAGCGGGTAATGTTATTACTTCTTTTTTGGGTTTGGGAGTTTAAAAAATTGGCAATGAGACAGTGGAGGGAATAGTTAATACGCTTGCAGCATTACTTGTACAGAACTGTGGGGCTAGGGAGCACTTGGGAGAGAGCAAACAAGCTCTGCATTGCTTACATAATTTATTGCCAACCTTGTGCTGGGGCCAGTAAGGCTGCAAATATGTTCAAACAATCACATTAATTTTATATGAACCAAATATAGAGACATATTTAGTACTCCCTCCATTCTACGAAGAAGAGTTCTATTTGTAAACCTAAAAGATATATTTTTCTTTCATGTTTTGTCCCTCACGATAATGACCGTTAGTTTAGTAGTAAAGGCGTGATAGTGAAATTATATTTTTAAACTTGAGAACATTATGACATTTTATATTATCGTCCATTAAAAAATGATTCTTTTTTAAAACTGAGAGAGTAGTATACATTCTGATTAAATCAAGATGGAGGTTTTGGTTTAGCCAATTATTGGCATGCATTCTAAAAACTACATAACTTAATTTCTTAGTAACTAGGCTTGTTGGCCTCTAGTGTGCCAAAAGAGGAGGTCGAAAAATGGTTAGCAATGCTATTTTGAGCTTTTGGATCAATCCCACATTAAATAAAATACTAAGAATTCCGGGCTTTATATGACAATATAGAGCAGGTTTGAAATTGTCCCTTCGCGGACATCCGATAAAATTGGGACGATACAGAGAAGATTAACATGGCCCCTGCGCAAGGATGACACACACAAATCGAGAAATGGTCCAATTATATCGGTAGTTTTTGCGAGACTCGATCCTCGCCTTTAAGAACGAACTTTTCCACTCTTTTGCAACTATTTCAACCTTAATTTCTGAGTATTCTATTTCCTTTTTTTTTCGAAATATAAGTTAAAATCTGGATACCTCCTCTCAAAAGTAAGGAAAATATCTAGAACAAATTGGTAATTTTCTTCAGGTTTACTAGTCAGTCTGAAAGTAGAACCTGCCTATCTTTAAATTATAATTTATGCCGTACACAATGATAATTTATTAAAAACACATTCAACCCGAATTTACAGAAGCAAAACGTTGATGCAACTTCTTTTTTCAATTTTATCCTAGCAGAAAATCACAAACACTATTTAGGGAAAAAAAATTTGACATGTGAAAAAAAACCTAGTTAGTAAATATAAGTTGCATGTACAAATTAGTCCTCCAAATCCAAATAAAGCATGGAAAATGAATTGGATGAGTAACGTGTCTATTTTGAGCAGATTCAAGAAGGAAAATAATGATTTGCAATTCTTGTATGGCATTTAAAGCCCTTGGAAAAATTATGTTCACCCATATTTTTCAATTCAATAAAGCCAAAAAGGGCTATGAAACTTCCAATAACTCTTTTTGGGTATGATCTTTTTGGGCAACACAAATATTTTCAAGGTCTTAGCATCTAGGCCATACGGTGTGAATAATTTCATAAGCCACGTCCCACATCGAATGTCCAGAAAACATAAGCGACCGAACAAGTGACAAGTCTATAAATAAGGATATACTATTAACACAAAAACATACTGTGACGCCCCCAAAATAGGTATACCTCACCCATTCTGAGTCTCCAAATACTTGGTACAGAAACAACTGCAACTTCATTAATACAATTGTCGTGCAAAATACGATAACATATAAACTGTGAGTTTAAATACAAATATTGTCTTCTAGACAATATCCACACTCAAATAAGTCCTCATTATAATTATTGATACACTATTTTACAAAATAGTGAGGACTACTAAAACAATTGTCTTGAACCATTACTCCACACCCCTTTACTAGTTCATATATTCTCGTCTCCCGAGAAGAAAAATGGAACAAAAAGGAAAAGGGTGAGCTCAACTAGCCCAAAAAAGAATATTATGACTAAGATAATGTACAACAAATTATCCTTAGTCTTCAACAAAGGAAAAATCGATAGAATACAATAGACAACAAGTTTTAGATCAACAATTGCGGTGAAACAATAATTCATTAGAAGAGTTAAGTAGAGAATGAAATCTACTATCATCTATGAATTTAAAAGTCCATCATCGATATTTTATTCTGTAACATCAATCAATATACATCATAAATCAAATAGTCATCTTTGCACTACTGAGCCAAAAGATATTCATCTCATTAGTCATGTTCATCTCAACACCTATTCATCTTTTGCACTACGCCAAAGATATTCATCATTAGTCATGTTCATCTAAACACTGCTTATCTTTTGCACCTTCACGGGCCAAAGATATTCATTAGAAAATCATTCATCTTTGCACTACATGCCAAAGATATTCATAATATCATCATTTAGACCGAGGATGATGAAAATATTTTAAAGAAAACGAATCCAAAGAAACAAAAGAACAAATATTAAGGATTCGTACTTTAAACAATCCAAGTTCAAAAATACTTCATAAATAACCGAGTGGAGTAAAATTCAAGAATGATCAAAACATAGATCCAATCAAAGATAGGAATCATAATGAGATAATCTTGGACACAAAAAAGAAAATTTAATTTTTACGTGAATAGTGTCGATGATAAATGAATAGTCATGTATACGTGAATAAGAACTCAGACACTAAAAGATAGAAATTTCACAAAAAATCATCATGTTTAAGTGAATAGTACTCGTGAATAAGAATCGTGAATAGTAACCCCGACATGGAAAAGTTCAAAATTTGATAAAAAGATCCAACCAATATTTTGGCATAATGATATTGAAGAAATAATATCACTTACGAAGAAAATAACATCCCTTACCTCAAAAGGATAGTACTTACATTTCGGATATAGTCTTTGAAGAACTTGCACCGTATAGCCATACTCAAAGTACTAAAATACTCACAAAAATACGCTCAATATATCGAGAGAGAAAGAGAGAGAAGATTTCAGTTTTTGGTGTGATTTTTAATTCTAACCTAAGCACCCTATTTATAGGAAATTGCTTAGAACACCAAAGCAGAAAATTTAATATAATATTAATATAATTACAAAATATTCAAGCCCACCTCTAGATACTTGAATTCAGCCATTAACATGTGCAAGTGAGGGCCACCAAAGTACAAAAAATGTTTTTCTAACAAAAATCATTTAAACTACAAAAATCAATTCACACTCGATATACCGAAACTTCAATAATTCACAATAAATAGCCCTTTTGTCAGAAAATTTGAATCTTGTGATTTTCTATAGGAAATTCAATTCTCTACAACTTTGCAGAAGAAAGTTTTTTCAAATTCCAAACAAAAATTGACCGAAATCCACAAACGGGCGATTTTACAGGCTATAATCAAATTTTAGTCAAGAAATGGGGTCCACTGACACACAAAACATGTGTTAATCATTTAATGCAACAAAAATACTCTTCCTCCTCATATACTCATATATCCCATATTCATTGTAAAAATATCATCATTATTAATATAATAAAATATTATTTTATCAGAAAAGATAAAATATCAATTTTCAACAATTGTCACTTTAAAAATTTTCTCCATCTATATCCACATAAAATGAATATTTTTCTTATTATATAAATCAATAATTAATTATTCACAAATAATATTATGAGAATCACAAGATCTTTGGAAACTGGTAGTTCCTGGAAAGAGGGGGGCTTTCAATAAGAATTTCTCTTCTTCTTGCATGATTAGGTGACCAAACCTCTCCTTAGACAGAACTTTCTAGACATTGTCAATAATGTTTTCTAATAATATTATTCAGATAATATGAATTATTGCTTTGATAATGGAAAATATTCTGTGCAGTGACAATTATTAAAACAACAATAATATAAAATATCAACGTAGCAATTATTGAATCAAAATAAAATATTGAGCAAGAATTACTGTAACAATTATTGAGTAGTGCTTTCACGTAAGAATCAATAATTGGTGCAATACTGCAGCCATCATCAAGTCTGACAACGCGTACATCGTGTTTTTAACCACCGGGTATTCCAACAAGATTAATTAGAATAATCACACAAGTATATATAAACAACTTATACTTGTCATTTTCTTCATCCAATCGCTTTCACATGGGGCCCACATTAAGGCTTACTACCGTCTATTTAATATTCCCCGACAGTAAGAATATTCCACGACCAAACAAATATTCTCCGACAACAATGAGTATTTTATAACCACTTGCTTATTTAAAATATTTGCGCATTTTACCCACAACTAACCACATTAATCAAATCAACCCTTACTATTTCAAAATAATAAATAGAGGAATTAAATTTCATTTATTAATAATTTGGGGTCTTACAACCTCCCCTCCTTATGAAATTTCGTTCTCGAAATTGACGTACGTACCTGGTGTTTTGAAAAGATGAGGATACCTCGTTTTCATTTCTATTTCCAACTCCCAGGTCATTTCTTCAATAGCATGGTTTCTCCACAAAACCTTAACTTGTGGTATAACCTTCGTGAGTAGGACATGCTCCTTCCTATCCAAAATCTTGACAGATACCTCTTCATACGTTAAGTCTTCGGCTATCTCGTCTGGTTCTAACTCAATAATGTGGTTCGGGTCGTCCACATATTTACGTAACATCGATACGTGAAAAACGTTATGAACATGCGTCATACTTGGCAATAAAACGAGTTTATAGGCCACAGTTCCTATCTGATCGAGGATTTTAAATGGTCTAATAAATCGAAGGTTTGAGCTTTCCTCACATCGCCGATTCTCGCTTTTGGAATAACGACTTCTTGCATCTTCTTCTTCATATTCATCAACTCCAAGTCTGTAGCTTGAGCAGCTTTAAATTTATCGATTAAAGTCGATTCTAATCGTATATTTACTATCTTCACGTAGATTCGAATATTCACACTTGTAAACGCATACGATCTTCTACTCAACGCGTCAGCTACCATGTTTGATTTTTTTTCCAGGATGGTATTGAATGGTATAGTCGAAATCTTTCAATAGCTCGAGCCAACGTCGTTGCCGCATGTTGAGTTCTTGGAAGCTCTTCTCACATTCCTCGCTCCATTCGAATTTTGTATCTTTTCGAGTCAGCTGAGTTAATAGAGTATCGATTCGATAAAATCCTTCCACGAATCTCCGATAGTAACCAGCTAAGCCTAGAAAGCTACTTATTTCGATTACTGACTTAGGTTGCTCTCAACTGTGACTCATATCCCAATCTTGGATAGCATGTCACACTGACACCTATCAGTTTACTATCGCATGAATATGGCATCCCCTACAGAGAGTCTGGCTTCGGTGCATTCGACAAAGGAAGTCACCGGTTTAGAGGCTCGGTTATCAACTTCTATAGTTGGGTTTTTAACTCCTGAAGTTCAATAGGAGTTATTCAATATGAGATTTTAGAAATGAGTTTTGTACCGGGTTCAAAGTCGATACAAAATTCAATATCACGCTTTGGGAGTAGGCCAGGAAATTCTTCAAGAAATACGTCAAGAAATTTACTAACAACAAAAATATCATTCAAATCTGACGTATTTTTGTTCAAGTCCATAACATGGCTAAGAAAGCTTGACATCCGTTTTTCAATAAATGAATGACTTTATGGCTTGATATAAAAGAGTTTGACTTCAATGGTTTGGTTGCTTAAATTCAAATAACAGGTTACTTAGGAATATGAAAACTAACAACCTTACAAAAGCAATCAATTTTAGCATGATGAGTGGTTGACCAATCAATCCCTAAGGTCACATCAAATGCAAGAATTTTTAAAAAAATAAGGTCAACAGGTAATGTGATTGTGCCAACTTGGATCAAACAAGATTTATAAACAGCGGATGTAACGAAAGTTTCTCATAACGGAGTTTCAACAGATAAGTCAAAGTCTAATTTTCCCCGGAGTCAAGTTTAAACGTTGAGTATAAGCGGAGAGATAAATGAATGGGTAGAACCCAGATTCAATAAGGTATAACTTCGCAAAATTTATAATTAACTAACCTGCTAACTTCGTTTGGGTTACTTCGCTTTTGAGAAGTCACGAAAAATGCTCTTCCAAGAACCGATGACTTTGACTTGTCCGGGATAGCCTTTGGAGTCACCATCCCCGCTGGACTGGGTTTAGCTACCGTACAATCTCGGCGATATGACCTTCTTTTCCACAATTATAACATACCTTAGAAGGTTGTGACAGCTTTGACTTATGTGTCCTCTTCTCCGTGATCTCAGATCATCTAATCAAGCGGTCTTTCTCCTCCCCTAAAATTCGTTCTTTCGGTGTTGGTGTCGACGCCTTCCGTCCATTGTTGAATCTTCTCTTTTGAAATTTTCACTTGACTCACCTTTCCTATTATCTTGGCCATGATTACCACCGGTGGTTACCATTTCTGGCATGATAATTTCCTCCACGATGGTTATCATTGTTCTGATGACCATTGTCACCGGTACGATTATCATCGAGTTGTTGGTCATTATTCTTCAGTTGAGCCGACTCATTATCGCGCTCCAATAATTGAGCCCTATTCACAACATCTGAATATAAACAAAGTTTGTGAGAAATGAGGTATTGACGTATTTTGGGTTTTAAACCTCGCAGAAATATTCGCGTCATTCTCTTCTCATTATCAACCAAATGGGATGCAAATCGGGACAACTCGGAAAACTTAGCTTCATACTGTGATACGTTCATATTGTTTTGTTCCAGCTTGATGAACTCTACCTCTTTCATGTGACGAATACTTTCGGGAAAGTACTTGTCGTTGAACAATTCTTGGAACTTCTCGCAAGACATCTTCAGTGTGATAGGCTGAGTACGCTTTACGGATTCCCACCAATAATCTGCCTCTCCTCGTAAGATGAAAGTGGCGAAATGAACCTTTTGCTCCTCTGAGCATCCCAAGATATCAAATATCTTAGTGATCTGCTTTATCCACGTCTCTGCCGCAAGTGGTTCTGGCTTTCCCAAAAACTCCGGCGGTCCTAACTCCTTGAACTTCTTAGCGGTGACCATCCGTGAGTTGCCAGTGTTTCCACCTGCATTTTGAACAGTATTCTTTCTCGTTTGGTTTTGCATAAATTCTGGAAAGTTCCTAAACATACCATCGTTCATCATTTTATCAGTGGAGTTATTCACAGGAAGAACATTGTCAGCCTGTTGCACGTTCTCCTCGTTAGTGAGCAAATGTGTCTCCATGGTCTCATTTACTCCACTGTTAACATTCTCAGTTGACATTCTCAAATACTGCCATAAAACAAGGGTTAATTTAACAAATTAACAAATCACATAATACCCCTATATTATGACCGACCAACAAATAAGCTTAGGTAGGACACACTAGCGAAGGATTTACTCGTCTTTCCCCTCCTAGTTCTATTCCCCGATCTCCGCCAGAGACCATATCCCTAAGCTCTGATACCAACTGTGACGCCCCCAAAATAGGTATACATCACCCATTCTGAGTCGCCAAATACATGGTACAGAAACAACTACAACTTCATTAATACAATTGTCGTGCAAAATACGACAACACAAACTGTGAGTTTAAATACAAATATTGTCTTCTAGACAATATCCACACTCAAATAAGTCCTCATTATAATTATTGATACACTATTTTACAAAATAGTGAGGACTACTAAAACAATTGTCTTGAACCATTACTCCACACCCCGACTAGTTCCCGCTTATATTCTCGCTCTCTAGAGAAGAAAAATGGAACAAAAGGAAAAGGGTGAGCTCAACTAGCCCAAGAAAAGAATATTATGACTAAGATAATGTACAACAAATTATCCTTAGTCTTCAACAAAGGAAAATCGATAGAATACAATAGACAACAAGTTTTAGATCAACAATCTGCAGTGAAACAATAATTCATTAGAAGAGTTAAGTAGAGACCAAAATCTACTATCATCTATGAATTTAAAAGTCCATCATCGATATTTTATTCCTGTAACATCAATCAATATACATCATAAATCAAATAGTCATCTTTGCACTACAGGCCAAAGATATTCATCTGTTGGTCATGTTCATCTCAACACCTATTCATCTTTGCACTACGGGCCAAAGATATTCATCAGTTGGTCATGTTCATCTAAACACCTGTTTATCTTTGCACTACGGGCCAAAGATATTCATTAGAAAATCATTCATCTTTGCACTACATGCCAAAGATATTCAGTAATATCATCATTTAGGACTGAGGATGATGAAAAATATTTTAAAGAAAACGAATCCAGTGAAACAAAAGAACAAATATTAAGGATTCGTACTTTAAACAATCCAAGTTCAAAAATACTTCATAAATAATCAGAGTGGAGTAAAATTCAAGAATGATCAAAACATAGATCCAATCAAAGATAGGAATCATAACAGACAATCTTGGACACAAAAAAGAAAATTTAATTTTTCTGTGAATAGTGTCGTATTCGTGAATAATAGTCATGATACGTGAATAAGAATCTCACACTACTAAAAGATAGAAATTTCACAAAAAAATCATCATGTTTCGTGAATAGTACTCGTGAATAGTAACTCGTGAATAGTAACCCCGACATGGAAAAGTTCAAAATTTGATAAAAAGATCCAACCAATATTTTGGCATAATGATATTGAAGAAATAATATCACTTACGAAGAAAATAACATCCCTTACCTCAAATGGATAATACTTCTGACTGGATATAGTGCTGAAAGAACTTGGACCGTATAGCCATACTCAAAGTACTAAAATACTCACAAAAATACGCTCAATATATCGAGAGAGAAAGAGAGAGAAGATTTCAGTTTTTGGTGTGATTTTTAATTCTAACCTAAGCACCCTATTTATAGGAAATTGCTTAGAACACCAAAGCAGAAAATTTAATATAATATTAATATAATTACAAAATATTCAAGCCCACCTCTAGATACTTGAATTCAGCCATTAACATGTGCAAGTGAGGGCCACCAAAGTACAAAAAATGTTTTTCTAACAAAAATCATTTAAAGTACAAAAATCAATTCACACCCGATATACCGAAACTTCAATAATTCACAATAAATAGCCCTTTTGTCAGAAAATTCGAATCTTGCGTTTCTTTATAGGAAATTCAATTCTCTACAACTTTGCAGAAGAAAGTTTTTCCAAATTCCAAACAAAAATTGACCGAAATCCACAAACGGGCGATTTTACAGGCTATAATCAAATTTTAGTCAAGAAATGGGGTCCACTGACACACAAAACATGTGTTAATCATTTAATGCAACAAAAATACTCTTCCTCCTTATATACTCATATACCCCATATTCATTGTAAAAATATCATCATTATTAATATAATAAAATATTATTTTATCAGAAAAGATAAAATATCAATTTTTAACAATTGTCACTTTAAAAATTTTCTCCATCTATATCCACATAAAATGAATATTTTTCTTATTATATAAATTAATAATTAATTATTCACAAATAATATTACAGAATCACAGTACCGGCAACCAGCCGCTCCTGGAAAGAGGGGTTTTTCAATAAGAATTTCTCTCATCTTCTGCGCCAGCAATTAGGTTTCCAAACTCATTAAATGTAACTTTCTAGACATTGCCAATAATGTTTTCTAATAATATTATTCAGATAATATGAATTATTGCTTTGATAGTGGAAAATACTATGCAGTGACAATTATTAAAACAACAATAATATAAAATATCAACGCAAAGAATTATTGAATCAAAATAAAATATCGAACAAGAATTATCGTAACAATTATTGAGTAAGTGCCTTCTTACGTAAGAATCAATAATTGGTGCAATACCGTGTCTATCTTGTGCAACAACGCCAGATTCAGATTTTAAACCAATTTAGTATTCCAACAAGATTAATTGGTAATAATTGCGCCTGCTTATTTATAAACAACTTATACTTGTCGTTTTTTTCAAGCAATCGTTCTCTATATGAACCAAATATAGAGACATATTTAGTACTCTCTCCGTTCTACGAAGAAGAGTTCTATTTGTAAACCTAAAAGATATATTATTCTTTCATGTTTTGTTCCTACGTATAATGATCATTAGTTTCAGTAGAAAGTATTTATAGTGAAATTATATTTTAAACTTGAGAACATTATGACATTTTATATTATCGCCCATTAAAAATGACTCTTTTTAAACCTGAGAGTAGTATATATTCGATTACATCAAGATGGAGGTTTTGGTTTAGCCAATTAGTGGCATGCGATTCTAAAAATTACATAACTTAATTTCTTAGTAATTAGGCTTGTTGGCCTCCAAGTTACAGCTAAAGAGAGGAGGAGAAAAAAATGGTTAGCAATATTATTTTCAACTTTTGGAACAAACCCACATTAAATAAAATACTAAGAATTTCGGGCTTTATATGACAATATAGAGCAAGTTTGAATTTGTCCTTCTCAGGACATCCGATAAAATTGGATCGATACAGAAGATTAAGATGGTCCATGCCAGCAAGGATGACACGCACAAATCGAGAAATGGTCCAATTTTTTTTTGTAGTTTTATGAAGTCTCGATCCTCGCCTTTCAAGAACGAACTTTTCCACTTTTTTGCAACTCTTTCAACCTTAATTTACGAGTATTCTATTTCCATTTTTTTTTCAAATATAAGTTAAAATCTGGATACCTCCTCTCAAAAGTAAGGAAAATATCTAGAACAAGTTGGTAATTTTCTTCAGTTTTTACTAGTCACCGAAAGTAGAACTCATTAGCTTTAAATTATAGGTTAAAGGTACACAATGATAATTTATTAAAAACACATTCAAACCGAATTTACGTAGCAAAAACGTTGATGCAACTTCTTTTTTCAATTTTATCCTAGCAGAAAATCACAAACAATATTTAGGGGGGAAAAATTTGACATGTGTAAAAAAACCTAGTTAGTAAATATAAGTTGCATGTACAAATTAGTCCTCCAAATCCAAATAAAGCATGGAAAATGAATTGGACGAGTAACTTGTCTATTTTGAGCAGATTCAAGAAGGAAAATAATGATTTCTAATTCTTGTATGGCATTTAAAGCCCTTGGAAAAATTATGTTCACCCTTTTTTGTCAATTCAATAAAGCCAAAAAAGGGCTATGAAAGTTTTAGCTGCTAAAATAAATTCGTAAATCTTACACAAAATCTGTGTCCCGAGTTTGGGATATATTGTGAATATCCTCTTATTACTTTCATGAAACTTCCAATAACTCTTTTTTCGTATGATCTTTTTGGGCAACACAAATATTTTCAAGGTCTTAGCATCTAGGCCATACGGTGTGAATAATTTCATACGCCACGTCCCACATCGAATGTCCAAAAAACATAAGCGACCGGACAAGTGACAAGTCTATAAATAAGGATATACTATTAACACAAAAACATACTTACCTGGATGGGGTCAATGGGTGATCAAGAAGGTCCATGGCCTAGGTTAGTGACCTCCATTGCACTCTGTAGGGGCGCTCGCCTAAGGTCTACCCAAGTGGTGGAGCTTACATCATAATTTGTGACGAGGGGCTTATGTCACAAAATTCTCTACCCAAATCTTGTTTGTTAAAATTTATTTACAATCATGATTTTCTTGTAATAAGCTAAATAATAATTATGGGTATATATTAAAATGGTTGTTACAAAATTAATTACAAGCATGCAGCTCGTAATGTTCAAGGTAGAATAGGCTTTTCAAGGAAAAACCTTCCAAACCACTAGCTTGTTAGACAGCTTCTTTCCAAGACAAAAAATACTCCTCCACCTCCATCTCATAATATATGAAGTTTTAGAGTTGTGCACAATAATTAATAAAATGAGTGTATAACATTAAATTTAATATCAATTGTTTATAATACCCTTAAATTCTCATAATTATCATTCTTATCTCATTCTCTATCTCATCTCAGAACATTTATAATGAGGGCATTTTCGGAAAGATTGTAGTTAATCCTCTTAAAGTATATAAAAAACAAATAATTTGGGTAAAATAAAATTATCTAAATTGTCATATATTATGGAATGAAGGGAGTATATCATTTGGAAAACCAAGTTCTGTACTCCTCCAAATCCTCCATGCAAATACATAGTTCTCAATCACAAGAGTGGGTTATGTTATTACTTCTTTTTTGGGTTTGGGAGTTTAAAAATTGGCAACGAGACAAAGGGAGGAATAGTTAATACACTTGCAAAGATGCAGAATCTGTGGGGGGCTAGGGAGCACTTGGGAGAGAGCAAACAATCTCTCGCATTGCTTACACAATTTATTGCCAACCTTGTCTTTGGGGCCAAGAAGGTCGCAAATATGTTCAAACAATCACATTAATTTTATATGAACCAAATATAGAGACATATTTAGTACTCCTCCGCTTCTACGAAGAAGAGTTCTATTTGTAAACCTAAAAGATATATTATTCTTTCATGTTTTGTTCCTACGATAATGACCGTTAGTTTCAGAAGTAGGCATGATAGTAAAATTATATTTTAAACTTGAGAACATTATGACATTTTATATTATCGTCCATTAAAAAATGACTCTTTTTTAAAACTGAGAGAGTAGTATATATTCTGATTACATCAAGATGGAGGTTTTGGTTTAGCCAATTAATGGCATGCATTCTAAAAATTACATAACTTAATTTCTTAGTAATTAGGCTTGTTGGCCTCCAGTGTGCCAAAGAGAGGAGGGAGAAAAAATGGTTAGCAATATTATTTTCAACTTTTGGAACAAACCCACATTAAATAAAAACTAAGAATTTCGGGCTTTATATGACAATATAGAGCAAGTTTGAATTTGTCCCTTCGGGGACATCCGATAAAATTGGATCGATACAGAGAAGATTAGCATGGTCCCTACGCAAGGATGACACGCACAAATCGAGAAATGGTCCAATTTTTTTTGTAGTTTTTGCGAGTCTCGATCCTCGCCTTCAAGAACAAACTTTTCCACTCTTTTGCAACTCTTTCAACCTTAATTTCTGAGTATTCTATTTCCATTTTTTTTTCGAAATATAAGTTAAAATCTGGATACCTCCTCTCAAAAGTAAGGAAAATATCTAGAACAAATTGGTAATTTTCTTCAGTTTACTAGTCACCGAAAGTAGAACTCCGCTTAGCTTTAAATTATAGGTTGTGCAGTACACAATGATAATTTATTAAAACACATTCAAACCGAATTTACGTAAGCAAAACGTTGATGCAACTTCTTTTTTCAATTTTATCCTAGCAAGAAAATCACAAACAATATTTAGGGGGGAAAAATTTGACATGTGTAAAAAACCTAGTTAGTAAATATAAGTTGCATGTACAAATTAGTCCTCCAAATCCAAATAAAGCATGGAAAATGAATCGACGAGTAGAACTTGTCTATTTTCGAGCAGATTCAAGAAGGAAAATAATGATTTCTAATTCTTGTATGGCATTTAAAGCCCTTGAAAAATTATGTTCACCCTTTTTGTCAATTCAATAAAGCCAAAAAGGGCTATGAAAGTTTTAGCTGCTAAAATAAATTAAATAAATCTTACACAAAATCAGGTCCCGAGTTTGGGATATATTGTGAATATCCTCTTATTACTTTCATGAAACTTCCAATAACTCTTTTCTCGTATGATCTTTTTTGGGCAACACAAATATTTTCAAGGTCTTAAGATCTAGGCCATACGGCAGAATAATTTCATACGCCACGTCCCACATCGAATGTCCAAAAAACATAAGCGAACGGGATGTTAAGTGACAAGTCTATAAATAAGGATATACTATTAACACAAAACATACTTACCTCGATGGGGGTCAATGGGTGATCAAGAAGGTCCATGGCCTAGGTTAGTGACCTCCATTGCACTCTGTAGGGCGCCGCCTAAGGTCTACCCAAGTGGTGGAGCTTACATCATAATTTGGACGAGGGGCTTATGTTCACATGAAATTTCTACCCAAATCTTGTTTGTTAAAATTTATTTACAATCATGATTTTCTTGTAATAAGCTAAATAATAATTATGGGTATATATTAAAATGGTTGTTACAAAATTAATTACAAGCATGCAAACTCTGTAATGTTCAAGGTAGAATAGGCTTTTCAAGGAAAAACCTTCCAAACCACTAAGCTTTGTTAAAGACAGCTTCTTTCCATGCACAAAAATACTCCTCCACCTCCATCTCATAATATATGAAGTTTTAGAGTTGTGCACAATAATTAATAAAATGAGTGTATAACATTAAATTTAATATCAATTGTTTATAATACCCTTAAATTCTCATAATTATCATTCTTATCTCATTCTCTCTATCTCATCCAGAATATTTATAATGAGGGGCATTTTCTAAAAGATTGTAGTTAATCCTCTTAAAGTATATAAAAAAAAACAAATAATTTGGGTAAAATAAAATTATCTAAATTGTCATATATTATGGATCGAAGGGAGTATATCATTTGGAAAACCAAGTTCGTACTCCTCCAAATTCTCCATGCAAAGACATAGTTCTCAATCACAGTAGTGGGTTATGTTATTACTTCTTTTTTTGGGTTTGGGAGTTTAAAAAATTGGCAACGAGACAAAGGAGGAATAGTTAATACACTTGCAAAGATGAATCGTGGGGCTAGGGAGCACTTGGGAGAGAGCAAACAATCTCTGATTGCTTTACACAATTTATTGCCAACCTTGTGTCAGCCAGTAGGTCGCAAAATATGTTCAAACAATCACATTAATTTTATATGAACCAAATATAGAGACATATTTAGTACTTCTCCGCTCTACTGAAGAAGAGTTCTATTTGTAAACCTAAAAGATATATTATTCTTTCATGTTTTGTTCCTACGTTATAATGATCAAGTAGTTTCAGAAGAGGCGGCATGATAGTAAAAATTATATTTTTAAACTTGAGAACATTATGACATTTTATATTATCGTCCATTAAAAAATGACTCTTTTTAAAACCGAGAGAGTAGTATATATTCGATTACATCAAGATGGAGGTTTTGGTTTAGCCAATTAATGGCATGCATTCTAAAAATTACATAACTTAATTTCTTAGTAATTAGGCTTGTTGGCCTGCAAAGCTACAAAAGAGAGGAGGAGAAAAAATGGTTAGCAATATTATTTTCAACTTTTGGAACAAACCCACATTAAATAAAAACTAAGAATTTCTGGCTTTATATGACAATATAGAGCAAGTTTGAATTTGTCCTTCTGGGGACATCCGATAAAATTGGATCGACAGAGAAGATTAAGATGGTCCCTACGCAAGGATGACACGCATAAATCGAGAAATGGTCCAATTTTTTTTGTAGTTTTCATGTAGTCTCGATCCTCGCCTTCAAGAACAAACTTTTCCACTCTTTTGCAACTCTTTCAACCTTAATTTCGAGTATTCTATTTCCATTTTTTTTCAAATATAAGTTAAAATCGGATACCTCCTCTCAAAAGTAAGGAAAATATCTAGAACAAATTGGTAATTTTCTTCAGTTTACTAGTCACCGAAAGTAGAACCCCGCTTAGCTTTAAATTATAGGTTGTGCAGACACAATGATAATTTATTAAAACACATTCAAACCGAATTTACGGAAGCAAAACGTTGATGCAACTTCTTTTTCAATTTTATCCTAAATAGAAAATCACAAACAATATTTAGGGGGAAAAATTTGACATGTGTAAAAAACCTAGTTAGTAAATATAAGTTGCATGTACAAATTAGTCCTCCAAATCCAAATAAAGCATGGAAAATGAATTGACGAGTAACTTGTCTATTTTGAAAGATTCAAGAAGGAAAATAATGATTTCTAATTCTTGTATGGCATTTAAAGCCCTTGGAAAAATTATGTTCACCCTTTTTGTCAATTCAATAAAGCCAAAAAAGGGCTATGAAAGTTTTAGCTGCTAAAATAAATTCGTAAATCTTACACAAAATCAGGTCCCGAGTTTGGGATATATTGTGAATATCCTCTTATTACTTTCATGAAACTTCCAATAACTCTTTTCGGGTGATCTTTTTGGGCAACACAAATATTTTCAAGGTCTTAAAGATCTAGGCCATACGGTGTGAATAATTTCATACGCCACGTCCCCACATCGAATGTCCAAAAACATAAGCGACCTGGACAAGTGACAAGTCTATAAATAAGGATATACTATTAACACGAAAACATACTTACCCTGGATGGGGTCAATGGGTGATCAAGAAGGTCCATGGCTCTAGGTTAGTGACCTCCATCAGACTCAGTAGGGCGCCGCCTAAGGTCTACCCAAGTGGTGGAGCCTACATCATAATTTGTGACGAGGGGCTTGTGTCACAAGCGCCTACCCAAATCTTGTTTGTTAAAATTTATTTACAATCATGATTTTCTTGTAATAACCTAAATAATAATTATGGGTATATATTAAAATGGTTGTTACAAAATTAATTACAAGCATGCAGCTCCAGAATGTTCAAGGTAGAATAGGTTTTCCGAAGGAAAAAACCTTCCAAACCACTAGCTTTTCAAGGAAAAACCTTCCAAACCACTAGCTTGTTAGCAGACAGCTTCTTTCCGCACAAAAAAATACTCCTCCACCTCCATCTCATAATATATGAAGTTTTAGAGTTGTGCACAATAATTAATAAAATGAGTGTATAACATTAAATTTAATATCAATTGTTTATAATACCCTTTAAATTCTCATAATTATCATTCTTATCTCATTCTCTCTATCTCATCTGTAACATTTATAATGAGGGGCATTTTCTAAAGATTGTAGTTAATCCTCTTAAAGTATATAAAAAACAAATAATTTGGGTAAAATAAAATTATCTAAATTGTCATATATTATGGGACGAAGGGTGTATATCATTTGGAAAACCAAGTTCGGTATCCTCCTGGATTCCTCCATGCAAAATCATAGTTCTCAATCACAAGAGTGGGTTATGTTATTACTTCTTTTTGGGTTTGGGAGTTTAAAAATTGGCAATGAGACAAAGGAGGAGGAATAGTTAATACACTTGCAAAGACAGTAACTGGGGCTAGGGGGAGCACTTGGGAGAGAGCAAACAAGCTCTGCATTGCTTACAAATTTATTGCCAACCTCAGGTCTTTGGGGCCATGAAATATAATGCAAATATGTTCAAACAATCACATTAATTTTACATGAACCAAATATAGAGACATATTTAGTACTCTCCGCTCTCTACGAAGAAGAGTTCTATTTGTAAACCTAAAAGATATATTATTCTTTCATGTTTTGTTCCTACGTATAATGACTGTTAGTTTCGTAGTAGGCGCATGATAGTGAAATTATATTTTTAAACTTGAGAACATTATGACATTTTATATTATCGTCCATTTAAAAATGACTCTTTTTTAAAACTGAGAGAGTAGTATATATTCTGATTACATCAAGATGGAGGTTTTGGTTTAGCCAATTAGTGGCATGCATTCTAAAAATTACATAACTTAATTTCTTAGTAATTAGGCTTGTTGGCCTCCAGTGTGCCAAAGAGAGGAGGGAGAAAAAATGGTTAGCAATATTATTTTCAACTTTTGGAACAAACCCACATTAAATAAAATACTAAGAATTTCGGGCTTTATATGACAATATAGAGCAAGTTTGAATTTGTCCTTCTGGGGACATCCGATAAAATTGGATCGACTGAGAGAAGATTAAGATGGTCCATGCAAGCAAGGATGACACGCACAAATCGAGAAATGGTCCAATTTTTTTTAGTTTTGAAGTCTCGATCCTCGCATTCAAGAACGAACTTTTCCACTCTTTTGCAACTCTTTCAACCTTAATTTCGAGTATTCTATTTCCATTTTTTTTTCAAATATAAGTTAAAATCGGATACCTCCTCTCAAAAGTAAGGAAAATATCTAAAACAAAATGGTAATTTTCTTCAGTTTACTAAGTCGACTGAAAGTAGAACTCGCCTAGCTTTAAATTATAGGTTAATGCAGTACACAATGATAATTTATTAAAAACACATTCAAACCGAATTTATGTAAGCAAAACGTTGATGCAACTTTTTTTTCAATTTTATCCTAGCAGTAAAATCACAAACAATATTTAGGGGGAAAATTTGACATGTGAAAAAAACCTAGTTAGTAAATATAAGTTGCATGTACAAATTAGTCCTCCAAATCCAAATAAAGCATGGAAAATGAATTGATGAGTAACTTGTCTATTTTGAGTGATTCAAGAAGGAAAATAATGATTTCTAATTCTTGTATGGCATTTAAAGCCCTGGAAAATTATGTTCACCCTTTTTGTCAATTCAATAAAGCCAAAAAAGGGCTATGAAAGTTTTAATTTGCTAAAATAAATTAAATAAATCTTACACAAAATCATGTGTCCCGAGTTTGGGATATATTGTGAATATCCTCTTATTACTTTCATGAAACTTCCAATAACTCTTTTTTCGGGTATGATCTTTTTTTGCAACACAAATATTTTCAAGGTCTTAGCATCTAGGCCAAACGGTGAATAATTTCATACGCCACGTCCCACATCGAATGTCCAGAAAACATAAGCGACCGGACAAGTGACAAGTCTATAAATAAGGATATACTATTAACACGAAAACATACTTACCTGGATGGGGTCAATGGGTGATCAAGAAGGTCCATGGCCTAGGTTAGTGACCTCCATTGCACTCTGGTAGGGCGCCTACCAAGGTCTACCCAAGTGGTGGAGCTTACATCATAATTTAGGACGAGGGGCTTCATGTCACAAGCAAATTCTACCCAAATCTTGTTTGTTAAAATTTATTTACAATCATGATTTTCTTGTAATAACCTAAATAATAATTATGGGTATATATTAAAATGGTTGTTACAAAATTAATTACAAGCACGCAGACTCCTGATCGTTCAAGGTAGAATAGGTTTTTCAAGGAAAAACCTTCCAAACCACTACTTGTTGTTAAAGACAGCTTCTTTCCGCACAAAAATACTCCCTCCACCTCCATCTCATAATATATGAAGTTTTAGAGTTGTGCACAATAATTAATAAAATGAGTGTATAACATTAAATTTAATATCAATTGTTTATAATACCCTTAAATTCTCATAATTATCATTCTTATCTCATTCTCTATCTCATCTGTAAATATTTATAATGAGGGGCATTTTCTGAAAGATTGTAGTTAATCCTCTTAAAGTATATAAAAAACAAATAATTTGGGTAAAATAAAATTATCTAAATTGTCATATATTATGGACTAAGGTGTATATCATTTGAAAAACCAAGTTCTAGATTCTCCTCAGGTCCTCCATGCAAAGATATAGTTCTCAATCACGATAGTGGGTTATGTTATTACTTCTTTTTTGGGTTTGGGAGTTTAAAAATTGGCAATGAGACAAAGGAGGAATAGTTAATACACTTGCAAGACAGAACTGTAGGGCTAGGGAGCACTTGGGAGAGAAAGCAAACAAGCTCTGCATTGCTTACACAATTTATTGCCAACCTTGTCTTTGGGGCCATGAAGTACGCAAATATGTTCAAACAATCACATTAATTTTATATGAACCAAATATAGAGACATATTTAGTACTCCTCCGCTTCTACGAAGAAGAGTTCTATTTGTAAACCTAAAAGATATATTATTCTTTCATGTTTTGTTCCTACGATAATGACATTAGTTTCAGAAGTAGGCGCATGATAGTGAAATTATATTTTTAAACTTGAGAACATTATGACATTTTATATTATCGTCCATTTAAAAATGACTCTTTTTAAAACCGAGAGAGTAGTATATATTCTCGATTACATCAAGATGGAGGTTTTGGTTTAGCCAATTAGTGGCATGCATTCTAAAAAATTACATAACTTAATTTCTTAGTAATTAGGCTTGTTGGCCTCCAGCAGCCAAAGAGAGGAGGGAGAAAAATGGTTAGCAATATTATTTTCAACTTTTGGAACAAACCCACATTAAATAAAATACTAAGAATTTCTGCTTTATATGACAATATAGAGCAAGTTTGAATTTGTCCTTCTGGGACATCCGATAAAATTGGATCGATCTGAGAGAAGATTAAGCATGGTCCATGCGCAAGGATGACATTTACAAATCGAGAAATGGTCCAATTTTTTTTGTAGTTTTTGTGAGTCTCGATCCTCGCCTTCAAGAACGAACTTTTCCACTCTTTTGCAACTCTTTCAACCTTAATTTAAAGTATTCTATTTCCATTTTTTTTTCAAATATAAGTTAAAATCGGATACCTCCTCTCAAAAGTAAGGAAAATATCTAGAACAAATTGGTAATTTTCTTCAGTTTACTAGTCACCGAAAGTAGAACCCGCTTAGCTTTAAATTATAGGTTATGCGGTACACAATGATAATTTATTAAAACACATTCAAACCGAATTTACGTATAAAAACGTTGATGCAACTTCTTTTTCAATTTTATCCTAGCGAAAATCACAAACAATATTTAGGGGGAAAATTTGACATGTGAAAAAAACCTAGTTAGTAAATATAAGTTGCATGTACAAATTAGTCCTCCAAATCCAAATAAAGCATGGAAAATGAATTGGATGAGTAACTTGTCTATTTTGAAAGCGATTCAAGAAGGAAAATAATGATTTCTAATTCTTGTATGGCATTTAAAGCCCTTGGAAAATTATGTTCACCCTTTTTGTCAATTCAATAAAGCCAAAAAAGGGCTATGAAAGTTTTAGCTGCTAAAATAAATTCGTAAATCTTACACAAAATCTGTGTCCCGAGTTTGGGATATATTGTGAATATCCTCTTATTACTTTCATGAAACTTCCAATAACTCTTTTCGTATGATCTTTTGGGCAACACAAATATTTTCAAGGTCTTAGATTCAGGCCATACGGTGTGAATAATTTCATACGCCACGCCCCACATCGAATGTCCAAAAAACATAAGCGAATTCGGGACAAGTGAAAAGTCTATAAATAAGGATATACTATTAACACGAAAAACATACTTACCTTACAGATGGGGTCAATGGGTGATCAAGAAGGTTCATGGCCTAGGTTAGTGACCTCCATTGCACTCAGAGGGCGCCGCCTAAGGTCTACCCAAGTGGTGGAGCCTACATCATAATTTGTGACGAGGGGCTTCATGTCACAAGTTCTCTACCCAAATCTTGTTTGTTAAAATTTATTTACAATCATGATTTTCTTGTAATAAGCTAAATAGTAATTATGGGTATATATTAAAATGGTTGTTACAAAATTAATTACAAGCATGCAGCTCGAAATGTTCAAGGTAGAATAGGCTTTTCAAGGAAAAACCTTCCAAACCACTAGCTTGTTAAAGACAGCTTCTTTCGCAGACAAAAAATACTCCTCCACCTCCATCTCATAATATATGAAGTTTTAGAGTTGTGCACAATAATTAATAAAATGAGTGTATAACATTAAATTTAATATCAATTGTTTATAATACCCTTAAATTCTCATAATTATCATTCTTATCGCATTCTCTATCTCATCTCAGTAACATTTATAATGAGGGGCATTTTCTGGAAAGATTGTAGTTAATCCTCTTAAAGTATATAAAAAACAAATAATTTGGGTAAAATAAAATTATCTAAATTGTCATATATTATGGGACGAAGGGAGTATATCATTTGGAAAACCAAGTTCTGGTACTCTCCTGGCCCTCCATGCGATACATAGTTCTCAATCACAAGAGTGGGTTATGTTATTACTTCTTTTTTGGGTTTGGGAGTTTAAAAATTGGCAATGAGACAAAGGAGGAATAGTTAATACACTTGCAAAGATGTAATCGTGGGGCTAGGGAGCACTTGGGAGAGAAAGCAAACAAGTTCTCATTAACTTACACAATTTATTGCTAACCTTGTCTTTGAGGCGATAAAGCTTGCAAAAATGTTCAAACAATCACATTAATTTTACATGAACCAAATATAGAGACATATTTAGTACTCCCTCCGTTCTACGAAGAAGAGTTCTATTTGTAAACCTAAAAGATATATTATTCTTTCATGTTTTGTTCCTACGATAATGACCGTTAGTTTCAGTAGTAAGTAGCATGATAAAGAAATTATATTTTTAAACTTGAGAACATTATGACATTTTATATTATCGTCCATTTAAAAATGACTCTTTTTTAAAACTGAGAGAGTAGTATATATTCTGATTACATCAAGATGGAGGTTTTGGTTTAGCCAATTAGTGGCATGCATTCTAAAAATTACATAACTTAATTTCTTAGTAATTAGGCTTGTTGGCCTCCAAAGCAGCCAAAGAGAGAGGAGGAGAAAAAATGGTTAGCAATATTATTTTCAACTTTTGGAACAAACCCACATTAAATAAAATACTAAGAATTTCGGGCTTTATATGACAATATAGAGCAAGTTTGAATTTGTCCCTTCTGGGGACATCCGATAAAATTGGATCGACATGAGAGAAGATTAGCATGGTCCATGCAAAGGATGATGACACGCACAAATCGAGAAATGGTCCAATTTTTTTTGTAGTTTTTATGAGTCTCGATCCTCGCCTTCAAGAACGAACTTTTCCACTCTTTTGCAACTCTTTCAACCTTAATTTCGAGTATTCTATTTCCATTTTTTTTTCAAATATAAGTTAAAATCGGATACCTCCTCTCAAAAGTAAGGAAAATATCTAGAACAAATTGGTAATTTTCTTCAGTTTACTAAATCACCGAAAGTAGAACTCCGCCTAGCTTTAAATTATAGGTTATGCGGTACACAATGATAATTTATTAAAACACATTCAAACCGAATTTACGTAAGCAAAACGTTGATGCAACTTCTTTTTCAATTTTATCCTAGCAGAAAATCACAAACAATATTTAGGGGGAAAAATTTGACATGTGTAAAAAACCTAGTTAGTAAATATAAGTTGCATGTACAAAATTAGTCCTCCAAATCCAAATAAAGCATGGAAAATGAATTGACGAGTAACTTGTCTATTTTGAAAGTGATTCAAGAAGAAAATAATGATTTCTAATTCTTGTATGGCATTTAAAGCCCTTGGAAAAATTATGTTCACCCTTTTTTGTCAATTCAATAAAGCCAAAAAAGGGCTATGAAAGTTTTAGCTGCTAAAATAAATTCGTAAATCTTACACAAAATCTGTGTCCCGAGTTTGGGATATATTGTGAATATCCTCTTATTACTTTCATGAAACTTCCAATAACTCTTTTCGGGTATGATCTTTTTGGGCAACACAAATATTTTCAAGGTCTTAGCATCTAGGCCATACGGTGTGAATAATTTCATACGCCACGTCCCACATCGAATGTCCAAAAAACATAAGCGACCGGACAAGTGACAAGTCTATAAATAAGGATATACTATTAACACGAAAACATACTTACCTGGATGGGGTCAATGGGTGATCAAGAAGGTTCATGGCCTAGGTTAGTGACCTCCATTGCACTCTGTAGGGGCGCTCGCCTAAGGTCTACCCAAGTGGTGGAGCCTACATCATAATTTGTGACGAGGGGCTTGCGTTCGCGCAGCCCCTACCCAAATCTTGTTTGTTAAAATTTATTTACAATCATGATTTTCTTGTAATAAGCTAAATAGTAATTATGGGTATATATTAAAATGGTTGTTACAAAATTAATTACAAGCATGCAGCTCCAGAATGTTCAAGGTAGAATAGGCTTTTCAAGGAAAAACCTTCCAAACCACTAAATTTTTGTTAAAGACAGCTTCTTTCCGCATTAAAAAATACTCCTCCACCTCCATCTCATAATATATGAAGTTTTAGAGTTGTGCACAATAATTAATAAAATGAGTGTATAACATTAAATTTAATATCAATTGTTTATAATACCCTTAAATTCTCATAATTATCATTCTTATCGCATTCTCTCTATCTCATCTGTAACATTTATAATGAGGGGCATTTTCGGAAAGATTGTAGTTAATCCTCTTAAAGTATATAAAAAAACAAATAATTTGGGTAAAATAAAATTATCTAAATTGTCATATATTATGGGACGAAGGGGAGTATATCATTTGGAAAACCAAGTTCAGACTCCTCCTGGGTCCTCCATGCAAAGACATAGTTCTCAATCAATGTGAGAGGGTTATGTTATTACTTCTTTTTTGGGTTTGGGAGTTTAAAAATTGGCAATGAGATGAAGGAGGGAATAGTTAATACACTTGCAAAGATGTAATCGTGGGGCTAGGGAGCACTTGGGGAGAGCAAACAAGCTCGCATTTGCTTACACAATTTATTGCCAACCTTGTCTTTGGGGCCAAGAAGGCTTTACAAAAATGTTCAAACAATCACATTAATTTTAGATGAACCAAATATAGAGACATATTTAGTACTCCCTCCGCTTCTACGAAGAAGAGTTCTATTTGTAAACCTAAAAGATATATTATTCTTTCATGTTTTGTTCCTACGATAATGATCATTAGTTTCAGTAGTAGTAGCATGATAGTGAAATTATATTTTTAAACTTGAGAACATTATGACATTTTATATTATCGTCCATTTAAAATGACTCTTTTTAAAACCGAGAGAGTAGTATATATTCGATTACATCAAGATGGAGGTTTTGGTTTAGCCAATTAGTGGCATGCATTCTAAAAATTACATAACTTAATTTCTTAGTAATTAGGCTTGTTGGCCTCCAGTGTGCCAAAGAGAGGAGGGAGAAAAAATGGTTAGCAATATTATTTTCAACTTTTGGAACAAACCCACATTAAATAAAATACTAAGAATTTCGGGCTTTATATGACAATATAGAGCAAGTTTGAATTTGTCCCTTCGGGGACATCCGATAAAATTGGATCGATACAGAGAAGATTAGCATGGTCCATGCGCAAGGATGACACGCACAAATCGAGAAATGGTCCAATTTTTTTTGTAGTTTTTGCGAGTCTCGATCCTCGCCTTCAAGAACGAACTTTTCCACTCTTTTGCAACTCTTTCAACCTTAATTTCGAAAGTATTCTATTTCCATTTTTTTTCAAATATAAGTTAAAAATCGGATACCTCCTCTCAAAAGTAAGGAAAATATCTAGAACAAAATGGTAATTTTCTTCAGGTTTACTAGTCAGCCTGAAAGTAGAACCTGTCTAGCTTTAAATTATAGGTTGTGCGGTACACAATGATAATTTATTAAAAACACATTCAAACCGAATTTACAGAAGCAAAACGTTGATGCAACTTCTTTTTTCAATTTTATCCTAGCAGAAAATCACAAACAATATTTAGGGGGGAAAAATTTGACATGTGAAAAAAAACCTAGTTAGTAAATATAAGTTGCATGTACAAATTAGTCCTCCAAATCCAAATAAAGCATGGAAAATGAATTGGATGAGTAACTTGTCTATTTTGAGCAGATTCAAGAAGGAAAATAATGATTTCTAATTCTTGTATGGCATTTAAAGCCCCTGGAAAAATTATGTTCACCCTTTTTTGTCAATTCAATAAAGCCAAAAAAGGGCTATGAAAGTTTTAGCTGCTAAAATAAATTCGTAAATCTTACACAAAATCTGTGTCCCGAGTTTGGGATATATTGTGAATATCCTCTTATTACTTTCATGAAACTTCCAATAACTCTTTTGGGTATGATCTTTTTGGCAACACAAATATTTTCAAGGTCTTAGCATCTAGGCCATACGGTGTGAATAATTTCATACGCCACGTCCCACATCGAATGTCCAAAAAACATAAGCGACCGGACAAGTGACAAGTCTATAAATAAGGATATACTATTAACACGAAAACATACTTACCTGGATGGGGTCAATGGGTGATCAAGAAGGTTCATGGCCTAGGTTAGTGACCTCCATTGCACTCTGTAGGGGCGCTCGCCTAAGGTCTACCCAAGTGGTGGAGCCTACATCATAATTTGTGACGAGGGGCTTGCGTTCGCGCAGCCCCTACCCAAATCTTGTTTGTTAAAATTTATTTACAATCATGATTTTCTTGTAATAAGCTAAATAGTAATTATGGGTATATATTAAAATGGTTGTTACAAAATTAATTACAAGCATGCAGCTCCAGAATGTTCAAGGTAGAATAGGCTTTTCGAAGGAAAAAACCTTCCAAACCACTAGCTTGTTAAAGACAGCTTCTTTCCAAGACAAAAAATACTCCTCCACCTCCATCTCATAATATATGAAGTTTTAGAGTTGTGCACAATAATTAATAAAATGAGTGTATAACATTAAATTTAATATCAATTGTTTATAATACCCTTAAATTCTCATAATTATCATTCTTATCGCATTCTCTATCTCTCACTGTAACATTTATAATGAGGGCATTTTCTAAAGATTGTAGTTAATCCTCTTAAAGTATATAAAAAAACAAATAATTTGGGTAAAATAAAATTATCTAAATTGTCATATATTATGGGACTAGAAGGGAGTATATCATTTGGAAAACCAAGTTCTAGATTCTCCTCCGGTCCTCCATGCAAGACATAGTTCTCAATCACAGTAGTGGGTTATGTTATTACTTTTTTTTGGGTTTGGGAGTTTAAAAATTGGCAATGAGGCAGTGGAGGAATAGTTAATACACTTGCGATACTCAGACAGTAACTGCTAGGGAGCACACTTGGGAGAGCAAACAAGCTCGCATTGCTTACACAATTTATTGCCAACCTTGTCTCAGGGCCGATAAAAAAAAAAATGTTCAAACAATCACATTAATTTTACATGAACCAAATATAGAGACATATTTAGTACTCCTCCGCTCTCTGAAGAAGAGTTCTATTTGTAAACCTAAAAGATATATTATTCTTTCATGTTTTGTTCCTACGTATAATGACCAAGTAGTTTCAGTAGTAGGTGGCATGATAGTGAAATTATATTTTTAAACTTGAGAACATTATGACATTTTATATTATCGCCCATTTAAAAATGACTCTTTTTAAAACCGAGAGAGTAGTATATATTCGATTACATCAAGATGGAGGTTTTGGTTTAGCCAATTAGTGGCATGCATTCTAAAAATTACATAACTTAATTTCTTAGTAATTAGGCTTGTTGGCCTCAAATTAGCCAAAGAGAGAGGAGAAAAAATGGTTAGCAATATTATTTTCAACTTTTGGAACAAACCCACATTAAATAAAATACTAAGAATTTCTGGCTTTATATGACAATATAGAAGCAAGTTTGAATTTGTCCTTCTGGGACATCCGATAAAATTGGATCGACATGAGAGAAGATTAGCATGGTCCATGCGCAAGGATGACACGCACAAATCGAGAAATGGTCCAATTTTTTTTGTAGTTTTTGCGAGTCTCGATCCTCGCCTTCAAGAACGAACTTTTCCACTCTTTTGCAACTCTTTCAACCTTAATTTCTGAGTATTCTATTTCCATTTTTTTTTCGAAATATAAGTTAAAATCTGGATACCTCCTCTCAAAAGTAAGGAAAATATCTAGAACAAAATGGTAATTTTCTTCTGGTTTACTAGTCAGCCTGAAAGTAGAACCTGTCTAGCTTTAAATTATAGGTTGTGCGGTACACAATGATAATTTATTAAAAACACATTCAAACCGAATTTACAGAAGCAAAACGTTGATGCAACTTCTTTTTTCAATTTTATCCTAGCAGAAAATCACAAACAATATTTAGGGGGGAAAAATTTGACATGTGAAAAAAAACCTAGTTAGTAAATATAAGTTGCATGTACAAATTAGTCCTCCAAATCCAAATAAAGCATGGAAAATGAATTGGATGAGTAACTTGTCTATTTTAAATAGATTCAAGAAGGAAAATAATGATTTCCAATTCTTGTATGGCATTTAAAGCCCTTGAAAAAATTATGTTCACCCTTATTTGTCAATTCAATAAAGTCAAAAGGGCTATGAAAGTTTTAATTGCTAAAATAAATTCATAAATCTTACACAAATTCGGTCTCCCGAGTTTGGGATATATTATGAATATCCTCTTATTACTTTCATGAAACTTCCAATAACTCTTTTTGGGTATATATGATCTTTTTGGGCAACACAAATATTTTCAAGGTCTTAGCATCTAGGTCATACGGTGTTGAATAATTTCATACACTTACGTCCCACATCGACCGGTCCCGTAAAACATAAGGGACCTAGACAAGTGACAAGCCTATAAATAAGGATATACTATTAACATGAAAACACACTTACCGGATGGGGTCAATGGGTGATCAAGAAGGTTTATGGCCTAGGTTAGTGACCTCCATTGCACTCTGTAGGGCGCCGCCAAGGTCTACCCAAGTGGTGGAGCCTACATCATAATTTGGATGACGGGGGCATGCTCACAGCAATTTCTACCCAAATCTTGTTTGTTAAAATTTATTTACAATCATGATTTTCTTGTAATAAGCTAAATAATAATTATGGGTATATATTAAAATGGTTGTTACAAAATTAATTACAAGCATGCAGCTCCAGAATGTTCAAGGTAGAATAGGCTTTTCGAAGGAAAAAACCTTCCAAACCACTAGCTTGTTAGCACAGTTTCTTTCCGCACAAAAAATACTCCTCCACCTCCATCTCATAATATATGAAGTTTTAGAGTTGTGCACAATAATTAATAAAATGAGTGTATAACATTAAATTTAATATCAATTGTTTATAATACCCTTAAATTCTCATAATTATCATTCTTATCGCATTCTCTCTATCTCATCTGTAACATTTATAATGAGGGGCATTTTCGAAAAGATTGTAGTTAATCCTCTTAAAGTATATAAAAAAAAACAAATAATTTGGGTAAAATAAAATTATCTAAATTGTCATATATTATGGGACGAAGGGAGTATATCATTTGGAAAACCAAGTTCTAGATTCTCCTGGGTCCTCCATGCAAAGACATAGTTCTCAATCACAATAGTGGGTTATGTTATTACTTTTTTTTTTTTGGGTTTGGGAGTTTAAAAATTGGCAATGAGACAAAGGAGGAATAGTTAATACACTTGCAAAGATTAATCAGTGGGGGGCTAGGGAGCACTTGGGAGAGAGCAAACAATCTCTGCATTGCTTACACAATTTATTGCCAACCTTGTGCTGGGGCCAGTAAGGCTGCAAATATGTTCAAACAATCACATTAATTTTATATGAACCAAATATAGAGACATATTTAGTACTCCCTCCGTTCTACGAAGAAGAGTTCTATTTGTAAACCTAAAAGATATATTATTCTTTCATGTTTTGTTCCTACGTATAATGACTGTTAGTTTCGTAGTAGGCGCATGATAGTAAAATTATATTTTTAAACTTGAGAACATTATGACATTTTATATTATCGCCCATTAAAAATGACTCTTTTTAAAACCGAGAGAGTAGTATATATTCGATTACATCAAGATGGAGGTTTTGGTTTAGCCAATTAGTGGTATGCATTCTAAAATTACATAACTTAATTTCTTAGTAATTAGGCTTGTTGGCCTCCAGCAGCAGCCAAAGAGAGGAGGAGAAAAATGGTTAGCAATATTATTTTCAACTTTTGGAACAAACCCACATTAAATAAAATACTAAGAATTTCGGGCTTTATATGACAATATAGAGCAAGTTTGAATTTGTCCCTTCTGGGACATCCGATAAAAATTGGATCGATACAGAGAAGATTAAGCATGGCCCTCAAGCAAGGATGACACGCACAAATCGAGAAATGGTCCAATTTTTTTTGTAGTTTTTAAAGTCTCGATCCTCGCATTTCAAGAACGAAGTTTTCCACTCTTTTGCAACTCTTTCAACCTTAATTTCGAGTATTCTATTTCCATTTTTTTTCCTAAATATAAGTTAAAATCGGATACCTCCTCTCAAAAGTAAGGAAAATATCTAGAACAAATTGGTAATTTTCTTACGGTTTACTAGTCACCGAAGTAGAACCCGCTTAGCTTTAAATTATAGGTTATGTGGTACACAATGATAATATATTAAAAACACATTCAAACCGAATTTACAGAAGAAGCAAAACGTTGATGCAACTTCTTTTTTCAATTTTATCCTAGCAGAAAATCACAAACAATATTTAGGGGAAAAATATTTTGACATGTGAAAAAAAACCTAGTTAGTAAATATAAGTTGCATGTACAAATTAGTCCTCCAAATCCAAATAAAGCATGGAAAATGAATTGATGAGTAACTTGTCTATTTTAAATAGATTCAAGAAGGAAAATAATGATTTCCAATTCTTGTATGGCATTTAAAGCCCTTGAAAAATTATGTTCACCCTTATTTGTCAATTCAATAAAGTCAAAAAGGGCTATGAAAGTTTTAGTCAAAAATAAATTCATAAATCTTACACAAATTATGTCTCCGAGTTTGGGATATATTATGAATATCCTCTTATTACTTTCATGAAACTTCCAATAACTCTTTTTGGGTATATATGATCTTTTTGGGCAACACAAATATTTTCAAGGTCTTAGCATCTAGGTCATACGGTATGAATAATTTCATACGCTTACGTCCCACATCGACCGTCTCAGAAAAACATAAGGGACCTGGACAAGTGACAAGTTTATAAATAAGGATATACTATTAACATGAAAACACACTTACCTGGATGGGGTCAATGGGTGATCAAGAAGGTTTATGGCCTAGGTTAGTGACCTCCATTGCACTCTGTAGGGGCGCTCGCCTAAGGTCTACCCAAGTGGTGGAGCCTACATCATAATTTGTGACGAGGGGTTTATGTCATCATAAATTTCTACCCAAATCTTGTTTGTTAAAATTTATTTACAATCATGATTTTCTTGTAATAAGCTAAATAATAATTATGGGTATATATTAAAATGGTTGTTACAAAATTAATTACAAGCATGCAGCTCCAGAATGTTCAAGGTAGAATAGGCTTTTCAAGGAAAAACCTTCCAAACCACTAGCTTTTGTTAAAGACAGCTTCTTTCACACAAAAAATACTCCTCCACCTCCATCTCATAATATATGAAGTTTTAGAGTTGTGCACAATAATTAATAAAATGAGTGTATAACATTAAATTTAATATCAATTGTTTATAATACCCTTAAATTCTCATAATTATCATTCTTATCTCATTCTCTCTATCTCATCTCAGAACATTTATAATGAGGGGCATTTCTGGAAAGATTGTAGTTAATCCTCTTAAAGTATATAAAAAACAAATAATTTGGGTAAAATAAAATTATCTAAATTGTCATATATTATGGGACTGAAGGAGTATATCATTTGGAAAACCAAGTTCGGTGATTCTCCTGGGTCCTCCATGCAATACATAGTTCTCAATCACAATAGTGGGTTATGTTATTACTTTTTTTTGGGTTTGGGAGTTTAAAAAATTGGCAATGAGACAGTGGAGGGAATAGTTAATACACTTGCGAAGATGTAACTGTGGGGCTAGGGAGCACTTGGGAGAGAGCAAACAAGCTCTCGCATTGCTTACACAATTTATTGCCAACCTTGTGTCAAAGGCGATAAAGTATTTAAATATGTTCAAACAATCACATTAATTTTACATGAACCAAATATAGAGACATATTTAGTACTCCCTCCGTTCTACGAAGAAGAGTTCTATTTGTAAACCTAAAAGATATATTATTCTTTCATGTTTTGTTCCTACGTATAATGACTGTTAGTTTCGTAGTAGGCGCATGATAGTGAAATTATATTTTTAAACTTGAGAACATTATGACATTTTATATTATCGTCCATTTAAAAATGACTCTTTTTTAAAACTGAGAGAGTAGTATATATTCTGATTACATCAAGATGGAGGTTTTGGTTTAGCCAATTAGTGGCATGCATTCTAAAAATTACATAACTTAATTTCTTAGTAATTAGGCTTGTTGGCCTCCGATTAGCTAAAGAGAGGAGGAGAAAAAATGGTTAGCAATATTATTTTCAACTTTTGGAACAAACCCACATTAAATAAAATACTAAGAATTTCGGGCTTTATATGACAATATAGAGCAAGTTTGAATTTGTCCCTTCGGGGACATCCGATAAAATTGGATCGATACAGAGAAGATTAGCATGGCCCTCTCGCAAGGATGACGACACGTACAAATCGAGAAATGGTCCAATTTTTTTGTAGTTTTTATGAGTCTCGATCCTCGCCTTTCAAGAACGAACTTTTCCACTCTTTTGCAACTCTTTCAACCTTAATTTCTCGAGTATTCTATTTCCATTTTTTTTTCGAAATATAAGTTAAAATCTGATACCTCCTCTCAAAAGTAAGGAAAATATCTAGAACAAATTGGTAATTTTCTTTCCGGTTTACTAGTCACCGAAAGTAGAACCCGCTAGCTTTAAATTATAGGTTGTGCGGTACACAATGATAATATATTAAAACACATTCAAACCGAATTTACGTAAGAAGCAAAACGTTGATGCAACTTCTTTTTTCAATTTTATCTAGCGAAAATCACAAACAATATTTAGGGGAAAATATTTTGACATGTGAAAAAAACCTAGTTAGTAAATATAAGTTGCATGTACAAATTAGTCCTCCAAATCCAAATAAAGCATGGAAAATGAATTGGATGAGTAACTTGTCTATTTTAAATAGATTCAAGAAGGAAAATAATGATTTCCAATTCTTGTATGGCATTTAAAGCCCTTGAAAAATTATGTTCACCCTTATTTGTCAATTCAATAAAGTCAAAAAGGGCTATGAAAGTTTTAGTCGCTAAAATAAATTCATAAATCTTACACAAATCTCGGCCTCCGAGTTTGGGATATATTATGAATATCCTCTTATTACTTTCATGAAACTTCCAATAACTCTTTTTGGTATATATGATCTTTTTTGGGCAACACAAATATTTTCAAGGTCTTAGCATCTAGGTCATACGGTGTGAATAATTTCATACGCTTACGTCCCCATTGACCGTCCGTAAAACATAAGGGACCTGGACAAGTGACAAGCCTATAAATAAGGATATACTATTAACATGAAAACACACTTCACGGATGGGGTCAATGGGTGATCAAGAAGGTTTATGGCCTAGGTTAGTGACCTCCATTGCACTCTGTGTAGGGCGCCGCCTAAGGTCTACCCAAGTGGTGGAGCCTACATCATAATTTGTGATTTAGGGGTTTGCATGTCATGCAATTTCTACCCAAATCTTGTTTGTTAAAATTTATTTACAATCATGATTTTCTTGTAATAAGCTAAATAATAATTATGGGTATATATTAAAATGGTTGTTACAAAATTAATTACAAGCATGCAAATCCGTAATGTTCAAGGTAGAATAGGCTTTTCAAGGAAAAAACCTTCCAAACCACTAGCTTGTTAGACAGCTTCTTCCAAGACAAAAATACTCCCTCCACCTCCATCTCATAATATATGAAGTTTTAGAGTTGTGCACAATAATTAATAAAATGAGTGTATAACATTAAATTTAATATCAATTGTTTATAATACCCTTAAATTCTCATAATTATCATTCTTATCTCATTCTCTATCTCTCATCTCAGAACATTTATAATGAGGGCATTTTCTAAAGATTGTAGTTAATCCTCTTAAAGTATATAAAAAACAAATAATTTGGGTAAAATAAAATTATCTAAATTGTCATATATTATGGGACGAAGAAGAGTATATCATTTGGAAAACCAAGTTCTAGTTCTCCTAGGTCCTCCATGCAAGACATAGTTCTCAATCACATGAGTGGGTTATGTTATTACTTTTTTTTGGGTTTGGGAGTTTAAAAATTGGCAATGAGACAATGGAGGAATAGTTAATACACTTGCAAAGACAAACCGTGGGGGCTAGGGAGCACTTGGGAGAGAAAGCAAACAAGCTCTCGCATTGCTTACACAATTTATTGCCAACCTTGTCTTTGGGGCCAAGTAAAACTGCAAATATGTTCAAACAATCACATTAATTTTACATGAACCAAATATAGAGACATATTTAGTACTCCCTCCGCTCTACTCTAAGAAGAGTTCTATTTGTAAACCTAAAAGATATATTATTCTTTCATGTTTTGTTCCTACGTATAATGATTGTTAGTTTCAGAAGAAAGCGCATGATAGTGAAATTATATTTTTAAACTTGAGAACATTATGACATTTTATATTATCGTCCATTAAAAAATGACTCTTTTTTAAAACTGAGAGAGTAGTATATATTCTGATTACATCAAGATGGAGGTTTTGGTTTAGCCAATTAGTGGCATGCATTCTAAAAATTACATAACTTAATTTCTTAGTAATTAGGCTTGTTGGCCTCCAGTGTGCCAAAGAGAGGAGGGAGAAAAAATGGTTAGCAATATTATTTTCAACTTTTGGAACAAACCCACATTAAATAAAATACTAAGAATTTCGGCTTTATATGACAATATAGAGCAAAGTTTGAATTGTCCCTTCTGGGGACATCCGATAAAATTGGATCGACTGAGAGAAGATTAGCATGGCCCTCAAGGCAAGGAGATGACGCAAAATCGAGAAATGGTCCAATTTTTTTTGTAGTTTTTGCGAGTCTCGATCCTCGCCTTCAAGAACGAAGTTTTCCACTCTTTTGCAACTCTTTCAACCTTAATTTCTGAGTATTCTATTTCCATTTTTTTTCCGAAATATAAGTTAAAATCTGGATACCTCCTCTCAAAAGTAAGGAAAATATCTAGAACAAATTGGTAATTTTCTTCTGGTTTACTAGTCAGCCTGAAAGTAGAACCCGCCTAGCTTTAAATTATAGGTTGTGCGGTACACAATGATAATATATTAAAAACACATTCAAACCGAATTTACAGAAGAAGCAAAACGTTGATGCAACTTCTTTTTTCAATTTTATCCTAGCAGAAAATCACAAACAATATTTAGGGGGAAAAATATTTTGACATGTGAAAAAAAACCTAGTTAGTAAATATAAGTTGCATGTACAAATTAGTCCTCCAAATCCAAATAAAGCATGGAAAATGAATTGGATGAGTAACTTGTCTATTTTAAATAGATTCAAGAAGGAAAATAATGATTTCCAATTCTTGATGGCATTTAAAGCCCTTGAAAAAATTATGTTCACCCTTATTTGTCAATTCAATAAAAGTCAAAAAGGGCTATGAAAGTTTTAGTCGCTAAAATAAATTCATAAATCTTACACAAATTCTTGCTCCAGAGTTTGGGATATATTATGAATATCCTCTTTATTACTTTCATGAAAACTTCCAATAACTCTTTTGGGTATATATGATCTTTTGGGCAACACAAATATTTTCAAGGTCTTAGCATCTAGGTCATACTGTGTGAATAATTTCATACGCTACGTCCCACATTGACTGTCCAGAAAACATAAGGGACCGGACAAGTGACAAGCCTATAAATAAGGATATACTATTAACATGAAAACACACTTACCTGGATGGGGTCAATGGGTGATCAAGAAGGTTTATGGCCTAGGTTAGTGACCTCCATTGCACTCTGTAGGGGCGCTCGCCTAAGGTCTACCCAAGTGGTGGAGCCTACATCATAATTTGTGACGAGGGGCTTGCGTTCGCGCAGCCCCTACCCAAATCTTGTTTGTTAAAATTTATTTACAATCATGATTTTCTTGTAATAAGCTAAATAATAATTATGGGTATATATTAAAATGGTTGTTACAAAATTAATTACAAGCATGCAGCTCCAGAATGTTCAAGGTAGAATAGGCTTTTCGAAGGAAAAAACCTTCCAAACCACTAGCTTGTTAAAGACAGTTCTTTCCCACAAAAAATACTCCCTCCACCTCCATCTCATAATATATGAAGTTTTAGAGTTGTGCACAATAATTAATAAAATGAGTGTATAACATTAAATTTAATATCAATTGTTTATAATACCCTTAAATTCTCATAATTATCATTCTTATCTCATTCTCTCTATCTCATCTCATAACATTTATAATGAGGGGCATTTTCTTAAAGATTGTAGTTAATCCTCTTAAAGTATATAAAAAACAAATAATTTGGGTAAAATAAAATTATCTAAATTGTCATATATTATGGGACTAAGGGAGTATATCATTTGGAAAACCAAGTTCTAGTACTCCTCCTATTCCCCTCCATGCGAGACATAGTTCTCAATCACAATAGTGGGTTATGTTATTACTTCTTTTTGGGTTTGGGAGTTTAAAAAATTGGCAATGAGGCACAAAGGAGGAATAGTTAATACACTTGCAAGATGACAGAATGTGGGGCTAGGGAGCACTTGGGAGAGAGCAAACAAGCTCTGCATTGCTTACACAATTTATTGCCAACCTTGTCTTTGGGGCCATGAAATTTGCAAATATGTTCAAACAATCACATTAATTTTACATGAACCAAATATAGAGACATATTTAGTACTCCCTCCGTTTCTACGAAGAAGAGTTCTATTTGTAAACCTAAAAGATATATTATTCTTTCATGTTTTGTTCCTACGATAATGACCGTTAGTTTCAGTAGTAAGTAGCATGATAAAGAAATTATATTTTTAAACTTGAGAACATTATGACATTTTATATTATCGCCCATTAAAAATGACTCTTTTTAAAACCGAGAGAGTAGTATATATTCGATTACATCAAGATGGAGGTTTTGGTTTAGCCAATTAGTGGCATGCATTCTAAAAATTACATAACTTAATTTCTTAGTAATTAGGCTTTTGGCCTCAAAGCAGCCAAAGAGAGGAGGGAGAAAAAATGGTTAGCAATATTATTTTCAACTTTTGGAACAAACCCACATTAAATAAAATACTAAGAATTTCGGGCTTTATATGACAATATAGAGCAAGTTTGAATTTGTCCCTTCGGGGACATCCGATAAAATTGGATCGATACAGAGAAGATTAGCATGGCCCCTGCGCAAGGATGACACGCACAAATCGAGAAATGGTCCAATTTTTTTTGTAGTTTTTGCGAGTCTCGATCCTCGCCTTCAAGAACGAACTTTTCCACTCTTTTGCAACTCTTTCAACCTTAATTTCTGAGTATTCTATTTCCATTTTTTTTTCCGAAATATAAGTTAAAATCTGGATACCTCCTCTCAAAAGTAAGGAAAATATCTAGAACAAATTGGTAATTTTCTTCTGGTTTACTAGTCAGCCTGAAAGTAGAACCCGCCTAGCTTTAAATTATAGGTTGTGCGGTACACAATGATAATATATTAAAAACACATTCAAACCGAATTTACAGAAGAAGCAAAACGTTGATGCAACTTCTTTTTTCAATTTTATCCTAGCAGAAAATCACAAACAATATTTAGGGGGAAAAATATTTTGACATGTGAAAAAAAACCTAGTTAGTAAATATAAGTTGCATGTACAAATTAGTCCTCCAAATCCAAATAAAGCATGGAAAATGAATTGGATGAGTAACTTGTCTATTTTAAATAGATTCAAGAAGGAAAATAATGATTTCCAATTCTTGTATGGCATTTAAAGCCCTTGAAAAAATTATGTTCACCCTTATTTGTCAATTCAATAAAGTCAAAAAGGGCTATGAAAGTTTTAGCTGCTAAAATAAATTCATAAATCTTACACAAATTCGGTCTCCCGAGTTTGGGATATATTATGAATATCCTCTTATTACTTTCATGAAACTTCCAATAACTCTTTTTGGGTATATATGATCTTTTTGGGCAACACAAATATTTTCAAGGTCTTAGCATCTAGGTCATACGGTGTGAATAATTTCATACGCTACGTCCCACATTGACTGTCCAGAAAACATAAGGGACCGGACAAGTGACAAGCCTATAAATAAGGATATACTATTAACATGAAAACACACTTACCTGGATGGGGTCAATGGGTGATCAAGAAGGTTTATGGCCTAGGTTAGTGACCTCCATTGCACTCTGTAGGGGCGCTCGCCTAAGGTCTACCCAAGTGGTGGAGCCTACATCATAATTTGTGATTTAGGGGCTTGCGTTACATGACCCTTCTACCCAAATCTTGTTTGTTAAAATTTATTTACAATCATGATTTTCTTGTAATAAGCTAAATAATAATTATGGGTATATATTAAAATGGTTGTTACAAAATTAATTACAAGCATGCAGCTCCAGAATGTTCAAGGTAGAATAGGCTTTTCAAGGAAAAACCTTCCAAACCACTAGCTTGTTAAAGACAGCTTCTTTCCACACAAAAAATACTCCTCCACCTCCATCTCATAATATATGAAGTTTTAGAGTTGTGCACAATAATTAATAAAATGAGTGTATAACATTAAATTTAATATCAATTGTTTATAATACCCTTAAATTCTCATAATTATCATTCTTATCTCATTCTCTCTATCTCATCTGTAACATTTATAATGAGGGGCATTTTCGGAAAGATTGTAGTTAATCCTCTTAAAGTATATAAAAAACAAATAATTTGGGTAAAATAAAATTATCTAAATTGTCATATATTATGGGACGAAGGAGTATATCATTTGGAAAACCAAGTTCTGTGATTCCTCCTGGTCCTCCATGCAGTACATAGTTCTCAATCACAGTAGTGGGTTATGTTATTACTTCTTTTTTGGGTTTGGGAGTTTAAAAAATTGGCAATGAGACAGTGGAGGGAATAGTTAATACACTTGCAGTGTCTGTACAGAACTGTGGGGCTAGGGAGCACTTGGGAGAGAGCAAACAAGCTCTGCATTGCTTACACAATTTATTGCCAACCTTGTCAGGGGGGCCAAAAAAACGCAAATATGTTCAAACAATCACATTAATTTTACATGAACCAAATATAGAGACATATTTAGTACTCCCTCCGTTCTACGAAGAAGAGTTCTATTTGTAAACCTAAAAGATATATTATTCTTTCATGTTTTGTTCCTACGTATAATATTTATTAGTTTCAGTAGTAGTAGCATGATAGTGAAATTATATTTTTAAACTTGAGAACATTATGACATTTTATATTATCGCCCATTAAAAAATGACTCTTTTTTAAAACTGAGAGAGTAGTATATATTCTGATTACATCAAGATGGAGGTTTTGGTTTAGCCAATTAGTGGCATGCATTCTAAAAATTACATAACTTAATTTCTTAGTAATTAGGCTTGTTGGCCTCCGAAAGGCGCCAAAGAGAGAGGAGGAGAAAAAAATGGTTAGTAATATTATTTTCAACTTTTGGAACAAACCCACATTAAATAAAATACTAAGAATTTCGGGCTTTATATGACAATATAGAGCAAGTTTGAATTTGTCCCTTCGGGGACATCCGATAAAATTGGATCGATACAGAGAAGATTAGCATGGTCCATGCGCAAGGATGACACGCACAAATCGAGAAATGGTCCAATTTTTTTGTAGTTTTTTGCGAGTCTCGATCCTCGCCTTCAAGAACGAACTTTTCCACTCTTTTGCAACTCTTTCAACCTTAATTTACGAGTATTCTATTTCCATTTTTTTTCCTCAAATATAAGTTAAAATCGGATACCTCCTCTCAAAAGTAAGGAAAATATCTAGAACAAATTGGTAATTTTCTTACGGTTTACTAGTCGACTGAAAGTAGAACCCACTTAGCTTTAAATTATAGGTTGTATGCGGTACACAATGATAATATATTAAAACACATTCAAACCGAATTTACTGAAGAAAAAAAAAACGTTGATGCAACTTCTTTTTTCAATTTTATCCTAGCAGAAAATCACAAACAATATTTAGGGGGAAAATATTTTGACATGTGAAAAAAAACCTAGTTAGTAAATATAAGTTGCATGTACAAATTAGTCCTCCAAATCCAAATAAAGCATGGAAAATGAATTGGATGAGTAACTTGTCTATTTTAAATAGATTCAAGAAGGAAAATAATGATTTCCAATTCTTGTATGGCATTTAAAGCCCTTGAAAAAATTATGTTCACCCTTATTTGTCAATTCAATAAAGTCAAAAAGGGCTATGAAAGTTTTAGCTGCTAAAATAAATTCATAAATCTTACACAAATTCGGTCTCCCGAGTTTGGGATATATTATGAATATCCTCTTATTACTTTCATGAAACTTCCAATAACTCTTTTTGGGTATATATGATCTTTTTGGGCAACACAAATATTTTCAAGGTCTTAGCATCTAGGTCATACGGTGTGAATAATTTCATACGCTTACGTCCCACATCGACCGTCCGAAAAAACATAAGGGGCCTGGACAAGGACAAAGCCTATAAATAAGGATATACTATTAACATGAAAACACACTTACCTGGATGGGGTCAATGGGTGATCAAGAAGGTTTATGGCCTAGGTTAGTGACCTCCATTGCACTCTGTAGGGGCGCTCGCCTAAGGTCTACCCAAGTGGTGGAGCCTACATCATAATTTGTGACGAGGGGCTTGCGTTCGCGCAGCCCCTACCCAAATCTTGTTTGTTAAAATTTATTTACAATCATGATTTTCTTGTAATAAGCTAAATAATAATTATGGGTATATATTAAAATGGTTGTTACAAAATTAATTACAAGCATGCAGCTCCAGAATGTTCAAGGTAGAATAGGCTTTTCGAAGGAAAAACCTTCCAAACCACTAAGTTTGGTTAGCACAGTTCTTTCCGCACAAAAAATACTCCCTCCACCTCCATCTCATAATATATGAAGTTTTAGAGTTGTGCACAATAATTAATAAAATGAGTGTATAACATTAAATTTAATATCAATTGTTTATAATACCCTTAAATTCTCATAATTATCATTCTTATCTCATTCTCTCTATCTCATCTGTAACATTTATAATGAGGGGCATTTTCGGAAAGATTGTAGTTAATCCTCTTAAAGTATATAAAAAAACAAATAATTTGGGTAAAATAAAATTATCTAAATTGTCATATATTATGGGACGAAGGGAGTATATCATTTGGAAAACCAAGTTCGGTACTCCTCCGGTCCTCCATGCAGTACATAGTTCTCAATCACAGTAGTGGGTTATGTTATTACTTCTTTTTTGGGTTTGGGAGTTTAAAAAATTGGCAATGAGACAGTGGAGGGAATAGTTAATACACTTGCAGTACAGAACTGTGGGGCTAGGGAGCACTTGGGAGAGAGCAAACAAGCTCTGCATTGCTTACACAATTTATTGCCAACCTTGTCTTTGGGGCCAATGAAAATTTGCAAATATGTTCAAACAATCACATTAATTTTACATGAACCAAATATAGAGACATATTTAGTACTCCCTCCGTTCTACGAAGAAGAGTTCTATTTGTAAACCTAAAAGATATATTATTCTTTCATGTTTTGTTCCTACGTATAATGACTGTTAGTTTCGTAGTAGGCGCATGATAGTGAAATTATATTTTTAAACTTGAGAACATTATGACATTTTATATTATCGCCCATTAAAAAATGACTCTTTTTTAAAACTGAGAGAGTAGTATATATTCTGATTACATCAAGATGGAGGTTTTGGTTTAGCCAATTAGTGGCATGCATTCTAAAAATTACATAACTTAATTTCTTAGTAATTAGGCTTGTTGGCCTCCAGTGTGCCAAAGAGAGGAGGGAGAAAAAATGGTTAGCAATATTATTTTCAACTTTTGGAACAAACCCACATTAAATAAAATACTAAGAATTTCGGGCTTTATATGACAATATAGAGCAAGTTTGAATTTGTCCCTTCGGGGACATCCGATAAAATTGGATCGATCTGAGAGAAGATTAGCATGGCCCTCAAGGCAGGATGACACGCACAAATCGAGAAATGGTCCAATTTTTTTGTAGTTTTTATGAGTCTCGATCCTCGCCTTCAAGAACGAACTTTTCCACTCTTTTGCAACTCTTTCAACCTTAATTTCGAGTATTCTATTTCCATTTTTTTCCGAAATATAAGTTAAAATCTGGATACCTCCTCTCAAAAGTAAGGAAAATATCTAGAACAAATTGGTAATTTTCTTCTGGTTTACTAGTCAGCCTGAAAGTAGAACCCGCCTAGCTTTAAATTATAGGTTGTGCGGTACACAATGATAATATATTAAAAACACATTCAAACCGAATTTACAGGAAGAAGCAAAAGCGTTGATGCAACTTCTTTTTCAATTTTATCCTAGCAGAAAATCACAAACAATATTTAGGGGAAAAATATTTTGACATGTGAAAAAAACCTAGTTAGTAAATATAAGTTGCATGTACAAATTAGTCCTCCAAATCCAAATAAAGCATGGAAAATGAATTGGATGAGTAACTTGTCTATTTTAAATAGATTCAAGAAGGAAAATAATGATTTCCAATTCTTGTATGGCATTTAAAGCCCTTGAAAAAATTATGTTCACCCTTATTTGTCAATTCAATAAAGTCAAAAGGGCTATGAAAGTTTTAATTTGCTAAAATAAATTCATAAATCTTACACAAATTCTTGCTCCGAGTTTGGGATATATTATGAATATCCTCTTATTACTTTCATGAAACTTCCAATAACTCTTTTTGGGTATATATGATCTTTTTGGGCAACACAAATATTTTCAAGGTCTTAGCATCTAGGTCATACGGTGTGAATAATTTCATACGCTTTCGTCCACATTGACCCGTCCGTAAAACATAAGGGACCGGACAAGTGACAAGCCTATAAATAAGGATATACTATTAACATGAAAACACACTTACCTGGATGGGGTCAATGGGTGATCAAGAAGGTTTATGGCCTAGGTTAGTGACCTCCATTGCACTCTGTAGGGGCGCTCGCCTAAGGTCTACCCAAGTGGTGGAGCCTACATCATAATTTGTGACGAGGGCTTATTGCGTTGTGACCTACCCAAATCTTGTTTGTTAAAATTTATTTACAATCATGATTTTCTTGTAATAAGCTAAATAATAATTATGGGTATATATTAAAATGGTTGTTACAAAATTAATTACAAGCATGCAGCTCCAGAATGTTCAAGGTAGAATAGGCTTTTCGAAGGAAAAAACCTTCCAAACCACTAGCTTGTTAGCACAGTTCTTTCCGCACAAAAAATACTCCCTCCACCTCCATCTCCATCTCCATCTCCTAATATTTGAAGTTTTAGAGTTGTGCACAATAATTAATAAAATGATTGTATAATATTAAATTTAATATCAATTGTTTATAATACCATTAAATTCTCATAATTATCATTCTTATCTCATTCTCTCTCTCATATGTAACATTTACAATGAGGGACAATTTCGGAAAGATTGTAGTTAATCCTCTTACATTATATAAAAAACAAATAATTTGGGTAAAATAAAATTATCTAAAATGTCATATATTATGCGACGGAGGGAGTATGTCATTTGGTAAACCAAGTTCGGTACTCCTCCAGTCCTCCATGCAGTACATTGTTCTCAATCGCAATAGTGGGTTATGTTATTACTTCTTTTTTGGGTTTGCGAGTTTAAAAAATTGGAAATGAGACAGTGGAGGGAATAGTTAATACACTTGAAGCATTACTTGTACAAAACTGTGGGGCTAGGGAGCACTTGGGAGAGAGCAAACAAGCTCTGCATTGCTTATATAATTTAGTGCCAACCTTGTATTTGGGCCCAAGAAAAATTTTGCAAATATGCTCAAACAATCACATTAATTTTATATGAACCAAATATAGAGACATATTTAGTACTCCATCCATTCTACGAAGAAGAGTTCTATTTGTAAACCTAAAAGATATATTTTTGTTTCATGTTTTGTTCCTACATATAATGACTGTTAGTTTCGTAGTGGGTGCATGATAGTGAAAATATATTTTTAAACTTGAGAACATTATGACATTTTATATTATCGTCCATTAAAAAATGACTCTTTTTTAAATTGGAGATAAATTGAATTGATGAGACTTTAAGTTTAACTAGTGTTTGATTTTGAACATTCATTTGAGTTATGTTTGAGGATCTTTGAGGTTGTTTAAGGTTATCAGTGTTGAATCATGCTAGGGTTGATTTTTCATGTAATAAGTTAGTTGAATTCATTCTGTTTTAGTTGTTTGCATTGCTTGAGGACAAACAATTTTTTAAGTTTATGGGTATTTGATGAGTGGTAATATACCCATGAATTAGGTATTTTTAGACTTAATATTTTGTTTGTTGTTTTAGTATTTTAGGACATTTCATTTGTTTAGTATGTATTTAATTTGTAGGTTAATGCAGCTGAAAGGGCAAATCTGGCAATTTTGGGCGAGCAGTGGCAGATTCATAAATAAGTGGAAGTTAAATGTTGGGGCATTCGTTTTGTAAAGGATTTGAATGCTAGGGTATTGGGAGTCAGGAAGTGGACAAAAATTCTATTGATTGGGTCAATTTCTATTAGGATTTGGTTACTCTACGCCTAATTGTGATGGGGGAACTTCAAGTATAAAAGGAAAAAGAGCTTCTAACAAAGAGACACACATAATTTTAGACAGAGACTGGAGATTGGACTGTGAAATTCGAGGGAGAACACAAGGAATTCAGATTGGATATAATTACTGAGTTTTTATTTTTATTTTCTATTGTAATTTAATTATGATGTTTTCAATGAGATTTTTGGTTTTAATTTTTAGTATGAACTAATTTTCCAATTAGAGCTACAATTGAACCTTTTATACTTATGAATTGATTGTCTATATTAATCCAATTATTGATTCAAATTGAGTCGTCTGTCATATTTTGTGGTTATTGATTAATTGTCTGGCCAACAATTAGCTTGATACAATAGATGAATTCAGGATATGAAATCTAGGGTTAGATCTAAATGTGATATCATGTATTCTTAATTATTTGCATAGGATGAATATTTAGGGTTGTGAATTAAATAGAGATATCTCGTTTCACTGCATATAACAATTGGGAATTGGTGCTTAATCAGTTTATTTCTTTTATTTTACATAGGAATATCGCAGAATTAATTGAATTAGATATTTTTATTTGATCACTTGGAAAAGGGCTTATAAATAATTTAAATTCATGTTAAGAACAGTGTATTTAATAATTAGAAAAATTGGAAAATTAATTTATATTAATAATTAGGAATATTGTAGTCTTAAACCTTATTCATCTGAATCAAGTTTTTGTGTAACTATAGTTTTAATTACTTTAATTTAGTTTTAGTTTTAAAAAATCACATAATTTGGTTGTTTATATAGAATTGAATTGATAAAAAACTAGTAGCTGGGATTTGTTGAATAAAGATTCCTCGTGGGTACGATACCCATTCTTATCAATTTATTACTTGTTAACCGTGTATACTTGCACACATATATTGATTGTAAAATCGATCAACAATAAATATAATGTGAAGTTTAAAACAACGAGCTCAAAAATATTATCTTACATCAAAATAACTCACTAATTAAGACTACCAGGTAAACGCATGTCGACAACATGCTCTAAAAAGAGCTTGGGTGGTAAGTCTTTCATAAGTGGATTCACTAACATATCATGCGTACTAATATACTTAATGACAACACTTTGATCTTCAACTCTTTCCTTGACAAATAAGTACCTAATGTCAAGATACAGTCCAGCACCACTCAAACTAGTGTTGTTGGAAAAACTAACAGCAAAATCATTATGACAAAATACATTCAATGGCCTTGAAATGGAATCTACAATCCTAAGCCCTGAAATAAGATTCCTCAATAATATGATGTGACAATTAGCATGATAACAAGCCACATATTATGTCATCATTGTGGAAGTGGCAGTTAACTCTTGTTTATGACTTCTCCACGAAATACGGCCTCCTGAAAGCATAAAGATGTACCCTGATGTAGATTTCTTTTTTTCTTTACTCTTAGCAAAATCAGAATCAGAATAACCAACAACTTTAAGGTAATCTATTTTATTGAATATAAGCATAAAATCCTTATTACCCTGTAAGTAGCGTAAAACCTTTTTGGCTGCTTTCCAGTTATCCAAACCTGGATTTGACTGGTAATGTCCAAGCATGCCAGTTGCATACGCTATATCTGGACGTGTACAAACTTGAGCGTACATAAGACTCCCAACCACAGAAGCATATGGAATAAGATTCATTTGATCATGTTCAAGTTGATTCTTAGGACATTAATATTAGCCAAATTTGTCACCCTTAACAACAGGGGCAACATTAGGGAAACAATTTTGCATGTTGTATTTATTAAGAATTTTGTCAATATAAGCTCTTTGGGACAATCCTAATATCCCGCGAGACCTGTCTCTATGAATTTCAATACCTATAACATAAGAGGCTTCACCGAGATCCTTCATATCAAAATTTCAAAAAAGGAAATGTTTGGTCTAATATAACATGTCTAACTTATTGCTTGCAAGTAGTATATTATCAATATACAAAACAAGAATAACAAATTTACTCTCACAGACCTTCAAGTATATGCATTGATCCATTATATTTTTCTTAAAATCAAAATTACTCATCACCTCGTGAAACTTAAGATACTATTGTCGAGAAGCATGTTTTAACCCATAGATGGACTTCTTAAGTCTACATACCATATATTCATTGCCTTTAACCAGAGAACCTTTTAGTTGTTACATATAGACATTCTCATGCAAGTTACCATTAAGGAATGCAGTTTTAACATCCATATGATGTAATTCTAAATCATAATGAGCTGCTAGAGTCATGATTATTCTAAATGAATCTTTCTTGGATATTGGAGAGAAAGTTTCAGTATAATCCACACATTCCTTTTGAGTGAAACCCTTAGCAACCAATCGAGGTTTATACCTTTCAACGTTTCCTTTAGGATCTAACTTGGTCTTATAGACCCACTTGCAACCAACATGTTTAACACCTTTTAGTAATTCTTTAAGATTCTAATCGTTATTAAGCTCCATTGATTTCAACTCATCAATCATGACTTCAAGCCATTGAGTTGATTAAGCACTAATGCCCTCTTTATAGGAGATAGAATCATTAATTTTACTTTGAATCATAGTTAATATCATTAAAATATGTTATAAAATGATCAAAAATAATAGGTTTTCTAGGTCTTTCAGACCTACGTAAAGGTTGCACAATTTCAGGAATATGATTTTCAATAATGTGGGGTTCAACATTAGGTGATGGCTCAGCTATCTCAGGGGCATCATTTGCCTCAATAGGAGTTTGGTAAGCCTTAACCTCTTGAATTACAGGATTAAAAATATAAATCTATTTTCTTTAAGATCAAATTTTCTAGGCTCACCACTCCCATTTAAATCATCATTCTCTAAAAATTATGCATGCCTAGTCTCGACAATTCTAGTGGTATGCGAGGGAGGGTAAAATCGAAAACCCTTAGATCATTCAGGATATCCAATGAAATGGAAACTAATGGTTTTAAAGTCAAGTTTCTTTATTTGTGGATTAAAAATCTTAGCCTCGGCTAGACATCCCACACCCGTAAGTATTTTAAACTAGGTTTCCTACCTGTCAAAATCTAGGATAAAATGCAAAGTCGACCACTGAACTTTAGTGGTTTTTGGGTATTGAGCCATTTTCTTTTGGTCAACGCAAATTGATCCCCTTTCTATTAAAAAATTTGGACTTCGAGCCCCATGCGCCACATGTGCGTTAACCTGCATATGTGGTGCCTACGTGGCACACGTGACAGATCTGACGTGGGCATTTTTTTATTTTATTTTACATATGGACGGGCTGACGTGGCGAATATTGAACTTTATCCCAAAAAATATGTTGCTGCCCAGATTCGAACTCAAGACTTCCAATTTGAAACTTTAGTCCAATGACCACTCAACCACATGTAAGGCTGTAAGCGAATCGAGTCGATCCGAGTATTGAGTTGCTCAGATTTGGTTCACAAAATTTATCGAGTATAAAATAAGGTTTGATTGAGGCTCATTTAGCTACTGAAGTCGAAAGCACGATTCCAATCGAGCCTTGAAGCGGTTTGGACTTTTCAACGAATATGATCCGAATATCAATAGAAAATTATAATTTAAGGAGGTTCGAGTAATTTATCGAACTTTAAAATGTGCTCATATTTGACTCATTTATATTTTGAGTCGAGCTCGAATCGAACTTTTAGTCGAGCGAGTACGAATCGAGCCCAAACTGTTTACTCATTTTACAGCCTTAACCACATGGGCATAGCTGCTATTATTTTGCAAGGATTAATATTTATAACTGAACAAATCATTTCCCCAAAATTAAAACAAATCCCATTTCCTTAGATCTGTTATAATAATAATAATAATAATAATAATAATAATAATAATAATAATAATAATACACACACATAATAATAATAATAATACACAATAATAATAATAATAATAATAATAATACATACAATAATAATAATAATAATAATAATACTAATAATAATAATAATAATAATAGTACTAATAATAATAATAATATTATTACTAATAATAATAATAACAATAACAGTAATAATAATAATAATAATAATAATTGTACTACTACTAATAATAATAATAATAAAAATAATAATAATAATAATAATAATAATAATAATAACAATAATCCCGCATAATTGTCTTCCTTATTATGAAACATCGTTGGCTTTTCTATAATGTCTTATGTAAGATGAATGGTTCCACCATTATAGAATTCCTTGCTTTTTAAGGCTTCAATTTTCCGATGTTAAGTCATGTATGAGTTGCAATTTATTTGGAATTTTAATTGTGTTTAACTTAACAGGTTTATTATTATTATTCTTATTGTTATCATTATTATTATTAGAACTGTTATTATTATTATTATTATTATTATTATTATTATTATTATTATTATTTTTATAATTAGTACTATTATTATTATATTATTATTATTATTATTATCAAGTATTGTTATTACTATTATTATTATTATTATTGTTATTGTTATTATTATTATTATTATTATTATTATTATTATTATTATTATTATTATTATTATTATTATTATTATTATTATTATTATTGTTATTATTATTATTATTGTTATTGTTATTGTTTTATTATTATTAGTACTATTATTATTATGATTGTTATTGTTATTATTATTATTATTGTTGTTGTTGTTGTTTTTATTGTTATTATTATTATTATTATTATTATTATTATTTTATTAGTACTATTATTATTATTATGATTATTATTATTATTATTATAATTATTGTTATTTTTATTATTATTATTAGTACTATTATTATTATTATGATATATTAATATTTTTATTATTATTATTATTATTATTATTATTATTATTACGCAATTAGTTATGTACATTTATGTATGTACATAACAGATCTAAGGAAAGGGGATCTGTTTTAATTTGGGGGAAATGATTTGTTCAGTTATAAATATTAATCCTTGCAAAATAATAGTAGCTAGGCCCATGTGGTCGAGTGGTCATTGAACTAAAGTTTCAAATTGGAAGTCTCGAGTTCGAATCTGGGTAGCATTATATTTTTTGGGGCTCGAAGTCCAAATTTTTTAATAGAAAGGGGCTCAATTTGCGTTAACCAAAAGAAAATGGCTCAATACCCAAAATCCACTAAAGTTCAGTGGTCGAATTTGCATTTTACCCTCCAAATTTATAAGGAGTGTTTGGGACAGATTTGCTACAAACCCGATTTAAAATATGAACAATTGTCTTTAATGCCTCAGTCCACATAAATATAGGTAAGTTAGAATTGCATAACATACTACATACCATATACATAAGAGTACGATTTCGCCTCTCAACTACACTATTATAATACAGTGTACCAGGCATTGTATACTGAGTGACGATATCATTTTCTTGACAAAATAAGGTAAATGGACCAGGAATATGACATGAATCGAAGTGTTTACCATAATACTCTCCACATATATCTTATCTTACTACTTTAATTTTTTGGTCAAGTTTATATACTAAATTGAGTATAAATTATTTTCAATCATAAACATATTGAAACATCATATACTAAACTGAGTATAAATTATTTTCAACAACCCATTCCAAAAAATAGTTTATCTTATTTAATAAATTATATACTTATGCATACTGTCATCATAAAAATTACAAAAATATAAAAACTAACAAGAGGCATGTCTGAGCGAGAAAAAAAAATTTAAGACAAAAATAATGTCTTCAATATTACAAATTTCGTCTTTTATCCTCGATACAAATTTAACCTACGATCTCTCCTTCATTGTTGTAGCTCTTCTCCTTCGTTGTTGCTCTTCTTCTTTCATCAGTAATCTTCTCTCCCTTCTTCATCTATTGTTCGTTATTATCAATTGCTACATGATAAGATCACTCAGTAGCTCTTTACGTAACTGTAGGGAGATTTCTTTTTTCGATTTGCATAGGGATTGATCTTTTCTTGTTACCTTACGTTTAAAGTGAATGATTGGATACTATTTTGATATAAACTTAAGGGATTGGATTTCTTGGTCTGTTTATGAACTGCAATTGTTATGATATTGGGTGTCAATAAGTAAATTATATTGAATTTTTTAACCTTGTTTATGTGTTTCTCCAACTTTCATCTGAAATTGGTTTAGAGCTCCAATTATCAAGTCTCATTTTTCCATTTCTTTTTTCTGAGGATGGGGTGGGGAGTGCGAGAGGAGGAGGAGGAGGGGGATCTCAAAAAACTATATATATATATATATATATATATATATATATATATATATTTCTATAAATAGAAGCTCATTCTTCCTTTCGGAGCAATTTTCGTGTATGAGTACTATTCACGAGTTACTATTCATAAGTTATTATTCACGGGGTACTATTGATTCACATTCTTATACTATTAGGGGTGGTGGTGCAAAATTGATAATACTTGCATGACTAAGTTAAATATGGAGGTATAGTTGAAGGTACTATACTGTAATTTATTTTTTCACAGGATTGTACTATTTATTCACATGATTGTACTATTGATTCACATGATTTACTATTAGGGGAGTTGGTGCAAGATTGATAATACTTGCAGGACTAAATTAAAAATGAAGAAAAAGAGGAAGGTATTGTACTATAATTTTTCGAGCCCCAAAACGTGCAATTATCGAAACTATATTTTCCTATAAATAGAAGCTCATTCTTCCTTCATTTCTCACCAATTCACTAAAGCTATAGAGCAATTATTATAGAGAGAAAGAAGAAAAGTATTCTGCTACTTCACTTCTTCTATATCCAGTTTCATCTAAGGTAGGAAATATTATTTGTTGTACTCGTATGGAGTATTATTTCTTTTGTATTCATGAAGAGAATTTCTGTTATTCCATTCTTTATTATTCTGTTGGAATAACCTGTATACACGGGCTACCCTATACTTGGTGACATTCTTCTATTATTCCGTCTTTATTATTCCGTTGGAATATCCTGCATGCATGCATTTTACGCCGGACCGATTCCGCCTTTATTATTCTCCGCTGAATATATCTCGTGCATGCGTTTTACGCCGGACCGGTTTCCGCCTTTATTATTATTCTATTGAATATCCTCGCTCACATGCGTTTTACCGGGACCGGTTTCGCTCTTTATTGGTATTCTGTTGGAATAACTTTTGTCTATCGAATTACCGCATGCATGGTGATTTCATTATTATTCCGTTTTATTATTATTACATTGGAACATCCACTGCGTGCTTTTACGCATGACTTCGGTTTCGTTTAATTATTATTACGTTGGAATAACCTATCTATCGCGGCACCGCATACATGGTGATTTCTTTTGTTATTCCATTCTTTATTATACTCAGTTGGTTAAAACTTTGACTTCCATACTCCATGAAATTAGTGGAATATCCTTGATATTTGCGCTTCATCCAGTATCTTTTCATGGAAATATTCTTCTGAACATTCTTGAATTTTACTCTACAAAGCAGTATCATGTTGACAATTTGGACGTTATTAGTTCCTGGATAAATTAATTCTTGAACTTGTTTTATTGAATTCCTATATCATTGTCATCATCCTCATGCTTATATTTTGTTGAAAGTCATCTCATGGCCCAGAGTGCATAGATGGACTTGGTATGATTATGACCAGGAATTATTCGGTGTAATCATGACCGTAATGTTACAAATGATGTGGAAAAAGTCCTCATTGGCCTGTAGTGCATTGATGGACAGTTTTTGGTATGATTATGGCTATGGATTCTCTTCGGCCAAGGGTGCAAAGATGAATTATTTTATGGCATGATCAGGACCGTTGATGAAAACATGATTATCTTTAGCCATAGTGCATGGATAATTCATGGTCGTGATACTAAAGAATATCATTGGCCATAGTGCAGGGGTAATTCGATGATGTGGATTATTTATTAAGCTGAGTCTCAGCGATAAAAGTGATGAAAAACCTTTTAAATCATAAAAGATAGTAGATTTTATTCTTACTTGACTCTTTTAATGGATTGCTTGTTCCGCTACAGTTAAACTTGATGTTTGTTATATTGTATCAGTTTAACACTGTTTAAGGCTAATGATAATTTATCCTGCATTATCTTAGTCATAATATTTCTTACTGGGCTAGTTGAGCTCACCCTTTCTTTCACTGTTCTTTTCAGGAAATGAGAATATAGCTGGGACGAGTCGGGGAACGGAATGATGGTCCTAGATGGTGCATTAGTAGTCCTCACTATTCTGTAAAATAGTGGGATAATAATTGTAATGAGGACTCCTTTTGAGTTTGTATACTCTCTAGTAGACAATATTTGTATTCAAACTCACAGTTTATATTTTGTCGTATTGTACACGATAGTTGTATTATTAAGTTGTATTTAAATTCTGTACCATGTATCTGGCGACTCAAGATGGGTGATGTATACCTAATTTTGGGGGCGTCACAGTTGGTATCAAAGCCAGGTTATATGATCCCTGGCTAAGATGTGAGACTAGAACTAGGAGGGGAGAGGCGGGTAATTCCTTCGCTAGTATGACCTACCTAAGTTTATTTGATATTTAATTGGTCGGTCAGAGTATATGGATAATATGTGATGTTAATTAACCCTTGTTTTGTGGCAGTATTTGAAAATGACATCCGAGAATGTTGAGAATAGCAATGGAGCACAGGAGACCGTTGAGTCTCCACATATAAATAATCAGGACAATGTGCAACAGTATGGAGATAATCCTCTTGTAAACACCAACACTGATCAATTGACGAATGACGGTACGTTTAGGAGCTTTTTAGAATTCATGCAACATCAGGCCAAGGCCACTCCAGTTCATAATACAGGAGTAAACAATGGAAACCCATGGTTGGTCACCGCTAAGCAATTCAAGGAGCTGGGACCATAAGAGTTTTTGGGAAAGCCAGAACCACTTAAGGCAGAGACATGGTTAAAGCAGATCACCAAGATATTTGATGTCTTGGGATGCTCCGAGGAGCAAAAGGTTCCCTTTGCCACCTTTATGTTGCGTGAAGAGCGGATCACCTGGTGGGAATCAGAAAAGCATACCGGACTGATGCACTCAAGATGTCTTGGGAGAAGTTCCAAGAGTCGTTCAACGACAAGTACTTTCCCGATAGTATTCGTCACATGAAGGAGGTGGAGTTTATCAAGTTGGAACAAAATAATATGACCGTGTCGCAATACGAGGCTAAATTTGCGGAATTATCCCGGTTTGCATCCCATTTGGTCGATAATGAGGAGCGAATGACGCGAATGTTTTTAAGAGGTTTGAAGCCGGAGATACGCCAATATCTTATTTCTCATAAACTGTGTTTGTATTCAGATGTTGTAAATAGGGCTCAGTTAGTGGAGCACGATAACGAGTCAATGCAACCAAAAGAGAGCAGCCGGCAAAATGATAATACCGGTGATAACAGTCATCAAAGCGGTGACAATAAGCATGGAGGGAATCAACATGCCAGAAATGGTAACCACTTCGGTGGTAATCATTGTCAAAATAATAAGAATGGACATTTCAAGAAGAGGAGATTCAACAATGATGGAAAGACGTCAGCACCAGCACCCGTTGTTGAGGAAGGAGAACGACGACCTATCATATGCTTCAAATGCGGAGGGGAGGGACACATCAGTCCAAACTGTGCGATGCAGTCCAAAGCATGTTATAATTGTGGAAGAGAAGGTCACTTAGCCCGATTTTGTCGTTCATCGAAGACAAGTTCAGCTAGGATGGAGGCACCAAAAGCCGTCCCAGAAAAGTTAAAATCGGTAGTTTAAGAGAGAACGTTTTTTTTCGTGACAAGGAACTTGAATAAAATTATCACGGATATGTTAGTCATAAACTCTAGCGAAGTCAATACCGTGTTAGATACCGGTTCTACTGACTCTTTTATTGCACCTAGTTGTGTTCAATGTTTGAAGTTAACTCCGGAGAAGTTAGACTTTGATATATCTGTTTAAACTCAGTTGAGAGAAACCTTCGTTACCTCCACTATTTATAAATCTTGTTCAAATCAACACTTTCACGTTACGTGTCGATCTTGTCTCTTTGAAAATACTTGCCTTTGATGTGATTTTAGGAATCGATTGGTTAACTACTCATCATGCTTTTCGTAAGGTAGTTAGCTTTTATATTCTAACCAACTTTGTTATGCTAATTCGAACAACCAAACCACTAAAGTCAATCATTGTCATATCGAGCCATAAAGAAAGAGCCGGTCCTTTCGTTGTTGACTTTCTTGTGTGGAATGCACCGAAGCCAGACTTTCTGTAGGCGACGTCGTGAATGATGATGTCATGTTGATAGGTATCAATGTGACGACTATCCAAGTCTTGGATGAGAGTCGCAGTTTTGAATGGTATTTCTATCGATTTTCTAACGTATTCTTGAAGACTTCTTAGCCTACCCCTAGAGCGTGAAATCGAATTTTGTATTGACCCCAGTACAAAACCCATTTCTTAAACCCTCAAATATTTCTTTAACTAAAATGAACGTGTAATGTGCCAAAGACGTTGGCTCTAGCTGTTAAAGATTACGATCATATCATTCAATACCATCGTGGAAAAACGAACGTGGTAGCTGACGCGTTGAGTAGAAGATCGTATACGTTTATAAGTGCGAATATACGAACCCCCGTGAAGATAACGAATATACGAGTACAATCGAATTTAATCGATAAAGTTAAAGCCGCTCAAGCTACACACCCGAATCTGATGAATTTGAAGAAAAGGTTTAAGAGGGCGTTATTCTAGAAGCAAGAATCGACGAAGAGAGGAAATCTCAACCCTCGATTTTATTGGCCCATTTGAAATCCTTGGTCGAGTAGGAACTATGGCTTATAGACTCGTTTTACCGTCAAGTATGTCGCGTGTTCATAACGTATCGATGTTACGTAAATATGTGGACGAACCGAACCACATTATTAATTTAGAACCGGACGAGATAGCGGATGATTTAACGTATGATGAAATACATTTTAAAATCTTGGATAAGAAGGATCGTATTCAACACTCAAAGGTTATACCTCAAGAGTTAGAATCTGAAATGAAGTCAGGGTATCCTCATCTCTTCGGCATTCTAGGTATGCACGTAAATTTCGAGGGCGAAATTCTATAAGGAGGGGAGATTGTGAGACCCCAGATTTTATGAATAAATATTTAATTTTCTCGAAATTTTTTTTTAAAAATATTATGGTGTGGATTTGATATAATGTTATAGTTGTGGGTAATATTTATAAATTTTTCAAAGTACAAAAGTTGTTATATAATATTCGATTGGTCGGGAAATATTCTTTTTGTCGGGAAATATCCGTACGACGGTACAATCATTGGTGGACCCCGCAACGAAATTATTGTCGGATTGAGAAAACGACAAAAATACTTTATAAAAATAACGGCGGAAGTTTTACCGTTAACTGTTGAAACACCGGTGTTTAAAAAGTATGCGATACTGGCATGGTTGCGTAGTAGCATACACGGTATTGATTATTGATGCTTTACGTGAGAAGTCACTCTGTTATACTCAATTATTACTCACGATAATTGTTGCATCATATCTCTCATATTATTGATTCAATTATTGTCACAGTATCATCTGCATAATATTTATTATTATTAAATCAATAATTGACACGACAAAGTTATTCATATTATTGTTTGCAATATTGACAATGTCTAGAAGTTCTGTCAAGGAGAGGTTTGGTCACCTAATTGCGCGCCAATAAGGAAAATCCTTATCGGAAAGCCCCCTCTTTCCTGGGAACGACCTGGTTGTTAAATATTGTGAGTTATAATATTAATGATGAATAAGTTATGTTGATTAAAGATGAAATTGATTGTTCCATTGTATTGGGATTATTAGTGTTAGTGGAAATTGACATTTATTTCGATGATAATTGATGTCTGAAGGTTATTGTTCACTCGGGTATTCGGAGCACTTTTTCGTGTCGGAGTACTATTCACGAGTTATTATTCACGGGGTACTATTCATTCACATTCTTATACAATTAGGGGTGGTGGTGCAAAATTAATAATACTTGCATGATTAAGTTAAAAATGGAGGTATAGTTGAAGGTACTATACTGTAATTTATTTTTTCACAGGATTATACTATTTATTCACATGATTGTACTATTGATTCACATGATTTACTATTAGGGGAGTTGGTGCAAGATTGATAATACTTGCAGGACTAAATTTAAAAATGAAAAAAAAGGAAGGTATTGTTATGTAATTTTTTCGAGCCCCAAAACGTGCAATTATCGAAACTATATTTTCCTATAAATAGAAGCTCATTCTTCCTTCATTTCTCGCCAATTCACTAAAGCTATAGAGCAATTATTATAGAGAGAAGAAGAAAAAAAGTATACCTTTACTTCACTACTTCTATATCCGCTTTCTTCTAAGGTAGGGAATATTATTTGTTGTACTCGTAGGGAGTATTATTTCTTTTGTATTCATGAAGAGAATTTCTGTTATTCCATTCTTTATTATTCTGTTGGAATAACTTTGTATCTGTGAGCTACCTATACTTGGTGACATTCTTCTATTATTCCGTCTTTATTATTACATTGGAATATCTTATGTTATGCATGCGTTTCTGTGGGACTGATTCCGCCTCTTTATTATTACATTTGGAATATCCATGCATGCATTTTACGTGGGACTGGTTAAAAGTCTTTATTATTATTCTATTGGAATATCTTGTTACATGCGTTTCTGTGGGACTGGTTAAAATCTTTATTGGTGATACATTGGAATAACTTTGTCTGTCTGCAATCTGCGCATGCATGGTGATTTCTGTTATTATTCCGTTCTTTATTATTACATTGGAACATCCATACATGCTTTACGCATGACTGGTTTAGATTAATTATTATTCTGTTGGAATAACTTTGTCATCGAAATCTTTGCATGCATGATGATTTCTTTTGTTATTCCATCCTTTATTATACTCAGTTGGTTAAAACTTTGACTTCCATACTCCATGAAATTAGTGGAATATCCTTGATATTTGCGCTTCATCCAGTATCTTTTCATGGAAATATTCTTCTGAGCATTCTTGAATTTTACTCTACAAAGCAGTATCATGTTGACAATTTGGACGTTATTAGTTCCCCGGATAAATTAATTCTTGAACTTGTTTTTATTGAATTCTATATCATTTTCATCATCCTCATGCTTATATTTTGTTGAAAGTCATCATGGCTTTGTGGTGCATAGATGGACGTGGTATGATTATGATCGGGGATTATTCTTTGTAATCATGGTAGTAATATTACAAATGATGTGGAAAAAGTCCTCATTGGCCCGTAGTGCATTGATGGATGATTTTGGTATGATTATGGCTATGGATTCTCTTGACCAAGGTGCAAAGATGAATTATTTTATGGCATAATCGGGGACCGTTGATGAAAACTTGATTATCTTTAGTGTGAAGTAGTGTATGGATAATTACGTGGTCGTGATCTTAAAGAATATCCTTGGCCGTAGTAGTGCGGGGTGATTCGATGATGTGGATTATTTATTAAGCTGATTCCCAGCGATAAAAGTGATGAAAAACCTTTTAAATCATAAAAGATAGTAGATTTTATTCTTTACTTGACTCTTTTAATGGATTGCTTGTTCCGCTGTATTTAAACTTGATGTTTGTTATATTTAATCAGTTTAACATTGTTGAAGGCTAAAGATAATTTATTCTGCAATATCTTAGTCATAATATTTCTTACTGGGCTAGTTGAGCTCACCCTTTCTTTCACCGTTCTCTTGAGGAAATGAGAGCGTAGTAGGACTAGTCGGGGAGCGGGTGATGGTCCTAGATGGTGCATTAGTAGTCCTCACTATTCTGTGAAATAGTGTGATAAAAATTGTAATGAGGACTCCTTTTGAGTTTGTATACTCTCTAGTAGACAATATTTGTATTCAAACTCACAGTTTATGTTTTGTCGTATTGTATACGACAGTTGTATTATTAAGTTGTATTTGAATTCTGTACCATGTATCTGGCGACTCAAGATGGGTGATGTATACCTAATTTTGGGGGCGCCACACAATCTCCTACTAATGTAAGGGGTGTTATTTCTTTTGTATTCATGAGAGAAACTTCATTATTCCATTATTTATTATTACATTGGAACAACTTTGTATATGCTGAGGCTACCCTATACTTGGTGAAATTCTTACATTATTTCATTCTTTATTATTACATTGGAACATCCTGCTTTATGCTTTACGCATGACTTTGGTTCCATTATTTATTATTACTGTTGGAATAACTTTCTGCATGGATCTATCGCATGCCCGTGAATTCTTACATTATTTTATTATTTATTATTACATTTGAAATATCATGTTTGTGTGCGTTTCTGCATGACACAGGTTCCATTCTTTATTATTACATTGAAATAACATGTACTATGCAGATTACCGCATGCATTGTAAATGATCCTTCGTATTCATACGAATAGTATTTTCATTAAAAATGGGTTTCTGTCAGGGGCAATTTTGTAATTTTTCTGACCCTCAAAAATTTTGGAAAAATTTTGAAATGATAATTTGATGAGTTTTCTAGATTGTGTCCAAAAATGGCGATTTTTGGATGTATAGATTAAGAGTTATGGATTTTATGGGAAAAAACTATTTTAAAAGTAAACCCTTATAACGCCTTGTGGTTAACTCCAAAATTGGTGAAATTTTTATTAGGAGTACATGTATATAACAAGAGTATACCCTATAAATTTCAGAATTTGTGGACAAAAGTACAATTTATAATAAATGTCTAAATATTCGGCAGTTTTAGCCATATGAAAAATAGTAAATGAATTTTAAAAATTTTGAGAAAAATATATGTTCAAGATGGGACTATATTCTGCTAAATTCCAGAAAAGAAATATTTTTTGGACTGATTTGGTATTTTTCATGAAAATGAACTTGTTATGAGTAAATGAATTAAATATGTTATGTGAAGTAATAAAATTGGAAAATAGGATTTTATGGCTTGAGAATCCTATATAGGGTATATCTGATTTTTTTGATGAGGGATTTGATCATTGATTATGAAATCTTATGAGTATGGCATTTTGAATGATTAAATGCATTATTTGATAAAGTGTAAACAATTGAAATAAATTGTTTATAAGTTTAAGAAATGATTAAATATTATTATAATATTAATGATATTAGATTATGAGATTATTAAGTGATTGATAACATTTGGTTATTATTGAACGTTGGATAAATTTTATTATAAATGTTTAATATTTATCCTTTATCTCATTTGATTAATTCTTATATCATTGTCATCATCCTCGTGCTTATATTATGTTAAAAGTCATCTTTGGCTGTAGTGCATAGATGGACTTGGAATGATTATGACCAGGGATTATTCGGTATAATCATGATCGTAATGTTACAAATGATGTGAAAAAAGTCCTCATTGACCCGTAGTGCATTGATGGATAGTTTTTGGTATGATTATGGCTATGGATTCTCTTCGGTCAAGGGTGCAAAGATGAATTGTTTTATGGCATGATCATGACCGTTGATGAAAACATGATTATCTTTAGCCGTAGTGCATGGATAATTCGTGGTCGTGATATTAACGAATATCCTTAGCCGTAGGGCATGGATAATTCAGTGATATGGATTGATTATCGAGCTGAGTCTCAACGATGAAATATAAATTCATGGATGTGATATTAACGAATATCCTTGGCCGTAGTGCAGGGGTGATTCAATGATGTGGATTATTTATTAAGCTGAGTCTTAGCGATAAAATATTTATTATACACTTTTAATTAAGTAGAAGATAGTAGATATCATGCTCTACTTGACTCTTCTAAAATACAGCTTGTATGTCTTTGGCATGTAGTGCAAAGATGAATTGTTAACGAATATCTTTGGTAGTAGTGCAAAGATGAATTTATTAGTATGATTATGAAAGAGAATTACGATTTGGTATAACCATGATTTTTGATGTTTCGGTGAAGATATGTGATGAAAATTATCTTCGTCCCGGTTATGAAGAGGAATTTAGAACCACAATTATGATTATGAGTTATTCATATGATTGTGGGCCGAATCTGATGATTTATTTTACATGGATAAAACAAGATTATTGGTGGACTTTTAACATAGAAGATAATAGACCTTATGGTCTATGTGACTCTCTAATGGATTGCTCGTTCATTTTATGAACTATGGTTGAAAAGTTTTATCATCTACCATATGTTCTAAATCTACGATTTATTATTGATGAAAGCTATTGATAATTTAATTATCTTTATTCATGATATTCTTTATTGGGCTAGTTGTGCTCACCCTTTCGCTTCACAATTCCTTTCGGGTAATAAGAGTGTTGCTTAGTAAAGAGTGTTCTTGAATCGAGTGGGGATAACAGGGAATAGAGCGATGGTCTCTAGTATGCAGAGTCCTCCCTAAACAAAGATAGAAAAGTGTGTTGTATTCTATTCAACATTTAGTAGTTATATTTGGTGAATCAAATAGGGTGAGGTTAACCCAACTTTGGAAGGGTATTTTGCCACTATCATACAAGATGTCTAATGACATACAACCTCGTGTTCTCATAAGACATGGTTGTGCACATCCACTAGCTGAATATATCTACGAGCACTACCTGTATGATCTTGGAGTTTATTTGAAACATAATTTTTACTTGGAGACAACGGAGATATTTATATGTCAAGAGAAGACTCACCATTGGGAAAAGGATGACAGTAATCTTCTCATTTTTCTTTGGGGTCTATTGGGTCAACCAAGATAATTATGTGGCCATATGATATCTATTATAACCTAGACGCATGGCCTCCTACGAAGGTTTCCTTGAGCACTTCCCAAAGATTTTAATTTCTAAAACAGTTTTTGACTATACTTTTATGTAAAGTACCATTATAAGGTTGTGGTCGAGGCACCGTGAGACTTACATACATTTGAATTAAAACTCACAGTTAACTGTGGTCGTATTCTATCTGACGATTCAACGATTAATATAAATGAAGTTGTATTTGAATTTTGTACCATGTATCTGGCGACTCAGAATGGGTGATGTATACCTAATTTTGGGGGCGTAAAAATTATGTCTAGCGTCTGTACAAGATGAGGCTAATTTTTAGCACAAGAGGATGGGGCATGTTCACATGGATTTAATCAAGAAATTATCCTCAAAGAATCTCGTCAAAGGATTGCCAAAAATAAAATATGAGAAGAAGGGAATTTGTGTTCCTTGTCAACTCGGGAAACAAGTAAGAACATCATTTACGGCAAAGAACATGGTATCAACCTCTTCCCCTTTACAACTACTTCATCTTGATTTATTTGGACCAGAAAGACATTCTAGTATTAATGGTAAATTTTATGCATTTGTAATAGTTGATGATTTTTCTAGATACACATGGGTATTATTCTTGAGAACTAAGGATGAAGCATTTAAAGAGTTTGAAAGATTAATAAGAAAACTTGAAACAAAATATAGTTACAAACTCATTAGAATTAGAAGTGACCATGACACTGAATTTCAAAAAGATTTTTAACCTTTTGTGATCAAAGAGGTATTAGCCATGAATTCTCCGCACCAAGGACTCCTCAACAAAATGGGGTGGTGGAAAGGAAGAATAGGACTCTACAAGAGACAGCTAGAACTCTATTACAAGAAAGTAAGCTTCCAAAGAAATTTTGGGCCGAAGCAGTAAGTACATCTTGTTATGTTTTAAATAGAGTACTCATTCGTCCTATTATTTTGAAAATACCATATGAGCTTTTAAATAATAAAATTCCCAACATAAGTTATTTCAAAATATTTGGTTCTAAATGCTTCATTTTAAATACAAGTGATAATTTGGGAAAATTTGATGCTGAGTCATATAAAGGAATATTTATTGGTTATTCTCAAAATAGTAAGGCTTATCGCATTTTTAATATTAAAAGGTCATGTGCAGAAGAATCTGTTCATATCACTTTCAATGAGACTAACAATGATCTTCCAAATGAAAGTGAAGATGATGCAGAAAATTTGGAGATAGTCACCATTTCAGCAAACTAAAATGAACAAACCAGGAGACCGAATGAACACAATCAGCAAACTGAAATAAATGACCAGCATGAACGTGAACCTGAAGATTTATAGGATGCTGAAGATGAATCTAATAATCAAGAGGAAGTTATGCATAATATCCAAATGCCAAGAACAGCTAGATACATCAAGAATCATCCTCCAGAAAATATCATTGGAGATATCAATAAAGGTATAACCACACGAAGAGGTTTACAAAATCATTGTGCATTCTCTACATTTTTGTCTCCAAAAGATGTTTCCATCATTGGTACTAAATGGGTCTTCAAGAATAAGCTTGATGAGCACGGGACAATAATTCATAACAAAGCAAGGTTGGTAGCTCAAGGATATAACCAACAGGAGGGGATCGACTATGAAGAAACTTATGCACCAAGAAGCAAGCACGGAATCAATTCAATTACATTAGCTTTTGCTTGCTACAAAAAGTTTAAGCTTCATCAAATGGATGTAAAAAGCGCGTTCCTTAATGGATACATCAATGAAGAAGTATATGTCAAACAGCCTCCTGGATTCGAGCACGAAAAGTATCCTAATCATGTGTACAAGCTAAAGAAAGCTCTTTATGGCTTGAAACAAGCTCCAAGGGCTTGTTACGAAAGGTTGAGTAAGTATCTCTTATCAAACGGGTTTGTTAGAGGTAAAATAGATTCTATATTGTTTATTAAGCATAAAAATATCGATATTATTATTGTTCAAATATATGTAGATGATATAATATTTGGTGCTACTAATGATTTCCTTTGTGAGTGGTTTTCCAAGTGCATGCATAAAGAATTTGACATGAGCTTAATGGGAGAGCTTAATTACTTCTTGGGACTACAAATCAAGCAAACAAAGGAAGGAATATATATCCATCAAACCAAATACACAAAAGAACTACTCAAGAGATTTGGCTTTGAAGGATCTAGCTCAAAAGGTACACCAATGAGCACATCAATAAAGCTCACCACTGATGAAAAAGGTATTGATGTTGATATAACAAAATATCGAGGTATGATTGGATGCTTACTATATTTAACCGCTTCTAGACCCGATATAATGTATAGTATTTGTCTGTGTGCAAGATTTCAGGCTAAATCCAAAGAATCACACTTAAATGTTGTTAAAAGAATTTTGAAATATTTAAGTGGTACAATTAACTTAGGGTTATTTTATCCAATTTCCAATCATTTTGTACTAATAGGCTATTCAGATGCTGACTATGCAGGGTGTCAAATTGATAGAAAAAGTACAAGTGGTGCTTGTACTTTCTTGGGACAAAGTCTCGTGTCATGGAATAGTAAAAAGCAAACCTCAGTGCCTCTATCAACTACTAAGGGTGAATACCTAGTTGCAGGAAGTTGTTGTTCACAGATTTTATGGATGAGACAAACTCTATGTGATTTTGACATATTATGTGATTGTGTGCCTATCTATTGTGATAATTTTAGTGCTATAGATATATCCAAAAATCTTGTGCTACATTCACGTACAAAACACATTGAAGTGAGACATCATTTTTTACGTGATAATGTGTCCAAAGGTTTTATAAAATAAATTTTTATTCCTACTGAAAATCAAATTGCAGATATTTTTACAAAACCATTAAGTGAAGATAGATTTTGAATGTTGCGAAGAGAACTTGGGATGTGTCGTGCATAATTTATTTTCAAATATGTGTTATCCTAACTTGCATGAATATTTCATTATTTAATTCGGATAATTATGAGTTTTTTTTAATTGTTAGTCACCTACTTAACTCCTTAATTCATGGACGCGAGAATCAAGGAGTCTATCATAATTATTTACTAAAAAGTCTGGACAGCTGAACGGTTTATTGGGAGATGTACGAGTACATGCATCTCATAATGAGTTTTTGAAACTTGAAACGACAAGTCGGTTGAAAGACGTAAGTATGTGGGAGTGTACGCCTTCCTTCATTTTAAAATCTCATTCTGTACTCTTCACTCCTCATCTTCTCCAACTCTTTCTAACTCTGTTTCTGATTCTAGTTTCGGACACTCACTTATCTTTTCATCCTATTTTTTAATCACACACTGAACTCACCATGAGAACTCGCACACATAAGAGATCGCTTGTCGATTCCGACGACGAACAGACAGCAGTTCCTCCCCAATCGACTGCCGGACCATCTCGCAAACAAAGGAAACTGAAGAAGGTTGTGTCGTCAGAGACTGAGTATGTGGATTCTTCCTCTTCTGATGAATCTCTTTTCAGTCCCTCTTTGTCGAAATCTACTGGACCCTCTCGGCGACGTCAGTCAACAACTCCATTCTTTAAGCCAGAAGTTATTCCTCCACCAGTTTCGGTAAACCCTACTCTCTCATCTGATCTTCCTAACAACTTATTTCGAAGTAATGCGTATGAGGTGCATTTTAAAACAGTCATTTTTCCCAAACAATTTGTCTATGAAAAGTCTATTATCAGATCTATTTTCAACAATCTCCTTTGAGACCACTGTTTCAGTCTTGTGGTATTTCTTTACTACTTTTTCCTCCGTCAGTGGCATACCCTAGACTTGTTCAACAATTTTACACAAATCTAGAATGTCATGGTGATTCTTATACCACTTTTGTCAAAGGAAAATCGTTATATTTTTTGGTCATGGATTTTGGTAGTATTTTAAATATTCCATCTTCGGGTATATGTCCTTTTACAAAGAAAGGTGATGTTTATTTTCCCTTTACTCCTCTGGAACAGTTACAAATTGTGATGAACAACAATTCATTGAATGATGTTTTTACTCCTAAAACAGTGGATGTATCTCCTATTTTATGTGTCCTCCATCACCTTGTTAGATACAATATGTTGCCCCGTTTAGGTGGCAGTGCAGATTTTACCTATCAAGATTTGATAATTGTTGCCATGATTTTAAGAGGTGTTTCTTTTAATTTGTCTCAAATGATGCTTCATCACATGACCACCTGTTTGCGAAAAACCAACACTTGTTTGCCTTACAGTGCTACTCTCACTACCTTGTTTAAACATTTTAAAATTTCTTTTGACAATGAAAATTCTATTTCTATTACTGATTCCATAAGTGTTGGGTCCCTAAAATTTCGTGTATCAGATTACTTGATGGTGTGTTTGTTCGTGTCACTTCTGAAAAACTTGCTCCTCCAATCTCAATTCCATCATCTCCTGTTCAGCCCCCCACTCAATCCTCTCCTGAAGTTGTCGATTTGTTGGAAGTAATTCTTAGTAATCAAGAGAAAATGCAAGTTGAGATGTCTGCCCTTCATAACCGTATGTCTTTGTTGGAAAAAGGTAAGTTGCCATTGGGTGCACCTGAAATCAATAAACTCTATCATAACATTGAAGATGATTTTATCGATTTGCAAGCCAGTTTTGAGGTGCAAACAACTGCCTTAGTTGAGTTGATGCAACGACGACTTAATAGAAATTCTTGTCAGTTGAGTCAGGAAATTAAGTTTGTTAGTAATCAGGTTGGGGAGTTAGCTGAATTTATGGCTCTGAGGTTTAATGATGTTGGTTCTAAACTCCATATGTAGCGTAAACACTCCACTGTTACGGAGCGGGTGCATTGCAACTGGTTGGTTGAGTACAAAGGAGAATTTCTAGATGTACCTCTACCACCTGCTACTGTCATTCCCAGGCCTCCCCAATTTGCTGCTGATTTGAGCATTGCTGAGAAGGTCTATCGTGCAAATCATCGTCCCTATTTCACTCAGCGTACAGCTCAGCATGCGGCCATGGTAGAGCTCGACGAATGAACTGCTTCCTTTTTGTTTGATGACAAAGGGGTAGAGTTTTTATGATTATTTCTGTTTATTTTTGGGATGTTATGGACGGATTTTAAAAATGTTGGTTTGGGTTTGGTGTGCATCACCAAAAGACTTATGTTCAATTTGGGATTTAAATTTTAAATATTTGATGTATTTAGCAGTAAATATTTTGATATTTGAGTTTTCAATTGGATGAAAAAAAAATTCTTCTAGGAAAACAAATGTAAGATCAATTGCATAATAATTGATTTTTCATTTAAAGGCTCTAGGACATATTATTTGCATCATATTGTGTTATATGAAAAATGATTTAAAAAGAATTCTTATGAAAAAGGTTTTTCTAAAAATAATATATCACTTAAAATATTAGCTTGTATGATAGATTGCATAAGTGATATATGGGTAATTAATTGAAATAATGCTACACGTGGATGTTTAAAAATGGCAGCTAGACTTTGTTGAGATTTGTTACATGTGCGGTTTTCAAGGAGTGATTATTTCTCATGCATAAATATTGGATATACGGTTGTGATATGAGTACTTCATGTATACATGCCACTTTATGAGATAAAGGCAAAGATTGTTTAGACTTTGGAAGTTATAGAGTATTACGTGTGGTGGCAGGAGTTATGATGACTAAGACATACATGCAAGAACTATATTTCAGATAATCAGTCAAACATATATCTGTTATAGAAGAGTTATTTTCGGATCTGTTTCAAACTGTTTATTTCTTATCCGAGTAAAAAGCTTTTAGCGAAAATAATTCTGAAACATTACTTATCTTAAATTCTGTTGGCAACGTAAATAAATTTACAACGGATCTTTGTATACAACGAAAATATTTTTAACTATAAAAGAAGTACTGAGATCAGTGTTTGACACACAACTCACGAAAATATCTCTTGCACTTATTACTGTGATTATCAAGCATTCTGATTTAATCAGTGCAACCTTTGAGAAGCTAAGCAATTAAATTTTTGATATTATTTGAGCTGGTATTTGGTAAAAAATTAATTGTTTATATATTTTGTGCTAATTGATCATTGCATATAGTTAAGCCTTTAATTATTAAATTGATTATTCTTGCATTGATCACAGACCTCTATATTTGTATTGAATTTTTTATTTAGACTAAGTGTAGTCTAAAGGTGTTAATCCTAGTGGATTAGAGAAAAGGTTTACAAACAGGTTCAAGGAAGCAAAGGTGCTTGAAGAGTGCATAGGTGCACAAGGAGTAAGAGTGCTCAAGAGAAATTAATTGTTAATTAATTTGTGTAAGAATCTGTTTTGTAATCGGTGTTTATTTATAAAGATATAAATAAAGTGAGTCTCCAATACTAGTTGGTAGTGGACGTAGACTAGGTTATTATTATAGAGGGTAATAGCTGAACCACGTAAAAAATCTTGGTGTTGATATTACTGCTTGTTTTACTTTAATTACTCACGTAAGTCATTTATTTATCTTAATAATTAAAATTTGAATATTTGCATTATATTAAGATAATTTTTCAACACTAAGTATTTTATAATTTCAGCAGGATATTTAGTTATTTCAGTAGACTATAATAATTCAGCAAAACTGAATTAATCATAATAGTAGCTTGAAGTTAATAGCTTGATCTAAAGTTTAAAAATTGGTCATAGATTGCTCCCACACTTATTCAACCCCCCCCCCCCCCCTTCTAAGTGTGCCTAGTTAAATTTCAAGTTGGATCAGGAATGAATCACTAGTGAAAATATTTTTAGAAGCATGCATTCATGAGGTTGTGGGAAATGGTAGGGAAGTTGAAAGCCTCAAGCCACAATCATAGAGAAAGGTAGGAGAAATACTAAAAGATACCTACAACATGATTGTGGATCTAAAACAAATGAAGAATCATTTTGACTACTTGCGCGGAAAATATGGTGCATGGTGCAAACTCAAAAGTAAGATAGGAAATGTGTATTACTCATCAACGAATAGGTTCAACCTTTCTAATGAGGAATGATACAAGAGATAAAGGCATTTTTTAATTTTTTTTTACATTTTAAGTTAATTAATTAGTAATAGTCCTTAAAAATATGTTATAACATGTTAAACTTATTGTTTGAATACAGGCAAATAAAATGATAGAAACGTTGAAGACCTCACCTCTAATCTTTCCCAATTTTTGTATTGCATTATTTGATGGAACCGTGGCAACGACACTTTATAGTTGGGGTCTTAGTTGTGGAAGAGCTAGGACTAAAGATACACCTTTGGACTTGGAGGTTGTTAGTCTTGAGGACATTCCTTTTAGCACCCAAGGTCAAGGGTCTTCTATTCCATCTCCTAATTCATCAACTCCGGGTAAGCAATCTCATGCTTCCGCTTAGCTTTGAGGGAAAAACGATCTTCAAGGAGAATACCAAGGATTATGGATAATACTTCGGCATTGCGCGGGCATTCTTACACATTAGAGTTGTTAATGGATCAAATGCACAGTGTCGAGAATTGATGTGTCTCTCTTGATGCATATGTGCATCTATGTGAACACTTCAAGGAAATATAATGGGTACATAATAGTAGACACATAACAGTTGAGGAGAAGATGGAGATATTCTTAACCATTATAAGCCATAATGAACGTTTTAGAGTTGTAAAACACAGATTTCAACATTCTATCCAAACAATACATAGATATTTTCATGAGGTGTTAAATGGAATGATTGAGTTTTCAAAAAAAATTATAGTGCCTACATCATTTGATCCAAATCCCGATATTCTGAGGAACCATAAAAATTTACAACAAATATTTTCGGTAAGTGGCATATAAATTTTTTTCCTTTTTTACTTTTATTCCATATAATAAAATACTTTGAGAACTTTAAATTTTTTAATGCAGGGTGGAGTAGGTGCATTAGATGGAACTCTTATACATTCCTATTAGTCAACAAGCGCGTTATAGAGGAAGAGGTGAATGCCATCAAAATATTTTAGGAATATGTGATTTTAACATGTTATTCACATTTGTTTGGGCCAGATGGGAAGGGATTGCATATGACTCACAAGTGCTAAAAGAAGTTGCATTTGATCCATTTTCTGGTTTTTCATTTCCTCCCCCGGGTATATATTACAATTTCTTTTACCATTTCCAACTATTATTTATTTTTGTTATAAAAATCAAGTTACTAATAATAATCATTAATTTTTGTCTCAATGACAGATAAATATTATGCTTTTGATGCTGCATACAAAAACACTCAAGGATTTTTATCTCCATATCGCAATACAAGGTATTGGTTAGCTAATTTTCAATGCAGACACGCTTTGAATAAAGAGAAAAAATTCAACCATGCTTATGCACAACTCAGAAATGTTATCGAGCATGCTTATGGTGTGTTGAAAGCAAAATTCCCAATTTTGAAACGAATGGCTCCTTACCCTTTTACAGTATAAAGGGATATAGTTATCGCTTGTTTTGCAGTCCATAATTTCATAAGGAAACATAATATTGAGGATGAATTGTTTGCTTAATATGATTGAGATAACATGTTTAACGATGAAGCGGAGCAAAATGAAGGAAACAAAGAAGAGGGAAAAGATGAGCCACAGTGGGGTGATCAATGCATAGAATTTACGGTTAATCTATGTGAACAAATTGCACTTCAACTCTTAACAACTGTTTGAAGTTAATTTAATTTGTATGGTTGAATTATTATGATATGTTAATGTTTTCATTAGACATGATACATTTTATTTTATCATATTGCATGTAGTCAAAATATTATAAATATGTATTTAAAATACTATTCAGACCTTTCTGATTATCAAACAGATTTTGCTTAAACTGTTCAAAGGGTTAAAATGGTAAAATACTATTATTCAGACATTTTGGAAAAATTAGTTATCAAACAACATTTTTTTATTCAGACACAATTCTAGACAGAGGCTCTAAATTATTCAGATGTCTAAACTATTCAGATTTTAACACTCAATTTTATCAAACACCACCTTACATGAATTGAGAGAAGACATCTTGTATGTATCACACTTCTGATGCACTTAAGGGTGAAAGTCTTCAATTGTCTGTCTCAATATTATGATGGATATAGGTGTGTATAGAATTCTTGAGACGATAACTGGGACTAAACCCTATCTCTTTTATTTATAGAATAGCTAAGGGTCATAATTGTTTATCAAAATTATGAAACCCTAGAGCCCATTATGCCAAATATTAGTAAGAATATTATTTATAGGCCACATAATTAATTATCAAACTCATAAATAAAGTGATTAAATTAATACAATATGTAAGCCCAATAATTACATAAATAGTTGAGGCCACAAAGAATAAAAATTCTAACAATAATATTGTGGAATATTTTATAATTAAGTAAAATAAATTTCTTTAAACAATTCAAATTTATTTATTTTTCGTTACATAGAGTCGATAAAATTACATCAACAAATTAAATGGAAATTTATATGCTTTCATTTTTACTTGAGTTTTTCTTGCATTTATAAAGGTTGGATTTTTCTATTTTCAATGTTGCCAAATATCTAATGTTAGATGAGCACGTAAAGGGTATTCCTTGTACAAAAGGTATTCTTATTTGTACATGGTAATCAAAATTTCTGCATCAATTTTTGATATTTTCACATGTAGAGCTCATATATTAATTAATAAAAAATTGGTACATTAACTAATATGTGGGCCCTACATATATAAATATTAAAAAATAATATGAAAATATATGTTTCCTTGTACATATAATACTCCAGTAGTTTACATTACACACTACGGTCATGTTTGTTTGCAAGAATTATAATACATGATATTATAATCTCAAGACTATTAATCCTAAGATTAAATAGTCCTAGTCACATTTATTTTTTACGAGATTATTTATGCATGGGATAACTTAAAATAATTTTTCTAGGATTAATTAAAGGATTAGATAAAAAAAAATATCGTTTGGACTATTATATTCTTACCAATAATAACATATTTTAAACTATAAATTAATTGTTTTTTAATCTTGGAAAAAACTAATGAAGTCATTTTTTTTATAAATTAACGATAAATGACTAGTTCAAAAAAACTAACGAAGTCATTTTTTTTTAAGTCAACTAGTTATATATTAACTAAATGTACCACCCCAATCCCACATCGAAAGATATAGAAAAAATTTATCTGCATATAAGGAAATAAGTTACTATCAATAGTACATTCAAGTCATGATCTTTTGGGTGAGCCTGTGGTGGGCTAAGATGATCCAAAAAGATACTATTGGACCGGTGAATTGAGGCCTTATTTTGATGGATTTGATTTGGACTTGGATTTTGGTCCGAGATTTATTCCGGACTCGAAATTTGACCCGGGTTGTTTCATATGATAGAGAGATGGAGTTCCGGACCATATGTGTGATCAATTTTGACGAGGATGTCAGAAATTTAAGTGGGAGAGTTACAAAAAATAGGGGAAAATTTGTCTGCATATAAGGAAATAAGTTATTACCAATAGTATCTTCAAGTCATGACCTTTTGGGTGAGCCTATGGTGGGCTAAGATGACTTAAGAAGATACTATTGGACCACTAGTTTGAGACCTTATTTTGATGGATTTGATTCGATTTGGACTTGGGATTTGACCCGATATTTGTTCTAAACTCGGGATTTGACCCGGGTTGTTTCACTAACGAAGTCATGAGTGTACTTTTTCAACTAGTTATAAATTAACTGTTTTTTGACTGATTAGAATTTAATTATGTACACTCATGTATTTTATTATTATTTTATTCTTTAAAAGTCTCAATTTTTGGAATTAACTGACTAGTTAATTTATAACTAGTTGAAAATGAGGTTAAATATATTTTTTTCCACTCTACTCGACCTCGATTTACAAATGCATCATTGGACTGAATTTTTTTACGGTCAACTAACTAAACTATAATTTTTTTACAAAAATTAAATTAATAAAAAAATATATTAATAACAAAATAACTTTAGTTTAATTTTTTTGATTTTCAAACTTGAATTATGTCTTTTTTAAATAACAAATAATTAATTTAATAAAAAAATATATTAATATATAATTTTTACAGATGTATTTATATAAAATTAATGAATACATATTATTTTTTTATTTTTTAAATATTTGAAGTTAACTTTAAAGATACAAAATTATCTAATATAATTCATCATCTTCTCCACTACAAATCCAAATTTGAATTCATCTTCTTCTTCATCACAAATCCAAATTCAAATCTAATTCACCATCTTCTTCACCACAAATCCAAATCTTAAATAATTCGAAATCGAACATTTGAAACTACTTCTTCATCTTCTTCTTCACCACAACCCAGATCCAAAATTCAAAATAATTCGAAATCAAATCAACCCAGATCTGTAGTCGGAATTGTTGGCGAAATCCAAATCTACTTCATCATCTTCTTTACCACAACCCAGATCTGTCCATTGATGAATGTGATTACTTGGACACCATTGATGAACGCGATTGCTTGAACGTAATTGCTTTGAGGAGTGGATTTTAGAAGAATGATTTGAAGAACGGATCAGAGGGAGATGCTTTTTTTAATTAGGTCTATTCAAATCTAAATCTGAACAACCCAGATCTAGATCTGAACTTTTGATTTCTACGTACTTCCGATTTCTCCACCAACATCCCTAATCTCGTCGTTAAATCAATATGAATCAAAATTGAAGAATTCATCATTGATTTTTCTTTCTCAATATCCATCTCAATTTTCTACTTGAATCCTTTTTCTCCTCTGTTTTGAACATCGTTTTGAATTGATTGTTTTGAAGATCGTTTTTCTCCTCTGTTTTGAAGAACGTGGATTTCGGGCTCATGTTGAATCAACATGAAATTGGAGTTTTGATAATTGAATAAAAATTTAAAAAAAATATGAATTCATTAATTTTATATAAATATATTTGTAAAAATTACATATTAATATATTTTATTATTAATTACTTTAATTAATATATTTTATTTAATTACTTTACTTATTTGTTAATATATTTTTAATTAATTTAATTATTTGTTAATATATTTAATATTTATTTAATGATTTCATAATACAAATAATAATTATATTACTTTTCAAAAATAAAAATAATAATTAATTTTCAAAATTTTAGTTATACAATTACATATTATAGTACATTTATAAAAGTAATTACAAAAATCATACAGTTATAAAATAATTACAAAAATATGACAATTTACCATATATATTTACAATACTAATTATATTAGGAGTCCTTAATTTAAGGAGTTAATATTATTTGGTGACATGGCAAAAAAAACTTTTTTTTTTGAATTAACGTGATAACACTTTAATTTATCATTTATCTGGGACTCTTGATTACGAAACCATTACTGCATCTTTGAAACCATTGTTTCTCTCTCCTACTGTTTGTTAGTTCTTCATCTCTGTCGATTGTTTACGGTGATTTAATTTGTTAGTTCTTACGTCTCATTTGTTAGTTAAATGATGATCTAGTTATCGTCTTAGTTAGTTATTACGCCATATTTGTTAGTTGTTAAATCATTATGCGTTTATTATTCATTTGTTGCGATGCAGTTCGATTAGTGATTTAACCCTTGTTCTTTGTTGCGATATGGTTTCTTATAATTGATTGGTGGTGTTTATTATTGCTTAGTGAGTATTTTAATAATAGTTTAATGTATTATATATTAAAGTAGTTTACTAATAGAATGGAGTATTCATTGTTTTGGTTTGTGTTGTTTTTATGTTTTGTATAGAATGGTTGATCTGAGGAAGAAGGATGGAAAGAGGAAAAGGATGCGTGGAGGGTGATTACATTAAGAACTTGAAGAAGTTTGTTGTGGAGAAGCGAGGGGAAGGGAAGGGGGAAGGATGTAGGTAATAATTGAGTAAGAATGAGAAGCGGTTTGGTGATACGTAGTGATATCAAACATTAGAAGTCTGATTAGATTACGATTTTGATGTCCTTGTCGAGAATGAAGCTCAGTCTTTATCCGGAAGATAATTCGACTCAGCGAATTTTAAAGGTGTGTTAATTTAAATATTGTTATTGTTTCTTGTATAATGCTTAATTGGTTCTTTGTATAATGATTAATTGGTTCTTTGCGTAATATTAATGATTAATGCTTGGTAACCACATGATTAATAACAATCGTTAAAATGATAACCACCGTGTTGCGTGAAGGTAACCAAAAGCTGACTTGGAGTCTTTGTCTTATGAGTGTCTTGATTCTTTGTCTAATTATGTCTTGATTCTTTGTTTTATGATGTTTTGAGTTCTTTGTCTTATGATGTCTTGGCTCTTTGTCTAATGATGTCTTGATTCTTTGTCTTATGATGTCTTGTTCTTTGTCTTATGATATTTTGGTTCTTTGTCTAATGATGTCTTGGTTCTTTATTATTATGTGTGTCTTGGTTCTTTGTCTAATGATGTCTTGGTTCTTTGTATTTACATTGGTTACCTTCTTTACTGACATGTTTGTTTCTTGTATAATGTTGTCTTGGTTCTTTGTCTAATGATTTATTGGTTGTTGTCTAACTATTATATTGTGTAATCTTTGTCTTGGTTCTTTGTATTATGTGTGTCTTGATTTCTGGTCTAATGATGCCTTGAGTTCTTTGTCTAACGATATATTGTCTAAAAGCTATATTAGTTCTTGTCTGACATTATATTAGTTCTTGTATAATCTTTGAATGGAGTTCTTGTTAATCTTTGTTTTGGTTCTTTGCATAATATTTACGACTAATGATTGGTAAGCACATGGTTGGTAACCATGTATTAGGCGATAACCAACATGTTGCATGAAAGCACCAAAACGACATTAATCGATAACCCCATTCACGATGGTTACCTTTTTTTGCATCTTCTTGTTTCTTTGTATAATCTTTGTCTTGATTCTTGTCTAATGATTTATTAGTTCTTTGTCTAACTATTATATTGTGTAATCTTTGTCTTGATTCTTTGTCTAATCTTTGGATTGGTTATTGATTAACGATGTTTTGTTTAATGACTAAAAGCTATATTGGTTCTTTATCTATTTTGTTTTGAGTTCTTATCGTATGATTGGTTGGTTAACTTTGTAAATCGATTTTGTTTACTTGCGGTTATGGGATCTTTATTACGAGGAATGGAGCAGAAAAATTCACTAAAAAGTGATATATTGATGCGACATGGAAGTCCCGATATCATTGCAAAAAAATTGAATAATAGTCAATTTGGATAAATTTAAAATGACATGTTTTGGGAATTTTCTTGAGTTTGGTGAGCACGAATGTATTCCCAGATTATTCACCATATTTCTGAGGGAGGTTCACGGAGGGATGATGGTGAAATGTGGTTTTTGTTCGGAGAGAAAAATTGAGTTCGGTTTGCACGAGTTTTGTATGATATCTGGGTTGAGATGGAAAGGTGAGGATGATATAACTCCATATAAAGGTATGGAGAATATCTTATTAGTAAGTTTTTTGGTGTGAAGGCTGTGACACGTAGTAGTATAGGTAGGATATATAGGAAGCGGTTTTTGATGATGATGAAAAATTATTAAGATGTACATGATATTTTTGGTCTTTAATTTCATTATGTGCACATTTTACGAAAATTACGTTGATGGTGCGATGGTTAATTTTTTTTGTGTTCTGGCGATGTTAGTAGTTTTCCTTGGGGAAAGTTGCTTTTGAGATGACAAAGTACTCTTTGTCTAATGCTTTGAAGAGGCGTTATAGGAAAGGAAAGAATGGTGTTTCAACATACAATTTTTTTACATGGATCATTACACCAAATATCTGAGTTGAATGGGCTTAGTATGTATTCAAGTTTTTATGTTTGAAACTATTAGAGCATTCAAAAGTCGGGGTATATCTGATAATGAGCATCAAATCGGATGTCCAGTTTATTAGGATGGAAGGAGTTAATGAAGCCATTTCTAATGACAAGTTGAATGAATTAGTTTTTTGTTAGACGGTATATGTTGTTTTACCTTTAGTTATATACTTGATAAATGAAAATATTATGTGAAGTTTCTATCAACAAAGTAGTTAGTTACCTTTATATACGTTTTGATTCTTGATTATTTTATATGCGTATTAATAATAACAATGTTTTTGGTTACTTGAATATTCAAATCTGATTCTTGATTAGATTACATTCGATTCTTAATGACATTGTTGTTGGTTACCAATCATATACACATTTGGTTACATTTATACATTTAGTTGGTTCTTACTTATTATACATTTGGTTACTTGTATATATGTATTTGATTCTTGATTATGTTTTATGATTCCTTATTTTACATTTATTTCAATGTAATTGTACATTGTTTGTTAGATGATATACTAAAAGTATACTTATTATTTTTAAATTTGAGGATAAGCAGTTTTGATTCCCACGGTAGGGAGAGAGGATCGAACTTGATTTGGGCGGTTTTCACTTTTTTAATGGGAAGGATGGTGACAAAAAAGTAGACAAAAAAGTGAAAGTAAAACAACATTGGTGTTGATGTATCTGTTGTGAAAGAAGCGATTGATGTCTGATCTGGCCGTTGGAGAAAAAAGTGTCTGAATTGAAGAAAAAGAAGTTTACGAATTGAAGAAAAATTTGGAAAGTTGATTCTTGATATTAAAAAGATGAAATCGACTTTTACATGTCCGATTATCTGCGGGGACCTTAGGTCCATTATTAGAGATGAGTTACGTCTTTATCAAAGGCGTGGGGACAAAAAGCTTGATGGTGATTACGATGATGGCGATTACGACAATCTTGATGGTGATGATGATGATGATGATGATGATGATGATGATGATGATGAAGGTGATGAAGGTTATGAAGGTGGTGAAGGTGGTGAAGGTGATGAAGGTGGTGAAGGTGATGGTGATCTTTGCTGATGGCGTTCTTGATGAGAATCTTGATGTCGTGGTGGAGGAGGTCCGTGTTGATGAGGATGTTGATCGTGGTTCAAAGTGAATAAGAATAATGATGGTGATGATGTGTTGGATGAAGTTGAGAAGAAGGGTGGGAATGAAATTGAATTGGTTAATGAAGTTGGTGATGATGTGTCGATATTAGTGGAAAGAATGATGTGAATGTAATTGAGATTCTTAATGAAGTTGAGCGTCTTTGTTATGGTTGAAGAACTTAGATGAAAAAAAAAAATGATGATGAAGAAGATGTCGAGGTTAGACATATTTGTTTGTTTTGTTATGTGATATATGTCTTTTGTTTTAATTATTAAATGGTTCTTTATTTTGTGTAGATTGACAATAATAATGACATACCAGTCTTTTGACATATTAAGCGATGTCTTTGGGAAAGAGATTGTTGTGTATGATCTTTGATAAGGTTAGTGTTATAATTATGGGCCATCATTTATTTAAATGTTATTTATGTTTTGGTTACCATTATATAGTGAATTAGTTCTTATGATATTGTGTTTTGGTTACCATAATATTGTGTTTTAGCTCTTATTATATTATGATTTGGTTCTTAGTTTATGTTATTGATTCTTAATATAACATGTTCATTTTAGTTTGTTGGTACATTTATGCGATCGGTTTGGTTATTAGTTTATTTTATTGAGATTCTTAATCGTATATATTACCTTTTATATCAATTGAAAAAGGGAAAGAAAGGTGAAGCGACAAGCGGTATATTCTTGATTTTATAGTTCTCACCACGCGGGGACATAAATAAGTGTGATGATTTGGAGAAGAGTGTCCTGAAAGCGGTGGTAGACTATCGTGAACACCGAAAAGTGCCATTTCTGGTCTCCATATCTGGCTGACTTTCGGATCGGCGGGTTCATCATCTCTTTGTAGTGGGTCTTCTTAGTCGAACAACTTTGCGTTTAAGTCGTTCCCCAAATCATGCATGGAGATGCCCTCAAATTTTGAAGAGGCATTGTTTGAAGAATGGTTCAAAATTGGAATAAACAACGAGAAAAAGGTTTGTTTTTTTTTGTTAACAATCTTATAGTTTTTATGAAACAAATAAGTTTGTATTATTGTAGTAACATATATGGTTAATATTAAATAAATGTTATAGTTCTTATTATTTTATATTACAGTTCTTATTAGATCATGTTTTGGTTTACCTAGTAGTTATGTTTGATTCTTATGTGATTATGGTTTGGTTACCCATTAATGTTTAAAATTAAGTTGTTGATTAGTTCTTGATTTTTTGTATCTTTGTTTTTATTCTTTGTCTAATGATGTATTGAGTTCTTTGTCGAATGTTGTATTGGTTAATGTGTAACATTACATTTAGTTCTTGTATAATACTTAATTAATTCTTGTTAATCTTTGTTTTTTTTGATTCTTTGCGTAATATTAAATATTTAATAAATGTTAATATTAAATAAATGGTGTGAATTCTTATTAAATAAATGTTATGGTTCTATTACTTTATATTACGGTTAATATTAGTTTATGTTTTGGTTACCTATTAGTTATGTATTAATTCTTATTTGATTATGGTTATGATTTTAATATTTGTTGGTTAGCGAGTCTTTGTTTAAAATTAAGTTGGTTAATTAGTATGTTAATTATAGAGCGTCTGAAGTTTGATTTGTAGTAGTGTGTATATTAATCGGTAATTGTTAATGTTAGTGTGTATCTAATATTATGTTTTTATATTGAAGGGCGGATAAATTTCTGGAAAAAAACGATATTATCATACCTTCTTTTGTATTTGGATCCATTCTGATATCATCGAAGATGTGGTTACATAAATTAAAAAGCGCTGGGCGTTGGTTGAGGCGACGATGTGAGTATTTGTTTTAAAATTATGTTTTTATAGTTATGTTTACATTATTTAGTTACATTAATCACATCTTGCATTTTCAACAATTTGTTAATATCTATTAATTTTTTTTGGCTCGGCACATCAATATTGCCTTGTATTATTTTAAATAAATTGGCAGAGACATTAGAAAGTGTTCTATAAGGAGTAGCGACCACGGTTGTTGGTTTCCACAATAAGATCATTGCTTTCTTTTAGAGGTATACAAAAAAATTGTGACAAAATTGTTACATGCAGGGAGGGTGATGTTCTTTGAATACATCGTGGGTACATTTATGGATGTCGACACACCGTGGAAGAGCGTTGACTATGTGTTGTTCCCAATTCATATGTCATCATTTGGGACCATTGGTTGTTGTTGTCTTTTGATGTGCATCGTGGGTGTCTAGCATTTACAATTCTCTGACTGACCAAAAAGAAATCCATGCAAACTAAAATATCGATGTTTGTGGTAGTACATCTTCATTCTTCCCATCTTCTTTGCTTGAGTCTGGTTTTTGGAAGGATAGGTCGACATTGACTTGACGTGATGACGTGTCATGACAAGGGCGAAAGGCGATATAATTGAGTTGGAATTTCTTGAGGCGGTTCTGAACAAGTAGAGGGTAAGGGTTAAATTGTGTACATTTTTTAATTATTACATATAGGTTGATTTTATTTTTGATTTTTGTTATATATTGTTTGTTATTCTGATGATTGTGGGATGTTCACAATTTGTTTTCTTTGAGCATGTCATTCATGAAGTTTGATCGATTCTATTCCTTTCCCCATTCTGATATCGGAAAAAGTTATACCTGAACCTATTTATGCATCTTTGGAACAAGCGATTGGAGGCTATAATCTTGATAGAAATTTCGGGAAGATTTGTTCAGATTTTGATTAGTTCGGATTTTATTGTTTTGTTTTTATTAATTTTGTTGTGTATTTTTTTTAAGTTTTGGTGTTATACACAACATTTGTGTATAGTTTATGATTTTTGATGTTCATTTGGATCTTATGTAGATGGGATTATATATTTGATTATATTAGCATTAATGAAAGAGATATTGTTTGTTGGTTGGTATTTTGTTTCTTTTTTTTTAGTTGTGTTTGTTGAATTTTTTTTTTGAAATATCTGATTTGGTAACCAATCATGTATAAAGGGTAATCGATAATGATTTGATAGTAACGAGTTACAAGATTGTATCGGGACATATATCATATGTTAAGTGTACATGGTTATGTATACATGGGTTTCATAAACTTGATACCACTTTTAATTACGAGTTCTTTGAATATCTGAGTTGTTTATGTTGTGGTTACCATTATAAAATGGTTTGATTCTTTTATTATGAAATTAGGTGGTTATTGTGATGAGTTCTTTGTTATGTAATTATTTGGGTACCATTAAACATTGTTATAGTTCTTGTTATGTAATTATTTGGTTTACATTAAAAGCGGCATAATTCTTTATTATAGTTCTTGTCGTATATAAAAATGGTAACCAATTATAATTTTATAATATCTGATTAGTAACAATCGGTATAAATAGGTAACGGATAATGATTTGATAGTAACGGAGAGATTATTTGGGTACCATTAAACATTATTATAGTTCTTTGTTATGTAATTATTTGGTTTACATTAAAAAGCGGCATAGTTCTTTATTATAGTTCTTGTCGTATATAAAATGGTAACCATTATAATTTTATAATATCTGATTGGTAACCAATCATGTATAAATAGGTAACGAGATAATGATTTGATAGTAACGAGAGAGAGTTCTGATATTATATCGGGACATATATAAATATATTAAGTGGACGTGTGTGAGTATACATGGGTTTCATAAACTTGATACCCTTTTAATTATATATTCTTTGATATATCTGAGTTGTTTATGTTGTGGTTACCATTATAAAATGGTATTATTCTTTATTATGAAATTAGGTGGTTCTTGTGATGGTTCTTTGTTATGTAATTATTTGGAAATCATTAAACATTGTTATAGTTCTTTGTTATGTAATTATTTTGTTAAAAAGCTGGTATAGTTCTTTGTTATGTTATTAGTAGTATTATTATTATAGTTCTTTATTATGTAAATATGTTGTTACCATTAAAAGCTATTATAGTTCTTTATTATGTATTTATTTGATTCTTTATTATTGTCGATGTTTCATTGAAATCAAAATCAATATATAAATGAATAACAATTTTGTTTCTATACCTGATCAAAATTTTACAAACCAATCGTTTAATGGTTACTCAAAGTAAACAATAATACATTCATTATATCTGTTCTTAATTTAAGCACCTATATCGGACCCTTTTTAGTGGTCTTAAAATCGGGGATTCTGCGTGTTTTTTACATTGTGTCCTTTTTTTTGCTTTTCTTTGCATTTGTTTTGAATTTTGATTTGGATCAGGTGTTTGTACCTCTCTTTTTTTGGTCTTCTGCTTTGGCCTTCTTGTGTTGGGTGGTTTTATACATATGTTTTTACTTCTTACGATACATCCAGGTTTTCTTTGTCATCTAATGGCATGATGGAAAATTTGAATATGTCTTGACGAAAGTTGCTTTAGTGTAATTTCTTGAGCAAAAATCATATGACTCAAATTTCTCTTCTTTCATACTTATGACGTTGACGTCTTGAGCGAGCATCTCGTAGTCTTGAAATTTCTGGCGTGTGCGTGTCTTTTGTTCGATGTCCACAATATCTTTGTTTAGAGACATAAATAAGCGGTGAAAATCACTAAGTTTGATGTCTCGACCTCTGACACCCAATGTATCTGATCAGTTAACGATTCATCCCAAATATCTGATAACGATTAACTAGTACACAATATTAGTCGATAAGTAACCACCGATATAAAAAGAAACAATTATAAATCTCGGTAACATTATAATGTTATATAGTAACTAAATCGATATTGATCGATAACCAATATAATGTTACGATAACGAAATAAGCATTATATAGTAACGGTATATAAGTACGATGTGCATTTGATAGTAATCGATAACCATATAATGTTGCACATTAAGTAAGTTAGCATTACTCGTAAACGATAAAGATTATAATTTTATCCGTAACCAAATTCTTTGTTAGTCGATATAATGTTCTGCGATAACTTGACTCGTGATAATAACCAACAACCATTATATGGTTACCACGATAACTTGACTTCGGCAATAATCGATAACCAATTTAATGTTGCCACGATAACTAAGTTAGCATTAGTAAGTAACCAAGTTAGTAATAGTCGATGAATTGCAAATGCAAATTAGGATGTAATAATTTAAATCGGTATTAATTACCTTAAGTATCTTTGATTTAAAGATATTAGATTGCAACTTTCTCTCATTTGTTGTGGAAAGTGTTGTGAATGTTGATATGGTACAACTTGTTTGTTTGTGAAATACCATCTTTGAACCTTGAACAGCGTAGGCATTCAATCATTATCATATTGGAAGATCCACGATAAACTTGATTGCATTGTTAATAGATTGGGCGGTGTTTGAAGTCATTGTTGAGTACACTAACTTACGGTCCATGGAGCACTGTGCACTTATCGACTTGACCTCTTCCTCGGGATATGTCATTATTAGAGGATCGATGACATCAAGTTCGACCGTGTGTTTGTTGAATTGTTCAGCGATGTAAGCTCTCTGAACCGTTTATAAGCTTTTTTAACTTCTTCTCCTTTTCTTTTTGAATCTGTTTTTTATATTTTTTATATATGATATATGCGGGAACCATGCATGATGTCAGGAAACACCAATTCGATCCTTGTATAATGGCTTCATGTATATATACGAAACAATACATTGACCTTCCCTAACTCCTGAAGCATTTCTCAAATTCTGAAAAACCATTTCGAGACAATTCATTTTATTTGTCGACAAGCTGAAAAAGCAATCGGAATAATGTTTGGTTTTGCATCTTGTGTGCTTCTTCTTATCGATAATGTCCCCGTAAGTTGATTGTATGAATGTGCCATCGATTACAATGATTGGAAAACAATGGTGCCATCTTTGAATGGATCTCGATGGCGAAAAGAATAGATACTTGAAACGACCATTTGTTTCCAACTCGAGGGTTGTGGCGGAACACGATATAAAACATCGACCTTATCATTAGAATTACAAGTAGTATCTTGTATCGAATCACTAGTAATCGATGTAGCAGTTCATGTGGTTAATGGTATACAAATTGTATATTACATTTAGTAACTAAACATGCGTATTAAGGTAACGAACATATATAATAACTTAGCATCTGAATGGTCTACAATACTAATAATAACTAAACATGCATCTTTATACAAAAGTGTATTGGTTCTTTGTGTAATAGTTTATTGTTTCTTGTATAATGCTTAATTGATTCTTGTTAATGATATTTTAGTTCTTGAATAATATTCTTGACTAATGCTTGGTAACCACATGTTTGGTAACCATGCATTATCTGATAACTTGACGTATTGCGTGAAGGTAACAATCTGATATTAATCGATAAACAATTTACATTGGTAAACAATCTATCGTGTAATCATATCTTGATTCTTGTGGAACATCATATTAGTTCTTTGCGTAATGATATAAAAGCGATAAATGTTTTTAAGGTGTTACTGGATTTGTTTTCTTGACGTGTAAACCATGATGGGATGAGTGAGTAGTCGTGTGGATTTCCTCTCACCTTTTCAATGCTTTCTCCTTGATCTCCATGCTTTTTGGTAAGAGATAGACACATTATATTACGACATCATGTCTTCCACAATATCGGTTGGTGTGTATATTTTCTTTAAATTTGTTATTTTTTGCATTATGCATTCAACGACCAACTCACTTTTTTGCACATACGTGGTCTCCCAACAATACATTCATTAGAACAAGTGTGGATATCATTGAATTCTCTAACCTTGAACATCTTTGGTTTTTACGAAACTTGATGCTCTCATCTTCCATTTGCAATCTTCATCAGCATACACACAATAGCACAAAAAAGTATAACTTGTTAGATTTGGACTTTGTGTTGTCTGCATTTTTTGATTGAATCTGACCTCATAGCTTGTGAGAGGATTTTTTTATGCATGTAGGTTTGATGTAATTTTACTTCACGTTCATTTGGATCCAGATATTACATCATCATATCGTTCTTCTGCGTATGATTTGTCATGTTATGCATCTCGTTGTTGTTCGATAATTTCCATTGCAATGATGATCGGCATATTGCGTTCCAAATTTGGCGTGATTGGCTTCTTTAGTGGAACTAATCTTTGAATTCCACTTGTGTTGATCGATTGGCATTACATACGTGAATTGTAGATTCTTCTACATTTGTCGAGTTATCTGAGATCGTTGTGCGTCCCGATACGTGTTCAATATCCACGATCGGTGGGAATTTACCTTGTTCATCGATTTTTACTCATTTCGAGAAAAGAATTGTAAGGTTGCTTCATCGATATCTTGATCGGTGGAATGTCGTTTCTAATCTGAAATTTGATTGACAATGTTGTTGCGTTTGTGTCTAGCCAAGTAATGCCTTTGCATATTTTAGTTAGCATTTCTTTGAGCGAAATTGTTGATGGAACTAATATGCGATAACTTCAAATTTGGTGTCTTGATTCTTATCGATTATGTGTCTTGATTGAAATAAAATACAAGCTGGAATCATCTCCATTATCATCAGCAGAATAAAGTAATGGTAAGTAACAAAATCAATGTTATCCGGTAACCATATAATGTTAAGCGATAACAAATCGGCATTAATCGATAACAAGTCTTCGCCGATAACCATTATAATGTTACCACGATAACAAAGTAATTTTAGTTAGTAACCAATCTGATGGAACACGATAACATATACGTAGTCGAATGATAACCAATGTAATGTTAAGCGATAATTAAATCGGCATTAATCGATAACCAAGTCTTCATTAGTAACCATTATAATGTTACCGCGATAACAAAGTCATTATTAATCGATAACCAATGCGATGGTACCACGATAGCCAATTAATTATTAATCGATAACCTATGTTAGCACATAACCAATATAATGTTAAGCGATAACAAGTCATCATTAGTCGATAACCAAGTCTTCATCGATAAACATTATAATGTTACCGCGATAACAAAGTCATTATTAGTCGATAAACAATGCGTTGGTACCACGATAACCAAATCGATATTAGTCGATAACATAGGCGTAGTCGGACATTAAGCAATGTAATGTTAAGCGATAATTAAATCGACATTAGTCGATAACCAAGTCTTCATTAGTAACCATTATAATGTTACACATTAACAAAGTCATTATTAGTCGATAACCAAATCATTATTAGTCGATAATCGATGTAATGGTACCACGATAACCAAATCATTATTAATCGATAACGATGCGACATTAGTTAGTACCATTATGCATTAACGATCCGACGTTAAGCGATAACATAGACGTAGTCGAGACGGTAACCATGTAATGTTAGCGATAACGATGTAATGTTAAGTAATAACCAAATCGGCATTAGTCGATAATCAAGTAATAATCGGTAACCATTATAATGTTACCGATAACAAAGTCGTTATTAATCGATAACGAAAGCAGCGGTACCTGATATCGATTCATTATTAGTCGATAACCAATGTAATGGACACGATAACGAATCATTATTAATCGACAACGATGCAACATTAGTTAGTACCATTATGCATTAACTTGATCCGACGTTAAGCAACAACATAGACATAGTTAGGCGGTAACGATGTAATGTTAGCGGTAACAGTGCATTTTACATGCGATTGCAATCAAAACATTCATATTGCAATCAAAACATTCATTATTCTTCTGCAGTGTGACCATTTTAAGTGCAAAAAAACTTAAGAAAGGTAACCAATATAGTAATTAAGTAATAACATAGGTAACTATATGATTATAAATTTTAAACTCACATACCTCGGTATTTTTTGATCGAAATTGATGTTGATTTGTATTCAACAATCAACTGCGATGTTGGTTTACGATCTTGAAGGCGTTGTTGATTTTGTATCTTATTTTTCGATCTTAGAGATGCGTCGCGACAATAGAACCGTCTTACTAAAATCGTTGATCTGCGATGTTTGGCCGTCTTCTCAAATCGTTGATCTTAGAGATCGTCGTTGATCTTAGAATTCTGAGTTTAGTCGTGACGGGGAGGCTTCGGTTTAAATATTTTGTCTTCTCAAATCGTTGATCTGTTGTTCCGATTTCAAAGTTGCATGATTTTAGGGACGGTTAATTTCAAATATGAAATTGGATGGCTGTTGGATAATGACACGTGATTTTAGAGGCGTTATATTGCTTATGTTTTTTTTTTTTGTAATTATGTTGTGTATGTTTTATTTTTGTAATTACTTTTCAAATGTTGTATATTAGTGTAATACCTGATAGGAGATAGTATTAAATTGGGTTAAATGCAAAGTCTCTGATATTTGGGTATTGAGCCCCAAACGCCACATGTGCGTTGGTATTGAGCCCCTTTCTTCTGGTCGACCTGCTGACATGGCGCCTATGTGGCAGATCTGATATGGACATTTTTCATTTTATTTTACAAGTGGACGAGCTGACGTGGCCATTTTTGAAATTTTCCCAAAATTATGTAGATGCTCAGATTTGGACATAAACCTCTAATTTGGAACATTAGTCCAATGACCAACTGAGCAACATGAGTTATTGTTATTAATTTGCAAGGATTTATATTTATAATTAAACAATTAAATCACCAAATTAAAAGACAATAGATCAAGTGGTTCTCATAGCAATAATAATAATAATAATAATAATAATAATAATAATAATAATAATAACAATAATAACCATAATATTTTAATTATAATAATAATATTAATAATAATAATAACAATAATATTTTAATTATAATAATATTTTAATAATAATAATAATTATTATAATAATAATAATAATAATAATAACAATAATAGCAATAAAATTTTAATTATAATAATATTAATAATAATAATAATAACAATAATATTTCAATTATAATAATAATAATAATAACAACAATAATAATATTTTAATTATAATAATAATAATAATAACAATAATATTTTAATTATAATAATAATAATAATAACAAGAATATTTTAATAATAATAATAATAATAATTTTACCAAAATATAAGTAAAATATATTTAATATTTTAATATTAAATATATTTTATCGAGAATATATTTAATATTTTAATTAATGATTAATTAAAATATATTTTAGGTAAATTAAAAAAATATTTATCGAAATTATGTAATATTTTAGGTAATATATTTTTTATTAATATTACTATATAAAACGACTTGGGATCTGTTGTGTAATAATTTGGTGATTTAATTGTTTAGTTATAAATATAAATCTTTGCAAAATAATATCAATAACTCATGTTGCTCAATTGGTCATTGGACCAATGTTCCAAATTGGGGCTCAAAGTAAATTTTTGAATAAAAAGGGGCTCAGTTTGCGTTGACTAGAAGAAAGGGGCTCAATACCCAAATATCAGATAAGTTCAGTGGTCGACTTTGCATTTAACCCGTATTAAATTATCCCTTATATTAAGTCATTTTTAATCTTTGGACTAATAATCTCAAGTTCAAATTTAAAAATAAACAAAACATTTGAGATTAATAGTCATATCTCATGTATAATCTTTGTAAACAAATATAGTTAAAAAGAGAATAAAGTAACTATGTAAAAAAAGTTTAAAGGATAAAATAAAAATTTAAAAAAATCACTAATTTGTTTGTACGAAACTAACCGCCACTTTTTCCTCCCGCTTTATAATATAAACCTAAAGTCTGAATCTTAAGCTCACCCCTTATCCAACTCACCCAACCTCACCCCTCTTTACGGAATTCTGACGATTCCAGTCTGATTATATAAATAGTCGTCTATACTTTTGCGACGGATAACATATAGCGTCGCTAAAAGTATAAACGACGGTTGTATGACTGAATCGTCACGGGATCCGTCGCTAAAAAGAGTGAGCTTAAGATCCGAACCGTATATTATCTTTTGAGTTGTTCTTTGTTCAAAATTTAGCATATAAAATCACTATTTCATATGCATGACACAAACATGGTAGAAAATTTTGCTTGATTCCTCGTACTACTCTTTGCATGAATCATGCGGTCAGTCTATTATAGACCGTCTATACACCCAACCACAGATGAAACTTGCTGGGAGAAAGACGCAATTAGAGAAGGGAGAAATCTAAATAAAACAAGGAGCAAGTTTAAGTTTAAACTTGCTCCTTTTATATTTCTAGTACAGTTTTGGGGTAGCAATAGGGTGAATTTGATGTGATATTTGAGAATTATGAAAGAAGAGACAAATAGCTGAAATATCATCCGTAGCGATGTTACGCCTCTTCCGTTTCCACGCACGAACAGCACACTCAACCAGACATTTCGCAGACTTTGCCCTGTCCGGTGTTGATGACACAATTGCAACTGCTTCTTGATTGGAAACGACATCCCAAACCTACACATTTTCACACAATTTCGTATTAGTTGTTCCTCAAAAATAACGTATAATAATAAAAAAAAAGTTCCTCAAAATAATATATGATTTAACAACAAACATAGCGAGTGATACAACGCAACTATATATGTAGTCATGCCTTGGCCTATGGGACAATCAAGCAACTATCACGAACGCGTTAAGATCAAATTTCTATAAGCTATTATTTACTGGATAAGAAATGTTATTATGAGAGAGCATTAGTGTTTTTCGCTAAAAGTGAGTGGGGGGTTGTTTACTCGGTTGTATTTTTTTTCCAAATTATATAAGAACTGTCTTTTCAAATTATATAAGAACTCATCTTTTTTAGGAATAAAGGCAACCTCACTAGATTTGGTGTCCATGCACATGCTATTAGGTACTACCCAATATTTAATCAACAGCCAATAGAAATAACATGCCAGTCAGTTTTTTACTTGTTTTTTTTACTTAATTTTTTAAAAATAAATGAAATATAAATGCAAAGAAGCATGCACACATATTTGCACTTGAATTATAACCCAACATGCTTTCGAGTTTTGGAGTTAATTCTTTGACAGTGAAACAGAGAAGCATTATAAGGACAATACATACCCCATCAGTTGCGAGCACAATGAACTGGTCTCTCGCGGTTATTTGTCTTTGTGTCACTTCAGGAACAGAGATGAGTCCAAAATCCTTTACGCAGTAGTCACCAAAGGCTCTAGACATGGCCAGCCCAGGTGATTCTTCATTGGGTAGCCAGACCCTATGAACCCCGGGCTCATCATCTAAACAGAAAACCCGCCCTTTGCACTGAACTATCCGCTCTGCCTCCTCTGTCAACAATGGCAAAAAGGATTAGTACAATAATATATCTAAATTACTCTGTGAAAAAAGAGAAGAAAAATATGCTCACGGGGTATATTGGGCTTGAAATCAAGTGTAAGCTGAACTGGTATTAAGCTGCCATCATCAGAAGTGGTACCCAATACAGCACGGGAGTCACCAACATTTGCTACCACTATTAGTTCGCCCTACAAGAGAATTAATTCAACAAGATAAGAAGAAAGCAATGGTGTGTATAACCTTGTAAGATTAGTTGATAACGATCAACAATCTCCATTCCATATATTTATACAAACAGTCGAGATCCTTTTCATTGATAATTTATATTAGGAACTTCCAATAGTGAAAACTATTCCATATGAGGTAGAATTATGTGACAAAGTAAGACTTATATATAGGGCTTTTGTACTGGCTTGAACAATTGGCTAATTAGTACACTTAGAGTTTGCTGATAGCAATTTAAGTACAAAATCTTGTATCCATCCACCAATCTATACCAAAATTTGAACTTTTGACTATCGCAATTACTTAAGAATGACCACCAACACACTAAACTAGTACTGAGAAACGATAAACTGAGAACTTAAGCTTCAATTATAAATGGCTTTAGCTGTTGAACTAGATGCCAACTAATTTCTGAAGAATCTGACCTTTTCTTGAACCAGCTTCAGAGCTACTGATATTTTCAGAACATAATTTCTAACCTCACAACAACTCCTTCCTAGAAGCTGAAAAGATTGACAATAGGCCATCATTTTTATCGAGAATATAGCAGAGCTTGATGTCCGTTATCCACTAGTTACGAGCATAATCGATAGTAAAAACTCATTTATGTAAGTTCTTAGAGAAATACCAGCAAAGGTATTTTCTCATCAACATTTTGACAACCGCCTCCAACACATAAATGCTAGCCTGGTTGACAGTTCATAAGATGCTAGGCCTCTAACCAAACATCTGGGACTGAAACTGTAGTTTACCACTTCAAGTACTAAAAGAGCAAGATTTAGAAATAGCCTGACGGAACCTTATATTGAGGACATTGTTCACCCTTTTATACTGCATATACCTAAATGATGCTACAAACTTGTTAACAAACAAAAAGCCTGCAATCATTTCAATGCTTCATTTCCGTTTTATAACTCAAACCAAGTTCAATGCTGTCCTCTGATTCCTTAATGACATTCTATTATGCACCATTTTAAACCTTGCATCAAAATTATTCTCCTTTTATTTGTATACATTCATCTATTTCCTGAAATATGGGGCTTATTTTGAATTTGCAAAACTCAGGTCTGTGTTAGCTTTCAACTTCTTAAAGAAAGACGATAAATATTCAGCCCATTCAACCCAGCTCAATCATTTCGATCATCTTGACTCACATATAGTCTAGTAAACCATTATTTTGTAGTTTAAAGGAATTATTAGTTGTCATCTTTTGGAATTCTATCAGCAAGAAGAGACATGTATATGACTTATTCACAAACAAGTGATAAGATGTATACCCAATCTGAATTCACACTTCAGCAAGACGATTAAACAGGCATAAAAAAATTATAAATCATCATTGCAATTTTCATGTTACAATACCGAAGGACTTTAATCACCTGTCTAACAACTGTCAGAGCAGTGGTTCCACTATGGAAGGAATCAATTCTACGATGCTGCTCCAGCTCTCTATCAACGGAAGCACAAGCCTTTAAGTACGAATGTTTCCATAGATTAAATATCTGAAGTCTTTTATCCGACTCCAAATCAATATCCGGGTCAAGTGAGGCTTCAACAAGCGCCTCCTGCCAATTACAGAGCAAAGACAACGGCAATGATTCCCTAACCGTCTTGGCAACAAAATGCCCCCACAGACCATGTCCATCAAATATACCACAAAACATCATGTCATCCTGGCATCCAAATTCCTACCTCCCACAAAAACAAAAGAGACATCTGTCAACTCAAAACCGAAATCAAAAGCAACGTTTCTTATTCCCAACATACAGATGAATTAAACATGGTGGTCTAGATTTAATTTGGAAATATATTGATTGAAAAGAAATGGATTCCCGACAGTTTTTTAGGGGAAGAAGAAAGTAACGAGATAAAAGAACTGCAATCCTTTTGTTTTCCTAACGAGGCTTGAATTTTTTTCCTAGGAATGTTTAATATTAAATTTCATGCAAATCGGAAAGAATACAAGGGCCAATTCCGTTCATCTTGACTTTCCTCTCACCAAATCAGTAACCAAAAGGAGCCTAAGAAAAGAAAGGAAAAAAAAAACTTCCTAAACAAATAAAATAATGTTTGTATGTGGTGAAGAAATGGAGCACTATAAGATCACAAAATTGAAAACTGTAATGAGCATATATACCTCCCACACAATGCAACAATCTTGGTTTACTCCTTTATTGCCTCGTTTGGAGAAAACCGACACAAAATTGTTTGATCCATCCACATTAACTGTGCCAGAAGACCTTAGTATAAGTTCATTCTTCTTGGCTTCCTTTGCCATCGCTTCTACTGCCTCTCTTCCACCACACCTCCCAGAATTCCTCCCTTTCTTGATCGATAAAGACTTAGCGAGTCCACTAAACATGGTCGAAAAATGTCCCATAACACAGCCCCGTCTGTAAATAAATTGCCAACAAGATAAGGTATCGGGCCTTGTTGACTTAGCTCAGTGAAATATGTGATCTGACTCATAAAGTTACTAATCTAACATTATAAAATAAAAAAATATAAACAAAATCAATGAATTTGAAAAGGGTAAAAGACCTTCAAACTACAGGAAAAGTAGAGAATATTCAATCTTACATGGAATTCCAATATAACTCAGTTTGGATTATCAGAAATTGTCAGAAATGAACATGAACCAAACCATTGAATCTTCAATAAAATTCTATATTATTGTGTTCCAACCCACTAAGCCTACACAACTACATAGAACCCAAAATTTATTTTCCTCCCATATTTTCAGCAACCAAACAAAGACTAAATTATAAAAGGAAACTATCAAACAAACCCACATGAGTAATTAAACAAAACCCAGAATTTTTTTAATAGAAATTATAAGAGAAACCTTGATTTCCCAGCTAATATGGTCGGAGAATTGGGTAAGCTAGGACTATGCCGGAAACTGAGAAACTGGCCGAGAACTTGACGCCAATGGTCGAAATTGAGCTAAATTTTGAAGGGTGAAGCTGAGATATGGAGATATTGAAGTTAGAGATGAATCATTATCCATACTTTGGTTATTTGTTTGATCTTTTTATGTAAAGGAGAAGAAAACTAAGAGGTGCACTTTTGTATCATACAAAGACATACGCTGTGTATAACGTGTCTTTGGGAGTATGCAGTTATAGCTTAAAGATTCAACTTTATGCAACTGATGTGATGTGTATCCGTTAATCCATAAGCCATTTCAAGTACTTCCTTTATAAGAATAATTTTATATTTTTAAATATAGTCTTAATATTAGTTAGGAATTAGATTGAGATAGTTTGATATCCAAAATGATGGTAAAATGTAATAATAAATTAAGAATATGATGTTATTTTATAATTTTAAAATAATAATATATCTCTAATTTTGAAACGAATTAAAAAAAAAATCTAATTTTAAAATAAAGAGTACTATTTTACAAGGTTATTAAACTCGGACCGGACAAAACCAATAAAAACTAGAACCGGTTGATATTTCGGTTCGGTTTAGCCCGGTTTATTGATTTGGTTAAAAAATCGGTTGACCTAGTTGATCTATTTGGTTAAACTAGTTGATCTAGTTTAGCCCGGTTTATTGATTTGGTTAAAAATCGGTTGATCTAGTTGATCTATCAGTCTAATCGATAAAATCGGTTAATTGACCATTGACCCGATTTTTATTTTTTTTTGTATCAAAAAAATTTTAATATTAAAATTAATTATTTTTAGTAATATTGTAACTCCACTTTATTATCTTTTAGTACACAAAAATATGATTTTTTAAAATTTTATTAATTACTAATAATATATATTTGTATATATTAATAATATCACTTGATGAATAATAGTTCCACCAACCCATTCATTCAGTAATTTTTTTAATTCGATCTATATCAAGGATAGTTTTAGTAACTTAAAATAAATCCCCATTTCTCTACATTGTAAGAATTTTTTCTGTACACGAATCTTTTTAGATATCATGCCAGTTTGTTATTTTGTTACTCCACTAATGTTGAAGAACTGCTCACATTTATATATTATATTATTATTTTTAAATATAAATATTTTAGAAATATATGTAACGTCTATTAATTTTTAGGCTTAAATATGATTTATTATCTCTAAACTATAAGTATATTAAAATCAGGTGATCCACTCTTTCAATTTGTCGATTAGATGATTGAACTATTAATTTTTTAGATTTCATTCAATTGGATTCATCGTCGAAATTAATTAGACGCGACATCTACTAATAAAGTTAAATGAGTCTTATGTGTAAAAAGAATATATATTTTTATTGAGATCAAAGGACAAAAAGGTAAAATAACAAATAAAACAACTAAAAATTACACAAATAATATAAATTAGTTGTATAATTATTTATTTATAATTATATAAATAATATAAATTATTTATATAATTATTATATAAATAATTTAATAATTATTTTATTAAAAATAATTATTTTTATTAAAAAAACTGCGCTTTTATTTTTTTTTATTAAAAAACTATGTTTAATATTAATGATAATAAAAATAAAATATTAATGATAATAAAATTATAAAAAAACGTAGTTTTTTGTAATAAAAATAAAAAACAATGCATTTTTTGTAATAATAAAAAAGCGCAGTTTTTTTAATAAAAAATACAGTTTTTTTTAATAAAATAAAAAAATAATTATTTTTATTTAAAAAAAAACCAAACAACGCTTCTCTTATTTTTTTTTAATAAGAATAATTAATTTTTATTTTATTAAAAAACTGCATTTTTTATTTTATTAAAAAAATTGCGCTTTTTTATTATTACAAAAAAACTGAGTTTTATTTTTATTTTTATTATCATTAATATTAATATTTTTATTATCATTAATATTAAACACAGTTTTTTTAATAAAAAAATTAATAAAACACAGTTTTTTTAATAAAAATAATTATTATATTATTTATATAATAATTATATAAATAATTTATATTATTTATATAACTATAAATAAATAATTATACAACTAATTTATATTATTTGTGTAATTTTTAGTTGTTTTATTTGTTATTTTACCTTTTTGTCCTTTGATCTCATTAAAAATATATATTCTTTTTACACAGAAGCACTCATTTAGCCTATTAAGATGCCACGTCAGCAATTTTTGACGTGGCTGGCCCAATTAAATGAAATCGAAAAAAATTAATAGTTCAATCATCTAATTGACAAATTGAAAGGTGGATCACCGAAATGGAATATGACCTATAGTTTAGGGTAATAAATCATATTTAAACCTAATTTTTATTACAATTGACTTTATTTCTAATTATTTGTTTAAAAATATTATTATTTCAATTTTTTCTATTGTAATCTTTTCAGTTTTTATTACGTACTACAATTTTAATATATTTTAATTTTTTAGATTTTTTGATACAAATAAAAAAATTAAAAACAGCATAGCAAAGGTAAGTTTCCACCGATATTCCACTTAGCTCTCTATGACAATTACAATCATATTCTAGTGTTGGACAAAATGAATTATGTGCATGATGTATATGCTGACATGCCATAAAAGTACAAAGTTTCTAGTTAGGTGGCTTGTCAACAGATATAATACTAGTATTAAACAAGCTCCAACAAATATATTTCCTTTAAATAATAAAAATGTCAATTAATTTAATAATCTCTATGTTCCTTAATATATGTCGTATTAGATTATTTTATTTTATTTTATTATTTATTATTTATATAATCTAGGAAAATTAATTACAATCTTTTTAAAATTAACTCTCATAGAAAAATATTACATATGAGAGAGTATGAGATATCAGATAAGTATGATAATTATGAAAATTTAAGGGTATTATGGACAATTGATATTATATTTAATGTTATACAATCATTTCTTTAATACTTGTGCACAACTCTAAAAAGATTTATATTAAGGAAAATGATTGTATAACATTAAATATAAAATTAATTGTCTATATTGCCCTTATTGAAAAAAGAAAGTGTTATTTATTGGGAAAAAATTAGTGAGAGAACCAAAATTATAATTAATATTTGGGTTAATATTGGATCTAAGTAATTATTGCTTACTTAAAATTCTCAAACGACTTATATTTAAGGACAAAAATATTTTTCTAAAACGACATATATTAAGGGGAAAGAAAGTAATATATAATGAAACAAACAGCGATTATGTCAGGATTTTATTTATAAATCTTTCATTTAAAATAGAGGATTATGTCAGGAATCTCCAGCATTAATTTAATTATGCGATAATATAAATATATATAAACCTAATGTTGTTGATAAATATCTAAGCCTATCTGGAACAAGAAGATCAAGTCAAACTCATTAAACATAATTATCTTATTAGTGGTATATAACAATATTTATTCCAAAAATATCAAACCACATGAGACATATATTTATTGAAAATATATTAAGAATTATAAGATTCCATGGGTAATGAATTGTGATAGAGTAAAATCTCGATAAATGAATACTCTTGGAATCGAAAAAAAATACTACATTCGTCTCATAATAAGTACTTTTTTAGTTTAAATCACACATATTAATACACAAGCTAAAATGACAAAACTATCTTTAATATATTTTCTTTGAAGTTGAAGAGTTAATGAGTGTCATTTAATTGTAGTGATGGTAAGATGCAATAAATACCATTGAATGCATAAGGGCATATATGAGAAAATATTGCAAAAATTGTATTTGAGTTCTAACACATCACTTATTTTGGGAAAAAATATTAAACCTAAAAAAGCACTTATTGTGGGACGGAGGTAGTATTAATTTAACGAGATTATTTATTTATTAATAAATATATATTTTATTCATTTATCGATAAATTAATATTTATTACTATTTTAGAGGAAGTTTTTCAATTTATGTATGTGGGCAGAAAAATCAAGAGATAACAATTAATGTATTAATTTGAATCTAGAAGAGAAGCTAAAAAGAATTGGTAAAACTTATAATTAATGTCTTGAAAAACAAAAGGTTTCAAGTTATCGTGGAAGTTGTATATGCACAAAAAAAAGTTAAAGATATGGTTGAATTTGGTTTAAGTGTAAAGAAAAAACAAGCAACTTTTAGATGCATATTTTTAAAAGAAAAAAAATTACTTTTTGTATGGATATTATTGATTAACTGAAAAGTTTAGTTCTATTGTATAGATGTTATTACAAAAAATTCAAGAATATGTGGATTATATATAATTTTTTGTATGAAAGTTAGTAATTATTAATTTATATTTTTTGTTGAGCTTTAAGGATTCAAAAAAATTTATTACTTAATGGATTTAGCGAAGTTATTACTTTAGTACACATGCCCAAATCAAAATAGAAAGAAATTATTATCTAAGCGAGTTTATTACTTTATCGAACATTTATTATGAAGGTTTTAGTGTATTGTTTTAGTTTGGTGATGTGTTGTACTTGTCTATTTTACTAAGACATTTCACGACAAGAAAAAATCATATCAGCGACCGTTAACGATCGCAGATAACTATTAGCGACCGCCTCCGGTCGTTGATAACCGTCACATATAATCTGGTCGTTGGAATGCACATCAACGACGAATATTAGCGACCGAAGTATCTGGAACCGCTACCAGCGACCGTAGCTATCGCTAATCTAAGTCAGCATGGTTCAAGGCCTAAGGCTGACGTGGGCCACGTGTCAACGACCGCCATTTGCGACGGGATTGGTCGTTGATACCCGACAAAATAAGCAATCGCTAATATTTAAATTTTAAAAAAAAAAATTCCTGTTTTATGGAATTTCCAAAAAAATTGTATCTGTTTTGTACCAGCTTTATATCCAAACAGACATCAGTATATATAAACATCCAACCAAAATTTATATATCCCAACACACGCACAACAATATATATAATTAAACATCCATATGCCAACACATGATAAGCCAACATAATATAAAGTAATAAAGCAATATGAGCTGAAGAAATATATACAAATCTAATGTTTAAGTAGCATACATTCGTCCAAAGAATGAATATAAAAGTACAAGGCTTAAATATCTAGAAACCAAGCAATCCTAGGTCGTCATGCATCATCGTCCAAATTAGTACAATCCTAAAATTAACAAAAGAGTAAAACAAGTTACATATATAGTATATATGTTGATACTGGTATTACTTATGCAAAGAAAAGTGAGGGAAAGTTAAACAATAAGAATTATTTAAACATAAGTAAGTACACACAATAATATATATATATATATATATATATATATATATAAGTGACTAATTAACTTGATTGTAATAAGTAATAAGATTACATCGTCGTCATCCGTATGTTGTGTTGTTCCTGATGCCACTGCTGCCACTGCGGCCACATAATCATTGGCGTGGGCCAGTTCTATAAGCATAGTTGTGTAATGCACTTGAATATCTTATTATCTGAAAAATCACTACAATGTATAACAATTTACATTAAAGATAAGAAAATTTATTATATTATTTAAGGAAATTTACATTAGTATATATCTACAACAATGAAAATATAAAATTCTTATATATAAATGATGTGGACGTACATGTTGTCCGGATGAGGACGAATCCATATGAGAATCCGGTCATCCAGATTAGCAGGGGCCTTTGGCACTTGATTAGGCCCCCTACCCAAGCCGTGCTTTTTTTGCGATGGTTTAGAAGCCATCTACAAATAAGAATTTCAAGATGTTATTAGAATTTCAATTAAAATGACAATAATGACAGGAAATTGCATGAAATAGTTAAGTACATAAACATGACAATGATATAAGGAACATGTAATACTAAACATACATTTTATTTTTTTAATCAATGTCTGAGTCAGAATCATTTTGTATACGTATTGCAGATTCATAACCATCATCTTCTTCAGATTCAGTGTTAGATTCAGTCAATAACTCTTCCTCCTCAGTATCAATGTCATCTGGCACAAGTATTGACTCAGGATCCCGTTCATTAGGTTCATCTCCACCCTCTAACTGAATTACTTCATTGTCGTCCTCCACATTTATTATAGTAGGTCTATGAAGCATCTCCTCTTGGTAGATCTCCCCGGCTACTACTTCTACACGACTGCGTGCGGGAGTATGAATTACAACTTGTCAATCTGCAGGCGGTCTATCCATTTTGCTAATAGGACTAGAAGTGTAGTATACTTTTACTGTTTGAGTTGGCAACACAAACGGTTCGTTGGCGAACGCGGACCTATGAAGGTCAATTCCGACGATTTCATGTATGTCAACACGTATCCCCTTTTCTGAAAACAATATGATTTCCTCTAACTCCCCATAAAAGGCACGACCAAGCTCATTGTAACAATCTCCTTGGACACACACTCCAGTGTTCGTTGTTCTTTTACCGCGAGCATTTCCCTTGTATAAAATTCACAACCATTTATTTTGTAACCATTGCGGCTGACATGTTCCCTGTCTGGGCCCACAACTAGGGCTTGTACATTATCCGAAATCGTTCCCTCAGTAAAAGCCTACACAAACTCTATTACATTAAATGAAATCATAAATTAATGGAGTATATATTGCTAGAGTTTATGCCCTAGAGGCCAATTATTTGATATAATTGCTTAACATTTTGATATTATATTTGATTGAATAAATGAATGCTTTTATTATGGTTTTATTTACTGCGTTATATAAATGTTAACATAATAAAATTCCTTAGAATAGTGATACAAATTATATAGTTTCAAGTATGTGACTTGAACATGAGATTATATAATTACAATTAGTATCATTGCTCTTAAATGTCCCTAGTCGAGTATTATTGTTGATGGGACAACAATGATGCATTGAGACTAGTATGTGGATTGACTGATGACCAAATCTCATTGGTCATAAATATATGAGATATTGAGTCAATGCATAGGTACATGTTAGAGAACGATGTACTGGGCAGACCCACCATGAGAATTCTACGTGGAACATTATGCAAAGTGTTATTAGCGATTCTCATAGTGACAATGATGTAATGGTCCTCCGACCTGAAATCACTATATTATTACACAGGAATTTATGTACCTTGATATCATCAAAAGTCACCTTTAATAGGGTGGATAATAAAGGTGATTATTGGGTACATCATGAATCGTGTGAGGAATATGAGTGATCTAGATGGAATTTAACCATCCTATATATTAGGGGTGATATCCATATGCCTCTTGATTGAGTAGAACTATGAAATACATGGTCATGCTCAAATAGTAATTTGTTTCATATAGTCTACTCATTGATCAAGAAAACTCGGATTAAATTATGAACAGTATGACACATTCCATGACTCGAGTTTAATCTAGGATGTCAAGGTTAAAAGGATTAAATTACATTGAAATATTGGTCATGAAAAGGTTGCATCGAATCATCGATCTTATTATTACTTGGGTAGCAGTGATGCATTACTAGATGTCGCTCACTATTTATAATTTTATAATATGATTTTAAAATTATTGTCAACGTAATAATAACCTATAGGGTCACACACATAGAACGTAATTAAAAGGGAATTAATTTAAATTGTAAAGATTTAAATATGTCAATATGATTGATAGTATTTAAATTAATAGGATAATTTATATATAGGTATATTAATTAAGTAAGACTTAATTAAGATATATATATATATATATATATATATAATTTGGATTTTATTGTAGTTAAATTATGTTTTTGATTAATTCCTTTTAACCGCTATATATATGATATGTAGCAGCCATTTCAGGAAGAATGATCATAACCTCACATGTAACGACCCCAAAATAGGTCCATTCCATCCAACCCATTCTGAGTCGCCAAATACATGGTACAGAAAATAACTACAACTTTATTACAACAATTGTCGTAAAAATACAACAACACATATCTTTGTGAGTTTGGATACAAATATATATCAATTGTGACTCATGTCCCAACCGTGGACAAAGACTCTCATAATGACACCTTACATAAAGGTATAGTCAAAAACCTGCTTTTAGAAATTAGAATATTTGGGAAGTGCTCAAGGAAACCTTCGTATATGGGAGGCCATGCTTCAGGTTATGATAGATATCATATGGCCACGTAATTATCCTTGGTTGACCTAATAGACCCCAAAGAAAAAGCGAGAAGATTACTATCATATTCTTCCCAATGGTGAGTCTTCTTTTGACATATCATTATCTCCACCGCCTCTAATTGAGAGTTATATTTCAAATAGACTCCAAGATCATACAGGTAGTCTTTGGTAGATATACTCGAAGAAGTGGATGAGCACAACCACATCTTATGATGACACGAGATTGTATGTCATTAGACATCTTGTATGATAGTGGCAAAACACCCTTCCAAGTTAAATTCACCTCACCCTCAACATCTATAGACCACCGTTTTATTCCTCTTGTTATCCCGCTCGACCCAGCCTACACTTTTTATTACCCGAAAGGAATTGTGAAGCAAAAGGGTGAAACAACTAACTTCAAGAAAGAATATCATGACTAAAGATAATTAAATTATCAATAGCCTTCATCGAGAATAAATCGTAGATTTAGAACATATGGTAGATGATAAAACTTTTCAACCATAGTTACGATGAAATGAGCAATCCATTAGAAGAGTCAAATAGACTATAAAGTCTATTATCTTCTCCATGTTAAAGTCCACCAACAATATTTTATCCCTATAACATCAATCAACAATTCATCATCCACAATCACATGTATAACTCATAATCGTAATTGTAGTTTTAAATTCCTTTTCTCATCCAGACACAAAGATAATTTTCATCACTTAAACATCAAAGATTATGGTTATACCAAATCACGCTTTATGTTCATAATCCTACTAATAAATTCATCTTTGCACTACTACTAAAGATATTCATCAACAAGTCATCTTTGGACTACAGGCCAAAGATATTCATCAACAAGTCATCTTTGCACTACAGGCCAAAGATATTTATCACCAAGTCATGTTCATCTAAACACTGTTCATCTTTGCACTACGGGCCAAAGATATTCATCGAAATCATTCATCTTTGCACTACGAAGCCAAAGATATTCAAGCTATATCATCATTTAGGGTGAGGATGATGAAAATATTTTAAAGAAAACGAATCCAAAGAAACAAAAGAACAAATATTAAGGATTCGTACTTTAAACAATTCCCTTTCAAAAATACTTCATAAATAACCAGAGTGGAGTAAAATTCAAGAATGAAGACCAAAATATAGATCCAATCAAAGATAGTATCTAGAATAGATATTTTGGACAAAAAAAAGAAATTTTAATTTTCGGTGAATAGTGCCGTATTCGTGAATAGTGCCATATCGTGAATAGTAACTCAGACACCAAAAGATAGAAATTTCACAAAAAAACATCATCACGTTTAAGTGAATAGTACTTTCGTGAATAAAGAACTCGTGAATAGTAACTCTCAATAATAGTAATGCATGAATAAGAACTCGCTGAATAGTAACTCCGACATGAAAAAGTTCTAAATTTGATAAAAATTTCCAACCAACATTCTGGCATAATGATATTGAAGAAATAATATAATTTTAGAAGAAAATAACCTCCCTTACCTCGTAAAGAATAAGATTTCCATTTGGAATACTTGATAGAGTCTTTGAAAGAACTTGCGTAGTATAGCAATGCTCGAAGTACTAAAATACTCACAAAATACGCTCGATATAATAGAGAGAAAATAGAGCGAAAAACTTCAGTTTACGTGTGATTTTCAATTCTAACCCAAGCACCATATTTATAGAAAATGCTTAGAACACCAAAGCGTAAAAATTTAATAAAATATTATTATTATTATAAAATTTTCACGCCAACCTCTTGACAACCGATTTCAAAGACATTCCAACAACCAAAACCATCAAAAAAGCTTTTCTCAATTAATTTATTTAAAACTCTAAATAATAATAATTAATTAATCCGGAACTTCAATAATTCATAATAAATAGCCCTTTTATCATAAAATTTGAATCTCGCGTCTTTTTATAGGAAATTCAATTCTCTACAACTTTACAGAAGAAAGTTTTTCCAAATTCCAAATAGAAATTGACCGAAAACCATAAACGGGCGATTTTACAGGCTATAATCAAATTTTAGTCAAGAAATGGGCCCACAGACATGTTTAACATGTTTTAAACAACTTTTGCAACAAAAATACTCTTCCTCCTCCTCATATACTCATATATCCCACATTCATTGTAAAAAATATCATCATTATTATATTATAATAATATAATAAAATATTATTTTATCATAAAAGATAAAATATCGATTTTCAACAATTATCACTTTAAAAATTTTCTCCATCTATATCCACATAAAATCAATATTTTTCTCATCATATAAATCAATAATTAATTATTCACAAATAATATTACAGAATCACAATAATGACAACCGTGCCGCTCGTTACTGAAGAGGGGGCTTTCCAATAAGAATTTCTCCTTATTAAGGCCAAGCAATTAGGTGACCAAACCTCTCCTTAGATGTAACTTTGTAGACATTGCCAATAATGTTATCTAATAATATTATTCAGATAATATGAATTATTGCTCCGATAATAGAAAATACTGTGTAGTGACCATTATTAAAACAACAGTAATATAAAATATCAACGCAACAATTATTGAATCAATAAAATATAATAACGAAGCAAAGAATTCGTAACAATTATTCAGTAGTGCCTTCTTACGTAAGAATCAATAATTCAAAAATATTGTGCAATACCGTGTGCTACTGTGCAACAACGCGTATTACTTTACTTTAACCACCGGGTATTCCAACAGTGTTAACGGTAACGATTACGCCGTTATTTATAAAAACTTTAATTTGTCGTTTTCTTCATCCGACAGTTATTCTGTTATGGGGCCCACAAATGGTTGCGCCGTCGTACGAATATTCCCCGACAGAAAGAATATTCCACGACCAAACGAATATTCCCCGACAACAATGAATATTTTATAACCACTTGCATATTTTTAAAAAAAAATTCATATATCACCCTTAACTTTAACTTTTTATCAATTTAACCATTTACTGAATTGTAATTATAAGAAAATTTGAATACTTTTATTTCATAAAATTCGGGGTCTTACAATCTCCCCTCCTTATGAAATTTCATCCCCAAAATTTACGTACCTGGTATTTCGAAAAGTTGAGAATACCCTGCTTTCATTTCAGATTCTATCTCCCGGGTCATCATGATTTCTCCATTGCTCATCTCTCGTGATAACTTCATTTGGGTTCTCACTTGTTTGGAAAGTCATGACAACCGCTATCCCTCGAACTACTTGGCTGACTTATGCTGGGCGAGATTTGGGCGCCATCACTACCGTTGGAATATACTTTTCTATAGGACATATCCTCCTCAATCGCTTTCATTCTCTCGATTCATGATCCTGAATCATCAATCTTAGATCCATATCAATTCAGTTGACCGCTTTTTATGCAGGTAATTCAAAACTCGATGTTGGGTTCTCCCAATTGCTTTCCAAAAGAGAAATTCATGTCATCTATTTTAGGCTTCTTAGATCGGACATCTCTTTCCACAATATCCACGTGTCGTGCGGCTTTTGACCATGCATCACTTATTCTCACTAGTTCAATTTTTCCTTCTTTCAGCTTAGATTCCATCTTTATCATCTTATACTCTGCCAAAGAATACTTCTGTTCAAGCAAAACATATCAGGTAACACAAGCTTGAATTGTTGCATCCTTTTGCTCCACGACCGCCTGTCGTTCTTCAGCCTGCTCTTCTAACTCATGAATACGATTTTGAAATTCTACATTTTGATAATATAATACCTCTAATAAACTCTCCTCAGGTACCTCTTCTTCCTCTTCTTCCTCACTCTCAGCTGTTACCTTTGCGACTATCTCGGGTGCAATTATAAATTCTTCATTCACCACATGGATATCTCTAATTCCTTCTTCGTCTGACATCACATTATCATGGTTAGTGATTAGAGGTATCCCCACAGTCTCATTTACTCCATTGTTAGCATTTTCAAATTGCCATTTCTCAAATCTTGCCCGTAAACAAGGGTTAATTAAGCAAATTAACATATCACATAATATCCAGTATATTATGACCGACCAACAATTAAGCTTAGGTAGGACACACTAATGCGAAAGATTTATTCATCTCTCCCCTAGTTCTAATCCCGATCTCCGCCGGAGATCATATCCCTAAGCTCGATACCAAATGTAACGACCCCAAAATAGGTCCATTCCATCCAACCCATTCTCGAGTCGCCAAATACATGGTACGTAAAATAACTACAACTTTATTACAACAATTGTCGGTGCAAAATACAACAACACATATCTTTGTGAGTTTGGATACAAATATATATCAATCGTGACTCATGTCCCAACCTTGACAAGACCTCATAATGACACCTTACATAAAGGTATAGTCAAAAACTGCTTTTAAATTAGAATCTTTGGGAAGTGCTCAAGGAAACCTTTCGTACATGGGAGGCCATGCTTCTAGGTTATGATAGATATCATATGGCCGCAGAATTATCCTTGGTTGACCTAATAGACCCCAAAGAAAAAATTAGAAGATTACTATCATATTCTTCCCAATGGTGAGTCTTCTCTTGACATATCATTATCTCCACTGTCTCTAATTGAGAGTTATATTTCAAATAGACTCCAAGATCATACAGGTAGTGCTGGTAGATATACTCAGCAAGTGGATGAGCACAACCCTGTCTTATAATGATACGAGGTTGTATGTCATTAGACATCTTGTATGATAGTGGCAAAACACCCTTCCAAGTTAAATTCACCTCACCCTCAACATATATAGACCACCGTTCTATTCCCTTGTTATCCCCCGCTCGACCCAATTACACTTTTATTACACCGAAAGGAATTGTGAAGAAAAGGGTGAGCACAACTAGCTTCGATAAAGAATATCATGACTAAAGATAATTAAATTATCAATAGCCTTCATCGGTAATAAATCGAGATTTAGAACATATGGTAGATGATAAAACTTTTCAACCATAGTTGCAAAATGGAATGAGTAATCCATTAGAAGAGTCAAATAGACTATAAAAAGTCTATTATCTTCTCCATGTTAAAAGTCCACCAATAATGTTTTATCCCTCGTAACATCAATCAACAATTCCGCATCACAATCACATGTATAACTTCATAATCGTAATTGTAGTTCTAAATTCCTTTTCTCATCCAGACAAAGATAATTTTCATCACCAAACATCAAAGATTATGGTTATACCAAATCACGCTTTATGTTCATAATCCTACTAATAAATTCATCTTTGCACTACTACCAAAGATATTCATCAATAAGTCATCTTTTGCACTACAGGGCCAAAGATATTTATCGATTGGGGCCCATAACTCATTATGGGGCCCACAAATGGATGCTACCGCCGCATTTAATATTCCCCGACAGAAAAGAATATTCCACTCACCAAACGAATATTCCCCGACAACAATGAATATTTTATAACCACTTGCATATTTTTGAAAAAAAAATCATATATCACTCTTAACTTTAACTTTTTATCAATTTAACCATTTACTGAATTGTAATTATAAGAAAAATTGAATACTTTTATTTCATAAAATTCGGGGTCTTACATCACAAACCCTAGCCGCTCTTAGAGAGAGACTAGAGAAAAGTTTTAAAAAATCATGTTCCTTTGGTGGCTAGTACCGTGCAGCTCCCTTTATTGCGTAATCGCGGTCTATTGACGGTTATGCGTTCGTTATGTGGATACCATAGAGACGTAGTTTCTTGAGGGATTGCATTGGAGATTCGAAGCCTTTTAGAGTTTTTTTTCATAATCGGTATAATCTCTTAAACACTGAATTAATGTGTGTTTCGCATGGATCCTGTTTTAGGGTTTCAGATTTGGCATTATATTTTTTATTTTCCGCTATGTTTTTATGCCGAAATCCCTACATATATGTCATGCTTAATCCCTACATATATGCCGCATGGATCCTATTTTTATGTCGTGCCAAAGTTTAAATTTTTTTATCTCGACTGATTTGAATATCTTTATTAGTTATGTCGGGATGCTTCACTTTTAACTCATCATCGTATGATCTGTACAATTTTATAAACATTAACATATTGGAAATGTATGTCATTACAAGTAAAGAGATAGCGAGGAATAAAGTTTAATTTTATATGTGTACCTCGCCAATTCGTCAATCTCCTCATAATTGAGAAGAATGTATGTGACGACCCCAAAATAGGTCCATTCCATCCAACCCATTCTGAGTCGCCAAATACATGGTACAAAAAACAACTACAACTTTATTACTACAATTATCGTGCAAAATACAACAACACATATATTGTGAGTTTTGATGCAAATATATACCAACTGTGACTCTGGACACCAACTTGGATAACACGTCACAATGACACCTTACATAAAGGTAAAGTCAATAACTGTTTAGGGAGAACCTTCACAGCTAGAGACCATCGTTCTATTCTCCTCATATACCCTCGCCGAATTTCAAATACACTCTTATTACCTGAAAGGAATTGTGAAGCAAAAGGGTGAGCACAACTAGCTTAGTAAAGAATATCATGACTAAAGATAACTAAATTATCAATAGCCTTCATCAGTAATAAATCAGAGATTTAGAACATATGGCAGATGATAAAACTTTTCAACCATAGTTGCAACGAAACGAGCAATCCATTAGAAGAGTCAAATAGACCATAAAATCTATTATCTTCTCCATGTTAAAAGTCCACCAACAATGTGTTATCCCTGTAACATCAATCAACAATTCATGTCCACAATCACATGTATAACTCATAATCGTAATTGTAGTTCTAAATTTCTTTTCTCATCTAGGACAAAGATAATTTTCATCACCTGAAACATCAAAGATCATGGTTATACCAAATCATAGTTCATGTTCATAATCATACTAATAAATTTATCTTTGCACCACGGGCCAAAGATATTCATCAACAAGTCATCTTTGCACTACTGTGCCAAAGATATTCAACAATGTGTCATCTTTGCACTACATGTGCCAAAGATATTCAATAACAGTCATCTTTTAGACTACGGCCAAAGATATTCATCAATAATTCATCTTTGCACTATAGGCCAAAGATATTCCTCAACAGTTCATATTTGCACTACAGGCCAAATATATTCATCAACAGTTCATATTTGCGCTACAGGCCAAATATATTAATATGTCAAAAAAATATATAATCATTTCAGAATTTATATAAACAATAATTATAACCATGTTGATCAATTCACCTTTGCACTTAAGTTAAAGATATTCAATTATAAATTCAATGGTCATGATCATACCAGTCAATAATTCAACTTTGTACTACTGGTCAAAGAGAACCCATAGTCATGATCATACCAAAAATTTACCCATCTTTACACTCAATTCAAAGAAAAATATCATCATTAAGGTTATAGAAATGTTATATATGATAATAAAATCAATATAATCAAAACATCTAGATTTAATCTCAAGAGTAATATTCATAAATCAACTATAATTTGGTTAGAAAAAGAAACCAATTTTTGTCGTGAATAGTACCCGTAAATAGTAACTCGTGAATAGTAACTTATGAATAGTAATCTGTCGTGAATAGTAACTCGTGAATAGTTACTCATTAATAGTAACTCATGAATAGTAATCCCGACATGAAAAAAGTTCCAAATTTGATAAAAAGTTCAAACCAATATTTCAACATAATGATATTGAAGAAATAATATCACTTACGAAGAAAATAACATCTCTTTCAATCCCTTAAAATCTCTTACTATCCCTTACCTCAAAAGAGCAATACTTCTGTCTGAAATATCGTTGAACGAACTTGCACCGTATAACAACACTCAAGATATCAAAATACTCACAAGAATACACTCGATAATATAGAGAGAGAAATAGAGAGAAAACTTCAGTTTCTGGTGTGATTTTCAATTCTAACCTAAGCACGCTATTTATAGGAAAATGCTTAGAACACCAAAGCAGAAAATTTAATATAATATTATTATATTTATATAAATTTCCTATGTACACCAAGAATCAAATTCAAAGATGCATTCAACACCAAAGGGGCCCACCAACAATATAAAAACGTTTTCTTAATAAAAATTATTAAAACTTCAAAATCAATTATTTTGGAACTTCAATAATTCATAATAAATAGCCCTTTTATCAGAAAATTCGAATCTTGAGACTTCATAGGAAATTCAATTCTCTACAACTTTGCAGAAGCAAATGTTTCCAAATTCCAAATAGAAATTGACCGAAATCCACATACGGACGATTTTATAGGCTATAATCAAATTTCAGTCAAGAAATGGGGTCCACCGACACACAAAATATGTGTTAATCATTTAATGCAACAAAAATACTCTTCCTCCTCATATACTCATATATCACACATTCATTGTAAAAATATCATCATTATTATATTATAATAATATAATAAAATATTATTTTATCGTAAAAGATAAAATATCAATTTTCAACAATTGTCACTTTAAAAATTTTCTCCATCTATATCCACATAAAATAAATATTTTTCTCATCATATAAATTAATAATTAATTATTCACAAATAATATTATAGAATCACAATATCGACAACTGTGCGCCTCCCAGTGAAAGAGGGGCTTAATAAGAATTTCTCCTTATTATGCCAAGCAATTAGGTGACCAAACCTCTCCTTAGATCGAACTTTCTAGACATTACCAATAATGTTTTCTAATAAAATTATTCAAATAATATGAATTATTGCTCGATAATGGAAAATACTCGTAGTGACAATTATCAAAACAACAAAGAATATAAAATATCAACGCAAAGATTATTAAATCAAAATAAAATATTGAATAAAGAATTACTGTAAATAATTATCGAGTAGTGCCTTCTTATGTAAGAATCAATAATTGGTGCAATACCGGTAATCTTCGCAAGAACCACGCATATTATCGTATTTTAACCACCGGTATTCATTCCAATAAGTGTTAACCAGAATAACTACGCCCATTATTTATAAAAACTCCTTTTGTCATTTTCTTCATTCGACAGCTATTCAAGTATGGGCCCACAAATGGTCATTGCCGTATTTAATATTTCCCTACGTAAAGAATATTCCACGACCAAACGAATATTCCCCAACAACAATGAGTATTTTATAAAAATTTCATATATCACCCTTAACTTTAAATTTTTATCAATTTAATCATTTACTAAATAGTAATTATAAGAAAAAATTGAATACTTTTATTTCATAATATTCGGGGTCTCACAATCTCCCCTCCTTATGAAATTTCGTCCCTGAAATTTACGTACCTGGTATTTGAAGAGTTAAATACCTTGCTTTCATTTCAGATTCCATCTTCCCTGTCATCATGATTTCTCCATTGCTTCATCTCCTCAGATTTCGGATATCATTCTAGAATACAAACTTCAAAATAAGGGTTAATTGAACAAATTAACATATCACATAATATCCCGATATTATGACTGACCAACAAAGAAGCTTAGGTAGGACACACTAGTGAAGGATTTACTCATCTCTCCCCTCCTAGCTTCTATTCTCCGATCTCCGCCAGATCATATCCCTAAGCTCGATACCAACCGTGATTTACCCCCCAAAATAGGTCCATTCCATCCAACGATTCTCGAGTCGCCAAATACATGGTACGTAAAACAACTACAACTTTATTACTACAATTGTCGTAAAAATACAACAACACATATGTTGTGAGTTTTGATGCAAATATATACCAACCATGACTGACACCAACTTGATAAAGACGTCACAATATCACCTTACATAAAGGTAAAGTCAATAACATTTAGGAGAACCTCCACAGCTAGAGACCACCTTTCTATTCTCTTGTTACCCTCGCTCGACCCAGCTATACTCTTATTACCTGAAAGGAATTGTGAAGCAAAAGGGTGAGCACAACTAGCTCAGTAAAAAATATCATGACTAAAGATAATTAAATTATCAATAGCCTTCATCAGTAATAAATCAAAGATTTAGAACATATGGTAGATGATAAAACTTTTCAACCATAGTTGCAATGAATTCGAGTAATCCATTGTAAGAGTCAAATAGACCATAAAATCTATTATCTTCTCCATGTTAAAAGTTCACCAACAATATTTTATCCCTGTAACATCAATCAACAATTCCTATCAACAATCACATGTATAACTCATAATCGTAATTGTAGTTCTAAATTCCTTTTTTCATCTAGGACAAAGATAATTTTCATCACCTGAAACATCAAAGATCATGGTTATACTAAATCATAGTTCATGTTCATAATCATACTAATAAATTTATCTTTGCACTACGGGCCAAAGATATTCATCAACAAGTCATCTTTGCACTAGAGGCCAAAGATATTCAACAACAGTCATCTTCAGCACTACGGGCCAAAGATATTCATCAATAATTCATCTTCAGCACCGCAGCCAAAGATATTCCTCAACAGCTCATATTTGCACTACAAAGCCAAATATATTCATCAACACCTTCATATTTCATACATAAAAGCCAAATATATTAATATCTCAAAAAAATATATAATTATTTCGAATTTATATAAACAATAATTATAACCATGTTGATCAATTCACCTTTGCACTTAAGCTAAAGATATTCAATTATAAATTCAATGGTTATGATCATACCAATCAACAATTCAACTTTGCACTACTAGCCAAAGAGAACTCATTGTCATGATCATACCAAAAATCTACCCATCTTTACACTCAAGTCAAAGAGAAATATCATCATTAAGGTTATAGAAATGTTATATATGATAATAAAATCAATATAATCAAAATATCTATATTTAATCTCAAGAGTAATATTCATAAATCAACTATAATTTGGTTAGAAAAAGAAACCAATTTTTGTCGTGAATAAGAACTCATGAATAAGAACTCGTCGTGAATAAGAACTCGTAAATAAGTAAATCGTGAATAAGAATCTCGTAAAGAATCATGAATAAGAATCTCATGAATAAGAACCCGACATGAAAAATTTCCAAATTTGATAAAAAGTTCAAACCAATATTTCAACATAATGATATCAAGAAATAATATCACTTACGAAGAAAATAACATCCCTTTCAATCCCTTAAAATCCCCTACACCTTACCTCAAAAGAGCACTACTCGACCGAATAACATTTGAACGAACTTGCACCGTGATATAGCAACACTCAAGATATCAAAATACTCACAAGAATACACTGATAATATAGAGAGAAATAGAGAAAACTTAGCTTCTTAGGGTGTGATTTTCAATTCTAACCCAAGACCCTATTTATAGAAAATGCTTATTACACCAAAGTAGAAAATTTAATAAAATATTATTATATTTATATAAATTTCCTACGTACACCAAGAATCTGAATTCATCATGCATTCAACACCAGTGGGGCCCACCAAAAATATAAACAATGTTTTTCTTAATAAAAATTATTAAAACTTCAAAATCAATTATTCAGGAACTTCAATAATTCATAATAAATAGTCATTTTATCAGAAAATTCGAATCTCACATTTTTTTTATAGGAAATTCAATTCTCTACAACTTTGCAGAATAAAGTTTTTCCAAATTCCAAACAAAAATTGACCGAAATCCACATACGGACGATTTTACAGGCTATAATCAAATTTTAGTCAAGAAATGGGGTTCACCGACACACAAAATATCTGTTAATCATTTAATGCAACAAAAATACTCTTCCTCCTCATATACTCATATATCACACATTCATTGTAAAAATATCATCATTATTATATTATAATAATATAATAAAATATTATTTTATCAGAAAAGATAAAATATCAATTTTCAACAATTGTCACTTTAAAAATTTTCTTCATCTATATCCACAAAAAATAAATATTTTCCTCATCATATAAATTAATAATTAATTATTCATAAATAATATTATGTAATCACAATATCGACAACCGCATACGCTTCCCTGAAAGCAGGGGCTTTCCAATAAGAATTTCTCCATCTTTAAGCAATTTGATTAAAGTGACCAAACCTCTTCTTAGATGTAACTTTCTAGACATTGCCAATAATGTTTTCTAATAAAATTATTCGATAATATGAATTATTGTTTCGATAATGGAAAATATCGTAGTAAAGGACAATTATCAAAACAACTCAGAATATAAAATATCAACGCAAAGAATTATCAAATCAAAATAAAATATTGAATAAGAATTATTGTAACAATTATTGAGTAGGCCTTCTTACGTAAGAATCAATAATTGGTGCAATACTGCAGCTTCTTTAGTCTTAACCACGCATATTATCAGATTTTTAACCACCGGGTATTCCAACAAAGTACAATTCAGAATAACTACGCCGTTATTTATAAAAACTCCTTTTGTCGCTTTTCTTCATCCGACAGCTTATTTTGTTATGGGGCCCACAAATGGTTGCGTAGTCCGTATTTTAATATTCTCCCACGTAAAGAATATTCCACGACCAAACGAATATTCCCCGACAACAATGAGTATTATAACCACTTGCTTATTTTAAAAAAAAATTCATACATCACCCTTAACTTTAAACTTTTATCAATTTAACCATTTACTAAATTGTAATTATAAGAAAAAATTGAATACTTTTATTTCATAATATTCGGGGTCTCACAATGTAAGTATCTGCAGCATGTAATTCTTGCTCAGAGAGGAATACGCTTTCCACTTTTCCATAAGCAATTCGACAGAATCAAATATAGAAAGTCGACCATTTAGTTCAACTTTGCCCCCATCATCATGTCTCAATACTCAATTAGCCTTTGTCAAGACTTCGTCCAGAAATAGTCTTAAACAAACGTAGATATCTCATCGAAACTGTATACCTCACATATCGACCCCTCGACATAAGCTCTATTCTTCATTTTCCTCTTAAGGTTACCCATCACCCTCTCGAAAGGTTATATCCATATTTATTGAACTGGACCCCCAACACGAGCTTCATAGGGAAGATGATTTTGTAAATGCTCCATGGAGTCAAAAAAACCAGGTGAGAATATTTTCTTAAGCTTACACATGATCCCAATAATGTTCTTCTCAAGTACGGACATGACCTTCTCATTTAATATTTTTGAAAATAAGTCTCTGAAGAACCGACTAAGATCCGTCAAAGCATCCCATATAGGTTTATCAAAAAGATCCCGAAATGCAATAGGCATGAGTCTCTCCATGAACACATGACAATCTTGACTCTTCATCCCTTGCAATTTCCCACCCGTAACACACCTTGAAGTTTAGCGCATATCCATTTGCTAGTTTAAGAGACTTAACCCATCAACATATCTTCAACTTACTTTTTGGACAATGTGTTCGTTGCATGCGGTTTGACCATCTTACCATTAGGAGATTCATAAAGTTCTAATTTAGGATGCTTACAAATATCTTTCATGTCCAACTGTGCCTTATCATTATCTTTTGTCTTCCCCGTAACACTCACCATGGTGTTAAACACATTGTCGAAAACATTCTTCTCAATATGCATCACATCTAGATTATGACGAATCAAATTTGTAGACCAATAAGGCAGTTCCCAAAAGATGCTTCTCCGAACCCAATTATGAGACTTGCTAAACCCATTGATTATGTTTGCGAAATCAATCTTACCGAATGTGATGAGCGTCAATCTTATCACACGGCCTCTCATCTCCATCCTCGACAATCGCAGTGAAGGCATATCATTATTTACTTTCTCTATCCTGAAGTGTTCTCTATTTCTTTGAAACGGGCGATTTAGCGGCAAGAAAAAACGATGACAATCGAACCAGCAATGTGAGACCCCGAATTTTATGAAATAAAAGTATTCAATTCTTCTATTTTGGTAAATAGTTAAATTGATAAAAGTTTAAAGTTAAGGGTAATATGTGAATATATTTTTTTTTGCAAAGTAAGTTAAGTTGATATAAAATATTCGTTGTGTTTCGAGAATATTCTTTTTGTTTGGGAATATCCGTGACGACGCAGACAATCATTTCATGGACCCCACAACGGAATTATCATCGGTTGCCGAGAAAATGACAAAATTATTTTTATTAAAATAACAAATGGAAGTTTTACTGTTAACTGTTAAAACACCCTTGTTAAAATAAAGATAATACGCTGTGGTGCAGCATAAGTAATACATGATTGATTATTGATGTTTACGTGAGAAGTCACTCAGCTTTTGTTTTATTAGTATTATTAATGTAATAAAATGTAAAATCTTTTTATATAAAATAGAATACTTTTATAAAGTTATTTATTTTATTGATAATAATTAGAATATATTATATTTTATTATACATAGTATTTGCATAGTGCTTGCATAGTGTTTGATAGTAAAATCTTTTTATATAAAATAGAATACTTTTATAAAGTTATTTGTTTTATTAGACAATAATTAGAATATATTATATTTTATTATGCATAGTATTTGATAAGTTTTGCATAGTAAAATCTTTTTATATAAAATGTAATACTTTTATAAAGTTATTTATTTTATTGTATAATAATTAGAATATATTATATTTTATTATGCATAGTATTTGCATAAGGTTTTGATAGTGTTTGCATAGTAAAATCTTTTATATAAAATGTAATACTTTTATAAAGTTATTCGCTTTATTAGATTATAAATAGAATATATTATATTTTATTTAAAAGATTTTACTTTAAATATGGACTGCTCAATTAAAGTAAATCAATCTGGACCGCTCATGAATTAGTTACTATGCGCATTCATTCTTCATAAATAGAAGCTCATTCCTTCATTATTTCTTACTTAATTCACCAAACTCTGTAGAGAGAAACTATAGAGAGTTCTTCTTCTATAATCTTGAGCGTATTTCTTTAGAGAGTTTAAGAAAGCTTTGAGCGTAGTGTAAGTTTTCTTCGAGTATATCCTCGCCATACCAGTCAGAATACTATTCTTTTACGGTAGGGGATATTATTTGTTGTACTCGTAAGGGATATTATTTGTTGTACTCGTTAGGGGTATTCCTTCTTTCTTATTGGTGAAATTATTTTGTTATTCCATTCTTTATTATTCTGTTGGAATAACTTGTATACGCGGGATACCCTATACTTGCTGAAATTCTTCTGTTATTCCATTATTTATTATTCTGTTGGAACATCATGTTCAGGCGCTTACGCCGACCGGTTCCGCTTTTATTATTCTCATTAGAATATCGCGTTATGCGGTGCGTATTACGCTTTGATTCGGTTCTATTATTTATTATTCTATTGGAAATAACATGTATGTGCAGTCTATCGCACGCATGGTGAATCCTCCTGTTATCCCATTCTTTATTATTTTGTTGGAATAACCTGTCTATGTGGATTACCACATGCATGGTGAATGATCCTTTGTATTCATTCCTTATTAAATTGTGAAAATGATCTGTCTAAGTGGATTACCGCATGACGGCAAAAATCCATGTGCAGTTTCATATATTCTATTATACTCAGTTGGTTAAAGTTTTGGCTTCTATACTCCATGAAATTAGTGGAATATCATTGATATTTGCGCTTCATCCAGTATCTTTTCATGAAAATATTCTTCTGAGCATTCTTGAATTTTACTCTACAAAGAAGTATTATGTTGACAATTTGGACGTTATTGGTTCCTGGATAAATTAATTCTTGAACTTGTTTTATTGAATTCTTATATCATTGTCATCATCCTCATGCTTATATTGTGTTGAAAGTCATCTTTGGCCATAGTGCATATATGGACTTGGTATGATTACACCAGGATTATTCTTATAATCATGACCGTAATGTTACAAATGATGTGGAAAAGTCCTCATCGTCCGTAGTGGCATTGATGAAATGCTTTTGGTATGATTATGGCTATGGATTCTCTTCGGCCAAGGGTGCAAAGATGAATTGTTTTATGGCATGATCATGACCCTTGATAAAAACACGATTATCTTTAGCCCGTAGTGCATGGATAATTCGTGGTCGTGATATTAACGAATATCCTTAGTCGTAGTGCATGGATAATTCAGTGATATGGATTGATTATCGAGCTGAGTCTCAGCGATGAAATATAAATTCATGGATGTGATATTAACGAATATCCTTAGCCGTAGTGCAGGGGTGATTCAATGATGTGGATTATTTATTAAGCTGAGTCTCAGCGATAAAATATTTATTATGCACTTTTAATTCGTAGAAGATAGTAGATATCATGCTCTACTTGACTCTTCTAAAATACAGTTGTATGTCTTTGCCATGTAGTGCAAAGATGAATTATTAATGAATATCTTTGGCCGTAGAGCAAAGATGAATTTATTAGTATGACTATGAGCAGGAATTCTGATTTGGTATAACCATGATTTTTGATGTTTCAGGTGAAAATAGGTGATGAAAATTATCTTCATCCCAGTTACTTAAGAGAAATTTAGAACCATAATTATGATTATGAGTTATTCATATGATTGTGGATGTGAACCTGCTGATTTATTTTACATGGATAAAACATTATTGGTGGACTTTTAACATAGAGAATATAATAGACTTTATGGTCTATTTGACTCTTCTAATGGATTGCTCCGTTTCGTTGCAACTATGGTTGAAAAGTTTTATCATCTACCATATGTTCTAAATCTCGATTTATTATTGATGAAAGCTATTGATAATTTAATTATCTTTAGTCTTGATATTCTTTACTGGGCTAGTTGTGCTCACCCTTTCTGCTTCACAATTCTTTTCGTAATAAAAGTGTTGTCGTAAGAGTGTCATTTGGGTCGAAATGGGATAACAGGGGAATAGAATCAAGTGGTCTCTAGTCATGGAGGTTCTCCCTAAACAAAGATAGAAAAGTTTGTTGTATTCTATACATCATTTAGTAGTTATATTTGGTGAATTAAATAGGGTGAGGCGAACCCAACTTTGGAAGGGTGTTTTGCCACTATCATACAAGATGTCTAAAGACATACAACCTCGTGTTATCATAAGACAGGGTTGTGCGCATCCACTTGCTGAGTATATCTACGGGCACTACCTATATGATCTTGGAGTTATATGTCAAGAGAAGATTCACCATTGGAAAGAAGATGATAGTAATCTTCTCTTTTTTCTTTGGAGTCTATTGGGTCAACCAAGGATAATTCTGTGGACATATGATATCTATTAAACCTAGACGCATGGTCTCCCATGTACGAAGGTTTCCTTGAGCACTTTCCAAAGATTTTAATTTCTAAAAACAGCTTTTTGACTATACTTTTATGTAAAGTACCATTGTAAGGTTGTGGTCGAGGCACCATGAGAGTTACATACATTTGTATTAAAACTCATAGATTAATCGTGGTCGATATCTATACTGACAGCTTCAACAGTTATATAAATGAAGTTATATTTGAATTTTGTACCATGTATCTGGCGACTCGGAATGGGCGATGTATACCTATTTTTGGGGGCGTCACAAGCAAGGCTTTTAACCTTTTGATAGATTGAATGACTTTGTATGCTCCATGTAATACGGACGAGTCAACTTCCTGTGTGTACTCTATCCAGTTAAAATACCATAAGCCGGGAAGTACTCACTTATAGTTCACATAACCATTGTCCTAAGGTTGAATTTTATTTTCGTGGAAACATCCCAAGTCTGTACTCCATCCTCCCACAATACCTTCAACTCATTTATAAGAGGTCTCAAGTAAAAATCTAAGTTCTTTACAGGACTCTTAGGACCAGTAACCACGAGTGAAAGAAACAAGTATGGTTATTTTATACACATCCAAGGAGGCAACTTATACGGAGTAACAATCAAAGGCCAACATGAGTACAGAACAGCTGAGTGGCCGAATGGGTTGAAACCATCGGTGAACAATCTAAGCCTCACATTTCTAGATTCCAATGCAAACCCAGGATGTGCTAAGTTGAAATCCTTCCAAGCCTGCCCATCTGCGGAATGGTTTAGTTCTCCATCTTTAGCTGGAAATTTCACATACCAACTCATATGTTTAGCTTTTCTTAAAGACATGTACAATTTTTATAGCCGATGTGTAATTAAAAAATACCTTACAAATTTAAAAGGTATATTTGAAATTTTTTTCGTCACACCCTCTTTATTAGGCCTGAACCGATCATGACTGCAAGACGTGCACATTTTCATCTGTTCATTTTCTTTATAAAATAACATGCAATCATTCGTACATGCATCGATCTTTTGGTATCCAAGACCCAACTTCTTCACCATTTTCTTACAATAGTAATAGTTATCGGGTAATTTCTCACTGTCAAGCAACATACTCTTAATCGCATGCGGTCGTTGAATTTTAATAATGCGGTGTGAAAGGTCGCAAGAAACCAGTGCGCCAACACTTCACGTCAATTTTTTAGGCTACAAAATTATACAAGCGACCACTTAGCGATAATTTGATTTACTTGGTTTACAAGTTGAAGTTTTTAGTGCATGAGTTCTAACATTTTAAATGATATAATGATATTTTTTATTAGTTTAGATCTCGAGAAAATAATACTAACAAAATAGTGTGATGAATTTAAACACTTACTTACTAGTGAAAAAAAATTGTTTCCATCATTTAAGCGTCCAATATTAGTGTTGTAGTAACTAAATTTAGAAGCAATTATGAAAAATAAAAATAAAAACAGTATTATTTTTTAAGTAAAACTGCCAGACAATTTTAATAAAAGTAAACAATATTAAAGATTTTCTATCAATCGATACCAAAATACAACAAAACAAGTACCGAGTCGTTTTCGTTGGTCCTGAGTCAACTCAGTATCTAATGATGGATTTTTTTTGGTGACTTAGCAGCTCAAATTATTTTATTTTATTTTTCTATTTTTGTGTGTCATATAGTCATTTACAATAACTTCTCAAATTCATTATCTTATAATGACTTTTCAAATTCATAAACTAAATAGGGAGTAGTATATTGTAGCAATTTCCCCCTTATTTCTCTTAAAATTACTCGAGTTGGATTAGTCATGGTTTATTCAATGCAACATGGTCCCTCAAGACCAAAACCACTCTATTTATTGTCCCGGAGACTTGTATTAAGATTTAGAAACCAACTTGGTGACTAAGGCTGTAAACGAGTCAAACCGGAGCGAACAGAGAGTTATTCAAATTCAACTCAAAATGATAAATTCGTACTCGAATTCGGCTCGAATTCGAATTATATTTGAACAATTCTACTCAGATTCGACTCGACTCGAATATTTAGTACTCGAATTCGATCCGACTCGACTCGAATATTTATTCAAACTACTCGCGAGCTTTAAATTCAAGCTCAAATTTGAGTCTCCATATAATAACTAGTTTTATAATAAATATAATTATAAATTGAATTTCTTATTTTACTTAAAAATGAGAAAATATATTTATTATTACACTTTACAAATAAAAAATCACAATTAAAATTAAAAACAAAATAAAATAATAACTAATTATCCTAATTTGATTTAAATTTGTATATATTATAAGAGAATGTATCGAACATCTAATCTAATATGTATTAACCGAGTATGTATCAATCACAATCAAAATTCGAATAGTTTGAATCTTAAATGAGTCGAGTATAACATTGCTCGATTCTACTCATATTTTTATTCAAATATTTTTAATGCTCGATTTGGATCATATTATTAACGAATCCGAGTCTCGCCGTATTTTTTTTCGAGTCGAGCCCAATCGAGTCCTAATCAGGTTGGCTCGCTTACAACCTTATTGGTGACTAGGCGAGGAGAAGAAGGTGTGATATAATTGTCCTATAATAGGAATATTAAGAGCTACAATAAGTGCACAATAAATTCAAGAGTACCTCCGACTAGGGGTGTTCATTTGATTCTAGTATTTTTAGTTTTTCTTTTTCGAATCCTGGATCGAACCTAGTTGGTTCTTGTATAAAAAAAGAATCGTCCATTCGATACAAAAAAAAGCATAGATATACCGGATTTTTCTGATTACGATTTTGCTCAATATTTTATATAGTTCTAAGAAAATCAACCCAACTAAGATATACCTGGTTTTTAAAAATTTTTATTATTATTAATAATTTATTAAAATAATAATAATAAAATAATGATTATAATAATAAAAAAATAATAATAATATTAATAAAAATAAAATAATGATTATAATAATAAAAATAATAATAATAATAATAAAACGATAATAATATAATAATAATAAAATAATAATAAAAATAATAAAAATAATTATTATATTAATTTTCTAGAAAACCGATACCTAACCTCAGATCATAGTTTCTAAGATATCTCTGGGGTCCAACCTGCCCCTTTGATTGGTATCAATATTTGGCCTATTTTGGTACCGGTTCGGTTCGGGCCGGTTTTTACAGGATGAACACCCCTACCTCTGACAATTTTAGGGGGACAAAATAATAATAGGATAAATCTTGGGGAAACAAGCAAAAATTTCAAACAATGCCCTAATAAAACTATCAAACAAATATTCTTTTTGGTTTTATGTAATTTTTTCGATACAAAACCTATATAAGAAGTTATATTTGAGACTTTTTGTGAGACCATAGTTTTATTCACCATAATAAATGCATTTTACAAAAATATCCCCTTTTTTTCCCACCAACTTTTGTAATGTATTTTATGATATTTTAGGACGCCTCTTTTAATGAAAAATCAGACATATTATTTTGTTATTTATTGTAATGTCGTTTTTATTTGTGGTATCAACAGGGAAGGATTGAGTTAATTAACTCGATGCATGTCGATGAGTTTATTTCTTCCATTATGAGAAGTTTGTCTGATTAGTTCTTGAAATTGTAATAATGATAATGTAGTTGATTATAAAATTATATTGTACTACTATTTGTTAAAAAGTGGGGCTTTCAAGATTTTTTTAACTTTGATGCATAATTTTATAGATTGCATTGCATAAAAATAATAAAACTAAATTATTAAACTTAATTATTTTAGTTTCCAATTTGGGAGGCGAGGTGAATTACTTATGATTAAAAATAGGGCCCACAATAGATATGTATTTTGAGTATATATAAGACCTTACCTAAACCCACTAGTTTTTAAGTATAAAAATACAAATATATTGTATTTTAAATGAAATTATTTACACAAAACAAAAATACTTTGTATTATATTATGTAGTTATCCTTGTCACCAATGTAGTGTTTCTCTTTTCTCTACTTCATCAACTTTTTTCTATTCTTGTGTTTTTTATTGGTTGTTTTTTTCAAGAATTCTGTTATATATTGCGAGATTTTTTTTGTTTAATTATAATTGCGACGTATATTAATACATGAGATTGAGTAAGATTATAAAATTAATAAATAAATCGTTAAAATATTACCGACCATAATTATCCATATCACTTGCAACTAAAAAAATCAACGTATAAAATGGCAAGCAATCATTTCATTTTTGCTTTTTAATTTTTGAAATTGAAATTAATATTCAAAAATTTGAGAAGCAATATAAATTCAGGACATAAATAAAAATAGAGAATAAATGTGAGATATCTGCATGACCACATATGTAGATATTGAGTGGTGGGAGCACCGGCAGCAGCTAAACTTTGCCTGCAGAATTTTGAGGACTAGGGTCATCAATCTGAAAGGGGACCCAAAGCCATCAAGTCAATATATGGTCGGTAGTGTCAATATCATGAGTGAGGTTAAACTTTTCGGATCCTCAAATCTTTGATCACTTGTTGTCCACGCCAGCGAAATAATGGTCCAACAGTATTCAATTGTTAAGGCATTAAAGAATTCAATTAACAATTATATTTCGTTTTCAAAAAATAAACAGTCTTAAACCACTAGTTCAATAGTATCTTCTTAAATTATCATAAATCACCACAAGTTCACTTAAAAAGTAATACTCTATCCGTCCCAGAATAAAAATCCTGGTAGACTTTTCACGCATATTAAGAAGATGAATAAAATGACAAAATTGCCTATAATAATGTCATTAAATATGGAGAGAGAATTAGAATAAAAAAGTATGAGATATTTAATGCTACGGACATAATAGCAAAAAATGTGTAAAATTTTGGTTATTAAAGGAAAGTGGACATTTAACATGGGACTATCCAAAATAGTAATAAGAACTTTTATCCTGGGACGGAGGGAGTAACTAACTATACTACTGTTAGTAATTTAATTCCTTATATACAAATAAATTTTTTCTATATCTTTCGATATTGTGAAACTAGAGTATTACAATAACCTAATTTCGTGGATTAGCGTAAGCCTTTTTTAAATAAGATGATCATGTCAAACTCATTAAATAACTATATGTTGCCTTAAGATTTGTGATTTAGAAAGAGAAACAAAAAATAATTGTTATTAATATGATTATGGTATGAATTTTACTATATATAACGATAATTTTATGTTGATATTAAATACTGACGAGTGTGAATAAATATGATTGGAGGGAGTAAATAAAGAATTCACATGTTACAATTCTTTTTATCACTCCTTTATTCAAATCGAAAGAATCGTATTATTTGATTTACGTACCGAAAATGATAACATTAATCTTCTCTCTAATAAAGCCCCCGATATCCACATTAACCTTCCCTCTAAATATAGCCCTCGATACCCAGGTTTGTATTTCAATTTGATGTTAATCGCAATCTACATTCGACATAAGAATATCAGTGATCATAAAATTGTTTTCCTTAGCTAATTACTCCAATTAATAAACCTATATTTGTTCCAACCATATCGAGCCATATATATAACAAAGAGACATATATTTATTGAAATATAAAAAGGTTTACACCTGGGGGAAATTCATAATTTAGAGGCTTATTATATGAATAATGTTAGAGACACAAATTATTTTACAAAAATTTTACAAACTGCTGATGTGACATACTCTTTTTATGTGGGACCAAAGATTACATTGAAGCAATTTGTTGATCAATATGCTGAGGGCTGAGGTGGAGTATCCAACATCAACAGTTTATAAAATGTTTGTAGAATAATTTGTGTCTCTAACATTACTCTTATTATATATTCAGCATTCATGTTAAAACATAATAAGAAGATTCCATGTCATGATATTGTTTTAGTTTTTTGAGCTAGAATATGTCAGTTTATTTGTTCAAGATATTTTGGTGTTCAAATGATTTGATTCATAATACGAATTCAGAACAAATATGTGTAGTAATGAAGGGAGATAGGTCCCAGCAGCAAGTAAAAGTTGCAGGCTTTGAGGAGTCTGGTCAATTTTGATGGCCCCAAATATGATCATAGATAGGCTCAACGGTCGGTAGTGTCAATATCATCTGCCGGTCGGTGTGCAAGTGCAATGAACTTGAGAACAAGGGCATCTGAATGTCTTTGCGCATCTCTTTTATATATAGGATAAATAAAAGAAATTTGATATTTTGACAACACTTTTTAATATTTACTCATGAAAAGTGTGGTTATAAATTTATAACGACGGTAAAAATTATAATTCTGTAAATAAACACACCTGGAAAGAGTGAATAGGTGTCTAAACTAAAACGTATTTAACAATTACTAATTTTTAATTTCCTATTTCAGTACTAAAACAGACGGTTGAAACTAGTGTTTTATAGTGTCTGCTTTAGAGCAAACTTTACTTTTCTTATAATGCAGTAAGAAAAAAATAACAATAAGTTCGGGGGGGATATTTTTTTAGTGACATTTCTAGTGACATTTTTTTAAAAAAAAAAAATTTGGTTTTTTTTTTTGTAATACCTCCAAAAAAATGTATAGTATTTATTTCAACTTAAATTTTTATAAAAAATAGTGTTTTAGGTGTAATTTGGATACATACAAGAAACAAGGTTGTACAGACTGTACAAGCCCTGTTTCTTGTATGTATCCAAATTATACCTAAAACAATGTTTTTTATAAAAATTTCAGTTGGAATAAATACTATATATTTTTTGGGAGGTACTACAAAAAAAAAAAATCAAAATTTTTTTTTTAAAAAAAAATGTCACTAAAAAAATGTCCCCCATAGAAGCACTCAAAAAATAATGACAGATGGTGTCTGGATTAGATCAAAATATATTTTAGTTATAATGCAGACAGATGAAACGTGTGTGAGATAATGTCTGGATTAATACACTTTATTCTATCAACAGAAAACTATTATGTGAATGTGTTTAAATGCAAAGTGAGACTCAAACGATCAAACCACAAGAATTAACAAACCACAGACACAAGTATTTTTACGTAGTTCAACCCCTAATCTCTAGTCTAGTGGCCTACCTCCACGTCCAATACCAACTAGTATTGAATACTCTTTTTTATTAAACTTTAGAATTCAATTATTTACAAATAAAAAGAACTCTTTGTTCAAAGTAGCTTCACTGATAGACACCACTGACTCTTTGCACCTTTGCAACCTTTGCACCTCTGCAACATTGAAAGCTTTCTTTGAACAGACCTTACTATTGGTTTTTATATTCTATAATTTTAATGATGACAATATGCATAAGTATATGATTTATTAAATAAGCTAAACTGATTTTGAAATGGGTTGTTGGAAATAATTTATAATAAGTTTAGTATATAATATTTTAATATGTTTATGTATGGTTATATAATAGATTGCATGGATTATATTATGGGTTGATTTCATAATGGGTTATAATTTGTTTCTTTGTATGGTGTCCCATTTCATTTGTTTCACTTAAGATAACCTGGAAGATTGCATTACCTCTTTCTAGCCGAAAGAAGATTTACTGCAGATTGGAGTGTTACTTATTTCTCTAATAGTATATAACTATTACTAAAACAGGTTAGTTTTAATTTGAGGTTGTTAAGGAATTTGATGTCATCTGTTACCGTCCTTTATGGAAACTAATATAGCTGTAAAATATCTTTTATATATCTGTTTTGCTACTATATCTAAATATGTTTTTGCTGTGAAGACCAATTCGAATCTGAATTGGAGTATTTTAATGAGATTGGAATTGGTGTTTAATTAAAATTAAGTAAAAGGTAACAGGTTGATTTCTAAACCTTATCATTGATATTCTATTTCCTTAATATTAGCCCAATTATCTTTTAATTAATATGGTTGGGATATATCTTTCTAATATATATATATATATATATATATATATATATATATATATATATAGGGAGCAGATCCAGTTCGGACTCCCGCATTTTGTTAAAATGCGGACTCTTTTTTTTTGCTTTTTTTTTTAAAACAACTAATTTTTTTAATATTTTATGGAATGGAATTTATTCATAATACAATGTTTTGGTGTGATTTGGATACATATAACAAATATGTATCCAAATCACACCCAAAACATTGTATTATGAATAAATTCCAGTTCCATAAAATATTAAACTTTTTTTGTTAGTTTTAAAAAAATAAAATAAAATTGAGTCCATATTTTAATTAGGTCCGTGAGTCCGGACCTGATCCTTATTCTATATATATATATATATTGCATGCCTAGTAAGCTTTTCAATTAGAGAAGATGAAACACTTGTTTTAACTTTAATTCATTTAGTTTTAGACAAAATATTACATTTACTCTTATCATAGTAGTTTTCGTACCATGTGAAAAATGTAATATTTATCTTTTCTGTGTTAATAAATCGTTTCCATCTATTTATGACTTTCTCACGTTCTTTCTCAGGGTGATTAGCACGGAAAGAGTGACGTTTACTCTTTGTTTTCTTTTGAATTGAAATCATCAGCAAGAGAGTTCCAATCTAGTTTAAATTCTTTTTTAACGACTCTTAATGGCTGATGAGTTTCAAAATCTGACGGACTAGGAGACAAAACTTGTTCTTCCTCTTCATATTCATTAGTGGTATAACAAGGATGACTAGTTTGACAACTATTTAAAACTCCTTTTAATTTAATATCTTGTAGAGTGATATAATTCAGTTTGAATGTATTTTTAATAAATTATCATTGTGTACCACATAACCTATAATTTTAAGCTAGGCAGGTTCTACTTTCAGGCTGACTACTAATGTTGAATAAAATTACCAATCTGTTCTAGATATTTTTCTTTTGAGAGGAGGTACCCAAATTTGAACTTATATTTAAAAAAAATGGAAATAGAATATTCAAAAATTATGGTTGAAATAATTGCAGAAGGGTGGAAAAGTTCCTTCTTGAAGGTGAGGATTGAGTCCTCGATTTGTGCATGTCATCCTTTCGCAGGGCCATGCTAATCTTCTCTATATTGTTCCAATCTTATCAGATGTCCCCAAAGGGAAATGTAATTTAGTGGTTGCATTGAGATATTTAAAGTTCCTTCTTTAAAGTGCTTTGAATTAATTTTGAGATGACAATCTCATGAGCTATTTCTTGTGTTTCTAAGATTATTTGTAAGGGAGTAAAGACTTTCAAGGGGGAAGGTGGACTGAACTAAAATCTCCATCTCTATGATAACTAAAAGCATAGCAGCAAATCGGGATACATACTACTATCTTTTTCTAAATTAGTATATTATTATTGATTTTTAAAAGTTAATTAGGACATTTTCAAACTCAAAATTGATAAAAAAAAAAAAATCAATATCAATTTTGAATTTGAAAATGTCTTGTAAGCAGCACAATCCTAGACTATATTTAGTCTAGAATTTATCTTCAATTTATAACTATATTTGAAACAAGACTAAATCTAAAAACTTATAGTTCATGGACTATAATTTTAATTATATTTAAATGGGAGAGTGAAAAAAGATTGAAACTTTTTTCAATTCATAAATTATTTTAATCTTTTATATTGTATAATTTAAACTACAAAATCACTTATTATGAAATAGAAATAATAACAAATTTTAAGAATTAGTTTGGGGAAGGGGCTGCGCGAACGCAAGCCCCCACTATCACAATGGAAGTCACCAATCTAGGCCATGGGCATGGTATCTGATAAACTTGCCAAGCTGATCATCCTATATCTTCTTCTTTACGCAGCAATAGCAGTCCCATGGTGTGCTGTACCATAACTAACAAGTTGCAGACCATGACTTGTACTGTTTTCTTTGATTTTCTATCTTTTCAATTTGGAAACTGGTCCATCTATGTAAAGGTGAGCTATATTTTCACTTGTTTGAAAAAGTATTAAGAAATCTTCTAGTATTTCAGATTTTTTTATAATAATAAACAAACAAATAAATAAAACTTGAGAACTTAAGGTTGAGATAGTATGCAAAGAAAATTAATTTGTTTTTTCTTCATGGAGAGGATCACACAGTTCATTCCCAATTCTTTAGGATACCACCGAGGGGACAACTTAAAACTTGCTATGTATTAGTATTTTATTGAATGTGGGACTCTTCCGTTCCAATAGTTTTTTCTTAATCCTCTTTTGGAGGCCAGCAAGCCTATTTACTAACAGAATTAAGTTACGTAGTTTTTAGCGTGTGCCACTAATGGGCTAAAACCATACATTTGCCGCACCCCAGCAAATTTTTAATAATTAAGATTTTGGTGAGGGCTGCGCGAACGCAAGCCCCCTCTGTCACAAATTATGATGTAGGCTCCACCACTTGGGTAGACCTTAGGCGAGCACCCCTCCTGAGTGCAATGGAGGTCACCAACCTAGGCCATGGGCCTTGTTGATCACCCATTGACCCCATCCAGGTAAGTATGTTTTATTGTTGATATTATATCCATATTTATAGAATTTTCACTTGACCGGGTGCTTCGGTTTCGCGCGCAACCAATGTGGGACTTAACACATAGAGCTAGCTAGCTTTGGTAGTTTATGAACTTAACAAGTTGATCTTCAAATCTTCATTGTTTGTTAACTATTCAATGGCGAATTTATAAACAAATGAGAAAAATTTGTCAAAAAGCATATAAATTGATATGTGCTCATCTTTATTATCATGTTAATATGAACTCTCTCTCACTCAACTTTGAACTCTAAATAACTATACATTGAAAATATAAGGAAACATATCATGAATAATTAAATAATAAATAATATTAACAAATATATGATATATATTATAAAACATATTAACGATTAAACTTAGGAGGGTGTATTCAATTAAGACTTTTAAATACTTTTAAAATTTGGTTGTCCTAATGAAGCTCATATGAATGCAGTAACTAGGGTCCTTTGATATTTAAAGTTCTCTCGTGGGGAAGGACAGATGTTCACAAAAAATGGTCATTTGAACGTTGATGGATACACATATACAGATTGGGTTGAAAATATTTCAGATAGGAAGTCGACTTTAGGCTACTTCACTTTGTAGGAGGTAGTCTCGTTACTTGGAGGAGCAAGAAACAAAAAGTTGTTGCATTATTCAGAAGCAGAGTTTCGAGGTATGGCTAAGGGTGTGTGTGAACTTCTTTGGCTGAGAAGGCTATTGATGGAAATAAGCTTTGCTCCCGGCTCAGAAATGAACTTGTTCTGCGACAATAAAGCAGCCATTGACATCTCTCATAACCCTATCCAACATGATCAGACTAAACACGTTGAGGTCGATTGACACTTCATTGAACAAAATCTTGAAGAGAAAATTATTCGGTTTCCATTCGTCAAGACAGAAAACCAACTAGCGGATGTACTCACGACAAGCCGTATCCAGTAGAAATTTTTACATCTCACTCAGCAAGTTAGGCCTTAGAGACATCTATGCACCAACTTGAGAGGGAGTGTTGGCGTGAGCTGTCATACAAGGATCAAATTATGTAAAATCCCTCAGATTAAAGGGTCAACCATAATTATAGCCTTAGATCATGTATGTCTTAAAATATTTTCCCGTGTATTTATATATACTCTGGTACTCTGCTATTGCAAATGATTGAAATATAGAAACTTTTGATAATATATATAATAACCTATTCTTGCCAATAAGATCTAAATCGTATGGTTAAGACTGATGTCATATGACTTCTAAAATTATTTCTTGAGAATTTTTTTTTTTCTTTATACGACTCTTAATTGATTATTATAATTTATTACATTCTCAAATCGGGGTTTCAAAAAAAATGCCTCCTCCAAAGGGGAAAAAAGCTTTAATATACCCATTCAGTAGTTGGATGAATATTTAAGCTCAAAACGAATGATGCTTTTACAATTACTCGTTAACAAGATATTGTCAGTTTTGAATTTTTCTTGCCGTATTTAAATGCCTCATGCCAAAACATAATATCCAAATCAAAGACGGATACAGAATTATCATGCTGCGTTTTAACTATGAGGCTTAAAGTTTTAAGTTTAAAGTGCATGAACATCAAGATGCACAGTTTACCTAGTAATCGGCATGACTTGTATAGTCAGCAGCAGGGCTGATATTTGTTGTTCCACCAAAAAACTCCACCAGTTCAATTTATTGATGTTTGAACCAAAACATTCTACATTCGACCCCCTTGAGCTATCATTTTTTTCAACGGTTGGTGGTACCAGCCTTTAAACCAGATACCTAGCTCTGCATAGAATTTAACTTCAAAATAGCTCCTTAAGCCATTAGACCCTTAGGCCTTGATATATAACTCCAGTAAAAAAAGCAAGGTTATTGCACAATATGCCTCATTTAAGGACCTCGAGCCAACTGAAACAAGATAGGAATAATAGCCTAAGTGTATTTCAATAGGTTTTAACATAAACACAATCCCATTACACAATCGAAAGTGCGCAAGAACCTCTAAACTACTAGCAGTATTACAAAAAATATAATTTAACATAACATGATGAAGCTAGATTATAGTCCCTAGCTAGACAGATGAGAAAATAGGGAGGGGAAGAAGAATGTAGATTGGAAAATTATTTAATTTCATTGATACCTCATTCTGTTACAATCATAAATATATAAAGGACAATCATTGCATAGAAAACTAGAGAATGGATCCTAGCCATACATCTGTTTTATTCCCTACTAGCACACCTGGATAGAAAAGTAAAACTAACAAAACTGCCTAAATGTCATAACTACCGTCGGCCCTTAGCTTTTCCTTTCCTGCCCCTACAGTAGTCCTGCATCCATATAGGATCTTTGATGGTTCTCCTTAATTTCCTTAGGCCATTGGGCATGATAATGTCATCAGGCTCTCTTTTTTCTAATTCAATCTCTTTGTTTATCTCCTCTTCCAGCTAGCCCTGTGCTGCATTTGTGACAATATCCTCAACAGTGGATGTTCCTCATCCGTGATCCTGTCCTTATCCCTGTTTGTTTGATCCGCAGTTGCTTGAATTTGAGTGTTAACATTAGTCAACAATTGCTGGTTTGTTCCTTAAGTTTACATGATCATAGTGCTGCCCATCTGAATTGTTGTCCTGCATAGCCTGGTTGGTAACACATAATTCAACAACAAAAAGGTTAAATTATCTAAATGCATTGAACATAGATTCAATGATCTTCAAATTTCACCTGAGGCTTCGTTTGTCCCTCTTATCACATTGCTGCTATTAGGTGAGACAAGGCTGTCCACAAAAGTCAACCCAACTCGAAACCAAGATGGAATTCCAAGAACCGCCATATCTAGTGATGTTTCATCTTCCAACTTGTAAACCACCACTTTTTTCCTATCTTTGGCCAGTAAAACTTTCACATCCCCAAATAAATGTATAGGCCAAGTACAAGACAAATCATTATAAGAATATGAAATTTTAGGCCAAATAAAAGACAAATCACTATAAGAAAATGAAATTTTGGTCCAAGATTCCTCCACACCATACTTCTTCATCACCCAAACTTCATTTTGGCCATAAATTGTACAATAAATTAGACAAAGACACTCTCCAACAACCCCAAGTTCATGCAATAATAAGTTATAATTAAAAACCCCACTCGGCAGTGCCACCTCCAAAAATTCCTCAGTAGCTAACCAATGAAGTGAACCTTTCAAAAAAATCCCAGAAGCAGGACATTTCACGGAATGATCATAAGGGGAATTTTTAACCCTCCTCCAAGTATTTCTTTTTAGCATATAAACATTAACAAACACAGTTGTGCAATCGGGCTCATCTTCATAATCATTACCACAATAAGAAATTGTAACAACTTTGTAATCATCACTTGACGCATCAAACGCAAACCCATACATGATATAATAAACACCACGAGGATCGAGGTCATAAGGCGAAACCTGCAATTTCCTGGCCTCCAAAGTTGTGGGATTGAGCAGAAACTTTACACATTCTTCATCAGCGACTAAAATTAAGCCATTACAAGAACCTAGAATCTCCGACCAATTACCTGGGTATTCAAAATTTAGCTTTGTTGCAGACCCAGAAAGATCTCCGCTGTTACTATCGAATTCGACGGCGTAAGGGGCGCCGGAATAGGGATTCCATTCATCGGAAATGAGAAGGAGTTTTTCATGGAGGTGGGTTTTTTTGGTGAGATGAGCTTTGATAAATTGAGGGTCGGAAATTAGAGAACGCCATGGCTTGGATACGCACTTGCAGCAGCCGAGAGATTTGGCGGGGAGAAGAGAAAGTATTTCAGTGACGATCTCTTGGGGTAGTAGAAGAAGGTCTATCCTATTCGAAGACGACATTGAAATAGCAAATGCTCGACGGCGGACGCCCGTTTGGTTTGTTTAATCTAATATAGTATGCTAGTTGTGTCCCGTGGGCTCCGGCACTACACGGACGCACTACACGGACGGTGAGATTTATCCCAACTTTGGACGATTCCTATAATTTATTAGGATGAACGAAAAAATTTAAAATCAGTTATATTTTATTAGATAGATATAATGAACGGAATTGTTATTTCACAACTAAAAACTTAGATATTTTTATAAATTTTCTCAAAAATATGAATGAAATTTATTTAGAAAATAGATATTTTCACATATTAAAATGATATTTTTCCACGAATTTCTCTCACATAGAGATGGGACTCACTCACTATTTATGTGAGAATGATCATGTAGAAATATCATTTGAACATGTGAAAATATAATTTCCTTTTATTTATTATTTATGTTTGAGAGAATTTGGGAAATTATAATTTTTATTTATGAAAATATAAATTTTTTATATTTATTATCAAACCTACAAACCTAAAAATTAGGGTACAATTTGTTTTGCGAATATTCGGTGGGTTTAAAGGACGAGATTAATTTTTACACGTGTTTTAAAACTCGGACCAGATCGGTGGTCGGATCAGTAAAAGTCAGAATCGGTCCGCCTTCCGGTTCGATTTGGACTAATGACCCAATTTTGATCAAAACCCGAGTTGACTTGTTGACTACCGGTCCAACCGGTAAACCCGGTTATTTGACCCAATTTTTAATTTTTTGGTTGTCTTTGAGGTTGATTTGATCTCCCGGGGTTTCGCCGGCATTGGTTTGATCTTCTGAGGTTGGATTGAATCTCCCGGGGTTGTCTCCAGGATTGAATTTGATCTCCCGGGTGTCACCGGGGTTGAATTTGATGATGTTGACTTCCACGGTTGTCTCTGGAAGATGAAAGACGATTCTGCCCTCCTGCATAGTTAGTAACATAAATGTAAAATTTCGAGTGTCTACACTTATCTGGGTAAATAGAGAAAAAAAAGGATAAAAAAATAAATAAATACCTTCTCTCTCCTCTCCCTTCCCATTCTCCATGTATATTCTTCTTCCCTCTCAGCATCATCATTATATTTTTGAGGATCCAAAGCTTAGAGTATTAACAATAGTTTCCCTAATTAACTATCTATCCCCAATTTTGAAGAATGGATCAACAAATCATTATTCAACAGCTTTCTTATCCTTATTTGACTCTCTATTTTAATCCCTATATAGGATTTTATTCCCCAAAGTGAGGGAGTCAAAAGATCATTATCTATATATACAAAATGACATTTCACACCCTCATTTAAGTAGACAATTCATCAATCATACACATCTTGACATTTTTTTACTACTTTATTTTCAAATTATAAACTTAATATTGACTTATATTTTAAAAATTAATTTCAAACGTATTCAAATTTAAAACTGATATAAATTTATTTAATTTATGTCAATATAATTATAAATATTATAAAATAATAATAATTATTAAATTTATTATTTTCAAAATTTAAATGAATCATATTAAATTTAAAAATATCACAAATTAACTTTTAAAAGGTAATATTAATCTTATGTACATTTGCAACTACAATCCATTCAATACTCACTTCATAAATTACTTCAAATTTAAAATAAAATAAAATTATTTTACGTTGAAATATAATTGATAAATTATACTCTCTCTTTTATAAATTATAAGATTATTATTAATTTGATATTTTGACTATTGAAAATTTTAACTTTTAAATTAAGGAATCAATATAAGGAACATGTTGGGTACATAGTGAAAAAATTAAATCTCTATTTTGCAAATGACCTAATAACACTGCAGAGTAGGAATAAAGATAAGAAAACTATTGTGAATGAATGCTTCTTGGGACGTGATTAACAATCGACATCTCCAAATCCTCAAATCTCCATCTCTGTATAAATCAACCTATACCCTGTTGGATATTTTTTGCTATAAAAATCCTATTTATCTATTTATTTAATATTTAGTTATTTATGTTAGACATTAATTTATTAATAAAAGCACATCATTTATTATTCATTAAATGATTATTTAGTTTGTTTATATATATCTCCATATTATATATGTTATAGTTTATGTGTATAAATAAATGTTATACACAGAAGATATAAATCATATATAATATATAAATAAAGAAATAATGGTTTATAATCTGGGATAATTCGGAGATATTATCATGTAGGTTGTAGTACTTTAACAGAGTTGATTTATCTTAATTATGGAAGTTGTAATTCTAATTAAAGTACTAGTGCATTAACAGTGTGCATTAAACGGATCATGTGATAATATTTTATTTATAAAATATTTTCACATAAATACTAATTTGTAAAATTTCTTAATTTTGAAATAATAGTGGACTTAATATTGTTATATATATTAATTTGATGTCCCAATGAGTGAGATTACATCATGTTAATTAATACCTCAGACCTCAGACTGTCGATTAATATATTTAATTAATATTACGGACATTACATTTTGTCAAAACATCTATAAGATTTTTAATAAGATAATTTATCATTGATTATAGAATCTTGGCCGAGTCTTTTAATATTTATTATTAAAAGGATTGATTAAATTGTTAAATCAATTTGTGATCAAATAGAGATAAATTATGGACTTATGAAATTAGTTTAAATGTATCAGAATTATATTAATTGAGTCTGAAATATTTGTGTACATTTATAGAGGAAATATTTATAGTTTATTAGTAAATGACTTATTTAATTAATTCCTGGACTGAAGTGAAATTACAATTATTTAGTGGAATTAATTGTAATTAATATTTTTTTTGAATATTATTAATAGATAATAATATCTAGATTAGGATCTCATTCCTAGCCTAATATGGACCAAATTCATAAGAGAGAGTAAGGATCAATGTTATTATATATATCAATGATAAAAAACGTATTGGGAAACTTTTCTATAAGAAGAAAAAATAAAATTTACGTATTCTCTCTTTCAAAAACAAAGTTACGATTTTTTTTAGAAGGGTGCTTTGGAGACCACATTCCAGGTTCAGCAGAAGGTCATATGAAAGAAGATCTTGAGAGGAGACCACACTCTAGATTCAGGTCATATAAAAGAAGATCTTGAGGATATAAGTGACTATACGAAGATTCAAAACGTGATAATTCAACCAAGCACTAGGTAACAATTTCGTACTTTAGATATATTGTATATATATTTGTTGTTCCGTATAAAACCATAAAGATGATCCTCGTTTTATTTAATATTTTTTAAAACCTATTTTCGGAAATTTTTTCCTTCAATATCATCCCTCTCTCACTATCAGAGTTTTTTTAAAACCCTATCTCTATCTTTCTGCTTCTGCGATTCTTTCATTTGGGATTATTTTAAATTTTCAAAAACCAATTTTGCATGGTGTGGTTGGGTAATAAGGTTTCTGTGCGGAAGTTTGTGGTATTGTTGGGAGGAATGGTGATTGGTTCAGCAATCCAAATGCGACAATGGAAGATGGTTTGTATAGATTATCAAAGTCGGAGTGTTCGGGGTTAATCTGGTTGATAGGATTTAGAAATTGGAGGAGAATCTTCAGAGTTCTGCAACAATTATTAGGGTGCATGTATGTCAAGGCAGCTGGAGAAATTGGGAATTCAATTTAGTGTTACTAGAAAGGCTTTAAGAGAACCCATTGCACAAGTAATCATACTTTTCGATGGCATTTGATGAAGAAGGATAAGTAATTCTTAGATGTGTAATGGATGAGAAAAAAATTGTTGGTAATTGTGAGGGGAAAGAAAGTTGATGTAGCCATTATTTCTTGTAACACTATTGTGCATGGTTAAAGAGAGAGATTTAATCATTTAATTGCCTTTTTTTTTATAATATTATGGAGCATTAAAATAATGGGAGCTCTTTATTTTATTTTATTCTATTTTATTTTTATGCGTTAAATGCACTTTGTATCTCCTAAGTTTATCACATTTTGCATATTACTTTCTATATTTCAAAACGTAACATTTTGTATTCCGTGAATCAGCACATAACACCCTCTGACCCAAAATTTGTCACAAAAAGTGCAAAATTCATCACTTTTAAACACTAACCCCATTACTTTTAGCGACGTACTTTGGGTCAGAGGGTGTTATGTGTCAGTTCACTAAAAGTGCGAGATTCAAACTGCCATTTGAATTAATGGATACAATGTGCAAAATGGGAAAAAATTGTAAAGTGCAAAATACGTTTTATTCTATTTTTATCTATAAAGTGGCCCACACATGTCACCTCATTAAAATATTTCACATCCATATGTCAAAACATTAACCACACAAGTTTTTCCATTAATATTTTGGATGAAAATTATAAAATCACTAATTTGAAATATTTCTATTATTTCAATAATGTGAATGCAACAAAAAAATAATTTCAGTAATCAAAATAAAAAAATCGATGTGACGCACCCAAAATAGGGTTTACATACCAATTTAAGTCGCCAAAACTACATAATACCAAATACAAAATTTTCTATTTACAACTATTATATTATCGTGCAAAATATTTGACAACACGCGATATCTTGTGAGTTTCAATACAAATAACGTATCACAAACAGTTCGACAGTATTCAAACCCAAATTATTAAAATACCGCAAAACTTACGACAACACACGTTTTTAAGTCCCCAGTACTATTATTGTTATACTATTTTTATAACTTGATGAGGACAACCACTAATTCGGACCATCATTCCATTATTCGGTTAGTCCCAGCTACACTCTCATTTTCTGAGAAGAACAATAGAACAAAAAGAAAAAGGGTAAACTCAAATAACTTAGTAAAGAATATAATGACTAAGATAATGAAAAATAAATTATCTTTAGCCTTTAACAGTAATAAATCAGAGATCTAAAGATAATATAAGTTTTCAACGATAAGCTATGAAAATAAGCAATCCATTAGAAGAGTCGAGTAGATCATAATATCTACGTCATTAAAAGTTTATCATTAATATTTTATCTCTGTAACGCTAATTGTGACGCCCCCTGAATAGGTTCATACAACCTATTCTGAGTTGCCAAATACATGGTACATAATTTAAATACAAACTTCATTTATACAACTATCGTGCAAAATACGACATCACAATAGCTGAGTTTCAAACAAATATTGTCTCGTAGACAATATCCAAACTCAAACAAAGTCCTCATTACAATTATTGTTATAATATTTTATAAAATAGAGAGGACTGCTATAAAAACTGTGACAACCCAAAAATTTAGAAGATTTTAAATGATTAAATTAAAGGTTAAAGTTAAAAACCTAGAGTGAAAATAGATGATTTATTTAAAAATCTATACGGTTTAATAATTGAAAGGAGATAAGTGATATAAAATTTAAGGAAATGGTACGTTGAAATGATTCAACGATAAGGTTACGAGATAGAATAAGGTCTAAACCGATTACGAATGATTGGGTATTGTGATTTCGGGGATGGAATTCTTATAAGGGGAAATAATGTGATAACCCAAATTTTTGAAAAATATTAAAATAAGAATTGAACAAATAAAATTCTTATTAAATGATATGTTAAGTAAGATGGCATTGCATAAGTGAGTATGAACTATGCAATATATGATTCTGGTGTATAATAAATAAATTAGTATTATATGTAAGCAATTGTAGGAGCAATTTATTAAAGGAAATATGATGGGTAAGATTAAAATAATTTATAATATTAAATTATTATTCTTATGTGGTAAATTGGTGGCATTAAATATACTTCTAGTATAATGTGACACCCCCAAAATAGGTATACATCACCCATCTTGAGTCGCAAAATACATGGTACAAAATTCAAATACAATCTTAAATATACAACATGAGCTGTGAGTTTTAATACAAACATTGCCTTCTAGACAGCATTAAAACTCAAAATAAGTCCTCAATACATTTATTAACACACTATTTCACAGAATAGTGAGGACTACTAATGCTATCCTCTGGACCGTCACTCCATTCCCCGACTAGTCCCTGCTACGTTTTCATTTCCTGAAGAGAACAGTGAAAGAAAGGGTGAGCTCAACTAGCCCAGTAAGAAATATTATGACTAAGATAACGCAGGATATATTATCGTTAGCCTTCAACATTGTTAAACTGATACAATATAACAATCATCAAGTTTAACTGTAGCGGAACAAGCAATCCATTAGAAGAATCAAGTAGAGAATAAAATCTACTATCTTCTATGATTTAAAAGGTTTTTCATCACTTTTATCATTTGAAACTCGACAATAAATAATCCACATCATCAAATCATCCTGCACTATATAGCCAAGGATATTCTTTACTATCACGACCACGAATTATTCATGCACCACGGGCCAAAGATAATCATGTTTTCATCAATGATTCCACGATCATGCCATAAAATAATTCATCTTTGCACCTTGGCCAAGAGAATCTATAGCCATAATCATACCAAAAATTGTCCATCAATGCGATGCGGGCCAATGAGGACTTTTTCCACATCATTTGTAATATTACGGTCATGATTATACCGAATAATCCACAGTCATAATCATACCAAGTCCATCTATGCACTTTCTGAATACACAGATGACTTTTAACATAATATAAACATGAGGATGATGACAATGATATAAGAATTCAATAAAACAAGTTCAAGAATTAATTTATCCAAGAACTAATAACGTCTAAATTGTCAACATGATACTTCTTGTAGAGTAAAATTCAAGAATGCTCAGAAGAATATTTTCATAAAAAGATACTGGATGAAGCGCAAATATCAAGGATATTCCACTAATTTCATGGAGTATAGAAGTCAAAACTTTAACCAACTGAGTATAATAAAGAATGGAATAACAAAAGAAATCACCATGCATGCGATTGCTTGCATAAAGTTATTCCAACATAATAATAATAATCTAACCGGATCAAAGCGAAATTATGCCGACAAGATGTTCCAACAGGATAATAAAGAATGGAATAACAACGAAATCACCATGCATGCGGTACTTGATGTAGACGAGTTATTCCAACAGAATACTAAATAACGGAACCGGTCGGGCGTAATACGCGCAGGCGTGATATTCTAATAGAATAATAAATAACGGAACCAGTCCCAGAGCATAAAACGCCTGAGCATGGGATATTCCAACAAAATAATAAAGAATGGAACCGGTCCCACAAAAAACGCATGCATGTGGATATTCCAACGAATAATAAAGAATGGAATAACAGAAGAATTTCACCAAGTATAGGGTAGCCCCCGTATATAGGTTATTCCAACAGAATAATAAAGAATGGAATAACAGAAGTTCTCTTTATGAATACAAAAGAAATAATACCCCTTACGGGTACAACAAATAATATCCCTTACGAGTACAACAATTTGATGCTCATTAAATGTATACAATGAATCAATGAACCTTATATGCAAATTAATGAATTGAGAGATGAATTTACCTCATTAATTAAGTTGAGTCATAGAAACATTGTCATCATTAGTAGCAAGGCTCAACTTGGAAATTGCTGTTAAATGAAAAATGAAAAATATAATTAAACACATTATTCTTATAAATTGTTTTATTAGTTCAATAAAATAAACATAAATAATAATTATTACCACACTCAAGTTTATCGGCAAAGTCGTTATCTTCCTCCACATCAATGCAATTCTTCTTTTTAATCTAATCTTGAGCACATATGAGAGCTTCCACCATATTAGGAGACAATGAACTCCTAAATGAATCAAGAATCGCCCCCATGCTAAAAATGCGGATTCCGAAGCAACAGTAGAAATGGGAATAGCCAACACATCACGGGCAATATGTGAAAGGATAGGGAATCTTGCACTATTTGCTTTCCACCACACCAAAATATCGAAAGACTCACATTGACTTTCTTCCACATCTTCACTTAAATATTTGTCCAACTCCGATTTTTCTCCAAATATCACTCCGGTCCGACGCTTTTTGAACTTATCCATAAGTCTATTTGTATTTTGGGATTCCATTGAATTAGAACCTTGGGATGACATGTTACTTAAACTTGATATGCCACTTGGCCCACTTTCTTGAGTTGAATACTTTTTTTTGTACTCATTAAACATATCTTCCATTGCTTTCTTCACACCATCGGCAATCTCTATCCCCGTGGCCCTATTCCTTGTTTGATATTCTAAATCCCTATCTTCATTATAAATATCAAAATGATGATCTACTCCCATACCCACCAACGGATCTTCAACTTCAATTTCATCATCTCCATACATTTCGTCTAAAAAAAATTGAACAAAACTTAACTTAAACCGAGGATCAAGCACAGCGGGAATATACAACAACATATTCATCTTTGTAACATTTCCCCAATACTTATCATATTTTCTTTTCATTGCCTTGGCCATTTGTTTCAATTCTCTATCATTGCTTCTTTCCCATTCACTCAAAATAACATAAGTTTCACTTATTTCATGAAATGCAGTATTTGATGTGACATAAGATGAGCCGAAAATACGCACAGTGAGATTATAAAAATGTTCTAAGAATCTCACAAACAATTTAGCCCTATTCCAATCCGAGTCCGTTGGAATATCTTGGCCCCCCATCTCTTTTACAAAGCCATGATCTTCAAATCCATATCGATCAAAAGCTTCTTTGTACTTTAAGGCTGAACTTAACATCAAGTAAGTAGAGTTCCATCTAGTTGGGCAATCTAGACTTAAGCCTTTCTTGTCTTGAAGACCACAATACTCAATACAGTTCTTAAATGACTTGACCCTAGCCGGGGATTATTTTGCATACTTCACTGCACGCCTAACATTCTCAACATATTTCTCAATCAACTTCAACCCATCATTCACAACAAGCTTAATAATGTGAGCTATACATCTCATGTGAATGAACTTACCACCCAAGACATTGGTTTTCCAAGATGAACATTTGTCTCCCAAGTAAGCAGCTGCTGTATCATTTGAGCTAGCATTATCTACAGTGAGTGTCATAACTTTAGAAAGTCCTCACTCTTTTAGACAAGACTCAACCATTTCCCCAATGTCCTTCCCCTTATGACTTGTGATGGTTCGAAAATTTAAGATTTTCTTATGCAATTTCAATTTTCATCAATAAAATGGGCGAATAACACATATAATTCAAGCGTTGATTGGAAGTCCAAGAATCGATGAGTGAGGCAAACACGTTCACAATTTTTTCTAAGGAATGTTTTCACTTTAATTTTCTCATTATCATACAAACAAATGCGTCTCTAGCAAATGTAAAACGTGAAGGCAATCAAACCTAGGACATGCGACTTGCATAAGTCGTTTAAAACCATCTTTCTCAACATGTTTGAAAGGAAGCTCATCTACAATAAGATGGTAAATGAATTACCGCCTCTAACAACTTCTTGGTCAAACCTCCAAGTGGTGAGTGTAACCTCACATGCCCCTCCTCCCCTCACCCCTCTTTAATTCCTACAAGTTGGGGTTAAGCCTTATCCATGTTGATGGGATTATTTTTACAAGTCCTAAGTGTGATTTCTTAAAGCGGTGGTACCATTTAAAGATGAATCAATGACTAATTCTTTTCCACAATAAGTACACTTACCTTTGATGACATTACCATCATTATCTTTAAGCTGGAATGAAGTGCCCTCACCCACACCCTTGGATCTAGGTGCCATCCTCTTTCTTTTCAGACTTTACATTTTCCTAATCCGTCTCTTTGTAGTTGTGGTTGTGGGGTGTGGGGGTGGGGGGGGGTGGGATTAGGGGTGGGAACATCACACCCCCTCTTTCTCATGTCCAATTGCATCAAGGTCATCAAGGTCGTTTAAATTCATATCATCCACTATATGCAAATCATTTAAAATACTTCTTGACATCATCTGAAAATTTCAAACAAATTACATTAACAACGAAAAGTTTAAAAAGTTTACATCAATCAAAACTTTAAGATCTGTCATTTTAAGATTTCAACATTTGAGATTATTCATGCCTAAGTAAGATCTCTACATCTATCTTTCCATCATTTTTCTTAAAATCCCAACCCTGCATTATATGTTTTCAAAAAGTATGAATTGCATAGAAATAACCCATAGAAGACCATCAAATTTTTGAGAGAAAAACAACCCTGCATTATATGTTTTCTAAAAGGAACCGCTATTTGTTTTTGAGAGAAAACAAGCTATAATGAGCCAATGATTCATGATCTTGGCCAAAATGAAAGAGTGTGTGTATGCAAAGAACTTTTTTAGTTCAAACTTCTTTATTTATTTATCTACTAAAATTTGGAAATTCTCGATGATCAATACTTGAATAATTAACAACGATGTGGAACACTTTGGGCATTAAAGAAAATGTAAAAGGACATAAAATTTAAGATTAGCACTTACATAACTAAAACATGGAAATGGAATTGAAAAAATCGGTGAGATCTTAGTAATTATTTTACCCGAGAAGAGAAGTAAAGAGAGAGACTTGAATACTCGATGCGAGCAATGAAAACAAAAGAACCCAAAAGGGTCGATTGGGCCGAGGGAGGCAATCTGCGTGAGCCCATGAGTAGTGGATTGCCGTCTGCTGTTGAAGGGAGGCGATGGCCGATGAGGGTCGAGCTCGACTACTCGAGGGAGGCGATGAGGGTTTGACCGTTTGAGAATTTGGTCTGAGTGGCCTCTGTGTTGTGTTGGCCTCTGTGATGAGGGAGGGACTGAGGGTTTGAGGGTTTGGGATTTGGGAATTTGAGAAAATGAGAATGAGATTGAGGGTTTGAGTCTTTGATATCAGGAGAGGCGAATGAGGGCTGAGGAGTGAGGCGAATAGGCGATGAGGGTTTTCAAGTAAGTCTGTAAGTCATAAAGTCAATAAGACAATAAGTCGTATTATTTTTTCAAATAGACAACCATGTATTCGGTTTTCGGTTTAACTGAAGAGTGTAAAATAAAACCTGTATAAGCTAACCGAAACCCGTAATATAATTCGGATATAACTGAATTTTTATAAATAACCGAATTATCAGAAAATTTCGGTTAAATTATTTCGGTTCGGTATTTCGGTTATATCCATTTTTTGCTCACTCTTAAATGCTGCATGTATAGATCAATTAAAAGGAGGATACATCAAAGGAGATAGAACAAAGCACATCTCACCGATTTTTTTTTTCACGCATGACCTTGATAAGTGTGGTGACATTGATGTTCAACAAATTCGATCAAAAGATAATCTGGCAGATTTGTTTACCAAAGCATTATCAACTGCAACGTTTGAAGGATTGCGCCGCAATATTGGAATGCGACAGCTGAAAGACTTATGGATACATTTATGAGGGGGAGGTAATACGCGTTGCACTCTTTTTCCCTTAACCAAGGTTTTTTCCCATTGGGTTTTTCCTGGTAAGGTTTTTAATGAGGAAGCTTTCAATGCGTATAGCTATACAATAGACATCCAAGGGGGAGTGTTATAAAATTATGTCTAGATTCATAATATAATGGATGTCTAGATACATGTAACTCCCATGTCTATTAAGTTTTGAAACTCGTGACTCTTGAGTTTTGTAACTTACTAGTAGTATTTATGTTCTTACTTCTATAAATATGACAATTGTAAAGTGATGGATAGAGATACAAAATATTATGCAAATACGCTTTTTTCTCTAATCATCTTTGATCTTGATTTTAGTTATCTTTTATAACATATTTAGTTTTAATTGTATTACATACAATTACATATATACATGTTCTCTATATCCTTGACATGTTTGTGTACCTTTCATTTATAACTCATACTAACATCCTAAATTTCTTTTTTATAGATGTCTTCTGAACTAGCAACACGAAAGCGCGGGTTGGGTCGGGGCCCTAATCATGTGCTAAAGGCCCCGGCTAATCCAGATGATCGCATTCTCATACAGATACGTCCTCCTCCAAAAAGCATGTAAGTTAAACATCATGTATATATAACAATTTAATATTTTCATTGTTATAAATATATTTTAATGTAAATTATTGTATATCCAGCGACCAGATTATTTGCGACTACTATCCGCGACGCATTCGATTGATTGATAGATCATCTGCGACTTCACAACGATTCATTGATAAGCCTTTTTGTTGTAGTAATACAAAGAGGAAAAAGCCAAAAGAAATGTAATGGTCCAGCCTCCCTGGCCAGGGATAATACTACTCACCTCCATAATCTTGTGGATGTAATTTGGTGCTACAAGGACTCCATAAGAAAAAAATTGTATCCAATAATATTATACACTTGTCTGATAATAATAAGTAGAGTATCATAATAGGAAAAAATATATATACACAGCTGTGTAGTACACAGTCGGTTATGACGACGATTTTTTGGGCTATGGCGATGGGGAAACCATCGCGATAGCTATTTTAGGCTATGGCGGCGGGTGAACCATCGACATAGCCCAAAAAACCCCATCGACTTAGCCCGACTGTGTAATACACAGCTGTGTATATACATATAGCCCATCATAATAACACTCACTACTCCTTTTTAATTTTTTTCAATTAGGGGATTAAACTTTTAATTTTTTCACTTTGAGGATTCTTTTCTCAATTTTTTAAATTAGGGGATTAAAATTTAATTTTTTCTGAGTACGTCTAATTGATAATGTTTCGTCAAAAAAATGATGAAATGAGAGCGATACGTGACTAAAAAATGCTTGTGCAATATTGAATCTCATTTTAACATTTATTCAATTAATTTTTTGTACCAAAAAAGGTAAATATTAGATCATTATTAATTTTTTAAAGTAAATTTAATAACAATTTTACCCTATTGGTATAAAAAAATAATTATATTGATCATTGATGATTATGAAATAAACTTAAAGTTCATGATATTAATCTATATTTAGGCCTTAATTTTTATACTAAAAAGGGTAAAATTATTATTATATTGATTATTGATGATTATGAATTAACAAGATTTTAATTAATAGTATATTTATACATTTTAAAATATTTATTATTATATTTATTATTGATGATTTTTAAATCTGATTTTATAATGTCTTAAATTTACTTTAAAAATTAATAATGGTCTTATATTTACCATTTTTCGTATAAAAAATTAATGAAATAAATGTTAAATGAGACTCCATATTATGCATAAGTAATTTTTTTAGCTATGTTTAGCTGTCATATCATTAACTTTTAACGTGGTACTATCAATTAAACGTAATCAAAAAAATTACAAGTTTAATCCCTAATTAAAAAAATTGAGAAAACAATCCCTAAAGTAAAAAAAAAATGAAGTTAAGAGTTTAATCCCGTAATTAAAAATATTGAAAAGATAATTCTCAAAATAGAAAAAAATCAGGGTATTAATCCATATTTAAACCTTATATTTGTACGGTAATTACACATCCCGTTTTATTAATAGAGATATTAAGGGAAATAATTTTGTGATCCATATAAGATAATACTCTTTGTCCCGTATTAAATGTTATAATTTCTTTTTTAGGATGCTCTACAATAAATGTCATGTTTCTATAATTGTAACTATTTTTATCTTCTTCTTTTTTACCCTCATAATCTTTTTACTCAACTTTTGTTGGAAATTAAAGAAATGAAAAAAATATTTACATTGGAAATTGATCATTTATTAATATCCGGTCATTTTTAAATGATTAAATGTACGGAGGGTGCATTTTGTTTAACAGAAAAGAAGTTTAGGGTGCACTTAGATACGTTTTAAATATTATGATGCAAGCCTCAATAATGCTACAAACTTTGGGGTGCAAACTGTACTTTAGTCGCACAAGTATTAAAGAACGATTGTATAGTATTAAATATAATATCAATTTTTTAATATTATCCTTGTATTGGAAAAATAGTGTTATTTATTGGACAAAAAATAGGGAGAAAACTAAAGTTATATTTAATATTTGCGGTAATATTAGAAATTAAACAATTAATACTTACTTGATATTCTCAAACGACTTATATTAAGGAACAAAAACAATTCTCTAAAATGACTTATATTAAGAGACGGATGGAGTAATTTAAAAGGATAAATTAGGGATATATATATAAGGAATTCATATTTGACTAAAAGATAATTTGCACCCCAAACTTTACACCCATGTTGACTTTTGCACTCTAAACTGAAAAATGTGTCTAAGTACACCCCAAATTTCAATTACACGTAACAAAAAAACACATTTTCTTCATTTAATCAGTCAAAAGTGACCGGCTAAGACACACGTGTGGATCTGAAGGGTGTTTAAGTCTTTTCCTTCTTATCTTCTCCAATTCATCATCATCCTCACTCTCTCCTCCATTTTGAATCCAACTACACCTCTCTCCTTCTCTCCCCTCAACCTTCCACCACTTCTCTTCATCAGCAGCATAATTGCATTTCTCCTAAAAACTCGTTCTTTTCCATTCCCAATCTCTCCATCAATCTCTCTGTCTCTCCATTTCGAGTATTTGACTCATCTTACTCTCACCTTTCCCAACTCAGACCTTGCCCCCTCTAAGTCTCCCAAACTGTAGTCACTGTTCATGGGCATTAAAGCTCATCAAAAACCCACTTCAAATTGTACACGATTGTGGATCTACGCGCCCCCAAGTCTCTCAACAGGGTTGCCAAGCTGACGTTTTGGGATATCTTGACAATTTCTTGAAATTGGGGATTGAAGTCGATTGGGATGAAGATAAAGACCGAGACAGTTACTTTTCTGCTTGCAAGACTTACCACGCCAGCAATGGAGTTTTTGGGTTCAATTCAACTAACCCAAACAAACATTTCATCTGTTTCAAATCCACACATCGATTCTCTCTCCACTTTACTCCTTAGCTTTCTCAATTTCACCGGCCTGACAATCATCGGATACGTCGCCATTTTCCTCGGTATAATCTCTCTCCTCCCCTTTATCGTCATGTCCTTCATAGCAATCCCCAATATTCATCCCCAAAAATGGCGAATTTGAGATTTTTGCCAAAAAAATTTGGGTATGGCAGATTTGGGATTTTTGCCTAAATTTTTTGGGTTTAGATTGAAATGGTTTAAAACTCCATGGGTGGGGATACTATTAGCTACTTTGATCACATTGGGGGTTTCCTATATGGAATTTACTGATATAATTGGTGCAGCTAATTTTTGGTATAGTTTGGGTATGTTGTTGGAACTTGCTTCTTTTGTTTGGTTGAGGAGGAAGTTTACAGTAATGAAGCGGCCGTATCGAGTTCCGATGAGGCTTTGTCGGGGTTGGTGATTATGTGTTTGATTCCTTTTGGATTTCTGGTGCTGATAATGGCAATTGCTACAAAGAATATTTATTTGATCAGTGTGGGTTGATGACTTTGGGGGCAATTGGATGGTATTTTCTGATCAAGTATTGCAAGTCAAAGAAGTGGCTTGAGTTCAATAATGGTGATGGGGAGGAAGACTTGTGAATTAAGATAATATGGTGATAATTATGGCTTTTTGTCTTTTTAACATATAGTTAAAATTGATGTAAGACCAAAAGAAATGTGGAAGAAAAGAACAGGTGTCATGATCTTTCAAAGAAGCAAGTGTTCACTGTTGTCATGAAAACCCCCTTGCTTGCTCTCATCTCCCCCAGAGCTCAATCATAGAGGTATTAAGGGGATGTCTTTTACATCCACAAATAAATGTGTTGGATTAGTACAAAAACAATGTTATTACTATGTAGATGTGGGTACGGATTTTACCCAAGTCGAAAGATGATGTTATATCCTAACAGACCAGTGAGTGAGAGGAGTGCGGAGGAGATGATGGTGGAGGTATGGGTGAGTTGACTCAGTGTAGCAGTGTGGGTTTAACAGAGAGAGAAGGGGGATTGTGTAAAATAAATGTAAAGTACCGAGCATACCCTTTTGTAATAAATATTACAGCCTTAGCCGGTCACTTTTGTAATTGAAATTTGGGATGTATTTAGACACATTTTTTGGTTTGGGGTGCAAAAGTTTGGAGTGCAAATTATCTTTTAGTCTTGATATTTCCACAAGTGGGTCCCATTTTTAACTAAACCAACTCTTTGTACAGTAAACTAACTATATGATTTAGTTCTTATGTCCAAATTACCCCTACTTGATAAATAACTAAACATCTAGTTGCTTAACTTTATTTGATTATTAGCGTTACTCAATTGAAAGATAACTTTTATTTATTTAATTATTTAATTATTATGATAGTAATAATAATTAGAAAATAGTTTGGAAATAAGTGAGAAAAATTATTTACACATAAAAATTAGGATCTAAGGCTTTCTCCCGTTAGGAAAAAAAATTATTTTCAAAATTTCTATTATCATATCATATTACTAAATTAAGATTTTTATGAAATAAATTATTCTTAAAATGTGTAAACTTTATAATAAGACTGTGTAAAAATTAATTTAAGTTTGACATTGGAACTGCTCATCTGAATTAATCTTATAAAAATTGATGTAATAAGATAAAATCGAAGTTTCAAATTGTTTATTTGTTCAGAGTCGTCTTCAGATTAATTCAGATGAGCACTTCCAATGTCAAACTTAAATTAATTTTTACACAATCTTATTATAAACAAAATGGAACACAAAACTTAAGAATTGTAAATTTGGCTAATTTGAAATTTCATTAAAATGGAACACAAAAATCTAACAAACCAAGTCTGGATAGATGGATATGTCTGTATACAGTCGTTTAAAAGGAATATTACTTCATTCTCACACCTGCAACCAAGCATGGACTCTCAATTAAAATTTTATGCACACACAAATGATATTAAGATAATAATACATTATTAATATATAAACTAATTTTGTCTAATATAAATACTTTATTACTATTGTGTTATAATCTTACCAACTATGAAAATTTGATTCTCAGAAGAAAAAAAATAAGAGAGTTTCGCATATTTTTTAACTTTCTTTTCATGTATATTAATGCTAATCATACGAATATTTAGATATGAATTTTTTGACAATGTCTTTAAATCTTACTTTAAATTTATAATACTTTAAAATAAATAAAAAAGTCGTAGATAGTACAAAAAAAAAACAAGAATAACTTTTTTCTGTGTTTGTTAATTCTTAATTTTATTATCACAAATTTATTATCTAGCCATTAGAATCAAAATAAACCGTCAGTAAAGTTGAAGATAAGTATGAAATAAAAATTTAATATTTACAAATTTTGCATGGGACATTTTTTTCTAACTTATTTCTTAACTATTTTCTAATTATTATTAATATTATTCCTATTATAATAATTAAATAAATAAAAGTAGTCTTCAATTGAATAACGCTAATAATCAAATAAAATTAAGTAACTAGATGTTTAGTTATTTATTAAGTGGGGGTAATTTGGACATAAGAACTAAATGTTATAGTTAATTTATTGTACAAATGATCGGTTTAGTTAAAAACTAGATACAAACCCGCGCATTGCGGCGTTATTATTCAATTTTTTTATAATAAATGTGTACGTACAATTAATAAATTAAAATATAATAAAAAGATGATAGATTGTTGTGCGATGATCAAATTTTACACAGGAAAACAAATGAATATACATTGTAGGGGGTAGTGGTGAGAGTTTACCGGTTTGTGCATTACACTCTAAGTATGTGACTATTGCTTTTAGGCTAGTGACAAAGTAAGTGACCTCAACTTGTGGACAAATTATTTTTTCTACTATTCCCTTTTTCTATTTTTTTTTTCCATTTTTTTTCACAAAAGTGTAGTCAATTGATTTATTTTCCCCGTCCATTATCGCCACCTCCACCATTTCCACGTGGCCCAGTACAATCCCTAGCAATGTGACCCATCTGTCCACACAAGAAACATGCACCAGTGAGTCTGTGCCTTTTGCCTCCCGGATGATTAGCCCCACAAGTAGTACAAGGAGCTATCGGAATAAGATTCGGGTTACCCCCACCAACCGGTCTGAGTAACGACCACGATTTTGCCCTATGAGACGGTTACATCCTGGCGACGATTTTGTCCATACCAAGTGGCCCAAGTGACGATTACGCCTTTGCTTTGAGGCATCTGCTGATAATCCTGATTACGATTACGACCGCGCCACTTTGCTTTGAACACCACGATTTCTGTTCCACTGACCACCTTGATTTCTCCCATGCTGACCCGAAGCTTGACCTGCTTTGGTCATCTCTCATCCCTCTTCCGCTCCCTTTGGGTTTGGAAGTCAGAAAGTCTGCCGCTCCATCTCAATGTTCTTGGCGCATTAGCCACCGCCGATACATCCAGTAAACTTGGTGTTAATGAGATGTTGGCGATACCTATAATGAATCCGCCACTTAAACTTCTCCTTTGTTCATTGCAGTCCTGCGCAGTTCCCCACAAATCCCGCCAACTGGTGAACCTCGTCATGAAATCGGTAATGGACTCATCATCCTTCTGCTTAGAATAGATAGATATTTCTCTGGCATAGGCCTCTTTATCGGCCATTTGGAAAATCTGGCGATAAAAGACCTCCTAAAACTACGCTTGATGAAGTGTCTCCACGTACCCATCACCCTTGGTTGTCTTGATGCTTTCCACCACCTCTGTGCATCCCCCTCTAGCTTGTAAGCAGCAAGTAATACTCTTTGATTATCCGAGCACCCCAACACATCAAATATTTTCTCTAGGTGAGCAATCCAATTCTCTACATCAATCGGAGTTAGAGCTGAACTAAAAGACTGTGGCTTCTGCTTCTGAAACCTCTCCAACCACATATACATTGGAACCACTTTACGATCAAGGCCATCCACATTTCCTTCCTCTTAGTTTGTTTGTGGACCATTATTTCCCGAGTGCCCTATTTTCGGGAATTTACAGCGGTAATTTCTTTGCATTACTGTACAACTGTGCCACCAATCACGGTAAAGCTTTGATTAACACTTTGATGTAACACCCCTTCCCAAAATAGAAAGAGGTTACTCAAAACCACAACAAAAGCTGAATGAAAGCTTATGTCATAAAAGGATGGGTTCATAATAATTAAATATCACAAGACAAACCATAGTAAATATCCCACTAGCTCAAAACCATAGCCGAAAGTAATTATTACAATTTCAAATAAACCGACATATCAATTCTAAACATAATAACTCTAATCCATTGGAATGAATGGAGCTCTCATCACACTTGCCCATGATTCCCCGATTACTGCTTAGGAAGAAAAACCTGGCATGAGCCAAATGCCCGATGCGGATATAGAATAAAAGAATAATGAAACGAAATAACTAACACAATTAATTGAAATGCTGAATTTATAACGAACAAAACCAACACAATGAAATGATAAAATTTGAATCAAATGGTGGGTGTTATTTCATCTGAGAGCTCGAAATAAATAGTAATATACCTTGCCACACGGTAAGTCAAATAATACCACACGAGCAATCACACATCGATTTGCGCAATCCGGATGCATGCAAAATCGGAAGGTGTGTTTGGCACAAACATCACCAATCCAATGAGCGAGCGAAACGAAAAACTAGGAATTAAACCCATCGCCTCCCACAACAAAACACCAAATGGCCAACTCCCACCGGAGCACAAAGCGGAGCAGCAGTGGGTGATCACACCGCCACGGAAGGTGTCATACCTCGGTGCCAAGAGACATGCACATGGTACCCCCCACGGTGGTTATAGCTCGGTATACCCTACGGTATTCTAACAAAATATAATGTCACAACACATGCGACAAAATATTAACACAAAGGGGTTCTAACGTGTACATGTTAAAATCAAGCAAATCGTCGACACAAGTCTCCAAAATGTACTAACATGCACATTACTACAATATCAAAACAAATTAATAGACATGATACACTAGTCTAAAGAGTACAAATGGGAGTTCGAATATAGCATGAAAACAAATTTATTCAAAATAAATTGACAAGAAATAATTATGAGAGACAATATTAAATTTCGATCGAAACTACGAACGAACAAATTAAAACAAATGAGTCTCATTTGAAAAGACGGAATCCGTGCACTGGATTAAGCAATATAATACCCAAAATTTATACTTCAAATTTGACTCTTTAAATTCTCTCTCCGTTCAATCTAAATAATTAAAAGAATTTATTATAATTCAATATTAATAATGTAATACTATTAAATTTATTATTAACATTTTTTTATTTCCTAATTTACATTAATTTATTAGAATTAATAAATAACATAAAAAAATCTTTTAATTATTACCCTTTTTTTTTATGACCAAAATTTATTAAAACACAAAATATAATATATATATATATATATATATATATATAAAAAATAAAAAAAAAATCAAATTTATGAATTCTTTATATATATATGTGTATGAAAATCTTTATTTTTACAATTCTCAAATATATATATATATATATCTTATTAATAAGTAATATACATATATATATATATATATATATATATATATATATATATATATCATTCAAGTAATTAGATAGCCTTGATACATATAACAAACAAAAAATAAAATAAAATAACAAAATAATTACAAGGTTTGGTGGAAGAAATTTTAAATCATATGCACATAATTGTAAACAAACAAAAAGCGAAACCTCTTTAATCTTTATGCTTCTTTTTCTTTTTTTTTTTTTTTTTTTCTTGCCTCTACTAAGATTAATTTTCTTCTTTAGAGTATACAAAGATCTAATCCTCTTCCTCTTTAGTTTAGGTTTAGTATTTATTCAAAAAAAAATTATTTTATTAATTAACATAATATAATTATTAACTCTCCAAATTTTAATAGAACTTTAAAATTACACAAAAAAATAAATTAGACCCACTTAATTTAAAGCCCAATTTTACCAATTTAATTTATCCACACTTATTAATATTTATTAGCCCACAAAATTAAATGACCACTTGACCCAAAATAAATGACAAAGTCCAATTAATATGTTTTAAAATAAAACAAAATTTTTTAATATTTAATTAAATTTTTTTTCTGGGTATTACATCACTACCCCTTAAAAAGTTCCGTCCCCGGAATCAAAAGAATAGAATGTACCTAATTATCAAAAGATGCGGATATTCCACTCGAATAGACTCTTCCATCTCCCAGTGGCTTCCATTTCAGATGATTCCTCCACACAAAACCTTAACAAGCGGAATAGTCTTCCTCCTCATAATCCTTTCTTGACGATCCAAAATCGCCTCGACTTGTTCCTCACAAGTAAGATCCTCCGAATCTTATCGAGCGGATATTGCACCACGTCTGCGGATGATAATGATAACTCCTCAACAAACACATGGAACACATTATGCACGTGAGCTAGGCATGGAGGCAAAAGCTAACAAATATGCAACCTCACCAACCCTCTCCGAAATCTCAAATGGTCCATATAACGCGGACTAAGTTTCCTTTCAAACCAAATCGTGAATACCCTTCCAAGGAGAAACTTTTAGAAACACATGCTCACCAGGTTCAAACTCTAAAGTCCTTCTATGCTTATCGGCATAACACTTACTGCCGTGATCGGTAGACTTCAATTTCTCCTTAGCCACCACTACCTTCTCCGTAGTGATTTGAACCAACTCGGGCCCTACATGGCCCTTTTTTACATAACCTCATCCCAACAAGTTGGTGCCCGACATTTCTACCATACAATGCCTCAAAAGAGCCATCCCAATACTTGCATGCCAGCTATTGTTGTAAGCAAACTCAACTAGGCTCAAGTAATCATCCCAATTACCCGACCACTCAAGTGCACAAGACCTCAACATGTCCTCCAACGTCTGAATAGTCCGCTCGGATTGCCCATCAGTTTGCGGATGAAAAGAAATCTTGAAGTTGGTAAGTACCCCAAGCTCGTTGAAACCCTTTCCAGAACCGTGAAGTGAACCGTGGGTCCCGATCTGAAACAATAGACACCGGAGTACCATGAAGTCTAACAATCTCCTGCTGAAAGATATGTGCCAACCTATCCACCGAGTAACCCTCATGGATAGCCAAAAAGTGTGCCGATTTTGGTCAATGGGTCCACCACTACCCATATGGCATCATTCTTCACGAAAGTCTTGACAACCCAGTCCACAAAATCCATCGTGATATCCTCCCACTTCCACCTTTGGAATGTCTAAGCTGTGCAACACCCCACTAGCTTCGTTGATGTTCTATCTTCACTTGTTGACAAGTGAGGCACTTTCAACATATTCAATACGTCTCGTTTCATCCCATTCCACCAAAAATTCTTCTTCAAATCTCTATACATCTTTGTAGAACACGGATGAATAGAAAATGGCGAACTATGAGCCTCGATGACCAACACCTCTCTCGAATGATTGGATCGGCGGTTTTTTGACAACCGCTCACCCAACCAAATCACACCATGGTCATCAACACGAAACTCGGTACTTGCCTCCTCCTCTAGATTCTGCGTCAAACCCCACAACTCCCCATCTTCCTTTTGAGCTTCTTTGACCATGAGATAAGAGGGGGCTCCACTCTCATACATGAATGCCCATCCCAGACCTCGTATATACAACTCCAACTCGATCCGCTCCATATCTGAAATAAGCTGAGGTTGCGTAATAAGAATTTGCAACACTTCTTCTGAACTCTTTTCGCTACTAAGAGCATCTGCAACCACATTTGCCTTCCCGGGTGATCTTGAATCCTCGCATCATAATCTTTTAGTAGCTCCAACCAGCGCCTTTGCCTCATATTGAGCTCCTTACGAGTGAAAATGTATTTAAGACTTTTGTGATCGGTGAAGATATCACAAGTCTCTCCATACAAATAATGCCTCCAAATCTTTAAGGCAAAGATCACAGCGCCACTCAAATCATGTGTGGGGTAATTCACCTCGTAAGGTTTAAAATTGCTAGAAGCATAAGCAATCACCTTACCGTGTTGCATCAAAACACACCCCAAGCCCTTCTTAGAAGCATCACTATAAATCGATAGCCTCCTGTCCCAAGCAGCAATGCAAGTATAGGAGGTGACACAAATCGTTTCTTCAACTCCTCGAAACTCTTCTCCACGCTCTTCATTCCACATAAACTTCACGCCCTTTCTCATCAAGCGGAGTCAATGGTAAAATGAGCAAGAAAACCCTTCCACAAACCGCTTTATAATACCTGCCAAACCCAAGAAACTCCTAATCTCCAATCAACTTTGTAGTAGGTCTTGGCCATTTGGTGATAGCCTCGACCTTCGCGGGATCCACCTTAATGCCTTGACCGAAACAACATGTCCCAAAAATGCAACTGCTCCTCCAAAACTTCGCATTTAGAGAATTTAGCATACAACTTCTCTTTACGCAAAATTCCCAACAACTTTGTCGAAAGATGCTCCTCATGTTCTTCCTTAGACTTAGAGTAAACCAAAATGTCATCAATAAAGACAATGACAAATTGGTCCAAGTACTCCACTGAACACCCGATTCATCAAATCCATAAACACCGCATTGGAGGCGTTAGTCACAAGAATGGCATCACCGAAAACTTCGTAATGCCCGTATCGAATGCGAAAAAAGCCGTCTTAGGGATATCCTCATCCCTCACTCTCAAGCGATGATATCCCGAGCCTCAAGTCTATCTTGAAAAATATTTTGCCCCACGAAGTTGGTCAAACAAGTCATCAATCCTCGGCAATGGATCTGGATTCACGATGGTGATCTTGTTCGACTCTCTACGTAATCTATACTGCGACCTCATAGACCCATCCTTCTTCTTCACAAACAAAATTTGGAGCACCCGGTGAAACACTCGGTAGAATCACACCACGATCTAACAGTTCCTGCAAGCTGCTCCTTGACTCCTGCAACTCTCAACGGTGCCATCCGTCTGGCGCCTTAGAGATAGGCTCACTTTTGAGGAACAAGCTCAATAGCAAATTCCACTTCCCATTGTGGTGGCAACCACGACAACTCCTCGGAAACACATCGGAAAAGTCACGAACAATTGGAACATCCTCGTCTGAGACTCACCCTTAGAGGTATCTTTCCTGACGCCAAATACCCATCACAACCCTTTGCCACCAACTTTCCGACCTTGGCGAAATTAACTTCACCATTCTACTCGGTGAGAACCACGATATCTGAATTACGGAGACTTCACATCTCCAAATATAACCTTCTTCGCTGACAATCTATAGTGGCACGGTGCTTATCCAACCGATCCATCCCAAGAATGATATCGAAATCGTGCGTACACATCGGAAGGAGATTAACGCTCTGAATCTTATCCCCAAAGCGATCGGACATCCTCGATACAAATCGAAATAACTTCTGAGTCCCCATCGGGGTATAACATGAACATAACAAAATCTAAAAGGCGAGATGGCACACCCAGTCTTAGAACAAAAAGAAGGCGAGCAACAACAATGGAATGAGTAGAACCGTATCAAACAAAATAGGCGCCTCACGATTGCCAACTAAAAAGAGTACGAAAAGCGATTACACGGTGTACTGCCTTGCTTTGTTATCGTCAAAAAGCAAACACTCGACCCACCACAGGCGACCTCCATTGCCACCATTATCGCCCTCCTCCACCATTTCCACGTGGCCCGATACAATCCCTAACAATGTGACCCATCATCCACACAAAAAGCATGCACCGTGAGTGCAGTGCACTGCTGCCTCCCGGATGATTAGCCCCACAAGTAGTACAAGGAGCTATCGGAATAAGATTAAGGTTACCCCACCAAGTGGTCTGAGTAACGACCACGATTTTGCCCTGCGGACGGTTACATCCTGGCGGCGATTTTGTCCATACCAAGGTAACTGGTAGCGACGATTACGCCCTTGCGAGGCATCTGCGATAATCCTGATTACGATTACGACCACGCCCTTTGCCCTGCTTTGAACACCACGATTTACATTCCATTGACCACCTTGATTTCTCCCGTGCTTGACGAAAGCTTGACCTGCTTTGGTCATCTCATCCCTCTTGAGCTCTCCCTTAGGTTTGGAAGTCAGAAAGTCTGCCGCTCCATCTCGATGTTCTTGGCGCATTAGCCACCGCAGATACATCCGTAAACTTGGTGTTAATGAGATGTTGGCGATACCTATAATGAATCCGCCACTTAAACTTCTCACTTTGTTCATTGCGGTCCTGCGAAGTTCCCAAAATCACCTTGACTGGTGAACCTCGTCATGAAATCGGTAATGGACTCATCATCCTTCCTGCCGAATAGATAGATACTCTCTAGCATAGGCCTCTTTATCGGCCCATTTGGAAAATCTGGCGATAAAAGACCTCCTGAAAACTACGCTTGATGAAGTGTCTCCACGTACCCATCACCCTTGGTTGTCTTGATGCTTTCCACCACCTCTGTGCATCCCCTCTACAGCTTGTAGCGACAAGTAATACTCTTTGATTATCCGAGCATCCCAACACATCAAATATTTTCTCTGGGTGAGCAATCCAATTCTCTGCATCAATTGGAGTTGGAGGCGAACTAAAAACTGTGGCTTACATTGCGAAACCTCTCCAACCACACATACATTGGAACCACCTGGCGATCAAGGCCATCCACATTTCCTTCCTCTTCGTTTGTTTGTGGACCATTATTTCCGAGTGCCCTAACTCGGGGAATTTACGGCGGCCATTTCTTTGCATTACTGTACAACTGTGCCACCAATGCGCAGTAAAGCTTTGATTTTGCTGATTCACCAAGTTAACCAGTTGAGCATTTATCTAATCATTAGGTTGCTTTCGTTGGGATTGAACATTACCCTCCCCTATTGTTACCTCTCCTCCCGGCAACTCTAAGCGGATCGACGAGCCATCTAAGAAAGAGATCAATGAATATAAGCAGAGACAATTAAAAACAAATTGAATATAAATGAACAAAAAAAAATCAAAGCCGAACAAAAACCTAACCCGAAGTCTACCCATAACTCACAGGTCAAACCTAAATAGGTTTTCTACAAGAAAGAACCTGGCTCTGATACCAACTCTGTAACACCCCCTTCCCAAAATAGAAAGAGAGGTTACTCAAAACACAACAAAACTGAATGAAAGCTTATGTCATAAAAGGATGGGTTCATAATAATTAAATATCACAAGACAAACCATAGTAAATATCCCACTAGCTCAAACCATAGCAAGAAAGTAATTATTACAATTTCAAATAAATGACATATCAATTCTAAACATAATAACTCTAATCCATTGGAATGAATGGAGCTCTCATCACACTTGCCCATGATTCCCCGATTACTGCTTAGGAAGAAAAACACGGCATGAGCCAAATGCCCGATCTGGATATAGAATAAAAGAATAATGAAGCGAAATAACTAACACAATTAATTGAAGCCCGAGCTGAAATGCGAAACGAACAAAAAACCAACATGATGAAATGATAAATTTGAATCAAATGGTACGGGTGTTATTTCATCTGAAACTCGAATAAATAGTAATATACCTTGCCACAGAGCCAAGTCGAATAATGCCACACGAGCAATCACATCACCACAGACATCACACATCGAAATCCCGATGCATGCAAAATCGGAAGGTGTGTTTGGCACAAACATCACCAATCCATGAGCGAAACGAGCGAAACTAAACTAGGGTCGACCCATCGCCTCCCACAACAAAACACCAAATGGCCAACTCCCACCGGAGCACAAAGCGGAGCGCCAGTGGGTGATCACACCGCCACGGAAGGTGTCATGCCTCGGTGCCAAGAGGAACATGCATGTGGTACCCCCGGTGGTTATAGCTCGGTATATACCTACGGTATTCTAACAAAATATAATGTCACAACACATGCGACAAAATATTAACACAAAGGGGTTACTAACGTACACATGTTAAATCGAAGCAAATCGTCAACACAAGTCTCCAAAATGTACTAACATGCACATTACTACAATATCAAAACAAATTAATAGACATGATACACTAGTCTAAAGAGTACAAATGGGAGTTCCAATATAACGCCAAAACAAGCTATTCAAAATAAATTGACAAGAAATAATTATGAGAGACAATATTAAATTTCGATACGAACTACGGAACGAACAAATTAAAACAAATGAGTCTCATTTGAAAATACGGAATCCGTGCACTGGATTAAGCAATGTAATACCCAAAATTTATACTTCAAATACTCTTTAAATTCCCTCCGATTCAACTAATTAATTAAAAATAATAATAATAAATATTAATTGCATAATAACTATAACTTATAATAACATGATTTTATTTCCTAATTTACATTAGTTTATGAGATTAATTCAAATAAAAAAAATACTTTTAATTATTACCCTTTTTCTTTATCTTTGACAAAAATTTATTAACAAATATATATATATATATATATATATATAAATGAAATAAAAAATAAAAAAAATCAAATTTATGAATTCTTTATATATATATCTTTATATACGGTTTTCAATTCTCAATATATATATATATAATATCTTACTCACTAAGTAATCATTTACAATTTATATATATATATATATATATATATATATATTCATAGCTTAGATAGCCTTGATTGAAACAAACAAAATATATAAAATAATTCAAAAACAATTACAACATAATAAACAATACAAAGATTGGTGGAAGAAATTTTAAATCAACATAATTGCACCAACAAACCTCAGATTCTCTTTTCTTCTTTTTTTTTTTTACCAAAGACATTAAATTCTAACTTTTTATACAAAGAAGCTCTTCCTCCTCTTCCTCTTTTATCAGGTTGTATAATGAAAATAAGATTAGGTTTAATTACTTATTTACAAAAAAATTATTAACTTTCCAATTTTAATAGAACTTTAAAATTACACAAAAAAAAAAATAAAAATTAGGCCTACTTAATTTAAAGCCCAATTTTTCCAATTTAATTTATCCACACTTATAAATATTTATTAGCCCATATAAATTTAAGACCACTTGACCCAAAATAAAATACAAAGTCCAATTAATATGTTTTAAAATAAAACAAAATAATAATAAAAAATTAATTTATTTATTACATCACCTACTCCTTAAAAAGGATTCCGTCCCCTCGGAATCAAAAGAATAGAATGTACCTAATTATCAAAAGATGCGGATATTCCGCTCGAATAGACTCTTCCATCTCCCAAGTGGCTTCATTCAAATGGTTCCTCCACGAAACCTTAACAAACGGAATAGTCTTCCTCCTCATAATCCTTTCTTGACGATCCAAAATCGCCTCGACTTGCTCCTCACAAGTAAGATCCTCCCGAATCTTATCGAATCGGATATTGCACCACGTCTGATGGATGATAATGATAACTCTCAACAAACCACATGGAACACATTATGCACGTGAGCTAGCTGTGGAGGCAAAGCTAACCGATATGCAACCTCACCAACCCTCTCCAAAAATCTCAAATGGTCCAATATAACGCGGACTAAGTTTCCTTTCAAACCAAATCGCGAATACCCTTCCAAGGAGAAACTTTTAGAAACACATGCTCACCAGGGTTCAAACTCTAAAGTCCTTCTATGCTTATCGGCATAACACTTCTGCCGTGTGATCGGTAGACTTCAATTTCTCCTTAGCCACCGCTACCTTCTCCGTAGTGATTTGAACCAACTCGAGAGCCCTTCTATGGCCCTTTTCGCCAACTTCATCCCAACAAGTTGGTGCCCGACATTTCCTACCATACAATGCCTCAAAAGGAGCCATCCCAATACTTGCGTGCCAACTATTATTGTAAGCAAACTCAACTAGGCTCAAGTAATCATCCCAATTACCCGACCACTCAAGTGCACAAGACCTCAACATGTCCTCCAACGTCTGAATAGTCCGCTCGGATTGCCCATCAGTTTGCGGATGAAAAGAAGTACTTGAAGTTGCCGTAAGTACCCCAAGCTCGTTGAAACCCTTTCCGGAACCGTGAAGTGAACCAAGTGGGTCCCGATCTGAAACAATAGACACCGGAGTACCATGAAGTCTAACAATCTCCTACTTTGAAGATATGTGCCAACCTATCCACCGAAAGTAACCCTCATGGATAGCCAAAAGTGTGCCATTTGGTTAACCTAGGTCCACCACTACCCATATGGCATCATTCTTCCTGAAAGTCTTCGGCAACCCAGTCACAAAATCCATCGTGATATCCTCCCACTTCCACACTGGAATGTCTAACTGTTGCAACAACCCACTAGCTCGTTGATGTTCTATCTTCACTTGTTGACAAGTGAGGCACTTCCCAACATATTCAGCCACGTCTCGTTTCATCCCATTCCACCAAAAATTCTTCTTCAAATCTCTATACATCTTTGTAGAACCTGGATGAATAGAAAATGGCGAACTATGAGCCTCAGCCAACACCGCCTCTCGAATGACTGGATCCGACGGTACACACAACCGCTCACCCAACCAAATCACACCATGGTCATCAACACGAAACTCAGACTGCTTGCCCTCCTCTAGATTCTGCGTCAAACCCCACAACTCCCCATCTTCCTTTTGAGCTTCTTTGACCCGCGAGATAAGAGAGGGCTCCACTCTCATACCCGCCAAATGCCCATCTGAACCTCGTATATACAACTCCAACTCGATCCGCTCCATATCTGAAATAAGCTGAGGTTGCGTAATAAGCAACACTTTCTGAACTCTTTCGGCTAAGAGCATCTGCAACCACATTTGCCTTCCCCGGGTGATACTGAATCCTCGCATCATAATCTTTTAGTAGCTCCAACCAACGCCTTTGCCTCATATTGAGCTCCTTCTGAGTGAAAATGTATTTAAGACTTTTGTGATCGGTGAAGATATCACAAGTCTCTCCATACAAATAATGTCTCCAAATCTTTAAGGCAAAGATCACCGCTGCCAACTCCAAATCATGTGTGGGGTAATTCACCTCGTAAGGTTTAAAATCGCTTAGAAGCATAAGCAATCACCTTACCGTGTTTGCATCAAAACACACCCCAAGCCCTTCTTAGAAGCATCACTATAAATCTGATAGCCTCCTGTCCCCGACGGCAATGCAAGTATAGGAGCTGACACAAGTCGTTTCTTCAACTCCTCGAAACTCTTCTCCCGCTCTTCATTCCACATAAACTTCACGCCCTTTCTCATCAACTGAGTCAATGGTAAGGCAAGCAAGGAAAACCCTTCCACAAACCGCCTATAATACCTGTCAAACCCCAAGAAACTCCTAATCTCCGCCATCCTTTGTAGTAGGTCTTGGCCATTTGGTGATAGCCTCAACCTTCGCAGGATCCACTTTAATGCCTTCAATGAAAAACAACATGTCCCAAAAATGCAACTGCTCCAACCAAAACTTCGCATTTAGAGAATTTAGCATACAACTTCTCTTTACGCAAAATTCCTAACAACATGTGAAGATGCTCCTCATGTTCTTCCTTAGACTTAGAGTAAACCAAAATGTCATCAATAAAGACAATGACAAATTGGTCCAAGTACTCCACGAACACCCGATTCATCAAATCCATAAACACCATGCGGGCGTTAGTCACACCGAATGGCATCACCGTAAACTCGTAATGCCCATATCGCAATGCGAAAAGTCGTCTTAGGGATATCCTCATCCTCACTCTCAACCGATGATAGCCCGACCTCAAGTCTATCTTCGAAAAATATTTTGCCCCCGAGTTGGTCAAACAAGTCATCAATCCTCGGCAATGGATACCGATTCACGATGGTGATCTTGTTCAACTCTCTCGTAGTCTATACACACGACCTCATGAGACCCATCCTTCTTCTTCACAAACAAAGACTGGAGCACCCTACGGTGAAACACTCGGTAAATCACACCACGATCTAACAGCCTTCTGAATCGCTCCTTCAACTCCTCGAACTCCAACGGTGCCATCCGATCTGGCGCCTTAGAGATAGGCTCAGCACTTGCAGAACAAGCTCAATAGCAAATTCCACTTCCCATTTGTGGTGGCAACCACGACAACTCCTCGTGAAACACATCGGAAAAGTCACGAACAATTGGAACATCCTCAATCGAGACTCACCCTTAGAGGTATCTTTCACAAACGCCAAATACCCATCACAACCCTTTGCCACCAACTTTCCGAAATTTCTTCAAAGTTTAAATTAACTTCACCATTCTACTCACCGAGAACCACGATATCTGATTTTGAGACTTCACATCTCCAAATATAACCTTCTTCGCTTTGACAATCTATAGTGGCACGGTGCTTATCCAACCACCCATCCCAAGAATGATATCGAAATCGTGCATACACACACTCCGGAAGGAGATTAACGCTACTGAATCTTATCCCCAAAGCGATCGGACATCCTCGATACAAATTAGAAATAACTACGAAGTCCCCATCGGGTAGCAATAAGCACCCCAACACATCAAATATTTTCTAGGTGAGCAATCCAATTTCTACATCAATCGGAAAGTTAGAGTCAACTAAAAGACTGTGGCTTCGCTTCTCAAACCTCTCCAACCACATATACATTGGAACCACCTTTCATTGATCAAGGCCATCCACATTTCCTTCCTCTTCGCTTTGTTTCAGGACCATTATTTCCGAAAGTGCCTCGCCAGAATTTCTCAAGGGCTACCGGTGCATTGCAGATCGTTACTGTACAACTCAATGCCACCAATCATGCAGTAAAGCTCGATTAACCACCGATTCACCAAGTTAGCCATTGAGCATTTATCTAATCATTAGGTTGCTCATCAATTAACATTACCCTCCCCCATATCATACCTCTCTCCCAAAGAATTTCAGCGGATCGACGAGCCATCTAAGAAAGAGATCAATGAATATAAACAGATGATTAAAACAAATTCGAATATAAATGAACAAAAAAATCAAACCGAATAAAACCTAACCCGTAAGTCTACCCATAACTCACAAAGTCAAACCTAAATAGGTTTTCTACAAGAAAGAACCTGCTCGATATCAACTCAGAACACCCCTTCCCAAAATAGAAAGAGAGGTTACTCAAAACACAACAAAACCGAATGAAAGCTTATGTCATAAAAGGATGGGTTCATAATAATTAAATATCACAAGACAAACCATAAGAAATATCCCACTAGCTCAAACCATACCGAAAGTAATTGTTACAATTTCAAATAAACCGACATATCAATTCTAAACATAATAACTCTAATCCATTGAATGAATGGAGCTCTCATCACACCATGATTCTCCCGACACCGCCGGAAGAAAAACACGATGAGCCAAATGCCCAAGAGACGGATATAGAATAAAAGAATAATGAAACGAAATAACTAACACAATTAATCGAATCGAATCAGAACGAACAAAACCAACACAAATGAAATGATAGTCAATCAAATGGTCGGGTGTTATTTCACACCGAGCTCGTATAAATAGTAATATACCTTGCCACACAGTAAGTCAAATAATGCCACACATGTGCAATCACACACTCGATCAAGGTAATCCAGATGATGCAAAATCGGAAGGTGTGTTTGGCACAAACATCACCAAATGTAATGTAATGTATCAGAAACTGTGGTCGACCCACACGCCTCCCCACAAAAAACACCAAATGGCCAACTCCCACCGGAAAGCACAAAACGCGAGACGCCAGTGATCGATCACACCGCCACTCAAGGTGTCATGCCTCTATGTTAAGAGAACATGCCTGTGGTACCCCTACGAGTGGTTATACTGTATACCCTACTAGTCTAACTAACAAAATATAATGTCACAACACATGCGACAAAATATTAACACAAAGGGGTTCTAACGTACACATGTTAAGTCAAGCAAATCGTCAACACAAGTCTCCAAAATGTACTAATACATGCACATTACTACAATATCAAAACAAATTAATGTATATGATACACTAGTTCAAAGAGTACAAACGGGGAGTTCCAATATAACGCCAAAACAAGCTATTCAAAATAAATTGACAAGAAATAATTACGAGACAATATTAAATTTCGATAACGAACTACGAATCTAACAAATTAAAACAAATGAGTCTCATTGAAAAGAGTACTTAATCCGTGACGGATTAAGCAATGTAACACCCAAATTTATACTTCAAATACTCTTTAAATTCCTCCGCTCGAACTAATTAAACAAAATAATAATAAATATAAGTTGTATAATAACTATAACTTATAATAACATGATTTTATTTCCTAATTTACATTAGTTTATGAGACAAATTCAAATAAAAAAAATCTTTTAATTATTACCCTTTTTTCTTTATCTTTGACAAAACAAGAATTTAATAATATATATATATATATATATATAACAAGAGTTCTAAAAAAATCAAATTTATGAATTCTTTATATATATATATGTATATACTTGGTTTTCAATTCTCAATATATATATATATAATAGTTGACTACTTGCATTTCAATATATATATATATATATATATATAAAGAGATCATTCATAGCTTAGATAGCCTTGATTGAAACAAACAAAATAAAATAAAATAGACAAAACAATTACAACATAGCAACAATACAAAGATGCACCCAAACACAAACAAAACGAAACCAACAAACCTCGTTCCTTTTCTTCTTTTTTTTTTTTTACCAAGACGCACTTCTCATCGAGATATACAAAGAGGCTATTCCTCCTCTTCCTCTTTATCAAATTGTATAATGAAAATAAGATTAGGTTTAATTACTTATTTACAAAAAAAAATTATTAACTCTCCAAATTTTAATAGAACTTGAAAATTACACAAAATAAAAATTAGGCCTACTAATTTAAAGCCCAATTTTTCCAATTTAATCTATCCACACTTATAAATATTTATTAGCCCATATAAATTTAAGACCACTTGACCCAAATAAAATACAAAGTCCAATTAATATGTTTTAAAATAAAACAAAATAATAATAAAAAATCGGGTATTACACACACACACACACACACACACACACACACATATATATATATATATATATATATATATATTTGATTAAAAAAATTATTTTCAATGATTATTAATAGTCCTAATATAGGAATAAAATTCTAATAATATAGAGAATTGTTATTTTCATAAGAAAATTTAATAATCTTCAACGGTTTAGCTTAATAAATACTGGAAGAGTATTAATCAAATTACATATTACACCAAAATCAGTAGTAATTAGTGAAGATTTATTTATACATAGAATGCAAGAAAAATACATCTGGTACATGGTATAAATTCTACAAAATGACCTTGCCGGACATTTTTACAACAATGAATCATCATGACGAAAAATAGCTTCAGACAAGAATGAATACACATTAAGATCTAGATGATCTGCTAAACAATAGTTTTTATTGAATTAATCATAGCATAAAAGGAACATAAAAATGAACAGCGGAAATGTGAAATGTGCATCTGCTTTTTATGTAGATGGTCCACAAAGATATGTACAGAGTGATTTGTGGAATAAGAATACTTATTTAAATATTTGATACATGATAAACAAATAACTAAAGTAGTATTAAGCTTTCTGTAATTCTTCGTATTTGTAGCTTCAAACTCTTTTTTCTTTGCAAGGGCAGACTCTTCTTTCCTTTGCTGCTTTTTCAATAACTACTCAGAAACCACAACAACTACCTTCAATTCCATTTCACCCATTTTTCTACAAAGCATAGACAAAAATTAAATGCTACTATGAACCTTTGAATCACAATGATTAAAGAAAAGGTGATTCTTTTTTAGTACTGTTCACACGAATTGCTTATTAACAAAATTTGGATCACAATAGACTTGTACCTACGACTTGGCTTCATTCACTTTACTGTTATATCCCAATTGTTTATTATAATTTTTAGGAGAAATAAAATTATTAAGCTAATTAGGTAAGCATGAGTTAATAAGAAATAATACTAAGAACTAACCTGAGAATCAAAAAGACTGGATATAAAATTAAAGGTGTGGTTATTAATATGTGAAGAGCGACTACACCCTGCAATAACAATATGAAGATTAACCTCTTTTGAAGGTAAAGGTAGAAACCAATTAATTAATTATTATAAATTATATATGTCAAGTTTCTATATGATAATCCATTCACAACCACAATACTAAATTCAAAGTACACCGTTGCATATATGTAAACACATATGCTCCTAGATAAGATAACATGAGTTAGATCATACTACTACATATAACATATTAAAGCACAGATACCACAGTTGTAAGTTATTAGCTAGATCTAACATTTATTATATCCAAATAATATAAGAACAACATTTTTCTATTGTACTTCCTCCGTTCTAAAATATAAAATCATTATTGGCTTTTTTAAGTCAACTTAAGACAATTTCAACCTCAAAATTGACATGAATTTATTTAATTTTTGTCAATACAATGATGAATATTATAAACTTTCTAATAAGTACTATTCATTGTAAGATTTATTGTTTCATAATTTTTAATGAAACGTCTCAATTTTGAGTTTGAAACTTTCTCAAATTAATTTTCAAAAGTCAATATTAGTCTTATAATTTGGAACGTAGGGAGTAATTTGCAATGGTGGGAATAAAATTTAGGCACCTGTAGGTATTCCAAGAACCTTTGAGCCACGCCCGAATCCTTTGATAACAGGATCACCAATATACCAAGGTTCTATTGGTAGAGTATTCTCTATCCTTGCAATTCAGTACATTTTAGTTGCAGATTCTTGTGGATTGTATAAAGAAAAATTTTGTTGGTTCTTCAGCAAAAGTTCTTTCTCCCTTTCTTTCATTTCTAAGAGAAGTTCCCTCCTTGCGGAAAAATGTACAAGGGTATAGACAGTATTTTCTTAGTTAATAGCTACCAAGACACTCGAACAATGCATTTTACAAGTGACATGCAGAAGCAATGGACTACTTTTGGACACCAAGTATCAACACTGACGACCTCTTTTCTATAAGACTAAGCATCTTCTTTACAACTATGCGGTGGAGCATTTACAAGAAAGCACCTCAAAAATGGGTTTTCATACTTTTTGATATGAAAATGCATTTCTCTCGATAGACAGACACAGTCAACTAACAGTTACACCAGGAACACTTAATAAAACAGTCCTGAGAAAGTGACTAATTATATATTTTTAATCAAAAGAACTGACACAAGATCAATTTATGTTGCAAACTCATCGAGCACATTAGGAGGTACCATAAAAAGGGAACTTCAGCTTAATGTGGCAACAGCAGCATGAGTGATATGAAGTACATCGGTGACAGAAACCACAATTCCATCTGCACTAAATTATTCAGACATCAGAAATCATCTTGATAAATAGTGGAAAATTTTGCACAAACTTTCAACCCAATAAGTTGGTATACTAACCCCTATCAACAACAGGTAGGTGCAAAAAATTTCCATCATGCATGGTATGCAGAGCATCAACAATTGGTGTATCAACTGTTGCACATTCCGTATTTGGGGTCATCACCTACATATTGTATTGAAATTAAAATTTATATTCTTTTTTTCATTATAAGAAAAGCATATATGCTCTCCCCCATTGACAGAAGAACCAATATAAAACTTCTCCTGGAACTAAAAAGTGATTAAATGACCTAGAAATTGGAAAAAGAAAAGGTTCAAATATTAATTTAGCAGAACACAAAGTCCCATTATAGTAACTTATCCACCGAAGTGGACTCAGGGGGGAGATCTTGCGCTATGACTCACATTTTTAACATAGCATCACTTCTAATAACTTTTAACATAGCATCACTTCTAATAACTTTGCATTTAGATATTGAATTGTTTTGGGATAAATCACTAAAACCCAACTACTGAAAGAAGGAAGCAAGGAAAGAAGGGGGTGGGGGAGAGATTTACTCAAGCTCAAATTTTTAACATAACATCACTTCTAATAACTTTGCATTTAGATATTGAATTGTTTTGGGATAAATCACTAAAACCCAACTACTGAAAGAAGGAAGCAAGGAAAGAAGAGGGGGGGTGACTAATCCTGCAATGACATAAAAATGACCTAAGCTAATATAGTTTTATACAGGTTGAATAAATCCTAGAAATCAGAATCGAGGTACACCATTTTGTATTGAATCTAATTAGTTGATTGAATGAGGAATGTATATGTATTGTGTGTATATGATATAAGTGAACTCTTTACTTGGTTCTGGCACTTATCCAACCATTCACATAAAGATCATAAGAACCCCTAATAACAAAAGATGTTCTAGATTTCAATTCAAATATGACTAAATGCAAAGAAGAAACTTTTCTGAGATGATAAAAATTCACTTACACAAATAATTCATCATATATAGACATCACTGTCACACGCGCACCAAAAAAAGAAGAAAAAGATTCACCTTTGGCAATAGGATTTAGTAATGTAGGGGGTATATTCAATTAAGATTTTTAAAGACTTTTAAAGATTTTAAAAGTTTAGTTGTATTCAATCAAGATATTTAAAAAGTTAATAAAAGTTTAGTGGTATTCAATTACAATTTTTTTAATGTCTTTAAAAGTTAGGTGGTATTGAATTAAGATTTTTACAAAGTCTATAAAAGTATTTTGGTATTCAAAAAGTCATAGATTTTAAAGATTTCTATCAAATGATAGACTTTGACAGATTTTAGAAGAATAATTATAACTATCAACCCATATCCAAAATCTTACCTCATCTCTAAAGATTTCTAAAGACTTCCAAATAAACACAAAGGTGGATAAAATTAGTTATTAATTGGACTTTGTCTTTTATTGGGTCAAAGTAGTTATTTATTTTATATGGACTAATAAATATTAATATGTGATGGATAAATAATTTGGTAAAATTTGGGCCATAAAAATAATTGAATTTATTATAATAAGAGAATTAACAAGATATATTAATAAGTAAACTAAATAACTAGACCTAATCTGAATTGGTGAGAGAAAAAGCAGTCGTTCGAAAGTTTCCAATAGAAAGAGAAAAGAGGAAAGAGATTTGTTCAACAAATGTGAGATCATGAAACTCTTACATGTATGAAGTTTTGCTACTTTTGATCATATAGATTTTCATTGTCATATTATTTTATGAAAAACAGAGTTTGGTATTCCTATTAAAAAACGTACGCATATGCATAAAGTATATATCTCTCAATGAAAAGTGAGCTTAATTTTTGCATTGCGTCTGTAGTTTTTAAAGTTTTATTGGTATCCAAGTATCCAAATGTATCATGAAATGAGTAAAATAATATGAACGCTTTCAACATATATAAAATCTCATGCCACAATAATATAAAGAAATTTACTCTAGTTCATGAAAAAAGAGGGAGAGGTTGTGCACATGGGCTAATTAACAATTAATATAAGTTGCAAGATATATTAGAAGTATACAAAAGTCTATCACAGTCTTGATACAAAGTTTATAAAAGCCTGTTACTTATTTTATGGAGTCTGTAAAAGTCATTTTAAAAAAGTCTTTAAAGTCTTTAAAAGTCATTAAAATCCCACAAATTCTACAAAAGTCTGTCACTTAAAAAAAGTCTTTAAAAATCTTAATTGAATACACACCCCGTATTGTAGAAACATTCATATCACTGTCAATTAATACATATACAGGAAAAAAGTAGGATGAGAGAGAACCCTGCCATTCATGGCTTTCAATGCATTTTGAGCTTCTACCTCTGATTGGAATGAAACAAAACCAAAACGTTTAGGCCTTTGTGTTTTATTGTCCATCACAAGTCTAGTTGCATCAAGTAAATAAGAACATAGTTAGCCATATATTGTACAACTATAGTTATCAAACCCAATCAAAACAGATGCCCCATTTACAATGAAGGAATTTAAATTATCTAGAACAATAATTCTTCAATAATTGGAGGGAATACTAAAATAGCCAACAAAAAACAAAGCTAAAAGCCGATATTACCTTCTGTAACTAAACCAAATGGTGAAAACCAGCTCTTCAAATCTTGATTTGTGGTGTAAAATGACACCCCTGAGCAAGAATATAGTAATTTATAGATCTTCAAATTTTGATTTGCTAAAATCACTACTTTATTTTAGGAGATACTAATTAAGAAAAGAAAATTGAGATACATAAATATAAGATTGTCAATATCAGCAAAGGGTTGTAAATCTAAAAACTGTTTAGATTTATAGTAATGATTTAGGGGATTATAATCAATAAATTAAGAGATAACATAATAATGTATGCACAGAAATTTTTAATTTCATAGAAATTATGCAGATAATAATTTAATGAATTTAATTGAGCAACATTTCCAGCAACTCAGATCATTCATCATTTCACAAACTTTTAGATACATACACATACACATGATTAACATTTAACAGTCCATCGTGCGAAACGTGAATGACATAAGGAGAAGAAAGACATAGAGACAAAACGAAAAAGAAGAGGAAAATTGACAGTGAATAAGACATGCATGGTTGCTTTTCACTTATGAGAATAAACAATTAGTCCGATTAATATATATATATATATATATATATATATATATATATATATATATATATATATATATAGTATATGTATATGAATGGAGAATTATGTCGGTGATCATTAACATCATTTCAAACTCTAATTCGCTTAGAAAGTTTTATCCATATAAAATTTTCTTTGATTGTTGTTGAAAAGATTAAATTCTACTCTGTTTGTTATTATTTATCCATAATTTAAAAAAGGAACCTCAATTTCAATTGTTTGTCAAGGATATTTTTATACGAAGTTGTTTGTCAAGGGTATTTTTGTCAAGGACTATAAGGAGCATTAAATAGAATGGACATGTGTTGAATTTGTAGAAGGACAGATGTCAAATTATTGTCATGTACTGTGATTTAGTATATATAAAAGATGAGACCCACTTGTAAAAATATCAATTTCCTATATATATATATATATAATCAATGTGCAGAAGACAGATAAAGCGGGTGTTTGATAAAAATTGAATGAATCTGAATCTGGATGAGCTGAATCTGTATCTAAATGAAAAAAATTGTTTGATAATTAATATGTCTGAAACATCTGAATAACATAATTTTATTATTTCACCCCTTTGAAAAAAATTCAAAGTTGTTGTAAATTTATTTAATATAATAATTAATATATATTTTTTTAATTTTTAAAATATTTTTACTTTTATTCAAATTCATTCAACAAAGAAATCTGACTTAGCTTATTCAAATTTCAATCATCCTAATCGATTCAACCATTCGCATAATTTTTTTAAAACAAACGCATTTAATAACTGACCGATTTAACTATTTAGATATATTCAGTCATAAATAAATACTCCCGAAGTATAAATTATTATTATTAGATGTGAACTGCGGCGTCCCCACGTATTATCTTTGCAGCTTACGTGTGACAAGTTTAGCGTTGGTCCCATTCCCATTTTATCCCATGACACAGCATGAGCATAGCGCGTGGAGTGTACTCTAACTTAAATCTCTTTCAAACTCTGACCGCAAATTTGTCAGGAAAAAAAAGAGAACATATAAAACGAAAAAGAGAGAGTACCAAAATCCCACGAAATTATATGTATCTCTTTATCACTAAATGCGAACGAAAGCGACACGGTACGTACAAAAATGTAACGCAAGTCACGTAACCAAAACCGAATATTGAACTAGATTTAAATCCGCCATTTCAAATCCGCAATGATAAGCATATCAATGACTTATCAGTTCTTCCTACTTATCAGTTTTAATTAATTTTCATTTTTATTTCTTGAAAAACCATAAAAAGAAGAGGGGTAACAATCACACACTCATTCAGTCATTTTTTTAAGAAAGTAAATTTAATACATTTTCAACGTATGTAATATCATGAAATATTTATGTTGGATAATTTTTTATATTTTTTAATGGAATATTATACTCATAATATCATTAGGACTGTCAATTGGGTTGATAAAGCCCGAATTCTGATTATTCGACTCATTTAAAACACGTTCAAATTTTATTTAGGAGTGAGCCGAGCCGAGCCGAACTTGGACAAAAATTTAAGTACGAAGTGAAATTCAAGTCGAACTTGGTCAATAGATCGTTCGACCTATTATAGGACCAACCGAATTATAATGTTAAAAATTATAATTTTTTTTTTGCTTTTTTTTTAAAAAAATAACTAAAAAAAAGTTTAATATTTTATAGAACTAGAATTTTTTTCATAATATAGTGTTTTGGGTGTGATTTGGATACATATAACAAAATATGTATGTGATGTAACAATCCAAGATTTTATTTGTAATTTAAAATATTTATTAAATTAAATAAATATTTTATTGATGAAGTTGTTGTTTTGTAATTTAAAATATTTTTTAAATTAAATGAATATGTGATTTTTGTTAGTAAATATTTATAAATTATATTTATTAGATAATATTCTAAATTAATTTAATTTATAGTTATTATGTTGTAAAAGATAACATGAGATGTTATATTGTTGTTGTGATGTGATGAATTAAGATGGTATATTAATTTATTAAATAAAATTATAATGAGAATATAATTTTGTGATATGTGTTTAAGGAGAATATTTATTTAAAATATAAGATGTGTAATTAATTTAGTTGATTTATTGTTAAATATGGAAATCAAAATAAATAGTATGTGATTATGAATTATAAACTAAATAGTTTATTAAACTAAAATTCAAGTAGTTTAATTTAGTTTTGACCAAACAAGACTTAATATATTAAGTCTTTATTTTAAAGACTTTTTACCAAACAAAGCCTTATGGCTTTTAGATTTTTAAATTTTAATTATAATAATATATAAATAAAATAAATATAATATATTTATACCCTAAGCGTTATATCTATAACTGATATTCTAATAACTAGACGTATTAAGGTTATCCGTTTTTTATCTTACGCTTTAGTGTGTACGTGAATTGTCTTTTGTCCTAAGAAGAAAAGCTGCAGAGAACTTGAGAGAGAATTGAGAGAGAGAGATTGTGAGAATTGTCAAGCAACTTCAGTGTTTAGCAAGAATTAACAAGCCAATCAAGGTATTTTTTAACCTTAATATTACGTGACGTATATATGTTTATATGTGGGTTTTACCAAGATAAAATCTCATGCTCTGTGAATTCAACTTGTTGAATTATTGATATATATAACTGGTAATTGTGATTATATGTGTTGGTTATATGCGAGTTGTATATAAACAAGAATTCATATGCTAACTACAGTTAAAAAGGAAGAAAAGTAAATTACAGTATATATTTGCATGTGGCTTGTAAAAGTACCAATTTTAGTGGTCCATTTGTATGTTAATTTGTGAATTGAGGCTTGATTATGCTAGTCCATTAAGAAATGAAGATAAAGTAATTTGAATGAGGTGATTTGGTCAAGCATAGAGATTACAGTGATGGATTTTGTAAAGGATGTCAAAAATGGAGTTTTCATATGATAATATAGAATTTGAGAAATTAAAATAGTTTTAGTTGTTGTTAAATTGTTTTAAGTGATTGAATATGTTAGCAATCATGTTTATGATAGTTGTATATTTATTTTACGTGTTAATTTCAATTGTTTGGTGGGTAAAATTCTTGTTAGTTGGGATAAAGCCTGCCATCGTTCATAGCCTTTACGGTTCTGTCTTCATGCTATGTAAGCAAGCTTAAGTGTTGTAACTACAAAACAAGGCAAGGCCTTGTATTCTGGTCTCAGTAGTTTTTGTATAAGCAGCAGTGCGCCATACCATGTCCCTGAGATAAGTGAGGTTCTTCATCACTATGCACTTTGTAACACTACTATAACTTGGTCTAAGGTTATGTTAATGTGTCAAATGTGTAACGGCAATGTTAAAACAACATAGTGTTATGTGGTTAGTGATTCTAAATTATAAGAAGTTAGTAAACTATGAAAATGATATGTTGTGATTTATTGAGAATGAGGATTAGTAAATAAGTATTATGAAGGTAAACACTTGAAATTTCTGATATTTGTAGTGGCATAAGACTTGTGCTAAAATGATAAGTTTAGCAAGAAATGTACATGTTATGGTATGTTAGCATATCTAATAGGTATTGTGGTTCTAAACCTATGTGTAGGTTATTGGAGTACGTGAGTTGTAATTGTATAGCTTACGCAAGAGGCAAGTTCCCTAACCTTTGCTACCTTATTATTCAACAAGGTTACTTTTCACTATTACGTTATACCTATGCAAATTCTCTAACCCTAACCTCTTGTTTAACGATTTATTGTCATGCGAATTCTTTAACTCTCATTTATTGTTGAAGCAAGTTAGTTAATCTTTATTTCTTTATTTCAAACGAGGTTACTTGGGTTATTCAAAGTCTGTAATGTTGTTTATTCAGCTACTAGTAACTGTTGTTTGATCTTCGTTCTCCAATGTTATTATATTATCCTACATTATTGTACCGAAGTCTAAGTTGTCTAGCGATTCTTTACTAATTCAACTAATCCTTAGTTGATGGATGTTCTAAACTCTAAATTACCCTTGAAGTCAACCCAAACCAAACTTCTTTTAGTTTGCATATGTACTCACACAAATTTTAAAAGCATGTTTGTAAGACCCCAACTTTTATAAATAAAGATGAATTTCCTATAAATATCATTTTTGAATATTATGGAATGAATTTGATATAATGTTATAATTGTGGGTAATATTTATAAATTTTGCAAAGTACGCAGTTGTTATATAATATTCGATTGGTCGGAGAATATTCGTTTTAACAGGAATATTCGTGATAACCAAGACAATCATTGGTGGACCTCATTAACTAATTATTGTCGGATTGAAAAACGACAAAAATACTTTTTATGAAAATAACTACAGAAGTTTTAACGTTAATCTTTGTTGAAACACCTATGTTAAAAAGTGATAAAGAATACGATGGTTGCAAGTAGCACACCAGATTGATCATTGATGCTTATGTGAGAAGTCACTCCGCTTTTGTTCAATTATTGCTACGATAATTGGCGATAAGATCTCACGTTATTTGATTCAATTATTGTCAATATTTTATATATTATTAAATCAATAATTGAGACGACAAAGTTATTAATATTATTATTTGTAATATTAACGATGTCTAAAAGTTCTGTCAAGGAGAGGTTTGGTCACCTAATTGCGCGCCAATAGGGTGAAATCCTTATTAGAAATCCCCCTCTTTCCTGGGAACGACCTGGTCGATTAATATTGTGAATTATAATAATGATGATGAATGTTGTTAAAAATATTGAGGAAAATTTTATGAGGCATTTTGTTATAAATCGGCTTATTATATGGACCCCCATTTATCCATTTTTCAAAATAAGCGGTAGAAATTATTTAAAGGTGGGGCCCAAATGTGGGGGCCACATGTGGGGCCCATATGTGTTGAAAAAGTGATTTTGGAAATGGGGGTGGGAGGGAGTTACGTATAGGGGAGGGAGTTTATATATATAAGATTGTGATGTGGGTGTATATATATATTGTGTGTGTGAGTGGAAAATGGTGGAAAATTGATAGTAGATGAAAGTGATGGGCGTAAGATGTGTGTGTGTGTGTGTGATAAATGAAAGGAGTAAGGTGTGTACAGTGTGATAGTAGTAAAGTGTAAGAGTGTAGTGAAAGTGATTTTTTTTTGGAATGAGGGGGTGGGGGATTGATGTTAGTTATGGGGAATAAAATCAAGTGGTTTATATATAATATGGATATATATAAATTGAAAGCATATGTTTATATATATATATATATATATATATATATATATTATATTTTATTTTTTGTTTTGTTTTTTATGAATGGTTGATTGAAATTGAATATGAAAAATTATTTCGTCCATGAACAATGTCCTTCCATTCTCCTATAAATAGAAGCTCATTTCTTCATTATTTCTTACGAATTCACTGAAACTCTGAGAGAGAAATTATAGAGAAATTATAGAAAAGTATTCTCTTTACTTCCTACTCTTATATCCAGCTTTTTTTACGGTAAGGGGTTATTTCTTTTGTATTCATGAAGAGAGAACTTCATTATTCCATTATTTATTATTCTATCGGAATAACTCAGATACGCCAAGCTACCCCTATACTTGGTGAAATTCTTCATTATTCCATTCTTTATTATTCTATTTGAATAGAGAGTGCATGCGCTTCTACGCCTGGACTGGTTCCATTCTTTATTATTCTCATTTGAATATCCACGTGCATGCGTTTTTTACCGCACTGCTTCCGTCTTTTTATTATTCTCGTTGGAATATCCTGCATGCAAGGCGTTTTACGCCGGACCTATTTCCGCTTTTATTATTCTCGTTGTAATATCCCGTCATGCGCTTTACGCCTGACCGGTTCCGTTATTTATTATTCTGTTGGAATAACTTTTGCTGTCGCGATTACATCGCGTGCCTCGGTGATTTCTTTTGTTATTCCATTCTTTATTATACTCAGTTGGTTAAAATTTTGACTTCTATACTCCATGAAATTAGTGGAATATCCTTGATATTTGCGATTCATCCAGTATCTTTTTATGGAAATATTCTTCTGAGCATTCTTGAATTTTACTCTACAAAGAAGTATCATGTTGACAATTTGGACGTTATTAGTTCTTGGATAAATTAATTCTTGAACTTGTTTTTATTGAATTCTTATATCATTGTCATCATCCTCATGTTTATATTTTGTTGAAAGTCATCTCATGGCTGTAGTGCATAGATGGACTTGGTATGATTATGACTGTGGATTATTCTTATGTAATCATGATCGTAATGTTACAAATGATGTGGTAAAGTCCTCATTGGCCTGTAGTGCATTGATGGATGATTGTTGGCATGATCATGACCATTAATGAATACACGAATATCCTTGGCCCGTAGTGCATGGATAATTTGTGGTTGTGATATTAATGAATATCCTTAGTCGTAGTGCATGAAAGATGTGGATTAATTATTAAGCTGAGTCTCAGCGATAAAAGTGATGAAAAACCTTTTAAATCATAAAAGATAGTAGATTTTATTCTCTACTTGACTCTTTTAATGGATTGCTTGTTCGCCTGCTTAAACTTGGTATTTGTTATATTTTATCAGTTTAACACTGTTGAAGGCTAACGATAATTTATTCTGCATTATCTTAGTCATAATATGTCTTACTGGGCTAGTTGAGCTCACCCTTTCTTCCACCGTTTTTCTCTTGAAAATGAAAACGTGGCCAAGGAACTAGTCGGGGAACGGAGTGATCCAGAGATGATACTAGTAGTAGTCCTCACTATTCTATTAAATAAAGTGAAAATAAATGTAATGAGGACTCCATTGAGTTTGTATATTGTCTAGATGACAATATTTGTATTAAAACTCACAACTCATGTTGTATATTTAAGATTGTATTTGTATTTTGTACCATATATTTGGCGACTCAGAATAGGTGATGTATATCTATTTTGGGGCGCCATGGCTTAGTATCAAAGCTTAGGGATATGATCCCTAGCTAAGATGTGAGACTAGAACTAGGAGGGGAGAGACGGGGAATTCCTTCGCTAGTATGACCTACCTAAGTTTATTTGGTATTTAAATGGTTGGTCAGAGTATAGAGATAATATGTTATATGTCAACTAACCCTTGTTTTGTGGCGATTCTGAAAATGACATCCGAGAATATTGAGAATAAGAATGGAGCACGAGGAGACCGCTGAGTCTCCACATATCAATAATCGAGGATAATATGAATCGTGAAGGCGACAATCCTCATGCAAACAACAACAACGACCAAATGATGAATGATGAAATGTTCGAGGCTTTATGCAATTCATGCAACATCGACGAGAGCGCCTCCCCGTCCAAAATGTAGGTGGAAACACTGAAACTCTCGGACGATCACCGCTAAACAGTTCAAGGAGTTGGGACCACCGGAGTTTATTGGAGAGCTAAAACTACTTAAGGCGGAAGCATGGATAAAGCAAATCACCAAGATATTTGATGTCTTGGAATGCTCCGAGGAGCAAAAGGTTCCCTTTGCCACCTTTATGTTGCGAGAAGAGGAACATTATCGGTGGGGAATCGGTAAAGCGTACAACTGCTTGTGACTTGAAGATGTCTTGGGAGAAGTTCCAAGAACTATTCAACGACAAGTACTTTCCCGAAAGTATTTGTCACATAAAAGAGGTAGAGTTCATAAAGTTGAGCAGTAACAATATGCCGCGTGTCACGCACGCGGCTAAGTTTCTTTGAGTTATCCCGATTTGCGTCTCACTTGGTTGATAATGATGAGAGAATGACGTGAATGTTTTTAAGAGGTTTGAAACCGGAGATACGCCAATATCTTATTTCTCATAAACCGTGTTTGTATTCGGATGTTGTAAATAGAGCTCGCTTATCGAGCGATAACGAGTCAACGCAACCAAGAGAAAGCAAAAGATAATAAAAATACCAATTGGTAATTGCATTCATCGAATGCGGTGACAACAAACGTGGAGGAATCAACATGCCGAAATGGTAACCACTTGGTGGGTAATCATGGCTGTGACAATAAGAATGGACATTTCAAGAAGAGAGATTCAACAATGATGGAAAGACGCCAAAGATCGGCGACCCGTGGTTAAGGAAGGAGAACGACCACCTATCATACGCTTCAAATGCGAGGGGAGGGACATATCACCAAACCGCGCGATGCCATCCAAAGCGTGTTATAATTGTGGAAGAGAAGGTCACCTAGCCCGATTTTTGTCATGCAATCAAGACAAGTCCAGCTAGAACGGTGACACAAAATACCATCATGCATAAGTCAAAAAAGAGTTCAAGGGAGAGCGTTTGTTGTAACCTCCTAGAAAGCAAGGAACCCGAACGAGGTCATCACGTAAGCTTATCATAAACTTTAGCGAAGTCTATACCTTATTTAATACCCATTCTACCCATTCTTTTATTTCTCCTACTATACAACGATTAAATTTGACTCACCGAGAAATTAGACTTTGACTTATCTCGGTGGAAACTCATTGGGGAAACCTTCATCATCCACTCGCTTATAAGTCTTGTTTGGTTCAAATCGGTGCACCCTCACATTACCTGTCCGATCTTATTTCATTAAAAATACATGTATTTGATGTGATTCTAGGGATTGATTGGTTAACTACTCATCATGCAAAATTGATTATTTTCGTAAGGTTGTTAGCTTTTCATATTCCTAACCAACCTATTATAATTAATTCAAGCAACTAAACCATTAAAATCAATCACCGTCATTTCAAGCCATAAAGCTATTCGCTTATCGAAAAATGGATGTCAAGTTTTCTTAGCTCATATCACGATCTAAACAAAAATACGCCGCTTTTAATGATATTTTTGTTGTTAATAAATTTCCCCGACGATTCCCCGAAGAACTTCCTAGCTTTACCCCGTAGCGTGAAATTGAATTTTGTATCGACCTTGAACCCCTTACAAAACACATTTTCAAAGCCCTATATCGAATGGCTCCTATTGAACTTCAGGAGTTAAAGACCCAACTGCAAGAATTGTTAGACATTGGCTTTATTCATCCTAGTACTTCTCCTTGAGGTGCTCCTTTTCTATTCGTGAAGAAGAAATATGGGAGTATGCGACTTTGTATTGATTATGGGGAGTTAAATCATGCCACCATCAAAAATAAGTACCCATTGCCACGTATTGATGACCTGTTCGACCAGTTGCAAGGCGCCAAATTCTTTTCAAAGATCAATCTTCATTCTGGATATCATCATTGAAGGTTAAAACAAGAGGATATTCCAAAGACGCCTTCGTAACTCTAAGATTTTACACTTATGAATTTTTAGTCATGTATTTTGGATTGACTAATGCTCTTGCTTTCGCTTTCATGGATATGATGAACCGAGTATTCAAGGAATATTTGGATCACTTTGTGGTCGCTTTTATTGATGACATCCTCATATATTCCAAAAGCAAAGAAGATCATGAGCAACACTTGAGGTCGATACTCTAAAAGCTTCGTGAAAACAAGTTTTATGCCAAGTTGAAGAAATGTGAGTTCGGCTCGAGGAAGTAGCATTCCTTGGGCAATGCATTATTAAGTCATGAATATCCGCTGACCCAATAAAGATTGAAGCTATTTAAAGTCGGAGCAACCTAAATCAATGACCAAGTATTTAAGCTTTCTGCTTAGTAAGCTATTATCGAAGATTCGTGGAAGGATTTTCTCGAATCACTACTACATTAACTCAGCTGACTTGAAAAGATACAAAATTCGGTTGGAGCGAGGAATGTTAGAAGATTTTTCAAGAACTCAAGAGGAGACTCATTTCAGCACCTGTTCTAACAATACCATCTGGCTCAGAGGGATTTGTCATCTACAGTGATGCTTCGGGCAAAGGGTTAGGATGTGTTCTCATGCAACATGGAAAAGTCATAGCCTATGCCGCAAGACAACTCAAAGAATATGAGAGAAATTATCCTACTCATGATCTAGAGTTGGCAGCTGTTGTTTTTGCACTTAAAATTTGGAGGCATTACTTGTATGGGGAGAAAGTGGAGATCTTTACGGATCATAAAAGCCTTAAATATTTCTTCACTCAAAAGGAACTCAACATGTGACAACGACGCTGGCTTGAATTGTTAAAAGATTATGATCATACCATCCAATACCATCCTGGAAAAGTTTAACGGGTAGCCGACGCGTTGATTAAAGATCATACGCAAGACGAGTGCGATATTGTCAACGAAAAGCCCATTTTGTGTGACTTGCAAAGGATGGAGATAGAGTTAAAGACTCCAGGGACCCATTTGATGATGGCGAATATACGAGTAGAACTGACTTTAATCAATAAAGTTAAAGCTGTTCAAGCTACAGACCTGGAACTGATGCGTATAAGGAAGAAAGTGCAAATATCCAACAGCTGCCAACTCTAGATCATGAGTAGGATAATTTCTCTCATATTCTTTGAGTTGTCTTGAGGCATAGGCTATGACTTTTCCATGTTGCATGAGAACACATCCTAACCCTTTGCCCGAAGCATCACCGTAGATGACAAATCCTCCGAGCCATATGGTATTGCCGTAACAGTCTTTGAAATGAGTCTCTCTCGAGTTCTTGAAAATCTTCTCACATTCTTTCGCCTCCAATCGAACTTTGTATCTTCCGAGTCACCGAAGTTAATGGAGTAGCGATTCGAGAAAATCCTTCCACGAATCTCCGATAATAACCAAATAAACCGAGAAAGCTACGATTTGGCCATCGATTTGGGTTGTTCCCAAATTTTGAATAGCTTTCATCTTTCTTGAGTCAACTGATATTCCATGACTTGATACTACGTGCCCAAGGAATGCTACTCTCAAGCTAGAACTCGCGATTTCTTTAACTTGGCATAAAGCTTATATTCACGAATCTTTTGAGTATCGCCTCAAGTGTTGCTTCCATGATCTTCACTTCGGCTTTTGAATAAATAAGGATGTCATCAATAAAGACGACCACAAAGTGATCCAAATATTCCTTGAATACTCCTGCCCATCATATCCATGAAGGCGTTAGGAGCATTAGTCAATCCAAAAGACATGACTAAGAATTCATAATGCCCGCATCGAGTTCTAAAAGCGCTTTTGAATATCCTCGCTTTAACCTTCAAATTGATGATATCCGTAATCGAAGATCGATCTTTGAAAAAATTGTGCTCCTTGTAATCGATCAAACAGTCATCAATACGCGGTAATGGGTACCTATTTTTGATGGTGACACGATTCAACTCCCGATAATCAATACAAAGTCGCGATACTCCCATCTTTCTTCTTCACGATCAGTAATACGAATGAGCACCCCAAGGAGACGACAGATCGAATGAAACCAATGTCTAACAATTCTCGCGAATTGGGTCTTTAACTCTTGAAGTTCAATAGCAGCCATTCGACATGGGATTTGGAAATGTGTTTTGTAATCGGTTCAAGGTCGATACAAAATTCAACTTCACGCCTGGGGTAGGCTGTGAAGTTCTTCAGTGAATACGCCAGAAATTTATTAACAATAGAAATATCCTTCAAATCGATTTGATTTTTGTTTAAATGCGATATGAGCCAAGAAAGCTTTACATCTATTTTTCAATAAATGAATAAATTTTATGGCTTGAGATGACCGTGATTGATTTTAATGGTTTGTCGCTGAATTCGCATATATAGGTTTATTAGGAATATGAAAGCTAACAACCTTACGTAAAATAATTAATTTTAGCATAATGAGTAGTTAACCAATCAATCCCAGAATCACGCCAAACGCAAGTATTTTTAAGGAGATAGATCGACAGTAACGCATGCTACCAATTTGAATCAAACAAGACTTATAAACAAAGTGGATGTAATGAAGGTTTCTCTTAATGGAGTTTCAAAAGATAAGTCAAAGTCTAATTTCTTCTGAGTCAAATTTAAACGCTGAGCGCAAGTAGAGAAATAAAAGAATGGGTAGAACCAGATCAAATAAGGTATAGACTTCACTAGAGTTTATGATAAGCTTACCCGTGTTAACCTCGCTCGTTCCTTGCTTTTTTGGGATGTCATAACAAACGCCTCCCTCAGACTACACCGGCTTTTGACTTTTCTCGGGACTACCTTTGGTGCCTCCATCTTAGCTCAATTTGTCTTCTATGAACGACAAAATCGAGATAAGTGACCTTTTCTTCCACAATTATAACATGCTTTGACTCAAGATAGACACGCTTTGACCGATGTGTCCTCCCTCCGCATTTGATGCATATGATAGTGGTCGCTCTCCTTCCTTAACAACGTGTTGGTGCCGACGCCTTTCCATCATTGTTGAATCTCCTTTATTGAAATCTCAATTTTATTGTCTTGCTATGATTACCACCGGTGGTTACCATTTCTTCGCATGTTGATTCCTCCACGCTTGTTGTCACCGCTTCACGATCAAGTACTAATCGGTATTTTCATTCTGCCACCGCTTTCTCTCAGATTGACTAAGTTATCGCGCTCCAACAACCGGGAAGCCTCTATTTACAACATCCAATACAAACGCAATTTATGAAATAAGATATTGTCGATTCCTGCTTTCAAACCTCTTAAAACATTCGGGCCATTCGCCCTCATTATCAACCAAATGGGATGCAAACCGGATAACTCCGCAAATTTAGCCTCATATCAGTGACACGGGCCATATTGTTTTGTTCCAACTTGATTAACTCCACCTCCTTCATGTGACGAATACTTTTGCAAAGTACTTGTCGCCGAATGCCTCTTGGAACTTCTCCCAAGACATCTTGAAAGAAGGCCAGTCAGGTACGCTTTACGATTCCCACCAAGAATCCGCCTTTCACGCAACATAAAGGTGGCGGCGGAACCTTTTGTTCCTCAAGCATCCCAAGACATCACATATCTTGGTTATCTGCTTATCCATGCTTCCGCCTTAAGTGGTTTTGCTTCCAATAAACTCCGGTGGTCCCAGCCTCGAACTGCTTCAAGGCGGACTGTCCGAGAGTCGCCAAAGTTTCCACCGTGATTTTGGACAAGAGCCGCCTCGCCTCGATGTCAGTATGAATCGCATGAAGCCTCAAACATTCCATCATTCACCATTTGTTAGTTGTTGTTTCGCATGAGGATTGTCGCCTCCCCGATGCACATTACATCCCTCGGTTATTGATCTCGTGGAGACTCAACGGCCTCAGGCTCCATTGATGTTCTCAACATTCTCTGATGCCATTTTCAAATATCGCACAAAACAAGGGTTAATTGACATGAAACATATTATCCCTACACTGACCGCCAATTAAATACCAAATAAACTTAGTAGGTCATAAGAACGGGCGAATTCTGCCTCCTCCTCCTAGTTCTAGTCTCACATCTTAGTCGTGGATCATATCCCTAAGCTTTGATACTAACCGGATGCCCCCAAAATAGTGTACATCACCTATTCTCGAAATGCCAAATACATGGTACGTAATACAAATACAACTTAATTATACAACCGTCACCGTAAAGTACGACAAAACATAAGTCGTGAGTTTTAATACAAATATTGTCGCCTGTATAAATTCAAACTCAAATTCAATATTATTACATTTATTTTCCACTATTTCACCAATAAAGGAGGACTACTAATGCTATTATCCGTCCGCTACCCGCTCTCGACTAGTCCCCTCGTACGCTTCATTTCCTCAAGAGAACAATAAAAGTAAAAGGTGAGCTCAATCTAGCCCAAAGAGAAATATTATGACTAAGATAATGCGTAATATATTATAGTTAGCCTTCAATAGTGTTAAACCGATACAATATAACAACCATCAAGTTTAACTCGCAGTGAACAAGCAATCCATTAAAAGAGTCAAGTAGAGAATAAAATCTACTATCTTTTATAATTTAAAAGGTTTTTCATCACTTTTATCACCGGGACTCACTTTAATAAATAATCCACATCATCGAACCACCCCGCACTACTACCAAGGATATTCTTTAGTATCACGACCACAATTATCCATGCACTACGCCAAGAATATTTGTAGTATTCAATAATGGTCATGATTATGCCAACAACCTGTCCCATCAATGCACTACTAGGCCAATGAGGACTTTTACCACATCATTTGTAACATTACTTACCATGATTACAATCAATAATCCCCTCGTCATAATCATACCAAGTTCATCTATGCACTATAGGCCACATGATGACTTTCAACAAAATATAAACATGAGGATGATGACAATGATACAAGAATTCAATAAAACAAGTTCAAGAATTATTTTATCCAGAACTAATAACGCCCAAATTGTCAACACGATATCGCTTTGTAGAGTAAAATTTAAGAATGCTCGTAAGAATATTTCCATGAAAAGATATCGATGAAACACAAATATCAAGGATATTCCACTAATTTCATGGAGTATATAAGTCAAAACTTTAACCAACCGAGTATAATAAGAATGGAATAACAAAAGAAATCACCAGTACGCGCGATAGATCAAGATAGTGTTATTCCAATGTAATAATAAAGACGGAATCGTGTCCGCGAGAACGCATGCATGTGATATTCCAATGTAATAATAAAGATTTTAATCAGTCCCACAGAAAACGCATGTGCATGTGATATTCCAATGTAATAATAAAGAAGGAACCAGTCCCATGACAACGCATGCATGTGATATTCCAAATGTAATGATAAAGAATGGAACAATGTAAGAATTTCACCAAGTATAGGTAGCTCATGATACAAAAGTTATTCCAATGTAATAATAAAGAATGGAATAATGTAAGTTCTCTTCATAGATAAGAAAGAAATAATACTCCCTACCTTTAGAAAAACCGGATACTCGGAATAAAGGAGTAACAGACTTTCTTCTTCTTTCTATAATTTCTCTATAATAATCGCTTCTAAAGCTTTTGTGAATTGGTGAGAAAATGAAGGAAGAATGAGCTTCTATTTATAGAAAATATAGTTTCGATAATCAGACGTTTTTAGGGCTCAAAAATTTCAAAGACAATACCTCCAACTTTTCTTTTATTTTTAATTTAGTCATGGAAGTATTATCAAACTTGCACCACCTCCCCCTAATAGTAAATAATGTGATTCAATAGTAAATTATGTGAATCAATAGTTCTAGATATGTGAAAATACGAATTACGTGATAGTACCTCCATCTATACCTCCATTTTTAACTTAGTCATGCAAGTATTATCAATCTCGCACCAACTCCCTAATAGTAACAAAGAATGTGAAACAATAGTATACACAAGTGAACAAAGAGTTATAATCATGTGAAATAATAGCAATCAATTGCTTCATTTATCCTGCTAAATACCCGATTGGTCAATATAACCTCCAGACATCAATTATTATCGAAATAATTGTCAATTTTCACTAACACAAATAATTCCAACACAATGAAACCAATTTTATCAAAAATATAAATTTTGAAATTTTGAAGTTTGACTTTTCCCGAAAAAGTCAACTGTTGACTTTTTGACCAAATAGTGAATTCCGAAAAATTTTGTGTTTATAGACTATTTTACTAATTTTATCGTTCCTTGACTCAAATATCACTTCCGCTCCAAATTCAACTCCTAACACAACTTCAATTTTAATAACATTCATCATTAATATTATAACTCACAATATTTATCAACCAGTCGCTCCTGTGAAAGAGGGGGCTTTATATAAGGATTTCTCCCTATCAAGCCGCAATTAGGTGACCAAACCTCTCCTCGATAGAACTTCTTGACATTGTAAATATTGCAATTTAATAATATGAATAACTTTGTCGCCTCAATTATTGATTTAATAAAATAACATATTATGCAGATGATACTACGACAATAATCGAATCAATAATATGAGAGATATGATGCAAGCAATTATCGTGTAGCAATAATTGAGTATAACCGGAAGTGACTTCTCACGTAAGCATCAATAATCAATACCGTGCTACTACTCATGCAACCACGCCAGACATCGTATTTTTACTACCGGGTAGTTCAATAGTTAACGGTAAAACTTCCGTCATTATTTTCATAAAGTATTTTTGTCGTTTTCTCAATCCAACAATAATTCTGTTGTGGGGGGGCCCCAATGATTATGCCGTTGTACGAATATTCCCTGTTAAAACGAATAATCCCCGACCAATCAAATATTATATAACAACTTACGTACATTGCAAAATTTGTAAATATTACCCACAACTATTATATCAAATCCACACCATAATATTCAAAAATATATTTCGAGAAAATTTAATCTTTATTCAAAAATTTGGGGTCTTACATTGTCAATGATAACATTTGTTTAATTTAGAAATCGTTAATACTCTAGCTCTTATTGATTCATCGATATACCTTGTTCATGAAGATATTATAATCAAACTCTTGAATAGTTATTTGTTTCTATCTGATTCAACCAGTACTTGATTGATGAGCATTCTAAAGATCTAGAATTCCTTGTAAGCTAATTCCCAACCAAACTTCATTTGTTTCGGAACCTGATAATCTAAGCTGAGATGAACAACCCTATTATTAGGGGATTATTTTAGAAATACGCAATAGCGTTAAAATATTTGCATAATACATAGTACAAAGGGCTGATCACCTGGAGTACGGAATGATGGCTCATATAGTCGTTTAGACTGTTAAAGGTTATAGTAGAAACACCTGTGAACTTAGGACATAGATGATGATTATAGTCTTTTAGACTGTTAAAGGTTAAAGTAGAAAAACTTGAAAACCTAGAATAGAGTTCGTGGTCTTGTGACCCTCAATATATTCTTTGATGTGTTATCTATTGTCAACTTAAACGTCCATTATTCCTTTGAACTCATAGTTGTTGAATTGAAGTTTATTGTTCTGGTAAGAACACTTTACCATTGAAAGCTCAGTTAATTGTCATTCATAAAATGTTATTGTATATTATCCTTCTTGTGGGCAATTGTTTGCTCACTCTTGCACAAAACAATGTAGATGAAGTTAAGAAGTTTGAAGAGCTTTCTACAAGCAAGGGCAAGGACCAAGTGCTTAATTAGATGACAACGTTTAATTTATCTTTTACTTATGAAGTTTATGTACTAGATTTAATTATGATTATGTTTTAATTTCCGCTGATGATTGTATTAAAGGTTAGATGACCTGGGATTCATTTGAGATTATGTAACCCTTTAATGGGAGATTTATTGTTTAAACTTTTGAGTTTAATTATATCCTTTGTTTATGGGTAGTTAGTTATGATTTATTTGGATAGTGAACACCAAATCTGTGGAATTGAAGTATCCGAATTTGGGGGTGTCACAAGTTGGTATCAAAGCTTTAGGTTATGAACCTTAGGCTATAACCTTCTAGGAGATCGAAAACATAGAGGTGATAAACTCTTATTGAGTTCTAAGGAATGCATTAAGGAAATTCATTGAAGATAAAATGATAAAAGACTCTATGTGCTTATGTGTTAATGACTTATGTGCTCGTGAGTACTTAGGAGTAACATGTATTATACATATCAAGTTTTGGGGTTGTTAAAACTTCGTTGTCAGAATGACTGACGAAGGATGATAAGGATTAAGAGCCTTAGAAGTTGTATAGTCTGAGAATGGTTGGTATTAGGAAAGCCATACCCGTTGATTTCTGTTGTAGACCTTGGGTATAGGCTTGAGTTTGAACGAGAGGATAAAGTTGGGGTGATAAAGGTGAAGGATGAGAACGAGGAGGGGGAATTCCTCCAATGAGGTGTGTGGTCATAACATTGAGTTATAAAAGAAGGTCGAGAAATTAGAAGGTCTAGCCGTAAAGCACCAAGCCATGTTAACACAAGAAGATGTCGCGACTCAAGACCTTACTGCACCATTTGCAGATGTAAAGAGGATATTAGCTCGTATGTAATCTACGTAATATTAAAGAGGATAGTTATTAGTCGGGAATGAGATTGCAGGAAGGATCGAGGGGAAAGAAGTCAAAGAAAGCGTCAGCAGAGTCAAGACGCGTGGGTGAAGGCTTCTAAATGCATAGATCGTGTTGAAGATAAGTCAAAGAGCGCCGAATGATGAAACTTAGAATTTAATCTTCCAATCTCCGACGACGATTAGTATCATGGAACAAGAAATAAGCAATGAAGTTATACAACGTGGAATGTTCTTGTAGATTGCAAGAAAAATAATAAGATGATATATATAAATTATAATGAAAAATTAATAAAATGTAAATCCTGACTTTTGAATTAAATAGTGGGATGTGATGAAGTAATCCTAGAATTTTATTATTTCGGGATAAATAATATAATTAACAGCGAGGCTATTTTGTTTTGTGTGGTGTAATAAATGAATAAAGTATTATCATTGTTTATTAAGAAATATTAGGTGTTATCTATAAGTGGTTAAGATAAGTTTGAAATGTTAATGTGTGGATGGGCGATGATCTAATAGTTCAAGTTTTAAACAATAAAATGCCGTCTAGAAGAAGACAACAACGTCAACAGAGTCCCAAGGAAGATGCATACAATAGGGAAGCTAATGCAAATCCAGTGCCATAATTGGTGAATTTGTTGGTGGGAGCACTGACAAATCAACTGAATTTTTGGCTGTATAATCAAATCTCGATGTTCCAACCAAATTCGTTTATAGCAGGGTTGGAAAGAACGATTGATGTAAACGGGGAAGGTAATACGCTGGCATACAATCAAGAGCAGAAGAAAAAGAAGAGTGAAGATGATAAGGTGGGTGATAGTCATACCCAGAAACTTCGGAAAAGAAAAGTGATAATAATATTAACGCCGAAAATCAATGAGGAAGGAAAAGAAGAAGGTGGAGGCTTGTAGCAAGAATCATGGAAAGAAACATGTAAATGCTTTGTTTGAGGGAAAAAGGGTGTGCTTTAATTGTGGATCGAAGGATCACATTGTACCAAAATGTTCAAGACGGAGGAAGGGAGCCTGCTTCACGTGTGGATCGAAAGAGCACTGGGCTCGAGGTTGCCCAAAGAAAATGGTAGGAAAAGCAAGTGGAAGCCAAGGGGGCAGTGGCAAACTGGTTATTGTAGAGTGAACTCCTCCGTGTCGACCAACTGAACAATCATCCAACATGAAGATCCAGAACGCAATGCAAGGTATGATTCCGATTAGCTATCTATACGGCTGCGTGTTATTTAATTTAACCGCCACTTGTTAATTTATGCCTGATAAATTTATTTAGAAACTAGATTCGCTTCGGGAAGAGTTAGACGATTCCCTAAAAATTAGAAAGTGTGAATAGTGATTCCTTTTAAATTGATGTGTAGAATTGTCGTGTTGGTATTAAAGACCACGTAATTGATTTATTTCCGATTTGATTTATGAAACTTTGAAGTAGTTAAACCACGTGGTGATAAGTCATTGTCAAAGAAAGTGCATAAACCTTACGACTCTGAGGAAGTCAAAAGTAGTATTTTGTTCTTTTAGTTGCAAGACGTCTGTACGGTAGAGTTATTTATCGATGTTGTAAAACAAGAAGTTATTAAGAAAATAAATTTATGGGTTGTGTGAAGATCGAGATAGTTACTTAGTTAGCTAAATTGACGAGAAATCGGTGGAATTTATATGGGCAAAAAAAGAGTGAATTTTCAAGAATTAAAGAAGAATTTAGTATGGCACCTATGTTGTCTCTACTAGATAGTATAGAAAAATTTGCGTTGTATAACGACGCATCATACAATGTATTAGCAAAGTGTTTAAAGCAATCTATTGGTGGTCATTTCTTACGCATCGCGTTAGTTAACATTTTTATGAGAAAGGGTGTCCGACTCACGATTCAGAGTAGAGGTATTACTGGTTGCTCTGAGGATTTAGAGGTGTTATTTTTTGGAAATAGTGTAAGATAGATATATATATATATATATATATATATATATAAATCGGACGAGAATCTTTTCAGATGGAAAACCGTATAACTTTGTTGGATAGAGTAAAGGAAGAGTAGCTCCAAGATGAAGGTAGAAGGAAGAAACTAGGTTTCGCTAATACCAGGAGTTGAAAATGAAGTTTGGCATAAAATTTATATATTGAATCAACTAGGAAGCACAAAATTATTTATTGCCTTCGATATTACTATTGGTGGAAAGATATGGCGATATATTTTTGTTATGTCAAAGTTAGCATATTACATATCGAATAGTGTGTGAAGTTATGTCTTAATGAAATCGTTTCAAGACACGATGTTTCTGTGTCAATTGTGTCGAACCGAGATTCACGATTTACATCGAATTTTCAAAAGGGTTTGCAAAAACATGCGGAACGCAATTAAAAATAAGTAGGTCATATCGTTTGCAAATCGATTGCCAAGCTAAAAGGAAGTCCAAACATTGGAAGGCGTGCTAAGCGCACGAGAAGTTTTCGATAATGTCATGAGAGGAATCCGCATTGAGCAAGTTATGGATAAGTTAGAAATAATTTAATAGTAAGGTAATGTTAGGTGGGATTTCAACTGAGGACTCATATGGTGACTAAGTCGTACAAACCTTTGTATGGGCAGAGGTTTTTTTGCATATACTTGGTTTATCACATTGATAATCATTGGAATATTGATATCGCATTATTAATCTACATGTGGTGGCAATGTGATTCTTTTCTCATGTATATATTTGATAGTTAGAAGTTTTTAAGATTAAGTTAGATGATCTTAAAATTAGGTTCAGTTCTTTAAAACTAAAGCATATGGCAAGTTCGTAGATTTTTAAAGTGTGGTAAGTTTGATGAACTATATTGGGTATAAAACGGTTATAGTATAGGAAGCATTGATGAAAAGTGGTTTGAGGTAGCCTTACCTCTATAGTTAGAGCGCATTCGTAATGTTTTTTATTTTTCGGTGAGATGATCGAACAATCTCGACTGTAATCATGTGACAAAGTACGAACCGTTATGGTTGTGCTACTAGGAAATTTTTATCCAGGTAGTCGACTAGAAAGATCATGTGCACAGGAATGGGTTAAAACCTTTTGTGAAGGTGATATGGAGGAACCGCAGTGTCGAAGATGCTATGTGGGAACTCGAAACTGAAATGATAAAGAATTACCATGAGTTATTTGTTTTGTCTGTATCTTCGATTCTGAGGACATAATCTTTTTAAGGAGGGAAGAATGTGACGATTTGATTGTTTGAGTAATGATTCTGGGGACAGAATCCTTATAAGGAGGGAATGATGTAACAATCCAAGATTTTATTTGTAATTTAAAATATTTATTAAATTAAATAAATATTTTATTGATGAAGTTGTTGTTTTGTAATTTAAAATATTTCTTAAATTAAATGAATATGTGATTTTTGTTAGTAAATATTTATAAATTATATTTATTAGATAATATTCTAAATTAATTTAATTTATAGTTATTATGTTGTAAGATAACATGAGATGTTATATTGTTGTTGTGATGTGATAAATTAAGATGGTATATTAATTTATTAAATAAAATTATAATGAGAATATAATTTTTGTGATATGTGTTTAAGGGAATATTTATTATAAATATAGTATGTGTAATTAATTTAGTTGATTTTTTGTTGGATATGGAAATCCAAATAAATAGTATGTGATTATGAATTATAAACTAAATAGTTTATTAAAATAAAATTCAAGTAGTTTAATTTAGTTTTGACCAAACAAGACTTAAATATATTAAGTCTTTATTTTAAAGACTTTTTACCAAACAAAGCCTTATGGCTTTTAGATTTTTAAATTTTAATTATAATAATATATAAATAAAATAAATTAAATAATAAATATAATATATTTATACCCTAAGCGTTATATCTATAACTGATATTCTAATAACTAGACGTATTAAGGTTATCAATTTTTTTGTGTACGTGAATTGTCTTTTGTCCTAAGAAGAAAAGCTGTAGAGAACTTGAGAGAGAATTGAGAGAGAGATTGTGAGAATTGTCAAGCAACTTCAGTGTTTAGCAAGAATTAACAAGCCAATTGAAGGTATTTTTTTAACCTTAATATTACGTATGTATATATGTTTATATGTGGGTTTTTACGGCATAAAATCTCATGCTCTGTGAATTCAACTTGTTGAATTATTGATATATATAACTGGTAATTGTGATTATATTTGTTGGTTATATGCGAGTTGTATATAAACAAGAATTCATATGCTAACTACAGTTAAAAAGGAAGAAAAGTAAATTACAGTATATATTTGCATGTGGCTTGTAAAAGTACCAATTTTAGTGGTCCATTTGTATGTTAATTTGTGAATTGAGACTTGATTATGCTAGTCCATTAAGAAATGAAGATAAAGTAATTTGAATGAGGTGATTTGGTCAAGCATAGAGATTACAATGATGGATTTTGTAAAGGATGTCAAAAATGGAGTTTTCATATGATAATATAGAATTTGAGAAATTAAAATAGTTTTAGTTGTTGTTAAATTGTGTTAAGTGATTGAATATGTTAGCAATCATGTTTATGATAGTTGTATATTTATTTTACGTGTTAATTTCACTGTTTGGTGGGTAAAATTCTTGTTAGTTGGGATAAAGCCTGCCATCGTTCATTGCCTTTCTCGGTTCTGTACGTGCCTTTAAGCAAGCAATGTTAATTGCTTTTAAGTGCGAAGCGGCAAGAATTGCTGCTTGGTCCCTGAGGTTTGTGTATGGCGCAGCTGCGCCATACCATGTCCTGAGATAGTGAGGTCTGCTGCTGCTACAGACTTTGTAACACTACTATAACTTGGTCTAAGGTTATGTTAATGTGTCAAATGTGTAACGACAATGTTAAAACAACATAGTGTTATGTGGTTAGTGATTCTAAATTATAAGAAGTTAGTAAACTATGAAAATGATATGTTGTGATTTATTGAGAATGAGGATTAGTAAATAAGTATTATGAAGGTAAACACTTGAAATTTCTGATATTTGTATAGTGGCATAAGACTTGTGCTAAAATGATAAGTTTAGCAAGAAATGTACATGTTATGGTATGTTAGCATATCTAATAGGTATTGTGGTTCTAAACCTATGTGTAGGTTATTGGAGTAAGTGAGTTGTAATTGTATAGCTTACGCAAGAGGCAAGTTCCCTAACCTTTGCTACCTTATTATTCAACAAGGTTACTTTTCACTATTACGTTATACTTATGCAAATTCTCTAACCCTAACCTCTTGTTTAACGATTTATTGTCATGCGAATTCTTTAACTCTCATTTATTGTTGAAGCAAGTTAGTTAATCTTTATTTCTTTATTTCAAACGAGGTTACTTGGGTTATTCAAAGTCTGTAATGTTGTTTATTCAGCTACTAGTAACTGTTGTTTGATCTTCGTTCTCCAATGTTATTATACTATCCTACATTATTGTACCGAAGTCTAAGTTGTCTAGCGATTCTTTACTAATTCAACTAATCCTTAGTTGATGGATGTTCTAAACTCTAAATTACCCTTGAAGTCAACCCAAACCAAACTTCCTTTAGTTTGTATATGTACTCATACAAATTTTAAAAGCATGTTTGTAAGACCCCAACTTTTATAAATAAAGATGAATTTCCTATAAATATCATTTTTGAATATTATGGAATGAATTTGATATAATGTTATAATTGTGGGTAATATTTATAAATTTTGCAAAGTATGCAAGTTGTTATATAATATTCGATTGGTCGGAGAATATTCGCTTTAACAGGAATATTCAGATAACGACACAATCATTGGTGGACCCTTAATAACGGAATTATTGTCGGATTGAGAAAACGACAAAAATACTTTTATGAAAATAATTCGGAAGTTTTACTGCTTAATCTGTTGAAACACCCTTGTTTAAAAGTACAATGTACGCATGGTTGCATAGAAAGAGCACCAGTATTGATCATTGATGCTTATGTGAGAAGTCACTCCGGTTTTGTTCAATTATTACTACAATAATTCTTTGCATAAGATCTCACGTTATTTGATTCAATTATTGTCAATATTTTATATATTATTAAATCAATAATTGAGATGACAAAGTTATTAATATTATTATTTGCAATAGTAACGATGTCTAGAAGTTCTGTCAAGGAGAGGTTTGGTCACCTAATTGCGCGCCAATAGGGAGAAATCCTTATTAGAAATCCCCCTCTTTCCTGGGAACGACCTGGTCGATTAATATTGTGAATTATAATAATGATGATGAATGTTGTTAAAAATATTGAGGAAAATTTTATGAGGCATTTTGTTATAAATCGGCTTATTATATGGACCCCCATTTATCCAATTTTCAAAATAAGCGGTAGAAATTATTTAAAGGTGGGGCCCAAATGTGGGGGCCACATGTGGGGCCCATATGTGTTGAAAAAGTGATTTTGGAAATGGGGGTGGGAGGGAGTTACGTATAGGGGAGGGAGTTTATATATATAAGATTGTGATGTGGGTGTATATATATATTGTGTGTGTGAGTGGAAAATGGTGGAAAATTGATAGTATGAAAGTGATGGGCGTAAGATGTGTGTGTGTGTGTGTGTGATAGTGAAAGGTGTAAGGTGTGTATGTGTGATAGTAAAGTGTGTAAGAGTGTAGTGAAAGTGATTTTTTTTTGGGAAGGAGGGGGGTGGGGGATTAATGTTGGTTATGGGGAATAAAAATCAAGTGGTTTATATATAATATGGATATATATAAATTGAAAGCATATGTTTATATATATATATATATATATATATATATATATATTATATTTTATTTTTTGTTTTGTTTTTTATGAATGGTTGATTGAAATTGAATATGCAAAATTATTTCGTCCATGAACAATGTCCTTCCATTCTCCTATAAATAGAAGATCATTTCTTCATTATTTCTTACGAATTCACTGAAACTCTAGAGAGAGAAATTATAGAGAAATTATAGAAAAGTATTCTGCTACTTCCCTACTCTTATATCCAGCTTTTTTACGGTGAGGTTATTTCTTTTGTATTCATGAAGAGAACTTCATTATTCCATTATTTATTATTCTATTGAATAACTCAGATACGCTGCTACCCTATACTTGGTGAAATTCTTCCATTATTCCATTCTTTATTATTACATTTTTGAATAGAGTGCAGACGCTTTCACGGGACCTGGTTCCATTCTTTATTATTACATTTGAATATCCCGTCATGCGTTTTTACGCCGCACTGCTTCCGTCTTTTTATTATTACGTTGGAATATCCCGTCATGCATTTTTCACGCCGACCTATTTCCGCTTTTATTATTCGTTAGAATATCCCATGCATGCGCTTTTACGCCGGACCGGTTCCGTTATTTATTATTCTGCTGGAATAACTCGCCTGCCATGGCCTATCGCGTACACGGTGATTTCTTTTGTTATTCCATTCTTTATTATACTCAGTTGGTTAAAATTTTGACTTATACTCCATGAAATTAGTGGAATATCCTTGATATTTGCGATTCATCCAAAGATCTTTTCATGGAAATATTCTTCCGAGCATTCTTGAATTTTACTCTGCAAAGAAGTATCATGTTGACAATTTGGACGTTATTAGTTCTTGGATAAATTAATTCTTGAACTTGTTTTATTGAATTCTTATATCATTGTCATCATCCTCATGTTTATATTTTTGTTGAAAGTCATCTCGTATTTTGTAGTGCATGATGGACTTGGTATGATTATGACGAGGGATTATTCGGTGTAATCATGATCGTAATGTTACAAATGATGTGGTAAAAGTCCTCATTGGCCCGTAGTGCATTGATGGACAGTTGTTGGCATGATCATGACCATTAATGAATACACGAATATCCTTGGCCCGTAGTGCATGGATAATTTGTGGTTGTGATATTAATGAATATCCTTAGTCGTAGTGCATGAAAGATGTGGATTAATTATTAAGCTGAGTCTCAGCGATAAAAGTGATGAAAAACCTTTTAAATCATAAAAGATAGTAGATTTTATTCTCTACTTGACTCTTTTAATGGATTGCTTGTTCCGCTACAGTTAAACTTGGTATTTGTTATATTTTATCAGTTTAACACTGTTGAAGGCTAACGATAATTTATTCTGCATTATCTTAGTCATAATATGTCTTACTGGGCTAGTTGAGCTCACCCTTTCTTCCACTGTTCTCTTCTGGAAATGAAAACGTAGCCGGGACTAGTCGGGGAACGGAGTGACGGTCCAGATGATACTAGTAGTAGTCCTCACTATTCTATTAAATAGTGTGAAAATAAATGTAATGAGGACTCCATTGAGTTTGTATATTGTCTAGATGACAATATTTGTATTAAAACTCACAACTCATGTTGTATATTTAAGATTGTATTTGTATTTTGTACCATATATTTGGCGACTCAGAATAGGTGATGTATATCTATTTTGGGGGCGTCACAGTTGGTATCAAAGCTTAGGGATATGATCCCTAGCTAAGATGTGAGACTAGAACTAGGAGGGGAGAGACGGGGAATTCCTTCGCTAGTATGACCTACCTAAGTTTATTTGGTATTTAAATGGTTGGTCAGAGTATAGAGATAATATGTTACATGTCAACTAACCCTTGTTTTGTGGCAGTATCTGAAAATGACATCCGAGAATATTGAGAATAGCAATGGAGCACAGGAGACCGTTGAGTCTCCACATATCAATAATCAGGATAATATGAATCAGGAAGGCGACAATCCTCATGCAAACAACAACACTGACCAAATGATGAATGATGAAATGTTCAGAGGCTTTATGCAATTCATGCAACATCAGGCGAGAGCGGATCCTGTCCAAAATGTAGGTGGAAACTCTCGGACGATCACCGCTAAACAGTTCAAGGAGTTGGGACCACCGGAGTTTATTGGAGAACCAAAACCACTTAAGGCGGAAGCATGGATAAAGCAGATCACCAAGATATTTGATGTCTTGGAATGCTCCGAGAGTTTATACTATCCAAGATCTTCGTTCTCCAATGTTATTATACTATCTTACATTATTGTACCGAACTCTAAGTTGTCTAGCGATTCTTTACCAATTCAACTAATCCTTAGTTGATGAATGTTCTAAACTCTAAATTACCCTTGAAGTCAACCCAAACCAAACTTCCTTTGGTTTGCATATGTACTCACACAAATTTTGAAAGCATGTTGTCGATGATAACATTTGTTCAATTTAGAAATCGTTAATACTCTAGCTCTTATTGATTCATCGATATACCTTGTTCATGAAGTTATTATAATCAAACTCTGGAATAGTTATTTGTTTCTATCTGATTCAACTAGTACTTGGTTGATGAGCATTCTAAAGATCTAGAATTCCTTGTAAGCTAATTCCCAACCAAACTTCATTTGGTTCAGAACCTGATAATCTAAGCTGAGATGAATAACCCTATTATTAGGGGATTATTTTAGAAATAAGCAATAACGTTAAAATGTTTGCATGTTACATAGTACAAAAAATTTGATCACCGAGTACTAATGATGGTCCATATAGTCATTTAGACCGTTAAAGGTTACAGAGTAGAAACACCCGCTGAACCTAGGGACATAGATGATGATTTTAGTCTTTTAGACCATTAAAGGTTAAAGTAGAAATACTTGAAAACCTAGAATAGAGTTCGTGGTCTTGTGACCCTCAATATATTCTTTGATGTGTTATCTATTGTCAACTTAAACGTTCATTATTCCTTTGAACTCATAGTTGTTGAATTGAAGTTTATTGTTCTGGTAAGAACACTTTACCATTGAAAGCTCAGTTAATTGTCATTCATAAAATGTTATTGTATATTATCCTTCTTGTGGGCAATTGTTTGCTCACTCTTGCACAAAACAATGTAGATGAAGTTAAGAAGTTTGAAGAGCTTTCTACAAGCAAGGGCAAGGACCAAGTGCTTAATTAGATGACAACGTTTAATTTATCTTTTACTTATGAAGTTTATGTACTAGATTTAATTATGATTATGTTTTAATTTCCGCTGATGATTTTATTAAAGGTTAGATGACCTGGGATTTATTTGAGATTATGTAACCCTTTAATGGGAGATTTATTGTTTAAACTTTTGAGTTTAATTATATCCTTTGTTTATGGGTAGTTAGTTATGATTTATTTGGATAGTGAACACCAAATCTGTGGAATTGAAGTATCTGGATTTGGGGGTGTCACATGTGCAGTCTGTACAGACCTGTTTTGTTATATGTATCCAAATCACACCCAAAACACTGTATTATGAAAAAAAATTCAATTCCATAAAATAGTAAACTTTTTTTAGTTGTTTTAAAAAAAAGCAAAAAAATAATTAAAAATCCGGATTTTACTCCCGTACGGGAGTCCGGACCTGATCAGAATGTGTGTGTATATATAAATACAAATAGAGTGGGTCCTTAATTCAGACATTTTAGTACCGCCTTGACCTTTTTTTTTTTTGCTTTTTTAAACAACTAAATATATATATATATATATATATATATATATATATATTATGGAACTTGAATTTTATAACATAAGATGATATTTTAATATGATTTGATACATATAACAAAATATCTATCTGTCTGTCTGTACTTTTTATACATTTTTGGTATAGGTATCCAAATCACACCCAAAACATCAGATTATGTAAAAATTTCAGTTCCATAATTTTTTATTTTTATTTTTAGTTGTTTTATAAAAAAAAAAAAAGCAAAAAAGCAAAAAAAAAATTGGGTCTCACAAGATTTTGCTCTGGTCCAGGACTCGGACCGGATCTCTTGGGCTATATATATATATATACAAATATATATATATATATATATATATATATATATATATATATTACATATTTACTCTCTCAATTTGTATTTATATACAATATTCAGGCTGAAAATTAAGTATCATATCTTTTGAAAAATGGTCACTTATATTATTTGTGAGACCCCAGATTTTTATGAATAAATATTTAATTTTCTCAAAATAATTTTTTGAATATTATGGTGTGAATTTGATATAATGTTATAGTTGTGGGTAGTATTTATAAACTTTGAAAAGTATGCAAGTTGTTGTATAATATTCGATTGGTCGGGGAATATTCTTTTTGTTGGGAATATCCAGTATGACCAAGACAATCATTGGTGGACCCCTGTAATGTAATTATTGTCGGATGGAGAAAATGAAAAAATATTTTTATGAGAATAACAACGGAAGTTTCTGAATTAAAAAGCTGCTGAACTACTCAGTAGTAAAAGAAAAGAATACGGCATTAGTTGCGTAGTAGTAGCGGTATTGATTATTGATGTTTACGTGATAAGTCACTCAGTTATATTTTATTAGTATTATTAATGTAATAAAACAGAAAAACTTTTATATAAAAATGTAATACTTTTATAAAGTTATTCTATAAATAGAATATATTATATTCTATTATGCGTATAGTATTTTGCATAGTAAAATCTTTTTATATAAAATGTAATACTTTTATAAAGTTATTTTATAAATAGAATATATTATATTTTATTATGCATAGTGTTACATAATGTCTGCTATAGTAGTTTTTGCATAGTAAAATCTTTTTATATAAAACAAAAATACTTTTATAAAGTTATTCGTTTTATTAGATTATAAATAGAATATATTTTATTTTATTTAAAAGATTTTGCTTTAAATATAGTATCGTCCGATTAAAAGTAAATCAATCTGGACCGTTCATGAATTAGTTTCTTATCGCGATCCATGCTTTTATAAATAGAAGCTCATTCATTCATTATTTCTTACTTAATTCACCGAAACTTTGAAACTAGAGAGAAACTATAAAGAGAGTTCTTCTTCATAATCTTGGCGTATTTCTTTAGAGTTTAAGAAAGCTTTGAAGCGTAGTATAAGTTTTCTTCGAGTATATCCTCGCCTACCAAATTTAATACTCTTCTTTCAAAGGTAGGGGATATTATTTGTTATACTCGTAAGGGGTATTCTTTCTTTTCTTATTCATGAAGATAACTCATTATTCTATTCTTTATTATTACGTTGGAATAACTTTTATATCTGGGATACCCTATACTTGGTGAAATTCTTATGTTATTCCATTCTTTATTATTATGTTGGAATAACTGGCCTATTACATGCAAAATCTTTAGCATACATGGTGAAATTCTTCTTTATTCCATTCTTATTATTCTCATTGAATAACTTTGTTTATGCAAAGTACTGCATACATGGTGAAATTCTTCTAATATTCCGCTTCTTTATTATTCATCCTGGAATATCCTGCTTATCGCGCGTTCTGTTGGACCGGGTTCCATTATTTATTATTACGTTAGAATAACTTTTGCATGCATCTATCGATCGCCCGGTGATTTTTTTTGTTATTTCATTCTTTATTATACTCAAATAAGTTAAAGTTTTGACTTATACTCTATGAAATTAGTGGAATATCCTTGATATTTGCGCTTCATCCATTTCTTTTCATGGAAATATTCTTCCTCGAGCATTCTTGAATTTTACTCCACAAAGAAGTATAATGTTGACAATTTGGACGTTATTGGTTCTGGATAAATTAATTCTTAAAATTGTTTTATTGAATTCTTATATCATTGTCATCACCCTCATGTTTATATTATGTTGAAAGTCATCATGGCACGTGAGTGCATAGATGGACTTGGTATGATTATGACCGAGGGATTAATCGGTATAACCATGGTAGTAATATTACAAATGATGTGGTAAAAGTCCTCATTGACCGTAGTGCATTGATGGATGATTATTGGCATGATCATGACCATTGATGAATACACGAATATCCTTGGCCATGAGTGCATAGTAATTTGTGGTGCGTGATACTTAATGAATATCCTTGGTAGTAGTGCGGGGATGATGTGGATTATTTATTAAAATTTGAGTCTCAACCGATATAAAAAGTAATGAAAAACCTTTTAAATCATAGAAGATAGTAGATTTTATTCTCTACTTGACTCTTCTAATGGATTGCTTGTTCCGCTGTAGTTAAACTTGATGTTTGTTATATTTTATCAGTTTAACACTATTGAAGACTAAGGATAATTTATTTTGCTTTATCTTAGTCATAATATTTCTTACTGGGCTAGTTGAGCTCACCCTTTCTTTCACCGCTTTCTCTTGAAATGAGAACGTAGGGGACTAGTCGAGGGGCAGGAGTGACGGTCGGAGGATAAGCATTATTAGTCCTCACTATTCAGCAGAAATAGTGTGTTAATAAATGTATTGATGACTTATTTTGAGTTTTAATGTCTTCTGTCAGAAGACAATGTTTGTATTAAAACTCACAGCTCATGTTGTATATTTAAGATTGTATTTGAATTTTGTACAATGTATTTGGTGACTCAAGATGGGTGATGTATACCTATTTTGGGGGCGTCACAGTTGGTATCAAAGCTTAAGGATATGATCCCTGGCTGAGATGTGAGCAAGAACTAAGAGGGGAGAGACGGGGAATTCCTTCGTTAGTATGACCTACCTAAGTTTATTTGGTATTTAATTGGTCATATAGAGATAATATGTGATATGTTAATTAACCCTTGTTTTGTGGCAGTATTTGAAAATGGCATCTGAAAATGTTGAGATAAGCAATGGAGCACAAGAGACCGTTGAGTCTCCACAGATCAATAATCAGGACAATGTGCAACAGGATGGCGATAATCTTCCTGTAAACAACAACACTTATCAATTGACGAACGACGATACATTTAGGAGCTTTTTAGAATTCATGCAACATCAGGCGAAGGCGGCTCCTGTTCATAATGCAGGAGGAAACAATGACAACCCACGGTTGGTCACCGCTAAGCAATTCAAGGAGCCGGGACCAAAGAAAGTTTTTGGGAAAGCCGGATCCACTTAAGGTGGAGACGTGGTTAAAGCGAGATCACCAAGATATTTGATGTCTTGGGATGCTCGAGGAAGCAAAAGGTTCCTTGCCACCTTTATGTTGCGTGAAGAGGCGATTCTTGGTGGAAATATATAAACGTGCCCATCCCGACGACTTTCAAGATGTCTTAGGAGAAGTTCCAAGAATTGTTCAACGACAAGTACTTTCACGAAAGTATTCGTCACATGAAGGAGGTAGAATTCATCAAGTCGGAGCAAAATAATATGGCCAGTATCGCAGATCTGAAGGCTAAGTTTACGAGTTATCCCGTTTGCATCCCATTTGGTCGATAATGAGGAGCCGAATGACGCGAATGTTTCTAAGAGGTTTGAAACTTGGAGTATCGTCAATACCTCATATCTCACAAACTTTGTTTATATTCAGATGTTGTGCATATGGCTCAGTTATTGGAGCACGATAATGAGTCAACACAACCAAAAGGTAACAAGCAACAACACGATAATAATCATACTGGTGGCAACGACCATCAGAACAATGATAACCATCGTGGGGAAAATTATCATGCCAAGAATGGTAACCACTTCGGTGGTAATCATGGCCAAGATAATAGAAGTAGAAATTTCAAGAAGAGAAGGTTCAATAATGATGGAAAGACAGCAGCACGAACACTCGTTTCAAAGGAAGAAGAACGACCACCGGTCGTATGTTTCAAATGCGGACAGGAGGGACACATCCGTCCAAACTGTACACAACAATCCAAAACGTGTTTTAATTGTAGAAGAGAAGGTCACCTAGCTCAATTTTGTCGTATGGTGAAGTCAAGTCCAGCTGGGATAGTGATGCCAAAGGATGTCCTAGACAAAGCCAAAGCGTAGTTTAAGAGAGCGTTTTTTTTCGTGACGAGGAACACGAATAAAATTATCACGGGTATGTTAGTCATAAACTTTTTCGAAGTCTATCACCGTGTTGAATCTGGGATTCTACTCACTCTTTTATTTTACCTAGTTGTGTTCAATGTTTGAAGTTAACTCCAGAGAAGTTAGACTTTAATATATCTGTTTAAACTCAGTTCGGAGAAACCTTCGTTACCTCCACTATTTATAAATCTTGTTCAAATCAACACTTTCACGTTATGTGTCGATCTTGTCTCTTTGAAAATACTTGCCTTTGATGTGATTTTAGGAATCGATTGGTTAACTACTCATCATGCTTCTTAGAAGGTTGTTAGCTTTCATATTCTAACCAACTTGACTGTTATGCAAATTCAAGCAACCAAACCACTAAAGTCAATCATTGTCATATCAAGCCATAAGTAAAAGAGCCGGTCCTTTTCGTTGTTGACTTCCTTGTGTGGAATGCACCGCGGACTTTACAGAAGCGGCGTCGTGAATGACGATGGCAAGTTGATAGGTATCGATGTGACGTCTTATCCACGTCTTGGATGAGGGTCAGCAGCTTTGAATGATATTTCTATTGTTAATAAATTTCCTAACGTATTCTTGAAGACTTCTTAGCCTACCCCTAGGCGTGAAATCAAATTTTGTATTGACCGATGACAAAACCCATTTCTAAAACCCTCAAATATTTCTTCAACTAAAATGAACGTATAACGTGCCAAAGACATTGGCTCAAGCTGTTAAAGATTACGATCGTACCATGCAATATCATCGTAGAAGTCTTGACGTAGTGGTGACGCGTTGAGTAGAAGATTGTATGTGGTTACAAGTGCGAATATACGAACCCACGTGAAGATAACGAATATACGAGTAGAATCGACTTTAATCGATAAAGTTAAAGCCGCTCAAGCTACACACCCAGAGCTTATGAATGTGAAGAAGAAGGTTCAAGAGGGCGTTATTCTAGAAGCAAGAATCGACGAAGAGAGGAAATCTCAACCCTCGATTTAATTGGCCCATTTGAAATCCTTGATCGAGTAGGACCGCGGGCTTATAGACTGCTTTTACCGCCAAGTATGTCGCGTGTTCATAACGTTTTTAACGTATCGATGTTACGTAAATATGTGGACAACCCGAACCACAATATTAATTTAGAACCGGACGAGATAGCGGAAGATTTAACGTGATGAGGAGATCGTGTTAACATCTTGGATAAGAAGGATCATATTCGGCTTTCAGAGGTTATACCTCAAGAGTTAGAATTTGAAGTGAAGTCGAGTATCCTCACCGTTAGGCATACCAGTATGCGTCGTAAATTTCGAGGGCGAAATTCCATAAGGAGGGAGATTGTGAGACCCCAGATTTTTATGAATAAATATTTAATTTTCTCGAAATATTTTTTTGAATCTTATGGTGTGGATTTGATATAATGTTATAGTTGTGGGTAGTATTTATAAATTTTGAAAAGTATGCAAGTTATTGTATAATATTCGATTGGTCGGGGAATATTCTTTTTGTTGGAGAATATCCGTACGACGTTACAATCATTGGTGGACCCCGCAACGGAATTATTGTCGGATGGAGAAAATGAAAAAAATATTTTTATGAGAATAACGGCGGAAGTTTTACTGAATTAAAACTTGTTGAACTACTTTCGGTAGTAAAAAAATGCGATGTCTGGCGTGGTTGCGTAGTAGCACACGGTATTGATTATTGATGTTTACGTGATAAGTCACTCGGTTATATTTTATTAGTATTATTAATGTAATAAAATGCAGAAAAACTTTTTATATAAAATGTAATACTTTTATAAAGTTATTCATAAATAGAATATATTATATTCTATTATGCATAGTGTTTTGCATAGTAAAATCTTTTTATATAAAATGAATACTTTTATAAAGTTATTCTATAAATAGAATATATTATATTTTATTATGCATAGTGTTGCATGTTGTGTACTGCGTAGTATTTTGTATAGTAAAATCTTTTTATATAAAATGCAGAATACTTTTATAAAGTTATTCGTTTTATTAGATTATAAATAGAATATATTTTATTTTATTTAAAAGATTTTGCTTTAAATATGGACCGTCCAGATTAAAAAGTAAATCAATCTAGGCCTGCTTCATGAATTAGTTACTATGTAGTCCATTCTTCTATAAATAGAAGCTCATTCATTCATTATTTCTTACGAATTCAATTTAAACTCTACAGAGAGAAACTATAGAGAGTTCTTCTTCATAATCTTGGCGTATATCTTTAGAGTTTAAGAAAGCTTTGAAGCGTAGTCTGAAGTTTTTTTCGAGTATATCCTCGCCTACCACCGATTAAATACTCTTCTTTCAAAGGTAGGGGATATTATTTGTTGTACTCGTAAAGGGGTATTCTTTCTTTCTTATTCATGAAGAGAACTTACATTATTCCATTCTTTATTATTACATTGGAATAACTTTGTATCACGCTGGATACCTATACTTGGTGAAATTCTTATGTTATTCCATTCTTTATTATTATGTTGGAATAACATGTCTATGCAAAATCTTGCATACATGGTAAAATTCTTCTCATTATTCCATTCTTATTATTATGTTGGAATAACTTTTGTTTATCTAATACTGCATACATGGTGAAATTCTTCCAATATTCCGCTTTATTATTCCGCCGAATATCCTATCCAATGCGTTCTTGGGACTAGTTCCATTATTTATTATTCTATCGGAATATCCTGTTTTATGCGTTCTGGCGGACTGGTTCCATTATTTATTATTACGCCGAATATCACATGCATGCGTTTACGGGACTGGTTCCATTATTTATTATTCTGTTGGGAATAATCTGTCTGTGCGGTCTATCGTATGCCTGGTGATTTCTTTTGTTACTCAATTCTTTATTATACTCAGTTGGTTAAAGTTTTGACTTCTATACTCTATGAAATTAGTGGAATATCCTTGATATTTTCGCTTCATCTAGTATATTTTCATGGAAATATTCTTCTGAGCATTCTTGAATTTTACTCCACAAAGAAGTATCATGTTGACAATTTGGACGTTATTGGTTCCTAGATAAATTAATTCTTGAACTTGTTTTATTGAATTCTTATATCATTGTCATCACCTCATGTTTATATTATATTTGAAAGTCATCTATGGCTTTAGTAGTGCATAGATGGACTTGGTATGATTATGACCGAGGATTAATCGATATAATCATGGTAGTAATGTTACAAATGATGTGGTAAAAGTCCTTATTGGCCCGTAGTGCATTGATGGACAGCTTGTTGACATGATCATGACCATTGATGAATACACGAATATCCTTGGCACCGTGAGTGCGTGGATAATTTGTGGTCGTGAAACTAATGAATATCCTTAGTAGTGAGTGCGGGGATGATATGGATTATTTATTGTTTGAGTCTCGGCGATAAAAAGTAATGAAAAACCTTTTAAATCATAGAAGATAGTAGATTTTATTCTCTCTTAACTCTTACAATGGATTGCTTGTTCAAATTGCAGATTAAACTTGATGTTTGTTATATTTTATCAGTTTAACACTATTGAAGACTAATGATAATTTATTACGCTTTATCTTAGTCATAATATTTCTTCTTGGCTAGTTGATCTCACCTTTCTTTCACCGTTATTCTTGAGGAAATGAGAACGTAGCAAGGACTAGTCGGGAACGGAGTGACGGTCCAGAGGATAGCATTAGTAGTCCTCACTATTCTGTGAAATAGTGTGTTAATAAATGTATTGAGGACTTATTTTAAGTTTTAATGTTGTCTAGAAGACAATGTTTGTATTAAAACTCACAGCTCATGTTGTATATTTAAGATTGTATTTGAATTTTGTACCATGTATTTGGTGACTCAAGATGGGTGATGTATATCTATTTTGGGGGCGTCACATTATTTTCGTAATAAAATATAGTAATAACATAAAAAAATATTGAGGTAAGATATTAAAAATAATAAATACTAGAGTACGTACTTAATAAAATAACTTATTTATGTTAATTTACACTTCAATTCGATTAGTAAAAAGAATGTTATATGTCAAACTTTTTATATAAATTTCTTTAAATTATATTTTGTTTTTGGTATGAAAGTAGATATTGATAATTTTATATTTTAATACGGGTTTGATCCAAAAAAATCTAAAACTCGTGATCTTATTTGGATCGAGTTTGAACACATTTATTATATCCCAAATGGGCAAAGCTCGAACTCGAGCCTGATAATTTTAAAATGAACCGAGTTTGGGCAACCTTAAACTTGATTCACACAACCCGATTGACAGACCTAAATATTGCTATGTATACACTATTAATATATCAAATTTAAACTATTTTTAAAAATTTTATGTCATATATGTACTATGTGAAAAAATGCTACTACCTCCGTTCCCAAAAAACTAGTTCAGTTTGATTTTTTTTGGGGTCAAATTAATCAATTTTATAATTAGAATTAAAAACATATTTATTTATATACTAGGTAATAGCTAGTGCAATGCACGGACTAGTTTGAATAACGGATTGTAACTATATTAATTTTGCTTCCACCTTTAATGCGATACACTGTATTTTTAACTTAGCAATAAGAAAGATTTTTTTTATAATAAGTTCTCTTCAATTAAACTTTTTAATACATTTTTGCATGACATATCAGTTACATTTGTAAATATATTGATTTTGCTATAATATTGCTTCCACTTTACAAAATAGAAGATATATCAATCAACAAAGTTTTCAAACCTAATTACCCAAATGTCTTGTACCAAATGACTATTTGTTTAGTGAAAGATCACTTATGAACATTCTCTTAACCTCATTTCATCAAACACTTCAACTATACTTCTAATTGCATTACCCAAATGAATTAAGTTAATTATAATGCTTAAGCTCTGTATAATTATTTCACTCAATTTATGAAATATCAAAATAGTAATACAAAAAAAGTAAAATGTTTGTAAAATTTTGGCATACATTTGGCGAGTTTCGAAGCTGAATGTTACTGAGCGGAGAAAGAGGTTGATTAAACCCTATTATTGATTGTTGAAGTATGCATCAATACTTATTTAAAAGATTGTAAAAAATGCAACCATAAATAATAAATTAAATAATTTTAGCCTTTTAGTCAAGATGAATTCTCATTATAATCTTACCATGTTTGCATGAGTGCATGCAGAATAAACAAAAATCAAAGCTACAGTCTAAACATTTTTCAAAAATTCAAACTATAGTCTAAACATTTTTCAAATATAATAAATTGAAACTATAAAACTTCATCACATTCAAAATAAGTACGTTTTGGGCAGTCGAATAGATAGAAGAGAAAGGAAGTGAGATGAAGCAGCTTCTAAGTTCTAACCATATATAAGAGCTCAGTCGTAGGACTTGAAATTCATGAGAGAAATGAATCATAGAACTTTTGACACAACATATATAAACATTAGCACAACGACTGTTTAACAAATGTACATAATGGATATTGAATAGTAATGCAATTCCACATATAGACTTGACAAAATATGAATTTGGTTTTGTTTTGGTTTTACATAAAATGGTTATGGGTCAAAATAAGAACTAAAACCACATTATCCATTTTTAACATGGTTTGTATGGGTTGAACCCAAATAGTTATAGTTTTAATATAGGTTGACCCATATTTTAATTTTTGAGATTTATGTATTTTCTCTTTTTCCATCTTTTAATTAATTATCTCTCTAATTTTTCTAATACATTATCTTTCTAAAATAAATTAATATACTTTCTCTCTCTAAAAATTTATATAGTGTTCATTCAAAAATTAAAAAAGTAATAAATTTATATACGTTCTCTCTAAAAAGAGTCTCATTTTAATTTTTAAAATCTCTTTCAAAAATGATATATCTCAATGTTTGTTACATTACATGATAACGACTCAATTAAGTATTAAAAAAGAATTTTTTATTAGAAGTATTTTCAAAATAATTTACATTAAAAACTTTTTTATATTAATTAAAATAAAAAGAGAGTATTGTTATTCAACAACAAAATTATTTTGTAAATTGACTCTTTTTGTAGAACAAAAGAATTTTCATGTTTATATTTGATAGAATTGTGAAATTATAAAAAGAAACTTACAAATGATTGAATATAAATTAATTATTTGAAAATAATTTATGGAGAGAAGGAGGAAATTAAATTATATAATATAAACGTATAATTTAAATGAGTTATTTTAATTAATTAAGGGAGGATATATTAATTATTTAAATTAGTAGTTCGTTACACTAAAAGTGTTAACTTTATTATGGATTAATTCCATAATTAGTGGAATGGTTTTTATACATAATTATAAATGTATAAATTACAAAAGTATGTAATATGTATATAATGTAATATGTATAATGTATATGTGTTATATAAGAACGTAGTGTAATCAATGCAAAAGTAAATATAGATTTGGAGGGAGAAATACAGTAATTGGGGAGACTTAATCTTTATGTACTCATCGATGAAACAATGCTTTACCTTCATACGTTATGATCATGAAGCTTAAATGCGTGTTAATGCCAAGATCCCCGTCCACGCGCTCCAATTCGCGTCTATTCCTACACAAAAATGGGTAAACACCGAAAGCTTGGCGGCTTAGGCCACGGGGGATAACTTCGGTGTGAGAATAAGTACATGTTGAATAAAGTTAACAGTAGAGGCTTAATGCTCTAGTGTTGAAAAGTAATAATGAATTGTGTATAATGATCTCACCACCTCCATAGAGTCATTCCCCGTATTGGATTAGAATTCCTCATTAAGTATAATTCCTTAATGAGATTGTATAAGATCTCCTAAAAAGAAGGGAGTTGGATCAAATCCTAACAGTCTGCAACTCAACGATCGGAATAACTGCAGAAAGAGTGGGAAAGCGAATGCGAGAGACAGCGAAGATGTCTTCCATTAATCCATAATCGTAGAGCCAATTAAAAGGTATGTGTGGATCAATATGGTACGATTTTGTGAATTGACAATTGTGACGCCCCAAAATAGGTATACATCACCCATCTTGAGTCGCCAAATACATAGTACAAAATTCAAATACAACTTAATTATACAACAGTCGTGTAAAATATGACAAAACATAATCTAAGAGTTTTAATAAGAATATTGTCATCTAGACAATATCCGCACTCAATGGAGTCCTCATTATATTTATTGTCACACTATTTAATGTATAATAGTGAGGACTACTAATGCTATCATCCTCGACCGTCCACTCCGCTCCCGACTAGTCCCTAAGCTACGTTCTCATTTTCTCAAGAGAACGGTGAAAGAAAGGGTGAGCTCAACTAGCCCGAAGAAATATTATGACTAAGATAATGCGAATAAATTATCATTAGCCTTCAACAAAGTGTTAAACCGATAAAATATAATAAACATCAAGTTTAACTGCGAGTGGAACAAGCGATCCATTAGAAGAGTCAAGTAGAGAATAAACTCTACTATCTTCTATGATTTAAAAGGTTTTCATCACTTTTATCGGCGAGAGACTTAACAATAAATAAACCACATCATCCCCGCACTCTGACCCAAGGATATTCATTAGTATCACGACCATAAATTATCCACGTGCACTACGGCCAATGATATTCGTGTATTCATCAATGGTCATAATCATGCCAACAATCGCTCATCAATGCACTACTACCAATGAGGACTTTTACCACATCATTTGTAACATTACTACCATGATTATACCGAATAATCCTCGGTCATAATCATACCAAGTCCATCTACGCACTACAGGACCACAGATGACTTTCAACATATTATAAACATGAGGATGATGACAATTCAATAAAACAAGTTCAAGAATAAATTTTAAAGATTTATAAATTAATTATCCTGAACTCAATAACGTCCAAATTGTCAACATGATACTGCTTTGTGGAGTAAAATTCAAGAATGCTCAGAAGAATATTTCCATGAAAAGAAACTGGATGAAACACAAATATCAAGGATATTCCACTAATTTCATGGAGTATAGAAGCCAAAACTTTAATCAACTGAGTATAATAGAATATATGAAACCGCAAAATGAATTTTTGCCGCCATGCGGTAATCCACGTAAACGGATTATTCCAAATGAATAATAAATAATGGAATAACGAAGAATTCACTGGCAAGCGTGTGAATCACATGCAGACGTGTTATTCAGCGAATAATAAAAAGAATGGAACCAGTCATACGTAATCCGCATGAATGTGGATGTTTCAATGTAATAATAAAGAATAGAACCAGTCATCGTAATCCGCACAAACAGGATGTTCCAAATGAATAATAAAGAATAGAATAACAACAGAATTCACGGGCATGCGATAGATCAAGCACGCATGAAAGTTATTCCAATGAATAATAAAGAATGGAATAATGTAGAATTTTCACCACGTATGCGGTACTTGGCGTGATAGAAGTTATTCCAACATAATAATAAAGAATGGAATAACAACCCATACGCAGTATTGAAAGAAAATAACTCTCTTCATGAATACGAAAGAATAATACCCTTTACCTTAGAAAACCGGATCTAGAATAAATGAGGTAGCGACTTCTCTTTCTTCTTTCTCTCTATAATTTCTCTCTATAATAATTGCTCTAAAAGCTTTTGTGAATTGGTGAGAAATAAAGGAAGAATGAGCTTTATTTATAGAAAAATATAGTTTATAATTGCATTTTTGGGGCTCGAAATATTACAAAGATAATACCTTCCTTTTTTGTATTTTTAATTTAGTCCTATGCAAGTATTATCAAACTTACCACCTCCCCCTAATAGTAAATAATGTGAATTAATAGTTCATTCATGTGACTCAATAGTATAATCATGTGAAAAAACTAATTCTGATTATAGTACCTTCAACTATACCTCCATTTTTAATTTAGTCATGCAAGTATTATCAATCTTGCATCACCTCCCCTAATAGTACATGAATGTGAATCGATAGTACACACATGTGAACAAATAGTTATAATCATGTGAAATAATAGCAATTAATTGCTTATTTATCTGATTAATTACCCGATTGGTCAATATAACCTCAAGACATCAATTATTATTGAAATAAATATCGATTTCCACTAACACTAATAATTCCAACACAATGAAACTATCAATTTCATCTTTAATCAACACAATTTATTCATCATTAATATTATAACTCACAATATTTAACAACCAGGTCGTTTCCAGGAAAAAGGGGGCTTTCCGATAAGAATTTCTCTTTATTCTAAGCGATTAGGTGACCAAACCTCTCATTGATGTAAACTTGACATTGTCAATCTGCAAATAATAATATGAATAACTTTATCGTCTCAATTATTGATTTAATAATAATAAATATTATGCGATGATAATCGTGACAATAATTGAATTAATAATATGAGAGATATGATGCGTGAATTATCAGTAGCAATAATTGAGTATAACTGAGTGACTTCTCGAGTAAGCATCAATAATCAATACTGCGTGTTATTACTTAACTACGCCAGACATCTTTGTACTTTTTACTACTGAGTAGTTCAACGCTTTTAACGATAACACTTCCGCCGATTATTTTTATAAAAGATAATTATGTCGCTTTCTTACTACTTACAATACTTTCGATTATGGGGTCCACTTAATGATTGTCTTTGTCGTCATTTATATTCCTGTTAAAACGAATATTCCCAATTAATCAATATTATATAACCACTTGTTTATTTTATAAAATTTATAAATATTACCCACAACTATAACACTATATCAAATTCACATCATAATATTCAAAAATATATTTCGAGAAAATTATTTTTTATTTATAAAAATTAGGGTCAAACAACAATTAAAATTGGAGGTGGAAGTATAAGAGGAAGACGGGAGTAGGAGGAAGAAAAGAACTACTGATCAGACCAATTTCTAATTATTTGAGTCACCAATTTTTCAAATTTATTAATTTGATTACGTCAACTTATGTCATTGATGTAAGTCTCTTTATATATAAAAATAGTTGATAGTTGATTATCAAACCAATAAAATTTGAATTATATATAAATTTAAAATACTTTTAATGGTTATAATTTATCAACTTATATTTAAAAGAAAATAATACAAAAATTGATTGTAAACATGTATTTAGTGACACTTTTATATTTATTTAAATGATATTCTCTCTGTTCTTTTTTACCTGTCGTTTTGCAGTTATTTTTTGTTCTTATTTACATGAAGTTTTACTTTTCTAAAAAAAATTAACTTATATATTTTCTTTCCTTAATTATCTATTTTCTAAAATAGTGGAATTACACTATCAATACAAATGCTTTCCGTCCATTCTAAATAGAGGTGTAATTACACCACATGCAAATTTCTTCTTCTTCTTTATCATGTTCTTCGTCTTTTTTAATGGAAGTTTAAAAGAGATAACATGTATATATAAACTAATACACTTTTAACTACTTATATAAATGATTATCTTAATTATTGTGCATATATCTAAAATATCATGTATATATAAACTAAGGAAGTATTTAATACTTTTAGTTATATTTATTACTTTGTCAACATAATAATTATTGCTCTATTATACTTCCTCCGTTCCTTAATATATGTCGTTTTTGACATGTGCACAAGAATTAAAAAAATGATTGAAAAACATTAACTATATTATCAATTGTCTATAATACCCTTCACCTCACTTATCTTATAAATATGGATCAAAAAATTAGGTAGAGTAATAAGAGGCAATTTGGAAAAAATAGTAATCAATTATCCTAGATAACCACAAACGATAAATAATTAGGAATATAAAAGAGAGTCTAAAACGACCTACATATAAGAATGGAGGGAGTACTACCTCTATTTCATAATATTTGACTTTTTAGAAAAAAAAATTATTCTTATTTATTTGTCGTTTATAATTTTTTAAAAGAATAAATTATTTACTTTTTTATATCACCCCTAACTTCTCTTATTGTACCAAGAATTTTTCTCCCTTATATTAGTAATTTTCAACTTCTCATAAAGGGATAGTGATAAAATTTTATATAAATTTTAATTATTAAATGATAATATTAAATTACTTTCTTAATTCATATATATTAAAGTAAAATTACTATTATGAGTAGTAATTATAAATGGGGAGAAGGTTAAAAAATGCCCCTGATTTTTACCGCGATGTCTACTGAGCACCCTATACTTTTTTTTATCCAAAAGTACCCTTAACGTTACACTTTTTGGGTCAACCGTGCCCCTGCCGTTAACAAAAGACAAACGGGATTAAAATTTCGCTGGCGTGGCTGACACGTGGAGGTTTAAAGGGAGAAGGTTCAAAAATGCCCCTGACATATGTAAATATGTTATTTAATCAAAACAAAAAAATACTAAAATTCAAAAAAAAAAAACATAACATATTTACATCATTTAATCAAAATACTAAAATTCAAATTATTTTGTTAACTAATTAAATAAAATAAGTTGTATAACATATTTACATCGTTTTAATCAAAATACTAAAATTCAAAAACATAATATATTTACATCATATACTAATTCAAAGAAATACTAAAATACTAATTAAAAAATACTAAAATACTAAAAAAATCAAATTAAAAAAATAGTAAAATAGTAAAATTCAAATTATTTTGTTAATTAATAAAAACAACAAAAATTCAAATTACATCATTAAAATACTAAAATCATAATACTAAATACTAATTGATATAAAATTTTTAAATTACTAAAATTATAATACTAAATAATATTTTTAAATTACTAAAATATTAAAAATATTAAAATTGATATGATTTTAAAAATTGATAATACTCAGCTTTAAAAATTGATAATACTAAAATATTTTTAAATTGATATGATTTTTAAAATGAATATGAATAATGCTAAATATGTGCTAATTGTAATTGATTGTAAATATGAATAATGAATACGGCAGTAAACTAAAAGTAGTGTTCTATTAAAATAAAAAAGTCAGTGAATTTAATTAAAATCATGCAGCAATCAATAAGTTTAATCCGTAAATGAGTATATTTGTTAAAGTATTTCTAAAGCTACTAATTAAATACAACAATTACATAACGTTAGAAACAAAGATGTCGATATTTTTATTTTTTTTGCTTTCTAAAAACAAATTAATTATGAAGTTACTAAGAAAACTCTACTAATATTACCTAATTCAAAATAAAATTATGAAGTTATAGAATTAAAGATTAATTAGTATTTAGTATTATAATTTTAGTATTTTAATGATGTAATTTGAATTTTTGTTGTTTTGATTAATTAACAAAATAATTTGAATTTTAGTATTTTTTTAAATTGATTTTTTAGTATTGTAGTATTTTTTTTTTAATTAGTATTTTAGAATTTTTTAATTAGTATTTGATGTAAATATGTTATGTTTTGAATTTTAGTATTTTGATTAAATGATGTAAATATGTTATACAACTTATTTTATTTAATTAGTTGTTTTGATTAGTTAACAAAATAATTTGAATTTTAGTATTTTGATTAAATGATGTAAATATGTTATGTTTTTTTTTATTTTGAATTTTAATTTTTTTTGATTAAATAACATATTTACATATGTCAGGGGCATTTTTGAACCTTCTCCCTTTAAGCCTCCATGTGTCATTTACGTCGAAGAAAATTTAACCTCGTTTGTCTTCGTTAACGATGTGACACTTGACCAAAAAGTGTAACTTTAAGGGTATTTTTGAATAAAAAAAGTATAAAATGCTCGATAAACATCGCGATAAAAATTAAGGACATTTTTGAACTTTCTTCCATTTATAATGACCTTTACATTCTTTGAAGTAGTATTAACAAATCAGGAGCTATAAATAAAAAAATAAGCCATTTGTCCCCTGTCCCTCACTTCAAGCAATGATAACCAAAGCTACGTATCATTTTGTACTTATATGTTAAGTACTAGGAGTTATCAACTGATAGGTCAGTAGAAAAAGATAGAGAAGACTCCTGCCAAACGCATCGAAGATAGCGAGACCAAGTCCTCCCCACCACTACCTCTCTATAATGTTCTCTCTCTTCCCCGCAGCCTTTGCAATCAAGCTTTCTTCAGCAGGAACCCTAGAATTTTATTCTGCGCTCTAGATCTGATTTTTTCGTTTTCAATTATCTAATTTTCCTATTTTGATTTGTTGTTTTTGTGTGTTTGGATTTGGAAATTCCTTGGCGGTGTGATAATGTCATCGTTAAGCAGAGAATTGGTGTTTCTCATACTTCAATTTCTGGAAGAGGAGAAGTTTAAAGAGTCTGTTCACAGGTAATTTCTCTAATTCTTGTGTCCTGTTTAGTTGTAGAGAAATGAAAATGGGCAAATTAGTATTTTTATTTTTGTTTGGCGATTCTATTTGAAGGAGGAAAAACTTATCTCAAATAGTTGATTAGTTGTCGGGGGGTTTAGTTGTCTGGAGGTCCTTTTATTTAATTTTTAATTTCAATGTGTTTAGTATAGTTATAATTAAAGTTACAGTAGCATTGAACTGTTAATGATGTTATACTAAATTAGTCGGAAACTAATTAAACTTAAATTTAATGAGTTCTTTATTTTATTTTATTTTTCTATTTTATTTTATTTTATTTTTTGCATTTATATGATTGAAGTTAATAACATTTTGAGTGTCTTTGTGAGGTGAATTTAGTTGAATAAATTAGTTTATTAATTCAAGTTAAGTGATTGAGTTAGTTTAAATGTTGTTGTGAGTTTTCTAATTGAATAATTAAAAAGCTGAGCCAATAGGTTAAATGGCTCAGTTTTGTGAAAGTTTGGATTTCATTATTACTGTTGAATGTTTTGTTTCAAATTCAAATTGAGGAATTTGACTACCGAAAATGTTTGATTTTGATATGGAGTATATATTTTATAGGCTCGAGCAAGAATCAGGGTTTTTCTTCAATATGAAGTACTTTGAGGAAAAGGTTCATGCTGGTGAATGGGATGAAGTTGAAAAATACCTCTCTGGATATACAAAAGTGGACGACAACAGATATTCCATGAAGATATTCTTTGAAATCCGGAAACAGAAGTATCTTGAAGCTCTTGATCGGTATATTAAAAATATATTTGTCTTGATATTTTGATAAATATTGTCTTTGTTTACAAATGGTTTGATTTTTGTAAACGTGTTTGGATTTGTACTCCAAATTATTAGGCAAGACAAAGCCAAAGCTGTTGAGATACTAGTGAATGATTTGAAAGTGTTCTCAACATTCAACGAAGATTTGTATAAAGAAATCACTCAGTTGCTAACGTTTGGCAATTTCAGGTAATATATTTTTTTGTTTGGCAAGTAATATTGTTGCAGTAGTAAAGTAAATTTGCAAGTTTTCCTTCTATCTTTTACTTGGTCAGAAAAGTGATAAGCAATCCATTCCCTAGATTATTTGGTTTTCCGTCGGCATGGCAATTAAGGTGAGAAAAGGTCTTGGATCTCGAATTTGTTGTTGTCTGGTCCTGAAGCTGTAAATTGTCATTTACTGGTCCTGTAGATGTAATTTGTCCTCGACTGATCCTGAAGCTTAAAATTGTCATTATCTGACATTTTCAAAACTAAAACTCAGTCAACTTATCTTTAATACATTGCTTTGGTCTAGTTGAGGTAAGTTCTTGTCTTTAATTTGTTTATGGACTGTTGTGGCAAGGTCTTTAATTTATTAGTAGATACTGCATATTACGATATTTCTAATTTATTTTCAAGTCAATTGGTTCTCAGAGATAACAGGGAACTAATATGCTATAAAAATCTTACAAATGGTGCAATTTAAGAAAATTTCCCTTTTGCTTTCAATGATATATTCAATAACCGAATGGACTTTTATTTCTTGATTTTTTTATTTGCTGATGTGTTGCACAAGTTATATTAATTAAATGTAATTTAAGTTATGTTCTTGGTAATTCTTATCATTGTTTATTTATGAGTCACGATTGGTCAGATTTGTTGAAGTAATCTATGTTCTGTGCTGTCAGGGAAAATGAGCAACTATCTAAGTATGGTGACACCAAAACAGCTCGTGGCATAATGCTGCTAGAGCTTAAGAAACTAATTGAAGCAAATCCTCTTTTCCGTGAGAAGCTTGTTTTTCCTACCCTTAAGTCATCAAGATTGAGGACTCTAATTAACCAAAGGTATGGTTGTTGTTTGTTAGAGGAATATGCAAGATAGATTTATCTAGGTATTTCAAAGTTGCACCCTGTAAGTAAGTTGTACTCTGCTCCTTAATAGATTTCTTTTATGCTCTTTCTTTATCTTATTGTTTCTCTTGCTGAAAATTGTGATTCAAGTTTTCTTTTCCTGAAACAGCTAACAATATCCACTAATTGTTGTAGAACTGTTTGTATCATTTTCTAATTTTATTCAAAAGACTTGCATTATTTTCATAAGCAATGAGTGGATATTTTTATTGATATATGTCCCACTCTTTTCCAGCTGCATTACTATAGTTGTTGATATCTCAGTAATTCTTGACAAGAGAAGCATATATACATATGGATATTAAATTCGTTGTGTATAAGTTCTGGAAATTGGCTGTCTGCTGGTCTTTTTGCTTGATATCTCACATATATTGCTGTTGATTTATTAACAATTGTGTTCATTACTCCCGTTGGACCTCTGAAGTATGATCTTATGGTCTATATACAGTTTAAACTGGCAGCACCAGCTGTGTAAGAGCCCAAGGCCAAATCCAGACATAAAGACCTTATTCACTGACCATACATGTGCACCTTCAAACGGTGCTCTTGCACCAACAACTGCCAATCTTCCAGCTGCAGTTGCAAAGCCTACTTCTTTTACACCGCTTGGAGCTCATGGTGTATGATACCTTCAATCCAAGAAATTTTCTGTTTGTACTTCCTTTTTCTTTTCCATGTTATACGTATCAATGTACAACCAATAAAACTTTTGTTTTCATTGTCATATGCAGCCCTTTCCGCCTGCTGCAGCAGCGGCGGCCAATGCTAATGCTGCAGGTTGGATGGCAAATGTCGCTGCTTCTTCATCTGTTCAAACAGCTGTTGTTGCTCCATCAACTTTACCTATTCTTCCGAATCAAGGTCAGAGTTCTTACTTTTAATCAGATCTGATATCATAGCATTTGCAATTCCTTGAATGACAGATTTGTCCAAATCGACTTGATTTTTGTGATAAACTTTCAAACACTTTCTACATATGGGGAATAATTTGGTGTGAGCAGGGGCGGATTTTAAGTGTTCAAGCACATGTATTGACATCATGAACAATGCCAAAAAAACACTTAATAACGCACTCATGTTTGTTCACATACGTAAAACAACGGCCATTTGTTCTTTAATTGATGAATCACGAGCCTCATCAACTAACAAAGAGAAAACATTATCTCTATCTTTGCAACTATAGCTTTTGTGGTCAAAAATGCAGTGACACTACAAATGTGATTGAAGGTGTTGTCAATTTGTGGTTCCCCGAAGCATTTTTCAACACAACTTTATTCACTTCATCATTGTTCTCGGATAAAACTTTACGATAGAAAGAAACAAATCTCCCCTTTTTGAAGCATCTGATTCATCACGGCCACAGAAAGACAACCCCTCACTTAAAAGCAACCAAACACACTTAATAGATGAGAGCAAATGAGGGTTGCAAACTTTTTTTTCTTGGTCAGATATATCGGCAAGTTTGATGTCTATGTGTTCCTTTCGGTTCCTCAAATCATGACATGCTAACATGCATTGTCTATGAATACTGTTAGTTGACTCTCCAACATGTTCAGATAATTATTTCATCTTCCTCCAATTATTAAATCCATTACCGACAAATGTATTCCCATCTCCTTGACCACCGATATCAGCTTTGAATAGATAACAATATAAGCAAAAAATTGCATCTTCCTTTTCACTATATTCCAACCAACCGGTGTTCCTTTTGTACCATTCAGGATTAAATCTACGTTTCTCTTCGTAAATAACAGTCTAAGGAAATTTGGAAAGCATTGGTTGATGAGGGCCCTTAAGCAAATATCCTTGGCAAATACTCTCTCTTGTTAGCATCATATTCCATTATAGATGGATTGGCAACAAGTTCCTCTTCTAAATTGAATTCAACATGGGATTGAGAATTGATATTTTGAGACAGTTCTTGGATAGGGGTTTCATTTGAGAGATTTTGAGTACTCATCGACTCAGATGGATTGTGATGTTGATGATTTATTTATGGAAGGTTTGAATTTTAACCACATGTCATGAATGCCTAAATTATACAACAACCTCAAACAAACAATTATTGTATGCAACAAAAATAGATTTCTATAATATACAACACATAAATATTTATAATCCAAACTAAAAAACGAATTTCAAAATAAAAAACATTTAGATACAATTTATAACCTTTACTTGTCATAGTTCAATTTGAATGATTCCCAAACAATTACAATTTCAACCGTATGCTCAAAGTCTCAAACCAAATTTGTTTTCTATATTGAAACAAAATCAAGCCACAATATTCAAAATCACAATTCACAAACATAACAAATTAAAAAAAAAATTGGAGAAGAGGAGAAGTCGCAGAGCGATGGAGATGTAGTATACTTTGTATGACTGTACCCGTCGCGGAGATGTAGTATGCTCTAAAAGAGGAAGTGGAATGAGCAACAAAACCCAAGCAGAAGCAGCCGCCAAGCAGGAACGAGTGTTAATAAGTATGCTCTGTACTTTGTATTTAGAATTAAAATGAAACTTTTATTTTTTTATATTTTTGCTCCAACAAATTTAATTCTTACATTAATTTGCCCCCTTGCCCTTGAGTTTATTAACTTATATTTCTGCCCCAGCCCCTATAAAAAAAGGTCAACTGCCTATGCTGCCCTGCTAGTACATCTGCCCCTGGGTGTGAATACAAATCCTCCAAGTATACATTTTTTTAGTAAGTTTTAATTTTCTCCTTTATTTTATTTAATTATTTTTTTGGGTATGCTGATAAGAGGATTGGTGGTTATGATTCTGGAAACTTCTTTTCCACCTTCTATGTATACCTCCCCCTCCACCCCCCTAAAAAACACAAAGCAAGTGAACAAGTTTGGACTCTTAGAAATTCTTGACCTTTGTGGAAGATAATGTTAACTGGCGAATCTTTATTTGTTTATTCTCTGTTATGCACTAATTGCAATGTTATCATTGAACTTTATTTGCTTGTCAAGTTTTTACTGTTATTTATTTGCATGTATCTTAGTGAATCTGCACTGACATACTTCACTTGTCTTTGTGTTTCCCCCCCCCCCTCCTTTTCCTGTATAGTTTCAAGTTTGAAACGTCCAATAACACCTCCACCTATCTATAGTATGCTTGACTATCAGAAAGCTGAACACGAACATTTAATGAAACGTTTGAGGTCTGCACCGTCTGTTGAGGAGGTAATTGCAAAAGGCTTGTTGTTTCTCATTTTCTATTCAGCATTTGTTATTTTAGCGTTTCATTGTGATTCGGAACTACTTGAAGAATTTAGATAATCATCTCACTACAAAGTTCAATATTATTGTTGGTTCACTTATGTTTCATATCATATTCAGGTTACATATCCAACAGCTCGACAACAAGGTTCCTGGTCTCTGGATGATTTGCCAAGAACAGTAGTTTTCACCATACATCAAGGGTCATCATCTGTAACAAGCATGGATTTTCATCCATCTTATCACACATTACTTCTTGGTATGTTAGTATGAAATCTGTTACTATCTATCTATGATGGTTTTAGTAGTTGAGATCCTATCCTTAGCCGCCAATACTAGTTAAGAGGACTTCTATATCTATTATCTAACTTAGAGCATCTCTTATACAGTTGGTTCTGGTAATGGTGACATCACACTTTGGGAAGTAGGGATGCGCGAGAAGTTAGTTTCAAAGTCATTCAAGATATGGGATTTGTCAGCTTGTTCATTGGCATTTCAGGTTCTTATATCACTTTCTTTGGTGTTTGGTTCTCTCATACTATCCCTTCTAATGAAATTTGAAGCACTGTGTAGGAAGACCTTAGATTTAGTGAATTATGTTGCTTGTAATGGTTTCAATATTGCCAATGACAATAACTAACTCTGCCCTGAATCACTTTCATGCCACAGGGATTGTTGAAATCCTAGGTGTCCACATGTAAATAAGGGTGTAAAATGAGTCGAATCTAAGTGAACACAGAGTTGCTCGAATTCGACTCTAAATGATAATTCAATTGTATTTGTAAATTTTTCTCAGAATTCAATTTTATTACTGAAAATTTCTTCTATGCAAATACTCTTCGAGCTTTTCAAGCTCAAATTTGATTCTCAAATATTTATAAATATAATTATAAATTGATCCGACTTACTTAGATCGAATATATTATATTATTAAACTACTCTTGAGCTTCAAATTCAAGCTCAAATTTGAGTTTCCACATAATAACTAGTTTTATAATAAATATAATTATAAATTGAATTTATTATTTTACTTTAGAAATGAAAAAATATATTTTCTATTACACTTTACAAATATAAAATCACAATTAAAAAAAAAAACAAAATAATAATAATTAATTATCCTAATTTGATTTAAATTTGAATATATTATAAGAGAATGTATCGAGCATCTAATCAAATCTGTATCAATCGAGTATGTATTGAATCACAATCAATAATTCTAGTAGTTTGAATATTAAACGAGTTGAGTATAACCTTGCTCAGATTCTACTCATATTTTTATTTGAACTATTTTTCATGCTCAGATTTGGATCATATTATTAATGAATCCGAGTCTCGCTCGTATTTTTTCGAGTTGAGTCCGAATCGAACCCGAATTGTTTGGCTCATTTATAGCCTTACATGTAAAGTCTAAGATGTTTTGAAGCATTATGTTAATTGTTGGCATACATAGTTACATTGGATTTCGTTCAACTCGAATAATTGATTAATTTTATAATAATAATGATAATGTTCTCACAAATAGTGCATTAAACAGGCTTCTGTCGGTAAGGATGCTCCAATATCTGTAAGCCGTGTTACCTGGAGTCCTGATGGAAATTATTTGGGTATGTACACTTCAGCAATTGAATAGGCGTTAAAGATGTGCCGTTATTTACTCTCTAGTTATAGAAAAAGAAAAAAGAACAGCTAGTTAGGTTTTGGAAGATACCTGTGAGTATTTCTTATTATTTTATTTTGCAGGGGCTGCGTTTACTAAGCATTTAATTCATTTGTATACCTATGCTGGACCAAATGATCTAAGCTTGCATCTAGAGGTGAGCTAGAATATTGCTGCCTGTCCAACAAGGGTAAAATTCTTCCTGCTATTTGACTTGCATTTGTTTGTTATTACAGATTGACGCTCATGTTGGAGGAGTAAATGACTTGGCTTTTGCTCATCCAAACAAACAGTTGTGTATAGTAACTTGTGGGGATGATAAGTTGATAAAGGTGAGGAGATTTTTTAAGAATTTAGTTAGTTAATTCCCCCCCCCTTGAGCTTTCCTCCCTCTACAAACCTAACTGAAAGATATAAATCAGGTGTGGGACTTGACTGGGCGAAAGCTATTCAACTTTGAAGGGCATGAATCACCGGTATATTCTATATGTCCACACCAGAAAGAGAATATTCAGGTATATCATACAGCTGTTTTCAAATTAGTTATCAATATGCTCAGTATCTGTTATATCTTTTTGGAAAAGATGGCTTATGATGAATGCTATCCAAATTAATATAATCTAGAAACATAAATACTTCTTGGACAGTGACTTGTACATATCAGTTATATTTCTCGGGCACTGATACTTCATGTATATTATCAAAGTTGTCAAACATTTTCACAATGCGTGCATAATTTAAAAATATAGAATCTTTCAATTATGACCAGTATCTGGAAATTCATGCATGCTCGTCAAAGCTTGAAAATAAACCTTGTAAAAATGACTTTCTTTAAGTTTATCAAGAACCCGTATAGCAAAGGGAGAGTAATAATCACACTGTGTCCATATCTGAGTCTATATCTCTGCTTGTCAGAGTATAATATAATGCACACTCAAGTTTGATACTCCTTTGTTTCCACAGGAAGAGTCCCAGAATAGCATCCATTATTATCTTGCTCTTTCTATAACAATTTTATCTGCATTCACTGCTATGGGTGTATTTCAATCTGCATTATTGCCTAAAACAGTAGTTTTACTCTCCACAATAAACTTTATCTTGTGATGACTGGCACTGCATTCTGTTTGCCTGCTTGGTGTTTCTGTGTTTTTATTTTTTGCTAAGGTATGCTCATCTTGCTTTTTATACTTGTAAATTTGCAGTTTATATTTTCAACTGCAATTGATGGGAAGATTAAGGCCTGGCTCTATGACAATATGGGATCAAGAGTTGACTATGATGCTCCTGGGCGATGGTGTACTACTATGCTTTACAGTGCCGACGGAAGTAGGTTAGGATTTCAAAAATAAAATTATATGGTGGCAGTCCTCTTATATTTTATGGTTTCTCAAAGTTGATCTGTTATTAAATTGGTTATGTAGTATTTTTCAGATTGTTCATTATTTATGATACTTTGTTGCAGACTTGTCATTATAGCTGACTTTCTTTTAGACTTTCATCATTTCTGATATTTCTGATGCTTTCTTTCAGATTGTTCTCTTGTGGAGCAAGTAAAGATGGAGACTCTTTTCTGGTTGAATGGAACGAAAGTGAAGGAGCTATAAAGAGATCATATTCTGGTTTTAGAAAGAAATCAGCTGGTGTTGTGCAGTTTGACACAACTCAAAACCACTTTTTGGCTGTTGGTGAAGATTACCAGATAAAGTTTTGGGATATGGACAATATCAACATTCTCTCAAGTATAGATGCAAATGGGGGACTCCTGGTTAGTTTCAGTTTGCCTTTTGCAGTTTTAATGAGAACCAACTAGATAAAAACTCCACCCCCCTCCCCACCCAACAAAAGATATAATTAAAAAGAAAAGAACCCCCAACACACAGCACTTGCACTTAGAATACGTGCAACAAAGAACATTATGAATCAGTTACCAAAATAATTGCACTGTTTTCTTGTAGAATCTTCCTCGCTTGAGATTTAACAAGGAAGGAAATCTTCTTGCTGCTACTGCGGAGAATGGAATCAAGATACTTGCAAATGCAGCTGGTCTCAGATCCTTAAGATCAGTTGAAGCACCATCTTTTGAAGCATTAAGAGCACCCCCGGAACCACCTGCAATCAAGGTACTATTTCTTCAGCCTAAACTCAGGTTACGAAGTGCCACTAGCACTAGCTCAGGAGCCTGTTCCGAGCCTGTTCCTCCTTTGTTTGAAATCCCTCACTCTTTCAAACCTAAAGCCTATAAAGAACCCTGTATCTGCCTATCTGGCACATCTTTAAAAAAATCATTTAACAACGCAAATTGTGATTTATGGATTTTTTGTGCGTTTTTGTCTTGATTTATCAGGTTTCTGGATCTTCTGCTATTCCAAATGTTAATCCAGTCAATTGTAAAGTGGAAAGAAGCTCCCCTGTAAGGCCGGCTGCCATTCTTGTAAGTCAGCTACTCCTTTTTCATTCTTTCTTTCTTTACTACTTACATCAGTAATTCCATATCCATGTATGAATTTAATGATTGATTGTAATGTTTGTTGATTTCCTCTCCTAGAATGGAACTGATTCTATGGCTAGAAGCATGGAAAAGCCAAGGCATGTGGATGATGTAACTGAGAAAACCAAACCCTGGCAGTTGACTGAGATTATAGATCCTGTTCAGTGTCGGCTGGTTACCATGCCAGACAGCACAGATGCGACTAACAAGGTGTGCACTAACTTATTATAGCATTTGTTACATTATATATCTATCATATAGTTTTTTTTTTGCTGAGATGTTTATATCCAGGTTGCTCGACTTCTATATACAAATTCTGGCGTTGGCATTTTGGCACTTGGGTCAAATGGTATTCAAAAGCTGTGGAAGTGGACCCATAATGAACAAAATCCAAGTGGAAAAGTAAAGGAAATAAACTAATAAAATCCCTTTTTTCTTTCTAGCATCCTTTTACTTTTTTCTTGAATATTTATGAAGACTTCTGACATCAACGGGGTTAAAGGCCACCGCCAATGTTGTTCCACAGCATTGGCAACCAAACAGTGGTCTTCTCATGTCCAATGACGTCTCAGGTGTCAACCTTGAGGAAGCATTTCCATGCATAGCCCTCTCTAAGAATGATTCTTATGTAATGTCGGCTTCTGGTGGAAAGGTTTCATTGTTTAATATGATGACATTCAAGGTATGTTCACACTTCTTTAAATTACTCATTTTGTCAAGATTAAGATGATTAATGGTTGGTTTGGCATATCCATAATCTACGATACTTAGGTTATGACAACATTCATGCCGCCTCCACCATCTTCAACCTTCCTAGCATTTCATCCTCAAGATAATAACATCCTAGCCATTGGAATGGAGGATTCAACTATCCATATATACAACGTTAGAGTTGATGAGGTAACATATTCTAATTTATGTCATTGCATTTGCTAACCATGAGCAGAATTGATATTTGTAACTTTGTGTTCCATAGGTGAAATCAAAACTGAAGGGTCATCAGAAGCGAGTGACTGGTTTAGCTTTTTCCACCAATCTTAACATATTAATTTCATCAGGAGCTGATGCTCAGGTAAGTTACAGATTTGGGCTGCAATAAAATGCAGCACATATTTTTGATAGTTTTCTTTAATGCAAGACACTGTTTAGCAAGTATCAGAAGAAAGACTTTTTTTGTCTTGCATTGAAATAGATCAGGTACTGCAGAGGACACAGAATCTGTAAAAATATAGGTGCATGATGAGACGGACAGGTATGTGAGTAAATGGAAGCAACATTATAATAGAAGCTTTTAGCACAGTATACATGTAGGTTGATCAAATTTCAGATCTTCCTTCACATGCTTTGCTTATCTCTCTCTTCCTAGCAATTAGGGTTTGAAGGGTGTTTCCTAAATATGACTTGGAACAAGATAAATTGTCTGCCAGTGCCTTTCCTATTTGTTTGTTGCATGAGGTCTCTACACTAGTGTTAATATATGTGACAAAAACTCAACCTATACTATGCTTTCCATTTAAGCGCCATTTTTTTTTAATTCTCCATACCTATGATGGTAAACATCTTCGCAAACTTCTTGTTTCCATGTTGTCTGTGATCGTTACATCAGACCTTTGCTTCATTTGTCCTTTCCTTGATAGTGAACATATGAAAGAGAAATCATGGGATAATTAGTTCATGCTCTGGCATGTTAGGTTGTTTTTTTTTTTGCTGGGTACTAATATAGCAACCGGACTTATCAGCTTTGTGTTTGGAGCAATAATACTTGGGAGAAGAGAAAATCAGTTCCAATACAACTGCCTACTGGTAAGGCACCTAATGGTGATACGCGAGTACAGTTCCACTCAGATCAAATCCGTTTGCTGGTATCCCATGAAACACAATTAGCATTATATGACGCCTCCAAGATGGATCGAATCCGACAGGTAGAAACCATACCTAAACATCTGGCATTAAGACCTATTGCAATAATAACTAATCTTTTTTGTGCATTCTTCCATTGCAGTGGGTCCCTCAGGATGTCCTTTCAGCACCTATATCTTGTGCAGCATATTCATGCAACAGTCAACTAGTTTATGCTTCCTTTTGCGATGGAAACATTGGTGTCTTTGACGCAGATAGCTTGAGACTAAGATGTCGTATTGGTCCATCCCTATACTTGTCTCAGGCAGTAGTAAATGGGTAAGAACATCAATAGTATACCAGAAATTGTAATTGTAATTTGTCCATCATTATCTAAGCTATACTCGCGTGTTTATTGGTAAATTTTTAAGTTTAACATTGCATCTTACTTCCTGACCGAAATGAGTTACTGCAGTTATTATTTGGCTTATACATGATCATTTAACGATTTGGCCCTGACTTCACATTTTATATGTAATGAATGAAATTTTAGCAACTTGCGGCCTACATTGCGGCTTATTATAAATTTATTTACTAAATTAGACTGTAGGCAGTAATTTGAATCGTGTATATATATAGTGGATATATACACTACAGCACACACACACACACACACATATATGTATATTGATAATTTCAACTTGTTTGTGGTTCTTTCTTCTTCATCAGTTCCAACTCCCTATCACAATATTTGGATGGTGGTTAAGATCTTCATAAAAAACCATAAATAAAATGTTACATGTATTTATGAGGATGCTCAAACTGTGCGCTTTGTACATTCTTTTGTACCCGGTAGTTGCAAGCATTTATCAGTATTTCGTTAGTTGTAAGCCTGACCCTCTGATCTACTACCATGCAGAAGCCCGGCTGTGTACCCATTAGTCATTGCAGCACATCCGCACGATCCCAATCAATTTGCAGTTGGCTTGACAGATGGGTCCGTTAAAGTCATAGAACCCTCAGAGTCGGAAGGGAAGTGGGGAGTAAGTCCTCCGGCTGATAACGGTAAGCATGCATCATCATCCACGAGCAGCCACGCATCTGAACAGGTTCAAAGATAACATTTCTTGTATTTTACTGTTTACATTATACCCAAAAAAAAAAAAAAAAAAGCCCCAAGCCCCATCATGTTTATTCTAGTGGCTTAGATCTTAGATTACTATCAGATTGTCAGCTATCAAGGTAAGATAGGACATGATATCTAGAGAGATTCATATTGTAAAATTGCTTACAGTTGCTGGTTAATATTTGCATCATTGTTTCAGCGACCTGTTCTTTTAATCATATAAGAATGCATGGTTGTTGATACCCTGCTCTGCCCTTTGGTTGTCAGCAATGTGATTGGTAATTGAGATAAAAAATTTCCTAGGTTTCCATTTAGTGTCCCTCTAACCCTGCCTCATGTTCTCTCTGGACTCTTTAGGATTAAAATGTAAGAACATAAATTTCTATTAAAAAAATGATAGTAAAAAAGAAAAAGTAGTGTGTTGCAACTTACTCCCATTATTATCTTCTTACTAAAATTATTTTGTGAAAAACAAAACAATAATCACAGAGGAATAGAAGACTTTAAAGCTTTTTTATTTTTATTACAGGAAATAAGTTGTTCCTTAGTGTCAGTTCAGTTTTTATCTCTCAGTTTTTATTTGTATTCAAGTGAAAAAGTTACAAACCGTGATTGTATTTCGAAAAATGTTACACTTCGTTAAACAATAGTGTTTCATCTTTATTCCGCTTTGAAAATTAGGCTTCTTCTTCTCGTCTTCTTCTTCTCTCTCGCTCTTCTTGTCTCGATTATCTATTGATTATCGGGTTCCCATATATATTTATTAAAGGGTTTTCAAAGAGTTTTAATTGAAAAGATGAGCTCGCTTGGAGTGGAATCGTAAATGAAATCGAGGAAGAAGATTGTAGTTCATGCAACAAAATGATTGATTACACCGAGTTCCCAAGTCGGTGCCAATCGTGGAACAATGGTGCGAATGTGGGCGGTAAGGAAAGATGGAACAAAACATCGAGGATCTTTTTAAGCGCCGATTTCGCTTCTCTCTCAGATGTTTGTTTCTCCGCTGGATCAATTTTAACGATTATTTAAAATTTGGAAAGTACAAGCACCATATGACAATATTTTTCGAGTACAATCACCAGTTTGTAACTTTTTTCACTTCGGGTACCAAATTGTAAGTCATGTCCCTATTGTTTAACGGATTGTAACATTTTTCGAGTACAATCACCAGTTTGTAACTTTTTCCACTTCGGGTACCAAATTGTAAGTCGTGTCCCAGTACAGGTACCAAAAGTTGATTTATCCCGTTTTTATTTGGCTTCGAGTTTTTTTGGTTTTCAGCTTTTGTATATATATTTTTTAATTTGTAAGGTTAGAGGTTTAAATTTTTAGTCTAGGTGGTGTTTGTTTACCTCTTAATACTTCTTAACAGTTGCACATTTGGTTCGGTAAGAGGGTAATATTGTTTGGTAAAATTTTGTTTGACACTTGTTCTCTTAATCAGTAAGATATAAATTCGAACTATTAAGAGCTGTAATGAAATCTTTATAAATATTGTATTCCTATTTCCAAATTTTAAAATTATTATTAATTTTTGAAAAGTATATTTTATTCAGATTTTTTGATATTTTTTAATTTTAAAATAATTTAGATTTAAATTAAAATATTATTTCATTAATTAATTTAATTTATTAAGATATACTGATGAGATACTAATTACTCAGTTTTATTACACACATACATAAGTATTTTAAATGATGAGTCATTATTATATTATTCAGATAATTTTTTTTTTATCGACTATGTTAGAAAGTATTATTAAAGTATTTAATATGAAGTCATTTGATATCGTTAACCATTTTCAATAGATGTTTCTTGTGTCTAGGTGGCATAGTGCTGTTCATAGGGTTTATACTGAGAATGGTGATGTGTTGCCTTGCCGATATACAACTAACCTTCTACTAAAAGAGTATAATTTATAAATTTTTAGATTATATATTTTGTTCATGTTTATCCGTCTAAGGAATGTATTTCCATGTTAAAGTGTGTCCTCCACCTCTCATTCACATGTGAAAAATAATCCTCAAAATTGTTGCGAAATAATAGATAAAATAAATTAAGAATAGAACAAAATATATATATATATATATATATATATATATATATATATATATATATATATATATATTATTGTCTTGCATTCAAGTGGTCATTCACAATTTTTTTGATATCAAATAAATTTCTAGTGGTGTCTCCACACCTATTATCCATCTCCATACATATATATATATATATATATATATATATATATATATATATATATAACACAAACTAAAACTTAAGTTGCATTAAAGCAAATTAAAGGCTTTTTAAGTTTTCACCATTTATTTTGATGGTTACTTTCCTTCATTTAATTCATTTCTAACATTTCTCGTTGGATGACCACTTCTTAAGAATATGCCTCGTTATCAAAAAAAAATCTTGCGGGAAAAAATTTGGTTAAGAAAAAGAGTACAATATTCTTGTATAACTTCTAGTGACATAAGATTGCCTCATTAAAACCTTGCAAAGGAAAATCCAATGGGAAAAAATCTTAGCGAAAGAAAAAGAGTACAATCAGGACATATCTTTTAGAAAATTTACGCGCCCTCATGAGTACCACTGCTCATGGTAAAAATCACCAAGTACTAGTTCTTAACCAAACTAATTTTATTTAAACAATTGATTTAATGTTGTGAATTAAAATATATAATTAAACTACTACTACCACTAGATTAAAATCAGGTTATGGAGATTTAAGATCACAACTTCATTTATTGTTTCACTTATATTAAAATACTTCTTATTAATTATGCTCACTATTCGGGATTGTTAATCATGAACTTATTAGTATTTATAACCACCTTTCGATGCATCACAAACATATTAATCCAAATTCACAGTTGATAGAATTGAATCAAACACCCTAATTAACTAATTCACTATATTCCTATTTGAATTACAATTAAAAATGATTTAAAGTACAGGTTCCTTATCAGATTACACGCGGCGTAAAGGCATATCCCTATCCTAAACACAAATCATGAATTCTAACACCATGCGGAAAACACAATCACATATTATTATGATCAGATCTAAATCTATATTTCATCTACCGAATTCATATAAATTATCATAGTAATTGTTAGCTAGACAATTAAACAATTATACGCAATCATAATAGACAATCCATATAATAGATTACAATAATTAACAGAGAAGCATACTAAAATAAGTTATGCACTAAGATCCGTTGCAATCTTAAACAAGAATTTAGTTCATTGTTATTGAATTAAAATCAAAAATCCACAACTGAATAGACATTAAAAGATAAAAGTAAGAGAAGATAAGATAAGAGAATAGAATCTGTTGTCTGTTGTCTTGAGACTCCTCTTCCGCTTCTGCTTTGAATCTTCAGTGTTTTTCAAATTGTTTCAATCTCCAATGGCTAATTAAGAACTAGGGTTTATGAATAAATTCCTAAATCTAATGGAGTGTATCTCTAATCTAACCTATCTAATCTCCCTTATTTTATGCCTCTCATCATGTATTTATAGGCTACAAGTCCAATTTCTAGCTTATGAGCAAATCCAATCCAATTTTGAGTCAAAAAAGTATCAAAATTCGCCCTAAAACGTGTCCAAGCTTGATCTGGTCCTACACTGAAGACTTCGACGCCGCACGCACTGCAACAACGCTTTCTCCTAAAGACCCCTGCTACCGAAATGGCTTCAGGTTTGGGCGCTCACCGGGAGGTTTTCCGAATTTTTCTCGACGCTCTTTGGGAAAATGGTCATACCTTCTTCGTCTTTTCTCCGATTTTGATGATTCAAGATGTTCTGAAAAGAGGAGACGTAGATTTACAACTTTCATTCTTTGAGTTTTTCGAAATAAGGGCTGGAGCAATGTTAAAATTGGCTCTGAAGTGGCTGCTATGTAAATGGTAAGTCAAAAATGCGAATCTAGCAACCCCAAACATTGATCCAAGTAACTTTTGTCCCAATTCCTACAAAATAATGTAAACATGCATGAATAGACACAAACACTTAAAAAACTCCCAAAATATTAAGCTCAAATGGACTCAATTCATGGGTATAAAACACATTCATTAGTCGACGCATGCCAATATTGTGCCTCATCTTTTTAAAAGTTGCAGTTGGTAATTGTTTAGTGAACATATCAGCCAAATTATCACATGATCGTTTCTGCTTTACATCAATATTGTGACGCCCCCAAAATAGGTATACACAACCCATTTTGAGTCGTCAAATATATGGTACATAATTTAAATACAAACTTCCTTATACAATACGACAAAAACGTAGCTGAGAGTTTTTAACACGAATATTGTCTTGTAGACAATATCTAAACTCAAATGGAGTCCTCATTACAATTATTATCACACTATTTTATAAAATAGTGAGGACTACTACAGTCACTATCTCGGACCGTCACTCCATTCTCCACCTAGTTCCAACTACGTTCTCATTTCCTGAAGAGAACAATGAAAGAAAATGGTGAACTCAATTAGTCCAGTAAGAAATATTATAATTACGATAATGCAGAATAAATTATCGTTAGCCTTCAACAGTGTTAAACTGATAGAATACAAGAAACAACAAGTTTAACTACATCTAACAAAGTAATCCATTGAAGAGTCAAGAGAAAATGATATCTACTATCTTCTATGATTTAAATGTTCATCATCAATATTTTATCATCAGAATACATCTCAATAAATAATCCACATCATCGAATTATCCATGCACTACGGGCCAAGGATATTCATTAGTATTACATCCACGAGTTATCAATGCACTACGGGCCAAGGATATTCGTTATTATCACCAATGGTCATGATCATACCAACAACTGTCCATCAATGCACTACGGGTCAATGATGACTTTTACCACATCATTTGTAACATTACATGTCATGATTATATCGTCATAATCATACGAACAACTGTCCATCAATGCACTACGGGCCAATGAGGACTTTTATCACATTATAAGCATGATGATGATGCCTAATATAAGAATTCAATTAAATGAGAGCAAGAATAAATTTTAAAGATTTATAAATCAATTTATCCAGAATTTAATAATATCCAAATTGTCAACATGATACTGCTTTTTGGAGTAAAATTTAAGAATAATATTGTATCAAAATGATTCGAATGTAAAAAGAAATCAATTTTTATCATGAATAAGACTTCGGTGAATAAGACTGAGTGAATAGTACTTCGTGAATAGTACCCCGACATGAAAAGATTAAAAATTATCAAGAATGTTCAGAATAATATTTCCGTGAAAAGATATTAGATGAAGCGCAAATTTCAAGAATATTCTACTAATTTTAAGGAGTATAGAAGCAATACTTTAACAAAATGAGTGTAGAATTCAGAATCTGAAACGAAATAATATTACTTACATACTATAGGGTATGGAAGAAAATATTATTTCTTACGAATATTGAACAAAAATAATATCCCTTATTTTAAAAGGAGAGTACTTCTTAATGGTATAGCGGGGATATTTTTAAAGAAAATTTGCACTATTTTATAATTTCAAAGCTTCCTTAAACTCTAAAGAAATACGCTCAATATTATAGAAGAAGAATTCTCTAATCCTGGTGTGATTTTCAATTCTAAATTAAGCATCCTATTTTTAGGAGAATGACTGGATACTATTTAAGAATTAATCACGGACGCACAGTAAGGAAGTTCATGGACAAAATCAACTGAATGAAAATTTTAAAATTTTTGATTTTACTATGTTGCACTATGCAGTATTATGCAATAAAATAAAATAAAATATATTCTATTTTTCATAAAAAAACAAATCTTATATATATATATATATATAATCAGATTCTCTCCATGACCAAAATCTCCCGTGATTAATATTAAATATATATATATATATATATATATACTTTTTATCTTTAAGTATCATTATGAAGTTGTTGCACTGTCTGTCATTGACAAAAATCTTCCATAGTTATCTTGGAATTGATTTTACTAGTTGAACCTACGATCTTCATATATATACAAAACATAAATTAAACTTTATAAAAATACTTATTACCTTTCCATAATATAATTAAAAAAATAATTAATTGATTTGGACATTTTCATCACCAATCATACTTATTAAGATGTAATAATATAGTAAAAGAAAATAATTAATTGGTATGAATATTTTCATCACCAATCAAATTGTCAAATTTTTCATCAACGTTCTCATAGAAATCAGGGGCATCAAGATAAGTCATATCCACTCCATTTTGAAGATTAAGATAATTCATGGGATCTTCAACATCATTATGATCAACAAAGTTTGTTTCAATTCTTTTTCCCTTTTCTTTTATGGAGGCTTGGTACAACTCTACCAAATGTTTAGAAGTACGACAGGTACGTGACCAATGACCTTCCATTCCACACCTATAACACTTATTTTCATGGTGGTTTATTTTGTAAACCCTTACCATTTTGATTCTTCTGATGGTAAGGTGTGTTATTCCCTTTTGAAGAATTATGAGTACGATCCTCTCTATATTGATTATTCTTGCCACGCCCACGACCACGACCACGACCACGAACATAATTTCTTCTGTTTATCAAATGAGGTTCCATTCGTTTTAGGGAATGGAGTAGAACTGGTCAGGCGAGATTGGTGATTTTTCAGCAAAAGCTCATTATTTTGTTCAGCCACTAGAAGACATGATATTAGTTCAGAATTTTTTGTGAACTTACGCTCTCGATATTGCTGTTGCAGGATCATATTCGAGGCATGAAATGTAGTAAATGTTTTCTCTAACATATCTTCATCAGTGATTTTCTCCCACACACAATTTTAATAGTGAGATTATTTTAAAAAGTGTAGAATTGTACTCACTCACACTTTTAATATCTTGCAACCTCAAGTTCAACCAATTATAGCGAGCTTTTGGGAGGATTACAGATTTTTTATTATCATATCTTTCTTTTAAATCATTCCATAAGACAAGAGGATCTTTTACAGTAAGGTACACATATTTTAATTCTTCATGGAGATAATGGTGAATAAAAATCATTGATTTTGCATGATCCTGCAGGGATGCATGATTGCCAACCTTAATTGTATCTCCAAGATTCTTTGCCTCTAGGTGAATCTCAACATCAAGGGTCCATGACAACTAATTCTTGCCCGAGATGTCAAGGGCAGTAAATTCAAGTTTTGTAAGGTTTGACATCTATTAAAAACACATGCAATAATATGAAAATACTACTAGTTAGTAATAATTAAACATATCTAAAAATGAAGGTAGATATATATGACAACCCCAAAATAGGTTCATTCCATCCAACCCATTCTGAGTCGCCAAATATATGGTACAGAAAATAACTACAACTTTATTACAACAATTGTCGTGCAAAATACAACAACACATATATTTGTGAGTTTGGATACAAATATATATACCAACCCACTCTCATCCCAACCTCGATAAGACGTCACAATGACACCTTTACATAAATGTATAGTCAAAAACTCGTTTTTAGAAATTAGAATCTTTGGGAAGTGCTCAAGAAACCTTCGTATATGGGAGACCATGCTTCTGGTTATGATAGATATCATATGGCCACGTAATTATCCTTGGTTGACCTAATAGACCCCAAAAGAAAAACGAGAAGATTACTATCATATTCTTCCCAGGTGAGTCTTCTTCTCGACTTATCATTATCTTCACTCATCTCAAATTGAGAATTATACTTCAAACAAACACCAAGATTATATAGGTAGTGCTCAGAATATACTCAAAGAAGTGGATGAGCACAACCTCATCTTATGATGACATGAGGTCAGATGTCATTAGACATCTTTGTATGATAGTGGCAAAACACCCTTCCAACGTTGGGTTCGCCTCCTATATGATTCACCAAATATAACTACTAAAAGATGTATACAACACACTCGCTTACATATTATTTAGGGAGAACTCCACAAATAGAGACCATGCGCTCTATTCCCTTATTACCCCATTTCCGACCCAAATACACTTTTATTACCCGGAAAGGAATTATGAAGCAAAAGGGTGAGCACAACTAGCTTTCAAGAAAAGAATATCATGACTAAAGATAATTAAATTATCAATAGCCTTCATCAATAACAAATCGTAGATTTAGAACATATGTTAGATGATAAAATTTTAACCATAGTTGCAAATGAATCTAACAATCTATTAGAGAGTCAAATAGACCATAAAGTCTATTATCTTCCACATTAAAAGTCCACCAACAATATTTTATCCTCAGAACATTAATCAATGCTTTTTTCCACAATTATATGAATAACTCATAATCATAATTGTAATTCTAAATTCTCTTCGCATCGATCCAAGACGAAAGATAATTTTTATCACATGTCTTTACCCGAAACATCAAAGATCATGGTTATACCAAATTACAGCCTCTGCTCATAATCATACTAATAAATTCATCTTTGCACTACAGCCAAAGATATTCATCCACAAATCCATCTTCTTCGCACCAATCGGCCAAAGATATTCAACAACATGTGTCATCTTTTGCACTACGGGCCAAAGATATTCATTAATGAGCTCATCTTCTTTGCCTTCATCGCCAAAGATATTCATCAACAATTCATCTTCAGACTACAAAGCAAAGATATTAATATCTCAAAGAAATATATAATCATTTCGTAATTTATATAAACAATAATTATAACCATGTTGATCAATTCACCTTTGCACTTAAGCTAAAGATATTCAATTATAAATTCAATGGTCAAGATCATACCACCACAATTCAACTTTTCACTACTTGGCCAAAAGAGAACCCTAGTCATGATCATACCAATAATCTACTCATCTTTACACTCTAGTGAAAGAGAATTTCAACATCAGGGTTATAAAAATATTATATAAGATAATAAAATCAATATAATCAATAAATAGTTTTAATCTCCAGAGTAATATTCATAAATCAATTATAATTTGGTTAGAAAAAGAAACCAATTTTATAGTGAATAAGACTCGTGAATAATAGAACTCATGAATAGTAACACCGACACAAAAGGTAGAAATTCCACAATAAAATCCATACCAATATTTCTAAGATAATGATATTGAAAGAATAACATTTCTTAAACTTATAAACAATTTATTTTAATTGTTTACACTTTACTAAATAATGCATTTAATCATCATAAAATGTCAAACTTATAAGATTTCATCACCAATAATCAAAATCCTCATCAAAAATCAGCATATACCACATATATGATTCTCAAGCCATAAAATCATATTTTTCCAATTTTTTTCCTTCACATAACATATTTAACTCATTTATTCATAACTAGTCAATTTTCATGAAAAAATACCAAATCGGTTCAAAAATATTTCTTTTCCGAGATTTAGCAGAATATAGTCCCATATTGAATATATATTTTTCTTAGAATTTTAAAATTCATTTACTATTTTTCATATACACCAAAACCGCTAATATTTAGACATTTATCATAAATTATACTTTTATCCAAAAATTCCAAAATTCACAGAGTACACTGATATTATATAGATGTACTCCCAATAAAAATTTTATCAATTTTGGAGTTAACCATAAGGAGTTATAAGCGGTTACTTTTTAAAAATAGTCTTTTCTCATAAAATTCATAACTCTTATCTATACATCCAAAATCACCATTTTGGACACAATCAATAAAACTCATCAACATATCATTTTAAATATTTTCAGAATTTTCTCAAGGTCAAGAAGTACTTAACCTGAAAAACATAATAACCCTTAAAATCCCTTTACCTCAAAAAAGAGCAAAAGATTTCCATCGGAATATCTGGATGAAAAATTGAAGGAAACTTTTACTAAATAGCAACTCTCAAAGTATCTAAATACTCACAAAATACACTCAATAATCTAGAGAGAGAAAGAGAGAAAGCTTATGTTTCGGTGTGATTTTCAATTCTAACTTAGCCCTATTTATAGGAAAATTTTAGCAGACTTGACCAAAACCCGATGGCTTTTACTCGCTACTATTCCCACCCACCACATTTGAAATAAAATTCAGCACATTTTATTCACCAACCACAAGTGGGGCCCACCAATTCTAGAATTTTCCACCAAAATCCTTTATAAACCTAATTTTTGAATCAGTCACCTCTTAAAATTCATAACAAATCATGCGTTCATTTTTAACGGTTCAAAATTTGTGGACATATACTTAACTTATATATGTATAACATATCCAAAAATTACAACGATCCAATGGTCGGATTAAAAATTATAACTCACGCAATATATCTCAAAAATACTGGTTTAATTTTTAATACCTCCATTCCGATAAAAAACTGATAAAATACCTCAACATTAACTCCTTCATTTATAACCACATAAATAAATCCATCATTTATATCCACATCAAATAAATATTTCCTTATCATATAAATCAATAACTAATTATTCACAAATAATATTACAGAATCACAATTATGACAACCAGGCCGCCCTCAGGAAAGAGGGATTTTCCAATAAGAATTTCTCCTCATCGGCGCAATGATTAGGTGACCAAACATCTCCTCGATGTAACTTTCTAGACATTGCCAATAATGTTATCTAATAATATTATTCAAATAATATGAATTATTGATCCGATAATGAGAAATATCATGCAAAGATAATTATCAAACAACAATAATATAAAATATCAACGCAAAGAATTATTGAATCAATAAAATAAAATATTGAACAAGAATTACCGTAATAATTATTTAGTAGTGCCTTCTTATGTAAGGATCAATAATTCAAAATACTGTAGTAAACCGCAGTGCCATCATTATGCAAACACGCCAGACATCAGATTTTAACCACCGGCATTCCAACAAGGTTAATTCAGTGAATTACGTACGTTTATTTATAAAAACTTAATTTTGTCGCTTTTCTTCATCCCATGCTTATTCATTATGGGGCCCACAAATGGCATTTTGCGTCGCATTTAATATTCCCCACGTAAAGAATATTCCACGCACCAAACGAATATTCCCGACAACAATGAATATTTTATAACCACTTGTATTTTGAAAAAAAAATTCGTATATCACCCTTAACTTTAACTTTTATCAATTTAATCATTTACTGAATTGTAATTATAAGAAAAATTGAATACTTTTATTTCTTAAAATTCGGTGTTAAGTATAATATATAAATAAATTTCTGTCGGTGATGTATGTAATCTACTGCATACAAAGACATATTATTATATATATAGTAGAACATATATATACATATATGATGTATATATGCCTGTAAATTTCAATGTTTATTAAAAATAAAAGCATTGATATGGGACACACTTGGTCATGTTACATGAACATGTCAAAGTTATTCCTATATATATATATAGTCCTGCCCGGTTCGGACGCCGGATTTTAGTCCCGTCCCCAGGATTTTTTTTTTTTTGCTTTTTTTAAAAACAACTAAAATAATTAATATTTTATGAAATTGAATTTTTTTCATATCTGGTGTTTTTCGTGATTTGCACGTATAACAAAACATGTATGCATGCCTGTGCATTTGTACCACTATTTTTGGTATAGTATTCAAATCACCCCAAAACATCAGATTATGGAAAAATTTTAGTTCCATAAAATATTAAATATTTTTTAGTTATTTTTTAAAAAAAGCAAAAAAAATAAAAAATTTGGGGTCCGCTTTTTGATCGTGTCCGAGAGTCCTAAGACTTCGATTACATGTGTATATATATATATATATATATATATATATATACACACACACACACACTATGTTTTATCTTATACAATTTTACTAAAATAATACTATATATATACATGATCAAATTTAATTTTAATAAAATAATACTTACAATGAGTTGAGATAATTTCCTTTCCAAAATTCTGTAGAAACTCGTGTTGATAACGTGTTGTGAAATAATAGATAAAATAAATTAAGAATAGAACAATATATATATATATATATATATATATATATATAATAATCTCTTGCATTCAAGTAGTTATCCATAATTCTTTTGATATCAAATAAATTTGTCGAATGTGGTGTCTCCATAGCTTATCATTGTGGCTCTCTCTATACAATATTTATATATATATAACACAAACTAAAACTTAAGTTGCATTAAAGCAACCTAAAGGCTCTTTAAGTTTCCACCATTTATTTTGGTGGTTACTTTCCTTCAATTAATTCATTTCTAACAAAAATATCATTTTTAGGATGTAGAGATTTTTATTTCACACTATCTGATAACCCATATAATGAATTGAATTGAACTGAATGATCTCATTTTTCTCCTTCTCGACTACTCCGACTCCATATTACAATTTCCTAACGTATTAACCACATAATCAACCCCAAAATATGGTCTTGAATTCCACCCCCTTCTCCTCTCTCAATTCCTAATTCCTAATTCCTCAACATCATCATTCTCCTGCTCCACCAAGCTCCACCACCTCACCGCCTAGTTCCAATCGACTGCGTCAAGCGCTTGTTACACTATGCCACTCTCCTTGCTCCCCCACATACCCGTTATCGCCGTTGCCGCCTAATCAACCCCAAAATAAGGTCTTATATAACTCTAGTCTAAATCATTCGGTTATAACCGAAATATCCGAACACTTAACCGGATTATAAGATAACCGAATTTACCATTCCATTATTCGGTTAATAACCAAAACAAAGGCTTCCATAATTAACAATATTACAATTTACAACAGTCAACACTCAACAGCAGAAGCAACGAATACATGAATAAAATTAACGATACATAATAATTCAAAACCTTAACATGGTTAAAAATAGCAATACATAATCCATAATTTTACAAATTTTAATTAGTCCATAATAAATTAATAATCCATAAGAATCTAAGACCATAAAAGGCTAACAAGTAACAAGTAACAAAGAAAAGCTAAAAGACAATAAATTCATGAGATGAGCAGAATGCCAACCCAGAAGTAGGTAAGCAAAAGCAACACACAAAATGTTCAACAGAGCCCCCAACAAAAGCATTAGCCTACGGTTAAAAATGTAGATTTCATCAGAATCATGATCACTCTGGAATAATGAGTTTAAAAAGAATTCAACATAATGTTTGTGGAATTACAAAGAATTGAATTCATTCCAAACTAAAGTAGATAATATAATATTAAGAATTTAAGTATATAAGTAAAATCATATATATCATGGGGGAAAAGGAGAATAGTCTTATAATTAAATATAGTCTTGAAGCAAAAGACTAAACAAAATTAACCACTTCTTTTGCCAACACAGGCCCAATGCTGAAGGTCCAAACAGATTACAACACACATGTAATCAAAAGGACATTATAAATATAGTTCCTTTATTTTCCCATGAAAGTAAAAATATAACAGAAATGCGAGAGTTATTTGATGCACTATGTCAAACTGTTGAATGAGACATGTCTCAGGAGCTGTTGACATGGAGCTGAGTAAATTTTAGTGGAAGAAGTCAAATAAGTTAGTTATGTGGAAGATTTACCTATTTCTTAGGAAGTATTTGTTGGTTTGTTTCTATTTTTTAGGAAGTATTTATAGTAGCAGTGTTTGTTGCTATTTTTCGTGAGGTATCTGCAGTAGCATATTGTCGCACTTTTTATGTTTTTTTGTTTTAAGCTAGTCAGATAAATAAGTGTTTTCAAGCTTAATAAAAGATAACTTTAGATGCCTCAATGTTCTTTTGTTTCCTCGAGAGTTTCTACACTTTGTTTCTATCAAAACCAACAAACCGGTATCGAGCCAAGTTCCCGAAAGAACCTCATGGTGAGTGAGCCTATACACCAACAAACAAACAATATCCGAATGATCTCGTAAGCTTCATTTGAATACATCGCTCCTCTAGTGTTTGATTTATCAAGTGTGGGCAAATCCCCAGTATGGGAAGCCTACCTTGATGCTTAGTGATCTCAGGAAGCTATGAGTGAGGAATATGAAGTTCCTCCCCGCCGACAATCCAACTATGACATACGATAAAACAACACAATGAGAGGAGGCAAAGGAAATCAAAGGCAAAAGCTAGTCTATTCAGAATCGTCTCATATACAATTTTCACTAGAATCACGACAATCAAGACAAAGATACGTAAATACGGAACTTCCTCGAAGAAGGAATATGAAGGAAATGCACGAATCAAAGGTATCGCAAGTGTTGAACTTGATTAGAGAATTTGAGATGCAAAGGATGAAAGAATCGTAAACAATCAAGGATTACTCGTACAGCACTTTCTTAGTATTGTTAACAAAGTAAGACTTCTTGATGCCGACTTTTTCGATTCTAGAATAGTTGGGTAAAATTTTTATAATAGCTCCTCGAAAAGTTTGAGACTACAATATCATCTCTACAAAACTCAAAAGATGTGTCAAACATCACCTCGCAGAAGTCATTGAATGATTATGTGCTCAAGAACAAAGGAGGCTTATGTAAACAAGAAGGATCTCATGAGGTGCATTCGTGCCATATCTCACACAAAAAGAGATGCAAAACAACAATAATAAAGAAGAATAACACTCAAAAAAGTTTCCACCATGTCCTTATCAGAAAAATCCAATCATCCACAAAAAAGGTGTCAGGAGGCCGATGTAAAATGTTTCAAGTGTGGTCATCTAGGTACGTGTGGAAAGGGTATGCAATTTCAACAAAGATCAAGGAGAAGTCAAGGTCATCATGGAAGAACCTCAAGATGAGCAATTATTTGTGGTATAATGTTTTACCACTAGCACTCCCCGTAAACGTGGCTTATAAACAAGTGGTCAGACAAACCATACGACTTATGATCGAGGGCTCTTTAAGGAACTTGATAAACCCATATTTCTAAAGTTAGAATTGAAATGGAACATATCTTGCAAAAAAAGGCAAAGGAACAAAGGCAATCAAGGCCACATGTGTTTGAAATTAATCTCTAATGTCTTATATGTTCCTAAGATTAATCAAAATCATTGAAAAGTGTCAATCAACTGCTAGAAAAAGGCCATAAGGTGCTGTTTGAGGACAATCATTGCATGATTGCTGATGCACAAGGTAGAGAAGTATTTAAAGTCCAAATGAAAGGCAAAAGTTTTGCCTTGGATTTGATGCAAGAAGAGCAGGCTGCAATTCACAAAGAAGAAAGCAATACAATGCTTTGGTATAGGCGTTTGGGGCACTTTCATCATATCGCTCTTCTCTATATGAAGAAGAACGATCTTGGAGAAGGCTTGCCTGAATTAGAGGTGAAACCTCCTACCTGTGTAGCCTGTCAGTACGGGAAACAAACAAGACTTCCATTCCCACAAAACAAGGCCTGGAGAGCTACTCAGAAGATGCAATTAGTACACACTGATGTGGGAGGACCTCAGAAAACACCATTACTGAATGGCAGTAAGTTCTATATTGCTTTCCTTGATGATTACACAAGAATGTACTGGATTTATTTCATGAAATTTAAATCAAGTTCACCGACATCTTCCGGAAGTTTAAAGCTCAATTTGAAAATCAAAGTAAATGTAAAATGCAAGTGATCGTGTCTGCGATAATGGAACCTGAATACACCTCGTAGAAATTTAACAAAATTTGTGAGGATGCGTGTATCGAGCACCAACTTACAACACCTTATACCCCTCAATGTAATGGAGTCGCTGAGAACAAAAATAGAACACTTATGAAAATGACAAGGTGTTTGTCATTTACGAAAAGGGTTGCCACGTAAATTTTAATGAGGTCGAACATACATCATTCTTTCTACCGAATAGACTACCAACAAAAGCTTTGCAACAAAAAACTCCATTCAAGCATGGTATGGCTATAAACCAAGGTCAGAAATTTAAAAACATACGGTTTTTTGCTTTTTTTTATATTCCATATGTTAAGAGAGACAAATTGATAAGAAAGTAGAAGTTGGAATTTTTATAAAGCTACAAATATCAAAGGCCTATAAAATCTACCTTCCGTAAAACAACAAAGTAATAAATGAAGAGATGTCAAATTCTTCAATTAGAAAAGTCGAATCGGGAGAATGATAATAAGCTTGAGTTCCAAAAGGACCTCGAGTTTCGTGAGGAGAATGACAATATTGATGATGAACCCGTCAGAGAACTGGATCACTTCTCCGACATCTATCGAGGTGCATATGTTATATAATACTGACATCTGCAGGTATGGGAAGCTCGCAATGATAAAAAATGGATGGATGCAATGAAGGAAGAGCTTAAAATGATTGAAAAAACCGCACTTGGGAGCTAGTGGACAAACCGACACAAAAAGTGGCAATTGAGTCAAGTGGGTTTATAGATCCAAACTCAATTGATGGTTCCATAAACAAACACAAGGCAAGACTGGTTGTCAAAGGATATGCTCAGATGTTTGGAGTGGATTTTTCTGAGACTTTTGCCCCTGTTGCTAGATTGGACACTATAAGAATGTTGTTGGCTCTTGCTGCTCAAAAAGGCTGGAATGTACATCAGATGGATGTCAAATCAGCCTTCTTGAATGGATACTTAGAGGAAGATATTTTTGTGGAGCAGCCTGAAGGTTTTATTGTTCAAGGAATGGAGGAGAAAGTATATTTGCCGAAAAAGGCCTTGTATGGTTTAAAACAGGCAACAAGGGCCTGGTACAGCAGGATTGATTCACATTTGTTAGCTTAGGCTTTACAAAAGCCCTAAGTGAATTTACTTCTATACTTGTGAAGGTTTGTGATGAAACACTTGTGGTATCTTTATACGTTGATGATCTACTTGTAACAGGAAGCAGTATGGAGCAAATTCACAATTTCAAAAAGGAAATGAAGGATGTTTTTAAGATGACTGATCTTGGGAGGATGACGTTCTTTCTTGGCATGAAGGTACAACAAAAGCAGAATGAGATCTTCATATGTCAACAGAAATATGCCAAGGAAATCCTGAAAAAGTTCAAGATAGAAGAGTGCAATCCAAGTGCAACTCCAATGAATCAAAATGAGAAGTTTTGCAAAGAAGATGGAGCTGCAAAAGCTGATGTAGACACTCGAAATTTTCTTCTACTGTTACTAACATTGCAGGAGGACAGATTCATCTTTTAAGAGGGAACCCTGAAAGACAATCCAAATTCATACCGGATACTACTGGAAGTTCATCATCAAACCCCGGATCGCAATCTGGGAGTAACCAAATCCAACCTCGAAGATAACCCCGAGGCCTGCAGATACAATATCGGACCACACACCGGAGAAGACCGATTAATCTCGGAGATGACCCCGAGGTATCTAGTCTCACCCCAACCACGGGAATAGGTCAAGCCAACCTCGGAGATGACCACGAGGATAATCAAAGTCAATAAGAAGCCAACCTCGTAGATAACCCCGGTAAACGATCGCTATAATCGCTAAAAACCAGGAGATAACCCTGGAGGGGCGTAATGGTCATTTGCCAACTCAACTTCACTTCAAATCAAATACACTCATTTCAACTCAAAATACTTCAAAGGAAGTCCCACAAGAGCGATATCTTAACTCCGAACAAGAAACTACACAAAACGGCTCACGGGATTGCTTCGATAGAACTCAGAATGCCATTTTGATCATGGACCCATCTTCCTGGAATCAAAAAAGGTCAAATCATATATCATTGTGTAGCTCTCTCGAAAGAGCTTTCCTAATGGTATGGCACGCTTCCATCTGGACTCCTTGATTGAAAGTTATGAGCGATCGAAATAACAATGAAAGACGCATTTCAACACGGCGGGACCCACACGCCTGTATACCCGGGCACCAAGTGTACACACTGCTATTAGGTGTCGTGGTAGACCTGCGGCTCCCACCTCTATAAATATGGGGCTTGGGGTGCCGATTTTCTAAGAGAAAAAGACGGAAACCTCCTCGACAATTCGGCTTTGCACTCGCCCATACAAAGGTATTTTCCTACTTTTAAACACCTCGTGAGCTCATATATAGCCTCTTTTGTACCCACAAAAGCTCAGAGTTTGCCCACTCTAAAGATATAGAAGTCTTCTTTATCGCTTAGTGTAAGCCTTCTCATACACTTTTTGAGTCTTTCTTTCATCGCTGCACACACCCTTCTGACAAGTTGAGAGTCGTGTTGTTGCTTTTGCCCTTGACTTCCTATTCTGTGGTTTCATTCCAATCAGATATATATATATATATATTATATATGTATTTATATATATATTGACTAACATTATCGAGTTATGCCTCGATTGAGCCTGAGACTTTGGCCCGAGCGTTTATTTTTTAATATATATATATATATATATATATATATATATATATATATCAACCGTGGGTCGACTTTGTTCGATGAGACTAGACTTGATTCTGGTGCATTTATATATATATATATATATATATATCAACTGTGTGTCGGACTTTGTTCGATGAGCCTAAACTTCGGTCTGGTGCGTTTAATCACTTTTATATATATATATATATATATTTATATATATGAATTGTGGTCGGACTCTGTTCGATGAGCCTGAACTTTATATCCGGGTATGTTTATTCGCTTATATATATATACTTATATATATTAATCGTAGGTCGAACTCGCTCGATGAGCCCGATTTTATATCCCAAATGCGCTTATTGTTTATATATATATATACATATTTTGTCCCACCAAGTTTACTTGTGGTGGTTGATCGCTTTTGCCTTTCTTTACATTTCGGCCTGCGCTCGAGTTTACTTCGTGGCATTGGTCGTATTTACTACTTTTATTTACATTTCGTCTCCGCCTTTGAGTTTCTCCGTAGTAGTTGATAGCTTTTAATGACTTTTATTTATATTTCGATCCCCATGGAGGTGTTTCGTGGTTGGTGATCCCGTACAGATATATATATTTACAGCTTTTATATATATACCGCTATTGCTTTTATACAAATTGCAATATTCTCAGGCGCCTGGAATCATGTGATCACAGATTCATCCCATCGGATCTAGATTCGGTTCCGTGATAGACATTTTCAAATTAAAGCGACTTTGTAAATTATTCTCATGGTCCAAAATTCCTCGATGGTTTCCATACCCACGAGGAAGTCGGCATTATTTTTTTGTACATTATTTTTCATATGGATGCCTCGATCCGCCAAATAAAATCAATCAAGCCGATCACTTAATAAAATGGGATTGTAAAAAGGTCTCAATTCCTATCGAGCATCGTGGTTTAAAAACCTCTTTTATAAAACATCACCGCATATTCTTGCTAAAAACCTAATTTTTACATAAATTCGCACTGTATATATAGTTCGAACGAGGCCTCGCATAACTTCCAAATAACAAAGACATCACCCACACACACACACACTCGGATAATAGTTTCAGAAAGAGGCTGGTCACTGTAGTAACATGGATGCTCTGGGTGTCTAACACCTTCCCTCCGTGATAACCAAGTCCCCGGATCCTAAATGAATCTTTTGTTTCACCGACCAGATATCGTTGTCACATCATCGGGTCAATGTGCAAACTTTTCTCGGCCAGTGTTGGTACAACCATTTAAAAACCAATCTGGCGACTCTTAATAACCCATCGCTGACATTATACATGCTTGACCTTTTTTCACTTGTTTTTTTTCAAACAAATCTCACTTAAAATTAGAACACCAAAGTTACAAGTAACGAAAAGAGACACCCAAAAATCCCGACGTCGATAAATTGATGAAAGGCTTTACAGACCATTATCGGATGCTTGATGTATTTAACTTAAGAACTGACCAGATATTATGAATGTCAGTAAGTTTACTCTCAAGGTACATGCATCAGGCTAGTGAAATTCACTTTCAAGCAAGAGAAAAGAATTGTCGATATGTCAAGGGTTCAATTGATTATGGGCTAAGGTTTTGTCAAGTTAAAATTTCGCTCTTCAAGCTTATTCAGATAAAATTTCACTCTTCAAGGTTATTCAGATATAGTGATTGGGCAGTCAGGTTGATGATATGAGAAGTACTTGTGTTATTGTTTCACTTTTGGTTCTCGCTTATTTTTCATGGTGTTCCAAAACAAGAAGTCATAGCTCAATCCACGCAGGTTAGAATACGTAAAGAATTCATCATTACCGTGAATCGTGCTCTTTGATCGAAAATTGATGGTCGATTTGTTTATGGAGCAAAAGGAAAGCACACAAATACTGTGAGACAATCAAGTCGCAATTTTAATTGCAAATAATCCGTGTTCCATGGCAAAACAAAACATTTCAAGTCAAAAACTCTATTTCCTAAGAGAGGTGCGTAAGAGGGAAAATACAATTGGTCTATTGCAAAACAGAGAAAGTCGTAATGTCGATATCTTAACCAAGCCACTTCCTAAAGCTAGATATGAGTTCTTGAGGCAAAGGATTGGAGTCTGCAAATGCAGAGACAAGGAGGAGTTGTTGAATGAGACATGCCTCGTGAGTCATTGACATGGAGCCGAGTAGATTTTAGTGGAAGAAGTCAAATAAGTTAGTTATGTGGAAGATTTACCTATTCCTTGAAGTATTTGTTGGTTTGTTTCTATTTTTAGGAAGTATTTATAGGTAAGCAGGTTTGTTGCTATTTTTAGGAGGTATCTGCAGTATCATATTGTCGCACTTTTTATGTTTTTCTCGCTTTTGCTAGTCAGATAAATAAGTGTTTTGAAGCTTAATAAAAAGATAACTTTAGATGCCTCAATGTTCTTTTGTTTCCTGAGAGTTTCTACACTTTGTTTCTATCAAAACCAACACAAACAAACAATATGAGAGTTCAGTACAGAACAACTAGCAAGTAGGACTGATTGCTCAATGACAATTTTGATTCGAGAGCAGAGAAAACTTAGTTCTCCAGGCAGCCAAAAGGCCGAGGGTAAAGGAAAATCATACCTGCTGTCTAGTTTAATAAAAATAATTACAAATGTTGTAACCCGCTTTGTAGTTTAATACAGAACAACAATATTGCACATATATACGAGAATTAGAATCACTATCTTTTATACACATAACAAATATTGATTTCCTAAAAATTTACTTGCTTTCTTGAGTGTTGTGTAGACTATAGTTGCAACTGAAGTCGGAAGAGAGATTGAGGTCGAGGTCGAGGTCGAGGCTGAGGTTGAGGGAATTAGGAATAGGGGCTAGGGCAGACTCGCGCTGTCTCACAGTCGCAAACAATACATACAAGTATAAAATTAGTTTTTTTATTAATAAGTTCTGTTATTCGGCTATACTCGAATTCGAAACCGAATTCGGATATAATTCAAATTTAAAAATTTAAAATTTGATTATGTTTGATAATTCAATTTTACCTATTTTCTGGTATAACTCAAAAGTGTTTGGTAGATAAAGTGATAGGTAACAAGATGAAGAGAATGGTGGATGAGGCAGGACAGATTTAATGAATTGGAAAATAAATTGTTTAAATTTTCAAGTCAATTTTAGGACCAACCAAGATAACTCATCTGACTCATTATACCAATCGAGATAATTCAACGATTATATATGAGGATGGCTCTACGGATTTTTATATATAGTTATTGATTATAAGTATACTAAAGAAGACCATGTTTGCAACACACAAATTTAGAGGTTGTTTGGCGATTTTTTATTTTTTAAAACTAAAATGAAAATGTGTATGAAATAAGTTAATCTCACCATACACTTGATTATAAGTTTGAAACATTCAACTTTAAATTAATTGACTCAATTTTTTGAACGACATCAAAGGAAAGGATGGAATTAATTCGAAATTTATTAGAATATTATGAATCACAAATTAAATAACATTAATTCTTTCAAGTCAAACTTTAATCTAAACCTCACAATACCATGCAAGTCTTAATTAATATGGCATATAATAATAATAATAAATTAATACTATTGTTTAAAGTTTATATTTTAGGCTACTTAGTGACAATAAAATTGAAGTCATATCTACTACTACTACTACTACTACTACTATTATTATGTACACATGCATGAATATGTGAATAAGTACGTACCCAACGGTACAAGAATAATGTATCTGGATGTAGCCAGTTTGATTGAAATTTATGATTATTCAATATATTTTCTTTGTTTCCAAATAAAAGTATTAATTAATTATATTTTATTTTATTTTTTTCCTTGAATTAGGTGGATTCAATTTAATTAATTATATCTATTGCGATTTGTGAATGTTCACATTAACTTTTTTTATTGTCGATTTACGTAGATACAAATATTAGTTATAATTTTTTTTAGAAAGATGGGTAATAAATAGAATACTCCTATAATTTTTATAAATCTCACGTATTGATAAATTTTACAATTATAATTCGGTGTAAATTTATCGTAATAAATAGCAGATAACCATACTCTTTTATAAACATTGAGTGTGATAGATTATGTGGAGGATATTAAGAATCTGTTTGAGGATTGGGCTTTTATATAAACAGCATGGATAATAATTTATTATATTAATAATTAAAATAAATTAATTAGGATTTCGGGAAATATAGTTGTAACTATTAAATATATAGTTAGATATTTATTCAAATAAGTAACGATTGAATTATATATGTACAGATTCTTTCAATTAATTAGTAAGCTAAATATATTCAAATAAATAACGATTTTCAATCAATTAGTAAGCTAAATATTTGAATGGATTATTGTAGATTTATTTAGTTATAATTAATTATGTGAAAATAGTTATTTTAATTTTATTTAAGATTGTAATGGAATTCTATATTAGCGCTTATATTTCTAAAATTTGCTTAAAATTCTAATCCTAATAGAGTTATGAAACTCATGTTTTAATAACTTTTAATTTGGTTATGACAATTACTTAGGAATGAATCCACTATAATTTTCTAACTAATGGTATCAAGTATTATGTTTCAAATTCACATATATTATTAATACAATTAATCATATGATTTGATAAAATTTCAAGTTTAAATGAATTAAATTAGTAATTAGGATATTAATTTAATATTAAAATTTATGACTAATATTAACATAATTAAATCTTGTGATATATCTCTTTAGTGTGTTTAATTGATTGTTTGTAATTATTTTGCAGGTGCTTTTTAGTGAAGTGTGTTTTACCAATTTTGTAATAAAATTGGTAAAACCAAAAAATAAATTCTTTTAGAAAATTCTTTTTTATTAGAGATTGGTTTCGTTTTTTTTGAATACTTTATAATTTTAGATAGTATTTATTTAATTATTAATTATTATAAATTTGTATAAACTTATACTAATTTGAATAGGAAAGAAAAAATATTCTTTTTTTATATTCATCTTAGAGATAGGAATATTTTAAAATTTGGATATTATTTAATTGATACAAATTTTAGATATTACTTATGCTAATATGAATTAGGAAAGCTAAATTAAAAATTGGTGAAATTAAACTAAACTAAATGAGGGTGTAAAATGTCATTTTGTATATATAGAGAACGATCTTTTGATTTTCTCACACTGGGGAGTAAAATTCTATACAGAGATTAAAATAAAGAGTCAAATAAGGATAAAAAAACTGTTAGATAATAATTTGTTGATATATTCTTTAAAATTAAAGATAAAAATTTAATTAGGAAAACTATTATTAATGCTCACTAATATTTGAACTTGTGAAAGTATTAATTCTCTAATTTTAACTTGGAGGCCAATTTTCAACTTAGAATACTTGAAGGGTAATTTTGATTATTATAGGAAATTACGGGTTATATCGTTAGAACTTGAGAAAACTGAAGGACCAGTTTATTTTATTCAAAGACCAAAACCCTAACAAGTTCAGTTCTCTGATTCACTTTCGCAACAATAGCGGCTGCTGATTCAGCTTGAAGTTGATACACTCTTTGAGCGGCTGCTGAAGGTAACGTCGATCTTTCTCTTTGTATAGGGATTCGATCTTCGTAATTTCGAAGATCTATATAAAGTAATTTTTTTTTTTTTGAAATTTTCATAGGTCAATTTTAAGAATACTGTTTTGTGAATTGTTTAATGTTCGTGTTATTATATGTTTTTCTACCGATTTCTTTTCCTAAGGTCAGTTTCAAATTTAACTGAAGATAGCGGAAAAAGAGTTAATTTGTCTGGGATCAAACCGACCCTCGAAATTAAAATTTTATAATTCTTACAATTTTTGTTGGATAGAAGCTTTGTTGGGTTGGCTTTTGGGTTTCGGACATTTATCTTGATTTGGTTGATTAATTTTACATACAACTATTAATTTGTTTTCATCCCATCGTAATACTACCAATTGTTTCCTGTTTATTTATTTTTTATTTTTGGCTATGCTCTTGCATATACAATTTATCAATATCTCTAAGAAATTTGGTTATGTTTCATTGTCTCGTCAGTCATTGGCAGGAATAAATAGGTATGGCTACCTTTGCTAAGCCTGAGAATGCCTTGAAGCGAGCTGAAGGTAAGTTGCAAAGTTTACTTTTTTAACCATATATACTCCCCCGATTCCACAAAAAAGTTACATATTGACTTTTATTGTCAATTTGCCAATTTTTAAAATAAAAAATTGATATGAATTTATTAAGTGCTAAAACAATAATTTTTATTATTAGTAGTGCTTTTTAGATAGTATACAATATCCGTGATTGTTTTTGACTAAAACCGATTGTTTTGACTAAAATATAATGAATTCATGTCAAAATTTGAATCATAAAACTGCCCTAAATGGACTTAAAATAAGTCGAAAGGGGACTCTTTTATGAATCTGAGCATCAAAACTGTTGAAGCAGCGCTCAGTCCTTTTTGCTTTAATTGTTGCTTCAGTCTATGTTGTTGTACTGACCTTTGACCTTTGATAATGCATGGTACAGAGTTGATTAATGTAGGGCAGAAGCAAGATGCTTTGCAATCACTCCATGATCTGATCACCTCAAAGAGGTATCGGGCATGGCAGAAGACACATGAGAAGATTATGTTCAAGTATATTGAGCTTTGCGTGGACATGAGAAGAGGGAGGTTTGCTAAGGATGGGTTGATTCAGTACCGCATAATATGTCAACAAGTGAATGTTAATTCGTTGGAGGAGGTCATAAAGCACTTCATGGACCTTTCCACCAAGAGAGCTGAGTCAGCCCGTAGTCAGGCACAGGCCTTAGAAGCTGCTCTTGACGTCGATGACCTAGAAGCTGATAATAGGCCAGAAGATCTTATGCTGAGTTATGTCAGCGGAGAAAAAGGAAAGGATCGATCTGATCGCGAGCTTGTCACCCCATGGTTTAAATTCTTGTGGGAGACATATAGAACAGTTCTTGAAATATTGAGGAACAACTCCAAGTTAATGGCACTTTATGCGGTAATTCTTCCTTTGAGCAAAATTTTTGTCAAAATGTAGTAAATTCATTGTTTCCTTATCTATTTTCCTAATTCTTTTAATCTCGTACCTGAACTTCTAGTATTTTGGCCGTGGGAAAAGCTTATATTTAACTACAAATAATATCTACATACCCTAAACTTCCAACATCCCTAATAAGCGAATACGTATTAGAACAAAAGAAACCAATCTTAGTTCTAAGTTTAACTAAATTAGACTCAAAGCATGTATTCTACATCAAATTTTCTAATGGAGTATTAATCTGGAGGGACAAAGGTAATAATAAAGGTAGGTTTACACGGGGCTTGTTTGGGTAAAGTTTTGAGAATATAAAACTGGGAATCTGTTTCTGTGATTTAAACAGCTTCTGTATAATAAGAGTTTGGGGATCTTTGGCTCCATGTAAGTCCAACCTGCCAAAGTGGTCCCATGCTACATAATGTCATCCAAACTAAGATCCAAGAATCAGAACTGTATCCATATAATGAATATTGAGATTACAATGTTTCCAAATGTACAAACTCTTGAACACCTAAATATATCAATCATATATATTAGAAAATGATTAAACAAAAAAGAAAAAGTAAGTGAAGAAGGAATTAACCCGCAAAACATTTAGATGACTCCAAACAAAAATTGAGTGAAGTTTCTTACATGATATAAGTGAGTTACTGTAATAAATTTACTAATTACAATTTTGGAAACTCTCCCCTCCGTTTTCTTGCGTTAAAATATGTGGTTACATAGGAAGAGTATTGGGCAAAAAACACATCCAGCTGCAATTGTGTTTACCTTCTTAGAATTCTTAGAATTCTGCTGGTCAGAAAATTGGAGTTGTGTTTACAACTTGAATTGGTATGGTGTAATCCTGCAGTTGGTGCTAACTGAAGTGTTGATAGATGAATGTTTCTATTTGATATCAATTGTTTTCATTGAGAAACAATGTCTGATTCAAGAATGCACACATTCATCTATCACGAATGAGCATATCTAATGATGCTTAAAGTTTGTCTATAGGATACTGCACACCGTGCTTTTCAGTTCTGCAAGCAATACAAACGTACTACTGAGTTTCGTAGGCTTGTGTGAGATCATCAGGAATCATTTGGCAAATCTTAACAAATACAGAGACCAGAGAGACCGGCCTGATCTTTCCGCTCCTGAGAGCATGCAGTTCTATCTTGATACAAGATTTGAGCAGTTAAAGATTGCTACTGAACTTGAACTTTGGCAGGTTGGTATATTATGATACGAGTCTGTGAGATTTGTATTGCCACACAGTAATTTCTATAGCTGTGGTGCATTATTGTTGATATTTGTTAATTGTTGTTTGGCCCTGTATTGTTGATTGCAGGAAGCCTTTCGTTCCGTGGAAGATATCTATGGATTGACCTGCATGGTGAAGAAAATGCCAAAAACATCCTGGATGGCTGTTTATTATGCTAAACTAACGGAGATCTTCTGGATCTCCTCTAGTCATCTTTATCATGCGTATGCATGGTTTAAACTTTTCCAACTTCAGAAAAGCTTCAATAAGAACCTTACTCAGAAGGACTTGCAGCTCATAGCATCCTCTGTTCTTTTGGCTGCTTTATCGGTTCCCCCCTATGACCACACACGTAGGGCATCTCATGTGGAACTTGAACATGAGAAGGAGCGCAATGCAAGGATGTCAAATCTTATTGGATTCAATCTTGAAACTAAGCTCGAGGGTAGAGACATGGTATTCTCAGCCACTCATTGAGATTCCTCATAGTTTAATTTTTATGCAACAATTTCTTCGTTCTAAAATTCTTTTCTTTTCTACAGCTTTCACGGTCATCTCTTCTCACAGAATTGGTAAGTTTAAGAGTACTAGTTTCATGTCCTCTAAAGCTTATGTATTTTATCTTCCAATCCCTCAAGTATCCTATGCTATTCTGGTGTCTTTTTTTGTTTGAGGGTCATGGATGGAATGAGGTTTGTACGAGAGTATACCCTCATACATTTTGTGTGGCAATGGCCTGCTTCTTGTCAACAACGTTTTTTGAATGTTTCAAGTGCGACATAATCATAAAAAGTACACAAGTTTGACTGCTGGTTATTATCTTTTCATATCAGTGTTTTTCTTGCCAAATTTATAGTCGTCTTAACAGTGGTAGCCCAATAATGTGTTGGAACAGCTGGGAGTTTAAGCTATACTTGTTGAACCATGTTGATGATATGCACAGGCAAAATAGGCCGAAACTTAGTCTGTTTGGTTACTTTGGTATTTAAGCATAGGGTTGGTCTTGGTTTGAGGATTTTCAATGCATCCAAAGTTTTGCCATTTGATCTGTACTTGGGTCATGGAAAATGATTCAAGCAAAAAATAAAAATAAAATCATTTTAGTTATCTGCTTTATTCCTTCCAATTGTGTTTTTATATTTAATATGCTAGATAATTTCCATGATAAACTTTAAAGAGAGTCATAAATCTAGTTAGCACTCTCTCTGTCCCAACTTAGTTGTCTCCATTTCCTTTTTGGATGTCCAAAACCTCGTCACCTTATTTTATGTTATCGTTACCATTTTATCATTAGTTGTGTGTTTCATGTTGTTGATCTTACTCGTCATTAAGCCTTGTGTTTATGATACTCCCTCCTTCCCATTTTTTTTGTGGTAGCTTTTTTTTTGTTGCCAAAAATACAATTATGTATTATTTGTGATATTGTCGAAAATATAATATATAAACATGTTGAGCATTTATTAGAATGTGATAACTAAACTTAATGTTTTTTTAAAATTTTTTTGATAAATATAATATATAGATAGTTTTTGGTACATCTTAAAATATGTGCCCAACACTAACATATTAATTGCTGCATAGTATTTAATGGAGTTAATACCTCAATTTGTAAATATAGCTACTTAATGAGGTTTTTAATGTATCCAATAATACATTGGCAATTTTTTGGATTCTGTTATGAGGATGTATCTATCACTCCATCAGTCATAATGAATATCCAGGTAGTTGATGCCTAGGCCCAAGACAAGACATACTAAGCTGCAGGGAAGCCTATGGCTTAGGTAGAACAATAGTTTGTTTAATGAGGCCTGCTCCTTTTGAGCCTGTGAGTCAGGCTCTAGGCGCTGCCGAGGTGAGCTTGGTTGAAAATTTTCAAAAATATATCATGATGGCTGCTGATGATGGTGATTCTTTTATTGCAATAGAATGTGAAGCACTAAATTATCTCCATGGGGCTGACTAAACAAACAAATAAGGCTCTAATAGGCGGAAAAAAATTCATGATGAAACCACTTGTAAAGTATTTAGGAATCCTTTATTCACTTGAAGTTGCTCTTCTCTGCTGCTTTTCCCCCCTAAAATAATAACTGGAATAAAGTGAAATATTGGAGTAACTGTTTACTGACCTAAAATCTGAAATCAGAATTTGTACATCTCTGCAGCCCCTGTTCTGCAATTGTTATAATATTTCTGTTTTCTGTTATTGCAGTGTTGTTTCTTTGTAATTGCTCTGGGTTTCTGTTAGTGCACTGTGAATTGTAGTATAATTAATTGTAATTATTTTAATTTTCTATGTGATTGATGTGTGAATTGTGATTCTCTACGTTTTTCTTGATTGACAATATATTTGAGATGGAACTGATATTTGTATTAGAGCTTTTAAGATTTTTGACACACTGTTTTATGGTTCTTAATAGTGTGTCTAAGTATTTGCACACCATTTATGTTTACCTTAAACATGACTCATTTTGATTCACAGAATGGGAATGGGAACATGGTGCACCATGTTATTTAAATTGCTGGTGAATTGGGGGTAGGCTTCTAAATATATTGCTAAAAAACCTTTTGAGGTATGGATATGGGTATAAAACGTTATGGATATGGATATGGTTTTCTGGTAGCAAGTAAAATGTCCAACTTTTATATCACCTTATATTTAGTAGTACGTTGATGACTTGATGTGTGCTTGTAGTTCAATCCTCACTTATCCTTTTAGCTATCTATACTTCATCTTGTAACAACTAAGTAAGGGAAGTAAGAAACAGTTGTTTTGTCACCAAATTTGATGTTACAAAATGGAAGTGTATCATGTATTATAACATTCTTACCAAGACATCATTTTCTACCCTATTAGTTCTTTTATGGCAACTCTGGTACCATCTATTTCAAACTTTTGTGTACATTTTTGGCTTGCTGTGAGCCATAATTGAACCGTTGCTTGAATTCCTTGCCCCATAGCCTCATTTCCTAGGCTTTTTGGAAACCTTTGTGTCTTGGTGCTTGAACCTTTGTCAAGATGAAAAATGGAATAATGCGCCCACCTAACATGAATGGCGGAGCTTATACTGAATACTAAAACTGGTTTGGTAGATACATTTTGGCGGCTGTGCTGCCTCTTTATTCTGTGCGGACCGAGATTACTTTGGGCATCAACTTTGCCTAACCCGAACTTGGGTTTGATGTACAATCTTCTTAGTCTCCAACTTTTCATCTCCAAACCAGAAGTAAAGTGGTAGATATATTTGTAGCTTTAGTTGTGTTTATAATGCTTTATATTGGTGAATGAACATTGCCCGTACGGATCGCCTTATTTTAAAACAACTTATAAGTTGAAACTTAAAGTGAAATATAAGTCATTTTTAGTTGTGACTTATAAGAAAAGTGTTCCTCGCCACTTTAACTTATAAGTTAGAAATTAAGTTAAAACAAACTGTGAACTATGAAGGTGTGGGGCTGATAATGACTTATAAGTTAATATAAATTGTAAAGATTACTTAAATGTAAATTAATAAAAAAAAATACGTTGATTCAACATTTCATCATAAGAATCACCATTCCAACACTAATAAAACATCAGAAAGAACCATAACTTCAATATCCACGAGTTTTTCTTTGTTTCTTTTTTTAACATAACATGCATGAGTTATTAATCAATATTATTATTACTATTAATATTATTCTCATTTTGTTAATTTTATTATTCTTTCTACATTTTGACTTGCAAAACTCAAAATAATTAAAAGAAAGCAAAACTTAAGCAAATATCAAGAAAATAATTATATAAATTAGTTATTATTTTTAAAATTTCAATATCAATTAAAAAATTCAAATTAAAAATAGATGAAGAGAGAAAAAGGAGAGGGAGAGGTAGGAGAGAGAAGGGTGGAGAGAGTGGGAGAGAAATATAAAGAGATAAATTAGATGTAATTTGTTAAAGAGTTGAAGGGCAGAATGAATAGTCATTATATTTGGTCAAACTTATTTAAAATGACTTATAAGTCATTTTTTGAGAAGTAAGAAATTGTTACTTCTCAAAATCAACTTATAAGTTAAAAATTAAGTCATGGCCGAACGCCAAATAGTAAAAAATGACTTATAAATTGATTTGACCAAAACAACTTATAAGTCATGGACAAACAGGCCCTTAAACAGGAGTGTCATATTCTTGACTTTGCCTGACCTTGGTATTTTTCTTCACAAGCTTTTCAATCTGTAATACTATATGTTTAAAAAAGCATCAACATTGTTTCTTTAAACAGAATTGGTTTAGCCATTTATTAGTACCTAGAATGTGGCTTAACTTGCTTCTTATGAATGAAAAGCTAAACCAAGTGAAATATTTCCCGCACTGTCTGATTATGATGTTTCTTGCAGGTTTCAAAAGGCGTAATGACCTATGTTACTCAGGAAGTAAAAGATCTTTATCATCTTTTGGAGCATGAATTTCTCCCTCTAGACCTGGCATCAAAAGTCCAACCTTTGTTGACAAAGATCTCAAAAGTTGGGGGTAAGATTTCATCAGCATCATCTGTACCAGATGTCCAACTGTCTCAGTATGTTCCTGCACTGGAGAAGCTAGCCACTCTAAGATTGCTGCAGCAAGTAAATATTTTTTATTGTTCACTTTGTAGTTACTAGTTGAAGATAAGATCGCTTCTGCATATCTTCAATCCTCAATTTTATGCTGCTTATTAATTTTTTTTTTTAATTTCCAGGTGTCTCAGGTTTTTCAGACAATTAAAATTGAGAGTTTATCCAAGATGGTTCCATTTTCTGATTTCCCTACTGTAGAGAAACTCTCTGTAGATGCTGTCAAGCATAATTTTGTTGCAATGAAAGTTGACCATATGAAGGGTGCTGTTATATTTAGTAATTTGGTGAGTCAATATCATTATATTTGTTTCTTATAACCATGTGCCAAACTGGCAATAAATCCATTGCTGATGCTCTTTGGTAATTTTGTTATGTAGACTGCAGAATTGCTTGAATATCAAATGGTTTTCTTACTCTTCCAGTAATTAAACTTGTCCCATTTGACCTTGCAATCACCACTGCATCTAGGAAAAAAGGGGAAGGTTATTGTGACTTGTCATTGTGGTTACAAACGGGTTCTAGATAATAACGTTAAAGTTTGAGTTCTTGCCTTTATATAATAGGGAAATTAAATTTTGTTAAGGCTCTAAGTATGAATGCAACAATGTTGTTATGAATCTCTTTCCATCATTTCGTAGTTTTCGTTTTCCCGGGTTTCAACATAATTGCTTAATATCAATAAATGTTCTTGCTCTCCAGTGATTTAAAGTTGTCCCTATTCTTGACTCTTAAAATAACAAGTGCATCTAGAGAAAAGGATAGGTATAAGCTTTGAGTTGTTTGCCTTTATATAACTGGCTGATTGCATTCCTGTATGGCTGAAAATATGAAATCAGCAATGGTGTTATGTTTCTCCTGTTCTTTCCATCATCTCGAAGTTTTCCTTTTTCATGTGTTTCAACATAAACGGATAAAACCCATAAGCCTATGCTTGTCCAGTGACAAAATATATTATGTCGAGCCTGGTTCTGCGCCTGTTCTGATTTTAATTTATCCCAGTAATAGCGCATGCATATGTATATTGTCTGGACTTGATATATTGTGCTTTAAATAGTGGTTCTGCCCTCGTCTGTCTCAAGCAATTATTTTTCTTGGTTGTTAATATTGCCGGAACCTAGAATGTAATTGATCCATTGACTGTTCCTTTGTCTTTTTAATACCCCAGGTGTTATAGCTAGGTTTTTTAATGCATCAGCTCGATATTAATTGCCAGGTTACTGATGTTGTTTAACTTTCAGGGTCTTGAATCTGATGGTTTGCGTGATCACCTGACCATATTTGCTGAATCCTTGAATAAATCAAGGGCAATGATATACCCTCCTGAACAGAAAATATTGAAGCTAGTAGAAATGCTGCCAACTTTAGCAGAGGTTATTGATAAAGAACACAAAAAGCTTCTTGCTCGGAAATCAATTATAGAGAAAAGGAAGGAAGAGCAAGAACGTCATCTTCTGGAAATGGTATTACTGGTTCAAACTATCTAAAGTAGATGTCTGCCATTTAAAAGCTTTCTGATCAAAATTTTCTTTCCTTTTTGTATTTTGGCAACTGCTTCATTTTTTTAATTTTTTTTTGTAGGAACGGGAGGAAGAATCGAAAAGGCTAAAGCTACAGAGAATAACTGAAGAGGCAGAACAGAAAAGGCTTGCTTCCGAGTATGAGCAGAGGAAAAATCAACGGATTCTTAGGGAAATAGAAGAGCGGGAGCTTGAAGAAGCACAGGCTTTACTTCAGGAGGCTGAAAAGCGTAGCAAAAAGAAGGGGAAGAAGCCGATCATGGAGGGAGTGAGTAAATTTCTTTGTTTTGTCTAATCTTTTAACAAAACCAGGGGAGCCAAACTTGGCATTTGCTTGTGTATTCAGGAAAAGGTAACAAAGCAATCGTTGATGGAGTTGGCGCTAAATGAACAACTCAGAGAAAGGCAGGAAATGGAGAAAAGATTGCAAAAACTAGGTAAAACAATGGATTATTTGGAAAGAGCAAAAAGAGAAGAGGCAGCCCCTTTGATTGAAGCTGCATTTCAACGTCGTCTCATGAGAAGAAAGGGTGCTTCATGAACATGAACAGCAGGTATGGTTTGAATTTTTCCACATTCTACTTGTACAATTGTTTGAGGTCGAAAGATTCATGCTTGTCCTTGGTTAAGTTTTTTAAATGCTTGTAGGACAAACAACTTGTATTTTTACATCTCTTATATATTTTTTTATATCTGACATCACATTGATTCTGATTGTAATTGTATTATTAGCCCTCTATAATTACTAACTGGTGTTTTATATGATACTTTGCAGCAAGAGATCGAGCTAAGCAGGCAGCGTCATGATGGAGACCTTAAAGAGAAGAATAGGCTGTTAAGGATATTGGACTATAAGGTTGTGTTACAGTTCATATTGTGTTGCTGTACTACATAACTAAATAGTTTTGGGAACGTGGATTGTTTGAATCAGACACAAAAAACTTATGTCGTGTTTGTCATTTTGATTTCATTTTATTGCCAAATTCATACCAAACTTATCCGAGGATTGTTGGCGCTTAATTTTTCCTTCTGTTGTCACATATTTAATAACTCGTATGTTGTTTGTGATTGTTTTCTGCAGACAAAATTTCAGGATAAAGTTGTGAGCAGTCGGCAAGCAGAGTTTGGCAGATTGAGAGTGGAAAGGGATGAGCGAATTAACCAAATCCTTCAGAGCCAGAAGGAGGAGAGGGAGATTAAGAGGAAAATGTTGTTTTATCTGAGTGTTGAGGAGGAAAGGCTGAAAAAGCTACATGAAGAGGAGGAAGCCCGCAAGCTTGAAGGTACAGTCTTTGATCTAACAACTTGTTAATTTGTTGTGGTTTTAAAGCAAAAGATTCATACCATTTTGGTCATTTAACCTTTAACCTGACTCCAAATATTTTGGAGCTTGCTTTCGTTTCAAATAAGGTCCTATATTTGAACATTAACACCCTTTTTCCCCACCCAAACAAAAAAAAAGTCGAGAAATGCCTAAGAGAATAACTAGAGTTGTCGTATATATTAATTACTTGCTGTTTCTGGATTAAATCGATTGCATAAATCCAAAACTTATGAATCTCTGATGCCTTATTTGTTGGTTTGAGTCTTGATATACTGAGGCATGTTGCGAGTTGCAGAAGCTGAAAGGCGTAAGAAAGAGGAAGCCGAGCATAAGGCGAAGTTGGATGAAATTGCAGAGAAGCAGAGACGAAAAGAGCAGGAAATTGAAGAAAGGAGGAGAGCAAGTGAAGTACCTGCTAGACCTTCTGAACTTCCTGGTGGATCTCGTCCACTGGATGCAGCAGTTGCTTCTCCAGCAGCAGCAGCTGCTGCTGCTGCAGCACCAAATCCTGGAAAATATGTGCCCAAGTTCCGGCGAACTGAAGGGCAGGGACCTGCAGAACCTGACCGTTGGGGCAGTGGCCGAACTGATGATCGTGCGCCCCCACCCAGTAGTGATAGGTGGCGTGGTGGCCAAAGAACATGGTCCTCATCCAGGGTTCCTCCACGAGGTGGTTAACTATTGGAACTTTAATTTCAGTCATCAAGTTTAATCTTTGTCAAATAGAGTGGATGTGGAATTTAAGGAAAAATTACTGTTCTAAATCGAGTATAAGATCCAACATAGCTCTCCCCCCCCCCCCTATAAGATCCAACATAGCTCTCTCCCCCCCCCCCACCCCCACCATCACCATTTTTGGTCAGATTTGTGTCCTCATATAAACGAGGATCAAATTTTTGTTCTCTGATTAGTTCCATCTTTGTACTGGTGAAGTTGAAGTTTTGTGGGCAATGCAGGTTTCCGGCTGGACCCAAATTCATATATTTATTGCCAAATCTTATTGATTCTTGGTTTAACCATACCTTTATTCTTTTTAATTATCAAATATCATATATTGTTGCTTATGGGTAAATTGCCTTTCCTTTTGCTTTGTCATTTCCCATAATCGATGTAAAACAGTGTACAACTGAGCAAGTGGTTTTGCTTTGATCTGCGAAGGTTTCTTCAATGTGCTTGCGGCTCTTGTTCAGCTTTAAGTTTTGATGCTCCTTCCCTTGGTTGTTGTATTATTTTTGTATAGTTCTTTCCTTTTGTTGCCTTGAAAAAACCCCCTAAGATTTGTTATGTTGTTTTTTATTGTTTTTTTCTTTTTGATAAACTTCCAAGTTCAATACATTACAAGAGTTCTGCCTCAAGGATTGTACTATTGGCAAAACCTAGTGTAGATTTGTGAGCAACATTTGTGTGCTTTGTGCTCAAGTTTAGAGACTTTTACATTTGGCCGTGCATGTGTTTTGAGTGTGGAGCAAGGTTCTCAGACTCAAAACGGTCGGAAAAGGAACCGGTGAATGGGTGATTGGTCTAACTGGTGGTCGTTATTGATTAATTGGTGTCGTTAATATATAAAAATATATATTATTAGTAATTATTTTTTTTAAAAAAAAATCTCATTTTGTATGAACTAAAACATAATAAAGTTGAGTTATAATATTATTAAAAGCGGTTACTTTTAATATTAAAACTTTTTTGGAATAATTTTTTTTTAAAAAATTGGGTCAATTAATTGATTTTATCGATTGGTTGAACCGGACTAGAGAGCCGACCAATTCTGATTTTTATTGATTGGACCGACGGGTCGATCCAGTTTAATAACACCCGTGTGGAGTGTTGTCCAACATTTATTTTTGGGTCCTTTACACTAATATACAACAATTAGAAAGTAATTACAAAAATAAAACATACAAAACATAATTACATAAATAAAACATACACAATATACGTGCTAAAATCACGTGTCATTAACTCCTACATGTCAGGCAACTTTGAAATCGGAACACATATCAACGATTTTAGAAGACGCAGAAATCATCATACTCAAATCGTAGAAGACGAATCACTTTGTCACGACGCAACTCTGAAATCGGAAATAGCATATGTAAGACCCCGAATTTTATGAAATAAAAATATTCAATTTTTCTTATAATTACAATTCAGTAAATGGTTAAATTGATAAAAAGTTAAAGTTAAGGGTGATATATGAAATTTTTTCAAAATAAGCAAGTGGTTATAAAATACTCATTATTGTCCGAGAATATTCGTTTTGTCGTGAAATATTCTTCCTGTCGGGGAATATTCATACGATGGCCAGTAAAGACTTTTGTGGGCCCATAATGTAATAACCGCTTGATGAAGAAAAATCGACAAATTAAAGTTTTTATAAATAATGGTAGTCGCTACTGCTTAACACTATACTTTCGGTGGTTAAAATACGTGAATACGCGCGTTGCACAAGAAGACACCGTATTGCACCAATTATTGATTCTTACGTAAGAAGGCACTCTTTCAATAATTGTTACAAAGAATTATTGTTCAATATTTTATCGATTCAATAATTGATGCGTTTATATTTTATATTATTGTTGTTTTAATAATTGTCACTACACACGATTTTTCATTATCGAAGCAATAATTCATATTATCTCGAATAATATTATTAGATAACATTATTGGTAATGTCTAGAAAGTTTCGCTTAAGGAGAGGTTTGGTCACCTAATCATTGGCGCCAGTAAGTGAAGAAATTTTTATTCGAAAGCCCTTTTTTCCTGGGAACGCACAGTTGCCATTATTGTGATTCTCAGTAATCTTATTTGTGAATAATTAATTATTAATTTATATGATGAGGAAATTATTTATTTTATGTGAATATAGATGGAGAAAATTTTTAAAGTGACAATTGTTTTGAAAATTGATATTTTATCTTTTCTCGATAAAATAATATTTTATTATATTATTATAATATAATAATGGTGATATTTTTACAATGAATGTGGGATATATGAGTATATGAGGAGAAGAGTATTTTGTTGCATTAAATAATTAACACATGTTTTGTGTGTTTGCGGACCCCATTTCTTGATCGAAATTTGATTATAAACAGAAAATCGTCTGTATGTGAATTTCGGTCAATTTCTGTGTGGAATTTGGAAAAACTTTCTTTTGTAAAGTTGTAGATAATGGAATTTCCTATAAAAATTCTCGAGATTCAAATTTTCTGACAAAAGGGCTATTTATTATGAATTATTGAAGTTCTGAAGTTCCGAAATAATTGATTTTTGGAAGTTTTAATTATTTTTTTCAAAGAAAACGTTTTTGGTGAGTTAAGTGGGTCTAGCATGTGACATTAATGGCTGAATTTAGATCTACAAGGGTTGGCGTAGGAAACTTAATAATATATATTAATATTATATTAAATTTTCTGCTTTGGTGTTCTAAGCATTTTCCTATAAATAGGGTGCTTAGGTTAGAATTGAAAATCACACCAGAAACTGAAGTTTTCTCTCTATTTCTCTCTCTATATTATCGAGTGTATTCTTGTGAGTATTTTGATATCTTGAGTATTGCTATACGGTGCAAGTTCGTTCAGCGTTATTCTAGTTAGAAGTACTGCTCTTTTGAGGTAAGGGATAGTAAGAGATTGTAAGGGAGATTATTTTCTTCATAAATGATATTATTTTTTCAATATCATTATGCTGAAATATTGGTTTGAACTTTTTATCAAATTAAGAATTTTTTCATGTCGGAGTTACTATTCATGAGTTACTATTCACGAGTTACTATTCATGAGTTACTATTCACGATTTACTATTCATGAGTTACTATTCACAATGGGTTACTATTCATGAGTTACTATTCACGAGTTACTATTCACGGGTACTATTCACTACAAAATTGGTTTCTTTTTCTAACCAAATTATAGTTGATTTATGAATATTACTCTGGAGATTAAAACTATGTATTGATTATATTGATTTTATTATCATATATAACATTTTTATAACCCTGATGTTGAAATTCTCTTTCACTGGAGTGTAAAGATGGGTAGATTATTGATATGATCATGACTAGGTTCTCTTTGGCCAAGAGTGAAAAGTTGAATTGTGGATCGTATGATCATAACCATTAAATTTATAATTGAATATCTTTACCTTAAGTGCAAAGGTGAATTGATCAACATGGTTATAATTATTGTTTATATAAATTCTGAAATGATTATATATTTCTTTGAGATATGAATATCTTTGGCAAAGATGACTTATTGATGAATATCATTGGCGTAAAGTAGTCAAAGATGAATGATTTCGATGAATATCTTTGGCATGTAGTCAAAAGATGATCTGTTGATGAATATCTTTGGCCGTAGAGTGCAAAGATGAATTTATTAGTATGATAATGAATATGAATTGTGATTTGGTATAACCATGATCTTTGATGTTTCAGGTGATGAAAATTATCTTTGTCCTGGATGAGAAAAGGAATTTAGAACAACAATTACGATTATGAGTTATACATGTGATTGTGGACAGGAATTGTTGATTGATGTTACAGGGATAAAACATTGTTGGTGGACTTTTAACATGGAGAAGATAATAGACTTTATAGTCTATTTGACTCTTATAATGGATTGCTCATTCCGCTGCAACTATGGTTGAAAAGTTTTATCATCTACCATATGTTCTAAATCTCTGATTTATTACTGATGAAGACTATTGATAATTTATTTATCTTTAGTCATAATATTCTTTTATCGAGCTAGTTGTGCTTACCCTTACATTTCACAATTCCTTTCGTGTAATAAGAGTGTATTTGGGTCGAAATGAGGGTAACAGGAGAATAGAATCAATGCCTCTAGGCGTGGAGGTTCTCCTAAATCAGATTATTGACTTTACCTATATGTAAGGTGTCATTGTGACGTCTTATCCAAGTTGGTGTCCAGAGTCACAGTTGGTATATATTTGCATCAAAACTCACAACATATGTGTTGTTGTATTTTGCACGACAATTGTTGTAATAAAGTTGTAGTTATTTTCTGTACCATGTATTTGGCGACTCAGAATGGGTTGGATGGAATGGACCTATTTTGGGGTCGTTACAGCATACAGCATCAACAACTTCTTCCCGTTCAGTAATTGTAATCTTCTGGCGCGACACAACACTGAGATCGGAGAAGACATAACTTTTAAATCAAGAATTCAAGACGCCGAGATCACAAAATAGCATACAAAATCAACAAAGAATCTCAAGTTCAAGAACTAAAAACAATCGAATCCATCTGTGATTTTTGAAGTTCAGTAACAAAATTGCAACAACTTCGATAAAAATCTGAATACTGAGGTAAATGATTCATATGCATATAGTTACCTCTGTTTTCTACGAATTCCTATATTGATAACATTTCTTAAGTTTTTCACATTTAAAATGGTTACTACAAATACTGTGTAGCATAACAAATGGCTATGGATATCCAACAAAACCAAAGTATGAAACACAATTCAGAATGACGACAACCGAACTAATCAAAATCTGGTACAAATCTTCATGAAAATTCTCTGAAGTTGTTAAAAAGCCAATTGTGGAGGCGCATCTCGTCTGGAGAGAAATCTCTAGTTCAATGTCACACCAATATATAACTTTTTCAGTGAATTTTCTGTTGCATTCCTTATAGTAAAGATCTCATAACTGCAAATAAACAAAATCAGATTTACATAGTCATTAGTAACCATATATAAACAATATTTATATCATAAACAGCTACGTAGTGACCAACAAATAAGAGCATACTAACCAAAAACATAATATAACAATTACACAGTAGCCAAAAAGTTATATTATATAATCTAATGGTAACCAAAATATAAACAACATGTAGTACAAACCATTTTATGTAGTAAACAAATAGTTATATATAATATTAACCAAAACATAATTTAAAGGTCACCAAAACAAAAATATGTATACCAAAAAATATAATAAAGAAGTAACCAAACAGTTATATGATAGTAACCAAACCATGTTCAACACATAAACAACATGTATACCAAAACCAGTTTAGTCAACCAATGTATACTAAGCAAATACATTGTAACCAAAACAACATATAAAAGTAACCAAAATCCCAATTGAGGAAAAAAGAATGGTATCCAAACCATAAGCTAACAGTAACAAAAAATATACTCATTTAGTAACCAAACAGTTATATGTTAGTAACCAAAATATATATTAATGGTAACCAATACATAAACAACATATATATATCCAAAAATGGCTTTTAATCCACCCATATATACTAAGCAAATACATGGTAACGAATAACAAAAAAAATTAACCAAATATTTATATGATAAGAACTCAAAACATGTTTTAATGGTAACCAATACATAAACAACATGTACACCAAAACCAGTTTAGTCAACCATGTATACTAAGCAAATACATGGTAACCATAACAACATATAAAAGTAACCAAAATACCAAATCAAGGTAACAAAAATGGTATCCGAATCACAAGCTAACAGTAACCAAAACATAATGCAGAAGTAACCAAACAGTTACTCAGATCTGGATAAAAAATATGTATGTACCTGTTGTTTGGCAAGGTTACGTAGCCTCTTGGGGGTGACAATGGCTCCCCCACAATTGACCACCTTGTGTGAAGTGGTTAAGTACTTGGCATAAGTTACCAGTAGGAAAGATGTGGAGGTTACATAACGCATGTCATTGCCATCCATTTTAAACAAAAGCCCCCTATATATCAAAATCATAGTCATCACAATAATGAACACTTCAGATATATAATTCACAAACACATATACATGTATACATATATAGGGAGAGAAGAGGACTGGCGTGTACGGGATTGAGGTATGAGAGAGCAGATGAAATTATCGGCAGGTACATACATATGGGAAGAAAACTCGTGTGACAGCGATAACGAGTAACAACGACAATGACGAACAACTAAACAAATATGGCGAACAACTAAACAAATATGATAGAGATTAAGAACGCACGAACAGAGATGAAGAACAATCACCGGAAACAAGATTTTTTAACTCCGATTACGAGTTTAGTCGCGACATATGAGAGAAACAAGGGTTTCAGCATGCATAAGGGTTTGGGAACTGTAGAGTCCCAGACAAATGATAGGCGGTTATCACGCGTTTCAAAAAAAACAACCTTTTGCCATGTCCGCCCATTAATATTTATCCCTTAAATTAAGGACTCCTAATTATATTAGTATTGTAAATATATATGATGAAATGTCATATTTTTGTAATTATTTTATGAGTGTATGATTTTTATAATTACTTTCATAAATGTACTATAATATGTAATTGTTCCTTTATTTTTATCTTATCGGTTTTTCGAGTGTTATTCGGGTCAAATTTCGAATTGAAATCAAATCAAATTGTACCCTTGATTAATGTAAATGCCATGATAGTAATTCTCATAGGATCTTATTGGTCCATATGTTTTGCTTAGGGGCTAGGGTGTCAAGAATATATTCTATGAAGACTAATTAAGTAGCCTAGTAAGATAACCTTGTCACTTTTGTAGTTCCACCTCCAATAGCCTAGCTATAAGCGGAGTGGTTAGGATGCAATTAATTTTGGTCAATTAATTAATACATTGTAGTCATGTAGATTAAAATGCGATCTCTCTTTCTGCGTGTCAGCACTACTGTATTAATCAATTGACCAAACCGAATCCCCTAATAAAATAACCTAATCAATAAGCCAAGTTAAAACTCGAGTTCGAATTAAATCACATCATACCAAAGATTAATTCACTTGTTAAAAGAATGTACATGTTAAAAATGTTTTAACATGGGATTGCAGTGTTAAATATATCTAAATATTATATTATTTAAAAAATTATAATATTTTGAATATATTAATATATATATATATTAAATATATTTTAGTATGTCTTGAACTCTGTGCCAACATTTTAAGAAAACATTAATAATTATGGGACAAAAACACTTCATAAATTGATGACGTGATTTGAGAACGTGGCATGTAAAAGTTGATGTGTATTGTAATTAATTTAAGACTTAAATATAAATTACTACCTCAAACTATTGATCTGTTTCTATTTCGGTGATTGACCTTTCAAAATTTTAATTAATGATTAAACTATTAATTTTTTTCACTTTAATTCAATTGAAGTTGTCACGTCTTAAGTTGATGACGTGACTTTAGCACATATGATATGACTGGTGATGTGTTAAAAAAATGACTCATTTTATTATAAATTTAAATTATTTTATAAAAATTAAGAGGGCATAAATGTAATAAACTAGGGTGTTCATCGGTAATTTACCGTACCGAACCGGTCTGAACCAGACCGGTTATCGAATACACTCAAAATTGTATACCAAAAATAGTACCTATTGGACTGGTATACTGAACCGGTTTGAAAGTCCAATAATAATCTAGAAGGGGGGTTGAATAGATTATTACATATTTAAAAATTATCTTAGGTCTTTTTGAATTTTTAGATAATTAATTTATAGTGTTTAAAAATTAATATGCAAGACAGTAAAAATTCAATCACACAATGCATAGAGATTTGTCTTGTTCAGAGCATACATCCCGGGTATGCTGCTGTTGGTCGGAAAACCGATCACTAAACACGCGCAAGTATACGCGGTCTAACAAGTAATACAGTGATAAGGAGAGTGTCGTCGTACTCTACGAGAAACTATGACTAATATTTACCAAATATCTACTATGATCACTAAAGTCTTATTCAACAACAAAGAAATGGAAGTGTGATTTATCTAGTTAACTAATTAACAAAGCAAGTAAATAGATAATGAATGGTAATCTAAGGAAATACAAGCTAAGGTCACAACTTCACCCCCACACAGGCATTCTGTCGAACACCTGGCGTGTTATGTTTCATCAAACTAGCTACCCTTCTTTCTTTGGTCTTAATGGTCACGATAATTTGTCGACCGAGAACACATAGGTGCCTATGCACCTCTGTCGAGGTATACACAAACAAAACCTCTCCAGATCCACCCGAAAGGGAATAGAACAGAGAAGAACGTCCAAGCTAGATGCAATCCTACATATGTCTATGCGAATCAATCATAACAAGGATTTAAGCATAAGTTCTTAATAAGGTCGCACATGGCGCACAGTGATATGTCTATTCTACGCACAACTCATGCAGTCGAAACCCACAATCACATGTCAATATATTTAGGTGTAAATCTACAATTCTTTTGTCGATATCATGCAGATTACCAAAATCATCACTAATGTCTTAGCAAGAATCATAAAGCACAAATATATTAAACCAAATCATATGGTGCCAACCAAAGAGATACAGACAGTCAATTCAAATAACAAGGGGATCCATTATAACCATAGAGCCAATAATCAGTTCATATTTAATAAACCAAATACAAGTAGCAATAAAGACAACACTTATGGATTACAATCATAGAGAAGATAAATGGATAGAAGAAACTCTGTCAAAGCCCTTTTAGTCTCCAATCAAATCGCTCAAATCAAGCTTTCCACTCCGTGTCGCTCGTTGCTCTTGTGCTCCAAAGAAAGTACAAACTTCTCCCTAGTCTATCTAATCTATATTTACAGACATTAACTAAGAACTGGAGAGAGAAAGTACAAAAGAAAAGAGAAAAACTAATCTAAGCTAAGCTATATGATGTATCATGTCTGATGATATGAAATGCAGAGGCTGCCTCATGTTATGTTTTCTGCCTTCAAGCTAGGTCAAAAGGCATTCGGCTCGTCGGTGGCACGGGAGGTCATACTGCATAGCGACCATTATATTTTTAGGGATGAAATATGGCATTTCCACGTGTGAAAGAAAGGAAGGAAGACTGAGTTTTGCCGCAGCCATGAAGTTCATACAGGGACTTTAGTGACATTTCCACGGTGATGTCAACTAGCTTAGGCGTGGCGCATGCCAATGCGACCTATATATCGGGCATTGGCAGGCTACACGAAAGATGAGAAAAAGACCATTTTGCCCCTGTTTGCTAGAAAAACACCTGTAACACTCTGCAATTCATCGATTAAGCACAATAACACTATAATCATACAAAACTATATAAAATCTACGATAACATGCAACTATTTAAGTCATAAAATATCCGATTCGCGGGTATAAATCTCACTTATCAAATACCTCCAAACTTAAGTCTTTGTTTGTCCTCGAGCAAACTATCAAATACAACACTACTAATAGAACACACACGAAAGAAAACTAAAACTGTAAATACTCCTTCAACAGGCAATAGGCGGAGAAACATTTACAAAGTTTTATAGACAAACTTCTAACTTTTAACAACTACCTATCTTGGACAACAAACTCCCAACTCCCTTCTCAAGCTTAGTTGTATCTTCTTTTGAGTTCAGTTTTATTCTATGATCTGGTCTTGAAACAACAGTCTCTTCCTCATCTCACAAGTTCACTAGAGACCCAACTCCAAGCTGACCTCTTTAAGACTATGGTCTTGGTCGAAGAATTACTCATTTTTCTCATAGGTACATAAAATAAACTAACTCTGATTTTTCCCCTTTTACAAATGATTTTGATCAAATATACTTCTAAAATAAGCAGATAAAATTTAAGATCAAGTAATAAAAGTTTAATAACTTTTATATAAGAGAAGTGCTTCAGTGTAAGTAGATATAATTTTAAGCTTGTAGATATGCTTCTTGATTAAGCAGATAAGATAGTTTAAGTGTATTTTGAAAAATGCTTCAAAATAAGCATATATATAGTTTAATGCAAGTTTATAAAGAATTATTTATTCTTTATAATAAAGAATGTGTCTCTATGGATTTAAACAAATATAGCTTTAAGATAAAAGTTTAAATAACTTTTGTATTATGCAAGAAGTAATTTTGTAAATAAATAAATTTATGATCAAATACTCGTGATGACAAATATCAAGTATAATAGATAAATCGCTTAAGAAATAATTGATATAATAAATATATTTGTTTAACTCAAAGAATATATAAAAATATTTTATGTATTATTTGAATAATATAAAAAGAAGGCCACATAGGATTTTAAAGATCGTTTGAACAATTCATACTATCATATGCTCAAGGGTGAAAAAATTCAAATTTTTTCGATGTCTAAGTACTGACCAAAATTATATTTTTCATACTTTTATATTTATATAAATATTTTCTATAGACAACTTAAAATTCAAAGACAGCCCGAATAGTTCTTTATTAGAAATATCTCAGGATCGTTTTGACGATCAAGTGTTAATTTATGATATTTATATAAATAATCGATATATAAAGTACTTATATAAATATTTTCGTCAGATAGATCACTAAGAAATTCAAAAACTGTTCGATTAGTTCTCTATTAGAAGTATCTCAGGGTCGTTTTGACGATCAAAGTGTAATCGGTCTACTTTACGATATTTATATAAATAATAAATATATGAAATACTTATAAAAATATTTTCGATAGACCACCTTAAAATTCAAAGACTGTTCGAATAATTTCCTATTAAAAGTATCTCAATGTCATTTTGACGATCAAGTATGCGTCTACTTTACGATATTTATATAAATAATAAATAGATAAAATATAGATATATATAATTGTGTAGAACACTGTATATTCTTATATCTATAATAAACAAGTAAGAATGAATTTGGAATGAAGAAAATCTTCCTATAAATAGGATTTTCAAACTTGGGGCAAAATGGTCTTTTTGGGAAATCAAACATTGAAAATTGTTTGTTTGAAATGGATGGCTCGGATGAGATTTAGCAATTTTGAGCGCACAGATTGCCCAATCAGCAGACCCACGGAATTGTACACGTCTAGGACCCTTTGAAAATTTGACTACCTTTGCCATCATTAAATGCTTTCACATGCTCATTTTTTAATTTTTAATTTTTAATTTACAGCACATGGTCGGTGAGTGAAAAGAATGTCCCGATATGAGTGTCACTTATTTTAATTGGTCGAATGGACATTAAATGCAAGCCTTCTCTTTTCTTTTTATTTTGCACACGGACACACACATGCACATTACCAACTTTATTAAAGCACGGATGTATGTAAATATTTTTGTAAAAATTATTTTTTCCCATTTTTGTGAAAATAATTTTGAAAGTTTGAATATAATATTTTTGAAAGAAAATAAGAATACTCCTTATCTCGGAGAAATGTTATTATATGAAATAATATTCTTAACACTTAATATTAAATTATCAAGGTAAGGAAAATATTAGTCAATTTAGAAAAATATTTTTGGTCCAAGTAAATAATATTTGACACACATAAAACTTATGGAGAAGATTCTGATTTAATTACCCATTTTTTCCAATTATTGTTATCATCAAAATAAATACTAAAGCATGGAGACCTATTACGGTTAGCCGTTTCGGTACCGATCCGGTACCGATTTTTACCAAAAAATATCGAAAATTAAAAAATATGATATAGAGAGGGTGGATATGGAAGATAGGGGTGTAAACGAGTTGAATCTCATCGAACACCCTAATGCTCATATTCGACTCAACTCGAAAAAATTGAGCTCGAATTCGGCTCTGATTCGTTAAGGGATTTCTAATTTTGCGTCTGATTTGACTCGGATCATTACTCGGACCTACTCGGCTCACAAGTATTTGACTTGTTTACATAGCGACCTAATCATGAGCCTTCAAATCGAGTTTCGAATATGAACTATTTCACTTAAAATTGAACCACTACATACTAAATTGATTACTGAACTAATGTTTATATATAAGAGTTTTTAAGTTTTATTCATGTAAAGAAATTACAAAGAATGTAATACAAATTGAAAATCAATTCATTGATTTATTCAAGTACAAACTTATACAATTTCATACTACATTTTATAAATTATAAAGATTAATACAAATATCATATATTTAGCTGGTTAGTATGGATCAAAACAATATTTGAATATAATTCATCAAGTAGGTATAGAGTATAGTTTGAGAAAAAAAATGAAATACTCGAACTTTAATCTGAGCGAACATTAATATACTCGAATTCGACTCGTGTATCATTAAACTAAAAACGAGTATAAATCATATTTGACTTGTATCAATTTGGAATTCGAGTTTTGTATCATATTTTGGAGTCAAGCACCGAACTACTCGGCTCAACTTACACCCCTACTGGAATAATGGAAAAAGGTGGTGAAGTGAAGAACAACCAACATATAGACATATGTGTCAGCATACAAGCCCTTCATCTCCCATGTGTCCGTGTGACGCCTCCAAATTCGGGTACTTGTAACCTGTATTCGGTGCTCCACGATAATTGTCATTCAACATCATATGATACCAAACTTAAATAAAGTTATTACATCAGAGTCTTACTATCCCAATCACGATGTCCTTAGTACTTATTACATGATATTTAATAATTACAAACACAAGTCTCTCTAAAACAAGTAATTGTCTTCCATCATTGAGTGAACTTTTCTTTACCCTTATCTTTACCCGATCCTTCTACGGGTCCCTGCCTAGCTGAAAACATTTATAACAAACATTTAATTGCTCAGCAAGTAATAACATTCATAAGTATCTTGACAAGAAATAAATATTTTCTTTGATATTCTTTGACAGTAGAACAATTACTGTAAAGCTATTGAACTAAATCTTGAATATCTCAATTATTGAAAACAAATGCCAATATTTGAATAGCTGAGAGGTTATAAAACCATGAAAATTATTTTTCTTTTCTTGAAAAGGTTCTATCAGAAATTCATCTGTGAACCGTCTAGTCTTACGGGCACGGTGGGTGTCAGCCCTTTATACCTTGTATTGATCAATACTTGTGTTCATTGTCACCGCTCCCAGAGCAATATAAAAATATCCCAATTCAGGGATTGTTCATTCTCAGACTAGAATCCAAACTATAACAACATAGCTGGACAACTTAAATCATATCACAATAATATTTCAAGACTTGCTATAAAAGAAATGAAATATTTTATTCTATGTCTAGCCGAAACAAATGACATACTCTCTTTCAACCTATTCATGCATACTGAACTTAAATAAGTATGCATCATAACATTTTGATATACTTTTAACATAAACTGAATAAAACTTTGACATCCTTGTTTAAATCAAAACAAAATAATAAACTTGCTCAATAAAGAGTAAAGTTTGGATACTTGCCTCTTTTGTAGGCTACCAATTATAATTTAGTTCAAACTTTCTTCTCAAGTCCTATATCAATTATATCACATATAGCCATAGCTTTATACACTTATGCACATAACTCCAGTAATCAAAAGTAGTGCATACAACAGTCACACATAAATACATAAACCAGGTATACAATCATAGTGTATACTCATGTCGATTCTAATTATATCTTCATGATTTTAGCTCTTATATCATACTTTTTTCATGTTAGAAAACTCTTAATTTCATTTTGAAATCATACTCCAGTATTTACCTGTTCTGTATTACCTGTTCTGTATTAATTAGTATAGCATTTGGATATTATAGCTTAGGCTACTTTCAAACATAAATTCCCAACTGCAAATTACAAATAAAACATCTTGGTCTGACTGCAGTGCAGCGCGGCCACGCTGCATCATAGCCTTGGGAGCTGCATCATAGCATTGGGAGTGGCGCGGCTGTTGGGTAAAATCTAATTACGCACAACACGCAAGTATACGTGGTCAACAAGTAATAAAGTGAAAGTAGAGTATCGTTCCCACGAGGAATTGTTTAGTAGAAAATCACTAAGTACTAACCCGTAACCAACTCAATCTTATTAAACGAATGAATTTCAAATTATATAAATTAAATTATTTAATTACACTAATTCTAATTATCACTAATTAAAAATCAGATTACGGAGATTTAAGATCACAACTTCACTTATTGCTTCATTTAAGTTAACACACTTCTCATCAATTATTTTCTATCTTGAATTGTTAATCAAGAACACTAAAGCAAATAAAACAACCTCTCGATGCATAATACCCATACTCACTTAAATCCACAGATGATAGAATTAAGCAAGACACCCTAATTAACTAATCCACTATAGCTCTATGTGAATTATAATTAAAGAAGGTTGAAGAATAAGTTCTTTACCCGATTACATGCGGTGTCAAGCATATCTCTACCTTAACACTCATCAAGTTTAAGCTACTAACAAAATCCTGAACACATGCTATCATGATAAGATCTAAATCAATACTTCATCTCTCGAGTTCATATAGATTATCACGGTAATTGATGGCCAATCAATTAAACAATTAAGTCCAAATCATAATAGACAATCCTCACAATAGAACATAATAATTGATAGTGAAGCATATTAAAATAAACTACACAATAAGATCCATTGTAATCTCAAACAAAGAATTAGTTCATTGAATTAAAACTAAGAATCCACAATTGAATACACAATAAAAGACAAAGATAGAAGAAGATAAGAAGATATAATCTGTTGTCTGCAGATTTGATGCTCACTCCTTGCTCCTACTTTGAATCTTCAATGGTCTCCAAGTTGCTTCAATCTCCAAATCCAACAAGAACTAGTGTTTTGATCTAATTTACTCTAATCTAATCTAATGGAATCCTCTATCTAGTCTCTAATCTCCCCTAATCCTTGTGTTTCTCCTCCTTTTATAAGTCTCTTTATATGTCTTTAAGTCCTCTTGGAAGTCCTTGTGTCAATCGGATCGAAACAATCCTTTTGGACTCAAATGGACCAAAATTCGCATTTTTTTTTATGCATTTTCTGGCATACCCCTCCCGGCGGGGTCTAGGCTTGTTTTAGGCCCCGCCTTAAGCGGGCTAGGGGCCTGTCTTGTGACTTGCATGCCCACCCCGGCGGCGGTTTTGTGAAGAAAATTTTTCTGCTCTGACGTCCTTTAAGAAAACAGCCATAACTTTTGATCCGGGAAGAGTTACGAGGCCTGCCACCTATTAAATCGAAGATATCGACGAGATCTACAACTTTCTTTCTTTGAGATTTCAGAAATAACAAACGGATGAAGGTCGAAATTGAGCTGGAAGTGACTGTTATGCAAATGGCCACCCAAAACAGTGGCGTTCGACGTCCGTTGGTACAAATGTCATAACTCTTGCATCCGAACTCCGATTGAGATGATTCAAGATGTTCCGGAAAGCTAATAAGAAGCTCTAAAATGTAATCCAAGTTCCAAACCAAGAACATGAAATAAACATAAAAGCCCAAATGATGTCCAGATTGCTTTTCTTATGCGTTTCATACCAATTTTCATGATTTCAACTCCCAAGCATATAATCTACAAAACGAACACAAAATGCATGAAAAGTAACTAAGAAACATGAGATTAAGCAAATAATTCAAGTAACAGATACCGGATAAGTAGGTATAAAACCTACTTATCAGCAGCCGCGCTACTCCCTGCACAATTCAGACTTGAATTTTTACCATCTCTGATAAATTTCTAACATGTCATCGTTCCTATACAGTTTCGGACCCCATTTACCCTTTCATTAAGGTTCATTTTCAAAACTATTTAGTTTAGAGTTGAAAATTTTATATCCCAATTAATCAAATATATCCAACACTGTCCTGGTCGAATCAGACTTTAACTGAGGTATATAAAGACTACACAGAAAACCGGCTATGAACATTTAAACCAAACTGAACATATAATTTTAGTCTTCAAAACTTTATTAATATTTCTAATGAAAACTTATACCAATCTAAGCCATCATAGCTCAAAACATGCATCGAAGGTTCAAGTCTCATATCAAACATATCTTAAGGCACTTTGGAGTTTCTTACATCTGCCCCAAACTTCAAAACATGGAAGTTTTATTTTTCCTTTTCTGGGGTCATGCGCGGCCGCGCAGGGTTTGCAAAAAGAAGTGGCGTAGTCGCGCCCCTTCAAGTTCAGTTCAGGAATAAGCTCTGTTCTACAGAGCTCGAGAAAACTTGAACCAAAACCAGTGTTTTATCCTTCCCAAATAGCAACTAATTATATCAGATATACAAAAACACCACTTTTGATGTTATCTCAGATCATCAATTACTCTTGACCTCCATTATAACACTTGAACTTCCAAAAATTAGAATAATCCTCATTAAGACATTATAACAGAATTGAAGTTCATGATTCAATTGTTTACATATCAAAACTCCTTCAAGCATATTTAATCACATATCTTACAGAGCAATCAATTCAATTGAACCCCAAAATCAACACAGAGAATTCTTAATGGTTACACAATCAGATTTTATTTAATAACAGTGATGTATATATAGATTACCTTTGGTTTGGACTTTCCTTTCTCTGCTATTGCCTTCAATATTATCTCTGTGTTGATATAATATTTGCGTTCATTTTCAGTTGCTAAAACATCTCCTTAATTATAGCTATACTAAAGGCTTTAATGGAACTCTGAAAGTACAGAGCTTAATTCCCATATGAACTGAATTTCTAGAGTATCCAGCTTGATAAATGTTTGAACGGATGAAAGCTTGGAATGAACAGACAAAGGGTTGGCTTTATTAAACTTCTATTTTATTTACTAGGAAAAATGCAATCGCTCTAGTCCTTTTCTCCCTCGTGTGTGTGTGTATATATATATACATATATATATATAGGGACAAGATCCAGTCCGGACGGATCTAATGTCCGGACTTTTTTTTTTGCTTTTTTTTAAAACAACTAAAAATAAATAAATAAAAAATTATGGAATTAAATTTTTTTGATAATACAGTATTTTGGGTGTGATTTGGGTACGTATAACAAAACATGTATGCATATGCCCATGCAAGACCGTACTTCACCATTTTTAGTATATGTATTTAAATCACATCCAAAATATTATATTATGGAAAAATTTCGCCCATAAATATTAAATATTTTTTTAGTTGTTTTAAAAAAAGTAAAAAAAAATTGGTCTTTTTATCGTGTCCGGACTTTAATTGATCCATTCTCAGATATATATATATTCTACATATCATATATTTTTTTTGTAATGCCCAGGGCAAAATTTTTTTAAGTGTGCCTATTTATATAAATTAAATAAATAAATTATCAACTAATTAATTTTATTAAAATTATAAGAATTTACAAAAGATAAGGAAGAACACTTTGAGACCTCATTAAAACCTTATTTGGAAAAAACTCAATGGGACAAAACTCCAAACGAAGGAAAAAGAGTACCTCTTAAACTTTGAGCAATTTCTTCTTCTTTTTTCTTTCTTTGTCTCTTGAGATTTCTGAAAAGTTTTTTCTTAGGAAACATTTTTTAATTTTTATAATAAACACAACACAATAAAAAATAATAAAACTAATTAACAAAGAACAATAACACCTAGATTTTGAGCATATTTTCTTCCAGTTGAAACTTTCAATTATAAAGAACAAGAATTTCAGCCAAATTTTCTGTTGAATCAAATAATAAATAAGAAAAAGTTAACAAAGATATGTATTACAATTTACAAAATTTATATATCTAGATTTTATATGTATCTTTAAAAAAAATTACCTTCAAAGGAAGGCACTGATCTAGCTAGTGGATGATTTATTTTTCAACTTTGTTGGAGAAGAGGAGAATCACCAAAAAAAAAATTGTTTACGTTGCGTTATGAACTGAGAGGGTCGAAGGGTTTTTCCTTCTTTTTGTGGCTAAGAGTTTGTTATAATTCTTCATATTTATTGATTTATTTTATATTATATTTTATAATTATTATGTGACTTCCTTACTCGGTACATTTTTTCTTGAGATTGAATATATAAAGACTGATTGGATTGAGGCTTCCCTTTTCATTAACAGGTACAGGTGTCAACTTCTTTTGTTTTATTTTTTTATTTTTTTTATACATATATATACTTGTGTTTGTAAGACCCTAACTTTTATGAATAAAGATAATTTTTTCTCTAAATATCATTTTTGAATATTAAGGTGTGGATTTGATATAATATTATAGTTGTGGATAATATTTATAAATTTTACAAAGTAAGCAAGTTGTCATAAAATATTCGATTGGTCGGGGAATATTTGTACGACGGCACAATCATTGGTGGACCCCATAACAAAATTATTGTCGGAGTTAAAAATTGATAGAAATAACTTTTTATAAAAATAACAGCAAAAGTTTACCGTTAACTGTTGAAATATCCTATTGATAAAGTATAGTAATACGCCGGTTGCATAAGAAAGACACCAGATTGTACATGATATCTTTGATTATCGATGCTTACGTGAGAAGTCACCCAGCTTTTATTCAATCATTGCCACAAGAATTGTGTGATAAGATCTCACGTTATTAATTCAATTATTATCACAATATTTTATATTATTAAATCAATAATTGAGACGACAAAATTATTAATATTATTATTTGCATTATTGACGATGTCTAGAAAGTTCTGTCGAGGAAAGGGGTTTGATCACCTAATTGCGCGCCAATAGGGAGAAATCCTTATCGAAAAGCCCCCTCTTTCCTAAGAATGATCTGATTGTTAATGTGATACCCCAGATTTTATGAATAAATATTTAATTTTCTCAAAATAATTTTTTTTTTTTGAATATTATGGTGTGGATTTGATATAATATTATAGTTGTGGGTAGTATTTATAAATTTACAAAGTATGCAAGTTGTTATATAATATTCGATTGGTTTGAGAATATTCTTTTTTGTTTGGAATATCCGTGCATAACCAAGATAATCATTGGTAGACCCCACAACGGAATTATTGTTTTAACGCGAAAAAGCATAAAAATATTTTTATAAAAATAATCTACGAAAGCTTTACCGTTATCTTTGTTGAACTACCTTAGTGAAAGTAAAATACGATGAATACGCGTGGTTGCATAAGTAGCACACCTGTATTGATTATTGATGCTTACGTGATAAGTCACTCGCTTTTGTTGGTATTATTAATGTAATAAAATGTAATACTTTTATAAAGTTATTCTATAAATAGAATATATTATATTCTATTATGCATAAGTGTTGTATAGTGTTTTGAGATAGTGTTTTGCATAGTAAAATCTTTTATATAAAAAATGTAATACTTTTATAAAGTTATTCTATAAATAGAATATATTATATTCTATTATGCATAGTGTTGCATAAAGGCTCAGATAGTGTTTGCATAGTAAAATCTTTTATAAAGTTATTCGTTTTATTAGATTATAAATATAATATATTATATTTTATTTAAAAGATTTTGCTTTAAATATGGACCGTCAGATTAAAGTAAATCAATCTGGACTGTTCATGAGTTAATTACTATGCAGCCCATTTTTCTATAAATAAAAGCTCATTCCTTCATTATTTTTACGAATTCACCAAACTCTCTGAGAGAGAAACTATAGAGAGAGAAAGAAGAAAGTATTCTCGCTACTTCACTACTTATATATCCAAAGACTCATCTTCTTAAGGTAGGGAATATTATTTGTTGTACTTTCGTAAGGAGTGTTATTCTTTTATATTCATGAAGAGAACTTATGTTATTCCATTCTTTATTATTCTTGGAATAACTCAGATATCTGCTACCCTATACTTGGTGACATTCTTCTATTATTCCGTCTTTATTATTCTCATTGGAATATTTTGTTCATCGCTTTTACGCCGACCGGTTCCGCTTTTATTATTATTCCATTGGAATATCCATGCATATGTAATTTCACGACCCGATTCTCGCCCTTATTAGTATTCTCATTGGAATAACCTCGTACATGCAAGCACCGCATGCATGGTGATTTCTTTTGTTATTCCATTCTTTATTATACTCGGTTGGTTAAAGTTTTGACTTCATACTCCATGAAATTAGTGGAATATCCTTGATATTTCCGCTTCATCCAAAGATCTTTTCATGGAAATATTCTTCCGAGCATTCTTGAATTTTACTCTACAAAGCAATGATCATGTTGACAATTTGGACATTATTAGTTCCTAGATAAATTAATTCTTGAACTTGTTTTATTGAATTCTTATATCATTGTCATCATCCTCATGTTTATATTATGTTGAAAGTCATATGTGGCACATGGTGCATAGATGGACTTGGTATGATTATGACTGTGGATTATTCGGTATAATCATGAATCGTAACATTATAAATGATGTGGTAAAAGTCATCATTGGCCATAGTGCATTGATGGACGATTGTTGGCATGATCATGACCATTGATGAATACACAAATATCCTCGGGTCATGGTGCATGGATAATTTGTGGTTGTGATACTAATGAATATCCTCGGCAGTAGCTGTGTGGATGATGTATATTATTTATTGTCGAGTCTCAAATGATAAAAGTGATGAAAACCTTTTAAATCATAAAAGATAGTAGATTTTATTCTCTACTTGACTCTTTTAATGGATTGCTTGTTCCACCGCAGCTTAAACTTGATATTTGTTATATTGTATCGCTTTAACACTGCTTAAGGCTAATGATAATTTATTCTCGCATTATCTTAGTCATAATATTTCTTCGGGCTAGTTGAGCTCACCCTTTCTTTCACCGCTTTCTTCTGTGAAATGAGAATATACCGGGACAAGTTTCAGAACCGGAGTGATGGACCGATGATAGTATTAGTAGTCCTCACTATTCCATTAAATAGTGTGACAATAATTGTAATGAGGACTTCTTTTGAGTTTGTATACTCTCTAAGAGATGTTGTTTGTATTCAAACTCATTAGTTTATGTTTTGTCGTATTGACACGATAAACATTATTAAGTTGTATTTGAATTATGTACCATGTATCCATGCACTCAAGATGGGTGATGTATACCTAATTTTGGGGGCGCCACAGCTTAATATCATGAGTTATAATATTAATTATGAATGTTATTAAAATGTGTTTTGTGAAGTCAAATGAATTGAGATAAATAGAGGGATATTTTATGTAAGTAATTATTATAAATTTGGCTTATTATATGGACCCCCACTTGCTCATTTTTAAAATAATCCAGAAAAGTTATTCAAAGATATATATATATATATATATATATATATATATATATATATATATAAGTATTATATATATATAATATATATTATTATGTGTGTGTGTGTAGTGTGTTTTTAGTGTAGGCAAAGGATTATATATATATATATATATATATATATATTTTATAAATTTTGTTTTTATATAAAATAGAATATATTATATTTTATTTATATAGTACTGCATAGTGTTGCATAGTAAATTCAAAATTTTTAAAAGTTTTTGTCGATTGAAATACTGTGATTCCTACATTTGCTCACCTGCGGATTTTCTAAATTCAAATAGTGCCCCATGCCATTCTCCTATAAATAGGATGCTTAGTTTAGAATTAAAAATCACACCAGAATCAGAAAATTCTTCTTCTATAATATTGAGCGTATTTCTTTTAAGTTTAGGAAAATTTTGAGCGTAGAAAACAATATAAGTTTTCTTCAAGAATATCCCCGCTATACCAGACGGAATACTCTTCTTTTTATTGTAAGGGATATTATTTTTGTTCAATATTCGTAAGATATAATATTTTCTTCCATACTCTGTAGTATGTAAGTAATATTATTTCGTTTCAGATTCTGAATTCTACACTCATTTTGTTAAATTATTGCTTCTATACTCCTTGAAATTAGTAGAATATCCTTGAAATTTGTACTTCATCGAGTATCTTTTCACGGGAATATTTTTCTGGACATTCTTGTTAAATTTTAATCTTTTCATACTGGGATACTATTCACGGGGTACAATTCACGAAGTACTATTCGCGGGGTACTATTCACACGGGTACTATTCACCCGAAAAATTAATTTCTTTTCTGTCCAAATTATTTTTGATACATTAATATTATTCTTGAATTTTACTCCACAAAGTAGTAATCATGTTGTCAATTTGGATATTTTTAAACTGTGGATAAATGAAAAATCTTTAATATTTATCCTTGATTTCGTTTGATTTAATTATTATATCATTGACATCATTCTCATACTTATATTGTGATGAAAGTCATCTTTGACCCGTAGTGCATAAATGGATTGTTGATTGGTATGATTATGACCACGGATTATTCAGTATAATCATGACCTGTATAATGTTACAAATGATGTGGTAAAAGTCCTCATTGACCCGTAGTGTATTGATGGACAGTTGTTGGCATGATCATGACCATTGGTGATAATAACGAATATCATTGGCCCGTAGTGCATGGATGATTTGTGGATGTGATAATAATGAATATCCTTGGTCCGTAGTGCATGAATAATTCAGTGATGTGGATTATTTATTGAGCTGAGTCTCAGCAATAAAATTGATGATAAACTTTTAAATTATAGAAAATAGTAGATATTATGCTCTACTTGACTCTTCTAATGGATTGTTTGTTCCATTGCAGTTAAACTTGTTGTCTATTGTATTCTATCAGTTTAACACTGTTGAAGGCTAACGATAATTTATTCTGCATTATCTTAGTCATAATATTCTTTACTAGGCTATTTGAGCTCACCATTTTCTTTCATTAATCTCTTTAGGAAATAAGAATACAGCTGAGACTAGTCGGGGAATGGAGTGACGGTCCAGATGGTTGCTTTAGTAGTCCTCACTATTCTATGAAATAGTGTAATAATATTTGTAATGAGGATTTCATTTGAGTTTGAATATTGTCTAGGAGACAATATTCGTGTTAAAACTCTCAACTTATGTTACACGACAGTTGTATAATTAAGTTTGTATTTATTTTCTGTACCATGTATTTGACCACTCAAAGTGAGTGATGTATACCTATTTTGGGGGCATCATAGATTCTTGCATTTAACCGAACCATCAAAATAACTAATCGAACCTACACCAAAACCTATCCATACCAAACTCGAGTTTTCCCGTCTCAAACCTAAGTTTCGCACTACATAAATTTACCTTAATATCGAAAATTTTGACCACCCCTGAATATAACATTAAAATTTAACAATACAAGCTTAACATATTTTTAAATAAAAACATCTAATTTAAGAGGTAATTTTTTTAAAAGTTAAAAACTAAGTAATAATAAAAATATTATTAGCACTATCATTAATATCTAAATTTGAAAACTTAATAGGAAAACAAATAATTATCATTAAGAAATTAAAAAAAATATAGATATCACAACAGTTTAAACACCGAAGTGAAAAAAGATTTTTGAGGTAGTAATTTATGGATTCGGTTAACATGAAGTTTATTTTTTGGTAAGTTAGTCAATTGACCAGTAGAATGCTAACACACATAGAGTCTCGTCTGCGTGTCAGTACTCTATTGGTCAATTGACCAACTTACCCAAAAATAAACTTTATGCTAACCACTTCCGTAATTTATATTTAAGTCTTAAATTAATTACAATTTGAGTACACATCAACTTTTACAAGTCACGTCATCAATTTATGACGTGGCAGGTTCTATTGAATCAAAGTGGAAAAAAAATATAATTTAATGACTTGATTGAAAAAAGTATAAAGTCAATTATCGAAGTAAAACAAGGTTAATAATTTAGAATAATAATTTATATTTAGGCCTTATTTTTATAACATTTATCAATTAATGTAGCTATGTAGGATCCACTTATTGTTGGAGGATCTTGTGAAAAATATTGTATGAAATAATTAAATCATAATATCAATTTTCTATAATATGATCCGTACCTAACCGGGTTAAATGCAAAATCGACCACTAAATTTTTTTGATATTTGAGTATTGAGCCCTTTCTTCCGGTCAACGCAAACTGAGCCTCTTTCTATTCAAAAATTTGGACTTTGAACCCCCAGGCGCCACATATGCGTTGACCTGTTGACATGGCACACGTGGCGCCTACGTGGCAGATCTGATGTGGCTTCTTTAGAATTTTTTTAAAAAATTTGTCTCTCCCAAGGGTTTGAATTTGCAACCTCATGTGTGAAATTTTAAGTATTTGACCACTAGAGCACCACATATTAGCTATTAAAAATTTGCAAAAACTAATCATTATATCAAAACATTTCATTTTCAGTTTGATTAGCCACATTGAAAACCTCAACTGAGCTCAACCTCTACCCTCTCTTCCTCCCTCCCAAGATTCATCATCTTCCAAAACAAAGACATGTTACACTCTCCATTTTCGTTCCTCCTCTCTCTCTAAAAACAGTGAAGTTCCAGCGTTAATAATAAAAATATAATAATAATAATTATTATTATAATTATTATTATTACTGTTACTATTATTATTATTATTATTATTATTATAATAATTATTATTATAATAATTATTATTTTTATTATTATTATTATTAATATTATAATTACTATTATTATTACTATTATTATTATTATTATTATGAATTATTATTATTATAATTATTATTATTTTTATTATTATTATTATTATCATCTTTTCATACTACCATGAATAAAAGTAGGATTCTTTTATGGAACAAAATTAATTGTCAAATGACAAATGAGACGCATCAAGCGGAACAGATGGAGTATATGTCTATTTGGAATTGTATTTTGTGGTCCTAGTCAGTGTAGTGATTTCAACATTCTAAAATCAATTTGACACTAGAAAGCCCCACTTTGCATTTAACCCGTACCTAACCCGATGCATTGTGCACCCGAAAGCATTCTAAAACCCTTCTTCACCCCTTTCGTTATTGCTCCTTAGTTCTTATTGAAATACTTGATACATTTCTTGGCTGATAATGAGTTCACTCGCTCTGAGAATCGCAAAGCATTTAAAATTCTCAGCTCCCACAAGAATCACCTCTTCATATGGTATCTGTTTCTCTACATATAAATAATTATATTTATATGTATAGGTATATAGTACACTCATATATTGCTGTTAACATAACTGATATAAATTAGGATTGCTGTACCTATCTTCTTTCTGTAATTCTGTTATCTGGGTTTAGCTCTAAAACATTTTTTAGTCATTCTGTAATATACATCCGGTGATCATATTTTTTTCTTAAGAGGACTTTTACCGAACATCTGGTAGGCATAACAGGAATTAGTTTACAGTTATTCTAATTTTTTTGGGAGTGAATTGCATTGGTTCAATTTTATATGGTGGATTTTGATGTTTTGTAGTGATGGGTGTGCAAGGAAGCTCAAAATTGTACTCGACTGGCTCTTCTGGTGGTGACATTGATGCTGATGATGATGCTGTTGTAAGGAGTAATGAAAATGAAGAATTTGATGATGACTCTTTTCCCCAGAAACCAGAGTTACAGCTACAGAGTGTGGATCCCAGAAGGGGTTGGGGTTTTCGTGGTGTGCATAAGGTACATGGCACTATGATTGTATGTTAAGAATGATAGATATATGTATCTATGGGATTTTTAAATTCCCTTTTGAGTTAAATGGATCAATTCTCTATTTCATTGCATTGGAAGGTAAATGTAGAAAACTTAGATGAATTGATTGCAGGATTTAGAGTCAGCAGCATGACTGAGAGTATTACATAATTCTTCTGGTGTAACTGGATTTTTACATTCACACTAAACTGTAATGTCTTATATATTTGATGTCAGATGTTAAGAAAATGTAAAATGTATGGAACAAAATGCAATATCATTGTAGGTCATACACTCTTTTGTTTTTTTGAACATAGGATAATAATAGAGAAACGTCGAACTCAAGTGTGGCTAAAAATAAGTTTGGTTGTTGAGCTGCGTTTTTATTTTTCTTAAGCACAGAGCCATGTCAAAACGATAATTCAAGACACAATTCTAACAACTTATCCTCAGTTCTCTTGGTTGCCAATTGATGGCAATAATTCTCATTTTCTTAGTGTCACGCGTTATACAGGCAATTATATGTGGAAAAATTGGACAAGTTCCAGTGCAAAAGATTCTGAGAAATGGTCGAACTGTAACTATCTTTACGGTTGGGACAGGGGGAATGTATGATCAAAGAATTTTAGGGGCTAAGGACTTGCCAAAACCAGTTCAGTGGCATAGAATCGCTGTGCATAATGATACACTTGGGGCTTATGCAGTCCAACAACTTGTCAAAAAGTATGTAACACCATAGTTTCTACCTAGTAAAATTCTTTTGTATCTTGTTCCTTTTTGATATTGGATTGTTCTTGCAGCTCTTCAGTTTACGTGGAGGGTGATATTGAAACTAGAGTATATAATGACAGTATCAATGGTACAGTTAAAAACATACCAGAGATTTGTGTGCGCCGTGATGGTATATGAACATGCATTATTTTGTTCTCAATCTTCTTGAGATTATTTTTGCCTTTGGCTCGTTACTAATGTCCTTGCTTTAAATTGTGCTATGCTATACTTGTACTTGTTGTGCTGCAACTATATGTTTTTTTGATAAGTTAATGATGCTACTATATATTTTCCTAAACTTGGCAGAAATTTCTTGCTGTTGCTCTTGTTGGTTCTGCTACTGACATTCTGTTATTTAGATGATAATATGGCTAGATAGGAACTTTGTAGCGAAAGAATTACTCCACTGGTAATTGTTCCTAATGGTTTAGTTGACTTGGGCTGTATCTTATATGATAAAAAGATAACTGGTCCAAAAAAGAATATAAGTTACAAATATAAGATGTGGTTTGGAGGTCTCTAACATTTATGTTGGTGACTATTATGAATATGAATGTAAGATCAAGTTCTAGTTACTACCTGGCAAAGATACTAGTGAAAAAGTATCATTAACATCTTTATACTGAAAAAAATTTGGGTTTAAATTTTAAGCTTATAATGGAATGTATTCAAAATATATCATATGGAATATTGTTGTCCGTTTTATATGACAATTACGCGCAAGAATATACGGTCAATCAAGTAATATAGAAGTAAGAAAGGTTGTCGAACCCACAGAGATCGAATACTAACAATTACTCTAATTATCAAGTTTTCTCCAATTTAAATCTATTTAAACAGTCACCTCAATTGATTCGTGAAATTAATTGAATAAAAATGAAAACTAAGTTGACCAACAAAAATTGATCACCAGATGATTAAGATATAGGAATACAATTTTCCCAATTGCTCTACAATAATCGCCTTACCTTATTCCCACCTAATTAATCCAATGAGTTGCTAACTAGGATTGCCTATCAATTTATTAACATCTTTCAATGATTAATAAAAAGTCATATTTCAGTTATATTGTTATTTTCATGCAAGACACTTAATATATATTCATTAAGCACAAACTCCTAACAAAGTTATGGATGACATACAAGTATTTTCATCTCATACGTTGTTATGTTATCCTAGAAATAATCAACAAATTCATGCGTTATTATATTCAGATCTAATCTTAGATTTCCTCTTTCAATTCCATCAAAGATATCAGATTAATTGTTGGCCAGACAATTATTTAATTAAGCACAAAATATAATAATCAACTCAATAGGATCAACAAGTGGAAATAAAGATAATTGAATTATTGAATTGCAACAGGTTCCATTTTATCCCTAATTGAGATTTAGTTCATCATCATAATAAAAACCAAAAGATTAAAATTAAATAACATCTCAAGTACAGGTAATGAATTAAAGAGAAGAAGAATAACTCTGTCGAGGAACTCCAATCTTTGTAGCTTCAATTTTTGTCTTGTCGTGCTCTCCAATGGAATCTCCAAGTCTTCGTGAATGGCTCTCAATTAATTGCAGTTAAAAGTCTCCTTAAACTTAACCAAAAAAACATAATTTATAACCCCCAACAAAACCCTAGTACATTAGGTAAGTAGAACTCCTCATGTGACTCAACTTTGAAATTATGGAAACAAGATCAGCCAAATTCGTCCGACCGTCGCGCCCAGCTCCACTCTCCTTTGTAAACGGCGCCCCCCGCGCTAGGGGTGTAGCATCTCAACTCTTCCAGTGCAGCCCGCGCCATCTCTAGTTCAAATGCAACGCAGATTGTCCAATTATTTCCTGAGTTTCTCCCTTTTCAGCTTCCAAGTCTATCATTGCCCCTTGCCCTGCAATATGACACAAAACATCAACAATATCAAGAAAAATACCAAAAACACACAATATTTCAAGTTGAAGAGCACCCAATTAGTAGGTTTTCAACCCACTCATCAAATTACCCCAAACTTGAGCAATTGGTTGTCCTCAAGCAACCTAACACAAATTTGACACAAAACAAAACACAATGAATGCAGCTAACAACATCGAGCAAGAACCACAGTAGTTAGTGTATACGGCTCAGAGATAAACTCATAACTTACAGTCAACCTCGCATCATACACAGTCAAAAACTCACATCCTCAACTTATTGACACAACTCTAGCCTCTTTCTGTGTGTGTGTCCAATATCATATCTGAAGTTCCAAAGTTATTTATGTGTGAACACACTCACCTTTCTCACCAATTTTCAACCGAACACAGCAGTCACACAAAGGCAGGGTATCCAGTTTTTAAAGCAAGTGTATTTATTTCATTAATTGTCCATGCTTCGCGGGTGCGTTTTACACTTCGTCCCACTATTTACTTTCTATCTGACTTGTGCAATATTCACTCCTCTTAGGCTTTTCAAAGTTATCCGTTTAGCGAACTTTCGACCAACGACTCCCAAATTAGTTGGTTTTATGGCACTGGGTGTAAAAACATCCCCTAGGGCTTACTTGTTCGAGTAACAAAGGCCACAGAGTTGAACTAAGCCAGTTTTTATTCCTTGTGTGTATATATATTTTTTTATTTTTTTTTCAATTTTCCATATTTTTCTTTTTTTCTTATATATTTATATAAAACTGAGATTCTACAAAACTTATGTGTCAATCAATGATCAGGTAAGTGTTCATGTCATGTCACACATAAAATTCCTAATCACAATTGATAGTCAACTGGTGTGCTTGTTTGTGAAAGAGGGCATGAATAGTGCAACACGGTTCTTATGCTCAAATTTAATCGGTTCATGCTACTCAATTGTCTGCAACTTAGAGTAAACAAAACTCATCATTGGCCATCATCTAAACTACTACAACTCAAAGCTCAATCACAATGAAAAATGCTATGCTTATGGTGGACATAAAATCCTACGTGAATGAATGTTTTTTTTATAAATCAATCAATGAATGTTATGTAAACGAATGTCCTAAATGAATGCACAATTAACTATGCAATCCTATTTATGCAATCACAGTTAAAGAAATCACAAAGAAACACTAATAGCAAATCCCCCCAAACTTAAAACAAGTAATGACCTCATTACACCAAGATAGAAAAATTAAATGCAGTGGACTTCCCTGAGTGGTGAGTCAGTAATCGCCATAGTCATTGTCGTTTCCCTCATCGTCTGAAAGAGCATATGCAGGCAAGATAGGAGGAATGAGCAGCTTAATAGGGTCGGTGTTAGGGCTGAACCGAGGGAAAGCAGCGGCCAATGTCGTGAAAGATCTAACACTGTAATTATACATGACGGCCTGGCATTGAGCGAGTCGCAGATTTTGTCTCTCTATCAGCCGCTGAAAACTAGTAGACGGTTCCACTTCGAACTCTGCCTCAACTTGCTCATCCATGGGTTGCGGTGATGGAGGTGGAATCATGATATACCCTTCTCCCCTTGGGTGTGACACTACGCTAGACTTGGCAAACATGGTCCAAGCTCACGGTACGGGCCATTACCGCCCACGAGCCGGCTTTGGGTTTATAATTTTAGCCCAGTAAAACCCAGGCATTTTTGGCCCGACCCGCCACCCGCCCAGCCCATTTGGGCCAAACCCAAAAAATAGCATAAAATAGGCATGGATTGTTCTCGCTCATGGGTCAAGCTTTGAATCGCAGAATTTTAGCTTGAAAGAAACTCGAGCCTTTTTTGGCCGCCCATTTTGGCTCGCCCCCCACTCGCCTTTACTTGGTTTGGGCTTGGCATGGCTTGCTTGCCGTTTTACCTCACATCATCCCAAGTCTTATACTTATCAATCGTCAAATGGTCAATGATAGCCATGGGCTGCTGTACTTGTTCTGACGCATGCCACTGGACCCCAGCCTAACGACATAAATCCGTGCAATAAACCCTCAGGTAATCGCTTTCTCAAAAGCTCGTTTAATGGATCAAATAATCAGGCCGACATCCACTTCATAAATTTGGATTTCTTTTTTTGCTTCATAGTGGGGGTGCACAATGTCGTATAATAACCGTGCCCTTTCTTTGGTAACAACATTCTGGTGGCGCGTCGACATCAACTTGGCACAAATGAATGCATACCAAGCCTTGCCAAAATGGCTAAGCGCCGAGTGTGGGAAGCTTACTTTCTCATCGGTTCTTGCTCTTGTTACCCACTACGTCCCTGGCTTACACAACCTTTCTATCAATCTATCCAAGCTTGGAAGAAAATCTTCATACCGATTGCCAAGAGGTGGAGTTTCTAACCCAAAGTATTCGTTGATGGAGTCACCATCGAATGCCACCCTTACCTCTGATCATCACCACATGACCAACTCTCTCGATTGCATTGGCGTAAAACTCATTGACAATGGACAACACTGCAGATTTTGGTTGCTCCACCAATTTGAACCAATTCCGCTCATCTCCGCCATAGCCCCGTCCAAATTAGCATTAGGCCGTAATCCTCGCTCCAAAACCAATGTTTTCTTGTCTAACACAGAGTTGAACCTTTCCTCCGCCGCCAAACTTACAAATTTGGACTGATCAGTGGGTTGCCTTGAGCAAGAACTATCTCCCCTTTGCCTTTTTGCCGACATGGTGTACTCAAATAGTGCATATTCGTTCAAAACAAGGGCCAAAGTTGGTTTAGGCAATAAATCAAGCACTGGGCAAGCAATTCTCTTCTCCCCCAAACTTGCTTCTTTTGTAATTAAAGCCTTGGGCCAACACAAACCCAAGGTAATCCCAACACAAAAGAATAACAATTCAAATCCAAAACACAAACCACAGTAATCAAAGCCTTGGGCCAACACAAACCCAAGGCAATCCCAACGAAAGAATAACGATCTAAAAAAAAACTTGAATATTGAATGAAGTGTTAGAATTGGAAACACACAATGTTTGGTACCTCAGTTGAAGAGTTTGGAAGCCAATTGGTGATGAGCTGGACCCTTGATGCTTGTAGCCCTAATCCTTGATGTACGAGTGGACTGAAGATTGGATATAAGGTTTTCAATTGGGAGGAGGATTAATGGTTCAGATGTAATAGAAGTGGGATTGGAATAGGAATGAAGGAGTGGATTTCGAATGGGCTCAGGTTAGTGGTTAGGTCGTGTGATTTAGATGGAAAAAGAGTCGAGATCTTGAGAATTCGATTTGGAGTGGATGATGGAAGAATTGAAGGAGAGTTCTAGTGCAATTAGGATAAGATGGAGAAATAAGGGTTGAAACCCTTGTTTAAGATCTCAGATTAGGACCGTAATCGACGCCTTTCATTCCTACGCCGCCTTAAATCTTATAGTCGGGCGCCTCGCACCAGATATGCAGAATGTTTGGTGAATTGGCGCGCCCCACGCTATCCTCTTAGCATTGGCAATAGCTCCGTTGTCGACTCAAGTTTGAGCTAATCATTCGATGGGGTAGCCCGCCCACTACACTATGTTTGCTTTGTTTTATGGCTACCCAATCCACTTTTAATCAGAATTCTTCCCCGCTTCACTTTGGCTCATCTCAGAGATTCATGGAAATAATCCACTCTTAGAATGATAAATTGAGAATATTAATAAATCACAATCTAAAATTTAATTAAATAAAATAACATATAAGCTTAAAAATTGGGTCGCTTCCCAATGAGCGCTTGGTTTAGAGTCGTCAGCCCGACTTTGTTTCTTGGCTCAGTTCTAATCCTTGAGAGTGATCGAGGTCTTTTGACGGTCTACAACTCCGCCCAAATAGTGTTTTAGCCATTGCCCATTGACTTTAAATGACTGTTGGCTGCTTTGATCCAGAACTTCGATGGTTCCAAACGGAGAGACTTTTTGTGATTGTGAACGGATCAGACCACCGTGACTTGAACTTTCTTGGAAATAGCTTCAGTCGTGAGTTGAACAGCAGTACGAATTGGCCTGGTTCAAAAGAACGCTGGATAATTCGTTTATCATGCCATTTTTTGGTCTTCTCCTTGTATAATTTGGCATTTTCATAGGCTTGTGTGCGAAATTCATCCAATTCGTTCAATTGTAAGAGCCTTTTTTCACCTGCTGCTTCTAAATCTAGATTGAACTATTTTATCGCCCAATAGGCCTTGTGCTCCAATTCGACCGATAAGTGACATGTTTTGCCGTACACTAGACAATATGGGGACATGCCTATTGGAGTTTTGTGCGCGGTCTGATATGCCCACAACGCCTCGTCGAGCTTACTCGCCCAATCTTTTCGTGATGGATTGACTATCTTCTCCAAGATCCTTTTGATTTCTATATTGGATATCTCGGTTTGACCATTAGTTTTGAGGGTGGTATCCCGTAGCAACCTTATGCCGAACTCCATATTTTTCGAGAAGAGCCGCGAAGAACTTATTACAGAAGTGTGTCCCTTCATCGCTAATTATGGCTCTTGGTGTTCCAAACCTTGTAAAGATATTCTTCCGGAGGAAATTCAGAACAACCTTGGTATCATTGGTAGGTAGAGCTACTGTCTCCACCCATTTGGAGACATAATCCACAACAACTAAGATGTATTTATTGTTATAGGATGACGGAAACGGCCCCATGAAGTCGATGGCCCATACATTGAATGACTCAACTTCAAGCATGGTATTTAGCGGCATCTCATGACGACTCGTGATGTTCCCAACCCGTTGGCATTTATCACACTTTTTGACAAACTCGTGTGCATCTTTGAAAAGTGTCGGCCAAAAGAATCCTGATTGGAGGACCTTCGCAACTGTCCGGTCACCCCCATAGTGTCCACCATACAAAGAAGAGTGACAGTGTTGTAAAATTACTTCGATTTCTTCTCTAGCCACACATCTCCGAATCATCTGGTCGGCACACTGTTTGAAGAGGAACGGATCGTCCCACATGTACTGTTTAACCTCAAACAAAAATCTCTTCTTCTGCTGAAAACTGATATCATATGGCAATACCCTACTAACGATGTAGTTCACATAATCCGCGTACCAAGGGGCTTCCGTTGCCACATAAAATAGTTGTTCATCCGGAAAAGATTAATTGATCATCGTTTTATCTGGCATCTGCTGCTGTGAATTTTCCGGTCTAGATAAGTGAGCGGCAACTTGATTTTCCGTCCCCTTTCTATCCCGAATCTCTAAGTCGAATTCTTGTAAAAGAAGGATCCAACGAATGAGTCATGGTTTGGCATCCTTTTTAGAGATGAGATACTTTATTGCTGGTGATCGCCTTTGTTCCGATCAAGTAGGCACGAAACTTATCAAAAGCGAACACTACTGCAAGAAGCTCTTTCTCCGTTGTCCGTTGTGGTGTAGTTCACTTGTGCATCCGTCAATGTATAAATGGCATAGTAAATAACATGAAACACTTTATCTTTTCGTTGACCTAAAACTGCCTTCACCGCGTAGTCGCTCGCATCACACATAAGTTCAAACGGTAGACTCCAATCTGGTGCAACGATTACTAAGGAACCTCGAAAGCTTCAATACACTCTGAACCAAATTTAAATGGAACATCTTTCTCAAGTAAAGCACACAACGGCTTCATGATTTTTGAGAAATCCTTAATGAAACGTCGATAGAATCCTGCGTGGCCCAAGAAACTGCGGATCCCTTTCACAGATGTTAGTGGAGGCATATGTTCAATTGTCTCGATTTTCACTTTATGAACCTCTAAGCCATCCGCTGATACTCGGTGACCTAATATGATACTCGGTAACTATAAAGTGACATTTTTCCCAATTAAGGACCAAATTAGTTTCCACACAACATTGAAGCACAAATATCAGGTTTTCCAAACATAGATCAAAATTGTCCCCAAATACCGAGAAATCATCCATAAACACCTATACGTTCTGCTCCACCATATCAGAAAAGATCGCCATCATGTAACGTTAGAAAGTAACCGGTGCATTGCATAACCCGTAAGACATCCGCCGAAACGCAAACGTTCCATAAGGGCATGTGAAGGTTGTCTTTTCTTCATCTTCCTAAATTTGTCTTTATGACAATTTGATTGTACCCGAGTAACCATCTAAATAAGCAAAGGGAAGTGATCATTTCACTGCCCCTAATGCTATGCCTATCAAGCATTTGATTAATAGCTCATTGTTCTCGTTAGCTACCACTGTCATACCTCCTTTCTTTGGTGCATATTGCACTGGGCTAACCTAAGAACTATATGATATGGGATAAATGATACCCGCAACCAACCATTTAATATTTTCCTTCTTCTCTAACTCTTTCATTATTGGATTCAACCTCGACCGTCTTCTAGCAAAATTTTGTGCATACAAAACGAGGGACTGATTCCCTTAATATCTGCTATCGACCAACCAAGTGCAGTTTTAAACTCCCGCAACACTAATTTTCCTCTCTTGCGACTCATTAAGCTCTGCTGAGATGATAACTGGTAGGGTGGAAGACTTTCCTAGATAAGCATACCTTAAATGGTTCGACAACTCTTTGAGCTCCAAGACCGGTGGTTCCTCTATAGATGTTTTCATGCGGGAGGCTGGCGTCTCTGATAGATCCAAAGATTCAAATCGTCTCCCAAGCAGAACAAACGTGGGTACAACATTCAACACGTTCAAATACTCGAGTGAAGGTGGAAAATTTGCTGCATGTGAACTAACCAAAGCTATGTTTAGTGGATCCCTATGTAAATTTATCTCTGAAATCTCAACCACTGCTAACTCAACCAAGTCAATTCTGAAGCATTCGTCCGCCTCTTTCGGGAATTTCATTGCTTTGAACATGATGAACGTGACTTTTTGATCTTAAACTCATCACGAGTTCCCCTTTCTGCACGTCTATCAAGGTTCACCCCGTGGCTAAGAATGGGCGCCCAAGTATGATTTAAATTTCTTTATCCTCAAAATCTAGAGCAATATGAAATCAGTCGAAAAAAATAAACTAGTCGACTTTTACCAAAATGTCCTCCACTATTCCCCGTGGATAAGTTAACGATCGATCTGCTAGCTGAAGAGTGACATTGGTAGGCTTCACTTCCGGTAGTCCCAATTGTAAATAAATGGATAACGACATCAAGTTTATATTGTCCCCCAAGTCACACAATGCCTTCCCGAAAAACTTAACTCCAATGGTGAAAGGTATGGTGAAACTACTTGGGTCCCTGAGTTTCAGTGGTAGTTTTTCAGTAAGATTGCACTACACTCCTCCGTAAGTGCAACTACACTCCTCCGTAAGTGCAACTGTCTCAAAGTCTTCCAGTTTCCTTTTTCTCAACAAGATTTCCTTCATAAACTTCGCATAACTTGGCATCTGTTCTATAGTATCTGCAAATGGGATATTAATATGCAACTGTTTGAAAACATTCAAAAATTTCAAAAACTGCTTCACTTCCTTAGCTTTCTGTAGCCTCTGTGGAAAGGGAACTGGTGGTACATATGGGCTTAGTTTATTTAGTTCGGATTTCTCAACTGTTTTATCCATATTCTCTGTTTTTCCCAATTCGACCTCTTGTACTGTTTGTTCCACATTTCTCTCATCACTAGGAAGTTGATTCGCCTTGTCCTTGGAATGACCCTCTAATTCTTTCCCTTTCTTCAAGGTAATAGCCTTACAGTGCTCTTTTCCATCCCTCGGATTCGTTTATGTGTCGCTTGGTAACACTCCTTGAGGTCGAGTGTTCAATGCAGATGTCAACTACCCAATTTGATTCTCAATATTTCTCAGTCACTTTATGAGTGCTTTTCCACGTCTCATTATCTTTGATGTATTTTATCAACAGCTCCTCAAGTTCCGGTTTCTTTTCCTGTTGTGGGGGTTGTTGCCTTGGTGGTGTTGTTGGTCGTGGTGCCTGAGGTTGTGTCTGATTATCTCGCCACGAAAAGTTTGGGTGATTCTTCCACCCTAGATTGTAACTGTTGTTGCTTGTTAAAGTTCCCCACAAACTGCACTGATTCAGTATTAATGGCACATTGATCCGACGGATGATTCCCCGCACATAACTCACAAATTACTTCCACTTTCTGAACATTTTGAATCTCAAATGCGTTGATTTTCTTTGTCAAAGCAGAAATTTGAGTTGTTACTTATGCTGATAATGTTGTGTCCAATTCTAGTACCCCTGCAGTTTTCGGTTGAGTCAATCGTGTTATAGGCCATTGATAATTTTTGGCAGCCATGTTCTCCAACAATTCATATGCCTCGTCACAACTTTTGCCATCAATACTCCACCTGTTGCGGCATCTATGTATGTCCTTATCTGACTGTTAAGACTATTGTAGAAGGTTTGGACCTGTAGCCACATGGGAAGCCCGTGATGTGGACATCTCCGTAGTTTATCTTTGAACCTTTTCCAAGCCTCATACAAAGATTCTGAATCCAACTGACTGAATGAAGTGATATCGTTTCTCATTTTAGCCGTCTTTGCTAGTGGGAAGAATTTGACTAGGATTTTTTGCACCAAATCATTCCATGTCGTGATAGACCCTGGTGGCAAAGAATGTAGCCAGCTCTTCGCTTTATCTCTCAATGTGAAGGGGAATAACCTTAACGTTATCGCATCCTCCGATACTCCATTAAATCTAAATGTATCGCAAATTTCTAAGAAACTGACTAGATGATCATTGGGATCATCATTTGGTAATCCATCAAACTGTGCCGAATTTTGGATCATGTGAATTGTGTCTAGTTTGATTCCAAAACTCGTAGCTGTAATCAAACCTCGTAATGCTTGATTGAATTTCTACGAGTTTTGTTTGTTTAATGTAATGACAATTACGCGCAAGTATACACGATCAATCAAGTAAAAAAGGTTGTCGAACCCACAGAGAACAAATACTAACAATTACTCTAATTATCAAGGTTTCACTAATTTAAATCTATTTAAACAGTCACCTCAATTGATTCATGAAATTAATTGAATAAAAATGAAAACTAAGTTAACTAACAAAAATTGATCAGCAGATGATTAAGACATAGGAATACAATTTCTCCAATTGCTATGCAATAATCGCCTAACCTTATTCCCACCTAATTAATCCAATGAGTTGCTAACTAGGATTGCCTATCAATTTATTAACATCTTTCAATGATTAATAAAACGACCTATTTCAGTTATATTGTTATTTTCATGCAAGACACTTAAAATAGATTCATCAAGTACAAACTCCTTACAAAGTTCCGCATAACATACAAGTATTTTCATCTCATACACTATTATGTTATCCTAGAAAGAATCAACAAATTCATGCGTTATTATATTCAGATCTAATCTTAGATTTCCTCTTTCAATTCCATCAAAGATATCAGATTAACTGTTTGCCAAACAATTATTTAATTAAGCACAAAATGTAATAATCAACTCAATAGGATCAACAAGTGGAAATAAAGATAATTGAATTATTGAATTGCACAAAAGGTTCTGTTGTATCCCTAATTGAGATTTAGTTCATCATCATAATATCATCATAATAAAAACAAAAAGGATTAAAATTAAATAACATCTCAAGTACAGATAATGAATTAAAGAGAAGAAGAAAAACTCTGTCGAGGAACTCCAATCTCTGTAGCTTCAATTTCTGTCTTGTTGTGCTTTCCAATGGAATCTCCAAGTCTCCGTGAATGGTTCTCAATTAATTGCAGTTAAAAGTCTCCTTAAACTTAACCAAAAAAACAGTATTTATAACCCCTAACAAAACCCTAATACATTATGCAAGTAGAACTCCTCATGTGACTCAACTTTGGAATTATGGAAAAACAAGATCAACCAAATTCGTTCGACTTGCGCGCCCTACGCCACTCTCCTTTGTAAAATGGCGCGCCCCGCGCTAGGGGGTAGCATCTCAACTCTTTCGGCGCGGCCCGTACCATCTCTAGTTGAAATGCAGCGCCCCCTGCGCCGCTATGTTAGATTGTCCAATTTTTTCCAGATTTTCTCCCTTTTGAGCTTCTAAGTCTATCATTGCCCCTTGCCCTACAAAATGACACAAAACATCAACAATATCAAGAAAAATACCAAAAACAATATTTCAAGTTGAAGAGCACCCAATTAGTAGGTTTTCAACACTCATCAAATATTTAATTTTAGATAAATTACTAGTTAAGAGAACATCCTCACAATGTGATTTTCTGTGTTTGCCTTGTAGGGAGGATTCGCCTTATAAAAGCAGGAGAAAGCGCCAGCAGTATTTCTTTGGACGAACTGCGTAAGTTTTCACCTGTATACTATTTTTTTCAAGGTGACATGTTCCATTAATATGGTACTGTTGTAGTCCCTTTACTACCACATTTGGATTGAAAAACAATGAATTTTTGGGACAAATGCCAGTATTTTTAATCAAGTTGGTGTATTTTAGTGGTTTTTCTATTTTGGTAACAATGCTGTCATCTGTTGTTGGCAGGAGAGGGATTGTTCTAGAATGAAGTTGATTGATGCATTATAAATAGTTCTGACCCTCAGAAAGGATGAGCAGCTGAAGAATGATCTCTCTTGTAACTATTTAAGGATTTATATTGATCCAGTTAGGTTTATTTGTGACCAGAGTAAGACAATGATTTATTTGTTAGTTGTTCTAGGTTTTTCTTGCCTTCATAGTTCATACTATTACGCTTAGATATGGATTCATTTTCAGCCTATCCCGGCGTTGAGTTTAGGTCAAGTTATTTTCCCCCTTGAATGTGTCTAGTTTGCTTTTCTCCTTTGGTTTCCTTCTCCGGCTGACTAAACATGACGAGTGGAAATATGTCTAGTTCCATATTGATAGTAAGCTGATGCCGATAACCTTTTTCTTGCATGTTATGTCAAATAATGTTTGTGATTAAACATATAGCTTAATCATTCAGTAATAAAGAACATGCAGAGCTAAAGAAGAGATAGTCAGTCAGTTATATCTAGTCATCAGTGTGACCTATCTTCCTTCTCTTTCATATATACTATAGAGATAGCATTAGCTTATTGGAACCTTTCAGATTGGAAAAAAAGAGCCTTCAGGAATTAGGATTGGAAAAAGAGCCCTTAGGATTCTTTGAGAACAAATGTTTTGGTTTATTATTAAAGTTGCAAGTTATGTTATATCAATTCCTAAGCCTAGATATACGTACTTCTTGAGCAGAACTTTAGGGGGTGTATTCAAAGATTCTTTTTAAGTGATAGACTTTTGTAGAATTTGTGAGATTTTAATGATTTTTAAATATTTTTTTAAAATGATTTTTATAGACTCCATGAAATAAGTAACATACTTTTATAAACTTTGTATCAAGACTGTGATAGACTTTTGTATACTTCTAATATATCTTGCAACTTATATTAATTGTTAATTAGCTCATGTGTACAACATTTCTCTCTTTTTTCGTGAACTAGAGTAAATCTCTTTATATTATTGTGGCATGAGATTTTATATATGTTGAAAGCGTTCATATTATTCTACTCATTTCATGATACATTTGGATACTTGGATACCAATAAAATTTTAGAAACTACAGACACAATACAAAAATTAAGCTCACTTTTTATCGAGTTATATATACTTTATGCATATGCGTACGCTTTTTAGTAGGAATACCATTTTTTACAAAATAATATGACATCATATATACAAATTAACACATCATATATTGTAAATTATTTTTGTAAACACATCATATATATATAATACATTTTAAACGAAAGAAATTAACAATTAGTTATTAATTTGGGAAAAGGAAATTAACAATGATCATAATATATACTGTTTAAAGTGAAAATAATATATAGTATATACTGTTTAATGATCATAATATATGATATATAGTATATACTGTTTGGATCATATTATTATTGTTAAACAGTATATATATACATCATATATACATACACATCATATATTGTTTATTATTTTTGTCAATTAGTGTTAAAGTATCTCAAAAATTAACAATAATTTTCTTCGTTTAAAATGTCAGAAAACTAAAAAAAAATACACATACACATTATATATTTTCTATTTTCATATATTATACTTGCATAATCTTTACAACTGAACAACTGATATGAGAGTTTCATGATCTCACATTTGTTGAACAAATCTCTTTCCTCTTTCTATTGGAAGCTTTCGAACGGCTACTTTTTCTCTCACCAATTCAGTTTAGGTCTAGTTATTTGTTTACTTATTAATATATTCTCTTATTATAATAAATTCAATTATTTTTATGGCCCAAATTTTACCAAATTATTTATCCATCACATAATAATATTTATTAGTTCATATAAAATAAATAACTAGTTTGACCCAATAAAAGACAAAGTCCAATGAATAAGTAGTTCTATCCACCTTTGTGTTTATTTGGAAGTCTTTAGAAATCTTTAGAGATGAGGTAAGACTTTGGATATGAGTTGATAGTTATAATTCTTCTTTTAAAGTCCGTCAAAGTCTATCATTTGATAGAAATTTTTAAAATCTATGACTTTTTGAATACCCAAATACTTTTATAGACTTTGTAAAAATCTTAATTCAATACCACCTAACTTTTAAAGACATTAAAAAAGTTGTAATTGAATACCACTAAACTTTTTAAATATCTTAATTGAATACAACTAAACTTTTAAAAGTCTTAATTGAATACACCCCCTAGTTACTTGTCAAAGAGTCCGTTGAGATTCTTTTAGTATGCTTTCAAGACACGTAGTCACATACAATCACCAAATCTTTTGGTTTTTTATTCAGGATATACTTTCTCCTTAAACAGAACCTTAATTAATCTTTCTAATGGCTAATTAGTTCGTAAGTTCACCTTATGGTTCGATCTTTATAACAAGACATAGATCTTCCTTCAATAAATTAACCAGTAATTTTTATTTTTATCTTTATCAAAACCAGGGAGAATACTTATTACTTGCTGCATGCAGAACATAAAGATTGTGGGTAAGCATCAAAATTAGCAGTACCACACACTGTAACGTATGTTGCATGTTCTTATAAAGCATAACCAAGTAGAGGTCTTATTTTCCTGGGGGAGGGGGAAATCAAATCAAATCAAATCATATGCATAATGTTGTTAATTGTGTCTTTGCTATCACTGAGACGTTGTACCTTGCGACCACCTTGAACTTGTTTCGGGTGAGTATGATATTATACAATAGCAGGGAGGAGAAGTTATTCGGTCAGGGCACTTCTGAATATATCCAGATTCAAGAATGTCATATTAATTGGTAGTTCAGGGAAGTGATAATCATTTGCTTCTATCTTAAGTTTTAGAAAGAATTGTCTTATAATACTGAATGTAATTCAATACTTAGCAGTTGTGAATCATCTAGTAAGTTGTATCTGAGACCGCAAAACTTGCTCATGAATACCATTTATCTTCTCCTATTTCAATTGATTTGTGAAGGCCTGCAAATTCAGTAGCCACCATCTCTTAAAATGTCTTTCATGAACTTGTGTAGTTTGTTCTTCTCGAGACTTGAGTTCTTTGCTGTTAGCTATGGTATTCTTAGGACTCGGCTGACTTCACACTGGATTGTCTTGCATAATTATATTTATTAATAATATTTATTTTTAACATTATATAAAGATGTAATATAATTATAACTATGCAAGATGTAATATAATTATAATTATTTTTATTTTTATATTAATAATATTTACATCTTTATTACATCTTGCATAATTATATAATTATATAAAGATGTAATATAATTATATTTATTTTTATATTAATAATATTTATTTTTAACATTATATTTGTAAGTCAAAATAAATTTTGTGCAATCTCTTTATATTTGATTAAAAAGTGATAAAGCATGAATGTGTTAAAAAAAAAAAAATAGGCCGGTACAACTTGTACGGCCGGCGGAATTTTAAATATTTTAATATTTTGTGCAATCTCTTTATATTTGATTAAAAACTGATAAAGCATCAATGCGTAAAAAAAAGTAGGCCGGTACAACTTGTACCGGCCGAAATATTTTAATATTAAATATTCATTTTGTTTAACTATACTGACAATATGTTAAAATGTGGGCCCCTCTTATTTAAATAGAAATCGGTAGAGCTTGTCACGGCTTGGTATTAATATATCTCAATCTCAGCCTTCCAATAAGTTGATCAACGGTCCAAAAAGGGGGTGTTGCACGATTACATAAGAACCTAAATTGCCATGGAAGGATCCTATATATATATATATCACGGTAAAGATCGAGAGCGTTCTCTTTAAATAGCATTCGCTTAAATAGCATTCTTTTATCAAAGCGGCGTAGTTTTGGAGGACAGCGGTGGCATTTTTGTAAATACAATGTCACCGCGTATTTACAAAAATGCCACCGCGTCCCTCCAAAACTACGTCGTTTTGATAAAAAAATGCTATTTAAGGCGGAATGTTATTTAAGGAGAATGCTCTTGATTCTGACCGTATATATATATATATGATGATGATGATTATCTAACAGGCACCACTTCTGGAAATGGCATGGCTGTATTAGGCAATAATGACCAGAGAAAAAAACTTTAGACAAGTGGAATTAATTTTATATGTTTTTTCCCCTAACACGCGTTGGCTTAAGCTTTAAGTAGCATTTGATAACCAGATATAGGGTTATCAAGTGGTGGACTGGAGACTAGTGGAACATTGCTTTCTGCACTTCCTCAGTGCACCTGCATATTACTTAATATATTATGTTCCCTTTTATGTACAGTTATAATAACAGCCATTACAACTAGGATTATTTGGTATGAACATTGGACAAAATTTAAATAGTCTGGCTATTATCTTACGTTTGAATTGAGGGAATAAAATAGATGAATAGATGAAATAAAATTAGTGTATTTGACGATAAGTTTGGAGGATAAACATTCCAATGGAATGAATATGGAATGAAAATTCGTTCTATCACTTCGCTTTTTTATTCCGTGGAATAAAATTCATTTTAATGGAATGGAATGTGTATATGTGATAATTTTGTCATTATATAACAATACTCATCACCACCAATAACTAAACATACACTTAAAATACTTTAAAATCATTCCATTCTTTATCTGTTTCATTCATTCAATCCAATCTAAACGAAGTATAAAAGTTATCGGGAAGGAAAATTTCACCCCATGTTCCACGCGATTGTCATGTTTGGGAAGAATATTAGAAAATAATATTTTCTTTTCTATATTACTTTTTTGATGCTGAAATATAATTCGGAAGACATTACATTAAATTTAAATATGACACTCCGAACGGTCCTTAGAGTACTATTTTTTGGGAATATGGTGAGGTATTCGCATATGGCATCCCCCATTGATGAATAAAACATGGCCAAAAAATAAAACAAAATGCCCTTAGGATTAGTATTAAATAACTTATAAGGTGCAACTTAAACAAATAAGTAGTCTAATCAGCTTCCTAATATATGAGAAATACTTTCAAGTCTCAACCTGATTTCTATATTTGCTCTATAGCTATTTACTAATGAAAATATCTGTTGGTCTGCCAGTAATGCTTTGACACTAACATCTCTGTACACAAATAGGGAAATAATGCAGTTAATATTATAATCCCAGAGCTGCATGATTGTTATTGTAATACCCCCATCGAAAGATATGTGAAAAATTTGTTTGGAATTAAGTAACTACCAATAGTACCTTCAGTCATGACATTTTGGGTGAGCGTGTGGTGTACTAAGTTGACTAATTGGTTCAGTGGTTTAAGACTTTATTTGGATAAATTTGATTCGATTTGACCCGAGATTTGTTTTGGAATATGGTATTAGAGCCGACCTAGCTGTGGTGGGCTAAGATTTCAGTTATATACTTATATTTTATCATGAATGTGTATAAATAGGTGCCTAACTCTGATCTTGTTTCAGTAGTGTTTGTTGTAGCGCATCTAGATTTGAACATTACAGATATGGTGATTGGTGTATTTATTTCTGTCATTTCCTTAACTTTTATATCAGCATTTGATGCTTGCCCGAAATGTGGCACCATGAATGTACCATACCCTCTTAGTACCAATGATAACTGTGGAAACCCCCGATACAAGGTTTACTGCAACAATGGCGTTTTAGAGTTGTTATCAGCTGAAGGCTTTTACTACAAAATCCTCAGCATTAACCCGAGCTCGTCTAAACTCATTATAAGTCCACCCCCGATACAGAAATTCACGTGTCAGTCTTCCGATCTTTCCCTAGGAGGCTTAAAGCTCGATGTGAACTCTCCCTTTAACATTTCCTCGCATAATACTGTCATGTTATTCAACTGTTCTGAAAACATTCTGTTGTCTCCTTTGAACTGCTCTTCGAACAGCCTTTGTAGGCAGTTTGAAGAGAAAGTTGTGGAGGGAAATGGATGTAGAAATCCGCTTTGCTGCAGTTTCTTGAAAGATGCATCCATGACTTCACATAGGATTCGAGTTAGGATTGGTGGCTGCACTGCTTATACTTCAGTGGTGGATTTGAGGCCGGGGGAGCCAGTTGGTTCGTGGAACTATGGCATTGAGCTGCAATGGGTGCCTCCTTTCGGAGACTGATTCATTTGTCCATTTGTCTAATGGTTTAATTTTAATATGTTTGCTGTCTTGTGAAGGGCTTCTTTTGCCTCTCACAATGTCAATCCATCTGTCAGTGTAACTTGTGTCTTTAATTTCTTTCATTATAATGTTAACCTTATAAGACTTTCATTGTTCTGCCGATGGGTCATGCCACTTATTGCATTGCATGGAAACTACATATCAAAGGGAGGGAGAGCACGTACGGTGCCCTCGGCGTGGTGCAGTTGTATAGGGTTGTTGCTGAAAACGAAAACAAAGTTGCATGCATGGAGTACGATACGGTGGTTAAACGAATAAGATTCTCTAGTGCATTTGAATTCCAAAAGTCTCGTGTTAAACATAAAATAAATTGGAAAAAAAAAAAAGAAAATAAAGAGAGAGATCAGAAATTAACTTTTAATGAAACTTTTGTTAGTCCAAATATACCTTCAAATTAACAAACAAAAGTTAAAACTTTAAAATTTTGTTTTGGTAGGATGATTATTTACATTTGTTTTTCTTTAAACTTCCAACCAAAAGGAACCATGTCCCTTTCTTCCCTCATTATTTTACGAGTGCCCAACTAATTCAAGGTGGAGGGGGAAAATAGGAAGAGTAGTGGAAATAGGGTCTAGGAGGTTCTGAATCATCAACCATCTTTCAAATACTACTCTTTAAGTTGAATAAAGGGAAAAGGGGACAGGTTGAAAAGTGAAAACAATGGGAGTAAGGGATTGTTTGTTTAGGATTGAATGGTTGAATCGGTCAGTCATTTTGCGTTTGTTTTGAGGAAAAAAAATCATCTGAACGAATGGCTGAATCGGTCAGCCATTCAGACGATTTGGACTGAATAGTTTAGTGTCATTTTTTTTTTGAATAATAAATTTGAATAAAAGTTTTATATATATATATATATATATATATATATATATATATATATATATATATATATATATATATAATATTAACTATTATATTAAGTAATATTAAATAAATTTACAATAATTTTGAATTTTTTTTAAAGGAGTAAAATAATAAAAATATGTTATTCAGATGTTTCAAACATGTCAATTGTCAAACAACTTTTTTTATTCAGATTCATTTAGTTTTTATCAAACATCCCCAAATTCTCCTAGTGCTCGACAATGATTTTTTTTTTTTTTGACAAAACTCTGAAATAAGAACAGTGAATAATTCTCATTGATAATAAGTGAATCGAATTACAAAAACACTAGAATCCTCCCGTCCTAAATTGAAATTCAAAACTCAAAAATATATATATTTCTAAAAAATAAACAAAAATATACAGATTTGCGTAGTTCTTCAATACGAGTAACGAAAAGAAGGTCGTCGTAATAACCTCACACCCAAATCTGAATAAATTTGTCTTCACCAATTAATACCAATCAAACTTCCTCCACGAAAAGATCTTCTATGAAAATCTTAAACTAGCCGAAGAAATGTTCCATAAATCTAAAAAAAAGGGTCCAAACTAGGAGAAATAAAACTCCATAAAAAGATAATAGAAACTTGGGATAGTGTAGATTAGAGACCCTCCCCATATTTAAAAATATGGAGGCTAGGTGTTTTGTAGAGAGAGAGAGAGGAGAGAGAGATGATTATTAAAAACTAGGCAATGAATTTTGAAAGGGAAGGAATTGTCTAGGTTCATCTATTACTATATTTAACAAATTAAGTAATTGAATATTTTATCCAAATTAATTAAAGTTAGTCCCGAGTCATCACTTCTACTAATACAGTGTTTGTCATGTTTATAATTATACCAAAATTTTCGTATCTTTTGTTGTATTATCCCAAGAGTGTACGTACATGAACAACTCTTCAATTTTGATATATACATAGCTCTTCAATTTTCATGTTCAATGTATTATTACCATTTATATTATACTATTTATATTCAAATTATAATTATAATGCATACATCACAATTTTAAATCATATTATCGATACTAACCCCCGTCTAGTGGCAACAGGTCTTTTACTAATCTTAGACTAAATCCCCCTAATAATAACAATTTATCATTAACTTTTTTTCTTTTCTTTCTAATTTCTGGACAATTGAACTTGGAGTCCAAGTATTTGCATAAAAAGGTTTGCCTGCATCATCCTCAACCCAATGGCAGGGCCTAGGTCTCATACATTCAGAAGCTAACACCATGTTTATGAGTTTTGAACGAAAAAGAAAAGAGCGAAAAACTTTAATTAGGATAGAAAATAAAGGGATAGAAAACTCACAAGTTATGTTTATGGAGAAAAAGGAAATAAAATTTAACTTTTACATTTTGAAGACCATTTTACCCTTTTATTAAAAAAAATAGTTTGTAATGTACTTGTAATTTTAGTTGAATTTTAAAAAAGTGCTTTGTTGTGGGTGAATGCTTATTTTTTATATCACACCACACCACACCCCCTGCACAAGTTTGGAAAGGTAAACAAATAAATATTACCAATCTTATTTCCCTTTAGAGTTTCTCTATCTGTTTATTTTTATTGCTTTCTTGCCAGGTATAACATCATCAAAATAATTGTTCTAGAACTGGACAAGAATTGGCACTTACATAGAAGTACCGAGCTGAACTTTGACTTGCCAAGCTCGTTTAAAAATTAAACGAACCAACCAAACTTTAAAGCCTAAACTCATATATACATATATATATTGTTGAAAATGAAGGTCGGAAACAAATCAAAGAAGAGCACATGGAATACCGAGTTAAAATGAGAAGGAAGCAGACAATTGTAGTCATCTCCATCTATCTGCCCAGTCCCAAATAATCAAACAAACCAAAATCCATCACATTCTCATTCTCATTCTCATTCTCATTCTCGTTCAGAAATACATGTGCATATATCAACTTTTTCTTTACAACTACATGTGCATATAGACTTTTCTTTACAAGAACATGTATGTGCAGACAGAAACTAACCAATATTAACAGAATATATAGGAACTACAACATCTGGTGCCAGGAACTATCTTCTCTCTTTGCTTTCATCAATCCACAGCTTAAGTAATCCATCTACTTGCAATATATAAAATAAAATTGCCCGAGAAGAGCCAATAACAAAATAATCCAAAACTGGTTCCTTTTAAGAAAGGTTTAAAGTGTATTATTGGTAAACAGAGGATTGTGTAAATTATCATTCCAATACAGTTTATTCTTTTAAGAATCAAGTGATTGGGCAAACAAGGGTGGCTTGATCAGCTGCAGAGACGAAAGCAAAAAGAAGTAAACATGGAACACTAGCAGATACCGCTTAACAATCACTAATATTTTACTTATATATTCAAGCTGATAGCATATCTGTTCTTTGGTCAGTCAGTCCAACAGCCGTGCACAAATCAGAATTAAAACAAACTTAACCGATCTCCAAACACCTACCAACTCTCTCTATCTCTACTTCATATCTTTTACACATCTATAACGATAACACCGTAAATGAAACCAAACATGCTCACACTGCTAGAGAAAAAATTATATCAATATATACTATATTACCAGATTATACGGTCACTGTCTGTTTGGTTGCACTTTTTCCTTCCATGGCATCTTTCTTTTTTCAACAGGTGGTGCAAAGGAAGGGGCCTTCCCATGGCTTTGAAGCAGGTGAGAAGAATGGCCCAGAGTTAACAGACAGACCATCACTTGGTGGCTGATCCACTTGGCAAATTGCACATCTAAAAAGCCCAGAGCTTGAGTCCAAAGGGAAGTCCTTACCTAGCCTGCAATTTGAATTAAACAAAAGTTAGGAACACATCAAAGGAGAGACCTTTTGCTACTATAGGAATGGGAATATATGCTCTCAGTCAAAGGTAGAACTTAGAAGTGTAGTAGAGCAGATAAGAGTTCATTGCAGTGCCCACAAAATAACAAACACCATCACATACTATTTGATGATGATGATTACAACAAGTATGGCAACAGCTGGAAGAACTACAACTAACTATTAAACTCGGTCAAAGGTAGAAATGTTAGAGAATGCTGTTGTAATCTATTAAGCTCAACAAATGATGACATACCTCTCGGCAAGCATTGCAGAACCCTCTTCAAACAACTCCTCCACAACCCCAACAGCAGAAAGCTTATTTGCTGCTTTGTTCATTGAATTCAGGGATTTCTTCCTGAATATAAATGAAGTAAGCAAATTTTGTTTCTTTCTAGGTGTTGGAGGTAAGACAGGATAATCATAAGGAATAATATCGACAACCAGGCAGGTGGTGTCATCTTTCAGGCCTCTTGACCTGAGAGCCTCCTAAAATGTGAACATACAAAATAAGTAAAAAGAACGAGATCCGTTACAAGCAATAAACAGAATAACTGAGGAGTTAATGCTAGTCCTCACCTTAACAACCAGCTTTGCAGCAAGCTCAGCAGGTAATCCCCGGCAAGCTTGAGCAGCCATATCAGATGATAAGGCGTCCCAGATACCATCGGAAGCAATTATAAGTCTTCCCCCAGCGTTTGAAAGCTAAATCAATTCATGGAATTTACTTATGTTCAACTGTATTATCACAATAGTCAAGAAACCCATTTCAACCAAAATATATACACACCTTCACTTGCTTAACGTGAGGTACTGGGACAATGAACTCCCCAACATCTGTGTCACCTATTGACCTCGAAAGGCACAATCCACCAGGCCAGCAGCGGAGTGGACCAACCTATTAATCAAAATTTTAAGCCCAGAAAAATATAAGCCTTTCAACTACTTTTTTGCTAGGAGCATGCAGGTGAAAGAAATTATTACCTCATTTCCACCAAAAACATTAAGCCGTCCCACTTCGCCTCCGCTTGCAGTGACACGCTCCCTCTCTTCCACATTCTCTTCCAGCCTATGATCAACTGTCAACAGAACAACACCACCACCTTGTGTATCCACTATGCATCGAGAATCTCCAACAGAAGCAACAGTCACAGTCCATCCATCAATCACCACAAACGTAACCGTCGTACCAGATGTCTCTCCTATCATTTGTATCAGAGAACAATGATAAGGACTTGTAATACAGATAAAAGAAATCCCCGATAAGGAATTCTTAATGGGTACGAAAACAGACAAAGTAGGTACATGCCTTTCTGCTGAAACTCTATGTCAGTCTTTACAAATCCAGTAACTAATGCCCGTGGAAGAGCTTGCAGCCACTCTTCTCTACTAATTCCTTGAGGAATTGCACTCAATACATTATTCAGTAAATTCTCCTTTGCAAATATGGCAGCAGATATACCATTATGCCCATCAAAAATCTACCAACAAGAAGCCGAATTAGCATTCCAATAATTTCTACAATCAATGCAGCTATCACGATAATCAAAAGAACGAGCTTAATATAACCATCTAAGATAGTACAATCAATTACCGCGAAAACCGAGAAAGATGTGGACGGATTGCCCAAAATCCTCTGGCAGTCAAGCTTAATCAAAAAATAAATCTTCCCCTTTCTTCGCCAGAGCAGCCTGTCCGTACTTAATAGTGGGTTTCTCCACACCACTGTTCCTCAACTCACGACCAAGCAAAGTCCCAAGTGGAACAAGAGGCGGTTTTGTTTTCATATTTGAAACTTCACTCTGGCTCATCTTACTCTATCATCTCCTTAACCTTAGTTCCAAACCCTTAAACTCACACAAAGGCAAAGGAAAAACAAATCAATTTCACTTTATTAACAGTTCACACAGATTTAGCAACTGATCTAAATCTCTCTTCATGAAATTTACACTCCACTACAATGACTAATGACATGAAATCAAAAAACTGACCGAACAAAATCACAAATCAAAAAACAATTAATAAAATGCATCTATGATACACAAATTGTTAGACACATTATAAGTGAACACGAAATATACTTACAATGAAGACATTCAGAGGAATCCAACAGATCGAGAAGAGCTAGTAGTACATTGGACAAAGCTCAAAACTCTACACTGGATTCTTCAATTTTTGGAAGAAATCCAGCTCTCGATTGTTGACAAAACCCTAGAGAGAGAAAGATTTACAGGATATTCGAGCTGTTCGTGTCATTTGATTGGGAGTAAAATCGAGAGAGGAAGGGACATTTATGTCCTAAATTTTAGCTTAATGACTACAAGAAACTAAGTGAAGTGGATAAGAAATGACGGAATAGTCCTCCATAAAAAATTTATTTTGCATATGAGTGCACAATAGCAGATCGAATGGAGTTTGAAAACATCATACTCCCTCCGTTCCTTAATATAGATCGTTTTAGACATGTGCATAAGAATTAAAGAAATAATTGAAAAACATTAATTATATTATCAATTGTCTATAATACCTTTCACCTTACTTATCTCATAAATAGGGATCAAAAAATTAGGTAGAGTAATAAAGGGTAATTTGGAAAAAATAGTGATCAATTCTCCTAGATAATCACAAATGACAAATAATTAGGAATAACAAAAAAAATCTAAAATAACCTACATATAAGAATAGAGAGAGTAATAAATTAATAAATAAATAAAATGCCTATAATTACATGATCGGAAAAGCAAAGATTACATGGGCTTTTTTGTCTTTATTAATTAGTTTAATTAAGTTAAGGTCAAAGTAGGTGTGTAAGCTAAGTCGAGCCGAGTTGCTTATCTCTCAGTTTATTATGTTATAGCAGGTTTGAAATGAGAGCTTTTCAAGGTATTTGGTTAATTAAGGAATCTACTTTATATTAAAATAGCAGTTTCTATAGTAATCTGTTTTACTGGGGGAAAACAATTCAAATTCGGAATGCAGTTTATTAAGGAGTTTTACTGCAGGTTGGAGTGTTACATATTATTCTAATATGTGCTAATACAGGTTGGTTTAATTTCCCACGTGTTATAGTATTTTATGGTAACTGATATAGCTAGGAAATATCTTACATGAAAGTGATGTGACCATTTTATCCTTCAATATATCAATAATGTTTAATTCCAAAATATATTTTTTTTACATACACCAGCTGATTTATGCCATACCCAAATAGTCACGTCATCAATTTTTGACGTGACAACCTCAATTGAATGAAATTAAAAAAAATCAATAGTTCAATCATCTAATTAATAAAATTAAAAGATAGATCACCAAAGTGTAATATGACCAATAATTTAGTATAATGAATCATATTTAAGCCTAAGACTACTGACTATTTTTTGAGCGTCTATTTTTTTGGAACATAATTGGCAGCATAATATCATAAGAAAACAAAGTGTATCTCTTAGTAATTTTCATTTCTCTACCATCAAGGCTGTAAATTAAACCAAACAGTTCGGGTTCGACTCGAAAAAAAATGCGAGTGAGACTCTGATTTGTTAATAATATGATCCAAATCTAAGCATAAAAAATAGTTCGGATAAAAATACGAGTAGAATCTGAATAATGTTATGCTCAACTCGTTTAGGATTTAAACTACTCAGATTCTTGATCGTAATTCGATACATAATCTGTTGATACATATTCAAGTAGATACTCGATACATTCTTTTATAATATGTACAAAGTTAAATAAAATTAGGATAATTAATTATTATTTGGTTATTTATGTGATTTTATATTTGTAAAGTGTAATTGTAAATTTATTTTCTCATTCCTAAGTAAAATAATAAATTCAATTTATAATTATATGTATTACAAAGATAGTCACTTGTGGATATTGGAATTTGATAAAGCTAGTCACTATATAATTATAAAGTTCGCGAGTAATTTGAATATAATTCGATTCGAGTCAGATTAAATTTGAGTAATGAATATTCGAGTCAAATTGAATTTAAGTAAAAAAATTTTAAATACAATTCGAATTTGAGTCGAATTCAAATATCAATTTAATTTTTAAAATCAAATTCGAACAACTCTATATTCTATTCAATTCAATTCGTCTCGTTTAGAGCCCTACCTATCAGTATCATTGTTCTTACACTAAATGATTAGAAGAGTTGCCAATTGCCATTAACTCTCCATTTTACTACTTTATACTTAAATCATTTTCTTTTTATTTCTTTCTTGCCAAAAACAGATTGTAATAAAAGAGAAAAAAATTGGGCTCATTTTGACTTAGAAAATATTATTAAAGAATTAAAAATAGTGGGCCGGATTCCAGCCATAGCAGGCTCAGAAACTCATCAATGCAGATTAGGGATGAGCCCATGTGTAAAAACGAGCCCATGACCATAGCTTTTTAAATGTTTGTACAAAATTTAAACATATTATTTCGTATTTTAAATAATTTTTTTGATATTTTCACATTAAAATTATCGTTGAAAATCCTATAATGATATTTTTTCTGTCATATACATCTATAAATGACACTTTTCATGTGAAAATATCAAAAAATCATAATATCAATTTCCATATTTTAATCAGATTTACTTTCTTCCTAATGAGATTTCTAATGCTAATTCTTTCTACATTTTTTGAAATAAGGAAGGATCGATTGGTAATTGACACAAACTGAAACACAAAAACATATAGTATGAAGATGAGGATGACTTGTCAATTTTTGTCTTCCATTTTTTTTCCTTCATCTTTTCCTGGTAAATAAAAAAAAATAGAAAACAAGTAACAAATGATCAAACACCACATATAAACAATCAACACACATCAGTGGAACATCAGGATCACCACCAGAAAACACTGGCAACTACAACTAATGCCACTTCCATTTGTGAAAACCTCTCTTACCTCCCTACCTACCTAACTAATTCACAAGTAAAAAAATAAAAAATAAACCATTTCCTTCTACAGAAACTGGCTGCCACTGTGCAATTTCTCACTTCCTAGTCCCTGGTTTTCTCTTCCCATCTACAGAAACTGGTTTGCTTCCACTCTTGTTCATCGGTGAACCAATCCCATTGGAGGAAAGTCTCCGTGATGACGGTTGCGGAATTAAACTCCTGATGACAAGACCAAAAAGAAGAAAGTTTATATTTAAAGTGCTATGGACCAACAAGTACTCTCCCTCCATTCCAAAATAGATACATTTCTAAGGAAAAACATTATTTTTCCAAACATATCCTTAACATTAGCTAGAAATGTAGGGCATGATATTACTCAATCTACACAGAATATAAGTTAATGGCATGTTATGAACTTCATGTCACTTCATAGTCTGAAAGTAGAATGTATATCTAATTTTGGAACATACTAAAATGGAAAATACATAACATATAATAATATAGCTAAGTCAGAGCAGCAGCAGTCTATAAAATAGGGAAGAGAAAGCAGATATCGATAGAGTACCTTATTTCTGGGCTCTTTGCTTGCTTTGTGCTTGGTGTCTTGAGTTTTGATCCTTTCATATTCGGAATATTGGTAGCTTTGGGAACATTATTAAGTTGCCAAAGGAAGTCTGCCTCAGAAGAGTCACTAGTTGCAGCCTCCAGGTCATCGAATTCATCGGTGGTAGCAACCTCATATCGGTTCCTATTCATGTCTTGCTCTAGGCTGTCATTTTTGTTGACAAAAATGTTATTAATAGGTTGTTCCGGGTATATCTTTGAAGGGTCTGGGATATATTTTTGATACGACGTCTTGGGCAGCTGTTTATCTTCTTCTTCCCATTGTTGTCCTAAGGGATTTTCATCCTTGCTTACTCCATTTGGCTTGTTGACTATGACTTTATCAACCCAATTTCCAGAACGTGCTTCTTTCCCATTCAACTCAAACCCGCCAACAGGTTGTTGCCAAGGAGATGAGGCCATTGACATCTCTTGAAGATCTAAGCTCTGTCTTCTCTCCTTTGGTTTGGAGTTGTTCCTAACCTGCAAACAAGAAACAAAAATTGTAAGTCTGCGATGCAATGAACATTATCCAGTTGACATTTATGTGTCACTTTCACATGCATTCGTGTTGTCATTATCCCACCACAGAAAAATGGAGTTGCTCATATTCTTCTTTTTTCTTTTCTAGTTTTCTTAAGTTCTTTTCCCCCATAATGTGGTGTGACTCCACTCTTCTCTGTTCTCCAATGGACTGGGCATACGTAGTTCAATTTGCACAAATCAACTATAGTTTATGCGAGCAATATAAATGGCAATTTTTCAGTCATTTTTATTACTGCTGATTCGTTCTTTAACATAGAAAGCTACATCTAGCATACTCTAGACAAGAATAAAAAAAATGTGCCTCAATGGATGTTATGCATACCTCTATATTACCAACATCCTCCATTGGTTGCCTGCGATTGTCTGATATATTCCCAACACTCTGCAAACTAAAATTTGAAGCTGAAGACCCAAAAGACATCATTCTGACCAACTTGGATTGCTGGAGGTCTTCTCCCTCTTTCTTTGCCAAGGCTGCCTTAAGATTAGCAATCTAGAAGTACAAAAAAGCACAACAGTCATTTCAGCATGGACGAAAAAGACATACACTAAGTTTAAAAGGGTCTTCAAAGAAGGTTGAGAAAAAAACAGTTCAATAATGAAAGCAACTAAATAGAATTCAGAAAAGCCCTCTCAGGTAAGTTATAATAAGTATCCCTCCTTCCCCTTTGGTTTGTCCTCTTGAAAATCATGTTTTTTGGCACATTCTAAAGAACATGGATAACACAGTTTAATATAGTTTTTTTTTTCATTTTGTTTTTGGGTATTCTCTTTAACATCAAAAGTTGTTTAAATACAGCATTAATATTTTAACATACCAATAATACGTCTTAAAATCCAAAGCAAGTTAATTTAAAAGTGTAAACATTAATAGGCAGTGCTTAGTATCTCATGCCAAATATATAGCGCTATGAAAAGTGTAATAACCTGTTCTTTTAAATCCTTGACATCACCACTCTCTTTGTTTGCTCGAGCAGCACCAAGCTCAATAGTAGAAACCCGTTCAGCAAATTTAAGTGTGCTAACTGTTTCTCCTATTGCATCATTCTCCGGACTGATGTGAACAAACATTAGGGTTTTGGCTTGCCCTCCTGATAATGTAAGGGTTGAAAGAGTTAATAAGAGTGAGAAGAAAGAGAAAATATTTTTACGCAGGTAGAAGATAGAAACAATACCAAGAGAATCTTGGAGCAACTGTGTGAGTTTACTGTTTCTATAAGGAACATGAGGGTTTTTTTGGGCAAGTGCAGCTATAACATCTCCAAGAGCAGATAGAGATTTGTTGATATGTTGTGCTTCCTTTAATCTATCTCCCACAGCCTCGGATTTGTCTACTCTTTCGCTTCCTGCCAAGTCGACCAGATGCATACAACCACGAAGAACTGACCCAGATGTCAGGTCTCTTCCATGAACATGAACAGTCAGGCAACTGCAAAAATGTTATGCCATTAGAAAAATTAAGACATTATAAGACTACGATCAATGTCTTAAAAATCAAAATGCAGAATATAATAATAAGGTTGTACAAGAATCGTGAAAAGTAAGTAGACTAATATCTGGTGATTTCTAAAAGTTTGTAAGAGTTTAAAAGCTATATCTAGGTGTAAATATTGAGAAAGACTTCTCATAACATAATGGTAAAGAAGTAGAAGAAAATAACTGAAGAATATCAGAATATGAAATACCTGTGAGAACGACTACTACGATCATTCATGGCTGTAGAACTGACTGCACGATTTTTAAATCCAAGGTCCATTAAGCGCATAACATCAGATGTAGATGCAACTGGTACAAGATTTGCATCTGGTACATTTATTCCATTCTGTGAACTATTACGAATGTCTAATGTGTTCAGGAGTTAAGAAAACAAAGTGTTTGAATTAGACTAGACTCTAGAAAACATAATGATATGTAGATTTAATAAAGCTAGAATGAAGGATATCTTTTGTTAACACCATCTGTCACGAGGAGATCCCTGACTTGCTCATTGTAAATTTCCATCATCTGAACAGAAACCTCATAGCAAATGATATTTCTCCTCTGTTCTGAGATGAGAAACAAATCACTCAATGCCCTGTAGTTTACACCTAAGTTTTCTTCCGTTAGCTCATTGGGCCCATTCTGCCGACATATAATTGACAAATTAGATACAGAAGTTACAAAATGACCCAAATCTCTTCAATATTCCATACCATGTGTTAAATCCCTTACCATAGTATAAGTTTTCCCAGATCCTGTTTGACCATAAGCAAATATGCATGCATTGTACCCATCAAGGACTGACCGAATCAAAGGCTGCATGTCTGTAAATACTTCTTCTGTAGGTTTGATAAACAAAAAACAAAAAATATAGCTTCTTAAAATGAAATGTTGACAAGTGGAGTATCGATAAGAAAGAGAAGCAATTTGGGGACCTTAGTGACCTTGGGTTGCAGATGGACCAAAAGCTTGATTGAAAGTGAATGACTTCCGTCCCTCTTTTCCATTTTTTGAAGGTGTGATGAGGGTTATTTTCCCATCATCTATATTAGCCACGGTGCTCAAACGGCTTGGTTTGCCAGGCAAGAAAGGTCTCACTCGACAGTAGACTCTAATACTTCCTATTGAAACAAGTTAATGTAACAATTTGCCATTAGTCATACTCTTCAGGGTATCATAACAGCATCACTTAGTATTAGTATTTAGTTATTTTTGCCATCGAAATGTCACCTTTGAGATCTTGCACTTGATTGTATAACTTACATTCTCATCTAACACTTTCTGATATCCTGAAGCAGCATGAGCTAGACTATGCAGATGTTCACCTATTAAGGCAAGCCACATGTTAATCAATTTCCCATTCACCGTTACTATAGCATTCAACAATTTAATATAAAATTATACCTAAAGAATTGACCTCCTCTTGATGCTTCATTTGCAGGAACTGCATATCCGCTCTTGCAGTAGAAAGTCCATGTCTCAATATCTGCAATATGAACATGAACACACTAAGAACACCCCATGGAACTTCAAGTTATGTCATATAGCTAATATACACACTGAATACCTGTAAATACTTATGAAGTTGTTCGACCAGCATCTGTTGCTTCATATCCTGGGATTTAATTTCATCATCATGTCTATCCTTTCCACCATTACATTCCTCTTTCACCAACTTTGAGGCTTTTGTGTCTTCCATCTTAATTATGATAATATACGGAGAGACATGTCAGAGATAGCATAAACTGCACTGTGGAATTTTCTAAATTTTTGCATGTTAAACTTTGTAACTTTAATTGAAGATACCTTCATTTCACCAAAATAAGGAGTTGGGAGAGACTCGTTAGTGCAAGAGACGTCCAAAGCTTTTGTGGTTTTTTTCATCTGTAAATCATGAACTAGAGTTAAACGTTAACAAAATTTCTATAAGAAAACGTGTTCTCTAAAGCTTATTCTACTGTATCATATAACAATTGGTTTATATTCCATGTTACCAAAAAAAAAATTTAAATAGCAATAAACATAATAAGATAGCAAGAACCTTGCATGATAATGTTTATCGATGTATTTTATCAAAAATATCTATATATACATCTCCATACCTGTTCATTATGGTTTGCCAAGCGACGCTCAAATTCCTCTGTAACTTTGCTTAACATATTCCCCACAATCTGTAGTTCAAAAGTAAATTCTAGTCAAATAAATTGAAGGATAACGTTGTTCCATTTCAAAGGTTATAATCTAGGGGAAATATGTTCCAATAATTGTTATGCAGAAATTTTCCGGAAATATTTAAAGGGTAACGACACAAGTTGAATATAAGTTCCCTAAGAAATCTCCATGTTTTGAGTCAATTATGCCGATGCATACTACATCTTCAATACACCTTCTACTTATCATTCATATCAGTAAGAAATTAACTTAACAAGCTTTGAAAAACTTACAATTGGAACTTCTTCTTGCTTTTTATCAGAAAGAAGTTTGCGAACAAGAATATGCAAGGGGTTTGAGCTACCCTGAAAATTATAGTTGAAAAAACAAAGAATTAGAGTTATAATATGCCTAGCAAGATAAAATATATCTTGAAACAAGAAGTTTGCAAACCATTTCGTTAAGATCGTTCCCAGAATCTTCGCCAGACAAACTATCCAGAGACTTTTCACTCGACAAGCTCTTTGAAAAACTATTCATGAATGGTTCTGAATTTTTTCGCACAAATTGCTTCCCACTGGGAGAAGGTTTCAAGTTTCCACCAAATTTCCATATGCCATGCCCACCTCTTTCTTTCCATTCACTATATGATTTCAGTGCTAGTACACAATTCACTATTCTTGAAGATTTCCCTCCCTGAAATTCAAGACCATGAAGGATAAAATATATCAAAAGGCAATCATCAGAATGTGGTGCATATATTTGGAGGATTCGTACTTGCTTCAATTTCAAAAGCAAACACTAATTAAACAAAATGTCTTGAGAAAGTTCCTTCTAATGGTACAAAATTAGAACACTTGCGCGTATATACACACACATATACAGATATACCTGTTCCATATCAGAGGCTTCAAAAGTTGGAATCCCCATTTCCTCCACCGCTACAAGAAAATTTCTAACATTCTCAAAGTATTGGTATGCAGACAGAGCTGCACCATCAGGGATGATATTAGAATCCGAAGGCGCTTCAACTACCTAAAACCAAATGACAAGTTTGAGCATTTTAACCAACTGAAACTAACAGATTATACATAAAAGAATAACACAGATTTTTAAACCAAGAAGAAAGATAAGCCCTACTTTTGAGACAGCGCCCAATTGGACCTTGTTAAGGACATTGCAAAGGATAATTCCACTTCGCAACGCCAACCTGAATTCATCTTCTGAAGGCTGAGCAGGCAAATCCTTACCCCCAACAACTCCTACCATTTTTTTTAACCAACCGGCTGATTCATATCTTCGGAAGGCTGCAAATTAAATTCTTTCAAATATGATCATGATCAGAATAGACCAATTTGACTTACTATATAACCAATGAATGTAACCTATCATCATTAATTTCCCCAAGCTACTCAAACACAAGCAAACAGATATATTATACAAAAATCACAAAATAGGTATTTTGTTAGGGGGAAAATAAACACAGAAATTTATGAACCTCAATAAATTAAAGTATCAATTAAATAAAGTACATCTCTATTAAAATGCATTAAAAACTTAAAACCCATATCATAATTCAAAGTACATTTCAGGATAAACAATGATTAACACAAGAGCCCAAAAAAATGATAAATAAAGAAAGGAAAAAAAAAAGATCATACAGGCTTCATTTGCTTTCCTGGATGCCAAATCAATGTCACTTAATCTCTTTCCTTGCTGCTGAATAACATCTTCCACCACAGAAACCATAGAAATGTCTAAGATTCCCTCGCTCGCCATAATGCAAACCCCGCTAAAAAAACAGACCCAAGAAATATAACCGTTGAAAAAATCGAACATTTCAAAATCCCCCCATTTAATCCAATTGGGATTGAATTCTCAAGAGAATTGAGAATGTGGGTTTTTTTCCTTCAAGTGTATAAATGTATGTGGAGGGAAAGAGCAATGGAGATTTTAGAGAGAGAAAGCAAAAGGGAAAAGGGGAAGTTATAGGGAGAAAAGAGGAGAGAGAAAAAGAAAAAAACTGGGTTTGATTTGTTTTTCTTCTTCTTTCTTTTTCTATATTTTTCTCATTCTCTCCTCCTCTTTGATTTTTGGTTCTGTTTTGTATATTTCTCTCTCTCTGTATCTGCTTTTCTTTAGCCGAAGCTATTTCCGAGCCTGTAGGCACGGAACCTGACGGTTTATATTTGCCTGGAGAGAGAAAATGCAAAATGGCTAATCGTGCTTTGATCATTTTTTTTCCTTACACAATTATCCCCTTTTAATAGTTTAGTTTATGCCTTTACGGGTTAAATACACTTTTCCCTCACTCTATTCGATTTTAATTTATAAATATATTATTAAACTAAAATTTTTATGATCAAGTCATTGAATTATAACTTTTTTACAAAAATTGAAATTTTTATCTAAAAGTGTTATAATAAGTTAACTAATATTAATATGGCACCAACTAGGATGTTTAGTTGATATTCAACAATTAAAAAACACAACAATTGTCAACTCAATAACAAATAGTTAACCAAAATAGAAATTAAATTAATGTACATAACAAATAATTAAATTAATTAATAATAAATTTATAAATAGTAAGAAGATATATATTGGGACATCTCAAAATGAAAATCAACCTATAATATGGAACTAAGGATATATTTTAATGTATAATTTTTACAAACATATTTATATAAAATTAATGAATTCATATTATTTTTAATTTTTAAATATTTTAAGTTCACTTTAAAAATATAAAATTATCTAATATTTTAAAATGGAGGTATTATTATTATTATTATAATTATTATCATAATTATAATTATTATTATAATTAGTATTACTTTTATTATAATTATTATTATTATATAATTATAATATTTATAAACAAATTACTACCAAAAAATAATTATTATTATAATTATAAGTAATTTATAATTATATTATTATTTTATTTTATCATAATTATATTTATAATTATAATTACTTTTATTATTATAATAATAATTATTATAATTATAATATTTAAAAATAAATTATTACCAAAATAGCCATTATATTTTACAAAAAAAATTAAACTAAAAGAACAAATTCAAGCTTAACGTAAAAACATAAAAAGAAAATTTGGGCAACTAAAAGAATAAATTAAAGCTTATCATTCATTCAGTAGGTACAGGTAGTGCCAAATCATCAAATTCATCATTCAGCTGAACCAAAATTAAAAAAACAATCCGATCAGATGACATATACATCGATAATCTATTCACAAAAGAGATAAATAAAGAACAATTACATCCAAATATTTGTTACTAACTCTGTTTTTCAACATGAACAGATGTTTCCAGTTTGCACATCCAATTTTCCCACAATTGGGTTATCATCAGAAATGGATAGTTCTGCCTATTTTTCAATTCAATTCATTACAAAAAGTGGTTACATGTTGTGGACTAGTATCAATCCCAGAAACATTTAAGAAATAAGTATTTTTATTAATAAAAAAAATCAAACTGCATTGTTGTGACGAGCAAGGAGATAGAGAGTGTTGTTTGGTTTTTTTTCTTTTAATAAAAATAATTATTTTTTAGATTTTATTAAAAAAATAATTAAAACGCAATTTTTTTAATTAAAATAATTATTCTTAATAAAATTAAAAAAGCGCAGTTTTTTTATTAAAAAAACACAGTTTTTTTTATTATTATTAAAAAAAATTTAAAACGCAGTTTTTTTAAAAAAAAATATTTGTTTTTTTTCATTTTTATTAAAAAAAATTAAATATATTTTTTTATTTATTTTCTTGTTTTTTGGCTAATTTTTCAAATTTATATTATACTTTAAAATATATTTTTCCATTTTTTCATAATTAAATTCCTCCAAATCCACATCATCACTGCCACGTCGCATACTAATTGCCACATAGTTTTTTTTTTGGACAACTCAGCTGCTTAGGTGTAACGTTCCGTTAAGTCAACCTCACTTCACGATTTTTTAACTTTTTGTTAGTAAAATCGAGTATAGTGAGTTAATTGTAAGAAGAAGAAAATTCAGTTATCAATCTATAAGTTGACATATAGTACGATGACTGAAAAAATATTTAACCCAACATTTTATAAACTGTTGATGTGGCATACTCCACCTCATCATATTATGTGGGGCCGAAAACTAAATTGAAATAATTTATTGATCAATATGCTGAAATGGAGTATGTCACATCAACAGTTTGTAAAATATTTATAAAATAGTTTGTATCTGTAACATTACTCTTATTCTTTATCATTTACTCTCTAATTTTTGCCATTTGTTTCACTGTAATTAAGATTAATATTTACCAAACTTTGTTATGTAAGAAAGCTCAACTGATAAAATTTTGAGGATTTTATCAAAAAAAAAAAACATTACATAAAAATATTTATATTTGTAAAAATCACCAAAACTATGTTTTAGACATTTTTGTATTTGAACATATACAAAAATAGGAGACTTCATCTTTTCTCTTCTCCTATTCTTCAAATTTCAACTAAAAAGTTAATTTTAATGCTTCAAATATAATAATCAAACAAATAAATACCAACTTATCTACAAAAATATCTTGGTCCACACTAAAACGTGTGAGATTTACTGTATTATAAATAACTTCTTAATTTTACTATCAAGATTGTAAGACCCCGAATTTTATGAAATAAAAGTATTCAATTTTTTTTATAATTACTATTCAGTAAATGGTTAAATTGATAAAAGGTTAAAGTTAAGGGTGATATATGAAAAAAAATTTCAAAATACGCAAGTGGTTATAAAATACTCATTTACGCTTGAAAATATTCGTTTTCGTCGTGGAATATTCTTGTTGTCGGGGAATATTCGTATTTACGACGTAGCGATTTGTGGGCTCCATAATAGAATAACTGTCAGATGAAGAAAACGACAAGTTTGAGTTTTTATAAATAACGACGTAATTCTTACCATTAACACTGTTGGAATACCTGGTGGTTAAAATACGATGTCTGGCGTTGTTGCGTAGTAGCACACGGTATTGCACAGTATTTTTGAATTATTGATTTTTACGTAAGAAGGCACTAATCAATAATTGTTACAGTAATTACTGTTCAATATTTTATTTTATTGATTAAATAATTGCTGCGTTAATATTTTATATTATTGTTGTTTCAATAATTGTCACTTCACAGTATCTCCATTATCAGATCAATAATTCATATTATTTGAATAATATTATTAGATAGCATTATTGGCAATGTCTAAAAAGTTCTGTCAAAGAGATGTTTGGTCACCTAATTGCGCGCCAGTAAGGAGAAATCCTTATTGGAAAGCCCCTTCTTTCCTAGAAACTGTCTGGTTGTCATTGTTGTGATTCTGTAATATTATTTGTGAATAGTTAATTATTGATTTATATGATAATGAAATATTTATTTGATGTGCATATAAATGATGAATTTATTTATGTGGTTATAAATGAAGGAATTAATGTTGAGGTATTTTATCAGTATTTTATCGGATTGGAGGTATTAAAAGATCAAATCAGTGTTCTTACAGCTTTATTGTGTGAGTTATAATTTTTAATCTGACCGTTGGATCGTTGTGATTTTTGGATATGTTATACATATATAAGTTGAGTATATGTTCACAAATTTTGAACCATTAAAAATGAACGTATAATTTGTTATGAATTTTAAGAGGTGACTGATTCGAAAATTAGGTTTATAAATGATTTTGGTGGAAAATTCTAGAAATGGGTGGGACCCACTTTTGGTTGTTGGGAAAGATGGCTGATTTTGGTGGGTGGAATAGTAGCGAGGTAAAGCCATCGAAAAGAAGTCAAGTCCTGCTTTCTACGGCTAACATTTTCTATAAATAGAAGGCTGGGTTAGAATTGAAAATCACACTAGAATTCATAAGTTTTCTTTCTTTTCTCTCTAGATTATCGAGTGTATTTTGTGAGTATTTAGATACTTGGTGAGTTGCTATTCATCGATCTGCAAGTTTCCTTCAAATCATATCCGATATCCGATCCAAAGTCTTTTCTTTTTGAGATAAGGGATAGTAAGGGATTTTAAGGTTGTTATGTTTTTTCATGTTTCAGTAACTTTTCGTACCTTCAAAATTCGGAAAAATTTAAAATGATATTTTGATGAGTTTTATTGATTGTGTCCAAAATGGTGATTTTTGGATGTATAGATTAAGTGAACACCCCAATCCCACATCGAAAGATAGGGGAAAATTTGTCGACATATAAGTAAATAAGTTACTACTAATAGTACCTTCAAGTCACGACCTTTTGGGAGCTGTGGTGGGCTAAGATGACCCGAAGAAAGATACTATTGGGCTAGTAGTTGAGGCCTTATTTTGATGGATTTGATTCGATTCGGACTCCTGGATTCGACCCGGTTGTTTCGCAGAAGATAGTATCGGAGCCGACTCTCGAAAGCTTCGGCCCAGGTCATCCGACCCAAGTTCCTGAGGGTGGGGACACGAAGGTCGTGGTATTATCCCACAATGGAGAGATGGAGGTCCCGGAGGTGGGGACACGAAGCCGTACCTTTGTATTATTCCACAATGGCTAGAGAGAGGCAAAGATCTTTGGTAGTGTGTGTGATTGGATTCTCGACGGGACGTCGAAAATTTAAGTGGGGAGTTTGTAACACCCTCATCCCACATCGAAAGATAGGGAAAAATTTTTCAAAGATATAAGTAAATAAGTTACTACTAATAGTACCTTCAAGTCACGACCTTTTGGGAGCTGTGGTGGGCTAAGATGACCCAAGAAGATACTATTGGGCTAGTAGTTTGAGGCCTTATTTTGATGGATTTGATTTGATTCGGACTCGAGATTTGACCCGGGTTGTTTCATTAAGAGTTATGAATTTTATGAGAAAATACTATTTTAAAAGTAACCGCTTATAACTCCTTGTGGTTAACTCCAAAATTGATGAAATTTTTATTGAAGTATATCTATATAATATCGTTATACTCTGTAAATTTCTAATTATTGGATAAAAGTACAATTTATGATAAATGTCTAAATATTCCTAGTTTTTAGCCATATGAAAATAAGAAATGAATTTTAAAAATTCGAGAAAAATATATGTTCAATATGGGACTATATTCTCATTGAATCCCGTAAAAGAAATATTTTTGAACCCGATTTGGTATTTTTCACTAAAATGGACTAGTTATGAGTAAATGAATTAAATATGTTATGTAAAGTAAGAAAATTAGAAAATAGGATTTTATGGCTTGAGAATCCTACATGAGGTATATGCAGATTTTTGATGAGGGTTTTGGTTATTGGTGATGAAATCTTATGAGTTTGACATTTTAGGATGATTAAATGCATTATTTAGTAAAGTGTAAATAATTAAAATAAATTGTTTATAAGCTTAAGAAATATTATTCTTTCAATATCATTATACCAAAATATTGGTATGGATTTTATTGTGGAATTTCTACCTTTTTTATGTCGGGGTTACTATTCATGAGTTACTACTATTTACGAGTTACTATTCATGAGTTACTATTCACGAGTTACTATTCACGGATACTATATTCACGATAAAATTGGTTTCTTTTTCTGACCAAATTATAGTTGATTTATGAATATTACTCTTGAGATTAAAACTATAAGTTGATCATATTATTTTTATTATCATATATAACATTTTTATAACTCTGGTGATGGAATTTCTCTTTGACTTGAGTGTAAAGATGGGTAAATTTTTGGTATGATCATGACTATGGGTTCTCTTTGGCCAGTAGTGCAAAGTTGAATTGTTGACTGGTATGATCATAACCATTGAATTTATAATTGAATATCTTTAGTTTAAGTGCAAAGGTGAAATGATCAACATGGTTATAATTATTGTTTATATAAATTAAAATGATTATATATTTCTTTTGGGATATTAATATATTTGGCTCGTAGTACAAATATATATGAACTGTTGAGGAATATCTTTGCTCAGAGTAAAAGATGAATTGTTGATGAATATCTTTGGCCCGTAGTACAAAGATGACTGTTGTTGAATATCTTTGGCATGTAGTGCAAAGATGGTTCTGGTTGATGAATATCTTTGGCCCGTAGTGCAAAAGATGAAATTGTTACTATGATTATAAACAGAACCGTGATTTGGTATAACCATGATCTTTGATGTTTCGTAAAGACATGTGATGAAAATTATCTTCGGCCCGGATGCGAAGAGGAATTTAGAATTACAATTATGATTATGAAGTTATACATGTGATTGTGGAACAGGCGCTGATTAATATTACAGGGATATTGTTGGTGGACTTTTAATGTGGAGAAGATAATAGACTTTATGGTCTATTTGACTCTTTTAATGGATCGCTTCGTTCAACAAGAATTCAACTATGGTTGAAAAGTTTTATCATCTACCATATGTTCTAAATCTCGATTTATTCGATGAAGACTATTGATAATTTAATTATCTTTAGTCATGATATTCTTCTTGGGCTAGTTGTGCTCACCCTTTCCTTCACTGTTCTTTTCAGTAAATGAGAATATAGCTGGTGTAAGACCCCAAATAATTAATAAATGAAATTTAATTTCCTCTATTTATTATTTTGAAATAGTAAGGGTTGATGTGATTAATGTAGATAGTTATGGGTAAAATACGCAAATATTTCAAAATAAGCAAGTGGTTATAAAATATTCATTGTTGTTTTGAGAATATTCGTTTGGGTCGTTGAATATTCGATGCTTTTGGAATATTCGTATGCATTTACGTAGCGCCCATGTGTGGGGCCCCATAACGGAAAAAGCGATTGGAGGAAGAAAAACGACAAATATAAGTTGTTTAAAAATAATCACAGTAGTTGTTACTGCTTTACCTCGTTGTTGGAATACCCGTGGTTAAAACACGATGTCTACGCTGTTATTGCACAAGAAGACACTGCAGTATTGCACCAATTATTGACTCTTACGTGAAGGCACTACTCAATAATGGTTACAGTAATTATCGCTCAAAGATTTTATTTTATTGGTTCAATAATTGTTGCGTTGATATTTTTTATATTGTTGTTGTTTGAATAATTATCATTACACAAGATTTTTTCATTATCGAAACAATAATTCATATTATCTAAATAATATTATTAGATAACATTATTGGTAATGTCTAGAAAGTTCGCCTAAGGAGAGGTTTGGTCACCTAATCATTGCTAGCCAAGAAGAGAGAAATTCTTATTGGAAAGCCCTCTTCCTGAAGCCGCCTCGTTGTCAATATCAGTGATTACAGTAATATTATTTGTGAATAATTAATTATTGATTCATATGATGAGGAAAATATTGATTTTATGTAAATATAGATGGAAAAATTTTTAATGTGACAATTGTTGAAAATTAAAATTTTATCTTTTTCTCGATAAAATAATTCATTTAAATATATATATATATTATTATATTTTAATAATATAATAATGGTGATATTTTTACAACGAATGTGGGATATATGAGTATACGAGGAGAAAGAGTATTTTGTTGCAATAAATGTTTAAAACATGTTAAACATGTTTGGTGGACCCCATTTATCGACCGAAATTTGATTATAATACCTCTAAATCACCCGTTTGTGGATTTTGGTCAATCTCTATTTGGAATTTGGAAAAACTTTCTTCTGCAAAGTTGTAGAGAATTGAATTTCCTATAAAAACGTGTGAGATTCAAATTTTCTGACAAATGGGCTATTTATTGTAAATTATTGAAGTTCTGGAGTTCCATAATTGATTTTTGGAAGTTTTAATTGTTTAAAATAACAAAAACGTTTTTTAAGAGTTTTTGTGAGGTGGGCTACTTTTGTTGAATCTTTGAATTCAAATTGATAAAAAGTGTCGCGTAAGAATTTAATAATTATATATTAATATTTTATTAAATTTTCTGCTTTGGTGTTCTAAGCAATTTCCTATAAATAGGTGCTTGGTTTAGAATTGAAAATCACACCGAAAACTGAAGTTTTCTCTATATTATTATCGGCGTATTCTTGTGAGTATTTTGAGTATACTTTGAGTATTGCTTATACGGTGAAAGTTCGTTATAGCTTTATATCCAATATTCCAGCTTAAGCACTTCCTTTTCCGAGGTAAGTGATATTATTTTTTCAGAATGATATTATTTCTTCAATATCATTATCGCCAAGTTTAAAGAGTTATCCAGTTTGCACCTCATTTGGTGGAGAATGAGGAACGTGGACGGATGTTTACGAGAGGTTTGAAACCCAGATCGCCAAAGATCTCATCTCTTATAAATTTCTCTATTCAAATGTTGTTAACAGGGCTCAATTGTTAGAAATGAGATAACGAGTAGTACTACCAACCGAGGTACCACAATCGATCATCATAGAGAGATAGCGATCAACAAAACAAAAATAACCAAAAGGAGAAAGAAAAAGATGGACAAAATGGTAACCACTCTCTGGTGGTAATCATGGCCATGAAAATAGAAGAAGCGAGTCGAGGAGATTTTAAAAGAGGAGATTCAACAACGACCATGTGAAGACGACAGTGCAAAGAAAGAATCGGTTCCAAGGAGGAGAACGACCACCATTATATGCTATAAATGCGGAAAGAGGGACATATCACCAAACCGCCCAAAACAGCCTGTGTATGCTATAATTATGGAAAGGAAGGACATATCGCTCAAGATCACATTAGCAGAAAAACCTAGTTCAATGGGGATTTTGACTCAAAAGATCGTCCCGGAAAAGTCAAAGTCAATGGTTCCCGGAAGAGCGTTTGTTGTGGTCGGTCAAAATGCGAGAACCCAAACGAGGTGATCACGGGTAAGCTATTTATAAATTCTTGTGAAGTTTATACTTTACTAGATACCGGCATACCCATTCATTTATCTCTCCTACTTGTGCTCAACGCTTAAATTTGACTCAAAAAATTAGACTTTCGACCTATCTGTGGAAACTCCGTTAGAGAAACTTTCATCACATCCACTGCTTATAAATCTTGTCTAATCCAAGTTGGCACCCTTATCTTACCCGTTGACCTTATCTCTTTAAAGATACTTGCTTTTGATGTGATTTTAGGGATTGATTGTTAACTACTCATCATGCCAAAATTGATTGTTTTCGTAAGGTTGTTAGCTTTCATATTCCTAAACAACCCGTCAGTTTTAATTCAAGCAACTAAACCATTAAAATCAACCATCATATATCTAATCATAAAGCTATTCGCTTATTAAAAACGGATGTCAAGCTTTCTTAGCCCATGTTATGGATTTGAATAAAGACACGCCAAATTTGAATAATATTCCCTGTTGTTATCGACTTTCCGACGATTTCTGAAGAACTTCCCGCCTACCCCCGTAACGTGAAGTTGAATTCTTTATCGACCTTGAACTCCGCACAAAGCCCATTTCTAAAACCCCATATCGAATGGCTCCTATTGAACTTCAGAGTTAAAGGTCCAACTACGAGAATTGTGGACATCTACTTCATTCGTCCCCAAGACATCTCCTCGGGGTGCTCCTGCTTTATTCAGAAAGAAGAAAGACGGGAGATGCGACTTTGTATTGACTATCGAATCGAACCATGTCACTATCAAGAATAGGTATCCTCTACCTCGTATTGATGACTTGTTTGACCAACATCAAAGGAGCACAATTCTTTTCAAAATCGATCTTCGCTCGGATATCATCAAATCAAGATTAGAATCGAGGATATTCGAAAGATCGCCTTTTAAACTCCTAGATGGGCATTATGAATTCTTAGTTATGTCTTTCGGATTGACTAATGCTCCCGCGGCTTTCATGGATACGATGAATCGAGTATTCAAGGAATATTTGGATCAATTCGTTGTTGTCTTTATTGATGACATCCTCATATTTCAAAAAGCCGTGAAGATCATGAGCACCATTTGAGTTTGTACTCCAAATCCTTCGTGAAAACAAGCTATATGCTAAGTTGAAGAAATGCGAGTTCGCTCGAGGAAGTAGCATTCCTTGGGCACGTGGTGTCAAAACATGGAGTATCTGTTGACCCGGCAAGATCAAGCAATACAAAGTTGGGAGCAACCAAGAAGGTGATCAAGACGTAGCTTTCTGGGTCTAACCGGTTATTATCTGGAGATTCATGGAAGGGTTTTCTCGAATCGCTACTCTCGCTAACTCAACTTGACTTTAAGGATACAAAATTCGCTTGGAGTGAAGAATGCGAGAAGAGTTTCCAAGAGCTTAAGAGAGACTTATTTCTAAGACTGTTCTAACAATACCATCCGGTTCGGATGGATTTGTTATCTACAGCCGATGCTTCTAAAAGGGTTAGGATGTGTTCTCATGCAATATGGGAAAGTCATAGCTTTATGTCTCATGACAACTTAAAGAATATGAGAGGAATTATCCTACTCATGATCTAGAGTCATGCAGCAATGCTGCCATGCTAAAGATCCGGAGGCACTATCTTTATGGGGAGAAAGTGGAGATATATTCGCACCATAAAAGCCTTTAAATATTTCTTCACTCAAAAGAACTTAACACGCTGCAGCAATGACGTTGGCTCAAGCTTATTGAAAGACTACGACCACACTATTCAATACCATCCTGAAAAGTCGAACGTGGTAATGACGTTAAGTAAGAAGATCATATGCAGAACGAAAAGTGCGATGATGTCAAGTATACGACAGAGCCAACTTTAATAGAAAAAGTTAAGGTTGCTCAAGCCACCGAATCGGAGTGATGCATATGAAGAAGAAAGTACAAGAAGGTGCTATTCCGTGTTTAGAATCATGAAGAAGGAATACTTGAGTCCACCTGCACTTTGTGTTCCTAACGATTCGATTTGAAGTACAAGATCATGATGGAGGCACACAATAAACCATTTGCAATCCATCCTCGGAAGTACTAAAATGTATCGTGATCTTCGACATACATTTTGGTGGAACAATACGAAGAGAGAGATTGCAAAGTTTATCTCAACATGTTTAACTTGTCAACGTGTAAAGGCGAGCATCAAGTGCCTAAGGGACCATTGCAACCACTTGAGATTCTCGAATGGAAGTGGAACACACATTACCATGGATTTCAAGTATGTCTTCCCCACGGCTTCTCAAGGCATAAATGCTATTTGGGTTATTGTTGATAGATTAACCAAGTCCCACATTTCTTGCCGATACGGAGACTTATTCTCTTGAACGCCTTGCTAGTATGTATGTAAATGAGATTTTGAGGTTGCATGGCATGCCAAGATCTATAGTTTCAATCGTGACCCAAGATTCACTTCAAGATTTTGGGTTAGCTTTGCAAAAAGCTATGGGTACGGATTTATTTATTCAGCCGTATACCATCCTCAAACCTGACGGACAATCGTAGAGGACTATTCAAACTCTCAAGATTTATTAAGACTCGTGTCCTAGACTTCAAGGCGGCTTGGGATAAGTATTTACCATTGGTGGAATTCTCCTGACAACAACAACAGCTTATCGGGCAAGTATATAGTGGGCTCCATATGAAGCATTATATGGACGAAAGTGTCGCTTCCAATATGTTGGGATGAGGTGGGTGAAACAACATTGTTGGGACCCGAAAGTTAAGACGTATGACTCACCGAAAAAGATCCAAATGATTCGACAACGATACAAACCAAGACAAGATCGACAAAAGAGTTATGCGATCTTCATCGAAAGGACGGGAATTTAGTATAGGGATCATGTATTGTCATGAGTTGCTCCACGGAAGGGAGTTACAAGATTTGGGAAGAGAGAAAGCTCAATCCACGATTTATCGGTACATTTCAAATTCTTGACCGAGTAGAAATGTAGCCTATAGACTCGCTACATACCTCCAAGTATGTCTCGTGTTCATAATGTGTTTCACATATCCGCATTTCATAAATATGTGAAAGACCCGAACCACGTTATCGAAGTTGTAACCGGACGAGATAGCCAAGACTTAACGTATGAGGAGGTACCACCAAGATCTTGGATAGAAGAAGAATGTCCTACGCACAAAAGGTCATACCACAAGTTAAAGTTTTGTGAAGGAACCATGCTATAGAAGAAATGACCGAATTGGAAATGGAAATGAAAGCGAGGTATCCTCACCTTTTTCAAACACTAGTATCGTATGTCAATTTCGAGGACGAAATTTCATAAGGAGGGAGGTTAGAAGACCCCAAATAATTAATAAATGAAATTTAATTTCCTCTATTTATTATTTTGAAATAGTAAGGGTTGATGTGATTAATGTGGATAGTTATGGGTAAAATACGCAAATATTTTAAAATAAGCAAGTTGGTTATAAAATATTCATCATTGTCATTTGAGAATATTCGTTTGGTCGTGAAATATTCAGATCGCTTGTGAATATTCGTATTTACTTGCAATGAAATGTATGTGGGCCCCATAACTAAAAAGCGATCGAGGAAGAAAACGACAAATATAAGTTATTTAAAAATAATGGCGTAGTTGTTACCGCTTATAATCGCTGGAATACCCGGTTAAAACACAAGAATGCGCGCTTGTTGCACAATAAGACACTTGTATTGCACCAATTATCGACTCTTACGTAAAGAAGGCACTACTCAATAATGGTTACGAATTATCGCTCAAAGATTTTATTTTATCGGTTCAATAATTGTCATATTGATATTTTATATTGTTGTTGTTTCAATAATTGTCATTACACAAGATTTTTCATTATCGAAACAATAATTCATATTATCCTAATAATATTATTAGATAACATTATTGGCAATGTCTAGAAAGTTCTGCTCTAAGGAGAGGTTTGGTCACCTAATCATGCGCTACCAAGAAGTGAGAAATTTTATCGAAAGCCCCTCTTTCCCGAACCGCCATCACAATATCAGGATTCTGTAATATTATTTGTGAATAATTAATTATTGATTCATATGATGAGGAAAATATTGATTTTATGTGGATATAGATGGAGAAAATTTTAATGTGACAATTGTTGAAAATTAAAATTTTATCTTTTTCTCGATAAAATAATTCATTTAATATATATATATATTATATTTTTAATAATATAATAATGGTGATATTTTTACAACTAATGTGGGATATATGAGTATACGAGGAGAAAGAGTATTTTTGTTGCAATAAATGTTTAAAACATGTTAAACATGCTCTGTGGACCCCATTTATCGACCGAAATTTGATTATAAATTTCTAAAATCACCCGCTTTGTGGATTTCAGTCAATCTCCTTTGAATTTGGAAAAACTTTCTTCCGCAAAGTTGTAGAGAATTGAATTTCCTATAAAAACGCATGTGAGATTCAAATTTTCCTCATAAAAGGGCTATTTATTGTAAATTATTGAAGTTCGAGTTCCAATAATTGATTTTTGGAAGTTTTAATTGTTTAAAATAACAAAAACGTTTTTTTAAAAGTTTTGTGAGGTGGGCTACTTTTTGTTGAATGTCAATTCAAATTGATAAAAAGTAAAAGTAAGAATTTAATAATTATATATTAATATTTTATTAAATTTTCGCTTTCGTGTTCTAAGCAATTTCCTATAAATAGTGCTTAGTTAGAATTGAAAATCACACCGTAAATCAAAGTTTTCTCTCTATATTATCGAGCGATTCTTGTGAGTATTTTGAGTATACTTTGAGTATTGCTATACTGGTGAAAGTTCGTTATAGCCTATATCCAATTTCCAAATAAAGTACTTGCCTTCCGAGGTAAGTGGATATTATTTTTTTCAGAATGATATTATTTCTTCAATATCATTATGTCAAATATTGATCCAAGTTTTTATCAAATTTGGAACTTTTCATGTCCGGTTACTATTCAGGTTACTATTCATGAGTTACTATTCACGAGTACTATTCACGAAGCGTGAAGATGTTTTTTTTTGTGAAATTTCTATCTTTTGGTGTCTGAGTTACTATTCACGATATTCACGATATTATTCACGAATACTTGACTATTCAAATAAAAATAAAATTTCTTCTTTTGTCCAAAATATCTATTATGGATACTAGCTTTGATCAGATATCCATGTTTTGATCATTCTTGAATTTTACACCACTATGATTATTTTTGAGGTATTTTTGGACGTGGATAAAACAAAGTACGAATTCTTAATCCTTAATCCTTGACATTTTGTTTCACCGGATTCGCTTTTTTTAAAAAAATATTTTTCATCATCCTTAGTCTTAAATGATGATATTATTGAATATCTTTGGCCCAGAAGTGCAAAGATGAATGATTTCGATGAATATCTTTCGGCCAGTGAAAGGCAAAGATGAATGATTTTCGATGAATATCTTTGGCACGTAGTGCAAAGATGAATGTGTGTTTAGATGAACATGACCAATCGGTGAATGTCCTCGCCTCAGTAGTGCAAGGATGAATATATGATTCCGTATATATATTGATTGATGTTACAGGGATAAAAATATTGATGATGGATCGTTAAATTCATAGATATTAGTAGATTTCATCCTCTACGAACTCTTCTATGAATTAATATTTTCAACATGAAGTATTGATTTAAAACTTGTTGTCTATCAGATTCTATTAAATTTTTCCTCGTGAAGACTAACGATAATTTTTGTATATATATCTTAGTCATAATATTCTTTATCGGGCTAATGAGCTCACCCTTTTCTTTTTTGTTCAATTTTTCTTCTCGTGAGGCGAGAATGTAAATGAGTACGAGCCTGGGGTATGGAATGATGGTTTTAGAGAGTTGTTTAGTAGTCTTCACCATTTTTATAAAATAATGTATCAATAATTATGATGAGGATTTATTTGTATGTGGATATTGTTTAGATGGCAATATCTCAGATTTAAACTCACAGCTTTTACTTGCTGTAATAATAAAGTTGTAGTTGTTTCGCACAGTGTATGTACAACTCGAATGGGTGATGTATACCTATTTTGGGGGTGTCACAAATGGGACTAGTGGGAATGGATCGACTATCCGGATGGTTGCCTTAAGAGTCCTCACTATTCAATACGTGAAATAAATGTATCAATAATTGTAATGAGGACCCATTTTGAGTTTTTATAATATCTATTAGACAATAGTTATATTCAAACTCACAGTGTATGCGTTGTCGTATTTTGCACGACAATTGTATTACTAAAGTTGTATTTGTTTTTTACCATGTATTTGGCGACTCAGAATGGGTTGGATGGAATGGACTTATTTTGGGGGTGTCACAAAGATCAAAATAATTTATTTTGATTTTAGATGAACTTGTGATTATGAGAAAGGTAATCCAAATTTTCATAGGATGTAGGTAAGGCTGTAAAATGAACAAACAGTTCAGGCTCTATTTGTACTCGCTCGACTCGAAATATAAATGAGTCAAATATGAGCACATTTTAAAGTTCGATAAATTACTCGAACTTCCTCAAATTGTAATTTTTTGTTGATACTTGGATCATATTCATTCGAAAAATTCAAACTGCTCGGGCTCGACTCGGAATCGTGCTCGACTCATTAACTAAATGAGCCTCAATCAAATTTTATTTTATACTCAATAAATTTTGTAAATCAAATCTGAGTAACTCAATACTCGATTCGACTCGGTTCGTTTACGCCATATAGGTTGAGGCTTGGTATTGAGAAATATGTGAAGCCTAACGAATATGAAGACTACCAATAATCTCAGTTCGAACACAATACAAATTGCAAAATGGCCTATTTTCCAAGTAAAAAATTATATGTAAAAAGCCAAACCAAAATCTAACTAGCTAAGGCTAGTCCAACCTTTGAATTTTGGATATATAACAATACGGTCCGGATTTCGAGCTCACCCCTTATCCAACTCATCCGAGCTCACTCCTCCTTTATGACGGCGGACCACATGGATAGTTTACATATACAACCGTTGCTCATACTTTTAGCGACGCTTATATATTGTCCAAAGTCACTAAAAGTATAGACGACGGTTGTATTTAATCGAAAAAATTGTTAAATCCGTCCGCTAAAGGGGTAAGCTTCAGTGAGTCAATAAGGTGAGTTTAAGATCCAAACTCCATAACAATATTTTCCCTATATTTTCCAGTCTTTTCAATTTTAAACATTAGAGAAAATGTGTATTACTAGTAGAGCAAATTAGGAGCACCTTTTGCTCAAGTTAAAAGTCTACACATTAGCTAAGATCTATTTAATTTTGCTCAAGAATTTATTTAGTGAGTACCAAATGACTGTTTTTATAATATCTTAAACTTAGTTTTATATTGTGTAATTTTAATTGGATCTCATAAATATGGAGTGGTTGAGAATTATTTTTAGGTGCATGACCTAGCATTTCTTTTTGATTCTTTCTGTCTATACAAAAGATTACCAAATTTAATGTAAATTATATTTTAAAGAAAAGAGTAATATAATTTTCTAAAATAAAATGAATTTTTCCTCTTAGATTCCTTCTGAGAATATATACCTAAAAATATTTGGACGTCGAAACCAAAAAAGTGTAAATGAAAATTTAAACAAAACTTGTTTTTGATATTCTTTAGATAAAAAGCACAAATACTAGAATAGGTTAGTTAATCCTTTCGGCCCTAGTCTAGTAAAATTTAGGGGATGTTTAATAAAAATTGAATGAATTTGAATCTGAATGAATTGAATTTGAATTTGAATGAAAAAAGTCGTTTGATAATTGATATGTCTAAAACATCTGAATGATAAAAGTTTATTATTTTACCCCTTTGAAAAAATTCAAAATTGTTGTAAGTTTATTTAATTTTACTTAATATAATAATTACAAAATTTTTTTAATTTTTTTTTTACTTCATTCAACTGCTTATTCAACCATTCAGTTAAAAAAAATCTGACTTAGCCATTCAGCTCGTTCATCTTACCGATTCAACTATTCAGACCAAAACAAACGCACTGAGTGATTCAGCCATTCAGATTCAGCTTCATTCAGCTCTAAACAAACACCCCCTAAATTTTCATTTCTGAATGAAAAAGAGTTACTTAACGGGGTATATAAATATGAACTAATTTCTAATTTTAAAAATATTTACTACCTCCGTTCCACAATAAGTGATTTTTTAGGCTTACTATTTTTTCTCAAAATAAGTGATGTGTTAGAACTCCAATACAATTTTTGCAATATTTTCTCATATATGCCCTTATGCATTCAATGGTATTTATTGCATCTTACCATCACAATAATTAAATGACACTCATTAACTCTTCAACTTCAAAGAAAATATATTAAGGGTATTTTTGCCATTTTAACTTGTGTATTGGTATGTGTGATTTAAATTAAAAAAACATTTATTATGGGACGGAGGTAGTATTTCTTTGGGTCCAGAGCTGAACCTAACAGGTTGGGGGTGAGGTTTGTAAAACGGAAGTTCGGGTGCCGGGACCCACTAGCACCCATGCCGGCAACCGGCGGGAACTCAATCAGTGGGAGCCACTCCACCAAAGTCCCGCCAAAACACATTTTGATGAAATGGCATGTAAAAAAAGTACACGAACAAATCTTTCATATCCAAATTCACACAAAATAATTCTCACTTGCGGGAAATACCCTCTTAGAGGTATATAAGTTACATACAATAATTTTATAAATAAATTTAATTTAAATTTTTTAATAAAATTTAACCTTATAAATAAAAAGATTACGCAAAAATATGGGCTAAACAACTATTTTGGTCCTTGTACTCTATAGTTAATTTCAATTTCATCCATGGACAATTATTTTTTCATAATAGTCTTTGTATTTTAAGATAGAGGAACAATTTAGTATTTTTTCCTAAAATTTTAAATATATAAATAAATGTCAACATGGATAAGCTTTTTTAGTAAGGATAAACAAGTCTTTTCATCACTTTTTTATTATTAAGTGATGTTTCAAAATTCTATTTTTTTCGAAGTAATATATGTATAAATTCATACTCATTTTCCTCTCATGTCTTTGTTCCTAATTGTTTAGATTCATATATGACGTTTATACTCTCTAAGATGTACGTGTGAGGTTAATTATTTTTTACATTCCCACACCATTTTAGATTCTTTGAAAATTTGTATTGGTATAAAACAATTAGTATGAAACTTCAATTTATTTTACTTCTAATAGTTCAGTGATCATAACACCTAATGACAAGAAAAAATAACGACGTTATAAACGATGAACACACAAAAAATGTGATATTATAAACAATAAACATGTATGTCCAAAAAATAAAACAATAATCATGATATTATATGCACAAGAATAAATTAAGAAACATAATTTCTTTGATAAAGAGCAGTATAAATGCAAGTCTAAATTTAAAAAAAAATTGATTCAACAAGACTTACTACTCAATTTTATATTTATTACATTAAATATCCCAATAAATAAATTTAAAGACTTAGTACTAAATATCCAAAAAAAAATACCATTTATTAAGTTTAGAAATTGAGATTTAGTATGATTTACTATCATATGTGCACTATTAGTTTGCTCTGTCATAAGTTTTGATGATCTTTTTGGAGCAAAATTTTCTTCTTTCTTTTTTCAAATAAATTTGTATGCAGAAAGATTTTTACACAATTTGTCAAATTATTAATTTATCCCTTATTATTGCCCACTTAGATTATTAAAATAAATGTTGGCATATTTTTAAAGAAAAATTACATATTCTATTACATTTTTAAAAATAATTACAACAATAGTGCACTCATAAAATATTTACACAATTAATACATTTAAAATTTTATTTACATAATTAGTGCAATTAGGATTCCTTAATTTAGAAAATTAGTATGCAATTATGATTCCTTAATTTAGGGGATTAAGATTGATTTACTTATTAAATTAAGTAATTAATAAGTCCCAACTACTTCTGTAAGACCCCAACTTATTATAAATAAAATCGAATTTCCTCTAATTATTATTGTGAATAATAAGGTATTAATTTGATATAATTCTCTGGTTATGGGTGAAATGTGCAAATTTTGCAAAATATGCAAGAGGTTATAAAATAATCATTGTTGTGGAGAATATTCATTCGGTCGTGGAATATTCTTGTTGTCTAGGGAATATTCGTACGAATGCGACCTATGCCAGTTCATTCAGGGCCCCATAATAGAATAATTGTTTATGAAGAAAAAAATCGACAAGTTTGAGTTTTTATAAATAATCTGCGAAGTAGTTATTCACTGAATTAACAATCGCTTGGAATACCTTGTTTTAAAATACGATGTCTGCGTGGATGCACAAAGATTGATGAATTATTGATCCTTACGTAAGAAGACACTACTCAATAATTATTCACAAAGAGCTATTCTTTATTCAATATTTTATTTTATTGATTCAATAATTCTTTGCATTTATATTTTATATTATTGTTGTTTCAATAATTATCAACTGTTGTGATTTCCCATTATCAAAACAATAATTCATATTATTTGAATAATATTATTAGATAGCATTATTGGCAATGTCTAGAAAGTTCATCAAGGAGAGGTTTGGTCACCTAATCATGCCGCCAAAGGAGAAATTCTTATTGGAAAGCCCTCTTTTCTGGGAACTACCGTCATTCATAAATGTGATTCAGTAATATTATTTGTGAATAATTAATTATTGATTCATATGATAAGGTAATATTTATTTTATGTGGATATAAATGTTGGATATATTTATTGTGGTAAAAAAATGAAAGAGTTAATGTTGAGGTGTTTTATCGGTATTTTGTTTGAATGAAGGTATTAAAAATTAAATCAAGTGTTTTTAGATATATCAAGTGAGTTATAATTTTTTAATCCGACCGTTGGATCGTTGTAATTTTGGATATGTTATACATATATAAGTTGAGTATATGTCCACAAATTTTGAACAGCTTAAAATGAACGTATGAGTTGTTATGAAATTTAAGAGGTGGTTGTTCTGTAAATTATCAAGTATCCGAATTTAGCATTTTGGTGGAAGATTCTAGAATTGAGTGGGCCCCACTTGTGGTTGGTGAAGAAATGTGCTGAATTTTATTTCAAATGTGGTGGGTGGGAATAGTAGCGAGTAAAGCCATCGGGTTGTAGGTCAAGTCTGCTAACATTTTCCTATAAATAGAGGCTAAGTTAGAATTAAAAATCACACCGTAAACATTAGCTTTCTCTTTCTCTCTAGATTATTGAGTGTATTTTGTGAGTATTTAGATACTTTGTGAGTTTCTATTCATCGGTCTGCAAGTTTCCTTCACCTTATACCGATATTCCGATCGTAAGATCGATATTTTGAGGTAAGGGATGTTATTTTCTTCATATATGATATTATTTTTCAATATCATCATTACGCCAAGTATTGATCTGAATTTTTATCAAATTTGAAACTTTTTGTGTCGGAGTTACTATTCACGTATACGACACTATTCACGAATACGGCACTATTCACTGAAAAATAAAATTTTATTCTTTTTGTCCAAGATGTCTATTATGGTTGCTATCTTTGATTGTATCCATGTTTTGATCTTTATTTTTGAATTCTGCTTCAAAATTGGTATTTATGAAGTATTATTGATCTTGGATAAACTATTATACGAATCCCTACTATTTGTCCTTCCGTTTCACTGGATTCGTTTTCTTTAAAATATTTTTCATCATCCTCAGTCCTAAATGATGATATTACTAAATATCTTCTACCAGTAGTGCAAAGATAAATGATTAATCGATGAATATCTTTGGCGTAGTGCAAAAGATGAAACAGGTGTTGAGATGAACATAACCAATCTGGTGATATAAAATGAATATCTTTGGCCTCAGAGTGCAAAGATGAATATTTGATTAAAGATGTATATTGATTGTTGTTACAGTGGATAAAATATTGATGATGGACTTTTAAATCTTAGAAGATAGTAGAACTCATTCTCTACTTGACTATTCTAATGGATTCTCAAGCTTCACCGCAGTTTGTTGATCTAAAACTTGTTGGCTATTATATTTTTATCGATTTTTCCCTGTTGAAGACTAACGATAATTTGTCAGATATTATCTTAGTCATAATATTCTTTATCGGGCTAGTTGAGCTCACCTTTTCCTTTTTGTTCCATTTTCTCGTGAGGTGAGAACATAAGCGAGGAACTAATGGGGTACGGAGTGATGGTTCTAGAAAGATGTTTTAGCGATTCTCACTATTTCAGAAAATAGTGTTTAAATAATTATAACGAGGACTTATTTGAGTGTGGATATTGTCTAGAAGACAATATTTGTATTTAAACTCATAGTATGTGTTGTCGTATTTTGCACGACAATTGTATTATTGAAGTTGTAGTTTGCTTTCTCGTACTCATGTATTTGGCGACTCGTAATGGGTGTTGTATACCTAATTTGGGGGCCACAACTTTTAGCTCTCCTCATTAAACTCCCAACTACTTCCGCCTCTTCTTTTTTTTTCTCTATAATTTCATTGCGCTCTTGCTTACTCGGGTTTGTAAACTTGAATGGAGGTTATAACGCAGACAGTTCTAATCTTTGATCTCAACTCCCAGAAACAACCATTCTCTCTTACTTGACAAGACCAAATGTCTTAAACTCCAATTCCACCTCTCCAAAAATGACTTATTCCACCTTACCTTCCGCCACCGATGTCAAATGTGATGGCTCGAAGTGAGAGTCGCTTGCCATGAAGGTCCGTAAGTTTTATAGGAGTTATGATTCGTTATGATTTTATTGATTTCAGTGTATAATGGGGTCATTTGTTAAGGTAACCAATCCACATCTGCAAGTTTTTCATAGTGTAGTTGGTAGCCAAACCTTCATACCAAGGTAACCAATTCTGCTTTATTAAGTTACCAATTTATTTTGAATGTAATGCAGTTGGTTGCCAAACTTTTAGACCAAGGTAACCAATTCATACTGTAGGTGTGGAGGTAAATTGATTCGCTTTGTATAAAAGTTTGGTTACCTTGGTATGAAGGTTTGGTTATCAACATTACATTACACATCACTCTCTTATCTCTCTCTTTCCTATGCAGTGTTCTTATTTTCTTTTTGACATAAAATTAGGTCTCATCGGCGAAGGGGAGGAAGAAGGTAACCAGCGAAGGAGATGAAGAAGATAACGTTGCCAAACTTTTAATATTTGAATTTGAATTATTATTTTTGAATTTGAATTTATTTTTGTTGTTAGATCCAAGATATTTGAATTATTAATTATGGCAGTTATTTCTCCTTGATTTTAGGTTTCCTTATTATTATGAATTGAATCCTATACTAATTTCCTAAATTAAGGAATCTTAATTGCACTAATATTGTAAATAAATATAGAAAGTGTATTAATTGTGTAAATATTTTATGAGTGCACTATTGTTGTAATTACTTACTAAATATTGTACCCCCTCCGTTCCTTAATATATGTCGTTTTAGAGTTGTGCACAAGTATTAAAGAAATAATTATATAACATTAACTATAATATCAATTGTCTATATTGCCATTGTATTAGAAGAAAAGATTGTTATTTATTGGATAGAAAATAGTGAGAGAACCAAAGTTACATTTAATACTTTGGGTAATATTAAAAACTAAGTAATTAATGCTTACTTGAAATTCTCAATCGACTTATATTAAGGAACAAAAATATTTCTCTAAAACTGTTCGGGAGTGTTTTTATCGACCATCATGTGAGCTAGAGGTCTCGGCTAGAACCGAGTAGATGGGGCCCATTGGGCCGAAGCCGTACAGGATGCTAAAGATGTTCGGGTTCGAATATCCGAGACCTCAAGGTCGGAGTCCGGTTGTGATCATGGAGTTCGGGGTCGGGCCTTCGAGTCCCTTGGGCTGAAGCCCAGACCGGTGCTTATAGGAGCGATGGGGTTGGGCTTGTACAGTAGGGCAGCCCATATGCAGAGCCTGGAGGTATAAGGCCGGGGTCTATACGGTTAAGGACTCTTATCCTAATCATGTTCGAATAAGGTAACTCCAAAGGTAGTATTGGAATTGGATTCTACTTACACATTTTAAGGAGATTGTTTTGGACCCAAATATAGGTAACTACCATATTTAGGAGTCCTATTCCGACTCGGAGAGGGACTCTTGAGAAGTGAGAATGGCTATAAATACAAGGCTTGACTACAATTAACAGGTAATACATCTTTGAGCACTAAACACTTAAGTCTCCATTGTTAAACACTTATTCTCACACCGGAGCTATCCCCCGGCAGCACAAGCCGTCAAGCTTCGTGTGTGATCTGTTATTGTGCAGGTTCAAGCGTATGGATTCTGTGATTGGACACGCCGGCAAAACTTGGCGTTAACATTGGCGCTAGAAGGAGGGCTTTAGTGCTTTTTGCAATCACGATACTCTTTTTCGGTAGCAAGCTATGGCGAGTCAGGAGAACTGTGCCTCTACCCAAGAGAAGGCGAAGACACACTAGTCACACCAGACCACCCAAGTGAGGGGATCGGTGAAGGATCGACTAGGGTCCAAAATTCTGGAGGTTCAGGAGGTTCCAGCCCCTTCCCTCCGGCGTAAGCTCTTCCATGACAGCCAACACACGCCCAATCATGCGAGTCAGGCCGATGAAAATCATTCTCGGTCCCTCGTGACGCATGAAAGAGGAGAAGGCAACCGAGATCAGCGAGAGTTCATCCTACAGAAGAAGATGGAGCAGAATAAAGATGCCATGCTGGCACTATGGCTACAACAGGAAGAACTCGAAGCGCAGATGGCCAAAATGGCCGGAGAACAAGAAGCCTCTTCGAGGAGGCGCAGAAATCATAGCCGATCCCGGTCACCCCGACGGGATGAGGCTAGAAAAGAAAGTAGCCGACCCTGGAGTCGCTCCCGAGAAGGAAGAAACCGAAGGAGGAGTCGATCGGATGACAGAAGATCTGGGCTCCAAGGAAGATCGGGTCAAAGGAGGAGGATTGCGTCGCCCGAATACGAGAGGGATAGACACCAGTCGTCCCCCCGTAAAGAGGAGGTCGATCCCCTCGCTAGAAGGGTCACGAAATTAGAGAAGTTATTGGCGGCCAAAAGTCCGAGGGGGACCTCTTCAAGCTATCCAGGATCGCCCTTCTCACCGGAAATCAATGAAGTCACAGCCGATCCAAAGAAGAAGATGCCCCCTATGGATACATATGACGGGCTAGGGGATCCATACGATCTTTCGAATAGATATAACAGTCTAATGTCTTACTATGGGCATTCGGACGCAGCCAAATGCCATATGTTCGCTACGACGCTAAAAAAGATCGTCCGAGAATGGATGGGAACTTTGGCAGCCGTATCGATCGGTTCATGGAATGACCTTTGGGAAAAGTTTCATGCTCAATTTGGAAGTAACAGGAGACGAGGAAAGATCACGGCTTCCTCACGCAGGTTGGGCAGAAGTCGGATGAAACCCAGTCGAGATGTAAAAAAGATTTTGGGAGGTCAGGGGTTTGAGAAGAGAGTTGAACTCCCACAAGCCCCAGGATTCTTCACAACGGGTCCGGATATCGGAAGTCGAAAAGTCGATGAAAGATTTGGTGATCAACCTCCCCGCAGATCCGATCGAAGCCTTCCATCTAGTCAAGGGTTTATCATGATAGGGAGGCTATGGGCAATTTCAAACCACACCCCCAATCTTACGAGAAATCTAAGGATCGGGACAAACAGAGTTATCAGCGCTTGGACAGTAACCAGTGGAGGTCGGATAATCCCATAAAGAAAAACTACAACGACAGAGGATCTAGAAGTAATCGACCACCTCTCCCGAGCCGAAACGTTAGTAAAGTATACACCCCTCTCACCATGGATCAGACAAAGATATTAAAATAGATAAGAGACAAGTCATTTTATGAACCGTGCTCAAAACGAACGAAGCCTGGAAAGCGGGGTCGAGACAAGTTTTGTGATTATCACCAGAGCTCCGAGCATTCCACAGAGGCATGCTGTAAGACCCCGAATTTTATAAAATAAAATTATTCAATTTTTCTTATAATTATTATTCAGTAAATGTTAAAATTGATAAAAGTTTAAAGTTATGGGTGAAATATGCAAATTTTACAAAACACACAAGTGGCTATAAAATATTTATTTTTGTTTGAGAATATTCGTTTGGTCGTGGAATATTCTTTTTTGTCGAAATATCCGCATTTACGGCCTTGATCATTTTGGGGCCCCATAACTAATAATAAGCTGTCGCTTATGAAGAAAATGACAAGTTTGAGTTTTTTACCGTTAACACTTGCTGAATACCGGTGGTTAAAATACAATAATACGCTTATTGTTGTACAAGAAATACATATTATTACAATATTTTTGAATTATTGATTCTTACGTAAGAAGGCCACTACTCAATAATTGTTACATGGAATTACTCGCTCAATATTTTATTTTATTGATTCAATAATCGCATCGTTGATATTATATATTATTATTGTTTCAATAATTGTCATCGCATGAAGATTTTATTATTATCGATCAATAATTCAAATTATTTGAATAATATTATCGAGATAACATTATTGGCAATGTCTAGAAAGTTCATCTAAGAGAGGTTGGTCACCTAATTACGCCACGTAGAAGAGAAATCCTTATTGGAAGCCCTCTATCCTCGAACCGCTTCCGGTTGTCGATCGTGAGTCTGTAATATTATTTGTGAATAATTAATTATTGATTATTATGATAAAGGAAATATTTATTGTGGATATAGATGGAGAAAATTTTTAATGTGACAACTATTGGAAATTAATATTTTATCTTTTTCTGATAAAATAATTCATTTAAATATATTATTTTAATAATATATTAACTTCAGTATATTTTACAATGAATGTGGGATATATGAGTATATGAGGAGGAAGAGTATTTTTGTGGCATTAAATATTTAACATATGTTTTGGGTGTCGGTGGACACAATTCTTGACCAAAAATTGATTATAGACTGTAAAATCGCTCGTTTGTTGATTTCGGTCAATTTCTGTTTGGAATTTGGAAAAATTTTCTTCTGCAAAGTTGTAGAGAATAGAATTTCCCATGGAAAGTCGCGAGTTTCGAATTTTTCTGATAAACGGGCTATTTTCTATGAATTATTGAAGTTTCAGAAAATAAAATGATTTTTATTAAATTATATGGTGGGACCCACTTTGGTTGGTGTTAATATTATGTAATTGCTATATTTTTTAGAATTGGCATGCTTGGATGGCTGGTCTTGAATGGTTGGTGTGTAGAAAAGAAAAATAATATTTTATTATTTTAGTCTCCTTTAATGCTTCTAAAGATTTTCCTATAAATAAAACTTAAGTTAGAATTGAAAACACACCGTAAACTCAAGTTTTCTTTATTTCTCTCTATATATTATCAAGTGTATTCTTGTATCTTGAGTGTTGCTATACGGTGCAAGTTCGTTCAAATATTATTCTAAATCGTAAATCGCTCTTTTGAGGTGCGGATTGAAGGGTCACGAAATTAGAGAAGTTATTGGCGGCCAAGAGTCCGAGGGGGACCTCTTCAAGCTATCCAGGATCGCCCTTCTCACCGGAAATCAATGAAGTCACAGCCGATTCAAAGAAGAAGATGCCCCCTATGGATACATATGACGGGCTAGGGGATCCATACGATCTTTCGAATGGATATAACAGTCTAATGTCTTACTATGGGCATTCGGACGCGGCCAAATGCCATATGTTCGCTACGACGCTGAAAAAGATCGTCCGAGAATGGATGGGAACTTTGGCAGCCATATCGATCGGTTCGTGGAATGACATTTGGGAAAAGTTTCATGCTCGATTTGGAAGTAACAGGAGACGAGGAAAGATCACGGCTTCCCTCATGCAGGTTAGACAGAAGTCGGATGAAACCCTAGGTCAGTATGTAAAAAGATTTTGGGAGGTCAGGCAGAGATTGAGAGTTGAACTCCCCACAAGCCTTGGGATTCTTCACAACCATGTCCGATTTCGGAGGTCGAAAAAGCTGATGAAAGATTTGGTGATCAACCCTCCTGCAGATCTGACTGAAGCCTTCCATCGGGCCGAAGGGTTTATTGCGATAGGGGAGGCTATGGGCAATTTCAAACCACACCCCCAATCTTACGAGAAATCTAAGGATCGGGACAAACAGAGTTTGTAAGACCCCAACTTATTATAAATAAAATTGAATTTTCCTTTATTCATTATTCTAAATTAATAAGGGTTAATTTGATATAATTCTTTGGTTATGGGTGAAATGTGCAAAGTTTACAAAATAAGCAAGTGGTTATAAAATATTCATTATTGTCGGGAATATTCGTTTGGTCGTGGAATATTCTTTTGGTTTTATCGGAAATCTCCGCATTTGACAGTAGCATCATTGGTGGGCCCCATAACGGAAAAAAGCGGTTGGATGAAGGAAAACGACAAAGATTGAGTTTTATAAATAACGACGTAAATTATTACCGCTTAACAATCATTGGGTTACACTGTGGTTAAAATACTGATGTCTGGCGTGGTTTGCTACAAGAAGACACTCCAGATTACATGCAGTATTGTTGAATTATTGATCCTTACGTAAGAAAGCACTACTCAATAATTGTTATAGTAATTCTTGCTCATTATTTTATCTTATTAATTCAATAATTGTTTGCATTGATATTTATATTATTATTGTTTCAATAATTGTCATTACACAAGATTTTCCATTATCAAATCAATAATTCATATTATTTGAATAATATTATCGAGATAACATTATTGGCAATGTCTAGAAAGTTCTGGCCTAAGGAGAGGTTTGGTCACCTAATCATACGCAAAGAAGGAGAAATCCTTATTGGAAAGCCCTCTTTCCTGGAGCGGCACGGTTGTCGATCTTGTGATTCTCAGAATATTATTTTGAATAATTAATTATTAATTATTATGATAAAGAAAATATTTATTTTATGTGGATATAGATGGAGAAAATTTTAATGTGACAATTGTTGAAAATTAATATTTTATCTTTTTCCGATAAAATATATTATTTTAATAATATATTAACGGTGATATTTTTATAATGAATGTGGGATATATGAGTATATGAGGAGGAAGAGTATTTTGTGGCATTAAATATTTAACATATGTTTTGGGTGTCAGGTGGACACAATTCTTGATGAAAATTTATTATAGATCGTAAAATCGCCATTTGTTGATTTCTGGTCATTTTCTATTTGGAATTTGAAAAATTTTCTTTTGTAAAGTTGTAGAGAATGGAATTTCCCATGAAAAGTCGCGAGTTTCAATTTTTCCTCGATAAACGAGCTATTCTCTATGAATTATTGAAGTTTCGAAAATAAAATAATTTTTATTAAATTATATGGTGGGACCCACTTTGGTTGGTGTAATTAATCATGTGGGCTCTTTGGAAATTTTGTTCCAAGTTGATGTGTTGGTCTTGGGCATGCGTAATTGGTTTTGAAAATAATAATAATAAATAATATTTTATTATTTAGTCTCCTTTAGCTTCTAACATTTTCCTATAAATAGAGGGCTAAGTTAGAATTGAAAATCACAATTAAACTAAGTTTTCTCTCTTTCTCTCTATATTATCGAGCGTATTCTTGTGAGTATACTTTGAATGTTGCTATATCTGTGCGAGTTTACATACAAGACTATATCTGAAATTCAATCAAGAAATACGGTTATTTTGAGGTAAAGTGGTATTATTTTCTTCTTAAATGATATTTTTCTTCAATATCATTATGCAAGTATTGGTGAACTTTTTTATCAAATTTAGAACTTGTTGTGTCGGGTTACTATTCACGATACAAGACTATTCACGATACTTACACTTATTCACGCAATCACGACTATTCAATTTAAAAAAAAAAATTTTCTTTTTGTCCAAAATATCTATTCGGATACTAGCTTTGATTGTATCCATGTTTTGATCATTCTTGAATTTTACACCAATATGATTATTTTCGAAGTATTTTTTTGGACATAGGTAAAACAAAGTACGAATCCTTAATCCTTAATCCTTGTCATTTTGTTTCACTTTGGATTCGCTTTAAAAATATTTTTCATCATCCTCGGTCCTAAATGGTGATATAAATGAATATCTTTGGCACAAAGTGCAAAGATGAACGATTAATCGATGAATATCTTTGGCACAGAGTGCAAAGATGAACAAAAGTTGAGATGAACATGACTAACCTGGTGATATAAATGAATATCTTTGGCCAGTAGTGGTGCAAAGATGATTAAAGATGTATATTGATTGTTATTACAGGATAAACTATTCATGATGGACTTTTAAACCTTGAAGACAAGTAGAATTCTTTCTACGTTGACTCTTCTAATGGATTCATTGCTTCCATTTGATTTGTTGATCTAAAACTTGTTTATCATTGTATTCTATTAGATTTTTCCTGTTGAAGACTAACGATAATTTGTTGTATATTATCTTAGTTATAATATTCTTTATTGGGCTAGTTGAGCTCACCCTTTTCTTTTTTGTTCCATTTTTCTTCTCGGGAGGTGAAACATGTGCGAGATCGAAGTCGGGGTATGGAGTGATGGTTCTAGGAAGATGTTTTATTTGCCCTCACTATTTCGTAAAATAGTGTATGAATAATTAATGAGGACTTATTTGGGTGTGTATATTGTCTAGAAGATAATATTTGTATTCAAACTCACAACAGATTGTATTGTCATAATTACCACACGGCATATCTGTATTGTCAAAGTTGTAGTTTGCTTTCTATACTATGTATTTTGGGCGACTCGAGAATAGGTGTTGTATACCTATTTTGGGGCGTCATGATTGGTATCGAGCTTAGGGATATGATCTCCGCGGAGATCGGGGAATAGAACTAGGAGGAGAGACGAGTAAATCCTTCGCTAGTGTGTCCTACCTAAGCTTATTTGTTGGTCGGTCGTAATATAGGATATTATGTGATATGTTAATTTGTTTAATTAACCCTTGTTTTATGGCGATATTTAAGAATGGGCTGCGAGAAACGTTAACAATGGAGTTTATGAGACCGCGGAGACGCAGCAGATTACCAACGAGGAGAACGCGTAACAGTGGCAATGTTCCTCCCGTGAACAACGCCAATCGAGCAAATGATAAACGACGGATTTTTAGAAGCTTTTGCAGTTCATGCAAAATCGACGAGGAGACTCGTGTACAAAATACGGGAGAAATGATAGAACGTGCGGTTTATCACGACCAAACAATTCAAAGAGTTGGGACCACTAGATTTCCATGGAAAGCCGGATCCGATCAAAAGCGAAAAACGTGGGTCAAGCAAATTACCAAGATATTCGATGTCTTGGGGTGCACGGAGGAAATGTAAGGTTCCATTCGCCACCTTTATGTTTCTGTGGTGAAGCGACATCTTTGGTGGGAATCATGAAGCGTACTGACCGAGATGCACTTAACATGTCTTGGGAAAGATTTGAAATCGTTCAATGACAAGTACTTTCCGAAAGTATTCGCTATATGAAGGAGGTAGAGTTTATTAGACTCGAATGTAACAACATGACGCGGTGTCTCGATCGAGGCAAGGTTCGCAGAATTATCCAGGTTTGCACCTCATTTGGTGGAGAATGAGGAACGAATGACGCGTATGTTTCTGAGAGGTCTAAAACCAGAGATTCGTCAATACCTTATCTCTCATAAATTTTCTCTCAGTATTCGGATGTTTGTCAGCGTGGCTCGATTATTAGAGAGAGATAGTGAGTATACTCAACCGAGGGACCACAATCAGGGTAGTCATCAGAACGATGATAACCAACAAGGAGGAAAGAATACGGACAAAGGCGGTAACCACTCAGGTGGTAATCGTGGACATGATAATAGGAGAGGTGACTCAAGTGGAAATTTCGAAAGAGAAGATTCAACAATGACGGGAAGATATCAACTAAGACCACCAAGACCAATAACAAATGCTAGGGGAGAGAAGCAGCCGCCAGGTTAGATGTTACAAATGCGGGGAAGGAGGACATATCACCCCAAACCGTCCTGACAATCCAAGGTATGTTACAATTGTGGAAAGGAAGGCCACATCGCTTTCGAGATTGTACTATCGCGAAACCAAGTTCAGCAGGAGTGGTGATTCCAAGGGTTGTCCCGGATAAGTCAAAATCAGCGGTTCCTGGAAGAGCGTTTGTCGTGACTGGATAAAACGTGAGGAACCCAAACGAGGTGATCACGGGTAAGCTAATCTTGAATTCTTGCGAAGTTTATACCTTACTAGATACTGGGGTTCTACCCATTCTTTTATCTCTCTTGCTTGTGCTCAACGCTTAAACTTGACTCCGGAGAAATTAGATTTTGATTTATCTGTTGAAACTCCGTTGGGTGAAACCTTCATTACATCTACAGTTTATAAATCTTGCATGATCCAAGTTGGCACTATCACATTACCTGTTAATCTTATCTCTTTAAAGATACTTTGCTTTTGATGTGATTTTAGGAATTGATTGGTTAACCACTCATCACGCCAAAATTGATTGTTTTCGTAAGGTTGTTAGTTTTCATATTCCTAACCAACCCGTCATACTTAATTCAAACCACTAAACCACTAAAATCGATCATCATCATATCAAGCCACAAAGCTATTCGTTTATTGAAAAAGCGGATGTCAAGCTTTCTTAGCCCATGTTATGGATTTGAATAAAGATGTCGATTTGAATAATATTTACGTGGTTAGAGAATTCTCGATGTATTTTCTCTCAGAGCTTCCTGCCTACCCCGTAACGTGATGTTGAATTCTTTATTGACCTTGAACCGGTACAAAACCCATTTCTAAAACCCCATATCGAATGGCTCTATTGAACTTCGAGGAGTTAAAAGTCCAACTACAGAGTTATTAGACATCTGCTTTCATTCGGCCCCAAGACGTCTCCTCGGGGTGCTCCTGTTTTATTCAGTAAAGAAGAAAGACGGGGAGTATGCGACTTTGTATTGACTATCGAGAATCGAACCATGTCACCATCAAGAATAGGTATCCGCTACCTCGCATTGATGAACCTGTTCGACCAGCCATAAGGAGCACAATTCTTTTCAAAGATCGATCTTCGATATCATCATCAAGATTAAAACGAGGATATTCCAAAGACGGCATTCGGGACTCGATACGGCATTATGAATTCTTGGTCATGTCTTTTGGATTGACTAATGCTCTCTTTGCTTTCATGGATATGATGAACCGTGTATTTAAGGAATATTTGGATCACTTCGTTGTTGTCTTTATTGATGACATCCTCATCTATTCCAAAAGCCGTGAAGATCATGAGCACCATTTGAAATTTGTACTACAAAGACTTCGTGAACACAAGCTTTATGCCAAGTCAAGAAATGCGAGTTCGGCTTGAGGAAGTAGCATTCCTTGGGCACGTGGTGTCAAAACAAGGAGTATCTGTTGACCAAGACGAAGATTGAAGCAATACAAAGTTGGGAGCAACGAAGTTTGCAGGATCAAGACTGCAGACTTTACCGGGCTTAATTTGGTTATTATCGGAGATTTGTGGAAGGATTTTCTCGAATCGCTTCTCTCGATTAACTCAAATGACTCGGAAGGATGCAAAATTCTTATGGAGCGAGGAATGCAAGAAGAGCTTCCAAGAGCTCAAGAGGAGACTCATTTCGCACTGTGTTCGACAATACCATCTGGTTCAGATGGATTTGTTATCTACAGCGATGCTTCTGGAAAGGGGTTAGGATGTTTTCTCATGCAACATGGGAAAGTCATAGCTTATGCCTCACGACAACTCAAAGAATATGAGAGGAATTATCCTACTCATGATCTCGAATTAGCGTGCAGTAGATTCAAGTTGAAGATATGGAGACATTACTTGTATGGAGAGAAAGTGGAGATTTATACGGACCATAAAAAGCCTCAAATATTTCTTCACCCAAAAGAACTCAACATGCGGCAATGACGTTGGTGTCAGTTAAAAGATTATGATCACACTATTCAATATCATCTTGAAAAGCGAACGTGGTAGGCGGACGCATTGAGTAGAAGATCATATGCAAGTACGAAAGTCAATATTGTCAACGCATGAGGCCCATTTTATCGACTTTACAAAAAGGATGAAGATAGAATTAAAGACTCGTGGTCCCACATGATGATGGCGAATATACGAGTAGAACCGACTTTAATCGATAAAGTTAAAGTTTGCTCAAGCTACGGACTGGGAGACCCATGCGTTATGAAGAAGAAAGTGCAAGAAGGAGCTATTCCAAGCAAGAATTGATGAGGAAGGAATACTTGAGTCAATTCTGAACTTTCATGTTCTAACGATTCTGACTGAAGCATAAAATCATGATGGAGGCACACAACACCCCGCTTGCGAATCCATCTCGAAGTACCAAAATGTATCATGATATTCGACATACATTTTGGTGGAACAATATGAAGAGAGAGATTGAGTTTATCTCAAGATGTTTAACTTTGTCGGCGTGTGTAAAGAGCATCAAGTGCCAAAAGGTCCATTGCAACCACTTGAGATTCCGGAATGGAAATGGGAACACATTACTATGGATTTTGTTACGTGTCTTCCCAAAGTTTCTCAAGGCGTAGATGCAATTTGGGTTATTGTTGATAGATTAACCAAGTCCGCCCATTTCTTACCGATACGCGAGACTTATTCCTCGAACGTCTTGCTTTCAGATGTGCGTGAATGAGATTATGCGATTGTATGGCATGCTTAAGGTATCCATAGTTTCGGATCGTGACCCGAGATTCACTTCAAGATTTTGGGTTAGCTTAAAAGCTATGACGCGGATTTGATTGATTCGACAAAGATACCATCCTCAAACAGACGAACAATCGAGAGGACTATTCAAACCCTCAAGATCTATTAAGACTCGTGTCCTAGATTTCAAAGGAAGTTGGGATAAGTACCTACCAACGGTGGAATTCTCCTACAACAACAGTTATCAAACAAGTATAGGCATGGCTCCATTTGAGGCGTTGTATGATGCGAAAATGTCGCTTCTCAGATTATCTTTGGGACGAGGTGGGAGAAGAACATTGTTGGGACCGAATTAAATACGCATGACTACGAAAAGATCCAAATGATTCGACAACGTATTCAAACTTCACAAGATCGACAAAAGAGTTATCTTGATCTTCATAGAAAGGACGTGGAGTTTAATATTGGAGATCATGTATTGTTACGTGTTGCTCCATGGAAAGGAGTTACAAGATTTGGGAAAAGAGGAAAGCTCAATCCAAGGTTTGTTGGTCCATTTGAGATTCTTGACCAAATAGGAAAGCGTAGCCTATATAGACTCGCGTTACCTCCAAGTATGTCTCGTGTTCACAATGTATTCCACATATCTATGCTTCAGTAAATATGTGAAAGACCGAACCACATTATTGCATTAGAACCGACGAGATAGTTGAAGATTTAACCTACGAGGAGATACTGCTGAGATTTTGGATAGGAAAGAGCATGTCTTACGCTTGCGAAGGTTATACCACAAGTTAAGGTTTTGTGGAGAAACCATGCAATTGAGGAAATGACATGGGAGTTGAATCGGAGATGAAAGCGAGGTACCTCACCTTTTCGATATACTGTGTATCGTGACGTCAATTTCGAGGATGAAATTTCATAAGGAGGGAGTTGTAAGACCCCAACTTATTATAAATAAAATTGAATTTTCCTTTATTCATTATTCTAAATTAATAAGGGTTAATTTGATATAATTCTTTGGTTATGGGTGAAATGTGCAAAGTTTACAAAATAAGCAAGTGGTTATAAAATATTCATTATTGTCGGGGAATATTAGTTTGGTCGTGGAATATTCTTTTTGTGGGAAATCTCAAATGCGGCGGCCGATCATTGGTGGCCCCATAACGGAAAAACAGTTGGATGAAGGAAAACTTGACAAAGATTGAGTTTTATAAATAACGACGTAAATTATTACCAATTAACACCGCTGGGTTACTCAGTGGTTAAAATACGATGTCTGGCGTGGTTGCACAAGAAGACACGGTATTACAAGATTGTTGAATTATTGATCCTTACGTAAGAAGGCACTACTCAATAATTGTTATAGTAATTCTTCGTTCATTATTTTATCTTATTAATTCAATAATTGTTTGCATTGATATTTATATTATTATTGTTTCAATAATTGTCATTACACGATATTTTCCATTATCAAATCAATAATTCATATTATTTGAATAATATTATCGAGATAACATTATTGGCAATGTCTAGAAAGTTACATCTCAAGGAGAGGTTTGGTCACCTAATTGCGCTACCAAGTAAGGAGAAATCCTTATTGAAAGCCCTCTTCTTTCCGAGGAGCGGCACGGTTGTCGATCTTGTGATTCTCAGAATATTATTTTGAATAATTAATTATTAATTATTATGATAAAGAAAATATTTATTTTATGTGGATATAGATGGAGAAAATTTTTAATGTGACAATTGTTGAAAATTAATATTTTATCTTTTTCGATAAAATATATTATTTTAATAATATATTAACGGTGATATTTTTTATAATGAATATGGGATATATGAGTATATGAGGAGGAAGAGTATTTTTGTGGCATTAAATATTTAACATATGTTTTGGGTGTCGGTGGACACAATTCTTGACCGAAAATTTATTATAGACTGTAAAATCGCTCATTTGTTGATTTCGGTCATTTTCTATTTGGAATTTGAAAAAATTTTCTTTTGTAAAGTTGTAGAGAATGGAATTTCCCATGAAAAGTCGCGAGTTTCGAATTTTTCTGATAAACGAGCTATTCTCTATGAATTATTGAAGTTTCGGAAAATAAAATAATTTTTATTAAATTATATGGTGGGACCCACTTTGGTTGGTGTAATTAATCATGGGTTTCACTGGAAATTTTGTTCCAAGTTGATGTGTTTGGTCTTGGGCATGCGTAATTGGTTTTGAAAATAATAATAATAAATAATATTTTATTATTTAGTCTCCTTTATGCTCTAACATTTTCCTATAAATAGAGGGCTAAGTTAGAATTGAAAATCACACCGTAAACTAAGTTTTCTCTCTTTCTCTCTCTATATTATCGAGTATTCTTGTGAGTATACTTTGAGTGTTGCTTTATCACGGTGAAGTTTACAAGACTATATCTGAAAATTCAAATCGGAAGTACTGGTTTATTTTGAGGTAAGGGTATTATTTTCTTCTTAAATGATATTTTTCTTCAATATCATTATCTTGCCAAGTATTGGTGAACTTTTTTTATCAAATTTAGAACTTGTTGTGTCGGGGAGTACTTATTCACGTGTCGATGACTACTATTCACGATATCTGACCTTATTCACGAATACTGAAGACTATTCACTAAAAATAAAAAATTTTCTTTTGTCCAAAATATCTATTCTCGGATACTAGCTTTGATTGTATCCATGTTTTGATCATTCTTGAATTTTACACCAATATGATTATTTTGAAGTATTTTTTTGGACATAGGTAAAACAAAGTACGAATCCTTAATCCTTAATCCTTGTCATTTTGTTTCACTTTGGATTCGTTTTTTAAAAATATTTTTCATCATCATCCTCACCCTAAATGGTGATATAAATGAATATCTTTGGCTGTGTAGTGCAAAGATGAACGATTAATCGATGAATATCTTTGGCTTTGTGAAGGCAATGAGCGAGTGTTGAGATGAACATGACCAATCGGTGATACAAATGAATATCTTTGGCACGTAGTACAAAGATGATTAAAGATGTATATTGATTGTTATTACAGGATAAACTATTCATGATGGACTTTAAACCTTAGAAGACGGTAGAATTCTTTCTCTACGTGACTCTTCTAATGGATTAAGACCGAATTTTATGAAATAAAATTATTCAATTTTCTTATAATTATTATTACCCCTCTCACCATGGTAAATGTTAAAATTGATAAAAGTTTAAAGTTATGGGTGAAATATGCAAATTTCTACAAAACACAAGTGGTTTATAAAATATTCATTTTTGTTATTATTCAAAGAATATTAAAGTTTGGTGGTGGAATATTCTTTTTTGTCGGGAATATCCGTCTGACTGCGTATGCATGATCATTTGTGGGCCCATAACTTGGAATAAGCATCGGATGAAAAAAAAGCGACAAGTTTGAGTTTTTAGAATTAACATTGTTGGAATACACAATGGTTAAAAATACTGATAATCTGGCGTTGTTGCCACGATGGCTTTGCGGTATTACAGTATTTTTGAATTATTGATTCTTACGTGAAGGCCTTTACTCGATAATTATTACGATAATTCTTTATTCAATATTTTATTTTATTGATTCAATAATTCTTTGCGTTGATATTATATATTATTATTGTTTGATAATTGTCATTTTGCGATATTTTATTATCGGATCAATAATTCAAATTATTTGAATAATATTATCGAGATAACATTATTGGCAATGTCTAGAAAGTTACATCTAAGGAGAGGTTTGGTCACCTAATTGCTTGGCAGATAGGAGAAATCCTTATTGGAAAGCCCCTATATCTGAGGAGCGGCACGGTTTATCGATCTTGTGAGTCATAATATTATTTGTGAATAATTAATTATTGATTATTATGATAAAGAAAATATTTATTGTGGATATAGATGGAGAAAATTTTTAATGTGACAACTATTGAAAATTAATATTTTATCTTTTACGATAAAATAATTCATTTAAATATATTATTTTAATAATATATTAGCAGTAATATTTTTTACAATGAATGTGGGATATATGAGTATATGAGGAGGAAGAGTATTTTTGTGGCATTAAATATTTAACATATGTTTTGGGTGTCGGTGGACACAATTCTTGTAGAAAATTGATTATAGGCGTAAAATCGCTTTCGTTTGTTGATTTGGTCAATTTACATTTTGGAATTTGGAAAAATTTTCTTACGAAAAGTTGTAGAGAATGGAATTTCCCATGGAAAGTCGCGAGTTTCAAATTTTTCGATAAGCGGGCTATTTTCTATGAATTATTGAAGTTTGAGAAAATAAAATGATTTTATTAAATTATATGGTGGGACCCACTTTGGTTGGTGTTAATAACATGTGAAATTTGCTATATTTTTTTCAAATTGGCATGCTTGGATGGCTGGTCTTGGATGGTTGGTGTGTAGAAAGAAAAATAATATTTTATTATTTTAGTCTCCTTTAGCGTTAGCATTTTCTATAAATAGAAGCTTAAGTTAGAATTGAAAATCACACGAGAAACCTGAAGTTTTCTCTCTATTTCTCTCTCTATATTATCAAGTGTATTCTTGTATCTTGAGTGTTGCTATCTGATTGCAAGTTAGTTCGGCGTTATTCGGTCGAAATCTTTTACCTTTTTTGAGGTAAGGGATTTGAGGGTTGTGATGTTTTTCATGTTTTGTAACTTTTCAGACCTTTAAAAATTCTGGAAAAATTTGGAATGATAATTTGATGAGTTTTATTGATTGTGTCCAAAATGGTGATTTTTGGATGTATAGATTAGAGTTATGGATTTTATGGGAAAAGACTATTTTAAAAGTAACAAACATAACTCCTTGTGGTTAACTCAAAATTGATGAAATTTTTATTGGGAGTACATCTATATTATATAAGTATACTCTGTAAATTTCGAATTTTTGGATAAAAGTACAATTTATGATAAATGTTTAAATATTAAATTGGTTTTGGTCATATGAAAATAGTAAATGACTTTTAAAAATTCTGAGAAAAATATATATTCAACATGGGATTATATTGTGCTAAATCCCAGAAAAGAAATATTTTTGAAACTGATTTGGTATTTTTCATGAAAATGTTCTAGTTATGAGTAAATGAATTAAATATGTTATATGAATGAAAAAATTGGAAAATATGATTTTATGGCTTGAGAATCATATATGAGGTATATCTGATTTTTGATGAGGATTTTGGTTATTGGTGATGAAATCTTATGAGTTTGGCATTTTAGAATGATTAAATGCATTATTTAGTAAAGTGTAAACAATTAAAATAAATTGTTTATAAGCTTAAAAAAATATTATTCTTTCAATATCATTATATTAGAAATATTGGTATGGATTTTATTGTGGAATTTCTACCTTTTTGAGTCGGGTTTACTATTCATGAGATCTTATTCACGAGATTTTATTATTCATTCTTATTCAAAGTTCTTATTCATGAATTCTTATTCAAAAAATTGGTTTCTTTTTTTCAACAAATTATAGTTGATTTATGAATATTACTCTTGGAGATTAAAACTATATATTGATTATATTGATTTTATTATCATATATAACATTTTATAACCACGATGTTGAAATTCTCTTTCATTTGGAGTGTAAAGATGGATAGATTATTGGTATGATCATGGTAGGGTTCTCTTTGGCGATGGTGAAAAGTTGAATTGTGGTTTGGTATGATCATGACCATTGAATTTATAATTGAATATCTTTAGCTTAAGTCTGAAAGGTGAATTAATCAACATGGTTATAATTATTGTTTATATAAATTACGAAATGATTATATATTTCTTTGAGATAATAATATATTTGGCCTATAGTGCAAAAATATGAGCTGTTGAGGAATATCTTTGGCACATGGTGCAAAGATGAATTATTGATGAATATCTTTGAATGAATTATTGATGAATATCTTTGGCACGTAGTGCAAAAGATGACATGTTGTTGAATATCTTTGGCGATGGTGCAAAGATGAACATGTGTTGAGATGAACATGACCAATGGTGATACTGAATGAATATCTTTGGTAGTAGTGCAAAGATGAAATTATTAGTATGATTATGAACAAGAAATGTGATTTGGTGTAACCATGATCTTTGATGTTTCGGTAAAGATAGGTGATGAAAATTATCTTAAATCTGGATGAGAAGAGGAATTTAGAACTACAATTATGATTATGAGTTATTCATATGATTGTGGACGAAATTGTTGATTGATGTTCTGAGGATAAAACATTGTTGGTGGATTTTTAACATGGAAAGATAATAGACTTTATAGTCTATTTGACTCTTCTAATGGATTGCTTCGTTCATTTTATGACTATGGTTGAAATTTTTTATCATCTACCATATGTTAAAATCTACGATTTATTATTGATGGAGGCTATTGATAATTTAATTATCTTTAGTCATGATATTCTTTCTTGAAATTAGTTGTGCTCACCCTTTTGCTTTACAATTCCTTTCGGGTAATAAGAGTGTAGGCATTTTGGGTGAAGCGGGGAATAACGAGGGGAATAGAGCGGTGGTCATCGTTTAGTAGTTATATTTGGTGAATCTAATAGGGTGAAAGCGAACCCAGCGTTGGAAGGGTGTTTTGTCACTATCATACAAGATGTCTAATGACATTCAACCACGTATCATCATAAAAGCGAGGATGTCTTCATCCACTTCTTTGAGTATATATCTGAGCTTTACTATATAATCTTGGTGTTTGTTTGAAGTATAATTCTCAATTAGAGATAGTGGAGATAATGATATGTCGAGAAAGACTTACCATTGGGAAGAATATGATAGTAATCTTCTTGTTTTTCTTTGGGGTCTATTAGGGTTGACCAGGATAATTACGTGGCCATATGATATCTATCATAACTAGCGCAGGTCTCCCATGTGGTCTCCCTTCCCAAATGTATGACGAAAGGTTTCATGAGCACTTCCCAACATGATTTTAGTTTAAAAGCAGTTTTTGACTATACCTTTATGTAAGGTGTCCTTTGTGAGGTCTTTGTCCACGGTTGGGACATGTGTCACATTTGGTATATATTTGTATCAAACTCACGAATTGATATGTGTTGTTGTTTTTTGTCCACGACAATTGTTGTAATAAAGTTGTAGTTATTTTACGTACCATGTATTTGGCGACTCGAGAATGGGTTGGATAGAATGGACCTATTTCAACTCCCAAAGTCACGTGCTGTCTAGATCTAAACTGCTAAAGCCTATGACAAACCCATCAATCAACTCATTTAAATGACTAACCGTAAAAAAAACCAACGGTAAAAAAAAAAAAGAACTGACAATTTATCAATTTTCATCCTTCTTGAGCATCCATCAATCCATGACTCAATGAGGCTACCAACGGTTAAAAAAAAGTAAAAAATTTTGAAGTTGACGGCAAAATTCTCATCCATCTATCAATTATGTCCAATGACTTAAAGTCACATTCATGAAAATTTACTCCATTAAAATTAAATTTCAAACCGTAACAACTATAATTTTAGTACGGGTTATTTTTTTGTCTATAAAAATCATATCATTTACAGTTATTTCACAACAATACAACTCTTCACATCTCTCTCTAGTCTATGATATAACAATTATAGCAAATGATTATTTGTTATAATTTTATATAATATTTATAATTTATTATACACATAAATTAAAATATTTATTTTATTAATACACTCATATTATTATAATGAATTCCTTTAACATTCCACAATTGACATTATTTTCTAAAATGATTCAAATATCATTATACTTAAAAATATCGTTACGAATTCGAATACAATATTTTCACGTCCTACCGGTGAGCAAAGCAGACTTACAGCGGCTGTCTGGGATCATATCTCTAATGAGATAAAATTTTACATAACAATATTTTCATATATTCATATAAAAAAAGTATTTCAAGTATTCCTTAATTTAAGAGTTAAATTATTCCAACTTCATGTATGATACTCATTAACGAATCTGATTTAAGTATCAAGTAAATTGGTTATTGACTAATACAGTGTTGACACACAGAAAGAAATATCACATCTCGGTCTATGTGTCAACGTTATATTGATACAAAAAAATGATCCAGTTATCACGAAGTTAACTTCATGGTATGTTGGTCAATTGATCAATACAGTGCTGACACGCAGGGAAAAAGATTACCTTCCGACTTGCGTGTCAATTGACTAAAGTTAACTTCATGTTAACCGCTCCCCAAAAAACGATATAAAATTACGTGGATAATAGTTATTGTCTATAATTACTGGATTCATCCGCATCCGATTAACATGAAATTATTTTTTTGGTAAGTTGGTCAATTGACCAATAGAATACTGACACACATACAACCTCGCCTGCGTGTCAATATTCTATTAATTAATTAACTAATTTATCCCAAAATAAACTTCATACTAACCACTTCCTATTCATCCATATATGATGAAACATTCACTTATTACAATTAGACATCATTTTGTATACAATTTTTGTAGCTATCTTGTAACTGTAGCATCACTCAGAGGAACACAGCCACAATTAGTTTGGCACATGTATATTGCTGCAAAATCATATAAATTGCGATTTAACCAATTTAATATTTCGTCTTTTGTTTTAAATTTATTAATTTAATTGATATAATGATGTTGTGAGATCTACTGGAATCATCCTATAAAACTTTATATTGCTAATTGAGGAAATATATTTAAGGAATAAACAGAAAGAACTGTCCGCTTAATATATAGAAAATTGATAAATCTACAACATAAATGATATTTATCGTTATAGATTTTTTATGGCAGTTTTCACCGTCGCTATACATCTATAGCGAAATTTTTTATGTAGAAATATCAAAAAAAAATTATTTTGGAAATTGTCTTCTCAATTTTTTTTAATTAGTGGATTAAACTTTTAATTTTTTTTCCACTTTAGGGATTGTCTTCTCAATTTTTTCCATTAGAAGATTAAACTTTAAAAAGTTATTACGCCTAAAAACTTATTAATTAAATTTATTTTAAAAATTAAAATAAATTAGACCATTATTAATTAAATCTACAAGACCATTATTAAATTTAATTTAAAAATTATCATTAAATTTACCAAAAAATAAATTTTAAAAATTATTAAGTTACCAAAAGGGTAAAATTATCATTAAATTTACTTAAAAATTAATAATGGTTTATATTAAAATTATAATAATAATAATTTACTTTAAAATTAATAATAGTCCTATATTTATTCTTTTTGGTACAAAAAATTAATTGAATAAATATTAAAATGAGACTTAATATTACACATAAGTATTTTTTAGTCATGTGTCGCAATACTCATATCATCAATTTTTAACGTAACACTATCAATTAGACATAATCATAAAAATTTAAAAGTTTAATTCCCTAATGAAAAAAATTGAGAAGAAAATTCTAAAATAAAAGAAAAATAAAAATTTAATTCCCTAATGAAAAAAATTGAGAAGAAAATTCTAAAATAAAAGAAAAATAAAAATTTAATTTCATAATTGAAAAAATTGAGAAGACAATTCTCAAAGTAAAAAAAAAGAAGAAAAAAGGTTCAGGATAGGTATTTTTTATAAAGTTTTAGTTTATACAAATTTAATGTCTGGGTCGGAAAAACACGCGGGTTGACCTTGAAATCCGTGTATTTTTGCCTTAGTCCGCTTTTTTATTCCGTTTCTTTTGGTTCCGCTTTTAGATCCTCCCTCAGATATATATATATATATATATATATATATATATATATATATATAATATCTTAAAATACATGCCAAAATTTCAACTTCATTTATAAGCCCTTTTACCATTCTCTTGACGTTACATCTCACACTAATCCTACATTATTTGGAATGTAATTATAAATGATATTGCTAAATTTCTATTATAAATATATTATTTGGGACCATTATGATATTACTAAATTTCTATTATAAATGTATTATTTGATGAAGTAATTATTAGGATTACAATTTTTATCTACTTTTCATGGAAAATATTTTTAGTAATTATTAGGATATGATCGACGTTTATTGGGAGAAGAGATAAAGTCTCATCCACAGAACTAAACAGTGGAGTCTGAAGTGTATTTTGGTCATTTTTATAATTTACAGTTTAGTTATTCAGACTCTCCCATAATAAAGTGCAAGCGATATTATTTTTACCGTTAAATATGCGATTAGACAACCACAATCTGTTATAAAGATAATCTTAGAGAATTGATATTTTCACAAGACTCCCTCACATAAATAGTAAACAGAACTCACATTTATGTGAGTGAGATCTTGTGTAAATTATGAATTGGTCCAGTCTGTGGCGCCCCCAAAATAGGTATACAACACCCATTCTGAGTCGTCAAATACATGGTACAGAAATAACTACAACTTTATTAATACAATTGTCGTGCAAAATACAACAACACTTAAATCGTGAATTTAAATACAAATATTGTCATCTGATAATATCCACACTCAAATAAGTCCTCATTATAATTATTAATACACTATTTTACAAAATAGTAGAGTACTACTAGAACAACTTCTAGAACCATTATTCCACACCTCGACTAAGACTCGCTACATTCTCGCCTCCCGAGAAGAAAAAATGGAATAAAAAAAAATGGTAAGTTCAATCTAGACCAAGAAGAACATTATGACTAAGATAATATATAAACAAATTATCGTTAGTCCTCAACAGGAAAAATCTAATAGAATACAATAGACAACCGCTTTAAATCAATATTCGCAATAAAAATAATAATTCATTAGAAGAGTTAAGTAGAGAATAAAATCTATTATCTTCTATATATGAATTTAAAAGTCTATCGTCAATATTTTATCCTCAGAACATCAATCAATATATATCCTGAATCAAATATTCATCTTTGACTACAAGCCAAATATATTCATCAATTGGTCATGTTCATCTAAACACTGCTCATCTTTGACTACGACCCAAAAGATATTCATCGAAAATCATTCATCTTTGCACTACAGGCCAAAGATATTCAGTTATATCATCATTTAGGACTGAGGATGATGAAAAATATTTTAAAGAAAACGAATCCAGTGAAGCAAAAGAACAAATATTAAGTGTAAGACCCCAAATTATTAATAAATGAAATTTAATTTCCTCTATTTATTATTTTGAAATAGTAAGGGTTGATTTGATTAATGTGGTTAGTTATGGGTAAAATGCAGAAATATTTTAAATAAGCAAGTGGTTATAAAATATTCATTTTATCGGAGAATATTCGTTTGTTAGTGAAATATTCTTACTGCCGGGGAATATTCGTATTGACCAGCGACCTTGTGGGGCCCATAATGAAAAGCGATTGGATGAAGAAAACGACAAGTATAAGTTGTTTATAAATAACTACCAGTAGTTATTACCAGATAATAATTGTTGGAATATCCCGCCGGTTAAAATACAAGATGTCTGCTATTGTTGCAAGAAGATACCAGATTGCATCAAATATTGATTCTTACGTGAAAGCCTTTACTCAATAATTGTTACGATAATTCTTTATCAAGATTTTATTTTATTGATTCAATAATTGCTACGTTGATATTTTATATTCGTTTGTTTCAATAATTGTCACTACACAAGATTTTCCATTATCTGAGCAATAATTCATATTATCTTAATAATATTATTAGATAACATTATTGGCAATGTCTAGAAAGTTACGCTCTAAGGAGAGGTTTGATCACCTAATTGCGCACCAAGAGAGAGAAATCCTTATTGAAAAGCCCCTCTTTCCGCGAATCGCACAGTCACAATGATTGTGATTCTAAGAATATTATTTGTGAATAATTAATTATTACTTTATATGATGAGGAAAATATTCATTTTATGTGGATATAGATGGAGAAAATTTTTAAAGTGACAATTGTTGAAAATCGATATTTTATCTTTTCTAATAAAATAATATTTTATTATATTATTATAATATAATAATGATGATATTTTTTTTACAATGAATGTGGGATATATAAGTATATGAGAAGGAAGAGTATTTTTGTTGTAAAATTTGTTTAAAACATGTTAAACATGTCTGTGGGCCCATTTCTTGACTAAAATTTGATTATAGCCTGTAAACTCGCCCGTTTGTGGATTTTGGTCAATTTCTGTTTGGAATTTTGAAAAATTTTCTTCTGCAAAGTTGTAGAGAATGAAATTTCCTATGGAAAAGTCATGTGATTTGAATTTTTCTGATAAAAGGGCTATTTATTATGAATTATTGAAGTTCTGAAGTTCCGGAATAATTGATTTTTGGAGTTTTAAATAATTTTAATAACAAAAATGTTTTTGGTGAGGTGAGCCACATGGTGGCTAATGTTTTAGGCAAAAGAAGGGTGCGTAGGAAATTTATAAAATATATATTAATATTTTATTAAATTTTCTGCTTTGGTGTTCTAAGCATTTTCCTATAAATAGGGTCTTAGGGTTAAATTGAAAATCACACCGTAAACCTGAAGTTTTCTCTCTTTCTCTCGATATATTGAGCATATTCTTGTGAGTATTTTAATACTTTGAGTGTTGCTATACGGTGCAAGTTCAAGTCATAACCTATATCCGATGTTTCAACTAGAAGTACTGTCTTTACGAGGTAAGGGATGTTATTTTTTTTTGTAAATGATATTATTTCTTTCAATATCATTATGCCGAAATATTGGTCTGAACTTTTTATCAAATTTGAAACCTTTTGTGTCGGGATTACTATTCACGTATACGACACTATTCACAGAAAAATTAAAATTTTATTTTTCGTCCAAAATATCTATTATGGATACTAGCTTTGATTGTATCCATGTTTTGATCATTCTTGAATTTTACTCCACTATGATTATTTATGAGGTATTTTTGGACATGGAATAACTGAAATACGAATCCTTAATATTTATTCTTTTGTTTCACTGGGTTCATTTTTTTAAAAATATTTTTCATCATCCTCAGTCCTAAATGATGATATAATTGAATATATTTGGCCTGTAGTGCAAAGATTAATGATTTCTGATGAATATCTTTGGCCCGTAGTGCAAAGATGAACAGGTGTTTAGATGAACATGACCAACTGGTGAATATCTTTGGCCTGCAGTGAAAAGATGAATATTTGATTCCAGATTATGTTGATTGAGGTTACAGGGATAAAATGTTGACGATGGACTTTTAAATTCATATATAGAAGATAATAGACTTTATTTTCTATTTAACTCTTCTAATGAATTATTATTTCCGCTGCGAACATTGATTTAAAACTTGTTGTCTATTGTATTCTATTAGATTTTTCCCTGTAGAAGACTAACGATAATTTGTTATATATTATCTTGGTCCTAATATTCTTTACTGGGCTTGTTGAGCTCACCCTTTTCCTTTTGTTCTATTTTTCTTCTCAGGAGGCGGGAATGTAGCGAGTACTAGTCGGGGTATGGAATGAAGGTTCTTGTAAGTCGTTTTAGTAGTCCTCACCATTTTTATAAAATAATGTATCAATAATTGTAATGAGGACTTATTTGAGTGTGGATATTGTCTAGATGACAATATTTGTATTTAAACTCAAAGTTTTTATGTTGTACTAATAAAGTTGTGGTTGTTTCTGTACCATGTATTTTGACGACTCAGAATAGGTGTTGTATACCTATTTTGGGGGCGTCATAGTTGGTATCAGAGCTTAGGGATATGATCTCCATGAGATCGGGGAATAGAACTAAGAGGGAGAGACGAGTAAATCCTTGCGCTAAAGGTGTCCTACCTAAGCTTATTTATTGGTCATCATAATATAGGATATTATGTGATATGTTAATTTGTTAAATTAACCCTTATTTTATGGTAGTATTTGAGAATGTCGAATTGAGAATGTTAACAAAGGAGTAAATGAGACCGTGGAGACACATATCTTGCTCACCACCTAGAGAACGTGCAACAGTCGACAATGTTCCTCCCCAAACAACACCAATTTGAAAGCGAGATGATAAACGATGGGATGTTTAGAAACTTTTGCGATTTCATGCAAAATCGAGACGAGGAGACTCGTGTTCAAAATACAAGAGAAATGATAGCAATTCACGGTTTGTCACAACCCAAGCAGCTTCAAAGAGTTGGGACCACTAGAATTTATTGGAAAAGTCGGATCCGACCAGCGCGGGGACGTGGGTTAAATAAATTACCAAGATATTCGATGTCTTGGGATGCACCGAGAAACGAAGGTTCCATTCGCCACCTTTATGTTCCATGGCGAAAGGCGCATCATCGGTGGGAGTCCTGAAGCGTACCAATCCAAATTACTTCTCGGCGTGTCTTGGGAGACATTTCAGAAACTGTTCAATGACAAATACTTTCCTGAAAGTGTTCGTCATATGAAGGAGGTAGAGTTATTAGATTGGAACAAAAAACATGACGGTGTCCCAGTACGAGGCAAAGTTTGCGGAGTTATCCAGGTTTGCACCTCATTTGGTGGAGAATGAGGAACGTATGACGCGGATGTTTCGAGAGGTTTGAAACCCCAGATACGCCAATATCTCATTTCTCATAAATTTTCTCTCTATTCAGATGTTGTCAATGTGGCTCAATTATTAGAAATGAGATAACGAAAGTACGGTCAACCGTGAGGGACCACAACCAGAGGATCATACCGGTGACAACAATCACTCGAATAACGATAACCAAAGCAGAAAAGAAAAATACTTGACAAGAGTGGCAACCACTCTTGTGGAAATCGTGGCCATGAAAATAGAAGAAGCGAGTTAGGGGAGATTTTAAAAGAGTAGATTCAACAAATGACACTTTGTGAAGACGTCAAGACCAAAGATCAACTGGTTTTATGGAGGAGAAACGACCACCGGTCAGATGCTATAAATGTGGAAAAGAGGGACATATCAGCCCAAACTATCCACAACAGTTCAAAGTATGCTATAATTGTGAAAATAAAGGACATATCGCTCGAGATTGAACTGTAGCGAAACTAAGTCCAGCGGGGATGGTGACTCAAAAGGCTGTCCCAGAAAAGTCAAAGTCAACGGTGCCTGGAAGAGCGTTTGTCATGACTGGTCAACATGTGAGGAACCCAAACGAGGTGATCACGGGTAAGCTAATCATAAATTCTTGTGAAGCTTATACCTTACTAGATACCGGTGCTACCCATTCATTTATCTCATCTCTACTTGTGCTCAACGCTTAAATTTGACTCGAGAAATTAGACTTTGACTTATCTGTGGAAACTCCGTTAGAGAAACTTTCATCACATTCACCGCTTATAAATCTTGTTTGATCCAAGTTGGCACCATCACTCTTACCCATTGACCTTATCTCTTTAAAGATACTTGCATTTTGACGTGATTTTAGGATTGATTGGTTAACTACTCATCATGCCAAAATTGATTATTTTCGTAAGGTTATTAGTTTTCATATTCCTAATCAACCCGTTGTTCGAATTCAAGAACTAAACCATTAAAATCAACCACCGCTATATCAAGTCATAAAGCTATTCGCTTATTAAAAATGGATGTCAAGCTTTCTTAGCCCATGTTATTGATTTGAATAAAGACACGCCATATTTGAATAATATTCCGTTATTATCGACTTTCCCGACGATTTCACGAAGAACTTCCGCCTACCCCCGTAACGTGAAGTTGAATTCTTTATTGATCTTGAACCTAAGACAAAAGCCCATTTCTAAAACCCAATATCGAATGGCTCTATTGAACTTCAGAGTTAAAGATCCAACTACAAGAGTTGTTGGACATCGGTTTCATTCGTCTAGTAGACATCTCCTCGGGGTGCTCTCTGCTTTTATTCAGTAAAGAAGAAAGACGGGAGTATGCGACTTTCAGATCGACTACCGTGAATTAAACCATGTAACTATCAAGAATAGTGTATCCGCTACCTCGTATTGATGACCTTGTTTGACCAAATTCTGAGGAGCACAATTCTTTTCAAAGATCGATCTTAGCTTACGGATATCATCACCAAGGTTAAAACGAGGATATTCCGAAGACTGCCTTCAGAACTCGGTACGGGTATTATGAATTCCTAGTCATGTCTTTTGGATTGACTAATGCTCCTGCGGCTTTCATGGATATGATGAACCGAGTATTCAAGGATTATTTGGATCAGTTCGTTGTTGTCTTTATTGATGACATCCTTATATATTCCAAAAGCCGTGAAAATCATGAGCACCATTTGAAGCTGGTACTGCAAAGGCTTCGTGATAACAAGTTATATGCCAAGTTGAAGAAATGCGAGTTCTGGCATGAGGAAGTAGCATTCCTTGGGCAGGTGGTGTCAAAACATGAAGTATCTCAATTGACCCGATTTAAGATTGAAGCAATACAAAGTTAGGAACAACCGAAGTTTCCAGAATCAAGTACGTAGCTTTCCTCGGGCTTACCGGTTATTATCGGAGATTCGTGGAAGGATTTTCTCGAATCGCTACTCCATTAACTCACCGATTCTTAAGGATACAAAATTCACGATGGAGCGAGGAATGCGAGAAGAGTTTCAGAGCAAAGAAGACTCATTTCGCACATGTTCGACAATACCATCCGTTCGGATGGATTTGTTATCTCACAATGATGCTTCGTGCAAAGGGCTAGGATGTGTTCTCATGCAACGTGGAAAAGTTATAGCCTATGCCTCACGACAATTTAAAGAATATGAGAGGAATTATCCTACTCAGGATCTAGAGTTGGCATCAGTCGTTTTCGCGCTAAAGATCTGGAGGCACTATCTATATAGGGAGAAAGTGGAGATATATTCAGACCATAAATGTGACAGCCCCAAAATAGGTCCAATCCATCCAACCTATTCTGAGTCGCTAAATACATGGTACAGAAAACAACTACAACTTTATTACAACAATTGTCGTGCAAAATACAACAACACAAATGATGTGAGTTTGGATACAAATATATACCAACTGTGACTCGTGTCCCAACCGTAATGTGACAAATGTCCCATCAGTGGACAACACCTCACAGTGATACCTACATAAAGGTATAGTCAAAAACTATTTTAGAAATTAGAATCTTTGGGAAGTGCTCAAGGAAACCTTCGTACATGGGAGGCCATGCTTCTAGGTTATAATAGATATCATATGGCCACAGAATTATCCTTGGTTGATCCAATAGACCCCAAAGAAAAATGAGAAGATTACTATCATATTCTTTCCAATGATGAGTCTTCTCTTGACATATCATTATCTCCACTGCCTCTAATTGAGAATTATACTTCAAACAAACACCAAGATCATATAGGTAAAGTGCTTGGCGTAGATATATACTCAATAAGTGGATGTGCATAATCTCGCCTTATGATGACACGAGGTTGTATGTCTTTAGACATCTTGTATGATAGTGGCAAAACACCCTTCCAACGTTGGGTTCGCTTCACCCTATTTGATTCACCAAATATAACTACTAAATGATGACCATTGCTCTATTCCCCTATTACCACCACTCTCGACCCATCTACACTCTTATTACCCGAAAGGAATCAGAAGCAAAAGGGTGAAACACAACTAGCTCAAGAAAGAATATCACTACTAAAGATAATTAAATTATCAATAGCCTTCATCAATAATAAATTAGAGATTTAGAACATATGGTAGATGATAAAAATTTCAACCATAGTTGCAGCGGAACGAGCAATCCATTAGAAGAGTCAAATAGACCATAAAGTCTATTATCTTCTTCATGTTAAAAAATCCACCAACAATGTTTTATCCCTGTAACATTAATCAACAGTTCCTTTCCACAATTATATGAATAACTCAAAATCATAATTGTAATTCTAAATTCTCTTCGCATCCGGTGATCGGTAAGATAATTTTCATCACATGTCTTTACCCTAAACATCAAAGATCATGGTTATACCAAATCACAGCCCAGCTTTATAATCATACTAACAATTTCATCTTTTGCTACGACAAAGATATTCATCAACGTGCACCATCTTTTCGACCAAAGATATTCATCAACAATTCATCTTTGCACTACAAGCCAAAGATATTCCTCAACAGCCATATTTGCACTACAGCCAAATATATTCATCAATAGTTCATATTTGCACTACGAGCCAAATATATTCATCAACAGCTCATATTTGCACTGTGCCAAATATATTAATATCTCAAAGAAATATATAATCATTTCAAATTTATATAAACAATAATTATAACCATGTTGATCATTTCACCTTTGCACTTAAGCTAAAAGATATTCAATTATAAATTCAAATGGTCAGCGATCATACCACCAACAATTCAACTTTGACCATCTTGCCAAAGAGAACCCATAGTCATGATCATACCAAAAATCTACCCATCTTTACATTCAAGTCAAAGAGAAATATCATCATTAGGGTTATAAAAATGTTATATATGATAATAAAAACAATGTAATCAACATATAGATTTAATCTCAAGAGTAATATTCATAAATCAACTATAATTTGGTCAAAAAAATAAACCAATTTTGTCGTGAATAGTACCCATGAATTGTAAGACCCCGAATTTTATGAAATAAAAGTATTCAATTTTCCTATTTAGTAAATGGTTAAATTGATAAAAGGTTAAAGTTAAGGGTGATATATGAATTTTTTTCAAAATAATCAAGTGGCTATAAAATATTCATTATTGTCGGGGAATATTCGGTTGGTCGTGGAATATTCTTCCTGTCGAGGAATATTCGTACGACAGTGCAGTCTTTTGTGGGCCACATAACGGAAAGTGATTGGATGAAGAAAATGACAAGTATAAGTTGTTTATAAATAACTAAGCGTTATATACTGAATATCTTTGTTGGAATACACGGTGGTTAAAACACATGTCTGGCGTTGTTGCCAAGAAGACACGGTGATTGCACCAATTATTGATTCTTACGTGAGAAGGCACTACTCAATAATTGTTACAGTAATTACTGTTTAATATTTTATTTTATTGGTTCAATAATTGTTGCGTTGATATTTTATATTATTGTTGTTTCAATAATTGTCACTGCATAGTATTTCCCATTATCGGATCAATAATTCATATTATTTGAATAATATTATGAGATATCATTATTGGCAATGTCTTGAAAGTTCTGTAAAGGAGAGGTTTGGTCACCTAATTGCGTGCCAGTAAGGAGAAATCTTTATCGGAAAGCCCCCTCTTTCCTGGGAACTGCTTGATTGTCATTGTTGTGATTCTGTAATATTATTTGTGAATAATTAATTATTGATTTATATGATAAGGAAATATTTATTTGATGCAGATATAAATGATGGATTTATTTATGTGGTTATAAATGAAGGAATTAATGTTGAGGTGTTTTATCAGTATTTTGTCAGATTGGAGGTATTAAAAGATCAAATCGGTGTTCTTACATCTTTATTGTGTGAGTTATAATTTTTAATCTGACCGTTGGATCGTTGTAATTTTTGGATATGTTATACATATATAAGTTGAGTATATGTCCACAAATTTTGAACCGTTAAAATGAGCGATAATTTGTTATGAATTTTAAGAGGTGACCGATTCGAAATTAGGTTATAAATGATTTTGGTGGAAAATTCTAGAATTAGTGGGCCCCACTTTTGGTTGGTGAGAAATATGCTCAATTGAATTTTCAATTGTGGTGGGTGGGAATAGTAGCAGGTAAAGCCATCGGGGTTGCATAAGTTAAGTCTTCTTGCGTCTTAACATTTTCCTATAAATAGAGGGCTAAGTTAGAATTGAAAATCACACCAGAAACAAGTTTTCTCTCTTTCTCTCTCTAGATTATCGAGTGTATTTTGTGAGTATTTAGATACTTGTTGAGTTTCTATTCTTCAGTGCAAGTTTCTTTCAATATATCCCGATATCCAATCGGAAGTCTTTGCTTTTTTTGAGGTAAGGGATAGTAAGGGATGTTATTTTCTTCATATATGATATTATTTCTTCAATATCATTATGCCGAAGTATTGATCTGAATTTTTATCAAATTTGGAACTTTTTGTGTCGGGGTTACTATTCACGTATACGGCACTATTAAAGTATACGTCACTATTCACGAATACAACACTTTTCACCGAAAAATAAAATTTACTTCTTTTTGTCCAAGATGTCTATTATGGTTACTATCTTTGATTGTATCCATGTTTTTTTCTTTATTCTTGAATTTTGCTTCAAAATTGGTTATTATGGAGTATTATTGATCTTGGATAAACTGTTATACGAATCCCTACTACTTGTCCTTCTGTCTCACTGGATTCGTTTTCTTTAAAATATTTTTCATCATCCTAAGTTCTAAATTATGATATTACTAAATATCTTTGGCATGTAGTGCAAAGATAAATGATTAACTAATGAATATCTTTGGATAGTAGTGCAAAGATGAAATAATGTTGAGATGAACACGACCAATTGGTGATATAAAATGAATATCTTTGGCTCAGTAGTGCAAAAGATGAATATTTGATTAAAGATGTATATTGATTGTTGTTACTGAGGATAAAATATTGATGATGGACTTTTAAATCTTAGAAGATAGTAGAACTCATTCTCTACTGACTCTTCTAATGGATTCTTTATTTCACTGCAGGTTGTTGATCTAAAACTTGTTGTCTATTATATTTTATCGATTTTTCCTGTTGAAGACTAACGATAATTTGTTGTATATTATCTTAGTCATAATATTCTTTACTAGGCTAGTTGAGCTCACCCTTTTCCTTTTTGTTTCATTTTTCTCGGGAGGTGAGAACATAGCGAGAACTAATGGGTAACGTGCAGTGATGGTTCTAGAAAGATATTTTAGCAGTCCTCACTATTTCTGTAAAATAGTGTTTGAATAATTGTAATGAGGACTTATTTGAGTGTGGATATTGTTTAGAAGATAATATTTGTATTTAAACTCACAGTACGTGTTGTCGTATTTTATACAACAATTGTATTATTGAAGTTGTAGTTTGCTTTTTGTACCATGTATTTAGCGACTCAGAATAGGTGTTGTATACCTATTTTGGGGGTGTCACATTAATAGTAACTTGTAAATAGTAACTCATGAATAGTAACTCCGACATGAAAAAAGGTAGAAATTCCACAATAAAATTTATACCAATATTTCGGTATAATGATATTGAAAGAATAACATTTCTTAAACTTATAAACAATTTATTTTAATTGTTTACACTTTACTAAATAATGCATTTAATCATCCTAAAATGCCAAATTCTTAAGATTTCATCACCAATAACCAAAACCCTTATAAAAAATCTGCATATACCTCATATAGGATTCTCAAGCCATAAAATCCTATTTTTCAATTTTCTTACTTCACATAACATATTTAATTCATTTACTCATAACTAGTCCATTTTCATGAAAAATATCAAATCAGTTCCAAAAATATTTCTTTTCTGGGATTTAGCAAAATATAGTCTCATATTGAACATATATTTTCTCAGAATTTCTAAAATTCATTTACTATTTTTTATATGGCCAAAACCGCCGAATATTTAGACATCTATCACAAATTGTACTTTTATCTAAAAATTCCGAAATTCACAGAGTACACTGATATTATATAGATATACTTCCAATAAAAATTTCATCAATTTTGGAGTTAACCACAAGGAGTTATAAGCGGTTACTTTTAAAATAGTCTTTTCAGAAAATTCATAACTCTTAATCTATACATCCAAAATCACCATTTTTGGACACAATCAATAAAATTCATCAAAATATCATTTCAAATTTTTCCTTAATTTTCAAGAAGGCTCAAGAAGTACGAACCGAAAAACATAATAACCCTTAAAATCCCTACCTCAAAAAGAAAGAAAGATTTCGACTAGAATATCGGATGAAAAGCCGAAGAGACCTTGCACCGACTAGAAACTCTCAAAGTATCTAAATACTCTAAAAAATATGCTTGATAATATAGAGAGAGAAAACTTATGTTTCTGGTGTGATTTTCAATTTTAATTTAAGCTTCTATTTATAGGAAAATGCTAGAACGCCAAAGAAGACTAAAATAATAAAATAATAATAATATTATTATTTGTTTCCTACGCCACCCATTCTGAAAATCATAGCAGCCATATTGGAAGGATTTTTGGCAGCCCACATGTGTATTCAACACCCACCAAAAGTAGGTCCCACCCATAAATTAATAAAAATTATTTTATTTTTCGAAATTTCAACAATTTATAAAAAATAGACCATTTATCAGAAAAATACGAATTTTATGTCCATTCTGCCTGAAATCGAATTCTCTACAACTTTTTAGCTTGGAGTTTTTCCAAATTCCAAATCAAAAATATCCAAAATCCACAAACGGATGATATTTAATACCTCCACACCGACAAAATACTGATAAAATACCTCAGCATTAATTCCTTCATTTTTATCCACATAAAAATAAATATATCCATCATTTATATCCACATAAAATAAATATTTCCTTATCATATAAATCAATAATTAATTATTCACAAATAATATTACAGAATCACAATAATGACAACCAGGTAGTTCCCAGGAAAGAGGGGGCTTTTCAATAAGAATTTCTCCTTACTGGCGCATAATTAGGTGACCAAACCTCTCTTTGACAGAACTTTCTAGACATTGCCAATAATACTATCTAATAATATTATTCAAATAATATGAATTATTGATCTGATAATGGAAAATACTTGTAAATGATAATTATTGAACAACAATAATATAAAATATCAACGCAAAGAATTATTGAATTAATAAAATAAAATATTGAACAAAGAATTACCGTAACAATTATTGAGTAGTGCCTTCACGCATTTAATCAATAATTCAACTATACTTGTCTTATCTGGTGTCTTCTTTGTGGTATCAGACATCGTATTTTAACCACCGTATTCCAACAAAGTTAATTCAGAATAACTACGCCAATTATTTGTAAAAACTCAAATTTGTCATTTTCTTCATCCGACCGTTATCCGTTATGGGGCCCACAAATGGATGCGTCGTCGTACGAATATTCCCCGACAGAAAGAATATACCACGACCAAATGAATATTCCTCGACAAAATGAATATTTTATAACCACTTGCGTATTTTGAAAAAAATTCATATCTCACCCTTAACTTTAAACTTTTAACAATTTAATCATTTACAGAATTGTAATTATAAGAAAAATTGAATACTTTTATTTCATAAAATTCGAGGTCTTACAATAAAAGCCTCAAATATTTCTTCACCAAAAAAGAACTTAATATGCAGCAACGACGTTAGCTCGAGCTATTGAAAGACTACGACCATACCATCTAATACCATCCTGGAAAAGCGAACGTGGTAGCCGAAACATTGAGTAGAAGATCATACGCGGGAACGAGTGCGATGTTGTCAACACAAAGGCCCATTTGGTGTGATTTACAAAAGATGAAGATAGAATTCAAGACTCCGGGGAACCATGCAATGATGTCAAGTATATGTATAGAACCAACTTTAATCAAAAAAGTTAAAGTTGCTTAAGCCACAGACCCAGAGCTGATGCGTATGAAGAAGAGAGTACAAGAAGGTGCTATTCCAGAAGCGAGAATCGATGAAGAAGGAATACTTCGAGTCTACTCCAGACTTTGTGTTCCTAATGATTCTGAATTGAAGTACAAGATAACGCAGGATATATTATCGTTAGCCTTCAACAGTGTTAAACTGATATAATATAACAACCATCAAGTTTAACTGCAGCGGAACAAGCAATCCATTAAAAGAGTCAAGTAGAGAATAAAATCTACTATCTTTTATGATTTAAAAGGTTTTTTCATCACTTTTATTACTTTGGGACTCGACAATAAATAATCCACATCATCGAATCACCTCAGCACTACTACCAAGGATATTCTTTAGTATCACGACCACAATTATCCATGCACTTCTGGGCCAAGAATATTTGTGTATTCTTAATGGTCATGATCATGACAACAACTCATTCCATCAATGCACTACAGAGCCAATGAAGACTTTTACCACATCATTTGTAATATTATAGTCATGATTACAATCAATAATCCCCAGTCATAATCATACCAAGTCCATCTATGCACTTCAAAAGCCACATATGACTTTCAAAAAATATAAACATGAGGATGATGACAATGATATAAGAATTCAATAAAACAAGTTCAAGAATTAATTTATATAGAACTAATATCATCCAAATTGTCAATATGATACTTCTTTGTAGAGTAAAATTCAAGAATGCTCGGAAGAATATTTTCATGAAAAGATATTGGATGAAGCGCAAATATCAAGGATATTCCACTAATTTCATGGAGTATAGAAGTCAAAACTTTAACCAACCGAGTATAACAAGGAATGGAATAACAACAAATCAAATCACCGTGCATGCGATAGATCAAGCACAAGTGCATTATTCCAATGAATAATAAATAACGGAATCCTATTCCCACGAAACGCATGCATGTGATCTTCCAATGTAATAATAAAGATAGAATCGTGTCCGGTGCAAAAGCGCATGACATGGATATTCCAACAGAATAATAAAGAGGCGGAACCAGTCCCAAGTAGAACGCACGACATGATGTTCCAACGTAATGATAAATATCAATTGAACCCCATGAAACGCATACGAGATAAGATGTTCCAATGAATGATAAAAAATAGAATAATAGAAAATTTTCACCAAGTATAGGGTAGCCCACGTGATACAAAGTTATTCCAATAGAATAATAAAGAATGGAATAATGTGTTCTCTTCATAGATAAGAAAGAAATAATACTCCTACCTTGAAAAAAGCTGGATCTTTGGAATAAGGAGGTAACAAACTTCTCTTCTTTCTCTATAATTTCTCTATATAATAATCGCTTAAAACTTTTGTGAATTGGTGAGAAATGAAGGAAGAATGAGATTTTATTTATAGGAAAATATAGTTTCGATAATTGCATGCTTTTGGGGATCGAAAAATTACAAGACAATACCTCCAACTTTTCTTTCATTTTTAATTTAGTCCTGCAAGTATTATCAAACTTACACCACCTCCCTAATAGTAAATAATGTGAATCAATAGTTCAATCATGTGAATCAATAGTATAATCGTGTAAAAAATACTAATTACGATATAAGTACTTCCATCTATACCTCCATTTTTAACTTAGTCATGCAAGTATTATCAATCTTGCACTAACTCCCCTAATAGTAAATAATGTGATTCAATAGTACACACATGTGAACAAATAGTTATATAAGCATGTGAATTAGTAGCAATTAATTGCTCATTTATCCGATAAAAATGGTTGGATAAAGAAAACGACAAAGATTGAGTTTTATAAATAATGGCGTAAATTGTTACCGTTAACAACATTGGGTTACCACAGTGGTTAAAATACTGATAATATGCGTGGTTGCACGCGATAGCACAGGTATTACACGATATTGTTGAATTATTGATTAAATGCGTGAAAGGCCTTTACTCAATAATTATTACGATAATTCTTTATTCATTATTTTATTTTATTGATTCAATAATTCTTTGCGTTGATATTTATATTATTATTGTTTCAATAATTGTCATTGCACAATATTTTTTCATTATCGGATCAATAATTCATATTATTTGAATAATATTATCGATAACATTATTGGCAATGTCTAGAAAGTTACATCTAAGGAGAGGTTTGGTCACCTAATTGCGGCGCCCGAGTAAGGAGAAATCCTTATTGGAAAGCCCCCTCTATCCTGGGAACGGCCTGGTTGTCAGTATTGTGATTCTGTAATATTATTTTTAAATAATTAATTATTGATTATTATGATAAAGAAAATATTCATTTTATGTGGATATAGATGGAGAAAATTTTTAATGTGACAATTGTTGAAAATTAATATTTTATCTTTTTCTGATAAAATAATTCATTTAAATATATTATTTTAATAATATATTAACGGTGATATTTTTACAATGAATGTGGGATATATGAGTATATGAGGAGGAAGAGTATTTTTTGTGGCATTAAATGTTTAACACATGTTTTGTGTGTGTCGGTGGACCTGATTCTTGTTGAAAATTGATTATAAACTGTGAAATCGCCCGTTTGTGGATTTCGGATAATTTTTGTTTGGAATTTGGAAAAACTTCCTTCTGCAAAGTTGTAGATAATGGAATTTCCTATGGAAAGTCACGAGATTTGAATTTTCTGATAACCGAACTATTTTCTATGAATTGTTGAAGTTTCGGAGAATAAAATGATTTTTATTAATTTATGGGTGGGACCCACTTTTTGGTTGGTGTGGAATACACATGTGGGCTGCTATTTTTGTTCAAAGATGGTTGATGGCTTTCAAAATTGGTTGGTGAAGGTTGGTGTGGAAATAGAAAAAGAAAATAATATTTTTATTATTTTAGTCTCCTTTGGCGTTCTAGCATTTTCCTATAAATAGAGGCTAAGTTAGAATTGAAAATCACACGAAACAAAGTTTCTCTCTTTCTCTCTCTATATTATCGGCGTATTCTTGTGAGTATACTTTGAGTGTTTTTATCGGTGCGAGTTTACATCGACCTTATCTAGAAATATCGATCGAAATGCGGTTATTTTGAGGTAAGGGATGTTGTTTCTTCTTAAATGATATTATCTTCTTCAATATCATTATCTTAAAATATTGTTACGAACTTTTTATCAATTTGGAACTTTTTCATGTCGAATTTACTTATTCATGAGTTACTTATTCACGAGTTCTTATTCACGAGATTCTTATTCACGAGTCTTTATTCACGAAGCGTGATGATGTTTTGTGAAATTTCTATCTTTTGGTGTTGAGTTACTATTCACGTGTATGCGGCACTATTCACGTATCTGACCTTATTCACGAATACGACCTTTATTCATCGAAAAATGAAATTTCTTCTTTTTGTCCAAAATATCTATTTTGGCTCTTATCTTTGATTGTATCCATGTTTTGATCGTTATTTTTGAGTTACTGCTTCAAAATCGGTTGTTATGAAGTATTATTGATCTTGGACAAACTTTTATGAAATCCTAATATTTGTCCTTCTATCTCATTTGGATTAGTTCTTAAAATGTTTTTCATCATCCTCGGTCCTTAATGGTGATACTTGATGAATATCTTTGGCACATGGTCAAAAGATGAATGATTAAGCGATGAATCTCTTTGGCTAGTAGTGGTGCAGATGAGCAGTGTTGAGATGAACATGACCAATTGGTGATACAAATGAATATCTTTGGCTGTGTAGTGCAAAGATGATTAAAGATGTATATTGATTGTTATTCTGAGGATGAAATATTGATGATGGACTTTTAAATCTTAGAAGACAGTAGAATTCATTCTCTACGTGACTCTTCTAATGGATTGCTGTTTCCGCTGCATTTGTTGATCTAAAACTTGTTGTCTATTATATTTTATCAGATTTTTCCCTGTTGAAGACTAACGATAATTTGTTGTATATTATCTTAGTCATAATATTCTTTACTGGGCTAGTTGAGCTCACCCTTTCCTTTTTGTTCCATTTTCTTCCTCAGGAGGTGAGAACATAGCGAGGATCGAGTCGGGGTATGGAGTGATGGTTCTAGGAAGATGTTTTAGCGATCCTCACTATTTCTATAAAATAGTGTTTGAATAATTAAATGAGGACTTATTTGCGTGTGGATATTGTCTAGAAGACAATATTTGTATTTAAACTCACAGATATGTATTATAAGTATTTCACCACGACATTTGTATTATTGAAGTTGTAGTTTGCTTTATGTACCATGTATTTGGCGACTCGAAAATGGGTGTTGTATACCTATTTTTTGGGGCGTCACAGTTAATATCGAGCTTAGGGATATGATCTCTGGCGGAGATCGGGGAATAGAACTAGGAGGGAGATGAGTAAATCCTTATTTAGTGTGTCTACTAAGCTTATTTGTTGGTCGGTCATAATATAGGGATATTATGTGACATATTAATTTGTTTAATTAACCCTTGTTTTATGGCGATATTTAAGAATGGCGGTGAGCGTTAACAATGGAGTTTATGAGGCGTGGAGACACCTTTAGTCACAAAACCAGAGAGCGTGCATCGGAAGGCAATATTCCTCCTGTAAACAACGTTCTAGAGCAAGCGATGAATGATGGAATGTTTAGGAACTTTTTGCATTTCATGCAAAAATCGGAGACGAGGAGACTTCGTGTACAAAATACGGTGGAAATGATAGCAGCGCGATGATGCATCATGCAATGAAGCGATTCGAGGAGTTGGGACCACCAGTTTCCATGGAAGCCGGATCCGATCAAAGCGAAAACGTGGGTCAAGCAAATTACCAAGATATTTGATGTCTTGGGATGCGGAGAAACAGAAGGTTCCATTCGCCACCTTTATGTTTAAATGGTGAAGCGATTCTTGGTGGGAATCGTAAAGCGTACCACCGGATACCTCAACATGTCTTGGGAAAGATTTGAAACTTTTCAATGACAAGTACTTTCCAAAAGTATTAAATCATATGAAAGAGGTAGAGTTTATTAGACTCGAGCGAAACAACATGGCGGTGTCCCGATGCGAGGCGAAGTTCGCGAGTTATCCAGTTTGCACCTCATTTGGTGGAGAATGAGGAGCGTGTATGGCGCGGATGTTTACGAGAGGTCTAAAACCCGAGATTAAATCAATACCTTATATCTCATAAATTTTCTTTATATTGAGATGTTGTAAACAAGGCTCGATTATTAGAAGCGAGATAGTGAGTATACTCAATGAGGGACCCTGACCGAGTCATATCGGTGGCAATGATCATCGAAACGATGATAACCAATGAGGAGGAAAGAATACGGACAAAGCGGTAACCACTCGGTGGTGGTAATCGTGGACATGATAATTAGAGAGGTGAGTCAGTGGAAATTTGAAAAGAGGAGATTCAACAACGACGGAAGACATCGGCACCGGCACAACAAAAATTCTAGGGAGGAGAGCGACGGCCTTGATTAGATGTTACAAATGCGGGAAGGAGGGACATATCATTAAAACTATCCACAACAATCCAAGGTATGTTACAAGCTGGAAAAAGGAAGGCCACATCGCTCGAGATTGTACTATAAGCGAAACCAAGTTCGGTAAGGAGTGGTGATTCAAAAATTTCCGGGATAAGTCGAAATCGGCGGTTCTGGAAGGCGTTTGTCGTGGTGGCCAAAAGCGTGAGGAACCCAAACGAGGTGATCACGGGTAAGCTAATCTTGAATTCTTGCGAAGTTTATACCTTACTTGAATCTGGGGTTCTACCCATTCTTTTATCTCTCACCTGCTTGTGCTCAGCGTTTAAACTTGACTCAGGAGAAATTAGATTTTGATTTATCTGTTGAAACTCCATTGGGTGAAACCTTCGTTACATCTATAGTTTATAAATCTTGCATGATCCAAGTTGGCACTATCACATTACTGTTGATCTTATCTCTTTAAAGATACTTGCTTTTGATGTGATTTTAGGAATTGATTGGTTAACCACTCATCATGCCAAAATTGATTGTTTTAAATAAGGTTGTTAGTTTTCATATTCCTAACCAACTTTGTCATACAAATTCAAACCACTAAACCACTAAAATCGATCAACATCATATCAAACCACAAAGCTATTTGTTTATTGAAAAAGCAGAATGTCAAGCTTTCTTAGCCATGTTATGGACTTGAACAATAATCGTCGATTTGAATGATATTTTTGTTGTTAGTGAATTTCTGACGTATTTCTGAAGAATTTCTTGGCCTACTCCCGGGCGTGATATTGAATTTGTATCGACTTTAAATCCGGTACAAAACCCATTTCTAAAATCTCATATCGAATGGCTCTATTGAACTTGAGGAGTTAAAACCCAACTATAGAAGTTGATACGAGAGCCTCTATCTTATGACTTCCTTTGTGGAATGCATCAAAGCCAAACTCTCTCCGTAGGGGCGCCATATTAGTGCGGTAATAAACGATAGGTCTTATTGTGATGTCTTTATCCAAGATTGGGATATGAGTCACGATTGAGAAACAACCTAAGTCGAATGTCGAAATCGTAGCTTTTAGGCTTAGTTGGTTATTATCGAAGATTAGGTGGAAAGATTTTCTCAAATCGCTACTCCATTAACTTTCGGTGACTTCGTAGAGATACAAAATTCGAATGAAGCGAGGAATGTGGGAAGAGCTTGAAGAACTCGAGAGAGACTCATTTGGCACATGTTACGACCGTACCATCCTAGAAAAGCGAGCGTGTAAATACGTAGCTAACGTGTTGAGTAGAAGATCGTATCTGATGCAGTGCGATATTATCAAAGACTCATTTAGTATAACTTACAAATAATAGAGATGGAGATGAAAACTCTAGGTACCCACGTGATGATGGCGAATATCTGAGTAGAACAGACTTTAATCGATAAAGTTAAAATTGCTCAAGCTACGGACACAGAAATGATCGACAAATGAAGAAGAAAGTGCAAGAAGGTCTTATTCGGAAGCGAAGAATCGATGAAGAAGGAATACTTGATTCAACTCTCGACTTTGCGTTCCGAACGATTACGACTTGAAGCATAGAATCATGATGGAGGCACACAACACCCCGTTTGCAATCCATCACAGGAGTACCAAAATGTATCATGATATTAACATACATTTTGGTGGAACAATATGAAGAGAGAGATCGCGAGTTTATCTCGAGGTGTTTAACTTGTCGGCGTGTAAAGGCGGAGCATCAAGTGCCAAAGGGTCCATTGCAACCACTTGAGATTCCGGAATGGAAGTGGGAACACATTACTGATGGATTTCATTCTGAGTCTTCCCAAAGTTTCTCAAGGCATAGATGCGATTTGGGTTATTGTTGATAGATTAACCAAGTCTGCTCATTTCTTACCTATCTGAAAACTTATTCCCTTGAGCGTCTTGCTTTCGTATATGCGTGAATGAGATTGTCGCGATTGCATGGCATGCCGATATCCATAGTTTTGGATCGTGACCCAAGATTCACTTCAAGATTTTGGGTTAGCTTGCGAGAAAAGCTATGGAGCGCAGTTCTGATTTAGTTCGGCATACCATCCTCGAAGCGGACGAGACAATCGAGAGACTATTCAAACCCTTGAAGATCTATTAAGACTACGTGTTCTAGATTTCAAAGGAAGTTGGGATAAGTATTTGCCCTTTGGTGGAATTCTCTTACAACAACGATTATCAAGCAAGTATAGGCATGGCTCCATTTGAGGCGTTGTATGGGCCGAAAATGTCGTTCTCGATATCTTTGGGGCGAGGTGGGAGAAGCAACGTTGTTGGGACCGAGATTTAATACGCATGACTACTGAAAAGATCCAAATGATTGACAACGTATTCAAACCTCACAAGATCGACAAAAGAGTTATCTTGATCTTCATAGAAAGGGCGTGGAGTTTAATATTGGAGATCATGTATTGTTACGTATTGCTCCATGGAAAGGAGTTACAAGATTTGGGAAAGAGGAAAGCTCGATCCAAGGTTTGTTGGTCCATTTGAGATTCTTGGCCAGAATAGGAAGCGTAGCCTATAGACTCGCGTTACCTCCAAGTATGTCTCGTGTTCATAATGTATTCCACATATCTATGCTTCGTAAATATGTGAAAGACCCGAACCACATTATTGCGTTAGAACCCGAATGAGATAGTGAAGATTTAACATACGAGGAGATACTGTTGAGATTTTGGATAGGAAAGAGCATGTCTTACGCATACGAAGGTTATACCACAAGTTAAGGTTTTGTGGAGAAACCATGCAATTGAGAAATGACATGGGAGTTGGAATCGGAAATGAAAGCGAGGTACCTCACCTTTTGAAACACAGTGCGTATATGTCGATTTCGAGGATGAAATTTTATAAGGAGGGAGAGTTGTAAGACCCCAACTTATTATAAATAAATTAAATTTTCTCTATTCATTATTCTAAATTAATAAGGGTTAATTTGATATAATACTTTAGTTATGGGTGAAATGTGCAAAGTTTACAAAATAAGCAAGTGGTTATAAAATATTCATTATTATCCGGGGAATATTAGTTTGGTGGTGGAATATTCTTTTATGAGAATCTCCGTCTGACGGCCTTGAGATCATTTGTGGGCCCCATAACGAAAAATGGTTGGATGAAAGAAAATGACAAAGATTGAGTTTTATAAATAACGCAGCGTAAATTATTCTAGATTAACAACTTTGTTGGGTTACACGGTGGTTAAAATACGATAATATGCATTATTGCTGCGATAGCTTTGCGGTATTACCGCAGTATTGTTGAATTATTGATTAAATGCGTGAAGAAGCCTTTACTCGATAATTATTACGATAATTCTTGTTCATTATTTTATTTTATTGATTCAATAATTCTTTGCGTTGATATTTATATTATTATTGTTTGATAATTGTCATTTGCCAATATTTTTCCATTATCGGATCAATAATTCATATTATTTGAATAATATTATCGAGATAACATTATTGGCAATGTCTAGAAAGTTACATCTAAGGAGAGGTTTGGTCACCTAATTGCTTGGCGATGAGGAGAAATCCTTATTGGAAAGCCCCTATCTGAGGAGCGGCACGGTTGTCGATATTGTGATTACGTAATATTATTTTTAAATAATTAATTATTGATTATTATGATAAAGAAAATATTCATTTTATGTGGATATAGATGGAGAAAATTTTTAATGTGACAATTGTTGAAAATTAATATTTTATCTTTTTACGATAAAATAATTCATTTAAATATATTATTTTAATAATATATTAATGGTGATATTTTTACAATGAATGTGGGATATATGAGTATATGAGGAGGAAGAGTATTTTGTGGCATTAAATGTTTAACACATGTTTTGTGTGTCGGTGGACCTGATTCTTGATAGAAAATTGATTATAAAGCGTAAAATGCTTGGTTTGTGGATTTGGATAATTTTGTTTTTGGAATTTGGAAAAACTTTCTTACTACAAAGTTGTAGATAATGGAATTTCCTATGGAAATGTCATGAGATTTGAATTTTTCGATAAAAGGCTATTTTCTATGAATTGTTGAAGTTTGAGAGAAATAAAATAATTTTTATTAATTTATGGGTGGGACCCACTTTTTGGTTGGTGTGGAATACACATGAGGGCTTTCTTTTCTTTTGTTCAAAGATGGTGATGGCTTTCAAAATTGGTTGGTGAAGGTTGGTGTGAAATAAGAAAAAAAAATGATATTTTATTATTTTAGTCTCCTTTGGCGTTCTAGCATTTTCTATAAATAGAGGGCTAAGTTAGAATTGAAAATCACACGAAACAAACAAAGTTTTCTCTCTTTCTCTCTCTATATTATCGGCGTATTCTTGTGAGTATACTTTGAGTGTTCTTTATCTGGTGCGAGTTTACATCGACCTTATCTAAAATTCGATCGAAAATGCGGTTATTTTGAGGTAAGGGATGTTGTTTCTTCTTAAATGATATTATCTTCTTCAATATCATTATCTTAGAAATATTGTTACGAACTTTTTATCAATTTGGAACTTTTTCATGTCGGAGTTACTATTCATGAGTTCTTATTCACGAGTTCTTATTCACGAGATTCTTATTCACGAACTACTTATTCACGAAGCGTGATGATGTTTTTTGAAATTTCTATCTTTTGGTGTTGGATTCTTATTCACGTGTATACGTCACTATTCACGTATACGACACTATTCACGAATACGACACTATTCATCGAAAAATGAAATTTCTTCTTTTTGTCCAAAATATCTATTTTGGCTACTATCTTTGATTGTATCCATGTTTTGATCGTTATTTTTGAGTTACCTTCAAAATCGGTTGTTATGAAGTATTATTGATCTTGGACAAACTTTTTATATGAATCCTAATATTTGTCCTTCTATCTCCTTTGGATTCGTTCTTAAAAATGTTTTTCATCATCCTCGGTCCTTAATGGTGATACTTGATGAATATCTTTGGCACATAGTGCAAAGATGAATGATTAAATGATGAATCTCTTTGGCGTAGTGCAAAGATGAGCAGTGTTGAGATGAACATGACCATTTGGTGATACAAATGAATATCTTTGGCTGTTGTAGTGCAAAGATGATTAAAGATGTATATTGATTGTTATTACGAGGGATGAAATATTGATGATGGACTTTTAAATCTTAGAAGATAGTAGAATTCATTCTCTCGTGACTCTTACAATGGATTCTTTATTTATTTGCATTTGTTGATCTAAAACTTGTTGTCTATTATATTTTATCGATTTTTCCTGTTGAAGACTAATGATAATTTGTTGTATATTATCTTAGTCATAATATTCTTCTTTGGGCTAGTTGAGCTCACCCTTTCCTTTTTGTTCCATTTTTCTTCTCGGGAGGTGAGAACATAGCGAGGATCGAGTCGGGGTATGGAGTGATGGTTCTAGGAAGATGTTTTAGCGATCCTCACTATTTCTATAAAATAGTGTTTGAATAATTATAATGAGGACTTATTTGCGTGTGGATATTATCTAGAAGACAATATTTGTATTTAAACTCACGATTATGTATTGTCGTATTTTTCACCACGACATTTGTATTATTGAAGTTGTAGTTTGCTTTATGTACCATGTATTTGGCGACTCGAATGGGTGTTGTATACCTATTTTGGGGCGTCTGATATTTTATATTACTTGTTGTTTCAATAATTGTCACTACAAGTATTTTCCATTATCGAGATAATAATTCATATTATCTGAATAATATTATTAGATAACATTATTGGCAATGTCTAGAAAGTTACGCTACAAGAAGAGGTTTGGCACCTAATTAAGGCTACCGTAGAGAGAAATCCTTATTGAAAACCCCTCTTTCACGAACCGCTTGGTTGTCAGTATTGTGATTCGGTAATATTATTTGTGAATAATTAATTATTACTTTATATGATGAGGAAAATATTCATTTTATGTAGATATAGATGGTGAAAATTTTTAAAGTGACAATTGTTAAAAATCGATATTTTATCTTTTCTGATAAAATAATATTTTATTATATTATTATAATATAATAATGATGATATTTTTTTTACAATGAATGTGGGATATATGAGTATATGAGGAGGAAGAATATTTTTGTTGCAAAAGTTGTTTAAAACATGTTAAACATGTCTGTGGGCCAATTTCTTGACTGAAATTTAATTATAGTCTATAAAATCGTCCGTTTGTGGATTTCGGCCAATTTCTGTTTGGAATTTGGAAAAATTTTCTTCTGCAAAGTTGTAGAGAATGAAATTTCCTATGGAAAGGTCATGTGGTTTGAATTTTTTTGATAAAAGGGCTATTTATTATGAATTATTGAAGTTCTGAAATTCCGGAATAATTGATTTTTAGAGTTTTAAATAATTTTAATAACAAAAACATTTTTGATGAGGTGAGCCACATCGTGGCTGATGTTTTGGGCAAAAGAAGGGTGCGTAGGAAATTTATAAAATATATATTAATATTTTATTAAAATTTCTACTTTGGTGTTCTAAGCATTTTCCTATAAATAGGGTGCTTAGGTTAGAATTGAAAATCACACCAGAAACTGAAGTTTTCTCTCTCTTTCTCTCTCGATATATTGAGCGTATTCTTGTGAGTATTTTAATACTTTGAGTGTTCTTTACTGATTGCAAGTTCAAGTCATAGCCTATATCCGATGTTTCAACTGTAAATCTTGTCTTTCACGAGGTAAGGGATGTTATTTTCTTCATAAATGATATTATTTCTTTCAGTATCATTATGCCAAAATATTGATCTGAATTTTTTATCAAATTTAGAACTTTTTGTGTCGGAGTTACTATTCACATATACGGCACTATTCACGTATACGACACTATTCACGAATACGACACTATTCACAGAAAAATTAAATTTTCATTTTTTGTCCAAAATATCTATTATGGATATTAGCTTTGATTGTATCCATGTTTTGATCATTCTTGAATTTTACTCCACTATGATTATTTATGAGGTATTTTGGACATGGAATAGTTTGAAAATACGAATCCTTAATATTTATTCTTTTGTTTCACTGGATTCGTTTTCTTTAAAATATTTTTCATCATCCTCAGTCCTAAATGATGATATAATTGAATATTTTTGGTCTGTAGTGCAAAGATTAATGATTTCTGATGAATATCTTTGGCCTGTAGTGCAAAGATGAACATGTGTTAAGATGAATATGACCAGCTGGTGAATATCTTTGGCCTGCAGTGCAAAGATGAATATTTGATTCCAGATATATGTTGATTGATGTTACAAGGATAAAATGTTGACGATGGACTTTTAAATTCATATATAGAAGATAGTAGACTTTATTCTCTATGTAACTCTTCTAATGAATTATTATTTCTGCTGCGAACATTGATTTAAAACTTGTTGTCTATTGTATTCTATTAGATTTTTTCCTGTTGAAGACTAACGATAATTTGTTCTATATTATCTTGGTCATAATATTCTTTACTGGGCTAGTTAAGCTCACCCTTTTCCTTTTGTTCCATTTTTCTTCTCAGGAGGCGAGAATGTAGCGAGTACTAGTCGGGGTATGGAATGAAGGTTCTAGAAAGTCGTTTTAGTAGTCCTCACTATTTTTGTAAAATAATGTATTAATAATTGTAATGAGGACTTATTTGAGTATGGATATTGTCTAGATGACAATATTTGTATTTAAACTCACAGTTTTTATGTTGTACTAATAAAATTGTGGTTGTCTCTGTACCATGTATTTTGACGACTCAGAATGGGTGTTGTATACCTATTTTGGGGGCGTCACATTAAGGATTCGTACTTTAAACAATCCAAGTTCAAAAATACTTCATAAATAACCATAGTGGAGTAAAATTTCAGAATGAAGATCAAAACATGGATACAATCAAAGCTAGTATTCATAATAGATATCTTGGACAAACAACGAAAATTTAATTTTTCTGTGAATAGTGTCGTATTCGTGAATTGTGCTGTATACGTGAATAGTATCGTATACGTAAATAGTAACTCCGACACTAAAAGACAAGAATTTCACAAGAAAAATCTTACCAATATTCCGGCTTAATGATATCGAAAGAAATAATATCATTTATATAAAAATAACATCTATTACCTCAAAAGACGGTATTTACGATCGAAATCTTCGGATATAATCTTTGAAAGAACGTGCACCGTATAACAACACTTAAAGTACCAAAATACTCACAAAAATACGCTCGATATTATAGAGAGAGAAATCTTTAGTTTCTGGTGTGATTTTCAATTCTAACCTAAGCACCCTATTTATAGGAAAATGCTTTGAACACCAAAGCAGAAAATTTAATAAAATATTAATATATATATATATATATAAATTTCTTACGCCCACTTTTACCAATTGATTTCAGCACTTTGCACATGTTATTGTGGCCCACAAAATGAAAAAAACGTTTTTATTAAAAAAAATAATTAAAACTTTAAAAATCAATTATTCCGGAACTTCAATAATTCATAATAAATAGCCATTTTATCGTAAAAATTGAATCTTATGTCCTTCCATAGGAAATTCAATTCTCACAACTTTGTAAGTTTAAGTTTTCCAAATTCCAAATGTAAATTGATCAAATCTACATACAGACGATTTTACAAGTTTATAATCAAATTTCGGTCAAAAATTGGGTCCGCCAACATGTTTAACATGTTTTTAGTATTTATTGCAAATGTAAATACTCCTTCTCCTCATCTACTAATATATCCCACATTCATTGTAAAAAATATCGCCATTATTATATTATTATAATATAATAATATATTTAAATGAATTATTTTATCGAGAAAAGATAAAATATCAATTTTCAACAATTGTCACTTAAAAAATTTCTCCATCTATATCCACATAAAATGAATATTTTCTTATCATATAAATCAATAATTAATTATTCACAAATAATATTACGTAATCACAATAATGACAACCAGTAATGCCCTCAGAAAGAGGGGCTTTCCAATAAGGATTTTCCTTCTTGGCAAGCAATTAGTTGACCAAACTTCTCCTTGATGTAACTTTCTAGACATTGTCAATAATGTTCTCTAGTAATATTATTAAAATAATATGAATTATTGATCCGATAATGGAAAATCACAGTGTAGTGACAATTATCAAAGAACAATAATATAAAATATCAACATAGCAATTATTGAATCGATAAAATAAAATATCGAATAAGAATTATCGTAACAATTATTGAGTTGTGCTTTCTTACGTAAGAATCAATAATTGTGCAATATCGCGGTCTTCTCGTCTGCAACAACGCCAGACATCGTGTTTTAACCACCGGGTATTCCAACAAAGATTAATCAGTAATAACTACGCCAAGTATTTATAAACCACTTATATTTGTCGCTTTCTTCATCCATAAGCTTTTAGTTATGGGCCCACAAAAGATCACGCCATCGCATTTAATATTCTCCGACAAGAAGAATATTCCACGACCAAACGAATATTCCCCGACAACAATGAATATTTTATAACCACCTGCTTATTTAAAATATTTGCGCATTTTACCCATAACTAACTACATTAATCAAATCAACTATTACTATTTCAAAAAAATAAATAGAGGAAATTTAATTTTATTTATAAAAAGTTGGGGTCTTACACAATATATATATATATAGTAAATATGAATATAAACAATAAAAACAAAATAAATGTAAAGAGAAATTCTAATATCTTAATTTGTCCCAAAATTACATAATATTACATGATTGAATGGTTGCCTTAAATTTTTCATCTTCCCAACACATAAATAAAAAATAATTTTATTATATAATTTTATTGGATATAGATTAATAACCTGGATTTTTAATTTTTTTTCACTTTGGGGATTGTCTTCTCAATTTTTTTAATTGAAGATTTTAATTTTTAATTTTTTTCCCACTTTTGGGATTGTTTTCTCAATTTTTTCCGTTAGAAAAATTAACTTTTAATTTTTTATGATTACATCTAATTGATAATATTGTCACGTCAAAAAATTTATGATATGACAACGACATGTTACTAAAAAATACATACATGTAATATTGAATCTCATTTTAACATTTATTCAATTAATTTTTTGTACCAAAAAAGGTAAATATAGGACCATTATTAATTCTAAAGTAAGTTATTATTATTATAATTTTAATATAAAACAATTATAATTTTTTAAAGTAAATTTAATGATAATTTTACCCTTTTGGTTAATTATTAATTTTTTTGGTAAACTTAATTTTTTAAATTAATTTAAAGTAAAATCAATAATCGTCTTATATTTATCCTTTTAGGTACAAAAAATTAATTAAATAAATATTAAAATGAGAGTCAATATTACACATAAATATTTTTATTCATGCGTCGTTGTAATGTCATCAATTTTTTGATGTGACACTCACACTATCAATTTAGACGTAATCAAAAAAATTTAGAAATTTAATTCTCTAATAAAAAAAATTGAGAAGATAATCTCCAAAGTGAAACAAACTAAAAGTTTAATCCCTAATTGAAAAAATTGAGAAGACATCCTAAATTAAAAAAAAAACATCCCTAAAGTAAAAAAATATTAAAAGTTTAAGGTATTAATTCATATTTAGGCCAATTTTATTCAATGATTTACATTTTTGTCCTTTTTGGATATCTCTAACCTAAGATGGAGGAGAATAATTAGTTAAATGGATACTTTTCGTTGACAAAGACATACTCCATCCTTTCAAAATATCTATATTTTAATTCGACATAAAAATTAGACATAAGTATTTTATAATTTTATTTATTAATTAGGAGTCAAAATATAAATAATAAATTATAAAACATTGTATCCAATTAACACGTTATTATATAATTTTTCATCTGAAAAACAAGGTTCTCCTGAAATGAGGGAGTACTAATCTGAAAAACAAGGTTCATAATAAAAAAATTAAAATAAAAAGAGTAATGCTACACGGACAGGTATATTGAACAGCTTTATTGGACAATTTCAATTTTTTTTTTGCTTGTGACTACCAACAAATGTATAGTATTTATTTCAACATGATTTTTTTTATAAAATATAGTGTTTTAGGTATAATTTGGATGCTCTCCTAGGGTTCCCTCATCTGAGATCTCTGGGGAAGAGGATCAAGTTGGCCTTGCGAACAGCTTGATGAACTATATCCCTTCCACCCTTTGAGCGAAATGCGAAAAAAGGAAGGAAAATCGTATAACCCTGTTTTTGTATATGTATCTAAATTAGACCTAAAACACTATATTTTATAAAAATTCATATTAAAATATATACTATACATTTTTTGGTAATTCCAAGAATTTTTTTTTTAAAAATATCCAATATTCATGTCCAAAAAAATGTCTGCCTAAGACTGGTTGAAATAAAAATAGTGATATTATTACCGTTATATTTGAAATATCTATCATTTAAGTAATTTTTTTCTCCACTGATGGGAACTTTAATAAACCAATCAGATCAATTATTTGGTTGTTTCTATGAGGTGGCAAGATATAAAGAGGTTTCACTAAAGCTTAACCTACACCCCGCCACACAATATTAAACCCAAAAGTCAAACCATTAGTTGAGCAGCTCAAACAAAGCAAGAATAAGGGTGTTTTGGTAACTTCACATAACGCGGTTGCGGTACAGCGTTGCTTTAAAGTTTCTCTCTTGTTTGCAGATAAAAAAAAGTCTCTCTCTCTCTCTCCTCTTTCTCTCTCACACACAGTGATGAGAGAGATTCTTTCCTTTTTCCAATTGTTTCAATTTGTAATAAAATTAACGAAAATACCAGAAAATAAAGACATTTCTCAATTCTCACCGATATATACATATATATAATATCATAGCAGTATTCAGTAATTCATTTAATCGGCTTTCGGTGTATCAGTGTTTTTTTCCTCCTCACAGGTACTGTTTCATTTCTTTTTCTATTTTTATAGATTTGTAAATATAGAAGTAAATTAAATTGGAAAACAATATACTGATTTGAGCTATGAGTTCATGTATTGTTGAAATTTTAATGGAAAGTTACAATCTTTTGATTGAATTGTTGATTTTAATTTGAAAAGGTAAACTTTCTCTCTCTAGAATGATACAAATCGGATTTGAGCTCGGATTATTTGATGATATGTTACTCTTTTGGCTTCTGATTCTTTACATGTGATTTCTTTTTGCTAATATGGGGTTGATACTAGGAAATCTTGAGTATTTATTGAAAATTGCACTAGTCTAGGGTTTCAATTGAGCTGTATATGTATAGCTTTTATTTCTGTGAAAGAAATTTAAAAGTCGAAAGGAGTGATGATTTAATCTCTGTGTTAATCGTTTGAGGGTATATTTTAATTTTTAAGGGAAAATTGATTTTATAGTGAATATAATTGAATGGTGAAATGAAATCAGAATCAACTCAAATTACTTACTAGTATGTTTCGCTTTTTGCTTAGAGTTCTTTATATGTGATTGATTGTTGTTAGAATGGTATCAATTCATTGAAATCGTTACTAATTATTAAAAGGTTACACTGATCTAGGCATTCAATTTGGCATGTTTTCTTTAGTGGTAGAAATCAACGGTGACGCTTTATTAGTGATGTTCTCTCTATTTTTTCCCCGGTATGTTTTAGTGACTAAGCGAAAGTGAAACCGTAAAGAACCATTAATTTTATTTTATTATCTTTGATATTATTCCATAAACTGCATTATGTAGACTCTTATTTGATTAAGTTTGACTGAGTGTTTGCTTGTGTAATTGGATCTGACAACAGATGGGGAGGGTTGGCAAGGTTGGGTTGAAGCTTGGGAATACTTGGAGAAGGATACGGTCGAAAGATCAGGGTTCTGACGAGTCGGACGAGGATTTTACAATTGGAGAAGATGAAGAATATGAGTCGGATGAGTATTGTTCTTCTTTAGATCCAGATGAATCGGAGGAGGGTTTAGGCGAATTTGAACTTGAGGAAGAGGAGGAGGTAAAAATGAAGGTGAATAGGGCTGTTAGACCTAACACCCGAAAGAGTGTTCCAGTTAAGAGGGGAAAAGGGATTAAGAAACTGCAGAAGAAGAAGAGGAAGAGGTTTACATATAAACAAGATGAGGATGATGATGACACCGATGATGACAATGATGTGGAATTTATGCCGGATGAGATTGATTATATAGATGATGAAGATGAAAAGCCAGTGATGAAGAAAAAGAGGGCTTCATATAAACAAGAAGATGATGGTGATTATGATGATGGTGGTGGTGATGATGGTCATCATGATGGTGGTGGTGGTGAGGATGATGACGGTGGATATAATGATGACGGTGATTATGATGGTGGCGATGATGAGGATGAGGACGAGGAATTCACCCTAGATGGGATTGATTTTGTAGATGAGGAAGATGACATGCCAGCGCCAAAGAAGAACAAGAAGGTAAGCAAGCCTCGTTTGCGGGAGACAGGTCTTGCCAAAGGGCGAAAGAGGATAAGAAACTCCAAGATTATGAAAAAACCAACATCAACATGGAAAAAGCCAAGAACGAATCGTAGGTTGGTGAAGAAAACAAGTTCTGGCAGTGTTGCAATTCCTAGGTCGGTGGGAAAAACAAGTTCTGGTAGTGATGGAGACTTTGCAAACAAGAGCATAGTGGTGGAAGAAAGGCATAAGAAGATTCCTGGTCGGAGGAGGAGGAGATTTATAGCAGTTTCTGATTCAGATTTCATGAACTCCGGACCCTCCGATTATGAGTACACTATTTCTGAGGAAGAGAGGGAACAGGTGAGAGAGGCCAATAAATTTTGCACAAGTTTATCAACTAGTTTGAGAAGTTCATCATTATCAAAGAAATTCAAGGAAGAGGAAGAGACGTGTAAACAAAGAAAAAATCCTGTAAGAAAGGGCAAGAAAAAGGTAGAGGATTTGAAAAAACAAGTAGTAAAGCAGGTTTGTGGGATATGTTTATCGGAAGAAGGAAAGAGAACTGTACAAGGCACACTAAACTGTTGCAGCCATTATTTTTGCTTTGCTTGTATCATGGAGTGGTCTAAGGTGGAATCTCGTTGCCCTCTGTGCAAGCAAAGATTTGTGACCATAAGTAAGCCTGCAAGGTCAGACTCAGGGTTTGATTTGAGGACTGTAGCAATACAGGTTCCTGAGCGTGATCAGGTATGTAATTGCAGTTTTTTTAATAATAATTTCTCTGAAACCACAGAGGCCCAGTTTTGGTTGATTTCTTTGTTTATATTCTCCTGATTATCTAGTACTTGTCCTAATTTGAAGCATCTTGTTCCTTTAACAGGTGTATCAACCATCTGAGGAAGAGCTTAGGGGATATCTTGATCCATATGATGGCGTGATCTGTACTGAATGCCAGCAAGGTGGTGATGATGCTCTAATGCTACTGTGTGATATTTGTGACTCACCTGCACACACTTATTGTGTTGGTCTCGGATGTGAAGTACCTGAAGGTAATTGGTATTGCGAAGGCTGTCGACCAGCTGCTTGTGGTGCCTTAAATTCACATGGTATAAATTATACGCCAGATCAAAGAGCAAGTAACAACTTATCTGGTCTATCATCGCCTGTTCACAATGTTGGGGAATTAGATCTCAATTCATTGTATGTGCCTGATACACCATTGACACAAGAAACTGGGGGTTTTCCTTTTTCTAGACGTTTTGTTGGAGACTTTTCTGCTGCATCTCCAACATCTGGATCAGGAGCGTTCACTGTATTTGAAAGGCGAAGGATACAACGTCAAATACAACATCTTCTCCACAGCAGAAGGAATCCTTCTGGTAGTCAATCTAACGGGATACCATCCACAAATTCAGGAATTAGATTATTCGGCTCTCAAATTGATCGAGGTACAGAATTAGCATTTCAGCAAACTATGACACCAGAAAGGAGAGCATCCCAATACTCATCCAGTCAGGGAAGGTTGCAGGATGTTACTACAACTTTATTGCCCAGTAGGGATGCTTTTTCTGCAAGATCTAGTCAGTTGATTGAACAAGGACAAAATCCTTTTTCAACATCTATTGATGGAATATTACAAGCTGAACGTTCTGGGATTAGTATGGCATTCAATTCTAGATTAAATTATGAGCAACTCCACCCATGCAGTAGCAGATCAAATGTTGATTCTGCTGGCCAGTCTTCTTATGCATTTAGAGAGGTGAGCCACTTAACTGTAGAAAAGGGACAAGTGCAACAAATGGTTAAAAGTCATTTGAAAAGCTTGTCCAGAGAAATTGAGTTAGGTATGGTATTGCATGTTTTTGTATTTTATTGTGATATTTTAACTTTTAGAATAAGACACAACATAACATGTTTTCTAAACTGCAGTACCATTGGTGGGATACTGCATTTTTTAATACTTGATGATGAGATAGTTTTACCTTATTGACTCTGCTAATATTCACATGTTTTCTAAGTTGCAGTACCCTTGGTGGAATACTTTATTTTTTAAACTTGATAAAATAGTTTTACCTTATTATTGACTTTGATTTCTTAAATGCTAGTAATTTTTTTTGGCACCGGCACATTGTCAAAAAGTTTATCAATACATTTATTTTGTTTTAAACTAGATGATATTGTCTTCTTTGTGTGCGAGGAACAATTGACAATTAGTTGTAATATTTACCATACCTTGAAATGCCTTTTTATTTCATTAATGTGTACAATAATTTCTTAGAAACTTTGTGGTTGATTATGAAATTGTCCCATACTTTTTCTGCAGACCAGGATACCTTCAAGGACATCGCAAGGAGCTCTACACACACCATTTTAGCTGCATGTGGGCAAGAGCACAGGGAGAACAAAGTTTACCGTGTGCAGCTACCCTTAACCTGTAACCATATTGAAAGACTCTCAGGTGCGCAAATGAGTTTAATTGAAGGTTGCTGCTCTCCTTGTTTTGATTTATTTGTGAAGGACGTAGTGAGAGAAATCATGACCATGAGCGTCGCCGTCAATTAGGATTAGAAATTGGTGCAATGGATTATTAGCTGGCTTACCATTCTTTCTATCCATCGGCTCTATAAGAGGATGTGTCCTTTTGATTGTTGTTGGTTTTATATGTTAATCTATTTCTTCTGGATAAAACTGGATTTCATGTTTTAATGAAAAATACTGGCAAAATATCTTTATCATTGGTTCTTTCTTTATGTCAGACAAAACAATTAGTATTTGTTTATAGTGTTTTTTTACTCCTTGATTAAAATTTAAATTATTTACTCGTTATCATGTGAATAAATTACTAACACTTCAAATTGGTTATTGTGTTGAGGCTTGGTGGTTGTGTCGTTGGTCAATTGACCAATGAGTGTTGACAAATTTTCTATCTGTATCATTATTGAACCGATATATCTAGGATTATATTTCTAGGGGAAAAAAATTGATAAAAGAGATTAATTTTGTGAAACAGATAGATAGATAGCTGTGTATAGTTTATCCTTTTTTTATATATAATTTTTTTTTGTTGGAAAAAGGTAATAAATACTTAAATAGTGTATTGTTTAGTCATTAAATCTTTTGTGGGAAAGTTGATTGGTCTTCAGTGGAATATGGACATCTAGAAACTGCGTCAGGCTTTTGTCTTTGAATTCAAACGTATGCATTGTGAAGTTGTCTTTTATGGTTGGAATAGGTGGCCTTTCCTTAAACCGACCACCCACTCCCTGCATGGCCAACGAGTAAAGTATAATTTGTAAAAAAGTAAAAGTAAAATAAAAAAATTTAAATTTATTTTTAGTGATTTTATAAGATTATATTAAATAATAAATATTTTTATTTTTTTTACACTAATAGATTTCACTAAATAACTTGGTTATTTTTACTTTTATGTAATTTATTTCATCTTTTTTTAGGACAAAACAATTTGTATTTTTAATTATTTTTTAAGACATGCTGAGTAATTATTAGCATTAAGTGTCATGATGAGTAATTTTAGAGGAGTAACTAAAAAAATAAAAATAAAATAATAATATATTTAAAGTCGTAGAAAAAAATAATAATGATAAGCTTAATCCAAAGTCATCAAAGCCTCTCATGAAAGCTTGGATAATATAAGATATATCTAATAAAATATAATAATTTTGAATTTTCCGCTTATTCAATAAATTATTTGGGCCGTCCAAAGTTTAGGATAAATCTCATCATTCATCTATCTAACAAAATATGAAATAATTTCAATTTTTATTCAATAAATCATCCTACATATATAGTTTGAGATAAATCTTTTCTATTAAGTTTATTAAACTTAAGATATTAATATGGATAGATTTATTAGGATTTTCTTCCTTAGTTTAATTAATCAAATATTTCGGGAAAGTGGCCACGTGGCAGCTGATAGGAAATGGAGGACAGAGAATGGGATAAGGAGCAGGACACAAGATCCGAACTCCTGAAAATAAGAAAGAGAATTCAAACATTCTTTATCTATTTGGTGAGACCGGAGGTTCACAAATTATATACAAAAAAATTTATACTAATGTTATAAATTATATGATTATTATTAATTTTTAAAAATTAATTCATTTTTTTTTAAATTTAAATGACTTATTAAAAATTATAAAATAATAAAATTTATAATGAGTAATATTTTTTAGATAATATATAATATTTATTATTGTATTAATTTAAATTAAAAGAATTTATGTCAATAAGTTAATTTTAAAAAATCAACAATAAACAAATAATATAAAATGGAAAAAAAAATATTACATACCCATAAAGATGTGTAAAAAATGTAGTATTAAATTTGACTTAATATTTTCTCTCTTATTTTATAAGGAGCTGATATTTCCGCAAGCCTTTATGTAGGGCTCGCTGCTTGACTAAACCAAAGTAGTTGAGAAAATTAAAAAATTGGTGTTCCTACTTTACCCCCAAATATTTGCAGCTTGAAGTTTACATCCTCTCTCTCAGTTCCCCTTCACATCCTCTCTCTCTCTCTCTCTCTCTCTCTCTCTCTACACAAATAAAAATTCAAGTCCTTCCATTCCTCGATCTCTGCATGAAATTTATTTTTGAATAAATTGATCAATTGATCAATAAAGTACTAACACGCATGCGAGATTCTATGTGTGTCAGCATTTTATTGACCAATTGACCAATTGACCAACAAATAAATTTCATACTAACCGGATCCTAATTATATATACATATACATACATCATAAAATATGTGTATACTAACAGACAATTTCTTTTAGGCAAAAATTAATAAAATACTCATGGTAGTTGACACGTTTTATTGATTATACTATTGAAGTTTTAATTTTTCAAATTACCTCACTAAATTAATTATTATTTTGAAATTGGGTCATTCCGTTAAAAAAATTAAACATCCGTTAATTTTTTATCGACAAAACTAATGAATTATCCATTGTAGTTGACACGTTTTACTGATTACACTATTGAATTTTTAATTTTTCAAATTACCGCATTAAACTAATTAATATTTTAAAATTGGGTCATTCTGTTAAAAAAATTAAGCAGACATTATTTTTTTTATTTATGTGGCTCTTGAAAAGAAATTCAAAAATAAAAAATATTACTTATGTGGCAAAAAAATAATAAAAAAACTTGAAAGTGAAAGCAAAAAAATCAAAATATTTTGGGTACTCTAATCTCAGATTTTTATCAATAGAAAAAACTTCCTCGCGAGTGAAAAGCAATGCATATCACTGAATGAGAGTAGTTCGAAGACATAAGGTTGTTGATAGTCGGAGGTGAGATGGAGGAAACCTACTGCAACACCATTTACCTCATCGGTTGTTGTTGTTGGGCATTCATATTCTATTGTTATATGTAATGCTGAATTTTGAAGCTCAATTCAATATTTTGGGTATTCAAATCTAGGAATTTTCATAGATTTTAGAGAAAGAAAATACGCAGATCTATTTGATATAGAAGAAGGGGGAGAAGAGAGAGAATAAATCAAATTTGTTTATTTTCATTTTTCTTTTTCACGTCCACGTAGGATAAAAATTGAAACGATTTAACACTCGTGAAGTAAAGATAATAGAATGACCCAATTTCAAAATATTATTTAGTTTAATGGGTTAATTTAAAAAATTAAAAGTTCAATTGTGTAATCAGAAAAACGTTCCAACTACAGTAGGTAATTCATTAGTTTTGTCGATACAAAATTAACGTTTGTTAAATTTTTTTTAACGAAATGACACAATTCCAAAATAATAATTAGTTTAGTAGGGTAATTTAAAAAATTAAAAGTTTAATAGTGTAATCAGTAAAACGTGCCAACTACAGTGAATATTTCATTAGTTTTGCCATTTGTTTTAGTACTAAAAAAAATCACCTTTAGAAGACTATCGGAAGTACTCAAGGCAGGGGAAGTGGGGAAGAAAAACAAAAGCAATCTCCAATCGGGACTCAAATATGAGGAAGTGATTAGCATAAAGTTTATTTTTGGGTAAGTTGGTCAATTGGCCAATACAGAACTGACACGCATGCTAGGCTTTATATGTGTCAGCATTCTATTGGCCAATTGACCAACTTACCAAAAAATAAACTTCAAACTAACCGGATCCAAAATATGAACTACGAAGAATCGACGAGCCCAATCAAAACCACTTTTTAATTTGTTCAAAAATTAGCTGAAGCTTTGCAATTAAACTCGAAAGGAAGTTTCAAATCACACTCAATTCGGGGGGCTTAAAATTGGGCTTAATCTCATTGAATATGTTCCCTTTATAGAACAAGTTGATAGTGTTGTTGGTGGAGGAGAGATCAAATTGAGTGAGAGAGGTGTTATTAATGGAGGAGAGATCGAATTGGTGGAGGAAAGTGTGGGCGCGCAACTTAGAGAGAGAGAATGGAAGTATTTGGAAGGGGTTGTAGATGTTGAGGGTATATTTGAAAAACTAATCCTTTTACTTTGCTAACAATATTAGTTTAGTCAAATAATGGACCCTATTTGCGAAAATATCAAAAAGACTTGCGAAAATATACATTTTCCATTTTATATTGTTTGCCCACAACTTGTTATGTACATTTGTGTCATAGCATTCTTCACTAATTGTAGGTCTTGTTTTCATTTTGATTTGATGTGAAAATAATAATTTTTATTGTGAATTTAATAATTTTCTATCTATACTATATTATAGGTATACATAAACTTTCTATTCTAAAATTATATATATATATATATATAAATATATTTTGTTTGTTCTATAAAATTATGAATATATAATTTTTATGCATTACAAAATTAGAGAAAAGATTTCTCAAATTATTTGTTCTACAAAATTATGTTCTTCCTCCTTCACTTCACTTTTACTTCAAATTAGGGAGAACTATTTTCCAATAAAAAATTTCTGACATCCAAACCCAAGTAACATAGAGATGGAAATATAAGATAGCCAGTACTACACAAATGAAAAGAAAATAATTATCCACAGCTTTCAAAAAAAATTGAATATAGAAAAAAGAATTTATATTTTTTTAAGTGAAATTGTTAATTCCATAAGTTACTCTCTCACGTGATGGAAAATATCAATTCTCTATAGAAAACTCTAGACAAGCTAATGTAGTAAATCCTAATTTTTCAAATTAGACCCAATCAATTGTTGTATATTAATCGGATGTATAGAAGATTTGTTCATTATATATACCAATATATATTAGACCTGGCAATATAGTTGGTTAACTGTCGGGTCAACCCATATTAACTGGAATCAAATGGGTTGGTTAACTGTTTTTATTTATTTGGGTTGGTTAAAGTTTGGAACCATATTTTTAAAACCAAATATAGTTCCAACCCGGTTAACTATTTTTCGACCCATATTTTATTCCAAATCCAAATCAAAAGTTCTTTCCATCCATATTTACATATTGAAGAAGCTCAACCACCCACTCCCACCCCCACCCCACCCCACCCCCCCACTCCCACCCCCCAAAAAAATAATATTATGTGATTATGTATACACCCTTACCACCATCCCCACCCCCACCCCACCCCCAATCCCCACCCAAAAAATAATATTATGTGATTATGTATACACCCCTTACCACCACCCCACCCCAACCCCACCCCCCCCCCCACACCCACCCACACCCACCCACACCCCCACCCACACCCCCACCCACACCCCCACTCAAAAAAATAATATTATGTGATTATATATATACCCCAACCCACCCCACCTCACCCCCACCCCCACCTCACCCCCACCCCCCACCTCACCCCCACCCCATCCCATCCACACCCACACCCCACCCCCCACCCCCCCATCCCCATCCCCATCCCATCCCCAAAAAATAATATTATGTGATTATGTATACACCCCTTATGTGACGCCCCAAAATAGTGTATGACACTCATTACGAAATGCGCCAAATACATGGTACATAAAGCAAATTACAACTTCAATAATATAATTGTCGTGCAAAATACGACAACACATACTGTGAATTTAAATACAAATATTATCTTCTAGACAATATCCACACTCAAATAAGTTCTCATTACAATTATTCAAACACTATTTTACGTAAATAGTGAGGAATTTAACTAAAACATCTTTATAGAACCATCACTCCATACCCCCGACTAGATCCTGCTATGTTCTCACCTCCACGAGAAGAAAAATAGAACAAAAAGAAAAAAGGTGAGCTCAACTAGCCCAGTAAAGAATATTATGACTAAGATAATATACAACAAATTATCATTAGTTTTCAACAGGAAAATCTCGATAAAATATAATAGACAACAAGTTTTAGATCAACAACCAAGAACGAAAACAACAATCCATTAGAAGAGTCGAAGTAGAGAATGAGTTATACTATCTTCTAAGATTTAAAATTCCATCATCAATATTTTATCCACAGTAACAACAATCAATATACATCTTTAATCAATATTCATCTTTTGCTACTGAGCCGAAGATATTCATTTGTATCACCAAATTGGTCATGTTCATCTCAACATCATTCATCTTTACTACGGGCCAAAGATATTCATCGATTAATCATTCATCTTTGCACTACGGGCCAAAGATATTCAATAATATCATCATTTAGGATTTGAGGATGATGAAAATATTTTAAAGAAAAAGCGAATCCAAAGACGAATGACAAAATATTAAGGATTAAGTATAACGGTTTATCCAAGATCAATAATACTCCATAATAACCAATTTTGAAGCGAGAATTCAAAATAAAAAGACCAAAATATGGATACAATCAAAGATAGTAACCATAATAGACATCTTGGATAAAAGAAAAAAAAATTTATTTTTCTATGAATAATTATACGTACTAAATGAATAATCATCAGTATACATGAATAGTGTAATCGATACGTGAATAAGTAACCCCGCACAAAAAAGTTCCAAATTTGATAAAAGTTTAAACCAATATTTCGACATAATGATATTGAAAAAAATAATATCATTTAAGAAGAAAATAACATCCTTACCTCAAAATAACCGTAGTACTTACATTTGAATTTGGATATAGTGATGACAGAAACTTGTACTGAATAGCAACTCTTAAAGTATCTAAATACTCACAAAAATACGCTTGATAATCTAGAGAGAAAGAAAACTTGTTTCTGGTGTGATTTTCAATTCTAACCTAAGCGTCTATTTATAAAAAAATGCTAGAACGCCATAGGAGACTAAAATAATAAAATATATTATTTCTTTCATTTTTCTCTTACGCAACCTAAGTTGCCAACAAAGACCAGCCACCTTTGAACCAAAAATCAGCAGCCCACATGTTTTCAAATAAGAGTGGGTCCCACCCATAATTTAATAAAAATTATTTTATTTTTTGAAATTTCAGTAATTCATATAAAATAACCCGTTTATCAGAAAAATACGAATTTTTTGTCCATTCTGCCTGAAATTGAATTTCTCTACAACTTTTTAGCTTTGAGTTTTTCCAAATTCCAAACATAAAATAACCGAAATCCACAAACAGATAATTTTTAATACCTCCACATCGACAAAATCTTCGAAAAACACTCTCAAAGATTAATTCCTTCATTTTATCCACATAAAATAAATATATCCATCATTTATATCCACATAAAATAAATATTTCCTTATCATATAAATCAATAATTAATTATTCACAAATAATATTACTGAATCACAATTATGATGACAATCAGTAGTTCCCGGAAAGAGGGGTTTCAATAAGAATTTCTCCTTCTTGGCGCACAATTAGGTGACCAAACCTCTCCTTGTGCGAACTTTCTAGACATTGCCAATAATCTTTATCTAATAATATTATTAAAATAATATGAATTATTGATCCGATAATGGGAAATATTGTGCGATGATAATTATTGAAACAACAATAATATACAATATCAACGCAGCAATTATTGAATCAATAAAATAAAATATTGAGCGATAATTACATGTAACAATTATTGAGTAGTGCGCCTTATACGTAAAAATCAATAATTCAAAAATCTTTGGTACATCCAGCGTATTCATCGTATTTTAACCAAATGGTATTCCAACAAATATGTTAATTGATAATAACAACTTCTGGTATTATTTATAAAAACTCAAACTTGTCATTTTTTCACCCAGAAGCGGTTATTACATTATGGGCCCACTAACGATTAACCGTCGTTGTATGAATATTCCCAACAACAAGAATATTCCATGAACAAACGAATATTCCCAAACAATAATGATTATTTTATAACTACTTTGCTTATTTTGCAAAATTTGCACATTTCACCCATAACCAAAATATTATATCAATTTAACACCTTATTATTCACAATAATAATTAGAGGAATTCGATTTTATTTATAATTAGTTGGGGTCTTACAACCTCCCTCCTTATGAAATTTCGTCCTCGAAATTGACTACGATACTGGTGTTTGAAAAGGTGAGGATACCTCGCTTTTATTTCGATTCCAACTCCTGTCATTTTTTTTCAATAAAGATGGTTTCTCCATAAAACCTTAACTTGTGGTATAACCTTTGTAAATAGGACATGCTTTTTCCTATCCAAGATCTTAACAGGTACTTCTTCGTACGTTAAATCTTCGGCTATCTCGTCTAGTTCTAAAGCAATAATATGGTTCGGGTCTTTTACATATTTACGAAGCATAGATATGCGAAAATATTATGAACACGAGACATACTTGGGGGTAATGCGAGTCTATAGGCCACATTTCCTATTCGGTCAAGAATCTCAAATGGACCAACAAATCTTGGATTGAGCTTTCTCTCTTTTCAAATCTTGTAACTCCCTTCCATGGAGCAACACGTAATAAAGACATGATCTCCAATATTAAACTCCACATCCTTTCTACATGAAGATCGGCGATAACTCTTTTGTCGATCTTGTGAGGTTTGAATCGTTGTCGAATCATTTGGATCTTTTCTCGTAGTCATGCGTACTAATTACGGTCCCAACAACGTTGCTTCTCCACCTCGTCCCAAAGATCTTTGGAGAATCGACACTTTCGTCCATACAACGCCTCAAATGGAGCCATGCCTATACTTTCTTGATAACTGTTGTTGTAGGAGAATTCTACCAATGGCAAGTACTTATCCCTACTCCCTTTGAAATCTAGGACACAAAGTCTTAATAGATCTTCAAGAGTTTGAATAGTCCTCTCTGATTGCCCGTCCGTTTTGAGGATGGTATCTTGAAATAAATCAGAATCTGTGCCCTATAGCTTTTCTGCAGCTAACCCAAAATCATGAAGTGAATCTTGGGTCACGATCCAAACTATGGATCTTGGCATGCCATGCAATCGCACAATCTCATTCACGTCATACGAGTAAGGCGTTCAAGGGAATAAGTCTCACGTGTCGGTGAAAATGGGCAGACTTGGTTAATCTATCAACAATAACCCAAATCGCATCTATGCCTTGAAAAACTTTGGGAAGACCTGTAATGAAATCCATAGTAATGTGTTCCCACATCCATTCCGGAATCTCAAGTGGTTGCAATGGACCCTTTGGCACTTGATGCTCCGCCTTTACACGTTGACAGGTTAAACACCTCGAGATAAACTCTGCGATCTCTCTCTTCATATTATTCCACCAAAATGTATGTCGAATATCATGTTACATTTTGGTACTCCCAAGATGGATTGCAAACGGTGTGTTGTGTGCCTCCATCATGATTCTATGCTTCAAATCAAAGTCGTTAGGAACACAAAGTCTGGAGTTGAATCTAAGTATTCCTTGTTCATCGATTCTAGCTTCTGGAATAGCTCTTTCTTGCACTTTCTTCTTCATACGTATCAGCTCCAGGTCCGTAGCTTGAGCAGCTTTAACTTTATCGATTAAAGTCGGTTCTACTCGTATATTCGCCATCATCATGTGGGTCCCTGGAGTCTTTAATTCTACCTCCATCCTTTGCAAGTCATACAGAATGGGCATTTGCATTGACAATATCTCACTCGTACTCGCATATGATCTTCTACTTTCGATGTAATAACCTCTACGTTCGCTTTTCCGGGATGATATTGAATCATGATCGTAATCTTTCAATAGTTCAAGCCAACGTCGTTCTTGCGTGTTGAGTTCTTTTTGGGTGAAGAAATATTTGAGGCTTTTATGGTCCGTATAAATCTCCACTTTCTCCCCATACAAGTAGTGTCTCCAAATTTTCAACGCGAATCATTCATCGCTTGACTCCGGATCATGAGTAGGATAATTCCTCTCATATTCTTTGAGTTGTCGTGAGGCATAGGATATGACTTTCCCATGTTGCATGAGAACACATCCTAACCCTTTGCACAAGCATCGCTTATAGATAACAAATCCATCCGTATCGGATGGTATTGCCGGCAATGATTCAAATGAGTCTCCTCTTGAGCTCTTGAAACTCTTCGCATTCCTTGCTCCATCACAATTTTGTATCTTTCCGGAGTCAAATTGAGTTAATCGGAGTAGCGATTCGAGAAAATCCTTCCACGAATCTCCGATAATAACCAGCTAAGCCCAGAAAGCTACGCACTTCGGTCACCGACTTCGGTTGTTCCCAACTTTGTATTGCTTCAATCTTCGTCGGGTCAATAGATACTTCATGTTTTGACACCACATGCCCAAGGAATGCTACTTCCTCAAGCCAGAACTCACATTTCTTCAGCTTGGCATAAAGCTTGTTTTCACGAAGCCTTTCAAGTATAAGCTTCAAATGGTGCTCGTGATCTTCACGACTTTTGGAATAGATGAGGATGTCATCAATAAAGACAACAACGCAATATTCCTTGAATACACGGTTCATCATATCCATGAAAGCAGCTGGAGCATTAGTCAATCCAAAAGACATGACTAAGAATTCGTAATACCCTGTCTGGGGAGTTCAAGGCGGTCTTTGGAATATCCTCGATTTTAATATTCATGATGATATCCGAACGAAGGTCGATCTTTGAAAAGAATTGTGCTCCTTGCAATCGGGTCGAACAGGTCATCAATGCGAGGTAATCGGATACCTATTCTTGATGGTGACATGGTTCAATTCTCAGGTAGTCAATACAAAGTCGCATACTCCGTCTTTCTTCTTTACTGAATAAAAAAGCAGAGAGTACCCCAAGGAGATGTACTAGGGACGAATGAAACCGATGTCTAATAACTCCTCAGTAGTTGGACTTTTAACTCCACGAAGTTCAATAGGAGCCATTCGATATGGGATTTTAGAAATGGATTTTGTGCGGTTGCAAAGGTCAATAAAGAATTCAACATCACGTTCGGGGTAGGCCGGAAGCTCTTGAAATACATCAGAAATTCTCTAACAATGCGAATATTATTCAAATCGACTTGTATTTGTTCAAATCCATAACATGGGCTCGAAAGCTTGACATCCGTTTTCAATAAATGAATAGCTTTGTGGCTTGATATGACGATGGATGATTTTTAGTGGTTTAGTAGTTTGAATTAATTATGACGGGTTGGTTAGAAATATGAAAACTAACAACCTTACGAAAACAATCAATTTTAGCATGATGAGTGGTTAACCAATCAATTCCTAAAATCACATCAAAAGCAAGTATCTTTAAAGAGATAAGATCAACAGGTAATGTGATATTGCCAACTTGGATTATGCAAGATTTATAAACTATAGATGTAACGAAGGTTTCACCCAATCGGAGTTTCAACGAGATAAATCAAAGTCCAATTTCTCCGGTCAAGTTTAAGCGTTGAGCACAAGCGGAGAGATAAAAGAATGGGTGGAACCAAATGTATCTAGTAAGGTATAAACTTCGCAAGAGTTCAAGATTAGCTTACCATGTGATCACCTCGTTCGGGTTCCTCACGCTTTTGGCCGATCCACGACAAATGCTCTTCCAGAACCGTGATTTTGACTTATCCGGGGACGACCCTTGAGTCACCATCCCGTTGAACTTGATTTTGCTACAGAACAATCTCGAGCTATGTGGCCTTCCTTTTCACAGTTGTAACATACCTTGGATTGTTGTGGATAGTTTGGGCTGATATGTCCCTCTTTCCCGCATTTGTAACATCTAATTGGCGGTCGTTCTCCTTCCCTAAAGTTTTTTGTTGGTGCTGGTGTTGCTGTTGATGTCTTCTCGTCATTGTTGAATCTCCTCTTTCTGAAATTTTCACTAGACTCATCTCTCCTATTATTATGGCCACGATGACCACCCGAGTGGTTACCACCTTTGTTCGTATTTTTCCCTCCTCGTTGGTTATCATCGCTCGATGATCTATTTGCATCCATAGATGACCCTAGTTGTGGTCCCACGGTTGAACATACTCACTATCTCGCTCTAATAATTGAGCCCTGTTGACAACATCTGAATACAAACAAAATTTATGAGAGATAAGGCATTGACGAATCTCGGGTTTTAGACCTCTCAGAAACATCCTTGTCATTCGTTCCTCATTCTCTACCAAATGAGGTGCAAACCTGGATAACTCAAATGAACTTCGCCTCGTCTTTGGACACCGCCATGTTTTGTTTTTTTCACCGATAAACTCTACCTCCTTCATATGACCTAATACTTTCGAAAGTACTTGTCATTGAATAGTTTCTGAAACGTTTCCTAAGACATGTTGAGTGCAACAGGCTGGGTACGCTTCACAGACTCCCATCAGTAGTCTGCCTCACCGTGGAACATAAAGGTGGCGAATGAAACCTTCTGTTCCTCCGTGCATCCCAAGACATCGAATATCTTGGTAATTTGCATGACCCATGTTTCCGCCTTGATCGAATCCGGCTTTCTAATAAATTCTGGTGGTCCCAACTCCTTACACACTTGGCGTGACGGATCAATAAGCGTTCTTATCACTTCCACTGAGATTTTGTACACGAGTCTCCCTCGTCGATTTTTCATGAATCGCAAAAAAGCTCCTAAACATTCCATCATTCATCGTTTGCTCGGTAGTGTTGTTTACGGGAGGATTATTGCCTTCTGTTGCACGCTCTCTCGGTTTTGTAACTAAAGGTTGTTCCACGCCTCATACACTCCATTGTTAACATTCTCGTGACCATTCTTAAATACTGCCATAAAACAAGGGTTAATTAAACAAATTAACATATCACATAATATCCCTATATTATGACTGACCAACAAATAAGCTTAGATAGGACACACTAGCGAAGGATTTACTCATCTCTCCCATCCTAGTTCTATTCCCCGATCTCCGCCAGAGACCATATCCCTAAGCTTTGATACCAACTGTGACGCCCCCAAAATAGGTATACAACACCCATTCTGAGTCGCCAAATACATGGTACAGAAAGCAAACTACAACTTCAATAATACAATTGTCGTGCAAAATACGACAACACATATTGTGAGTTTAAATACAAATATTGTCTTCTAGACAATATCCACACTCAAATAAGTCCTCATTACAATTATTCAAACACTATTTTACAGAAATAGTGAGGCTTGCTAAAACATCTTTCTAGAACCATCACTCCATACTCCGACTAGATCCTGATATGTTCTCACCTCCTGAGAAGAAAAATGGAACAAAAAGGAAAAGGGTGAGCTCAACTAGCCCGGTAAAGAATATTATGACTAAAAAAATATACAACAAATTATCATTAGTGTCGTACTTGAATGAATAGTCAGAGTATCGTGAATAAGAACCCCTACACAAAATGTTCCAAATTTGATAAAAAGTTCAAACCAATATTTCTAAGATAATGATATTGAAGAAAATAATATCATTTAAGAAGAAAATAACATCCTTACCTCAAAATAACCATTTACTTATTTGAATTTGGGATATAGTGATAATGAAACTTGTCTTGAATAAAGAACTCTTAAAGTATCTAAATACTCACAAAATACGCTTGATAATCTGAGAGAAAAGAAAACTTGTTTACGTGTGATTTTCAATTCTAACCTAAGCGTCTATTTATAAAAAAATCTTTAGAAACATGTAGGAGACTAAAATAATAAAATATATTATTTCTTTCATTTTTCTCTTACGCAACCTAAGTTGCCAACAAAGACCAACCACCTTTTGAACCAAAAATCAAGTGAAATTTCACATGTTTTCAAATAAGAGTGGGTCCCACCCATAATTTAATAAAATTATTTTATTTTTTGAAATTTCGATGAATTCATATAAAATAACCCGCTTTATCGGAAAAATACTGAATTTTTGTCCATTCTCAAAATTGAATTTCTCTACAACTTTTTAGCTTTGAGTTTTCCAAATTCCAAACATAAAATAACAAAAAATCCACAAACAGATAATTTTTAATACCTCCACATCGACAAAATACTGATAAAACACCTCAGCATTAATTCCTTCATTTTTATCCACATAAAATAAATATATCCATCATTTATATCCACATAAAATAAATATTTCCTTATCATATAAATCAATAATTAATTATTCACAAATAATATTACGAATCACAATTATGATAACCATGCCGCTCCCGAGAAAGAGGGGTTTCAATAAGAATTTCTCCTTACTTCTTGGCAATGCAATTAGGTGACCAAACTCTCCTCGATGTAACTTTCTAGACATTGCCAATAACGCTATCTAATAATATTATTCAAATAATATGAATTATTGATCGATAATGAAAAATATTGTGCGATTGATAATTATTGAAACAACAATAATATAAAATATCAACGCAACAATTATTGAATCAATAAAATAAAATATTGAGCGATAATTCTTGTAACAATTATTGAGTAAAGGCCTTCTTACGTAAAATCAATAATTCAAAAATCATTGCATCCACGCCAGACATATTTTAACCACCGGTATTCCAACGATGTTAATTGGTAACAACTTCTACGCTCGTTATTTATAAAAACTCAAACTTGTCGTTTTCTTCATCCCGCGAGTTATTACATTATGGGGCCCACTAACGATCGCTACGCCATCGCATCTAATATTCCCGAAGCAACAAGAATATTCCACGACCAAACGAATATTCCCTAACAACAATGATTATTTTATAACCACTTGTTTATTTTGCAAAATTTGCACATTTCACCCATAACCAAAATATTATATCAATTTAACACTTTATTATTCACAATAATAATTAGAAGAAATTCGATTTTATTTATAATCAAGTCTAATATTGCGTTTGTACTCTTGTTTGTGACTTTAAAAGGAGAAAAGGGAAGGAAAAATAATTTTATTTTTAAACTATATTATTACTATATTACTCTTATATATAAATATAATAAATGTCTGATTTAATAAGGTCTAGCTATTGAATTATTTTGTTTCATATATATATATATATATATATATATATATATATATATATATATATATATATATATAACTCTAAGATATGCATATTAGTGTAAAAAATTTGTACCAATGGGGGCACAGGGCACTAGAGGAGGGGAGGGGGGCAATGGCGAAGTCATAAACATTTTTCAGTGGAGCAAAAATTATTACTAAGTTATAAATAATTTAGCGGAGGTTCAGAGACAACGTCCCCGAATTATTATTTTTTAATATTTTTGTACTTTCAGGTCTCTCTCTCTCTCTCACTGTCTCTCACACACACACATGCTATTTTACAATGACAATATAATAAATAATAATATATATTATATATACACTATATCGACTCATAACAGATTTTTTTTAATCACAACTGTTCATAAGTAAGTAATTCATTATTTATTTTTAAAAATAATATAAATTAGATTATTATTTAGTTTAAAATATTATAGAGAGATATACATATGTAGTCAAAAATGTAATCGACAAAGTTATAAAATTTTAATTTGACCCCGTATAATAGAAAATTTATAAAATTTTAGTGGGATCAATTTATATATAATACTTAAAAATTTTAAAATTTACCTTACATTATAAAATAATTTTTTTAATGGAGTCAATTGACCCCACAACCTTGTATGTGGGATGTGGCTTCGCCACTGGTGGTGGGGATAGGGGAGAGAAAATTTGTATTTTAAAAAATTGAGAGTTATAATAATTAGGGACAAGATTGTTTAAAGAAAGAATCTTAAACTCAATCTAAGAACTTATAAATTATAAATTTGATGTAAATATTAAAAATAATAAAATTATAATTGATAGTAACTTTTAAATAAATTTTGATAAGAATAATTGTATTAAATAAAATTAAATGAATTCATAATTAGTTGAGTTTTAAGATTTTACCAATTTTCTTTAGAAAATGATGTAGATATTATTTTATTTTATTTTAAAAGAAGGCAATTTTAAGACTTGATAAGGTACGGTTTAGATCATCCTTTTCATATAATCTAATTTCAATATCCAATTTTAATTATCATACAAGAATATGAAACATTATAGGGAAAATTACATATTCTATTACAATTTTAAAAATAATTACAACAATAGTGCACTCATAAAATCTTTACACAACTAATACACTTCCATATTTATTTACAATATTAGTGCAATTAGGATTCCTTAATTTAGGAAATTAGTATTCAATTAAAATTCTTTAATTTACGGATTAGTTATACCCATGGCTTCTTCTCTCTCTCCTCATCTATAACAACTGCAGTTAGTCATCACCCTTCTTCTTCTTCTTCTTCTTCTTCTTCTTCTTCTTCTTCTTCTTCATTCCTAAACTACGATCCATGCGGGATAGGAAGTTGCTAAACTTTGATTTCTTTTGTTCCAAAATAACAGTGTCCATGCGGGATGGGAAGGAAATGATAATTACCGTGTGATTTTTCTTGTACCAATCTCCAATCAAGACCGTATAATCGCCAGCAGGATCATCAAATGGGGCGGGAATTCTAGGACGGCTAAGAATTACGATGCCTCGAAACCACCGGCAGCTTTGTGGAATGCAAGGGAAGGGAAGTAGTAAAAGCTTCCAATTTGATCCTTCACTTGAAGAATGTATGTATAATTCTTTCCCGGAGGGATTGGGCATGTTGTTCCATAAACTCCGTCCACAAATGAATTTCTCCTCTGCTGAATCCCATTCATATATATATATACATATATGTATATATTTATGAGTCAACCAACTGTATATCTCCAGTAGCTTCTCAAAATGAAGGGTTGTTGAGTAAAATCTAATTACACACAGCACGCAAGTATACGTGGTCAACAAGTAATAAAGTGATAAGTTGAGTATCGTTCCCACAGGGAATTCTAATTAATAAATTTCAACTACTAATACTATATCAATTCAATTTTATTCAAACAATGAGAAATTGCGATTTTCTGAATTATTAACTCAAAATTAAACACTTAAAGATACTGCACTAAGATAAACAATTAACTAAGCTATTACTTGAGTGAATGACTTCCGGTAGGTAAATATTAAGACTTCAATATCCCCAATTATGAATTATAAATCGGTTATCTAATCATTGATTACTATGTCTCATGGATTGTTAACAGAATTTTCAAATGCCAAAAGCCCTCTTCCAAGTGATCAATTGACTTTTATTTAACCCAGATTAACCTTGCTATATTCCTATGCAAAACAATTGGATTAAACTCTTTCGGTCCCCAATTCCTTATATATTACATACGGTGAAACAGATATTTCCATTCAATTCACAAACCTAATTATTTACCGTGTAAATAATCGAGTCACATGTCATCATGTCTCTAGTTCTAACCCTAGAATTCCTCTCCCAATTCCTTCTAGAGTAACACACTAATTATTGGCCAAATAATTAATCACTAAAATCAAAACATGATAAACAATCCACTTCAACATAGATAATTATAATGACGAATAACTAATTCATAATCATAAAAGGTTCAATTGAAATCTTAATTAAAGAATTAGTTCATCACGGAAATAAGAATCATTATTTGTTGATAAATCATCCTTAAAGAATTACAAATAAAAATAAAGAGAAAAGAAGAAACTCAGTAGCCAATCTTGAAGCTCCAAGTAATCTCCTGTAATCTTCAATGGAAAAGCTCCTTCAATACTCTCTCGCCAAATCAATCGGTTCCCTTTAATTCAAAGAATTAGTTTCTTTTTATAGTCCCCACAATCCTCCTTCATTAGGTTTTATTATTAACCCTTAATAGGCAACCCGAAGTCAAACGCTTAATCCGGTCCATTAACGCCTGCTTGAGGCTCAATACCCGTGGGCCGAGGATAGTGCAATTTCTAGCGCCCCGGCGTTGGACTTCATTGAAATTACAGTTTTGCCATTCAATGCTTGAAATTCCCATAATTGCCCTTCCAGAACTTCCAATCGCCAAATAAGATATAAACACAATAAAATGCTACTAAATAACTTAAGAATGCAATAATTTAAGTCTAAATATATCCAATTATGGGTATACTACCCATTCATCAAACACCCCAAACTTAAATCGTTGCGTGTCCTCATGCGTGACAAAGCCTAAGATCACCAAACAAAACTAAACATCATGCACATACAAACTATTTATATTTATATGTTAAGTAATTCCAAAGAATCCAAGAGTTCACGTATATCCATATGCCTCGAAAAATCACGTAAACATGCTAATTCCTCATGTAAAACAGATCGACAATATCCCAACAATCAACGGATCTAAATCATTATTATCGATATTGTCGTGTGTGTCCACGACCATGCGAACCCATGAAAGACAAAAATATGATAGAGAATAACTTTCTTAGTAGGCATCATACGATTGTGAACTTGAGAACTCATCAAATAAACTTGTTTCAACCGAACTCAAAACACTTACTTTTCATTCAACAAATCAACTAGAATATATATTTATTTTTTTTTTTTTTTTTCTACGTAAATGATATGCAATGTCTCATCCCATTAGGCTAGCAAGCATGTTACCCCTTAGCGAGCTTTAGACCAACGACTCCCATACCATTTAAGACCTTAGGCTTAGGTTTTAAGATACCCCTTGAGCGTCTTTCTTCTCAAGTAACACAGCCCCAAACAAGACTAGTCACCACAGATATATTATCATTATTATTTATATATATATATAGTTTTATTTTTTTATTTTTATTTTTTATTTTTATTTTTTTTTTTATAGATGGTTTGGTGAGTGCGTTTCGCTCCATCTCACGCTTGTGTTTATGGGGAGTGGTTCCCCTCAACCCACCACAAGACTCAACATTTGTGTTTTTTTTTTTTTTTTTATATTCCAAATGTTTCCCCCCAAACTCGAGTTTATGCATGAATTCAGTCTTATCTAGTTATTCAAATTGTTCTTCCATATCACTCATGATCCCCTTTAGAACTCTATTCTCTAACCATTTAAACTATCATAGCTAATATGGTCGTTTTATTTCCAAGTGCCTTCTTATAATATCAATGTCAAGCAGATAAAGATCCAATTCAAGTCACGAAAATCATATCAATTGAATCAACAATCCTTACTAGACGTGTTCATGCAATTCTACTTTCCTCATTGGCCCCGGATATACATGCACTCTCAAAACCTGGAATTAACATGCAATCCTAAATGCAACTTTACTAATAATAACTACAACTGGTGAAAATAAAACGTAACCACCCCCCAAACTAAGCTAGAAGCAATGTCCTCATGCGAAAAAAATAAGTCAAATAAAACAGAGGACTTCCACGGCGAATTTATGCTTCGGGGGAGCATCGTCGTCCTCGCTCATCTCTTGATCGGACGGAAATCTTCGGCGAATCAGGAGCCGTAGGGAAATGGCTAAGTGGAATGCCCCGGATGGGTCTCGATGGTCGATGCATTACGTAAACAAAATTGGTCGACTAAATACTTGTAAATCACGTCTTGGCGTTAGATAAGCGCACATTCACGGGACTCGATGTGTGTAAAACCACCTTCTATCTCCATTGATGACCGGGGACCACACCCTCGATGAGCAAATTGTCGAGGGGCGTAAGGAGGGGGAGCCCGAGGTGGTGGGGCTCGTGGAGGCGTAACATGGGGATAATGAAACCCAAATCCTTGGGTGATTAAGCATGCCGGACCATACTTTATAACGACGGATTAAGTTATGGTCCAACACGGCATAGGAGTTTGAATCATCTCGTCACGATTTCCATTTGACCCCAAACTTAGCACATAAGACGCAGATCGTGGGGCGGATGTGGTAACCCTCCAATGGTCCCGCCAGATCTTGCGGAGCATCGATTCTTTGAATAAGATGGCCGACATCGATTCGTAGGCCTTGTATGATGGAGTATAATAGCAGACACTTTTCTTTGGTGACGTGACTCACATGTGTGCGGGGCATCAATTTGGCGCATATGAAAGCGGGCATACCATGCCTTTCCATATAGGATGAGGTGAGACAATGGGAAGGTCATGTTTGCCACGCCATGGATGGACCAAGTAGTGCGGTTGACACAGCTCCGAATAATCTTTTCATAGTCCACCCCATCACTCACTAAAGTAGAGCATATTCATCATGAAGGCCTCTAAGGGTAGTTGATAGCACCCATTGATATCCTCCTCGCCAAATTCCACGGTCTTACCTCCGTGAACACCCCATAATGGTCATGCTCGAGGGCAAGTTGGCATAGAATTCTTTGACCACTGCAATCATCTTGCTATGTCAGTCGTTCGGTGAGGACGAACCGATTCACTTCGCCAATCATCAACTTGGGCGTCTCCATCCTTGTTTTGATCGGGATGGAGACCCGTTCGAGGACTAGTGAGCGGGTGGCCATGCGGTATGTGGCGTTCTTGAGCCATGAACACTAACAAAACGCTTCTTTGTCAAATTTTGGCGGGGAAGTTGAGGCGGCCGGACCACGAGTTTTGCGATGACGTTTGGATGCCATGTCGAGAATTCTCGCAAATAAAACATAGTCATAGTTTAGCTTTCAAAATTGAGTCGACAATTTGTCAAACACCTAGATAAAGCGAGAACTTGTTCAATCCATTATTAATTCCACAATATTCATGCCATGCATGTAATAAGCGTACATGAATCTCAGTGTGTGGGAGAGTCGTCACACATCAATGCGTTATCTATATGCTCCATTAGATTTCCAGATGACAAGAATAACGAATGAAGAGCATCTTAATTCGCAAGAATTGAAAAACACATCAAATCATACCTTTGTTACTTCTAAATAAGTTGGAGTAGAATTCGGCACACAAGATGCAGACGACCAATATGAAAGGAAGGGAGTGATGCGTGGTGGATGAGTGGAAGACAATTATCCTAGGTTTACTGACTTTGTGCTATGAAGAGGAAGAGAGGGTGACCGACCTGCTTTTAGCTTGGGAAGAATGTGGAATAGAAGGGCACGACAGGGTTTTAAAGTACAAGGGCTAACTTTGATCCCAAGTGGCAAGGTATTGGGTTATCTCGTCTCTGAGGCGGCAAATTTGGGCGGTGAAGAATCGTTTGGTATGCCCACGGGCGTACTGGTTTGGGTTTAAGCTGGAAGGCAATGGCAAGGCCGGGCCCCCTATTCGATTTACGGAGCCTAGCCTTAAGCGGCTGTGATTATCTTAGAATCCAACGCCGGGTAACCGGGCCTTATCTTCACCTTACGGAGCATAAGCGGGCAAGAGCGGGGAATTGATTGTACAAGCATACAGACCAAAGTGTAGGAATTAGTTTAATAAACGTGGAGTTTTCTCTACTACAGAATAACAGGGAAAATAAGAAAAGTTTAACTCTAAGAGGCATAAAATCAAATAAAACGAAAAAAAATTATGGAACTTCATGGGTTGCCTCCCAAGAAGCGCTTGGTTTATAGTCGTCAGCCCGACTTTGCGGTGTTGGTCAGTTGGCCACTGGGTCTGAGAGGTACTGGACCGTAGCTTGGCGTTCGATTGGTCCGCTCGATAGTGTTTGAGACACGACCGTTGATCTTGAATGCACGCTTTGAATTCGGTTCCTCAACCTCAATGTTTCCGTGTGGAGTGAGATATGACTACAAATGGTCCAGACCACCGGATTTCAATTTTCACGAAATAGACGCAAGCGTGAGTTGAGCAGAGTACTTGATGGCCCGAGCGAATGTTCTATCGAGAATTTTTTATCGTGCCAAGATTTGACTTTCTCCTTGTATAGCTTAAGCGTTTTCAGTGGCGTTGAACTGAATTCATCCATCTCGTTCAACTGCAGATGTTGCTTTTCACCGGCCGCTTCTAGATCAAAGTTTAATTTCCGAATGGCCCAATGTGCCTTTGTGTTACTAGCTCGACCGGAAGATGACACGCCTTTCCAAAGACCATTACATGACGGGGACATGCCGATCGGGTTTTTGTCTGTTGCTCGATAAGCCCATAGGCGCGTCGCCAAGACGCAACGCCCAATCTTTTTCGTGACGGATTGACTACTTTTTCCGGACCTCTTAATTTCCCTATTCGACACCTCTGCTTGGCCATTGGTTTGTGGGTGATATGCAATTTGCAATTTTGTGATTTAACTCCATATTTTACAAGCAATTTAGTGAACTAGCTTGTTACGATGCGTTCCTCATCACTTATTATAGCCCTTGGTGTCCCAAATCTGGTAAAAATGTTTTTCTTTAAGAATCGGGTGACAATGTTGGCATCATTAAGTGAGTATGTGCAGCTGCGGCTTCTACCCATTTGGAAACATAATCGTACCGCTAATAAGATATACCGATTATTCAAATAAGATGGGAATGGTCCCATAAAAGTCGATACCCCATACGTCGAATAGTTCCACCTCTAAAATTGTGTTAAGTGGCATTTCATTGCGGCTTGGAGATATTACCTACGTGTTGGCATCGATCGCATTTTAGCACAAAGAGATAAGCATCTTTGAATAAAGAGGCGGGAAGAATCCGATTGTAGTAGTACTTGTCATTTGCATGACGATCATTTGGAATAATGACCTCCGTAATCGAGGAGTGACGGTGGCCTAATATACTATCCATTTCTTCGTGAGGTACACAACGTCTTATCATTTGATCTGCGCACATGCTTTAAAATGAAATGGCTCATCCCAAAAGTATTGCTTCGCATCGTGGAGAAACTTCTTAGTTGTTGTGATGTTAAATCCGTGGTAACACCTTGGCAACCACATAGTTGACATAGTCGAAGATACCAAGGCAATATGGTAGTTACCGGAGCAGTTGCTCATCCGGAAATTCCTCATTAATCATTTGAGTTGTCTTCTTTCTGCTTCTTTTTATTTTCTAACCGAGACGGATGATCCGCCACTTGATTTTACGTACCTTTTACATCCCGGATCTCCGGATCAAATTCTTGTAACAACTTGATTCCCACCGTATTAATCGTGGTTTAGCATCTTTCTTCTCAATCGGATATTTAATAGGCGAATGGTCGGTGTAGAACAATTACCTTAGTGCCGAGGAGATAAGCTCGAATTTGTCAAAAGCAAACACCACCGCAAGTAATTCCTTTTCGGTTGTTGTGTAGTTCAATTTGGGCATCCAAATCGATGTCTTACTAGAGTAATAGATAGTATGAAAAATCTTATCATGACGTTGTCCCAATCTGGCTCCCCCAATGCGTAATCATTTGGCGTCGCACATCAATTCAAAAGGTAAAGACCAATCCAAGGCCATAAATGACCGGTGCGAGACCAATTTATTCTTTAATACCTCAAATGCCTCGATGCATGCATGATCCATCTTAAACGGTACATCTTTCTCCAAGAGTGAACATAGGGTTTTGAGATTTTTGAAAAATCTTTAATAAAGCGTCTATAGAACCTGCGTGTCCCAAGAAACTCAATGCCTTTTACGGATGAAGGAAGAGGCGGTTTCTCAATTGCATCAATCTTATTTCTATCCACCTCCAATCCGGATCTGAAACCTTATGTCCCGAATCACCCCTTCTTGTACCATAAAATGACATTTTCCCAATTAAGTACCAAGTTAGTCTCCACACATCTTTTTAACACCAAGATCGATTATTCAAACACGAGTCAAAACTATCGCCGAACACGGAGAAATCATCCATGAACACCTCTAAATTACGCTCGACCATATATCGGAAAAGATTGCCATCATACTGACGTTGAAAGGTCGCCACGCATTACATAAACCAAAGGACATCGCGGAATGCAAACGTCTGCAGTATGGACAAGTGAACGTGGTCTTTTCTTGATCTTCCGTGTTATGGCAATTTGATTGTACCCGAATATCCATCTAACGAACAATAGAATTGATGTCCCGCTAACTTTGTCCAACATCGATCAATGAACGCAGCGGGAAAGTGATCCTTGCGTGTGGCTTTATTCAACTTACGGTAATCCATACATACTCTCCAAATTGTATATTGATTCTAGTCGGGATAAGCTCATGCGCTTCATTTTTACCACGCTTATGCCCCCTTTTTTTGGTACACACCGCATATGACTTTACCCATGAACTGCGAGATTGGGTAGATAATAATCTAGATCCAACCATTTTATAACTTCCTTCTTCACCACCTCTTTCATAATGGATTTAACCTTTGTTTGCATCTCAATGGTTGGTTTTGATCCCTCTTCCATTAAAATCTTGTGCATCTGAAAAGAGGGCTAATACCTCGAATGTCCGCTATAGTCCACCCAATCATTTGTTTTGAACTCATGCAAAGACTCTCGTAGTAATTTTTCTTTTTTGGGTGTCGATTAACGTTGTCGAAAAAGAGTCGAGTCTTTCCCTAAGTAAGCATATTTCAAGATGAGAGGGAGTGGCTTTAATTCCAACAATTGGTGGCACTTCTATCGAGGGTTTGCACTTTTTTCTTCCGTTTTAGGCCTTTCGAGGGTGTCGAATGGTTGATTATTTTTCCTAAGAGAATGATGGTGTGTCTAGCCATTTGACACCTCATTATCTGCATCCGCCTCTATCGCCGCCTTACAACCATCATGGATTCTATCGGATCCTCCGAGTAATTGCAAGAAATCTTGTGATTCACCATCTCCTCCATTACATCCACCCGCAAACACTCGCTTTTTCCTTTGGATACGACATTGCTTTGAACACATTGAAAGTGACACGTTGATCGTCAACTCTCATCGTTAATTCTCCTTTTTGCGTCGATTAACGCTTCTCCTGTTGCTAAAGAATGGTCGTCCAGAGAATGATGGGCGATTAGTATCGCTTCACAATCCAAGATAACGAAGTCTGCTGGAAAGATGAATTTATCCACCCTTACTAATACGTCTTCAACGATACCTCGTGGATATGTAACTGATCGGTCTGCTAACAGTAAACTGATATTTGTCGGTTTAGGTGCTTGGAGTCCGAATTGACGGTAGACTGATAATGGCATCAAATTAATACTGGCCCCCAAATCACACAGTAACTTTCCCGGCGATTACCAATGTCGCATGGAATAGAAAAGCTACACCGGATCTTTCAACTTAGGAGGTAACTTGTTCTGAATAATTGCGCTACATTCTTGATTTAGCGCCACTGTTTCAAAATCCCCCAGTTTCCTTTTCTTTGATAGCACATCCTTCATGAACTTAGCGTAACTTTCGGCGTGTGTTCTAAAGCTTGGTGAATGGGATGTTGATATGCAATTTTTAAAAATATCCAAAATCTTAAAACTGCTTATCTAACTTGGATTTGAAATCTCTGCGGATATGGTATGGGTGGCATTGTTGTAGATGACCCTGTGCATTTTCTCTCTCTATTTCCTCTTTATCTTTCCGGTTTCCACAACCTCTTACGCTTTTGGTTGTTGCGTTATCCCCCTTGTCCTTATCCTTAATCTGTTTGCAGCTCCTTCCCACTTCGTAAGATTAATGCTTTGCAGTGCTCATTTCTGCCCGGATTTATTTACGTATCAATCGGAAGTGTTCTAGTGGGATGGTTATTCAATGCATGTGCTATTTGTCCCAATTGATTTTCCAGTTCTTTAACGATGCCCCATGGCTTTTCGCAACGTCATATCTACTTGATTCAATTTCTTGTCTTGTTCCTCGTTCTTTTTGTCAGAGGCTCTAATAAACTTTTCCAAGGCTGCTTCCCAACTTGATACCCTTTCTGGTTGTTGAGGTTGATTTTGGAATCCGGAGGTGTGTTGTTGTCTAAGTGGTTGAGCTGCAGCTTGATTGTTACTCCATGAGAACCCTGGATGATTCTTCCAACTTGGATTATAGGCATTTTGGGTAGGATACGGTTGGGTTGAACGATTATAATTTCCTACGAACTGTGCTGATTCTGAATTTATAGCACATTGATCCGTAGCATGACCCCCAGCACACAACTCACAAACCATCGCTACTGCATGTGGCTGTGGATGCCATGTTTCTATATGCTTAGCTATTGCGATCCTTGTCAGGTCATTAATCTTTATTAATCGTCCACTTCATATTTTCCTTGATGCTTTTGGGTGGTTGGTCCTCGTCATGGGCCATGATAGTTTTAGTGGCCATTGTTTCTAACAATTGATCGCCTCATCAAAATTTTGGACATAATCGCTCCTCCTCATTTCTTTGCATCAATACTAGACCTCGTGGATGCGTGCAAACCATCACAAAATATCCCTAATTGCATCCATCATGAATTCCATGATGAGGGCACTTACGAGCATATCCTTAAACCTTTCCCACGCCTCATATAACGATTCGACTCAAGTTGTGCGAAAGTATGAATGTCGTTCCGTAGTTTTGCCGACTTCATTTGGTGGAAAGAACTTAGCTAAAAATTTTTGAGCTAAGTCATCCCATGTGGTGATTGAACCAGAGGAGGCCAGGAGTGTAGCCCGACTTCTGCGTGCTTTATCTTTTAAAGTAAACAGAACATCCTCAACCTTATAAGCGTCTTCCGATACATTGTTAAATTTGAAGGTATCGCAAACTTCCAAGAAACTCAAGATATGTTCATTAGGATCGTCATCGAATTACCCCCAAACCGGCATGTGATACAGCATCTGAATTGATCCGGTTTTATCTCAAAACTATTCGCATTGATTGCGGCTCTTAATACTTGATCATAATCAGAACATTTGGCGGGCATAATCCTAAGTGATTTACGCTTAGATTCTCCGCCATGTTCACGAGTAAATCTTGGGTTGTCGGTTCTTCTTCCAAATGTATCACCTCACTATTCAATCGCATTTGCTTGGAACTCCTTCTCAAGGTTGTCTCAGATATCGTGAAGTTCCTTTCTAGCTTTTCGATCTAGTGTGCATACACGAATTCTCGCCAATCCAAGAAGAGAGATTAAGTAGTGTTCAAATTAAAATCGAATTGATTATAACTAATATGAAATTAATATTAATAAAAGAAATTCCCAAACAACGCCGCCAAAAAACTTGTTGAGTAAAATCTAATTACACACAAAGACACAAGTATCGTGGTCAACAAGTAATAAAGTGATAAGTTGAGTATCGTTCCCACAGGAATTCTAATTAATAAATTTCAACTACTAATACTATATCAATTCAATTTTTTCAAACAATGAGAAATTACGATTTTACGAATTATTAACTCAAAATTAAACACTTAAAGATCTTGCACTAAGATAAACAATTAACTAAGCTATTACTTGAGTGAATGACTTAGGTAGGTAAATATTAAGACTTCAATATCCCCAATTATGAATTATAAATCGGTTATCTAATCATTTCAATTACTATGTCTCATGGATTGTTAACGGGAATTTTCAAATGCCAAAAGCCCTCTTCCAGTGATCAATTGACTTTTATTTAACCTGATTAACCTTGCTATATTCCTATGCAAAACAATTGGATTAAACTCTTTCGGTCCCAATTCCTTATATGTTACATGCGGTGAATGTGATATTTCCATTCAATTCACAAACCTAATTATTTACCGTGTAAATAATCGAAGTCGCATGTCATCATGTCTAGTTCTAACCCTAGAATTCCTCTCCCAATTCCTTCAGAGTAACACACTAATTATTGGCCAAATAATTAATCACTAAAATCAAAACATGATAAACAATCCACTTCAACATAGATAATTATAATCACGAATAACTAATTCATAATCATAAAAGGTTCAATTGAAATCTTAATTAAAGAATTAGTTCATCACGGAAATAAGAATCATTATTTGTTGATAAATCATCCTTAAAGAATTACAAATAAAAATAAGGAGAAAAGAAGAAACTCTGTAGCCAATCTTGAAGCTCAAGTAATCTCCTGTAATCTTCAATGGAAAAGCTCCTTCATACTTTCGCCAAATCAATCTGGTTCCCTTTTAATTCAAAGAATTAGTTTCTTTTATAGTCCCCACAATCCTCCTTGATTAGGTTTTATTATTAACCCTTAATAGCAACCCGAAGTCAAACGCTGTTAATCCGGCCAACGCCGCTGAGGCTCAAACTCGGTTGCCCGTGAGGATAGTGCAATTTCAAATATTTTGCCGTTGGACTTCATTGAAATTATAGTTTGCCATTCAATGCTTGAAATTCCCATAATTGCCTTCCAGAACTTCCAAATCACCAAATAAGATATAAACACAATAAAAATGCTACTAAATAACTTAATAATGCAATAATTTAAGTCTAAATATATCCGAATTATGGGTATACTACCCATTCATCAAGGGTCAAAATGGAGGTGGGTATGAAGATTCAGGCGGTGGTGGCGGTGGATATGAATACTGGATGATGGTAACCAAACCTTCATACCAAGGTAACCAAACTGTCATATCAAAGTAACCAATCAACCTCTACACTTTAAATTTTTGGTTACCAAACCTTCAGATCAAGGTAAGCAAACCTTCGTACCAAGGTAACAAAACATTCATACCAAAGTAACTAATTCACATCCACACCGGCAATTTGTTCATATGCAATTTGTTCATAGTGCAGTTGGTAGCCAAACCTTCATACCAAGGTAACCAATTCAATTTTATTAAGTTACCAATTTCGTTTGAATGTGATGCAGTTGGTAGCCAACCATTCATATAAAGGTAACCATTTTATTATTTATGAGTAACAAAATAGTTATAAAAAAAATTTCAGAACATTAAAAGTTACATATATTTATTTTTAAACTTTTTGTTGGGCGAATCTTCTTCTTATTCTCATTGGCGTTTTGGACAACGGAGATTCACGACGGTGTAGCGACGGAGTATGTAAGGTGTAGCGGCGGTGTAGCGGCGGACTATTATTTCAAAGTGTATGTGAGGGAGATGAAGATTTGAATTTGAATATTTAAATTTGAATTATTATTTTGAATTTGAATTTATATTTGTTGTTAGATCCAAATATTTGAATTTGAATTATTAATTATGGCAGTTATTTGTCCTTGATTTTAGGTTTCCTTATTAATGTGAATTGTACTCTTTCTGTAATATGGGTCCTAATTACACTCTTTTTGTAATTATTTGGTTGATGCACTTTTTTTTGTAATTATTTTCTATTTGTTGTATACTTATGTAAATAATCCAAAATTATACCTAGCAAATTTTAACTTTCGTACTAGTGGGGAGAGCAGATCTTCTGTCCCCAATTTATCTGTCCCCTTGGGTCTTGTGTCCCCCCACTTAAATTTTGACACATAGCCTCTTACTTAACACCAATTAATTCTAAAATTAAATAAAATGACATATGTCAAAATTTAAGTGGGGGGACAGAAAAATTGGGGACAGAGGATCTGCTGACTGCTCTTACTAGTGGGGGCACCGGAAGGGGTAGCGGGTGAAAATTAAATCAATTTTACCTCCAAATCACTTCCCTTCCTCCTTAAAAAAAATAACAAACATAAAACACAGCATAAGAGGGGTTATTTTTGTTTTGAGCATAACTTTGATCAATTAAAGATACGAAACTCATAATATATCAAATTCAAACTTTTTTCAAAGACTACGAGACTCAACGCCTTTGATCATGATGTATGTTGTTTTAAGTCCAAAAAAAATTGAGAAAGATGTGTTTGAGCCTTCCAAAGTTTTTACTAGATATTGAATTTTTTTTTCTTAATTAGGGTTTGTAACTTATTTAGTATTTAAAGGACTTCTCGGGTTATTTTATAATAAACTAATATTATTTGGACTATAATTATGTAATGATTATTTTCATCAGCCCTACTTTGTAGATTCTTGTGAATGTAAAGTTTATAAATTTAATTTAATTCTTATAATTGTTTTTATTATTTTCTCAGTATTTCCTCGTGTCATAAGCCTTATTCCGAGGTGAATCATTGCCAACAAGGATTCTTGATGCTGAATTTTGAATTTTGTATATGGTGGCGGGGGAGAGTAGATCCTCTGTCCCCAAATTCCTTGTCTTCCTTGTGTCCCTCTACTTAAATTTTGACACATCCTTTTATTTAATTTTAAAATTAATTAATGTTAAGTAAGAAACTAAGTGTCAAAATTCAAGTAGAGGAACACAGATGAATAGAAAATTTAGGAACAGAAAATTTGCTCTCGATGGCGGGTAAAAGTGTTCTATTGGGGGATTTTGGACTTTACTAGTTACTTGTGGACTTGTGGTGCTCGAACTCTGCCAAACAAGTTTCAATGCATAAACAGAACTGAAGGGAAAAGAAGAAGAAGAAGAAGAAGAAAGAAGATTTATTATCTTCTTTACAAAACATGAAGTAGAATTAAAAGTGGATACGAGAGTTTTGTTCAGCCTAACTAGTAAATTCTACATGCAACATAAATTACATTTTTATTACATCTTATTTCACTCTCTGGTTTGATACAATTGCATACTCAGTAGAAACACACCACTACTGACCATGGCGGCAACGGCAATTACACTACACACCTTCATAATTTATCATCAAGAATTGTGGACAATAACAGCCCCTGAACAAACTCACACCTCCTTGTCCTCTCCTCCTGATCCTTGATTGAGAAGGGAGATGATTGAACGGTTCTGTAAGCAGAAACGAATATTAGGCAAGAAATACTAGGCAGCAAATCGAAGGGGGTTTAATGCTTATTTACATACTCCTACGATTGCCTGAACCAGAGGCGGTTAAATTGCATTTTGCCCTTCTATTTGATAAGTACCCCTTCAGTTACAATTTGGATGTCATCCTTTTGGGATGCAAGGATTCAAGAATCAAGAAATTCCCAAACATATTCATACACCTTCATACTTGAAATGTATATGTTTTCCAACTATATTAAAACAAACATAATTATGTATAAATGTGCTTAGACACATCTTTAAATGCCGAATACATCACAAAAATTACATCATCTAATATGCGACAATGGGAGAATCAACTTAATATTCTTCAACTAAGAGTGATCTTAAAAGTTCATTTCCCTTATAACACAAGATACTCATAGGATCACTAGACTAGCCCTTGATATATACACATAGAAGTAATTGTGTTGGACCTATGTATATAATCTCTTCCCTATCTCCCCCAAACAAGAAGACCTTTTGCAGTCATGCAGTGCAACTCTAGTGAGATAAAATCAGGACAAAAGCATTTATGCCTATATAGACCAATGAAGAAGTCAAATAATGGAGGCTCTCAAAAACAGATTTACAAAAAAAAACTCCATCTATTTGACGTCCAAGAAAAAAGCCACAGATACAATATGGAGTTAGCTTGTGAAATCACTTCGACCATACTGCTTTTAACTAATTCATGTGGGCGCAATGGAGGGCTTTTATACCTTATAAATCAGGATGCTACAATGTGAGTTGGCTTGTGAGATAAATAAATTTATAAATTTACAAATTTACCAAGCTTTTTACTACATCATCTGAGATCAATGCAGAAAACGAATACTGCCAATAAATTTGGCTACAAATTAAGGCTCACAAAATCTTCTTAGACTTTGTGATATCACTCCAAAAGACAACCACAACGAAGCAGCAACACACCTATTACTGGTGTAAAAATGGTAAACTTGTAGAGCGTGGATGAATACATTACTCAGCACTACTATTAGATGTTATCTATCACTAAAAATTAGGATGGAACTGGATAACATATCCATCCCATTCTTTCAAAGGCAAAACTTTAGTTCAAGCCACCCAGTAGGACCATCACTAATAATTGCTCACCCACGAAGGGGCTGAGCTGTTTTAAAGTTGCTCAAGTGCTATAAGAGAGCCAAAAAACTCATTTGGTAGCAGAAGTTTGAAACAAACTCAAATGTTAGTACACAATGTGCAATTAAATCACTTCAAAATGGCATCATCCCCACTTACTATCGTCACGTATAATTTTATTTGCATATATTTACTAGGACCGTTTCGGCTCAACCATACATTAGCAGATGTTCTTTTCCCTTCATTTGCCTAATCGTTATAATGGAGCCCATAAATAGCTCTATGCTTAAACAAGAGGGAGGAACACAAAAGGTGACAATGCTGTAGCGAAATAGATGCTTTGTTTCTACATTAAGGTTTTGATTGATTCTCATGTCCTACCCCAGGCACAAAAAAGCAGCTCTTTTTACCCTGCAATCTTAAGCCTAATACTTGGCCATAGTGCCATACTCAGTTTTTTTTATCTCCATTAAAATAGAGTTCCTCAATAAAAACATGACATTATACAAGAGAAATTGGTGTCCTTAGTATCTTGATCTAAGATTCCTTGTGAAAGAGGTGTTAGTTTATGGTGAACCAATGGTATGTGTGCAAGAAGGATATGGAGTTGGCGAATCATTTGCTCCTAGATTGGAAAGGTTATTCATTGTGGGCGACGGTGTTCTCATTGTTGGGGTAAAGTGGGTCATGCCTAGTTCGGTGATGGATTCTTTGGCTCGTGAAGAGAATCAAAAGGTTCATACAAGGATTCATGCTAAATCGGATCTGATTATATTGCCTTTAGTGGGTGCTTTGGAGGAAACATAATTTTTTATATTATGAGGCCAATAAGTGTTATCTTGTGCACATCAAATACCTATTCTTGACCTTGCTTTTCTTTTGGCATAATGAGGTGTATCAGGGGGAAAACTATTGCTATAATTATTTTTTATCAGAGTTTAACCTTGGGACATGATTTGTTTGTAGTGTTTCTTAGTGGCACATATATTTTTCCTTTTCTGTGTCCACCCCCGTTCATGGTTGACACCCCCTTGGTGCCTATTTGGGAATATTAGTATTCTTTATCAAAAAAAAATGTATTGTGACAACTGACAAAAGTCCTAGCAGTCAAAATGTCAAAACAGACTACACTGGTATTTATGATATTTGTGATGGGTCCAAAGTTGCATGTGCCACCAAGATATATAAATACAAATGAGGTCATAACTTTTAGGAAGCCAGGTACTCAAATTGAGTATCAGTTAAAATTTTTACACCAAGAATTAAACATTCTAGCATTAGCAAAGCCAAATAATAAATACTCCCTCTGTCCAACAAAATGTCTTTAAGTGCAAAAAAAAGAATGTCTTCTGAAAGATGTCTTAGTAATAAATACAAAAGTCAAATGCAAAGTGTCATATAAAGACAACTTTACCATCAGAAGTATTTAGGTGGGATTCACTAAAAGAAACAAAATGATTCACTAGTTATGAGGGGTCCACCATGGGTAAAAATGGAACTTATTTTATACTCTCTCGTCTACTTTAAGTTTCTTAATTTGTGTGCATAGTGTACTTAAGACATTATTTGTGGGAAGGAGGGAACAATCTGACATATTGTAAAATGTGACTTCATATACAATACCTGCATTTTAATCATAGATAATTATAATAGTAGCTTTTCTAATTTCCAAGAAATAATAGTAGCTAGAGATACTTATTTTCTAATTTATAGTTTATTATCTATGTTCATATTTCATGCACAGTTTGTGTGGGGGGTTTTGTATACAGTCTACAGAGGAAATAATTTAAGAACCCCATTCTGACAAAGAGAAAAGCAGGCGAACAATTCTTACTTTTCTGAAACACTCTCATTTGAGCCTTTCTTGATGGATGTTGATTCAGCTGAAGAGTGAGATTGAGCACTCCCAAAATCATCAGCCATAGGCAAAATAAATGAAGACAACAATGGGTCAGGTGCCACATTGGTTGAAGAAACTAGGTAGGAAGACCCTCCAAAGAGAGACTGCAGGTTTCCTTCTCGCAGCTCCCTTCTCAACAAAGAGAGTGTTGAATGTGATCCACCTTTACGACATTTTCTCTTGCGCTGCATGTAAGTCTAGTCAAGGAATTCATGGAAGATGATCTAAACCTCAATGTAGAGTTATGGAAATACTTTGATATGAACAAGGCATAACAAGCTAAAAGGATGGAAGCTACAAATGTTTTTCTAAAAATAGTCACCAAGCTTTACATTTATGAAGACCTCCACAACCTGGCCAAGAATCCTTGGAGGGGGAGAGGACAAACAAAGATACACAACGGTATGCAAAAAAACAGTGAGGCAAACATGGCAAACTTAATTCTGCAAACACTCCAAGAATCTTTTCAAGAAAACAACACTGTCTTATAGCAACAAGGGGAAAAGAAACCACCTAAGTAATTATGAGGGTTGAACAGTTTTATTCAATACATTACTCAAATGCTATGCAGCGAAGAATATTGTTAGGTATAAGTTATGTGACATGCCAAATAACAACATGCTTAATTGAACATTAAACCAATTTTATGAAGAATGCATCTAAAGCCCCAACTAGCACGAACTGAAAATAGTGGGGAAAAAGGATATCTTGAAAATATTTCCATGCTGCAATGTTATATGAGCAACCATGTCTACCCCCACCCTCATTGCACAAACCGGGCATACCTGGAAAGCAGAAAACACATATGTTATAAAGTAGTCTTGGGTAAAAACATAATTCAACTACATAATAATTTAGCAAAAACATTATTGCATTAACAATTAAAAGAATACTAAAGCAACCCATGATACTGCAACCTTGTCTTTTAAAGCTAATCCTTAAGCATTTTATAATCCTCTATTCTCTTCCAAAGAAGATCCACATAGGGTATAGTTTGTGGCAGATTAATCACAAAAAATGCTTCCAATACCTTATTCATATTCAATCTTGTTTGACAAAGCCTCGGGACAATAATTTACCATTTCTTCCCACTTCTTCTCACTAATCAGTAAGAAGCAAACTCTAACATCATCCTTAACCCCCCATACTATATATCTCTCAATCCCAAAACGAGAATTTAGAATAACATTGAAGAATTCTAAATAAAAGTTAGGTATAGTATTGTCACTCTTCAGTGAATATCTAGAAAGCAAAATTTCATTTGCGGTCAAATTAAAAACAGAAAGATGGACAATTAATGCGCCATAAACATGAAAATCATCGGATATATAAGCATAAATAGAAATTCCAATTACCGAGTCTATGAACTAAAGCAGAAGTTGCCCATAAATAACATAAAGATTAAAACTTTGTTACTTAATTTCATTTTCTTCATAAATTACATAAAGATTTAAACTTTGTTGGTTTTTTTCATTTTCTTATTTGGCAACTTAATTTCATTATGTAAAAAACTGATTATCAGTGTCAACAACTGAGAAATAAAATTAATACCCCATTCTTGGCCTCCACAGGATGCTCATCATCAATATGACAACACAATCCAACAATATCGAAATACTCCGAACAAAATGGACATGGGAACTCTTCCCTAATGTCATCATCTGCATCAATTTCTTCAAAACCCATGAGCATATCTGCATCAAAATCATCCATATCATTTCAGATAAACAAATTCACATATAAACATGACTACAAAAACCTAGATTTAACAAAATTGAGCTTACCAGATCGCGATTGAAGAGCGGATTGATAGCGCTTAGAAGCTGAAGATAGACGAGCGCTCCACGAATCAGAGTCCATGTTTTGAAATCGAAGCTCTTTGGGATCAAAATCAGTTAGGGTTCCAACAAATTAAATTAGAATTTGATCTTTCGTGTGGATTAAAAACCCTTAAAAGATGAGAAATTATAGATGAGAGAATTGGGGATTGTGGTTTGAGGAGTGAGAAATGAGAGAGATAAGAAGTGTGAATCAGCGAAAGAAAGAAAGAGCTGGCTTCTGGACAGCTTTTATATTGTTCATATTTTTGTCCAATTTTTATTTTTTAGGTCAATTTTTTATTATTATTAATTTAAAAAAGAAACACTATAATAGGCCACACATCTAAAACATAAAGAAGGCCAGAAGGGTGCCAACTGCCAAGTTATATGAGTGAGAGATATACTTAAAAAGCTTCATCTTTGAGAGATGGAGGACCAAGAACAATAAAGTTGATGGCTTTTTGAATGCAAGGTTTTAATGCTCTAATGAGAGCAGATCTTCTGTCCGTATTTTATATATTTTTTTTGTGTCTCTTATTTAAATTTTGACACATGACATCTTACTTAACACCAATTAACTCTATCATCTGCTCTCGATTTTAATAAGATTGAAAATAGTAAGTATGAGTATTCAATTTGAAAATTATAGAGTTTCTATGAGTCAACAAATTTCAAGTCAAAAGCAAAAATAACTTGTTAAGTTAAAATAAATAAATAAATATAAGTATTTCGTCGACTTAAGCTGAGTTTTTAAAAATTGAGTTGTTAATTTCATGGTAAGTTGGTCAATTATAATTATTTTTTACATGCGTATCGACACTATATTAATCAATTGACTAAAATTAATTTCATATTGACGACCACTCCAGTAAGATAACAATATTTTCCAACTTTTAGTAGGGAGAGGGAAAAAGAAAAAATAAATAAAAATAATAGTGACAGTTTAAAGTTGCAATGATATTATATAACGCCACTTACATTATCTGGCGTTGTGGGTCGAAACGCGTGTTCCATAAGTATACATGTTTGTATGCGAGTATTATGCTATTTTTTTATGGGATAATATCATTATTTTTTAAGTTGTAAGGTGGGACCCACACAAACCAGTCACCTGAGCAAGCGAACCCCAGCTGAGCACTGCCTGCTAAAAACGCCAGCGGCTGCACTAACTTCTCTTTGAATTTTGACCAATCTCCCTCCCTCTTTTATTTTCTCTCTCCTCTCCCCTTCATTCCCCATTATTCATCTCTCGTATACCAAAACCCAACTCGCTCCCCAATTACAACTCCACCGCCGCCGTGACTCACCGATCGCCGATCCCCATCACTCACCCCTTTCTTGAAAAACCATAATTATTCCCATTAACTTAAACCCGGACGTGAATATGAATCAAACGTTATCTCATTCTTTCAATTTTTTTTGCCAGATCTCCGCTGAATCCGTAAATTGAACGCAATATAGCATTTTTGGTTTTGAATTTTGATCAGATGGCGACGAGGAATAGAACATTTTTGTATAAAAAGTATAGAGATTCTATAAAGACCGTTCGGGCTCCGTCCGGTTCTTCCCCGCCGGCTTCTAGCTCCGGTGGTCCAGTGATCGAATTGGCGACTGTTTCTCTAATTAAACCCAGTCGGTCTTATGCTCCTCTCAGTACTGAGGATCCCGGAACTTCTTCCGGGTACATTTCTCCAATTCTTCCTCCTCTGTCTGTATAGATTTTCCCAAATTGAGTATTTTTTTAAAAAAAAAAATTGAATTTCCATTTCTTACCGACTTTATGAGAAAAAATTTATCCTTGGGGCAAATATAATTCATACATCTGCACACATTTACTACTAATTAGGTGCTCTGAAAGTAGATTATTGGTAGATAAGAATGCTGTTAAAAAGTTAGAAAGGATGCATTTTTAAGTTAAAAGGTATTATTTTGGTGGGCTAAAAGTATAAATTTATAATATTTCGTGGCAATTTTTCAGTTCTGTTTAATGGTAGTTGAATTCACCTACAGACACATGGGTAATTTCAAGAGGACTAAAAGACAATTGCACCCCAAACTTTATACTCATATTTTGCACCCCAAACTGAAAAAGGTGTCTAACTACACCCCAAACTGAAAAAGCTAAGGCACACATGTGGATCTGAAGAAATATTTAAGTCTTTTCCTTCTTATCTTTCTCCAACATTGAGCTGGAACAAGCTACTAAAGCTCAAAGTGATTCAGTAGTATACGTGCAGCTCGATTAGATTGAAAATCCAAGAAATTCGATCAAGAAAAATTAGGGCTCATGGATCAAAATTGCTGGTGCATGAAGAAATCATTGATGAAGACGGCTTGGAGAAGCTCAAACAATGCCGGTAGAAGATTCCTTGGTTGTCCAGATTGGTGTGAAGATGGGCACGGTGGTTGTAATTTCTTCGCTTGGGTTGATCCTCCAATGTGTGAGCGTTCAAGGGAAGTAATACTTGGATTAATTAGAAGATTAGAGAATTTGGATGCTGAAATCAAATGTCTGAACAAAGGGTCTGTTGACTGCAACTTGAGTTTTGATTTTCTATTTCATGTTATCTCAACAAAGGATGAAACACCCCTCTAGACTTGAAAACAAGCAACTTGTGGGCAATTACTGGGAATGGAATTTATGGGATTGACAGTTAAACAATATAGTATTAGAAATTAGGAGAAATATGGAATGTAATTGTTGGGCATCTATTTTGTGGGAAGTTTATTGGTTGTAATTTATGGGCACTTTCTATGAATCAATAGTTATGTAAACCTGTTGAATTTTTATTATTGTGCATGTGTGAATTGGTTCAAGTTTACAGTAAAATGGTTGGTGTGCAAGTTATGATATCTGTTGCACATCACTTGCACACTAACCATAATGCTATAATAGCAAGCCCTGCATTAATGCACAAAACAGAGGCATTCAATTACCAGAGGCAATTCAATTAAGCCCTACATTAATGATGTAAGCCCTGCATTAATGCTGTAAGCTTCTATTGCCATTCAATTAACAAAAGCGAGAAAGCAATTCAAAACCATATCCTTTATAATAAAGAAGCCTCAGATTAATGCACAAACCATACGCTAATGCATCATACACATCGCAATTGCCTAATCCGTTATAATAACCACAATGGTAAAAATGTTCTAATCAAAATGCTCTAAATAAAAACAATTCAATAGAAAACCAAATTGTTATAAACTTCCGAGAATCTGCTATTGCCATTCAATTAAGTAATTAATTCCCGAGACATTCCACAAATCGGAGGCAATTCAAAACATTGTCTTAACAGGCCTATTAACAAAATGCATCATACACTGCAATTTACAATCCCAGCCACACCTTCTTGGCCCTAGGCAACATAAATACATCAATAATTCATAAGCTTAGGAGCAATTATCTGCAGTAGTCCCCAAAAAATACCCTAAACTGGATATATACATCAATAATTCATAAGCTTAGTATCCCAAAAAAGAACAAAAAGATTCCAAAAATCACATCCAAACACTATTTATCTGCAGTAGGCCCTCCACTGTTTGGTTTCCTAAATTGGATTTTTTTTCTTTTGGATCTTGCTGCAGCTTCTAGGTCTCCTAGTGTTGTACATTGTTTTCCCTTCCATGTGTATTCCTTGGGTTGTAATATATCATCTGAATCATTTCTTTGGCTGCCTTCATAATGAATTCCACCTTGCCACTTTGCAGAACCTCCTGTTTGCTCAACATTCATTCCACCTGGATCCATTGTAGACTCATGTGTTGCTGTCATTGGTGGAGGTTGAGAAACTTGAGTATGAGCCTAAGAAGTCTTTTGAACCTTTTTAGCCCTCTTAGCCTTTGGAGGAGGTTGAGATGATTGATTTTGTGGAGCCTGTGAAGATTGTAAAATCACATCATCTGGTCGCTTATTCGGTTTTCTAAAATGAATGAACAAACAAAAATGTATTAAACCCAATATAGGATCTTGAAAAAGCACATAAATAAAAACACACACTTAACTTACTTGAGGACACTTTCTTAAATTGTGACCCCATTCCTTGAAAAATCCACATTTCAATGATGTTCCTTTCCTCTTCAAACTTGTACCTTCTGGATTTGATTCTGGAATATCATTACTTTTCCTCCTAACAACTTTAGGCTCACTTTCTACGAGAATATGTTTAATCGGTGGCAAAGGTGGCTCAATCCCAAAGAGGATCCCACTCGGATCATGTGCCTTATAGGCTCAATGTTGTGATCAGAAACCTTTAGATACATGTCCTTGGTTAAACACTCATGTACATATGTGTATGGATCATGTCCTATTTTGTTAATGCATGACATATCATGAGCACAAGGTATTCCAAAAAAGTCCCATCTCCTATAAGTACATGTTTTATTCTCCAAATCCACCACAAATGAATAACCCCCAGAAGTCATAGTCACCGTAAACCTCCCGCCACCAACTGACAACAATGGCAATCCACCCCCTGCCTGACCTTTCCATTTTTCTACTTTTTTAGCTATTCTAGGGCACACTACACTATTATGTTTCAACATCATTTTTCTCCTTTTAACAATCTTATTCATGCAATATAATCTAAGTCCTTCTAGACACCCTATTACTGGTTTCACTCTAGCCTTGAGAATTTTGCTATTAAATACCTCATAATGGTTATCGACATACATGTCACTTTTGCATATGGTCTGAAAATGAGACCTACTCCACTGAGCAGGTGGCTTAGGAGCTAACCATTCATATGCACTCTTATCTTCCTTTTTTAACACCTCTATTACTTTTTGAAAGACATAAGGATTTGTAGCTTTGGCAGCATTCCAAACCAATTTTCTTAATCCAGAGCCTTTATGTTTTTGCCAAAAGTTCCTATATAAATGCATAACACAATGTATGTGTTCAACAATTGGGACCACATCTCTAAAGCATTAATCAAACCCTGGGGACAAAAAAGGTAATTTAGCAGAAACATGCAATCAATGTAATAATTGATGGAATAAAATATATATAAATGGAGAGATGTTTATACCTTTTGTTTATCTGAAATGAATGTCCAGCCTCCATCATTTGCAATCCCAAGATCTTCCACCAGCAAGTTTATAAATCACACCCAAGACTGAGTGTTCTCAGATTCAACAATGGCCAAAAAGAATCGCCACATCCCATTATTAGGGTCAACACCAACCGCAGCCAATAATCGATTTCCATATGGTCCTTTGAGAAAACAACCATCAAGCCCCACCAATGGTCTACACCCCAATTTAAATCCTTCTTTTAGTGGCTGCAGACAGACATAAAATCTCAAAAATCTGCCCAAGTCTTGTCCTCGCTTCCTGTTCTCGCTCTCTTCAAGACACAAGTACTCCCTGTGCACACTTACTCTTCTAAGCTCTGCAAAGATAGTCCAAAACCAATCCATACTCCTCCTCAGCACTCCCTTCAATGTTTTTCATTGCTCTTTTCTTAGCTCTGTATGCTAGGCTCCTTGATACCCCAATATCCAAATCTTTAACTACTTTAGTATGAAACTGATCTAATCCCCAAGTTGGATTCATCCGAAGATCATCTTCATATTTTTTGGCAATCCACTCTGCATTTATACAATAATTATTCCACTCTCTGCAACAAGTATGCACTTTTTGTAACCTAGTGATTTTAAATGTGAGCTCTCTTTGCACATTTGTAGCATAAAAGTACCATGTACATGGCTCCACACACCTTCCTTGAATCTTATTTGACATGTTTTTCTTGAAATACACCTTCCTTCCTTGTTTGATGCCATGATTTCTGATTGTTGCCCTCACTTCAGTGACGTTGGTAAATGACATTCCCAACTCAAACTCAGGATCCTCTATGACACCTTCCCTAAATTTTGGATACCCTTTATGTTTTTGTTCAGGTGGTTCAGTGTCAAACTCATCAACCCTAGACATCCTTTCCACATCAGAGTCATCATAGTCAGAGGATGAAAATCCTGGTTCATGTGGTTCTTCTTGTGAAGTTTGGGTTTCTGCAGTTTGTTTTCCCTTCCCTTTGTTAATGGCAAATCTTGTTCCTTTTCCTTTGCCTTTCTGTGTTACAGTTGCACCATTCCCTTCCCTTTGTTAGTTGCCCCATCCTCAGTCCCCCTAGTCTGATCACCCTCTGCCCCATCCTCAGTCCCCCAGTCTGATCACCCTCTGCCCCCTCCCCAAATTCATCACTCTTAGTCCCCCAATTTGATCACCCTCTACCCCTCCCCTAATTCATCACTCTCAGTCCCCCAGTCTGATCCTCATCCCCCTTCCCAATTTCATCATCCTCTCCTCAGTTGATTCTCCCACAAAACTATCCACATAACTTTCATCAGTTGACTCTATTTCATCATCCTCAATTGATATCAAATCTCTACATTCATTAATATTATCACCTTCAACTTCAACTTCAAATTCAAAGTCAGCTTCTACTCTCACATGTCTAATCACCTCCAAATATATTTCAATTAGTCTACTAGAAGGGATAAGCAAACACATTGTTAAAACATCATCATTTTCTAACCCCCATAATCCCCTCTCCATATCAGTTGCAGGTGACTTGTAATGGAACTTTAGGTGTCCAACTTGATATCCCAACTCCTTCCCCATGTTACATATGTAAGTAAAGAGATGTAATCAGGATAACATAAATCAAAAAAATTAAAAGTACCTCCCACATACTGTTTATGTGGGCTCTCTTCAAAGTGTCCACCATGAAAAAACTTGACTATAAAATACTCCTTATTGCCTGCATAGCCACAAACACAAAGTAAACACTGTCGGTTAAATGTGTGAACCACATCATATTTAATTGACTAAAATCCAAAAATTGTAAGAAAAGAGTAAAGAATCTTATATTTGATCATCAAAAAGGGTCCATTATTCAATGATAGATACCATTCCAGTTTACAACAAAAAGAAATCAATAAATTACAAAAAAAAACACAATAAACTACAAAAAAAACATACTAAACTACACCAACCCATTATTCAAAATAGGTTTTGTGAAGCACTTACGGTATTCTAGGACACCCTTCACTCCATAAACGTCATTGTCTTCTGAATCTCTCAAGAATCGCGAATCACTCATTCGAACCCTAGCACAACTGATTTGGGGATATTTGTTTGATAACCAACAAGAGTAAATATCCGGTGTAAATGTAACTGCAATTTGCAATAAATGTAAACTACCAAGCTTACCCCTTTGTAATAAACATTACAGCCTTAGCCTGTCATTTTTGACCGTTTAAGTGAAGAAAGTGTTCCTTTTGTTAAGTATAATTGAAGTTTGGGGTGTACTTAGACACTCTTTTCAGTTTGGGGTGCAAAAGTCAACATGGGTGTAAAGTTTGGGGTGCAATTTGTCTTTTAGTCTTTCGAGAGTTTAGTACTGTTGCTTTAGCTCTTATTGGAAGGGGGGCGCGTGCCTGGTAAGATTTTAGGATGAAAAGAGAGAGATTCATTTACTTCATAGTTCATTGCATTTCAATTTGTTATGTGGTTGAGATTTAAGGAAACCAGGGTCCAACCACTTTTCAAGAACTGTAATTCTTTTTGCTCTTTTTTTACCTTTGCCCATTGGATTTGGAGTGGTTCTTTCATATGAGATTTCGAGGCTTTGGTATAAAATGATAGATTTTTGTGAAGTTGTGCACTGTTTTAAGTATTTGGGTTGTTTGGACTGAATGTAACTAAAAATGTATAATGATGAAAGTTTCCTCAGCATCTTCTTTGGGATAGGGCGGTCTTTTTCGACTCCATTTGGACATCCATTGCTGGAGGCTTTCATGGTGTCCCTTTTTCAGATCTTTAGTGCGACTTTAAGGCCTTAATTCATTTATGTTTCCTTCTTCCTTTTAGGCATCTCTAGTATTGTCTTTTCTTTATGCAGCGGGCTTCTTCTCCTCTTCTTTCATACCTCTTCTTTCATACTTCTCTTCTGTATCTATAATATTCTTTTATTATTAATATAATAGGAGACCAATAAGATGTCTTGCAAGTACTTCACCATTTCAACTTATTCTTCTAGAAGTTTATGAAAAAAACTGTCTTAGTTTTGATTATATTCCTCCAAGAGATGGAAATAATCATTTTTGTTTATAAAAGGTAAATATTTATTCTACAAATTGTAAGACATGCACAAAAGTTTGATCAAGATTTTTAAAATATATTATGCTCCCTACAAGCTATTGTCCACTAGAGAATCACTTTATTGTCCCACATTCCATGCCAAATTTCTTCCAATCCAGGATTTGTAAGTTGACAATCTGGTAGCTTCAATATGTCTATAAGTGATGTGCTCCAGAATTGGTTTCTGAATCTTGTAATGGGACAAAGTTAAAGAGTCTGTTTCTGTTGTTACATACTATATAAAACTAAAACTGATACAAAAAGTAGTGAACACTATTCACTCGTAATTTTACACTCCATATTTTCATATAATTTAGTAGTTTCTTAAACTCTCATAAATGTGAGTTCTTACATCATTCCATAATAATTTGTTATTAAATATTTGGAAAGTAAGCCTGTCACCTCATGGGGTGCCATTTGGTACCTCATTGCTATTTACCTTGTAGTTATTTGTTACTTTCTTGATTTATAATCACTGATGGGCTTTAGGACAAGACAATTAGCTTCTACTAGTTCGTCACATAGGTAACTTTACAACATTTCTATCTTTCTTGAAACTCTTGCTTGGAACCAGTTATGAAGACTTATGCAGGGCGAGTACCTCATCTTCAGCTAAAATTGAAATCTTTTCTATGCGTAATCAGTATTATTGCTAGTATGACCCATCTAGAATGATAATGGTGGAAGAATAGTGATGTAGTTAAGTTGAAGCCCTATGAAGCTTTCTGATTTGAATCCTGTGATTTGTCAAATTCCTAAAATCATGTAACACATTTATTCAATCCAATGAAGGATATTTTGCACCGTATCATTTGCATAGGACATCCAGAGGCACCGTGTAGTTTTCTTCAGATTAAGCCATTATTTTCCCAACAGCTTTTTAACTAATATTTGTCTCCTGCAGTAAAGGTGCTCTTACAGTGGGATTACCTCCAGCTTGGGTGGATTTATCTGAAGAAATAGCGGTAAATGTGCAACGGTCACGAGGAAAAATGGCTGAGCTAGCAAAGGCTCATGCCAAAGCTTTGATGCCCTCATTTGGAGATGGTAAAGAAGATCAGCGAAGGATTGAGGGTCTTACGCAAGAGATAACTGATCTTTTAAGAAAATCGGAGAAGAGATTACAAAGACTCTCTGCTGGTGGACCTTCTGAGGATTCAAATATCAGGAAAAATGTTCAGGTACTAATTGATCTATATTACCTGGTGTGGATTACAACTCATCAAGCTTTTCAGAAGAATTGAATATTCCCACAATTTCTTTGCAATTTATATTTCAGACTCGTGGGGTGGCTGTTTCAGATTTTATTTTGATTGGAGAGAAGCCCATCATTGAAGACTTTATATATCAACTTCACTTGTTATTTTTGGAGGAGTCCTTGTCCTCCCTTCTTATATGCTCCTTTCTATAATAAAATATTCATTTATCTAAGAAAATAAATAAATTCCAGACTGCTGAAGTATAAGCAGTCATTATTCATTAACAAGATCATTTCTCTTTCTCTCTCTTTCTCATGGCTTCAGGTTTATTGTTGGCTGAAGTGTTATTGCTCCTTTCCTAAAATGTTTTCTGTATCTTTCCAGTACCCTTGTTTGTTTGCTCAGCCTACTGGTTAATTATAACAACTTTGTATATCAGGGACCATATCTCACTGATGATCATTTCATACTCCAGATTATAGAACGAAGGAACTTTAGAATGTTATATTGACCTATCTCTTTTCCAAGAAATCTTCTGCTGGAAAACTTGATCAACTTTCTAGAAGTTGGTGATTAGAGTTAGGTTGCTCACTCTGAGTAACAGTATTACAGAGCTGTGCTTAGTGGCATTTGTAATAATCAAGCTTGTTGTATTTCTACAAATGAAGTGCCGTTCTGGTGAGCTGCACTCACGTTCTAATGTTTATATGCCAGCGCTCTCTTGCCACTGATCTTCAGAGCCTCTCAATGGAACTTCGCAAGAAACAGTCGATTTACTTAAAGCGCCTTCAGCAGCAGAAAGAGGTCCGAACAGACTTTCCTTTCTTTCAAAAGCGATATTTTAAATTTAGAGATAATTCTTATTTTAAGTTGCAATTTACATTAATAATGGCCTTTTCGTGCTCTTGGAATTTTTTGTCGTGCATGATTTACTAAGCGCTCAAAGATGATAACATTTCTATTCCAATCAGCAGAATTTCTGACTTATTCTTTGTTAGGTAAAACTGGTAGTCAAGGAATTATATGTTTCCTAATACACTTCCTTTTTATGTAGGGCCCAGATGGGGTTGATTTAGAAATGAACTTAAAAAGAAATCATTCAAGCATGGGGGATGATGACTTGGACGACATGGTATTCTGACTTCTTAAATTCTTGTGTTTTATTTCTTAATTTCTCTTTTCCATTTAAATGTAGATGCACATAACATACATATATGCAGACAGCGACATTTCCATTTAAATGTATATGCACATAACATACATATATGCAGACAGCGACACATTTTATAATGGGAAATCATTCCACTTGATTTATGTTATATCAAGAAACATGTTATTTTACCGAGTGAATAAAATATATAGGAAAACATCTGAAAGAGGGACAACCAATGTGTATGAGTGATGATATTGAGTCTCAGATGCATCATGTTTGTGCCTTTGTGGGTGCTCTTTTTTCTTTTCTTTTCTTTTCTTTTCTTTTCTTTTGGCGTTTTAGGAGAGGCTAGTCGTCAAACTTGTTGGTGATTGTTCATCTTTTGAAATATAACTATCACATTCTTTCAATAAGAATATGATTTGTTATTTATTACAACTATAATTTTACAAGACATGCTATTCAGGTATTCAATGAACATCAAATGGCCAAACTGAAGAAAAGCGAGGCTTTCACCGCAGAAAGGGAGCGAGAGATTAAACAGGTAGGTGTAGAGCTTTTGACTTGTATAGTTGTACTTAGTTTCCTTGTTACCTAGATAACCCTTTTCTAGTGACTGAATTTGTATTAACATCTTACTCCCATATCTTGGTTATGGTAGGTTGTTGAATCAGTGGGTGAACTTGCCCAAATTATGAAGGATCTGTCAGTTCTTGTTATTGATCAGGTTAGACCCTTCCCATCCAATTTAATAGGGTCCTGGAATGTGTTGCGATTGACCAAATTAACATCTCCAAACAGGGCACTATTGTTGATAGAATAGACTTCAATATCCAAAATGTTGCTGCATCAGTAGAAGAGGGCTTTAAACAACTGCAAAAGGTTCTTTCCTCCTTTTTTAATGTCCCCAGTTTTATAAATTTAAATATAAAGCTTCTTCTGCACCCTGCCCCCAGCTTATCTCTCTCCGTGTCGGTTATTGTAATATCATTTTGTGTTTAATCAAACTTGTAGGCAGAGAGAACTCAGAAGAAAGGGGGAATGGTGAAATGTGCTACAATACTTGTTATCATGTGCTTTGTAATGTTGGTTCTTCTAATTCTGAAGGAGATAATATTCTGATCTTTGAACATAACATAAAACTGCCTCATTCTTGCTCTCGAGACGTACTGATTTGCCACGCTTAGTGGGAAAATGTGGGAGTTTTCAAGTGCCCCAGGACATGTATAGAGCTTTTACTGTAATTTTGGTGACTGAGTTTTGGGGGACACATGATTGATTCTTTTCCCTGGGGAATTTTGTAATTTGCCTCCCTATGGCCTATTTGTACGCGAAAATGAGATAAAATTCTCTGTTTTTGTATCAATTAATTTTTGAAATAAAATGGGTAGTCCTTTTCTTGCAAATCTGCATGCATGAGCTATTCTGAAGGGAAGTCTCTATATGTTAGGTATTATGAAATAAAATGTATGAATTATGAGTGTATTTGGGTGTCAATTAAGTTGGAACTTAATTTATATTCTTTTCTCTAATTTGTTATACTCTTAATAATAAGTTAATAAGTTAATTTATGGGTCCTTTACAATAATATACAACATTAGTAAGTAATTACACTATTAGTGCATCACTAAAATAATTACAAAAATACTAACTTTCCCATATTTATTTACAATATTAGTACAATTAGGATTCCTTAATTTAGGGAATTAGTATAGGATTCAATTTATAATAATAAGGAAACCTAAAATCAAGAAGAAATAACTGCCATAAATAATACTCCCTCTGTCCCAAATTAATTGCTCAATTTTGATTTTTTTTAAGTCAAATTGACTATTTTTAGAATTAATAATTAAGCATATATAAATATATTTCTAAAATTATAAAAAATGGGATTAGTAATAAATTGTATATACTTTCTTTTGGTCTCTTCAGCTATATTTTAGCAAAAATAGTAAAAAGATTAGTTTTAAAAATGGTCAATTTGACTTTAAAAAGTCAAAACCGAGCAATTAATTTGGGACGGAGGGAGTAATTCAAATTCAAATATATTGGATATAACAACAAAAATAAATTCAAATTCAAATTCAAATATTCAAAATTACCAAACAAATCGAAAACAAAACAAAGAGGAAATCACGAACAACCAAAACAAATCGAAAAAGAAAAAGTCAGAGTTACAAAATCAGCAAGAACAGATCCAAAACGAATTTGGAGTAGCCGAACAAAGAGGAAATCACGAACAACCAAAACAAATCAAAGAAGAAGAAGAAGAAAAAGAAAAAGAAATTGGAGTTACCAAAACAAATCGAAGAAGAAGTCGGAGTTACCAAACCAGCAAGAACATATCCAAAACGAATTCGGAGTAGTCGAACAAAGAGGAAATTACGAACAATTTTTTATTTATGAATATTTGGTTACCCACAAAAAACTAAAATGGTTACCTTTGTATGAAGGTTTAGCTACCGACTGTACCATATTCAAAATAATTTTATTTTTAAAAGGTTATTAATAAGTAACTAACCGCTACATAAATGGAAACTTAGACATGGCATTTCGGATACCATCTGCACGTAACACTTGGAAATTGTTTTTGATTTTTTTTATAATTAATTGGTAACCCAATAAAACTGAATTGTTTACCTTTTTATGAAAGTTTGGCTACCAACTTATAAATAACATTTTAAAAATAAAATTATTACGAATATGGTGCAGTTGGTAGCCAAACTTTCGTACAAAGGTAACAATTCTACTTTTTGTAGGTAACCAAATATTCATAAAAAATAAACCGCGTCTCTGCCACAAAATCGTTTCATCTCACCAAAACGAATCATTATCAATTGGGTGAGGAAGAAATGAAGATTGTCCTAGTTGTAGCATGGAGACAATGATCAATAATGCTTGGATCGATTCTTTATTGTCTTCAAGTTTTGATGTTTGAACTTCTTCCGTTAGGCTTATCCTCATCTTCATAGTTTTTGAGCTTTTCCAAACATGCATCAACTCCAAGTAAAAACATAAAAATAAAAAATAACGTTTGTTGGAGCCTTATATTTAGTACTCCATACTAAGATATCAATAATAAAAATGATATGTTTTTTCTTCTTGTGTTTTTATCTACACCAGGTTTTACCAGTTTCTCGACATCTTGTCAACAACAGGAATAGGAGTAGCTGCACTGGTCGAGATGAAAAGATTGTCGGTTGCAAAATCGGCCGGGCGAACTACCTCAACTGCCAATAAGTGTGTTTTGGCTGATCCCACAATTCTTTTTGGTGGGTTCAGGGGAATCCTTCATATACACCGGCTAGCTCGATTTTTTCATAACTCAATCACCAAAAGGAATGAAAACAATGAGCACATGCCTATTTCTCACAACTCTATCGTTAGGTTTCTTCCCGAGTAGTTTCTTGAATTTCCTAAATTAAAGAATCCTAATTGCAGTAATATTATAAATAAATATGAAATTGTATTAATTGTGTAAATATTCTATGAGTACACTATTATTGTAATTATTTTCAAAAATGTAATAGTATATGTAATTCATCCAAAAAAAATCGAATCAAACCAAGACCTAAGAACCACTAGGACTAGGCTAAGGCCTCATCGGCATGAAACTTATTTGAAGGAGCAATTTTGGCACAAACTCCTCTGGTTGAGTTGGGGTTAATTTAACAAAAAGGTTGTTCATATAGCTTGTAAACAATAGTTTTATTTCAAAATAATGAAGGCAAAAACAATTATATGTTTTGATCCCAAAGTTGCCATATGAGAATGTAACAACTCCATAGAATCCAAATCCTTGTTCTCACCTATAGATTACCTGGCCCCTTTTTGTTCTGAAGAAAATTTCTATTACCCTCGTATGAAATTCAGCTAGTAGTGCATCATAATAATTCAACAAGAGCAAACTCATAGGTGAAAGAGAGCAAAATTTGAATGACTGATCTTACAATCTTGCAAACTATAGAAAACTGGGATAAGAATTTTTGAAACTTTTCCATTAATCAAATAGCATCCATCAATCCTTTAGCAACATAACAAAGAAAAAATCATCAACACCCACCCCCACAAAAAACCCAAAAAAAAAAACGTCTTCCTCAATACTTTAAGCTGGGTCTAATAATTTTGGGAGCCCCAAAAACATCCAGCAACTATAAAAAAGATTACCGCAAGAGAAGGACTCCGGAAACTTTATTGGCCACACTTAGAAACTCGGCCAATTGGCCAAAAACAACCAAGACAGTCTACAAATTGTCAACTTCGGACTGTTGGAAACCAAGATGATCACTTACCCTCACCCATACATAACTTTGACAACGGAGGAGCCATATCAGAAGACAATGCAAGACGCTTGCATGAACCAAAACACTTCACGAACACGAAGGAATTCAGTGAAACAATCCTGCAATATGAGGATTACTAGCAAGATTTTAAACCCGAGGAAAATGTCTCATGGGTCAAGAAAGGGTAAGTTGAAGTAATCACCAACAAATAAAGAATCCAAAAACAACTCAAGAAAAAAGGACGTGCTAATACCAAGCATGAGAAAACTGATACTCATGGTTAAAATAGGCATAGTACCTTCAGTTGAAGCTGAATCCACCTGAAGGAACAGAAACATCACCACCTCCGAAGTGGAACCCCTGCTGCTGGGAAGCATCACCGGGTGGCAGAGTCTCATCATCTTCCTCCAACCAATATGTTTCAAGAATTTTTACTGCCTTCTCATAAATCTCATTGTTGTCATGACTCTGTAAGTTCTCAATTTTCTCTAACCCCTCAGCATCATCAATCATTTGAGCATAGAGATTAACTTCTCCCGACAGCCCCAAATTCTTTTCTGCTTCCCCAACCTTTAAAATGTTTTCAAGTCCCTCTAAACAGACTGTAACAATTCTGGCATCTGGGCACACGAGTAGATCACACAACGGCTTGATACATGCTTGACTAACTAGATACCTGTCCACCAAAATTTAGTTGAAGTGCAAATTTAAACATACAATTAAATAAAAATTGTAATAAATGTACAACAAATTAAATTCACACAAGGAAATAAGCATATTTAATGGGCAGCATACTTGATTTGCTCGTGAGTGCCCCCAGATGTGGCATTTGACAGTGCCCAAGCAGCTTCCTTCTTGATATCAAATTCTGCATTTTGAAGCAGTTGAACAAGAGGACCAATAATATTGGCTTCAATTATGGACTGCAGACATAATTTTTTTTGTCAGAGAACTAACTAAAGGGAGAAAATACAATAATTTAATATATCTAATATAAAAAAAATAAAGTTCCAAACGGATAAATTAAAATATATGGCACAGAAATGACACTTGCAACCCCAGTGATAAGAAATCAACAAATTTGCTACTTCGCTTACCTGGATTTGCTCCTTGTTGCCAGCTGTGATGTTGGAAATAGTCCAGCACGCTTCTTTCTTAATACTCTTTTTATGATTATTAGTCAATAAGTTCAAAAGGCAGGGCAGTGCTTGATAATTGATGATAAACTGGAAAGATAACCCACAAAAATATTATGTTATAAATTGGTTAGGAACTTGGCATACTTCAGGACACCATCGGCATACTAGTCACATTTTCCAAACTGATCACATTTTCTTTGGAGTTGTACAGAAACAACCCAAAACAGAAAATTCAACATAAAGAACTGGAAAATTTTCAAACAGAGTCAAACTCAAGAAATAGCCCTCATCTTAATAATCAATCAAATGTCTGTTTTACTGCAAATATTTTAAGTTGACTTTTTACAAATCAACTTCCATTTAAATCCAAAATCAATTTCTCCAGAATTCCAAAACTAAGTAATATTTTGATACATCATTCAAGGTTTCAAGCACTTCAAAGCATGAACATTGATATATACGCAGCAAATCTTTTTATATTTCTTCTACCTCTAAAGCCTCCAACCTCTAAGCCTATTATTTTTTCTTCTACCCTTACTAGCCCCCTCTAACAAAGCATGAGCTTGATATATATGCCATAATCACTGTTATACAAGGAAAAATCACAGGGTAAGGTGTTTTCCCTCTCTCTAAAAGGAATGTGCAAGTCCCGTGGCATGAGACGCAAGTTGTTTATGAATTGGAATTTAATATAAAAAAAATACTTCGATATTTATTTAATTTTTTTATAAACAAAAAGTATTGTTACTAGCACATTTATTTGTAATTACATGAAATTTTATAATTTATGTTGTCAAAACTATAATTTCAAGGGTTAAAGTTTTACATAACATAAAAATATATTACAATTAATAATTTTCATGGATAAATAGATGGCCATTTTAAAATTACAAAAAGTTAAAAGACAGTTCCAGATGGATGTTAAAGTAAAAGAAAGACGTCTAAGATTTTTAATAACACACTCTATGTGTATTATCTCTCATAGGTTTTTCCTCTTTTTAAAGGTTCAAATTTTACATGTCTGATCACTACAAAACACTAAACTATCCACCAAATATTAGTAAATATGTGAATACCTGAGTTTGCATATCATCTCCAGTAACAATGTTCCCAATAGTGCGAAGAGCGGGAATCAGAACGGACGGAGATGGATGACTGAAACACAAAAAGGTTTTGTTTCGAAGTCATAACAAAAGGGATACCACATGTAGATATTCCAAAATGGAGTATAACCGACATCTTAATCAAATTTATATAGAATAACTTACAGTAAAAGCTCAACAAGTCGAGGACATACACCGGACTCGATTACAGCTTGAATTTTATCATTAGTACCATCCGAAAGATATGAAAGGGCCCAACATGCATCAGTTAAGACTTCTTCATCATTTGAATGAATAAGACGCTGAAGAGCTGGGAGTGCTGGTCTCGTCTACATGTTTAATTTTGGAAATTATAGTACCACAAAAATGTGCATGGCTGGTGCCATAACACCATTAACTTATAGGAAAATTTAAGTTATTTAAAAAGAACTCTACTTCTTAAAATTGTTTAAGCCAATATGAATTAAAAATACATAGATATGCTTACGTTTGATCGTACTGTGCTTTACATAAATTCCAGCACAAGGAAAAAAGAGATAACATGAGACCAACCTGATCAAAGGCAGGCTGAGGTTTGCCCCTACAGAAATTTGAAAGTGTCCATGTAGCATTTCTCAGCATAGAAAGTTTAGCATGCTCATTCAACTGAGCCAGCAAAGGAACCAGAGCCCCATGGCCTAGGACAAGATCACGACATTTAGGGGAATCACCAGCAACATTTCCCAATGCCCATACAGCCTACACGAGCAGAAGAACAAGAGACCCCATGCCCATAAAAGACTGTTAGTTAAACCAAAAAGCATTAAAAATGTAAGTGTACAAGGAAACTAACAATTAGCAAGCCTGGAGTATGTCATAATTAACGAATATGTACCTGCTCTCGAACATCATCACTAGGAGAACCAAGAAGCTTCGCAAAAATTGGAACAGCACCATGATCAATTACCACCTTGGTGTGTTCAGATGTCCCGGAAGCAATATTTGTTAGAGCCCAAGCTGCTTCAAACTACAAAAAGAAAATAAATTGAAAAAAAACATGAGCAATTAAAAATACAGAATACAATGGATGGAAGCAGATATGGATCATATAATGCCATACCTGAAGTTGTGGGTAGTCCTCTCTCATAAGGAACTCAATAAAACGTGGAACAACACCAGAATGAATAACTTCCTCTATTGGAGGACTGCGTTCTGGTAATAAATTCAGAAATTCAAACATCATGAAACCAATAATAACATATATTTAATCCACAGAAGAATATGTAAGGATCAAACTATCACCTATCGATAGCAGTTTCCGAAACTGAGTTGTTGCCTCAAGCTGCATACTACTATCATCAGTCCAAACACCGGCAACCATTTCAGGTAAATTTTCTAACTGCAATATGGAAAGAAAATAGAAAAATAATTTGCAAATACGAATAAAATCAAGAATTCAACAGCAAAAATACATATGGTCACAACATATCAACCACAATTGACAAAACTCAAAAGATAATACCAGTAAATAAATACCATAATGACTCATTATTACTATGTGTGGAACACGATCATTAATTTCTTAAAATGAGATGGAACAGAAGAAAACCTCAACATCACAATATACCAAAAATACTACTATAGATTTAACTGAAAAATGCAAAAGTTCAATCAGAATCACTACTTTTAAAAAATAAGAAAAGGCAAAACCCATCAATTTCTATAATATAACAAATGAAAACTCTATAGATATCAATCACAGACGAGAGCAAAGAACCCTTCAATGTACTACATAAAAGGCGTACAATTGCATCTAAGCAGATTTACCATTCTCTAGACTAAGTAAGCTTATAATAGTATCGATTGCATTTTAATAGAACCATAAAAGGTCAAAACATATCCATCCGTAAAATTTAATCAGTGATAGGACTTGTAACCTAAATCAACACTGAAAATAAAACCCCTAAAATTCCAAAAAAAGGTATACAGGATTTCTTTAACATCTAATCAAACAAAAACATCTTATTTATATGCATTTCGTTGAATTAATGTCCATAACAACTCAAAAATACTCATTAATAATTTGGCATACCCTTAAAAAAATCACAACATCGCAGACCGTACAACTAATATAACCCTAAAATGTAAACTGTAAACTGAAAGTAAAACCCATCCCAATAAAACATGAAATCCGTAAAATTCTAATAAAATCGATTCTTTATTCTTATATATACCTTTTTTTCCAGTCCCGAGGCAGTTTGAGCTGGAATTGAGAACTGCTGAGTGTCTTGAAGCCCTTCTCGTCTTTTTTTCTGCAAGCTCTCTTCTCTTTTGTTTTTCCGGATCTCCACCATATTATCTTCTCTCCTTCTCCGTCCTTCATCGGCGTCAACGGCCACCTTGTACCGGTTCCGGCGAACCTCGGTTCTCGCGTTTGGTCTCAGCGACATGGCTTTGGATCGATGAACTAATTGATAGTGATTGATACTACACCAAATTCAAAAACCCTAGGACAGAAATATATTGCTATTTATGTATATGTATTTCTCTCTCAGTATCTATATGTAATCAGGATACAGAGGGAGATAAATGGAGGACTGAAGGGAGGGTTTGGGTTTTTGATTTAAAAAGGGGGCAAAAAGAGGGAGGTTTACATATAGGACAAATTGATAATCCCTCTAACATAAATGCGACATCGATTAGGAGTTATTTACGAAACTGGCATTGATTTTGAATTTGAAGACGTGGTAAAGGGGCCCATCTGGTTTTATCTTTTGAGAAATACGCCTCAACTGTAATAAGCCCATCGAATAACACTCTTTATGTATGAGTTGTTATTTTAAGCTTTAACACTATTTTCTGAGTTTTTAATAGTGTTAGAAATTAAGTAATTGGAACGTAATCACTATAATAAATAGTAAATTAATTTGATTGATACTTCCAAAGGTAATTTCGTTATTAAATTATAATTTTTAAATATAAATTACTTAATAATAAATATAAATTACTTTATAGTATATCTGTACCCTGTCTAATCAATCAATTATCATATATACATGCACTAAAAAAATATTCTCATTAATTAATTAAATTTTCTTTAGATATACTACTAAAAATAAATATACGCTACATTATATAATTCAATTACTAACATTTATAAAAATAAAATAAAATTACTAACATTCATAAAAAAATCTAATAAAAAATCTAATAATTATTTTAGAGAAAATAAATGTACACTACATTCAATTATTTATTATAGTATTCACTAGAATAAAACAGCAGCAGGCACATAAAACAAGATTGGAAACAATTTCTTTTTCAATTCAAGAAAAGAAAATTCATCAGCTTGACCAGATAGATACAAGGCCCTCCTTGACAGAACAGTTATTACTGAATAATAAAGATGAAAAGACAATATTCAAAGTTTCAAACAACAAATACCCCATGGTGGTGGATTAATGAAGATGGAAAAGAATATTACAACATCAATATGAGCCCTGATTTTATGTACACCTACCCTACCAATGCAAGAATTACAGTTGGCTAACAAATAGGAGAAACTTACCTCTCCTAAAATTTGAAATGACTGTTGCAGCCATATCCTGCTCAGTCTGCGACATTGACTTGAAAGAAAACTAAAACTATGTACGAACAAGAACCCTTCGCAGCACCTGATGATGCCAGAGGGAATAAACAAGTTGCTAGAAAATTACTAGTCGTTTGCAAAGCTAACCTACCCGTTTGGAGGAAGCTTACCAGCTATTTTTTTTGATGTAAAGTTACTAAAGCTTAGAAATCATAATACAGAAGCCTTGCCATTCTTTTAGCAGCCACATCCCGCCTAACCAATATCCCCCATTTTATGGCAGCTCGAATCTTACACCACCTTGCTTTGGGTTTTCTGTTCCTTGAGAAATGGAAACCTATATTAGAGGAAAGAATGCCAACTGCTTGAGTGCTTGGAGCAAGAAAAAACCCATTCCCTTGCCATGTCGACATTTCTACCTGAGAAATGTCATCAGCAGCTAGATCCCCAGTCATCACGACTGACCCCAGAGATCCACTTGGAGCGGCATTATATCCTTCCCTGTATGATCCATCGTAAAAATCTTTCATCACAAAACTGTTACTTAGAGGTGGAGAAAACGCTTGCATTGAATGACAATTATGTGCCAGAGAAACTTCCAGTTGACTACCATTATCCACGTCAAAGGTATATGGTGGTGAAGTTGTCATATGAACAGAGCCCAGCTGCATTTGAAGTTGAACTGCAAAGAAATAAAGTTTCGGCAATGCTCAAAACACAACTACGAGTGTGGACAGAAGAAAGAGAAACAGCGACATATTATTGCTTCCAAACCATACACACTGATAGTAAAGAATGAAAACCATATTAATTAATGATTTTCAAAATTGATGAGATGAAAAAGTCACTACATCTGTCATCTTTTTTTATGATAGAGATTTATGCTTTGCTCATATTAATAGTTTGTTTGTGTCAAAATTGGAACAACCTCCTTGCACATTTACTAGCCCTTGCAGAGTTGTTATCCATCAAAATTACTTCAATTTCATTTAAAATAAAAATTACCTTATGAAGATTAGACAAAAGGAAACTAGAACAAAACAATTCCAATATAAAGTGGAAATAAGAGAATTAAACACAACTCATAAGTCATAACTTGGTCTTTCAGGTTTACAGAGACAAGAAAAATAAACCTCAATAGCTTATATACCTTGATCTGCAACTGGGGTGCTAAAATTCTGTAGACCTAAACTCGGGCCGCTAAAAAGTTCAGCTTGCAGACTCGACAACAGCATTGGGGGACCTACAAAGGATTGTTCATTAAGTAGTACCAACTGATCCAGATTGTTATAAGCCTCCCGCTTCACATCTTCCACTACACGCTGCCGATCAAAGTGGAAAGTTCATCAGTATCAAATCAGCAGGGAACATTGCTATGACAAAAATATGCAGTAATTATGATGACACTTACATAACTAACTTTATCTTCTTTTCTATTCCGCTAGGCAAACTAACAAACTATTGCAGGAAGAACATTACTGGATTTCACTTAAAATCATGTGAAGCTACATAACAAACTTTTTCTTCTTTTTTATTCCGCTAGGCAACCTAACAAACTATTGCAGGAACAAGAAATTCGCTCGTTAGTGAATGTGGTTACTAAGTTGAGTGAATGTCATTACCAACCGACCCCCACCCCGCCCCGACCCCCCAAACCAAGTATAACACTAGGTTCACTTTAAGAGGTGAATGCATTATAAATTCTTAAGAACAAGGGTTGTGTGGCTTGCCATGTGAGCAGCAAATCTAGAAGTGTTGTAAAATGTAGTACCCTTCCTCTACAATGAATGTTTCGTCACTGAGGAGATGAATATTGCCAACCACAACAAGTCTATATAATCTGAAATAGTGAAAAAGGACTGATATGCTATAATAATCGAAAAAAACTAAAGTTGAGAGAAGCAGTTTCCCCCGCCTCCTAGTAATGAATGATAAGCATGTATATATATAGTAAACTTTCTTTTCTTAGCGACGAGTATATATTTATATATATATATATATATACAAATATATATATTAAATAGCATAATTTTATCAAAACGCATTTAGTTTTGATAAGACGCGTAACATTTTTGTAAATACAGCGATGGCATGGTATTTACAAAAATGTTTTGATAATAAAATTATGCTATTTACATGCGTCTATTATCGCTTTTTCCTTCCCGCATGTATATACAAATATATATAATTAAACGAGATCTATTATCGCTTTTTTTGCATGTTCTCGGAAATTAGATAGATGCAAAGTGTCCCACTTTGTGGCCTACCATACGATCAGTTATATATATTGGCAAATGCTCCTTCGACGATGAGAATGATTGACCAACAAAAATATTGCGGAGTAACATCCAGGGTAAAGATCTACTAGGAGCAAGGTCCGCAAAGAAAGTTACTAACTCATACACCAAAAAAGTATTATCAGTATAGGTACAAACCATCTGGAATACGTTGAGTTTATCCAGGTTCAGGTAATTTTGGCCATCAAAGACTGCTCCTATAACCTTCCAGATAGAATTGAACACAAGCGCAACCCTTTCTGCAGCTCTGATGTACATGTACATCTTATCATCTAGAATGCAAGTTGTAGCATGTTCAGTGATTGTGTCCCATGTCTTGTTAGAGATCCCACCACCAAGTACTACCTATAAGATCCAGGATACAGGGTTAAACAGACTCGTTCAAAACAACTTCTCTGAATACAAGTTACACTAAACTCAAGTGATTTGAAAACAAAAGTACATAAAAATTCTCATACATTGCGCAGTGAGGAGGGATCAGTGACAAATGAACGGAGGAAATCCTCAACTGTGGATATTCCGGTAGATGCCAACCGTTTATGGAATGCACCATCTTTTGCTATTCTTTCCAGGCGCCATGTTTCATCAGCCAATGATGGAGGGTGGTGCTTCTTGTATGCTGGATCAAAAAATACTTGTTAGTTTAGAACTCTAGCAATTAAAGAAGTTAGATTAAATTAAATATTTCATGGTTCTACAAGTTACTGGGATCAGAGAATGAGGTAGAACAGTAGAAGATTCAAAGTTCATAAACAGACTCCAAGTAACGACATTAAATTTCATATATCATTATCAATTCATTAAAAGTTCCAGGTCTTTCAAATCTGTAGCTAGGTATATATATGACCAGAGAACGGATAAGAAAATAGACAAGTAAATGATAAAAATATTTTGCAAACTGCCTAACAGATGAATTTGAACTCAGCCATTTATACTATACTTTACCCTTAAATTCAGCACATGTATTGCAAGTACTGTCTATAAGTTTACTGTTTAATCCAGTCAAATCTCAAGTGATAGAATTTAACACGATAACAGATTAAATGATAATATAAAGTTGCTATTATTAAATAAAAGTTGCATAAGCATATCAAGGATGACAAGAAATCACTATGCTTCAGGAAAATGGATATGCTTCCAAACAAAGCTTCAAGGAAACCCCAATGCCATTAGTTATGTGATGATAAGGGAAACAATGCTTCAACATTAATTGAGAGTTGCACCGTCACAAAATATTTGAAAGAGCCAAGTCCAGACCATATAAAGAAAGATGCCGGTGGGATAGAGAAACTTACACTCTCCACGATGATCTTTTACAACGAAGGCTTCACTTTTTGCTTCCCTGATTCTAACTTCAGTGGAAATTGTTTGCACTCTTGCTCCCAACCTAAATTTCCTACATCTTATCCAGCTTGAATTATCGGTAAAACAGATGTTATCCAGATCAGCAACTCCATTCCTTAAGGTTATTATAAGATCTCCAGTCACCAATGGCCTTTTGCCTTCTCTTTCTCGTATAACAGAGGCATTAAAATCCTTCTCAGTCCAATCTTCTCTTTCACCAGCAACAAAATCACCATCAAGAACAACAATTTCTATCTTTACTGACGACAAGGGTCCAGATGTAATTATATTTTTGGAATTAGAGTCCACTAAAACTATTTTCATAGGCTCACTATCCTCAGATTCAACCTTGCTGTTAGTGAACAAAGTAGGAGGTAACTTATTGTGAAAGTGCAACTGCCAGGGGCTTGCAACGGATGACTTAATTTGGTTAAAAGGTGATCTGTAACAAATATAAACAAAATTTAGAATTCCACTAAGATTAGCGGGGTAAAACTCTAAAACATGACAAACTTAACTTGGCTAATTACAGAAGACCAGAAATTACACAGTTAGAATTTCCTTAGACCGATATTATTAAATACCAAAGATGCAGACAATTGCAAATTTAAGTGAGCATACCCTGGTTTGAACTAATAATCAGGAAACACAGTCTAGTAAAGTTCGGCGAATGAAAGAGGGGCTTACAGAGAGAAGGGCAGAGGAGGGATTTTATTAGGTGGGAAAAATAGCAAGTACAACCTTTTCTAATACCGTTTTCATTATAATAGTTATTGTTTTCATATGGGAAATCATTGCATAGTTGGGTTAGTTGAGTTGTCATTTTAATAAATAGTAGTAAAAGGAAATATTATACTATGAAAGAAGTTGATGTTAGAAAAGCACCAGCGGATTCCCATATAGATAAATAAATAAAAAAGTCTGACATTTAGGTATTCCTGAGGTAACAAAGTTGTGCCTTACTCCAATTCAACCTAAATTTGCTAAAAAATATAATTTATAGTATCTGGGACAAAAAATTCCCTTCGCCTTATGATTAGCTCTGCCCATGCTGACAGACAATCTCACCTACCAATCATACATCGCAATCAACAACACAAAAAGATCAGATATAAAATTAGATTTGACCCTTAATCTTGACAGGGCACAAATTTTGAAATATTAACATAATAAATGGCACAAACCTTGTAGACGAATGATGAAAGCGTTGAATTGCGTGATTCACCTCCTCCTGCACCTAGAAGCAAAGGAAGGAAATTATTAGCACATATTTGATTGAAAAGGTAGTTCGATCAAATTTTTTATTTTGTTTATTTCAATATCAATTATTTCAGTCATTCTTGTCAAATGCTCAAGCAATGCTACATGTAGTTTTGCAAACTGCACTTACACATGGTATTTCCGCGTGTAAAGAGGGGAAACCATGTTTAGATTGCTTGTGAATAGATAATGATAGAGAATGAATTAAAACTGTAATGCATATTGAAAAGCAATTTTCTCAAAATGGAAGTACAGGACTATCAAGTATCCATGCCCTTTTGACATAACTCTTCTAGAGATCCCCCAGGCAGGTCAAAAAACTTTGAATAAAAGTTTAGACAAGATGGATGCTTTCATCACAAAAATGTAACACCTCAAACAACAGAAGTATATAATTGACCTGCCATTAAATACTTCAACAAAAATTCATCCAGTAAGTTGAAATTGCATATTGACAGCTTCAATTCTTCATAAACAAACTTGAATAACATAGTGATACCGAATGAGCTACAAGAACACTGGCTTATCTAAAAAACTGTTCAAACTTTAAAAAAGTGGTCAAACTATGCATGAAAAGATAGAAAATGGACATAAACGAAAAATATTTCAAATATAAATGGCAAATTTCAACTCAAAGCAGACAGAATATATCTTACCACTCTACGAAGAAAAGGCTCCAATATTGGCACGAAACTCATCACGTCTCCAAAAACACTGCGCAGGCATCACGCACCCGCATTAAATATTGGACTAAAAAGTACAAGAAAAAAAATACAAAAGAAGTCAAAATGGAACACCAACTTTGCAGGTGTAAGACGTCGTCTTGGTTCCTGATTAGAAACTTCAGAACCGTCATCACCCCCCTCACCCAAATGTCGCTTCATCAAAAAAAGAGCAAGACACTGACAAACTAGCTTTAAAATAACAATAGCTCCAAAATCAATAAACCCTGAGTAACTCAAAACTGCCCCAACTCCCTCACTTATAAAGGAAACCAATAGTGACCCACCAAAGAAAGTACATGGAAGCTTCAAATGAACTAAAATTAATGCTTAAAATCAAGAAAGTCAAGAAATTTATTGTAATATTATCAAATCAACAACAAACACCCTTTGGCCTTAACTATCTCGACATTTCTTAATCAACTAGGCCAAAAAAAATATCGCATTTGTCACTATCAATTAATTTAATAAGTCAAGATAGATAGATGAGTGACAAACACATTAAAAAAACTAAGATTCAACCAACAGAATAACCGCGTAAAGATGGAAAGGTACTAAAAGAGTACAATAATTACAGGTAGAATAATCAAAATCCAATCACACCAAACAATGTGGAGAAAGAGAAAGCTCACGCGTACCTGCTAAGAAGGTCGGCGGAAGCTGCAGTAAACACAGTCACGCAGTAGCAAAAAAGAACGCGTATAGGGTTTAAAGCGACTTCATGATTTGTAAATACATAGACCAAGAATTTCACTCTTCACTTTAAAGTCGTCGATATACGTATACATACATATAGAGAGAGAGATGATATATAGACGACAAACCCTAGATTCGGATTTTCCATTAACGCTGTTGTGTCACTATCAATGTCTCTCCAACACTTGAAAATGGGGGTTTTGAAAATACTCCTGTAGGGACTGTTTGTTTGGGCGATTATTGCCGAGTTTCCCTTTGCCGTGGAATCATTTTCCTTTCCTGGAATTTTCTGGGAAAATGATTGACTGTAAATGCAAGGAATTTTTCCTTGGTCCTTGTTCTACACTTCTAGGAGATGAAGCAGTATATTCATTTTGACTATGGATATTTTATTTTATACAGTACAAGTTATTATATATGGGTCTGTTTCCAAGATGATGTTTGATTTCAGTTAATATTGTTGAGCAATTGAGCTCAATTATTTGAACTTAAAAATTACTAATACTAAAAATTGAAATTTCTAATTCATAAATTATACTTGCAACAATAATGTTTTCGGGACAAAAAATTGGATACAAAATAATGTGTACCGTAATGATCGGTTATAATCATTGAATATAAAATAATGTGTACCCTAATCATTTTAGGATAAATCTTAATTGCACTAATATTGTGAATTGAATCATATACTAATTTTTTAAATTAAGAAATTTTAATTGTATTAATATTGTAAATAAATATGAGAAAGTGTATTATTTTTGTAATTATTTTTTGATGCACTAATAGTGTAATTACTTTCTAAATGTTATATATTATTGTAAAAAACTTATTTTTTTTGCAATAATAATAGTAATAATAATAAATATTAAAAATAATAAAATAACTAATAATACAAATGCCCTCACTTTCAATAATAATAGAATATTGCGGCTCATGACACATGTTTTTATGAGCGGCCCGGCCCGTGGGCCTTGGCCTAAATTATCTATCTTATAATATATATTTTAATAAAATTATAATGATAAATTTTAAAATATTATTCTATACAACTATGACTGTCAATAAAAAAATAATTATTTTTGTGAAATAAATGAGTTATATTATTAACTATTAAAAAAATTAATAAAACTATTAAAAAAAAGTATAAAAGCTATAGTACTACAACTCAACTATAATTATAAGAAATTGATATTTTCACGTAATTTTTTGATATTTTCATATGAAAAATATTGTTATAGATTTATAGCAACAGTTTTTAATCGTCGCTATAGGATCTATAAAGACAATTTTAATGTAAAAATATCAAAAATTCATATGAAAATATTAGTTTCATAAGTGTTGAAAAGAGCGTGATGAAAGGGCTAGAAGAAGAATTCGGATAAATTTAATGGAAACTTACTTTCAATATTCCTCCTTAGTCCTTACTACAAGTTTGAGCAACAAAGTCACATATTTTATAATAATTTTTTTGATTTATTACAACTATTTTATCAAAGAAATGAGATTTTATACGATAAATGTAAGACCCCGAATTTTATGAAATAAAAGTATTCAATTTTTCTTATAATTACTATTCAGTAAATGGTTAAATTGATAAAAGGTTAAAGTTAAGGGTGATATATGAATTTTTTTCAAAATACACAAGTGGGTATAAAAATATTCATTGTTGTCGGGGAATATTCGTTTGGTCGTGGAATATTCTTTCGTCAAGAATATTCGCACGGTAGCAGCCCATTCAGGGCCCCATAATGTAATAATTGTCGGATGAAGAAAACGACAAATTAAAGTTTTTATAAATAACGGCATAATCGTTATCAATTAACACTTGCTTGGAATACTTTCGGTGGGTAAAGTAAAGTATGTCTACGCGTTGTTGCACAAAGATGGCACCGATATTGCATGGTATTTTTTTGAATTATTGACTCTTACGTAAGAAGCCACTACTCGATAATTGTTACGAAAATTCTTGCTCGATATTTTATTTTATTGATTCAATAATTGCTGCGTTGATATTTTATATTCTTTATTGTTTCAATAATTGTCACTTTACAAAGATTTGTGGCGCCCCAAAATAGGTCCATTCCATCCAACCCATTCTCGAGTCGCCAAATACATGGCACGTAAATAACCACAACTTTATTAATACATTTGTCGCGTAAAAAATGACAACATATATATAATGTGAGTTTAAATACAATTATTGTCTTACTGCATAATATACATACCCAAATAAATCCCCATCATAATTATTGATACATTATTTTACAACAATGGTGAGGACTACTAAACAACTCTCTCCTAGAACTTTCATTCCATACCCCGACTCAGACTTCGCTATATTCTCGCCTCCCCAGAGAAGAAAAATGGAACAAAAAGGAAAAGGGTGAGCTCGACTAAATTTCAAAAGAATATTACGACTAAGATAATATACAACAAAATTATCGTTAGTCTTCAACAGGAAAAATCTAATAGAATACAATAGACCACAAGTTTTAAATCAATATTCGCAGCTGAAATAATAATTCATTAGAAGAGTTAAGTAGAGAATGCAAACTACTATCTTCTATGTATGAATTTTAAAGTTCATCGCCTATTTTATCCTCAGAACATCAATCAATATATATCCGGATCAAATATTCATCCTTGCACTACTGTGCCGAGGACATTCACCATTAGTCATGTTCATCTAAACTCCTGCTCATCTTTGCACTACGGGCCAAAGATATTCATCGAAATCATTCATCTTTGCACTACAAGCCAAAGATATTCATCGAAAATCATTCATCTTTTTGCACTACAAAGCCAAAGATATTCATCATAACTCATTCATCTTTGTACTACGGTGCCAAAGATATTCAATAATATCATTATTTAAGACCGAGGATGATGAAAAATATTTTTAAAGAAGCGAATCCAAAGGAAACAAAATGACAAGGATTAAGGATTAAGGATTCGTACTTTGTTTTATCCACGTCCAAAATACCTCAAAAATAATCATAGTGGTGTAAAATTCAAGAATGATCAAAACATGGATACAATCAAAGCTAGTATCCATAATAGATATTTTGGACAAAAAGAAGAAATTTCATTTTTCTTCGTGAATAAAGGCCGTATTCGTGAATAAGGTCAGATATCGTGAATAATTAGGTCGATAATCGTGAATAAGAATCTCAGACACCAAAAGATAGAAATTTCACAAAAACATCATCACGCTTCATGAATAGTACTCGTGAATAGTAACTCATGAATAAGAACTCGTGAATAAGAACTTCGTGAATAAGTAACTCGTGAATAAGAACTCATGAATAAGAATCGTGAATAAGAACTCGTGAATAAGAACCCCACACGTGAAAAAAGTTCCAAATTTGATAAAAAGTTCCAACCAATATTTTAACATAATGATATTGAAGAAATAATATCATTTGAGGAGAAAATAACATCCCTTACCTCGAAAGACAAGATTTAAATTGAAACACCGGATATAAAGGCTATGACTTGAACTTTAGACCGTATAGCAATACTCAAAGTATACTCAAAATACTCACAAGAATACGATCGATATATAGAGAGAAAACTTGATTTACGGTGTGATTTTCAATTCTAACCTAAGCACTCTATTTATAGGAAATCGCTAGAACACCAAAGCAGTAAAATTTAATATAATATTAATATATTTAATAAATTCTCTACGCCCATCTAGACAATCTGATCTCAGCCATCAACACATGTTAAAGATGCCCAAAACATTTAAAAAACGTTTTTGTAAATAAAATATTTTAAACTTCCAAAAATCAATTATTTCGGAGCTTCGGAACTTCAATAATTCATAATAAATAGCCCTTTTATCAGAAAATTCGAATCTCGCGAGTTTTATAGGAAATTCAATTCTCTACAACTTTACAGAAGAAAGTTTTTCCAAATTCCAAACAGAAATTGACCGAAATCCACAAATGGGCGATTTTACGTGTATAATCAAATTTCAATCAATAAATGGGGTCCAACCGACATGTTTAACATGTTTTAAACATTTTGGTAACAAAATACTCCTCCTCCACATATACTCATATATCCCACATTCATCGTAAAAATATCATCGTTAATATATTATTAAAATAATACATTTAAATGAATTATTTATCAGAAAAAGATAAAATATTAATTTTCAACAATTGTCACTATAAAAATTTTCTCCATCTATATCCACATAAAATCAATATTTTTCTCACCATATGAATCAATAATTAATTATTCACAAATAATATTACAGAATCACAATACTAGCAGAGGGGGCTTTCCAATAAGAATTTCTCCTTACTGGCGCGCAATTAGGTGACCAAACCTCTCCTTAGGTAACTTTCTAGACATTGCCAATAATATTATCTAATAATATTATTCATATAATATGAATTATTGTCTCAGATAATGAAAAATACTATGTAATGACAATTATTGAAACAACAATGAATATAAAATATCAACGCAGCAATTATTGAATCAATAAAATAAAATAATCGAACAAGAATTACTTGTAACAATTATCGAGTAAAGGCTTTCACGTAAGAATCAATAATTGGTGCAATACTGCAGCTCTTCTTGTGCAATAACGCCAGACATTCGTGTTTTAACCACCGGGTATTCCAACTGTGTAAATCTAGTAATAACTACGCCAAGTTATTTTTAAACAACTTATTTTTGTCGCTTTTCTTCCTCCAATCGCTTTCACATGGGGCCTACACATGGTCTGCTACTGGTCGCATTTAATATTCTCGAAGCAAGCATTTAATATTCCACGACCAAACGAATATTCTCCGGCAATAATGAATATTATATCACCACTTGCTTATTTAAAATATTTGCATTTTACCCATAACTAACCACATTAATCAAATCCACCCTTACTATTTCAAAATAATAAATAAAGGAAATTCCTTTTTATTTAAAAAATTTCTGGTCTTACAAGATTTTCCATTATCTGAGCAATAATTCATATTATCCGAATAATATAATTAGATAACATTATTGGCAATGTCTAGAAAGTTCATCTCTAAGGAGAGGTTTGGTCACCTAATCAAGGCCAAGAAGGAGAAATTCTTATTGAAAGCCCTCTTCGGGAACCCGCCTCGTTCTTTATTATTGTGATTCTCGTAATATTATTTGTGAATAATTAATTATTGATTTATATGATGAGGAAAATATTCATTTTATGTGGATATAGATGGAGAAAATTTTTTAAAGTGACAATTGTTGAAAATCGATATTTTATCTTTTCTGATAAAATAATATTTTATTATATTATTATAATATAATAATGATGATATTTTTACAACGAATGTAGGATATATGAGTATATAAGGAGAAGTATTTTTGTTGCAAAAGTTGTTTAAAAAATGTTAAACATGTACGTGGGCCCATTTCTTGACTGAAATTTGATTATAACCTATAAAATTGTCCGTTTATGGATTTCGGTCAATTTCTGTTTGGAATTTGAAAAACTTTCTTCCGTAAAGTCAGTAGAAATTGAATTTCCTATAAAAAAAATTGTGAGATTCGAATTTTCTGATAAAAGGGCTATTTATTATGAATTATTGAAGTTCCGGATTAATTGATTATCATTTTTTGGAAGTTTTAAATTTTTTTGTTAGAAAAACGTTTTTATTGTTGGCCCCCATGTGTTGTTAGATGTTGAAATTCAGAAGTCAAGTGTGCGTAGGAATTTAATATGTTAGTTCTTAGTAGGCACAAGTTATCTAGAAGGGGGGTTGAATAGATATTTGAAAATCTTTTATATTTTAAACTTGTTCTTAGATAGTGATTAAAACTTAGCGGAATTAGTATTTGTTTTAATCTTCTTAACCAAGCAATGGAGTTATGAGCGAGTAAGGCAGTTATAGCAGATATAGCAGTTATAGCAGATATAGATGACACAGTTGTTTTTAAGTGGTTCAGAGCACTCAAAGCTCCTAGTCCACTCTCCTACTCAACGAGTAGGATATCCACTAAGGATGTCTTTTACAATCTTCTGAATCACACAGATTCCTTCTAGACCAAAGTTAGCCCAGAACTTCTAGTTCACTCTTGAACTCTTCAAGTCCAAAGCAGACTTGGCTTTCTTATATAGTTCACTATTTAACTCTTCAAGTCCAGCAGACTTGGTACTCTTCTTCAATTGATTGATGGTTGTTGTTGTTGCGTTCCGAAGGTTGCTACTCAGTTTGTTGTGTAAGCACTGGTTCGTTAAGAACTGAGTAGCTGAGCAAGCTTTTCAATATCTCGGATCGTGAGTTGAGCCTTAGAGAATTCTTCACGTTGAATGTTTGATTGCTTGTTTGTTTTTCTCTCTCATCTGTCTGATCTGTATATATGTGATGTTGAAAACTATCCGTTGGATCCATCCGTTGTGTCATTAAATGCTTCTGAACTTTCTGTGCTGCGATGGAGACATTTCTGCACATCTCTGAATTCTGCATTCTGGCTCACTGACACTGCAGGCTGCTTTCTCACCTACCACTTGAAAAGGTGTTTTATCCCTCTTATCCATAGTACTATCCTTAGCTTCTTCAATACGCTTCTTTGTTGCATACTAAGCATATTTCATATATTATGGGACTGATGAGCACTGCAGCATCTGGGATCTATTCCTCGTATGTTGAATTAAAAACTCATGAGGCTTGACGTTTTCTGACATGAGACAGATGATGATCTACGATTGGATCGTGATGTTCTACGGTTAAGATCGTAGTGGCTTTGACTTGCATACTACGATGCTATCAGTCGAGAACACTACGATTTCTCTTAAACTTTCATGCACTACAATCTTCTCTTGCTCGTGTTAATGACTCTACGTTCCCGAGACCACACTACGATCGTTGACTTATAAACTTCACGTTTCCTTCAGTACACTACGATCATGGAGTTATCTTGGTGAACGTTGGGACCACTCAACGATTTCCGAAGAGTCCCCTTTCAAGGCAAGCACACTACGATCTTCAGGCTCTACGTTTTCTGCCTTGACTTCTGCAATGTTGATCAGATTGATGCACTATGATTTCTTCAAGACTAATCTATTACATCTCAAGATCAACCTAACAGTTTTGATCTTTCTATCTATACATTCTAGAAATGTAATGATACACGTTGAAAGCTTAGATCAACCTAACAATTTTGATCTATCACTAAGTCCTTGTACATATATTCTTTAAAGGACCTTACAAATAATCATGAACACATGCATTAAAACATCAAATCATAATATGCATTCTCCCAACAATCTCCCCCTATTTGATGTTGACATAACCAAGGAGATTTGTTGTCATGATTATTAGTGACTAGATGCATTTGCAGGAATTTAAACATGACTTAGTATTTCAGTGAGCAGCTGAAATTTCTAGATAATAAGTATGAATTTATTGATGATCAGAAGATATTACAATATAGCATTTCATCAATAAAACATTAAACTCTTAACTTATCTTTGTTTTCTTGGTCTCTTGTGTGGAGGTGGATTTGCATACTCCTCGTACCCTTCTCTTCCTTTGAGCTTCCTCATTTCTTGTTAACTCTTCCAAATTTCACTTAGACTTAGAACTGGATTCTCTTCATGTTTTGCGCATGAATGCGGGGATCTCCAAGTTGGCATTCGGATCGTCTGATGAGTCACGTCTTGCGAGCTAGGAGTTGGCTCCTGATGACTCAGAGGAATAGCTGATACAATTGCATGCTGACCAGATCGTTGAGTCTGATGATGTGATGGTCTTGCAGGAGGGTTTCCCCTTTCTTGAATCGCATGACCTCCTCTTCCCTCCGCCTTGGCTTCCTTGATCTCCTTTCCCTTTCTTATTCTCCCCCTTTATGTCAGCATCAAGGGTTCGAATATCGGCAGACAGCCTATTTACTCCTTGGACAAGCTCGTTGAGTTGGCTTTGAGTTTGAGCAATGTCCTCCCTATTCTCCTTGATCTATTTTTCAGCTCTAGCTTATTTGTTTTGGAGGACTGTAAGAATCGTATCATTATGCTTCTCCTGATTGGCATAAGATTTTTGGAAGTCATAAACAGAAGCTTTTAGGTTGAGAATATTGTCCAGCATAATTTGATGTTGACGATCTTGGTTTTTCTGTATCTCAAGCATAGCCTCTCTTTGTTTGGAAGCAACCTAGAAATGGATCTCATCTCTGTCTGATATACTCTTCAGAATTTCTTTGATAATTTCCCTTAGCTTCGTAGTGAGCTCAGTATTCATTGTACTATGGAATTTGTTTGCAACTTATATCATTTGATTTAGTCGGATGTTCAGAAGGTTAGAGTGAGATTCCAGGCTTGCTTCGATGGACTTGATCATTTGCTCAGAAGTTTCTTTCAGATCATCCTTGGTGGGCAGGCTGGGGAAAGTATCAGTTGATTGAGGATTGTCCATTTGAGGGGTTCTTGGTAGAGATTGAGCTTGCAAGTTGTACAAAGCAAGATCAAGACTGAAATAGTCGTGCAATGAGGAGGATGGTATATCAGTTGGAGGAGCTTGGGTTTGGACATTTGGGATTGGTGACTCTACGATTTCAATGTTTGACGCTACAATTTGGCTTGAGTCTGGAATCGTAGAGTTGGTTATTTGAGGGAATAGGGTAAGGTTGATTTCTTCTGGGTCTTCAGTTATAGAATTTTGGGATTCTGCAACTGGAAACTGATTTAATGGGTTAAGAATCACTTCCAGCCATTTAGGAAATTGATAGAATTGGCTAAACGAAGATGATGGCAGGTGATTAACTCTAAAGCTTGTAGGGATAGTCAATACCTCAGGTTTGGCATTTGATGAGGAATGGTCTGTAATCAGCTTTTTGGCGAAGATGACTTCCACAAAATCCATGAGCGGCTCGTGATTCTTTGGATATTCCTTGAAGCTCCAGAACATGTGGTCCCATGATTTCATAATTTGAGCTCGATGGTATGCCATCATGGGTAGGTAAGAGAATATTTGATTGTAAAGATAGCTTCTATATCCATCCTTGCCCTCATAAATGATTTGTAGGTCATCATCATCTTCTTCCTCTTCACTATCTCCATTTGAGGATTCCATTATCTCAATGGCCTCTAGAATGTTTGGCATTGGTTCATCTTCATCTTGAACAAGGACCTCTTCTTCAGCAATTGGGATATTGTGAGGCTCCCCCTCAATATGATCATCTTCTTGGAGGTTTAGAAACTCCCCTCACCGGTGTACATTGATACCAATAGAACCTCTTCTTCATCAAGAAACCTCCCCCTCAACTGGTGTATACTCAATTATGAGAATTTCAGAGTTCTCCCCCTCAGCTGAAGCATTTTCCTCTTTGGTTGCTTGGGGCAGTCATGCTCTTGGCTTCCTTCTTCAGTACTTTCTCATTCTCAAGAATATACTTCTTGACCAACCTTCTCTTTGTTTTGCTGGTTTTAGTCACCACTTCTGGACTCTCTTGAGTCTTTGTTTTGCCTCGTTGATCAGCCACTTTCCTTGAAGCAGCTTCCTCCATTTCTGCCACACTTGGCCTGTTTTCAGAGAACAACAGAGTCTTTACGATCGAAGACACTGTTGGTCTTTTGGACTTATGACCAGTCTTGTTCTTCTTTACGATTTGTGAAATGGTGGCTTGATCTTCTTCAGCTTCTTCTTGTTGTTGCATCTTCCTTAGCCTCCTTAGAGTCTCTATGTTAGAGGACTCTGCAGGAATGTTAGTTGTTGATCTTTGAGGCTCTTCAACTTTTCTTGCTCTCAGCTTCCTTTTGCCCTTGCTTTTTCTGGCAAGGGTAGAGGGTTCTCCTTGTCTCTTCTCTTCTTCTTCAACTTCTCGACAATGCAGACATTCCTCCTTGAAAGCACGCTTTCTTTTGTTCCTCGATCTCCCACTTGACTATGTCATCATTCGAACGAACTCAGCAGGGTTCCTTTCCCAGTTTTTGAACAACTGCTGTGTCATTCTTCGGTTTGGGTTGATGGTTTCTCCTTCATTATCCCCAATTTTTTTACCCAATGCATATTGCAGAATGATGCTAATGAACCTCCCATACAGCATCTTTGGGGTGCTCTTTGATTTCTTCGAGCTTACGATCCACTTGCCGATCCATTCGAGCAATACATCCCCATAGTTGAGTTGAGTTCCATATACTATAGTTGTCATGAGCTTAAGCTAAGCCTCATTTACTGAGTCATGACCTGAGCTCTTGCAGCAGATGCATTTCCCAATAATGTCAGCCAAAAATTCATACCTCTGAGGGAACTCCTTCTTTTTGTAGCCTTTCACAGAGGGGTTCTTCTTGTGATGCATCTTCTTCAGTCCCTCTTGAAATATTATGCTATTTAGAAATGGATGCCCCATATTCTTGAAACCTAGGGCCAGATTGACGTCTTCTTCCCCTAGCTTTATTTCAACTCCTCTAACTCGTGTGGTGATGGTGTTGTTTTCGTACACTCCATTTTTGTAGAACTCCTTCACCAATTTAGGATAGATGAGTGTATCAGTGCTGAGCGCCTCTTCGAGACCTGTCTTCTTTAATAAGGCTAAGATCTTGTGAAACTTTGGTGGAGCGGTTTTGAATTAAATCAAAACATAGTCTACGTGGCAGTCTGAAATCACATTAAAGCGACCATTGATTCTTTAGTTGAGAAGAGAGATACCTTTGAGCTTTTATGCGAGTTAGGGTTTTGCTTTGAGAGAGAGAGAGAGAGAGATAATCTTTTGAACTTGATTTCAAAAATCACGGTTCCAATTTGTACTTGTAGCTTCCTCTCTCTTTTGACTTAGTGGGACGGTGTTGCATTTTGCTTGCTCTCGATTTTGGACTGTTTAGGAATGTCTTGATTTGCCCTTTGAGTCTTCAGTGCTGAGATGTCCTCAGGATGACTACGATCGTAGAGATAGTCTTCTGATTGTTGAGTTGATTCTCCATTCGTAGAGTCTGTCCTACGATCGTCGAGTCTGTCCATTTACCGCTACGAGTCTGTCAAAGATTCGTAGAAATGTCTGTCTGTCGAGTCTGTCCGGCAGTCGTTGAATCTGATCAACATTTGTAGAGTCTGTCCTGCAATCGTCAAGTCTGTCCTACGATCGTCGAGTCTGTCCTACGATCGTCGAGTTTGTCCGGATCCTAGTGATGAGTTTTTTTTTGACTAAGCATTCTTTTTAAGGTAACTCAGGAAGGGCCAACCTCTTGGTGTGTTTCAAGGGTTAGGTTTGTCCCTGAGGCACCTGTTGGAGAGATTGCTTTGTTATAAAGCTTGTCATCACAGGATTCACTTTGCTTGTTGAAAGAGCTTTTGGTCATCGTCGAGTCTACACTTATGAAAGTTGAGTCTTTGTTGAGATCGTTGAGGTAGTTGACTGTTCAGCTCTACGATCGTGATCTTTCCTTTATCATGTCTACGATTTTGAGTGCGACCTTTATATACTGCTATGGTTAGCACAATCTAGGCGTAGATTCAAGGTTGAAGATTTAGCATGCCTAGCTCACTTATTAACTTGTTAAATCTGGATTCATCTAATGGTTTAGTAAAAACATCAACAAGTTGATTTTCAGTAGGGATATATTGTAAAGAAATAGTTTCATTTTGCACATGATCCCTAATGAAGTGATACCTTATCTCTATATGCTTGGTTCTAGAATGCATAACAGGATTATGAGTTATTGCTATGGTACTTGTATTATCACGGTGTATAGGTATAGACTTGAAATCAAACCCATAGTCACCAAATGATTTCTCATCCAAAGGATCTCGAAACACAGCCTTCAAAACAATGTATTCATTTTTGCGGTTGAAGTGGACACTTTGAGTTTTGCTTTTCTTTGAACCAAGACACAAGTCTGTTCCCTAGTAATTGACAAGTGCCACTGGTACTCTTTCTATCTATTTTGCATCCTGCAAAGTCGGCATCTGTGTGTATCCTATTAGTTCAAAAAAAGATTCCTTGGGATACCACAACCCCAAGTAGGGTGTACCCTTAAGATACCTGAAGATCCTCTTTACAGCAGACAAATGTGACTCTTTAGGGTTAGCCTGAAATCTAGCACATATGCATGTTACAAACATTATATCCGGTCTCTTGGTAGTTAGGTATAAAGAGAACCTATCATACCCTCTGTATTGAGTTATATCAACACGTTTACCATTCTCATCCTTGTCAAGCTTAGTTGCGGAGCAATTGGTGTTTTTTTCATGGAAGAGGCGATTCCATGCCATACTTCTTTAATAAGTCTTTGATGTATTTGGCTTGGTTGATGAATATTCCTTCATCGATCTGCACTCAACTTGCGATCCAGGAAGAAATTCACTCACCCATCACGCTCATTTCAAACTTGCTCTGCATTAGCTTAGAGAATCTCTTACATAACTTTTCGTCAGTAGAACCAAAAATGATATCATCAACATATATTTGAACTAATAAGACTTTGTCCTTATGCTTTCTAAGAAATAATATGATATCTACTCTACCTCTAGTGAACCCATTTTCTATTAAGAAGTTAGTCAGTGTTTCATACCATGCTTCTGGTGCTTATTTAAGACCATATAAAGCTTTATCTAATCTATAGACATAATTGGAAAGAGATGGATTGATGAAACACGGAGGTTGTTCTACGTAGACTTCTTCTTGAAGCTCTCCATTTAGGAATGCACTCTTGACATCCATCCGAAAGACTTTGAACTTCATGTGAAGCAAGAAAGGTAAGAAAGATTACGATAGCTTATAGTCCGCAATAGGTGCAAATGTCTCATCATAGTCAATGCCTTCTTCTTGAGAATAGCCCTTTGCCACTTAATCTTGCCTTGTTTCTTGTAATGACCCCATCTTCATCCATTTTGTTCTGAAGACCCACTTGGTTCCTATGTGACAGATGACTCTTTGGTCTTGGTACCAATCTCCACACTTTGCTTCATTCAAATTGGTTGAGTTCTTCCTGCACGGCTTCTATCCAACCTGAGTCTTCCATAGCATCTTCTATCTTCTTTGGCTCTATCTGTGATGAAGCTTAGGTAGAAGCATTCATTCCGAGTAGCAGACTCTTGTTTTGACTCTTGCACTCGGATCTCCAATGATTAGATCCTGAGTGTGATCTCTTGCCCATCTCTGTTCCCTTTGGGACATCCATTCGATGCCTTCCCTGTCTTAAGTCTTCAAGGTCTATCTCTTCTTCTTGGAGTGGAGGCTCATTGTCTTGAATGGACCTCTCTACGATCTCATTATCACGCCCTACGATTTCCTTTCTCGCACTTCGATTGTAGTGTTTAGCTTGACGACTTCATTTGTAAGTATCTCTGCCTTATCGGTCGTAGTGTCTTGAGGCCTTTGTTTTGTCTAAGTCGGTTTCATCAAAGATGATATGTATTGAGACTTGACACTCGGTGTCTTCTTGTTGAACACTCTGTAAGCTTTCTTTTGTCCATGGCATATCCAAGAAAGATCCCTTCATCTGACTTGGGCTGGAATTTTGTCAGATACTGCTTTTCGTTGTTGAGAATATAGCATGCACAGCCAAAGACATGGAAATAGCTGACACTTGGCTTTCTTCCTTTCCACAGTTCGTAGGGTGTCTTTTTGATCGTAGAGTGAATTAATGATCTGTTCTATGTGTAGCGTCAGATTGTAGACGACTTCCCCTTGAAGTATTCGAGCAAATGTCTTTCTTCTGCTAGTAGAGTCCTTCCAAATTCTGTCGGGGTTTTGTTCTTTCTTTCAGCAACTCCATTTTGTTGAGGAGTTCGTGGAGCTGAGAAGTTATAATGATGCCATTGTTTGTGCGAACTCGATCCATTTTCGAGAAATTGAATTCTCTTGCCATGATCACTCCTTATGGCCTTGATTTTCTCTCCTTTTTCGTTCATCACCAGTCTGAACATCTTGATTAATTCGGAGCTTGTCTCATCCTTTGAAGTTAGGAAGAATACCCATGTGAATCTGGTGTAGTCATCGACTACGACTAGAGAGTATCTTTTTCCTCTAAGACTAATTGTTGGTATTGGCCCAAAGAGATCCATGTGGAGCAACTGTAGGGGTTTGTCAATGGAGTTGGCAGTCTTGCTCTTGAATGAGCTTCTGGTTTGCTTTCCAGGCTGGCAGGCATTGTATGGCCTTTCCTTCACAAAGTTAAACTTGGGTAGACCAGCTACGAGATCCTTTGATGCCAGTTTGGACATGCTTTTGAAGTTTAAGTGGGACGGTCTTATGCCATAGCTAATTCATTTCTGGATGTTTTGCCGAAAACATATTGTTTCATTAGAGCTTAGTTGACCAAGGTCTATAGTATAAACATTTCCTTCTCTTGTTCCGGTTAGCTTTATGGCAGATGTCTTTAGATCTCTGACTTGACATTGATTGTTGAAAAATGTTACTTGATGACCCTTGTCGCAGAAGTCGGTACCGATGCTTAGAAGGTTGTGTTGAAGTCCTTCCACATAGGCTACTTTCTTTGAAAGATATTGCACCATTGCCGTGAGCCATATCCTCTTGTCTTTTTCGCCGTTATCTCCAAAGATGATGGAGGACCCTCCTTTTCTACATAGTTAGATAGCGAGAGCTTTGTTCCTGTCGTATGCCTTGAGCATCCACCGCTAGATACCATGTTGAGGTCGTGGAGCTCTTTTCTGTCAAAACATTTTAACCTTTATTTTGGTACCCATATTTGCATGGGTCCTTCGTATTAGTGCCTTTGGGAACCCAAACTTGTCTAGTCTTGGGTCTCACATGCATGAGAGTTATAATAACACTTTGTAGCTTTATGACCATACTTATCACATATGACACATCTATTATGATGCATGCACATGTGTGTGTGATTCATCCTCCACTGGACTTGTGTGGTTCCTTAGTTAGCCTTACATGAATCGATTCTCTTTCTTCTACGTGTCCTTAGGTTTCATAAATAGTGATGAGTGAGCCTTACCTCTCTGTATTCTTTCCCAAAGAGATTCGTAGAGTTAGTTTTGTTTGACTCTACGATTCTTCGAGGTTGGTAGGTAGAGGTTGGGTTACTTTTCTCCTTTATGAAACCCAGACCAGCGTGTGATCCTTTACTTCTCTGAGTATAACTAGAATCAGTAGAACAAGGTTGAGCTGGTTCTTTCAACTGTGAGGATTTAACAAAAGCAATGCCTCTACTAAAGCCTGAGACATTACCAGAGCTAGCTTCCATTATCTTTTTCACACTTAGCTCTGAGATGGATTCCCCAAAGCCTAAGCTTGTTCTGTCGAATGTGCTTCTCGACTAGAAGAGCGGCGGTCCCATGGATGATGAGGATTTATTCCATGCAGAGATAGTCTTCTCAGATCCTCAATTTTAGAGGTTAGCTTAGACTCTCTTTGTGCATGATGTGTATTTATTCGCTTTAAAGTTTCATTCTCGACTTGAGCTTGGAGAAGATCAAGATTTGAAGAACATTTCAAGCTCTTCTTGAACTTTCTTCTTCTCCTTTTGAAGAAGTGAATGATCCTTGGACAACACTCTGAACCACTTCATGTATTGATGTAGATCATTAGTTATGCCACACAGTGCAGTTCTTAAGTCATTCATATCTACATCGGGTGAGTTGAAATCAAATACCTCATCGAGATTTACATTGTGAATGTTGAGGCTTTGTTTGTCCTTTGCATGTTTGGCCATTAAGCACAGATTGGCCATTTGTGGTTCTTCTTCATCTCTAGAGTCAGCATTTGAATCATTATCTGAATCACTCCATGATCCTCCAGCTACTAGGCCTTTATCTCTTTTATGAGGACTCTTGTTTCCTTTGTATTCCTTCTTTCCATGCTGTTTCTTCTTTAGTTCTTCTCTTAGGGGTTTGTTGCAGTTGGCAATGAAATGCCCAGGCTTCTTGCAATTATAGCATAGATCATTTATTTGCTCCTAGCTATTGTAGTTGTTGACCTTCTTTTGCTTGCCGGCTTTGCCTTGACGCATGAACCTTCTTAGTTTTCTTACCATCATGGCAAGATCATTATCATCGTCTTCATCATCGCTCGATTCAATCTCGATGATGACTTTTGATACACTTTCGATTTGCTTTGAGAGCGACACCCTTTTCCTTCCTTCTTCCTTCGAAAGGGTTTCAAAGACGTTGGGTCACTCCATTTCGTATGTCGAGATTGCCATACGATTGTTGAACCGTCATCTCGTTAAGATTCTTTGACTCTCTTATTGCGATGGTCTTGGCATCCCACTTGCTTTCGTAGGGCTCTCATTAACTTTATGGTCGGATCTTTGTTAGGATATATCTTTCCATATACTCGTAGAGAGTTAAGCGAGAATGTTGAATCTTTCATAAGTGGCGATTACATTTTCGCCTTGCATACGAAAGCAAACATCTCATCTTCTTTGTGTTAGAAGAGACCTGCTTTGTTCTCTCTAACTTCTTCGATTCCTTCACGTGCATGATCGCCATGCTTCCCGGACTTCCTTGGTTTGTTTTGCGCTTTACAACATTGTCAAATAGATCGTCTTCCAAGGATGGAGCAGGATGTTCTTAGCCTTTTGTCAAGTTAGACTGCTTTCTTCTGCGTAATCATCCATTCTTCTTTCACTTTAATTTGTACTTTGTTTGGCTCACAATGGTTGGTGCAAGCTTTGTTGGTATATAGGGCCCATTAAGAACAAATCTCAAATATATCTTCATCTATTGAGTCCATGTAGCTTGCATTCTAACTTTCCGGTTATCAAATTTATCCTTGTTGCACATTGGTGGCTTCTTTGCTCCCCCGGTCTGGATTCGCTTGATACGAAAAGCCATTTGGATCTACTAAAAGCGTGTAAGTCAGAAAATAGAACTGTTTGATACCAATTGTTAGTTCTTAGTAGGCACAAGTTATCTGAAGGGGTTGAATAGATATTTGAAAATCTTTTCTATTTTAAACTTGTTCTTAGATAGTGATTAAAACTTAACTAATTAGTATTTTTTTAATCTTCTTAACCAAGCAATGGAGTTATGAAGCGAGTAAAGGCGATTATAGCAGATATAGCAGATTATAAGCGATATAGATGACACGGTTGTTTTTAAGTGGTTCGAGCACTCAAAGCTCTAGTCCACTCTTCTACTCAACGCAGTAGGATATCCACTAAGGATGTCTTTTACAATCTTCCGAATCACACAGATTCCTTCTGCACCAATGAGCCTAGGAACTTCTCTAGTTCACTCTTGAACTCTTCAAGTCCAAAGAGACTTAGCTTTCTTACAGATTCACTATTTAACTCTTCAAGTCCAAAGCAGACTTGGTACTCTTCTTCATTGATTGATGGTTGTTGTTGTTGCGTTACAAGGTTGCTACTCAGGTTTGTTGTGTAAGCACCGATTCGTTAAGAATCGAAGTAGGTGAGCAAGCTTTTCAATATCTCGGATCGTAGAGTTGAGCCTTAGAAATTCTTCACGTTGAATGTTTGATTGCTTGTTTGTTTTCTCTCTCATCCGCATCGATCCAGATATATGTGATGTTGAAAACTATCCGCTGGATCCATCCGTTGTGGCATTAAATGCTTCAACTTTCGTCTCATGCGATGGAGACATTTACGCACATCTCTGAATTCTCGCATTTCGCTCACATCGACACTGCAGTCGCTTTCTCACTACCACCCGAAAAGGTGTTTTGTCCCTCTTATCCATAGTACTTATCCTTAGCTTCTTCAATACGCTTCTTTGTTGCATACTAAGCATATTTCATATATTCGGGATGATGAGCCTGCAAAGATCTCGGGATCCATTCCTCGTATGTTGAATTAACAACTCATGAGGCTTGACGCTTTTCTAACATGAGGGCATGATGATGCTCTACGATTGGATCGTGATGTTCTACCATAAGATCGAGAGTGGCTTTGACTTGCATCTACTACGATCTTTATCGGTTCTCTTAAACTTTCATGCACTACGATCTTCTCTTGCTCGTGTTATTGGCTCTACGTTCCCGAGACCACACTACGATCGTTGACTTATAAACTTCACGTTCCTTCAGCACACTACGATCGTGGAGTTAGCTTGGTGAACGTTGGGACCACTCTACGATTTCCAAAGAGTCCCCTTTCAAGGCAGGCACACTACGATCTTCAGGCTCTACGTTTTCTACCTTGACTTCTGCAATGTTGATCAGATTGATGCACTACGATTTCTTCAAGACTAATCTATTACATCTCAAGATCAACCTAACAGTTTTGATCTTTCTATCTATACATTCTGTAACGTAATGATACATCGTTGAAAGCTTAGATCAACCTACCAATTTTGATCTATCACTAAGTCCTTGTACATATATTCTTTAAAGGACCTTACAAATAATCATGAACACATGCATTAAAACATCAAATCATAATATGCATTCTCCCAACATAATATATATATATATATATATTAATATTTTATTAAATTTTTTGATTTGGTGTTCTAAGCATTTTCCTATAAATAGGGTGGTTATGTTAGAATTGAAAATCACACCAGAAACTAAAGATTTCTCTCTATTTATGTGACGCCCCCAAAATAGGTGCAATCCACCCAACCTATTCTGAGTCGCCAAATACATGGTACAGAAACAACTACAACTTCATTAATACAATTGTCGTGTAAAATACGACAACACATAAACTCTGAGTTTAAATACAAATATTGTCTTCTAGACAATATCCACACTCAAATAAGTCCTCATTACAATTATTGATACACTATTTTACAAAATAGTGAGGACTACTAAAACAACTGTCTTGAACCATTACTCCACACCCCGACTAGTTCCCCGCTATATTCTCGCCTCCTCGAGAAGAAAAATGGAACAAAAAGGAAAAGGGTGAGCTCAACTAGCCCAAGAAAGAATATTATGACTAAGATAATGTACAACAAATTATCCTTAGTCTTCAATAGGAAAAAATCGATAGAATACAATAGACAACAAGTTTTAGATCAACAATCGCAATAAAAACAACAATTCATTAGAAGAGTTAAGTAGAGAATGAAATCTACTATCATCTATGAATTTAAAAGTCCATCATCGATATTTTAACCCTGTAACATCAATCAATATACATCATAACTCAAATAGGCATCTTTCCACTACAGGCCAAAGATATTCATCTGTTGGTCATGTTCATCTCAACACCTGTTCATCTTTGCACTATGGGTCAAAGATATTCATTAGTTGGTCATGTTCACACCTGTTTATCTTTGCACTACGGGCCAAAGATATTCATCAGAAAATCATTCATCTTTGCACTACAGGCCAAGATATTCAGGAATATCATCATTTAGGACTGAGGATGATGAAAAATATTTTAAAGGAAACGAATCCAATTGAAACAAAAGAATAAATATTAAGGATTCAGTATTTCAATTTATTCCATGTCCAAAAATACCTCATAAATAATCATAGTGGAGTAAAATTCAAGAATGATCAAAACATGGATACAATCAAAGCTAGTATCCATAATAGATATTTTGGACGAAAAACAAAAAAATTTAATTTTTCGGTGAATAGTCTTAGTATTCGTGAATAATTAATCGATACGTGAATGAATAGGATCTCACACTTAAAAGATAGAAATTTCACAAAAAAAATCATCACGCTTAAGTGAATAGTACTCGTGAATAGTAATTATTGAATAAGAACTCATGAATAGTAACTCAGACATGAAAAAGTTCCAATCAATATTTCTAAGATAATGATATTGAAGAAATAATATCATTTGAGAAGAAAATAACATCCCTTACCTCGCAAAAAAGATTTACGACCGGAATACTAGATATAGTCTTTGAAATAACTTGCACCGTATATAGCAATACTCAAAGTACTAAAATACTCACAAAATATACGTTCGATATTATAGAGAGAAAGAGAAAACTTTAGTTTACTAGTGTGATTTTCAATTCTAACCTAAGCACCCTATTTATAGAAATTGCTTAGAACACCAAAGCGTAAAATTTAATATAATAATAATATATTATATATAAATTCCCTCGCACACATTCAAGGATCTCGAATTCACCATGCTTAACAACAAGTGGGGTCCCACCAACCGGAAAAAACATGTTTTAAATAATTTTTGTAACAAAATAAATTCAGACCCAATATTCCAGAACTTCAATAATTCATAATAAATAACCCTTTTATTAGAAAATTCGAATCTCGCGAATTTTTATAGGAAATTCATTCTCTATAACTTTACAGAAGAAAGTTTTTCCAAATTCCAAACAGAAATTGACCGAAATCCACATACGAACGATTTTAAAGGCTATAATCAAATTTTAGTCAAGAAATGGGGTCCACCGACACACAAATCATGTGTTAATCATTTAATGCAACAAAAATACTCTTCCTCCTCATATACTCATATATCCCACATTCATTGTAAAAATATCACCATTAATATATTATTAAAATAATATATTCAAATGAATTATTTTATCAGAAAAAGATAAAATATTAATTTTCAATAATTGTCACATTTAAAAAAATTTCTTCATCTATAACCACATAAAATCAATATTTTCTTCATCATATAAATCAATAATTAATTATTCACAAATAATATTACAGAATCATAATATTGACAACTAGCAGCCCCTGTGAAAGCAGGGGTTTTCCAATAAGAATTTCTCCTTACTGGCGCGCAATTAGGTGACCAAACCTCTCCTTAGATAGAACTTTCTAGACAATGCCAATAATGTTTTCTAATAATATTATTCAGATAATATGAATTATTGCTTTGATAATGAAAAATACTGTGTAGTGACAATTATTGAAACAACAGTAATATAAAATATCAACGCAACAATTATTGAATCAATAAAATAAAATCTTGAGCGATAAATTCATCGTAACACTTATCGAGTAAAGGCCTTCTTACGTAAGAATCAATAATTAGGTGTGCATCTTGTGCAACAACGCCAGATTCATCGTATTTTAACCCTTTGGGTATTCCAACAAGATTAATTAAGAATAACTACGCCAGTTATTTATAAACAACTTATACTTGTCGCTTTCTTCATCCAATCGCTTTCCGTTATGGGGCCCACAAAAAGATCATACCGTCATTGCATTTAATATTCCCCACGGTAAGAATATTCCACGACCAAACAAATATTCCCCGACAACAATGAATATTTTATAACCACCTGCTTATTTAAAATATTTGCGCATTTTACCCATAACTAACTACATTAATCAAATCAACCCTTACTATTTCAAAATGATAAATAGAGGAAATTAAATCTTTATTTATAAAAAGTAGGGGTCTTACACTTTCTCTCTCTATTATATCGAGCATATTTTGTGAGTATTTTGGTACTTGGAGTAATGCTATACGGTGCAAGTTCTTTTAGCACTATATCCAGTATTCCAGTCAGAACTACTATTCTTTCTGAGGTAAGGGAGATTATTTTCTTCATAAATGATAATATTTCTTCAATATCATTATCTTAAAATATTGGTTTGAATTTTTATCAAATTTGGAACTTTTTTCACGCTTCGGGTTATTATTCATGAGTTACTATTCATGAGTTACTATTCACGAAGTTACTATTCACGAGTACTATTCACGAAGCATGATGATATTTTTTGTGAAATTTATATCTTTTGGTGTCTGATTACTATTCACGTATAATGATTACACTATTCACGATACTGAGACTATTCACGAATACTTCAAGACTATTCACGTAAAAATTAAATTTTTATTTTTCGTCCAAAATATTTATTATGGATACTAGCTTTGATTGTATCCAAGTTTTGATCATTCTTGAATTTTATTCCACTATGATTATTTATGATGTATTTTTTGGACATGGAATAAATTGAAGTCTTTAATCCTTAATATTTATTATTTTGTTTCAATTGGATTCGCTTTTCTTAAAATATTTTTCATCATCCTCACCCTAAATGATGATATAACTGAATATCTTTGGCCCAGAGTGCAAAAGATGAATGATTTCGATGAATATCTTTGGCCAAGAAAGACGAAGATGAGCAGTGTTTAGATGAACATGACCAATGATGAATATCTTTGGCCAGAAAGTAAATATGATGACATGTTGTTGAATATCTTTGGTCAAGAGTGCAAAGATGAATCATTTGATGAATATCTTTGGCCGTGAGTGCAAAGATGAATTTATCAAGATGATTATGAACAGAACTGTGATTTGGTATAACCATGATCTTTGATGTTTCGTGATGAAAATTAACTTTGTCTGGATGAGAAAGGAATTTAGAACTACAATTACGATTATGAGTTATACACGTGATTGTGGGATGTGATTTATTGATTAATGTTACAAGGATAAACATTGTTGATGGACTTTTAACATGGAAAATATAATAGATTTTATGGTCTATTTGACTCTTCTAATGGATCGCTTGTTCACCGCAACTATGGTTGAAAAGTTTTATCATCTACCATATGTTCTATATCTCCGATTTATTATTTGTTGAAGGCTATTGATAATTTATTTATCTTTAGTCATGATATTCTTTATCGAAGCTAGTTGTGCTCACCCTTTTGCTTCACAATTCCTTTCAGGTAATAAAAGTGTAACTGGGTCGAGCGGGGGATAGTAAGGGAATAGAATGGTGGTCTATAGATGTTGAGGGTGAGGTGAATTTAACTTGGAAGGGTGTTTTGCCACTATCATACAAGATGTCTAATGACATATAACCTCGTGTCATCATAAGACAGGGTTGTGCTCATCCACTTGCTGAGTATATTTACAAGCACTACTTATATAATCTTGGTGTTTGTTTGGAGTTTAATTCTCAATTAGAGACAATGGAGATAATGATATGTCAAGAGAAGACTCATCATTGGGAAGAATATGATAGTAATCTTCTCGTTTTTCTTTGGGGTCTATTGGTTTAACCAAGGATAATTCTGTGGCCATATGATATCTACCATAACCTAGACGCATGACCTCCCATGTACGAAGGTTTCCTTGAGCACTTCCCAAAGATTCTAATTTCTAAAACAGTTTTTGACTATACCTTTATGTAAGGTGTCATTATGAGGTCTCATCACCACTATTGGGACATGAGTCACGATTGATATATATTTGTATCCAAACTCACAAAGATATGTGTTGTTGTATTTTGCCACGACAATTGTTGTAATAAAGTTGTAGTTGTTTTACGCACCATGTATTTGGCGACTTCGTAATGGGTTGGATGGAATGGACCTATTTTGGGGTCGTTACATGTGAGGTTATGATCATTCTTCCTGAAATGGCTGCTATATATCATATATATAGCGGTTAAAAGGAATTAATCATATGAAGGAACAACATGACGGTGTCTCAGTACGAGGCAAAGTTCGCAGAGTTATCCAGGTTTGCACCTCATTTGGTGGAGAATGAGGAACGAATGACGCGTATGTTTCTGAGAGGTCTAAAACCCAAATTCGTCAATACCTCATTTCTCATAAATTTTCTCTATATTCGGATGTTGTAAGCGTGGCTCAATTATTAGAAATGAGATAATAGTGATATACTCAACCGAGGGACCACAACTGTGGTAGTCATCGAACGATGATAACCAAATGAGGAGGAAAGAATACGGACAAAAGGCGGTAACCACTACGTGGTAATCGTAGGCCATGAAAATAGAAGAAGCGAAAGTCGGAGGAGATTTTAAAAAGAGGAGATTCAACAACGACCATGTGAAGACGTCAACGCCAAGAAGAATCGGTTCCAAGGGAGGAGAAAGACCACCGCTCAGACAAGTTACAAATGCGGAAAGAGGGACATATCATTAAACTCGTCCACAACATTCCAAGGTATGTTTTAGTTGTAGAAAAGAAGATCACATAGCTCGATTTTGTCCTCAGAATGAAAATCAAGTCCAAATTTGAATCAATGGCACCAAAGGCGATACTGGAAAAGACAAAGTCAATCGGTTCTGGAAGAAGCGTTTATCGTGACCATTCAAAATCGAGAACCCGAACGAGTTTAGCACGGGTTAGTTAATTATAATTCTTGCGAAGTTTATATCTTACTAGATACCGGTTCTACCCATTCTTTTATCTCTCTTGCTTGCGCTCAACGTTTGAACTTGACTACAGAGAAATTAGACTTTGACCTATTATTGGAGACTTCGTTAGGAGAAACTTTCATTACATCCGTTATTTAGAAATCTTGCTTGATTCAGGTTGGCACTATCACATTACTTGTTGATCTTATCTCTTTAAAGATACTTGTTTTTGATGTGATTTTAGAGATTGATTGGTTAACTACTCATCATGCCAAATTGATTGCTTTTGTAAGGTTGTTAGTTTTCATATTCCTAAGCAACCTTTTATTCGAATTCAAGCAATCAAACCATTGTAGTCAAACATTTTCATATCAAGCCATGAAGTCATTCGTTTATTACGGATGTCAAGTTTTCTTAGTCCATGTTATGGATTTGAATAAAGACACGCCGATTTGAATAATATTCCCATTGTTATTGATTTTTCCCGACGTATTTCTGAAGAATTTCTTGGCTTACTCCCAAAGCCCGATATTAAATTTTGTATCGACTTTGAATCCAAAGACAAAACCCATTTCTAAAATCTCATATCGAATGGCTCTATTGAATTTCGTGAGTTAAAACCCAAGTACAAGAGTTAGTACCGAGCCTTTATATGGTGACTTCCTTTTGTGGAATACACCGCCGCATCTCCGTAGGGGACGCCATATTCGCATGCGAGAGTAAATCGATAGGTGTCATTGTGACGTCTTATCCAAGATTGGGATATGAGTCACGGTTGAGAAAGCAACCTAAGTCGATGAATCGAAATACGTAGCTTTCTAGGCTTAGTTGGTTATTATCGGAGATTCGTGGAAAGATTTTCTCAAATCGCTAGTCCATTAACTCAGCTGACTCGTAGAGATACAAAATTTGAATGGAGCACGGAATGTGGGAAGAGCTTCAAGAACTTAAGAAGAGACTCATTTCTAAGACATGTTCGACCATACCATCCTCGAAAAGCGAACGTGGTAGCTGACGTGTTGAGTAAAAAATCGATACGAAGGACGAGTACGATATTGTCAAAGACTCATCTCGTATAACTTACAAATGATGAAGATAGAGTTAAAGACTCTAAGTACCCACGTGATGATATACGAGTATAATCGACTTTTATCGATAATTTAAATCGCTCAAAGCTACACAATCGGAATGATGAATATGAAGAAGGAGGTGCAAGAAGTTGTTATTCCAAAAGCGAGAATTGGCGATGTGAGGAAAGCTCAAACCTTCGATTTATTAGTTTATTTGAAATCCTCGATCGAGTAGAACCGTGGCCTATAGACTCGCTTTTACCGCCAAGTACGACGCGTGTTCATAACGCTTTTCACGTATTGATGTTACGTAAATATGTGGACGACCCAAACCACATTATTGAGTTAGAACCGAGATTTAGATAAATGAAGACTTAACATACGAGGAGGTACCTCGAAGATTTTGGATAGGAAGAAGCGTGTCTACACGACGTCTGAAGGTCATACCACAAGTTAAAGTTTTGTGGAGAAAACCATGCTATTGAGGAAATGACCGGGAGTTGGAAACGGAAATGAAAGCGAGGTATCTTCATCTTTTCGATACACTGTATCGTGACGTCAATTTCGAGGACGAAATTTCATAAGGAGGGGAGGTTGTAAGACCCCAAATTTTTATAAATAAAAATCGAATTTCCTCTAATTATTATTCTTGATTAATAAGGTGGTAATTTGATATAATGCTTTGGTTATGGGTGAAATGTGCAATTTTTGCAAAATAAACAAGTGGTTAATAAAATATTCATTATTGTCGGGGAATATTCGTTTGGTCGTGGAATATTCTTTTTGTCGGGAATATCCGTGCTGACAAATAGCAGATCATTGGTGGGCCCATAATGTAAAAAAGCGGTTGGATGAAAGAAAACGACAAGTTTGAGTTTTATAAATAATCTGGTGTAGTTATTCTGAATTAACACTCATTGGATTACACAGTGGTTAAAATACGATGTCTGGCGTGGTTGTCACAAGTGGAAGCTTTACCAGTATTGCATGAGATTGTTGAATTATTGATCCTTACGTAGAAGGCACTACTCAATAATTGTTACAGATGAGTTACCGCTCAATATTATATTGATTCAATAATTCTTTGCGTTGATATTTGGTATCACCGTTGTTTCAATAATTGTCATTACACAATGATTTTCCATTATCAAATCAATAATTCATATTATTTGAATAATATTATCGATAACATTATTGGCAATGTCTAGAAAGTTCTGTCTAAGGAGGTTTGGTCACCTAATTGCAAGGCCATAGGTAAGGAGAAATCCTTATTGGAAAGCCCCTCTCTCACTTGGAGCTACCGTTGTTGTCGATCTTTGTGATTACGTAATATTATTTTAAATAATTAATTATTGATTATTATGATAAAGAAAATATTTATTTTATGTGGATATAGATGGAGAAAATTTTTAATGTGATAATTGTTGAAAATTAATATTTTATCTTTTCTCGATAAAATAATTCATTTAGATATATTATTTTAATAATATATTAACGGTGATATTTTTATAATGAATGTGGGATATATGAGTATATGAGGAGGAAGAGTATTTTTATGGAATTAAATATTTAACACATGTTTTGTGTGTTTGTGGACCTGATTCTTATTAGAAAATTGATTATAGGCGTAAAATCGCCCTGCATTTTATGAATTTTGGTCAATTTTTGTTTGAATTTGGAAAAACTTCCTTCTCGCAAAGTTGTAGAGAATTGAATTTCCTATAAAATTCGCGAGATTCAAATTTTCTGACAAAAGGGCTATTTATCATGAATTATTGAAGTTAGGAGTTCAAATAATTGATTTTTGGAAGTTTTAATTATTTTATATAAGAAAAAATGTTTTTGTGGTTGTTGGCACATGGGTGGCTGATGTTTTTGACCAAAGAAGGCATGCTAGAGTTTTCAAAACATGTGGTTAGGAATTTTGAATAAATAATAATATATTTTATTAATTTAGTCTCCTTTGATTCTAACATTTTCCTATAAATAGAGGCTAAGTTAGAATTGAAAATCACATCGAAACTAAGTTTTCTCTTTTCTCTCTATATATTATCGAGCGTATTCTTGTGAGTATACTTTGAGTGTTCTTTATACGGTGCGAAGTTTCACAAGACTATACTAGAAATTCAATCAAGACTGCGGTTATTTTGAGGTAAGGGATGTTATTTCTTTCAAGAAATGATATTATTTTCTTCAATATCATTATGCCAAAATATTGGTTGAACTTTTTATCAAATTTAGAACTTTTTCATGTCTCTGGTTTACTATTCATGAGTTACTATTCACGAGTTACTTATTTATGAGTTACTATTCACGAGTTCTTATTCACGAGTACTATTCACAAAGCGTGAAGATGTTTTTTTGTGAAATTTCTATCTTTTTGTGTTTGGGAGTTACTATTCACGATACTGGACTATTCACGATATCTGACACTATTCAATAGAAAAATGAAAAATTTTCTTTTGTCCAAGATGTCTATTTTGGCTACTATCTCTTTGATTGTATCCATGTTTTGATCGTTATTTTTTGAGTTCGCTTCAAAATCGCTTTATTATGAAGTATTATCGATCTTGGATAAACCGTTAAACTAATCCCTAATATTTGTCCTTCTATCTCACCGGATTCGTTTCTTAAAATGTTTTTCATCATCCTCACCCTTAATGAATATATTTGGCCCAGTAGTGCAAAGATGAATGATTAAATTGATGAATCTCTTTGGCCGTGTAGGTGGTGAGCAGTGTGTTGAGATGAACATGACCAACCCAAAGATATAAATGAATATCTTTAGATGAACACGACTTACCTGGTGATATAAATGAATATCTTTGGCTCATGAGTGCAAAGATGAATATTGATTGTTGTTACGAGGATGAAATATTGATGATGGACTTTTAAATCTTAGAAGACAAGTAGAATTCTTTCTACGTGACTCTTCTAATGGATTCTTTGCTTTCCATTGCATTTGTTGATCTAAAACTTGTTGCCTATCAGATTCTATTAGATTTTCCTCGTTGAAGACTAACGATAATTTGTTGTATATTATCTTAGTCATAATAATATTCTTCTATGGGCTAGTTGAGCTCACCCTTTTCCTTGTTGTTCCATTTTTCTTCTCGTGAGGTGAGAACATGCGAGATCGAGTCTGGGGTATGGAGTGAAGGTTCTAGAAAGAGTTGTTTAGTAGTCCTCACCATTTTTGTAAAATAATGTATCAATAAATGTGATGAGGATTTATTTGAGTATAGATATTGTCTAGAAGATAATATTTATATTCAAACTCACAGTTTTACTGTTGTAATATTAAAGTTGTAGTAATTTCTGTACCATGTATTTGGCGATTCAGAATGGGTTGGGTGGAATGGACCTGTTTTGGGGGCGTCACACCTTTATGTAAGGTGTCATTACGAGGTGCTGTCTACGGTTGGGACACGAGTCACAGTTGGTATATATTTGTATTTAAACTCACAGTTTAAGTGTTGTTGTATTTTGCACGACAATTGTTGTAATAAAATTGTAGTTATTTTCTGTACCATGTATTTAGCGACTCAGAATGGGTTGGATGAAATGGACCTATTTTGGGGTTGTTACAATAAAATTATGTAATAACAACTTATTAAAATAGAGGTTTTGAATAAAATAGAAACTCATAGAGTTATTTGATAATCGATCTTTTTTGTATGTCTGTATGTCTGAATATAATATTTTATTAATTTACCATTATATCAATTTATATAAATTTAAAGAGAGGAAAAAAATCAACCCCACTTAAAACTTAAATAGATTATTTGTAATTATTATGAATAGAAGAAAGAAATAATTCAACCCGATTTAAATAGGTTATTTGAATCTTTGTATGTGTTAGATTTTCAATTGTGGCCTTGCTTAATTTTTTCAATCAACTTCTCGGATTATTTGAGAAAAATAAAAAAAATGAGTTCGGTGTCCCACGGGCTGATGTCCCGACCAATTCAACTGTAGCCCCTGATTTCAAAATCTAGAAACCAACTGCTCTCCAGAATTTGACCTCAGTCTTCCAATGGCAACCATTCCCCCAATCCCGCCCATCACCACCGCTGGTAACAACCTATTCGCAGCCGTAGACATGGGAACCAACTCCTTCAAACTCCTCATCGTCCGCGCCGACCCCGCCACCGGCCGCTTCCTCACCCTCGACCGCCTCAAACACCCAGTCCTCCTCGGCCTCTCTACTTCCACCTCCACCATTTCCTCCCCCTCCCACCTCCTCCGCGCAGCCGAGTCCCTCCGCCACTTCCAACAAATCCTCCAGTCCCACCACGTTCCAACCTCCCACCTCCGCCTCGTCGCAACCTCAGCCGTCCGCGAATCCTCCGATCAATCCCAGTTTCTCCTCCACCTCCACGAAACCCTAGGACTAGAAATCGAAGTCCTCTCTGGAGTCGAAGAGGCCCGCCTGGTTTACCTCGGTATCCTCCAGTTCTATCCGGTTCATAATAAAACTGTTCTCGCCGTTGATATTGGAGGTGGATCAACTGAATTTGTTATCGGAAAGTCCGGTAAAGTCTTGTTCTCAACCTCATTAAAATTAGGGCATGTAACCTTGACACAACAGTTCGTAAACACCAATGAAACTGAAAATTTACGGGAGTACATTCGAAATGTCATTAGGGAATCTGAATTGATTGAGTCTGTGAAAAATTATGGTTTTGATATTGCTATTGGTTCTTCGGGTACGGTTAAGGCTATTGAAAAGGCAGTTTTTTACAGGTATGGGTGTAATTTGGGGAATACTTTTGTGGGTTTCGAAGGGTTTAGAAGGGAGTGGGGGTTTAGCAAGGAAGAATTGAGGGGTGTTGTTGAGAGTTTGTTGAGTGGTGGGGAGGAAGTGATGAAAGATGTTTTTTTCAAGAGGAGGTCACAGTTTATTGTGGCTGGTGCAGTTTTGTTGGAAGAGATATTTGGGTTGCTTGGGATTGAGGAAATGGAGGTTTCCGGGTATGCACTGGGAGAGGGCGTGATTGCCGAGAAATTGGCTGAGCATTTTGAAGGTTATGATTTGAATGCAAATGCGAGGTGGAGGTCTGTTACACGGCTTGCTACTAGGTTTAATAACAATAAGAGGATGAAGGCTGCTGCATTATGTGCTGGGATTGCACAAGTATAGTTAATTTTGAATTGTAAATGAAATTGTGAATTACCTTTTTTAGTGGACAAACTGGCTTTAATAAAGTCTTACTGAGATGTTTATGCAGGAGATTTTTGAAGGTTTAAAGAAATTGAATGAGGTCGATGATGATCAAAAGAAGTTAATTGCTTCTTTGGATGACAAGGATCTTGAATATCTAGAAGCTGCTTGTTTGCTTCATACTATCGGGTTATTCACAGGGAAAAAAGGTTACCATAAACAGTCTTACCAGATAATCGTGGTAAGCATTCATGGCCTTCATTAAAATTAAGAAATTCTTGCAGACTAACCATTTTTTGATTTGTAAACTGTAAAATTTTTATGAAGTCATTATTGTTGAAAATGTAGTATGTAAAACTAGAATCTGGTGAGCATGTGTGAACTCGTAAAATTAGGGAGAGTTATTCTAATTTGCTTCAGAATTCACCAAAAGTAATGTGTTGCGCAAGGATAAATTATTAATTGCTCTTCATTAATTTCCTTTTGACGAGCTTGATCTTGTTGTACAGAATGGTGATCATCTTCATGGATATAATACTGAAGAGGTTAAGGTGCCTTATCTGACTTATACTGTAGTTTATTTTTAGAACAACCATATATAAGTATTGTTTTCTTGGTGATGGACTTTAGTTAGTTTCCAGTTAATTGCATTACTTGCAAGGCATCACAGAAAGAAATATCCAAAATATGGTCATGGTTCGCTTGAAGGTTTTACTAAAGAGGTATTTTAATGTGTTTTTGGTGAAGAATAATCAACAAACTCTTAATTGAAAAACTAAAACTCTCTTTTTTCCTTTATAATGATGTTTTCAGGTGAAGCAGAAATTCAGAATTCTGTGTGTAATTATACGTTTATCTGCTGTACTAAAGCAATACCAGTCTCTAAACATTCAAGAAATAGAACTTTCACATTCTCATGGCGGTTTCAAACTGGTAAGATGCAATGTGGATATTCATAATTACTCGGAATTACTTATTTAGGTTCTTTATGTGATATAGGAAAATTGTCCATGTTGTGGTACCGTGGCACATTGCTACTTGCTATCTATTGCTGATTAAGTGTTGCTGAAGAACAAAGTGATAAAATTTACCCTTGCATCTGGCATGTTCGATTTGGCTGCAAAAACTAAAAGTGATCAAAAAGTTCCAATATTAGAAAGGATATAATTAGTTCAACTCAAAGTTTACTCCATAAGTGCTTATACTCTTAAAATGATATTAAAGATAAATATAAATGTAATTTTATATTCATCTTTTATTTCATTTTTTTTGTTTAGAAGGGGTTACAGTAATCATACAATATAAGAAGTAATAATAATAAGAAAATTGCCCTTTTCTCTTTTGTGAGAAAAACAAAGGAGCTTGTCTTGCAAAAAGAAAAAGGAATGATACATTTGTTTAATGTAGACAAGTATAAGAAGATAGGAAAACAAATATAGATACATTTCGGACTGTCTTGTGTTATTGTGGCGCAAACCATATCTGTGTCAACACTTTTACACTTGTGACTAAGTTTATAAATAATAGGAAACTACATGTACATAGAAAGGACAAAGCTGGTGATAAATAATTCTTTTGCTTTGATTAAGTAAAATATATTAAAAAGGTGCCAAAAGGGGAGTGCAGCCCAAGTCCACGCTTATCAATAATTTCCCTTTCATTTTTTTTCAATATCCATTCATTGTTCTTAAGGAGCATAGGAGGGCAGAGAGGGACAAGACCATCTCTCCGTTTTTTCTGCATATTTCGTTCTGTCCTCGAGCCAAATCGAAACAGTGTGTAGTGATTAGAACCTCCTCTTAGTATCAACAAGTAGTATTTGTTATTCTCAAACAACAAATATAGTTTCTATAATATAGGATCTTTTTCCTTTTCACACCAACCCCTGGCCTCTTGTTCAACTGGAAAAGAAACTTGTTTAAGGTTAGTTGTTCAATTGTTCACTGCTCATAATGAGAAGAAAGACGTGCCACTTTTTATGCAAAACGATATAGTTTGATAAAGAAAACTTGAGAGTTTACTCCATAATATTCTGGAGAGTGTTATGTTAAGCTTCACAAAGTCGCATTCTCAGTTAATAATATTCTCTTTTATTTTATCGCGGAGTACTTTTTTGGTGTTTCCTAATGTCTGCTCCAAAGAAAGCTGCAAGCATATTGTTTTTAAGCCTATTCAAATAGCTACAACTAACTAACCTATTCTGCTAAAGTAGGTTAAATCAAATATGTGTTAGGAGAGGAGCAAAAAAATAGTTTTCTAGTGCTTGTAGTTTGTATTCTTTTCTATTTCTCTTTCTTTCTCTTTCCTCTTGAGTGGTGTATGTAATTGTACTGAATGTTACTTGCTTTATTTGGATGATAATACGAAAGAAAATGAATATTCAACACGATAAAAACAAAGGTACTTCAAAACATGTTGCAGGTAGACTGATCAGAGCTTAATATGTGGTCATTTTTTTGGCAACAAAACAAACAAGTGTAAGCTCTTGAACCTAGGAATTTATGGAAGAACAGTAAACTGGATAATTCCTCAAAATGGAGAGGGTTCTAGTCTCTAGTCAAATGAATCTGTTGATCATGCTCCCCATTTGAAATGCTCGTATTAGTTTCATAGTTGTCACGACGCCATGGCGAGTCATGGCGGTAGCCGACTGCCTGGACGCCTAGGCGACAAGGCGACCGTCATGGCGTCCGTATGGCGACAAGTCGTTTACAATGTGCAACTTATATATTATTTATTTTACATAACAACTATATTAGCAATAAATTTTCATATACATTAAAACTCAAAACATAACACTATAAAATAACATTAAATATATTTTTAAATCCTATTGATAGTGTTATATAATATATATATATATATATAGTGTATTATTAAATTAATAATTAAGTGTATATAGTATTTATTTTCAAATTATTTCATGCAACTATCCTACATATTAAATATATTTAATTTTTAAAATTAAAATATACATAGTTAATTAAATATTATATTTTATTTAAAATATTATATATAGTTAATAGTTAAGTGTATATAGTATTTATTTTTAGTTAATATCATAGTTATTTTTTATGTATTTATTTCATTATCATTAAAATTATTTTTTAGTATTTATTTTATTTTTATTATTTTTGTTTATTTAAATATATGTATATAATATTATTTTATTAAAATTATTTTTTATGGTATCATAATTATTTAATTAATAACTATAGAAATTTATATAAATTTAATTATTTTTAACATATTATTTGTTGTTTATTTAAATATATATTAATTTCTTTTTAATATATATGATATATATTAAATATAATATTTTTTTATTTTTATTTTTATATGTATATAAATAAATTTATATGTATATAAATATATATATATAAATTTAAATATATATATATATATATATTTATATATGTATAAATTTATACATATCTAAATTTATATTATATATAGAGGCCCAACAATATCTGAGACCAACAAATAATTATTCGATCGATTGATCGACTTTAACTCTTCTTCTTCTCGGTCTATCTTTTCTTCTTCTCCTCTCGGTCGATCTTCTTCTTCTCGGACTCTAGCAACAACAACTTTCTTCTTCTCTCGATCGATTGATCACGTGCGTCGTCGTCATTAGCTCTCTCCTCTACTCTTCTTCTTCTTCTTCTTCTTCATCTTCAGTTCTGCTCTTTAGTCCCTCTTCCGCTGAAAATCGTTCGCGATTAGATCTAGGATTAGGGCAGTGATGGAAAAACGTCGCTCATGGCGTCGCCTTTTTTTCTAGGTGCCCGACTTTCGATCCTCAACCAAGTCGATCAAACGCCTTGCTTGCTTCAGCCGACTGGACGCCAAGGCGTCGCCTAGGCGACGCCGTAACAACTATGATTAGTTTCAATTCTTTAGCAGGAGAGAGAGATAATTCAAATGGATTACAATCACAAAGTAAAGATTAGATAATTGTTTATTTAATTGCCACAGGGTAGTTATATCACTTTTCTTTTTTGGCTATCATTTAAACTCCACATGCCTTTTACTTATTGCTGATCCCATAATACTTATTTATTTGGTCGCTCAATGGCTAAATTTTGGGTAACCTTGTGTAATAAGTGGTTCAACTGCTTTGGTTCTTTTGTCCTTGTTGCGTTGCTAAATTGTTGTTTATAGCTACTTAAAGAGATCAGAGATCAGCCCCTGGCATCTGCTATCATTCAGCCTCAAACAGCTGACACAACAGAAACAACAGACGCAGCAGATATTGAGGTAGAACTAGGAGAAGAGTTGGAACACTTTAAAGGGGTAATCCTTCTGACCTGATTTTATTGTTTTGATAGGGCTTGAACTTACGTGTCCATAACCATTTATATTTCATGCTTTCGCAGGTGTTCAAACAAAAGTTGGCGGTTGTGGTTCTTTTAACCACTTTTGAACTGTCTGGAAAATAAACTACATATCTCATATTCGTTCAGGTATGCCAAGCAAACATGTTAGTTTTAGTTCTTTCAACCCCTGTAGAATAATCAGGATGTTGATGTATCAATCAGCTTTAGCCTGTTTCTATTAAGTTTTTAACCATTTTTAGATTATAGGTAAATTATCATTTTAATAAAAGGTTAAATACTTCAGGTGTAGGCTGTTTACGATGCTGTTCTACATATTAGTGTTACTTTATTTTTTTAAAACTAATAGAATGACTAAAAATTATAGAGACGAGGAAAGATGTAATAGAAATTTAGCCTCCACCCACCAATTATATTGTGGTGGTGAACCGCTCATTTTAATTCAGTGATCAAATAAGCATTCTATTCGGCCAAAAATTCCGGTGCTAGGATATGACATGACAGCTGAACCGCGCTACAGGAACATCAGCAGAGTGCGTGTATAGTGTATACTTACCAAAACACTCAATATGACAAGTAGTAAATCTTACTATGATAAGACTAGTTATCTTGAGAATCACTAAGAAATTCAGTTTTGCTCTCGCATTAATTTGTTAGAAAAATAAGTACATCTTATTTTCTCTTATTTTCCCTCTTATTAATAGGTATATCATGATTATATAATATGCATACATACCTACCTACATACATATATATAATTGTTGTTGGCAGTGGTGTAGAGTGTAGACGTATTTGATAATTTATTTGAAATTATTGTGACAACTAGCTGAGAGCATATAATGGTGCATCATAAAGATGTCTCCAGCTTGAATGTTTACATAGATCGATTAAAATAAGAGTGAAAGTGCATAGTAACAAAACCTTCAATTAGTGCTTCAACAACTAATTTGGTGATCATGTTATCCTTAAACTTCATTACAAAAGTCCCGAACTCCTTGAATTGAGGCATTTGGTCCTTTCCTATTTTAATTCTGTGTCTGAAAATTTATAGACAAGGTAGGTCTTTGTCAGCTTCTTTTCCTCCTCCTATTGTTGTGCCAAGGCATATTATTATTTATCAATAGTTCATTATCCATATTGTTCTAATAGTTTTTGGTTGTCATTGGGTTAAAAGGTGGCAAACTTATTCAATAAGTTTACACCACCACAACAATTCATGGGTAACAACTACATGCATATTTAGTCGTGATATACCAATTAGTGAGAGAATAAAAGAAGAGAAAATAAGAGGTAATTATCTTATTGTTTTAGCAAATTAATGTGAGAAATTCTTTAGTTTCTTAGTAATTCTCAAGATAGCTAAACTGCTAAAGCCCTTATTTTTACAAGATTGTGAACTACTACTTGATATCATCGAGTGTTTTGGTAGGTACACTCCATCATTTTTCCAGGATGGTTCGGTGGTTAGATTCTCGAGTGGAATTGGACTGAATAATATCTATAGGCAAGCATTGATAAACGCACAATAACTTGGCTTATTTGATGAGATATTACTTGGTGACTGAATTTCAGTTAAATCTAACCTTTGACATTATAATTTGTAGTTATTTATCCTTGTTGTTCCAACAAGTTAAGACACACTGTCTCTCTCTTATTCTGATTGTAGGATATGACCTACATCAGAATATGTTAGTGGAAGCACTGGAATTCAAGTTTCACATCAATTGCTCCTGGATTCCACCATGCTGGAATAGAGGGTAAGCTACCGAAAATTGTTGGTGGATGCTTCCTATATTTGTGTTGTATCATACTAGCACTCCGATGCATGTGGAATTGAGTTTAAAGTTAATGTACCGGGAAAATGATAAAAGGGGGAAATAAGTAAATCAATCAATAAATAAAAACCTTGCACACTTTAAAGTGGGATCAAATCAAATTCCTGATTTAATATTTTTTTTTGAGTGTTATCATTAGGAGTATTATCTGTTAACCTTTTTCCTTTTAGATAAAGTTCCCGAGTCATAATATATTTAAATAAATTACACATATACGTGCATGCACACACACACACACACACATACTTGAATGATCTGATACGGCAGAGGCTATAAAATAAAGTAACTAAAATTTAGTGAATTTAGTATTAGTAGAACAGCTATGACATTTTCGCCTTTAAATAACTGCCGTCTATGTTTAAATTTCCGAGGGTGAAGAGTCATGGTCTCCTATGATGCTATTGGGAGGTGGTCCAGATGGCAGAGTACTAATTATATAATCTGATAATCATTAGTAGTGAAAACTAAACCTGAATGGATCTTAATTTGTGCCTGCTGCTTCAAAAAACCTGTCAATGTTGCTAGCTGAGGGTTATAGAACAAGAGAGATATGGAACTTTATATAGAGAAAGATGTGCGTGGTAGGGTTAATTATAAGCTTCTGATGCAAGAGGATCTGAGTCGGATGCTGCTGCGTTGTCGGACAACACGTTGTTGGCATTGAAGTACCATGAGTCGGAGGATCCGCGCAAGAATGGCGGTCATTAACTTCTTCAGGTTCTGATGACGAACTTCTTTGGGTTCGACATTATGACTTCGAGAGTTCGAATATTTTTATCAGCATTGTTATTTTTAAATATGTTACGTTCTTTTATGGTAGTGTTTTATTAGAAAGTAAATTCTTTTATGGCAGCAGTGTTTTAGTAGGAAATAAATCTTTTCTGTTATTACGTAATTAATTTTTGCCATAATTATAGGAAGTTTGTTACCTATTAGAATTTGTTTCCAAAGTTATAGGAATTCTGTTACATTCTTCTGATAAGTAAACCTTTTAGTTATAAAACTCGGGTTGTGGGTTGAATTATAGTAAGCTTTTATTTTGATAATAATAATTTAAGCATTAGAGAAGTTTCTTTGTGTTTAGGGTAATTCTTTTGATTCCTTTGCTTGTGAATTTATTTGTTTACCTAGCCCGTAGGATAATGCTATTATACTCGGTGTCAATTGGTATCAAAGTATCAACATCTTCCTTGAATAGATTTCATCAGTTTCAATGGCTGGTGCCTGGTGGTCGTGGTCGTCGTGGGCAGGTTTTGATTGAGGAAGTTCCGCACCGTGATCTTAACGTTCAGGACGTGATGATTGAGGATTTACAGAGATAAGTTGCAGAGCTAACCCAGCATCTAGTGGCATAAAATTTGGGTCGTCGTGGACAGGTTCTAGCTGAGGAAGTTCCGTACCTTGATCGTGACGAGGAGGGTTATTACTCTGAGTCTAGTTTTGATAACCCTTAGCACCATAGGGAGCAACTATGGGAGCGACGTGGTCGAATAGATCATCGTCGAGATTTGGGCTTTAAGGTGGAGCTACTGGAGTTTTCTGGTACGTTGCAAGCGGAGGGATTTATCGATTGGATGAATGAAGTTGAACGTATCTTCAAATACAAGGAAGTTCCAAATGGTATCAAGGTGAAACTGGTTGCCATCAAATTCAAGGGCAAAGCATCTGCTTGTTGGGAGCAATTGAGGCGTTCACGGGAGAGGCAAGGCAAGTCTAAAATCACGGATTGGGGGAAGATGAAGAAGAAGATGCAAGGACACTTTCTTCCTTTTGGCAACACTCAATCCATGTTTAAGCGACTGCACCTATTGAGGTAAGGCACCAAATCAGTAGATGACTATATGGAGTACTATTAATTAATAGACCGGAACGATTTGTTTGAAGCGGAGGAACAGTTAGTAGCCCGATATGTGGGAGGATTAAGACAACAATTGCAGGATGTGCTCAGTCTCCATTTGATGTGGACAGTATCTGAAGCCTACCATCGAACACGAGATGTGGACTGTGTTACTCGGACTCGTGTGCGGGTGTCGGGTGCGGGTACAAATCTAGGTGTCGGACACGTGAAGTTAAAAAATAGAGGATACGCGGATATGGATCCGAATTTGGACACGGGTGCGGAGATACGGTATGTTATGGTTTTTTAATAATAATGTTTCAAATTATATCACCTAGTTTTTTTGCTCTAGGGACTGAAGTGCAAAAATATAAAGAAACGAGGGCGGAAATGAAAAAAAAAAACTACAGGGACTGATATGTAATTTTCTAGGGGCTATTTTGAACTTTCAAAAAACCTGGGGGACTAAATTAAAATTGTTTTAAAATTATGGGGCACCTAATTGTAATTTTTCATAGATATTTTAATTCTCAGATCTAAAATCTGATCTCACTTCTCCTCTCTTCCTCACGGCTCTTTTTCTTCTCTTCCTCACGACTCCAATTCTTTTTCTTCCTCACGACTCTTCTTCATCCTCTCGCGTCTCTTCTTTCCAAACAGCCGTATTCGAATTTATGTAACCGAATCCCGTACCCGTGTCGTGTCGACACGGGTACTCCACCAAAAATGGCGAGTCCGAGTAATGGTGGATGTGGAACAACAACAGAACAGAAGACCGATAATGAGGAGCAATACAAGCAGTAGAACCGCACCCCCTCAACAACCCCGTTCTGCACTGCAAGGCAATCCCGACCCTACTATTCGATGTTTTAGATGTGGTGAACAGGGACACATAGTGACTGAATGTATGAAGTCTGCCTCTCAAAAGGGAAAAAATCTCCTGATTGGAGAAGACATGGAAGAAGAGGCGGAGGAACTTGGTGAACCTGCGTATGATGAGTATGAAGATAATGATGTACTTTACGGTTATGGCCAGTAAACTTTGGTTATTCGCAAGAATTTACTAACTCTCAAGGATGATTCAGAAGATGATTGGTTGAAACCAATATCTTTCACACAACTTGTACAATGGCAAATAAGGTCTGGAAGATGATCATTGATAGTGGCAGATGTGAAAATGTAGTATCAGAAGAGGTTGTCCAGAAATTGCAATTAAAAACAGATCGACATCCCAAGCCATATAAGTTGTCGTGGTTGAATAAAGGCAATGAGGTAACAATACTTTGATAACGCTTGGTGCAATGTGGTGTCTATGGACGCATGCCATGTGTTGTTTGGCCGACCTTGGCAATATGATCGAAATGTCATTAAGAATATGTACTCCCTTATTATAAAAGGGAAAAAGGTTGTGTTAGCTACTTGACGGGAAGAAATCAGTTCGGCTATGGCAGTCGGAAACCCGAACCTATTGTCCATGTCTAGATTCCTAACGGAGACCGATCGTGAATGTGTGATGTATGCTCTACTTCCTTGTGGGAGTAACTCGACAGATAGGAACACAGAAGTACCAGTCGATGTGCAGAAGTTGCTATCGGAGTTTGCTGATCTGATTCCCGAAGAGCTTCCACATGGACTACCACTGATGAAGGACATTCAACACCAAATAGATCTTGTTCTAGGGTCGAGTTTACCAAATGCAGACAACATCTGATTTTCGCACCAAGAAGTCCGAAGAGCTACGAGGCGACAGTAGTGAAAAATTGATGGAGAAGGGCTACATTCATGTGAGTATAAGCCCACGTATGCGATACCCGATTACATAAGTACAAAGAAAGATGGATATGGAGAATGTGTATCGACAGCAAATCAATTAATAAGATTACAGTGAAATATAGATTTTTGATACCTTGTCGGGATGATATGCTAGATCAATTGTCCGGAGCTAAGGTTTTCTCAAAAATTGATCTTAAAAGCGGATACCATTAGGTTCGAGTTAGACCGGAGATGAATGGAAGACGACGTTCAAGACACACCATGGTTTGTATGAACGAATGGTTACACCTTTCAGACTTTTCCAATGCTCCCAGTACATTTATGAGATTTATGCATAAGGTACTGCGACCTTTCATGGGAAAATTTGTAGTTGTTTACTTTGATGATATTCTCATCTACAGTCCGACATGGGAAATGCATCGTGAGCACCTCCAAACTGTATTTGATACGTTGAGAAAGGAACGGTTGTTTGTTAACCAGAAGAAGAGCTCTTATTTCACAACTTTGGTAACTTTCCTTGGTTTCGTTGTTTCTACCGAAGGTGTTCATGCCGATTAGTCGAAGATAGATGCAGTCTTGGCATGGGCTACACCGAAGACCTTACATAACGTCAAGAGTTTCCATGGATTGTCTTCTTTCTATCGCCGATTCATCAGGATCTTTAGCACATTAATTGCACCTATCACAGAGTGTCTAAAAGGGAAGTTATTCAATTGGTCCGAAGAGGTTGAAGATAGTTTTCAGCGGGTCAAGAAGATGACCGAAGCACCGGTACTAGTACTTCTCGACTTCGAGAAGGTGTTTAAAGTGGACTGTGATGCATCGGGGATCGGCATTGGTGGAGTTTGAGTCAAGTAGGACGACCAATAGCATTCTTCTTATTCAGTCAAAGAAGAACTATTCCACATATGATTTGGAATTCGGTCATAGTTCTACTAAAGCATTGGCATCATTACCTAGTACAATGGTAGTTCATCCTCATTACTGATCATGAGGCCTTGAAGTACATTAATGGCCAACATAAGTTAAACCGAAGGCATGCTAAATGGGTCACTTACAGGAATTCACCTTCACTTTGCGTCATCAGGCAAGAATTTGAATCTTGTTGCCAACGCGTTAAGCCGAAGAGCGTCACTCCTTAGCACTATGAGTAACAAAGTCGTAGGGTTTGAAGCCTTTATTGATATGTACGAAGAGAATCTTTTTTCAGAAAGATAGATCGAGAATTAATTGAAGGTCGACGGCATGCATGACTTTGTTTTTCATAAAGGGTATCTGTTTTGGGGATTACAATTATGCATTTCAGACTGCTCACTTCGGCAACAAATAGTCATCGAAATTTATAGAGGACACTTGGGGCGCGATAAGACATTAACCTTGATATCGATTGAAGGTAACCAGTGATGTGGCTCACTTTGTGGATAGATGTTATGTATGTCAAAAGTCTAAGGGAGTTCTTACGATGCAGGGTTGTATACACCCTTACCCGTTCCTGAAGCTCCATGGTTTGATATTAGCATGGATTTTGTGTTGGGACTATCCCGAACCCAACAGACAATGGATTCTATTCTAGTTGTCGTTGATCGGTTTTCAAAAATGACGCATTTTGTAGCTTGTCGGAAGACCATAGATGCTAGTTGGATCGCTCATCTATTTTTTCGGGAGATCGTTCGTTGACATGGTGTTCCAAGGTTAATCACTTCTGATCGTGATACCAAGTTCATGAGTAATTTCTGGAAGAGTTTATAGGAGAAGCTCAACACACAACTAAATTTCTGCAGAGCCTATCACCCTCAGACAGATGGTCAAACCGAAGTGGTGAACATGAGTTTAGGCAACCTTCTGAGATGTTTGGTTGGGTCTAAACCGAAGCAGTAGGATTTGGCGTTATCTCAAGCGGAATTTGCTTATAACAAGTCGACGAACAGAACCACGAGTTTGAGTCATTTTGCGGTTGTCTATGGTCGTAATCCTTCCGGGTCCTGGATTTAGTTTCTATTCCATGGATCGGCCAAGTGCACCCTAAGGCGGATGAAATGACATATCATCTTCGGAGTATCCATGAACAGGTGCACTGATCTATTCACGAGAACAATGCCAAGTATAAGGATCGGGTTGACAACCATCGTCGAAAGATACTTTTTGAAGTGGTGATTTTGTTTGGGCAGTTTTGACTCGTGATCGTTTTCATGTTGGCGAGTATAACAAGCTTAAGGATCGTAAGATTGGGCCCTGTGAGATTTTGTAGAAAATTAATGATAATGCTTATCGGTTGCGCTTTCCTAGTCATTTGCGGACTTCAGACGTCTTCAACGTGAAACACTTGAGTCCTTGTTTTGCGGAGTCTGTGAACTCGAGGACGAGTTCTTTCCAACTCAGGGTGACTGATGCAGGAAGATCTGAGTTTGCGTTGTCGGACAACACGTTGTCGGTCGGCGCAAGAATGACGATCATTAACTTCTTCGGGTTCGGCTTTATGACTTCAAGAGTTCGGATATTTTTATCAGCATTCTTATTTTTAGATATGTTTCATTCTTTTATGGTAGTCTTTTATTAGAAAGTAAATTCTTTTATGGTAGCAGTGTTTTAGTAGGAAATAAATCTTTTCTGTTATTACGTAATTAATTTTCGCCATAATTATATGAAGTTTGTTACCTATTAGAACTTGTTTCCGAAGTTATAAGAATTATGTTACATTGTGATAAGGAAACCTTTAGCTATAAAACCCGGTTTGTGGGTTGAATTATAGTCAGTTTTTGTTTTGATAATAATAATTTAAGCATTAGAGAAGTTTCTCTGTGTTTAGGGTAATTCGTTTGCTTCCTTTGCATGTGAATTTATTTGTTTACCTAGCCCGCAGAATAATCGCTATTTTGTCCGGCGTCAGCTTCAGAAAGAAGTGTTCTAACAGCAGTTTGGTCAAGAACCAATCAAGTGTTTATTTTGTATGAAAATTATTTTCGTGTTAAATATTTGGGTCAAATTTCAAATTCCCCCACTATTGGGTTCCCCTGCGAAGAAATATGAAAGTTATGTAGGCTGCTGCATTCTGTACTGTTTTTTTGGGGTTGCATTGCACTTCCACCTGCATTATGGATTTTTTTGGTTAAATAACAGCTTTATTTATCGTGTGCAGTGCATAGTTAAAGCTGCATTTTCTAGTTGTTTCTTTTGGTCTTAATTCATAAGTAATGGGGAGATGCCTTTGTTGTTATACTGAAAGTATTCATCATCAACTGTTGGAATGAAAAGTGATAATTTCGATTCTTGACTGGCAAACTTTTGTCAAACATGCCTTTACTGGCAAACTTTTGTCAAACATGCCGTTAAATCCTTTTCCTTTTTTCGTTAAACATCCTTGATAAATTCAATAAGCGATTGGCTTCATTTGAATTTTCCATCTAATGCAGAACTCTTATGCTGGTTAAGATGAGCTCTTGTGTACATGCTGTGTTGTGTTGTGCTTCAACATTTCTGCATTCTATACATGCAAGAAGATGATGTTGTGGTCAAACTTATTTACTCTGCTTCGACTACATTAGGCCTCTGTATAAAGAAGATGAAGATGTTGCCGGAAAACTTTTGATTGAAGTTTAGTGCCGTCGACAAGACGCATAAAACCAAGTCAAACAAAGAATAACTTGCAGGTAACCGTCCAATATGGGCATATTTGGGTATAATATATAAATACAGCCAATATTTGGATAGTATTTTGTCTATTTTATACACATGCTTATGAAATTAGTTTGTTTTAAGAATAACATTAGTATCATGGGTCATTGGTGCCTTCCTTTCTTTGTCAATTTATATATGGTGATACAAATTCGATATTCAAATTTGTAAGTTTTTTCTACTCTGATTATTTAATTTCACATCAAAGTGAATACAAAGAATTGCACGTTAGGCAATCTCATTCGAATACCACCAGCTTCAATTTGTCAAACCAATAAAAATGGTCGTGGGTAGGAGTGAGCAAAAAACGGATAAAATCGAATTACTGAACACAACCGAATTTTTTTAACCGAATTATTTCGGTTTTTTTCTTCTAATTTCGGTTATATCCGATTTATTGCTCGCTATTCGGTTTTAAAAAACAGGTTATTCGGGTATCCGAATTACCGAACATATTAATTAAAAAAATAATAATTTTATAATTGTATCTGTATATGATTATAGTATTCGCATTTTGAGTTTTTGACCTAACCCCCTAATTTCCATTCCCAAATCCCAGATCCCAATTCCTCTTGCCTCTCGTCTCAAGTCTCGACTCTCAGTTTCGATTTTGCCGTCCATTCCTCTCTGCCTCTCTTAGTCTCCGGCCTCCGCCTCTGCCTCTACCTCTATCCCTGCGACTCAGCGACGGGGAGTTGGTGACTCTGTTCTTCAATCTCGATGAATCTGTTCAGGTAAATTTTCATTCACTAAAATAATTATATGGCTTGTTGGATGGAGTTAAACACAAATGCTATGTATATATATATGTACCTTCAAGATCCCATGGCTTGTTTTTGTAAAGATCTACATCTTTGATGACATCTAGATCGATTCTTTTCGAAGCATTCTTTTTCCTAAGGTAGTAATCAACAAGTTCTTTCATCTGTAGGGTGGAATTTAAAACCCGGAAGGACATGGGAAAAAGTAGTATTCATATTTTCTCAATATAGCTAGCTAGCTCGAAACACTGCGTTTTCGAAAAACAGAAGCATTAGTTGCTGATGCTTAAAGAGCGAGTAATGCACCTTGATATACGAATAAGAAATTTGTAGAGAAAAAACTGATGCATGTATGAAGGTTTTATGAGTTGTGTATTGAAACCCTTGAAAAAAAAATGTAGCATCAATTTAATTAAACTCTACAGGCTGATGAATATATCATTTCAAGAAGATATTAAAAGTTTCTAATAACATGAAAACTAGTGCTCATATTATTGTTTTGAGCACTAATTTGCAATTCATTATTGTTGCTGGAATAATTTGCAAGAATAAGTTGTGCATATTATTTTCCTCTACTGTGTATCATAAATTTGTTGTGTACAATATTCGTTTGATTGTTTCAATTATGTATATCATAGTAAGAAGCCAGATTGTGAGGCTTTCTTTAATGCTAGTCTTTAGATATGTTTAATGTTAGTTTGGTGTATATTTTACTAAAATGAGCTACAGACAAATAATCTTATGAACTTGTAAAATTTCATAACGACACAAAAGTGAACCAATAAATAAGAGAGAACTAATTGCATCTTTACTGATTTGCAAGTCAAACACATCCAAAGAACTGTTCTAAAGATGGAGAGCTGACTTAGCTGAGAATCATAATCATTTTTTTAATTGAAGTTTTTTAATTGGAGTTGTTTTTTAAATCTATGGTCATTGATCTGTGCCATATATAGGGGCCAAGTAGATTTGTCATTCAGTTTATAATTTTTATTTTTATTTTACTTTTTGTATTTGCACTTGCTGCATTATGCATGTACTGGGTGACTCTGCAGGGACTCAAATTCTGGCTGGAGTGCTCTTTTCTATTTGGTGGATTTTGGGCAGCTCAGTTTGTAGTGCTCATGTATCAATCTTTGGGAGGTTTTGATATGATTTACTGAGCTTCTGTTTTTTGTTGTTGCTCTTTTTCCTCTCTTTTTTCCCTCATGAGCTACTGAAAACTAATACAGCTGTGGGATGTTTTGTTTGTGTATCATAATGGTTTATACTTAATTTCTTGTGGAAGTTCTAGTCTTTATTTAATTTTGTTTGTTGTATTACCTGGGGTATGCTCATTGTGAACTTCTCCACTTTCTACTAAAAGAGAAAAAAATGTTACTTCTTTAAGAAATGAACTTGGCTGAAATTGATCCAAAAGACTTTGTTTATTATTGTTTTTTCATTTTTTTTCTTATTTTTAGGTTGCACTGCAAGGAGGTACCATAATGATGCATAATTGGTCATCTTTTTGGAAGAGGCAAAATGAAAATAACTTCTACTGGATTGATCCCCAAAGACTTTGTTTATTAAAACTACACCAACGCTTCATTTTCATTTTAGGTTGGTTAACCAAATTTATAGTTAGGTTTGCACTAGCTAAAACCGTAACTATAAAACCAAAAACCGCATTAGTGTGTGTGTGTATGTATGGTTCACCGCATTTCTTTGGAATTTGGCAAAGTTTGGCATAGATTGTAAAAACTATAAGTACTTCTGGTTTAATTTTACATAACATTATGCACTTCTTAATGATGAAAGTGATCATTATTTATGAAATCAACTCAAAATTACTATACTAGTTTTTAGTGTTTATTTATGCAGTTTTTTCCTCTGAAGATGGTATTTTCCCCTATTTTATTTATGTATGTATGGGTGTGTGAAACATTATGGATGGAACATGGAACATAACTTTTTGGCATTCATATAAGTCTTGATAAGATCGAGAAAAGTCCCCACCTACTCCTCGCATTCAAGAAATTAAAAGACATGCTGAGAGGTTAATTGCTCATTTTGTATTTTGATTTAGAAAATATTCCAGTTCCATGTAATGAAGAAGTTGTTGCGAAAAAAAATTTACATTTTAGATAGTTTATAGTTTTATCAGTTGTATTTGTCTACATTAATGAACTTATATCAATTTCAAACAAATTTTATATCAATTGTTGTTTCAATTGATTTTGGAACCAAAAACCTTATCGCACTTTTAAAATCGCACTGCATCTCACAAGCGGTTTCATATGCGGTTTTGGATTTATCAAACCGTATTTAAGCGGTTTCGGTGATTTCTGAGAAACCGCACTAAATCACACTCATGCTCAGGCTGGCGTACATACACTCGATGGATAAATGATCTTTATTTATGCGCTGGGTTAATGAATGAGTGTTTATTTATGCGATTATAGATGAAGGGTTGTTTGTTTAACAATTGGTTAGCTATTCATTAAAGAAAAAAAAATCGTGCGAATGGTTGCGTAGATAGGATCTATCACCGCTTGTCCATGGATCGGTTAATAAAGAGGAAAAAAAGGAAAAGCCTTTTTCCGGTTGAATGGGAAGACCGAATGAAGCGCTAGCCCCTTTCATTGATTCGGGGAACAAGTATAATTCATCAACAACTGGGCTTGCCAACCCAACTTCAAACGATTTGGGATGAATAGTTTATTAAGTAATATTAAATAAATTTATAACAATTTTGATTTTTTAAAGGGGTAAATTAATAAAAATTTGTTATTCAGATGTTTCAGACATGTCAATTATCAAACACATTTTTTTATTTAGATTCAGCTCATTTAAATTCAGATTCATTTAATTTTTATCAAACACCCCCGAAGTCCTTGAAGGAAGCAATGGATGATTCACTGGTTGTACAAAAAGTTCAGCAGAGTTTTAATTTTGCTTGTGTTGCATGTTGATGTTGATGTTGATGTTGTTGTTCCTTGTTCATGTTGTTGTACTGCTGGCTGCTGCAAAGCCTGCAATGCTATTGCATGTTGCTAGATTATAATTAGACTTTGTTAAGTCATAATTTGGATTATGTATTGTTAATTTTAAATCATTAAACTTTGTCAAGGACAATTAAGGTTATGGATTGTCTAGTATTGCCAATTTTAAATGGTTCTTTTTTTGATTGATAAATGATAACATGGAGCACAAGTTCGGTTATTAATCGAAATATCCGAATTTACAATTCGGTATTCCTGAGTCATGGTTATTTCGTAATTTTGGTTAATTAATTCGGATAAAAATCCAAGCGTGAAAGATTAATCGAATATTTCAATTATTCCATATTATAAAAATCCTTTGAGTTGGGTTTCGTACTCCGATTGGCGAGCAATGTCATCCGTATGCAACGCTAAGAGTACGAAAAGTCAAAGTGAAATGTTGCCTTTTTAATCTTTGATTTCTAGAAGACAAGTAGATTCAAACCCATGTACAATAAACAAATAAATTTTTATCACTAGACTATCATTTTGAATTATTACAATAGAATGATAGAGGTAGTAATAAAATATTTAGCAAAAAAAAAGGCAGTAAAATAAAGAATGACCGAAGTAAAAATAATCGGAAGATTTGGCATTTTGAATATTCTGGGCATCAAGTGCCACTTGATGTTGTCAACTACATTTGGATTAAATAACCTTATCCAGTTTCTATATATTTATATTAACCAATATTAAATAATCTTATCCCAACAGTTTTTTTGTATTTGTTTACTTTTCTAATTTTCTTTTTTGTACGCAGGCAGATAAAATATATTTTTAATTTTAGTAAAATAATTTTTATGAGTAATGTTAAGGGCTTCAAATTTTATGTTACATAATTTTTTATTGATTCACTTAAATATTTTTTTTTTTTATTAAAATTTCAGATACATTTAGATATAATACAATGAAATTGTGATGATAAATTTAAAATATCATTTATTTTTACACTTGTCATTAAAATTTCAAATATATATCAATAATTTTGATGATATAGCTTTTTTTTACATTGTCAAATGCAATCATTTTGTTGAACAAAATATTAATATTTAAATAAATTCAATTTAATCATAAAAGCCGATTTCGGATAAAAAAAAAATGCGGCATTTTGGTGGACTATTTATAAGGTTTTCGTGGATATGGGACGATCTAGTAATAAAGACAAAGTTGTAGGCCTTTTTTCGGAAATTTTAAACTTTATGGGTAGTAATTATAAGCAAAAAAGAGAGAAAAAATTATTTATAAATAAAATAAAGGAGTCAAATATTATTTTGTATATTAAAAAAATAAAAATGTGGCTGTCAACAGAGGTCCTTATAAAGCAATCGCATCTCCAACCTTTAATACGTACTTCCCAAATCTTGCTGTCCTTTAATATTCTTTTACCTTTTCCTTTTCTTTTAAGAATCATTTCATGGATTTTATTTTAAGGATCCAAATTTCATGGATAAATTTATTTTATATCTAATACAATACTAACATATAGATAAAATTCCATCATTACCTTTATAGGAAGTTGAATAATCTTTTTTATTTTACAATGAGAGAAGATCGATATATATAAATAATTTAAAAGTTGTAAACATTTGGAACAAATTTTTTCTCAGAAACGACAATCTTTTTAAGGAATCGGAAGTTTATTTTCATTTTATGCTAACCACTCCATGTCCTTTAATATTCTTTTTCCTTTTTTGGACATTATGTCTATATTTGTTTGTAATGATTATATTTAGAATATGACTATTAATCTCAAGTCTTTTGTTTATTTTTAAAAATAGACTTGTAACTATTAGTCTCGAGAGCAGATTCTCTGTCCCCAAATTCGTTGTCCCCCTTGTGTCCTCCCACTTAAATTTTGACACATGTCCTTTTATTTAATTTTAAAATTAATTAGTGTTAAGTAAGAGATTAAGTGTCAAAATTTATTTGAATGGACATAAGATGTCAAAAGAATTTGGGGATAATCTCCTCATTAGTCTCTCGGATAATAAAATGACTTGAACGGGGACTATTTAATACCATGTCCAAATTATAATCCCAATCATTTGGTATTAAAAATTTGTGAACAAAATTAACCTTTAACTTTGTTTAAAAAACTAATGTATCTTATGATAATATTATATTTTTTGTTTTTAGTAGTAAGAGTATGATAGTTCAAACGATAAATTTTTATTTAATTCTTTAAATAATCCTAGACAAAACAAACATAATATTAGATTATTTTAAGTTATCTCATGAATAGTTTAATAATAAATAAATATGTGACTATAACTATTTAATCTCGATATAGTGTTGAGATTATAATTTATGAGAATATAATCTTGAGATTATAATTATTACAAACAAATATGATCAAGTGTGTATACCACATATACTACTCCTTCTGTCCCATAATATATGACGTTTTAGATAATTTTATTTTTTTTTAAATTATTTGACGTTTTATATAATTTAAGAGTATTAGTCACAATCTTTCCAAAATTATTCCTTATGGAAAAATATTACAGATGAGAGAGAATATGAGATAAATATATGATAAATAGTATTATAAACGATTAATACTATATTAATATTATATAATTATTTTTTTAATTTTTGTGCACAATTTTAAAAATTCATATATTATGAGACCGAGATGTACACTTTTGATATTTCTACGTAGATCATGTAATACATGCAGACTTGTCCTATGTATAGTTCACTTTACATACTTACGTTCAAATATAATTTCACACACTTTTTTATTAAAATAAAAATCAATCTCGAAATCAATTTCCTTACGAACGACCCTTTGTTAAATAATTTTTTTAATTAAATTTTGATTCTTATAATTTAATTATATGAAAAAATTGAAAACTTCTATTATTTATCTCATTTGTAAGTTTTTAAGGGATGAAATAGAAAACAAGTGGATTGAAATAGAAAATTGAATCGTGGTGGATTGAATATTTGACTTTTTTTGAGATCCAACAAAAAAATGATGGATTCAATTCATTCAATTAAAAAATCAAAACGTTTGTACACTCACCTTTTTAATATTCACAACAAAACTCTCATAAGATTCTCACATCGATTCCAAAATTGATGGATTCAAAAATTGAAAAAATACACTTAGTCATTCAATTCAATTATTTTTATTCATTTTTATTCAAAACAAATACACTAAATAACTAATTGATCGAGTCATTTAGCCATTCAACACTAAATAAATACCCTCCAAATCATTTTGTATTTTCTACATTACCCTTTATTCACAAACACAAGAATATTTAATACGAGGATAAATCGGAAATTATGTTTCATTTTTTTTTCTTGATGAGAATATCCAAAACCTCACAAAAATAGTATGATTAAAGTTTATTCTAATACAAATGTTGGTCCCACATAATTAAAATTAAACAGTCAATATCATCCCAACACGTTGACTCTAATCTGTACCCCAACACGTTATAGTGGTCGGTCTCGCATCCAACCTTAACCTCATTTAAAACAATCTCAAAAGTCAAAAAGTCGAAAATGTCCTCCTTTACGAGTCACGCTTCTTATCCAGGACAAGTACAGTGACGTACCAGCGCAAGATAGCACCGTAACAGCCTTTTGACTCTTTTTTGAGAGAGAGAAAAACAAAAATCCTAAACAGATGGAAGCTTCGGAAGGAAATACTTGTTGCCATTTTTGGCAATAGGCCAAGAAGCTCTACCTTAGGGCTTTTTAATGGCGGTTCTTCTGTAGCTTAATCCATTATATACTCACAGTAATACACACATTACAACATACAGTTTTTAGAGAGAAATTTAGAGAAAAATGGATTAGGCTCTATTGTTTATTTTTGTTGATTAATCAAATTTTTACAGAAACTAACACAAATATACGTATATATCACTCCATATATATTTTATTGAAGTAGTAATTCTGCCATTGTTGCGAAGACGAGATATAAGTCATTTTAACAAGTAACAACCATTGATTGCAGAAATTTAGTGACAGTCGGTCGGGTAAGCTCAGCCAATTGTTCAGTGTTTCTAAATGTCGCTATTATTTCTTTCTGATTATGCATCCTTGGGATGCTTTTAGTAAATTTATGTATGAAATCATGCCATTCGTATTTCATATCAATCTATAACTGTTTTATTGGGCTGAATATATATATATATATATATATATATATATATATATATATATATGCTTTGCTAAATTGTGTAAATATATTTGACATATTGAGTAACGTATTGCTACAATGTTATAGAAACACTACAAATAACATACACAACGAACCAAATCAAAATGTTTTGAACTCTCTCAAATATGTATATGGCTTATGAAATGATGAATTGAATGAATGAATAAAATGACTGCCTCCATATGATATTTATAGGAGGATTTAGTGACCCTTTAGATGGGACACAATCTTTGCGAACCGAATGGACACATATGAATGGGCATGGCTGAACAGGTGTCAATCAGGCCAGGCGAAACCAAGCAAGTCAGGCGCGCGCCTTGGAGCGCTGACACTAGTGCTGCGGCTCTGGTGTCAAGCGCTGGCTTCTTCTTTGTTTGCTTGCCTTATTTCAAAAATTAATAAATAAAAAAGGAGCTAAACAAAACAAAATTTAAAGAATGCTGCCCAAAAAGATACACATATACAAATGACCCACGACCTACGACCCCGAGCCAGCCGCCGATTTGGGCCAAGGCAAGCACAAAGGTGGTCAAAAACCAAGTCTTAACTAGGTTCTCACTTACTCAGAAAAAGTGGGGTACCCCTTGGAGCCCAAACCCAAGAGCAAACTAATTACATATATACTCAATTGATTTTTAGTCCTTAACTTATGTGAGACTTTAGCTTCCCATAAGTATTTATTGTGGATTTGAGCTTCTTAATACTTGATTTTAATCTACTCATAGAGAAGAACACATTGATACGTGGATTCATCTCAAATGATTAATGAAAACCTACTTTAATTTAAATTCAAATTCTAACAATCTCCCACATGAATAAAATTAACTGCCAACCTTATACAAATGTTATGCACTCTGAGAGAGTCAAAATTGAAAATCATTTGTATAGAGAGAGATTGTTTTTGGCTTTGAACCTTCCCTTGTGAAAGACTATCGAGTTTATTGGTTGTTCAATGATCGTGATGTCTTGAATTGTCCAACCGTTTGTGTAAATTGAGACAATAGAAATTCACACAGAATCTTTCCAGACATTGTTTGATTTTCATGATTTTGTTCATTTCGGCCCTGAACATTCTCGGATTTATGAGTGCTCTAGAAAAGTATAGCCTTATCATTCTCATAGAATTGGCCCACATAGATGATTTTTAAGAAGAGTATCCTGCCATATTCCATTTGTTTATCAAGATATAAGAATCATTAAAAGCATAACTTATATCATAGGAATGAACAGAAGAAGTTTATTTTTTCATTGGTTGAATCGTTCATAATTTAGTTGTCCCTTTGAACCTAGATCTTGGGATCTCCCAGTCAACTAAGTTGGGTTTCCACCACTACGATCCTTATTTATAGGCTTTTAAACCCATTCCATTCGATGTTATTTTTACTTGCTATCTAGTCAAACCTTTAGTTAATGGATTCGCTATATTCTCTTTCGACTTTATGTATTCAATAGGCACAATGTCATTAGAGAGCAATTGTTTTATGGTATTGTGTCTACGACGAATATGTCTAGATTTACCATTATACATGTGACTTTGTGTCCTTCTAATTGCTGATTGACTATCACAATGGATACTAACACCCGACACAGTTTTAGGCCACATAGAAATATCTTCTAAAAAGTGACCACTCAGCTTCTTCTCCAGCCTTATCCAATGCAATAAACTCAAATTCCATTGTTGATCTAGCAATGCACGTTTGTTTAGAAGATTTCCATGATACTGCTCATCCACCTAGTGTAAACACAAAGCCACCGGTGGATTTAGAGTCTTTTGTATCTGATATCCAGTTCGCATTACAATATCCTTTAAGTACTGCTGGATATCTTGAGTAGTTGAATCCAAAGTTTTGAGTATATTTTAAATACCTTAAAACTCTTATTATCTCTTTATCTGTCCTGGATTGCTTGTAATTCTACTCTATTTATTAACAACATATGTTATGTCAGGACGTGTACAATTCATTGCATACATAAGGCTTTCAATTATTTGTGCATACTCAGGTTGTGATATGCTCTCTCCTTTATTTTCGACAAGTGTATATTTATATCTACCGGTGTTCCCATAGGATAGCAATCATATTGATTAAATTTCCTTGGTATTTTCTCAATATAGTGTGATTGTGATAACACTAACCTTTTTTAGAAATTTTAATTCCTAATATTAACAGCTGCATGAACACACCTTTACCATTCCGTTGTTGTCGTAATATTTTGTTGTCAATGTTGTTGTGTTGATGTTTCCTTGTTCTTGTCGGCATCGTGTTGTCGTTATCTTGTGTTGAGTTGTTGTTATTGTAGTTTTCTTTTTCGGTATTTTTATATCCTTGTTGTCTTTGATAGTTTATTCTGAATTTTAGCATGATCACCTGTATAGATAAATGTAATAAATTATTAATTACTACAAATTATATTTTTATGGTAATTAATTTCTCATAAGGTAAATGTTTTTATTAATTATTTTCCATGATAACATGATTGGAAATAATATATGAAGTGATAATTAGAATTTATATAATATATATTTTATTATATGAATTGTTCGGAATATTTAAATCAAGTATTTTAACTTGATATGCGAAAAGAGAAGTCGATATGAGATCCAAACCACGAATTGGGATTGTGATCAAGAGATGAGAATAATAATATTATATTATTGTTATAATGATTTTACAAATACAATAATTATGTAATTGTATATGTGACGACAGATAATATTGAAAGAATGACGGCCAATTAGGTCATGTAAGATATTACCGTCTTTGTGAAACCCTAATTATTAAACTTAGTTATGAGAAATGACCGAGTAGTGACTGTGTATATGAAGTTTACCGTGTATATGAAGGTTACCGTATATAAGATGCTCAGTAATTAGAAGAAAACCCTAATTATCGTTGTTTGTCGATAATTAGACAAACCCTAATTATTACAACCCTAATTCCATTGAAGTTAGAGATTGTAATGACTGTGTTAGAACATACATGATATAATTAGAGAATCCTAATGGTCAATTAGAAACCCTAATTGATGGCGTTAAGAAACCCTAATTAGAAAACCCTAATTTTTCAATCAAAACCCTAATTTAAAATTATCGGGTTTAATTACGATGTTAATGTATAAATGTTTTAATTTACCAAAGGATAGAAATTAATTGGTAAATGATAAGAATTACCATCTAGTGATTAAATATTACATTTAATTGCTATGTACAAAAATGCCCATGAAATTATATGCGAAATTACCAAAATGCCTTTTTGGCTTATTAGTGTATTATTAGTGTATTATTGGAGGAATCTTGCTAGCAAAGCATGGCAAACATACTTACCCTACCAATTAAGCATCCAAGACTCAATTATGCAGATTCAATCAACCATTGAGTAGCATCCAATGCATCTAACTTGGTTTATATATAGATTGGAGAGAGATAATATATTTTGTACACTAAAATTCATCCAACTCTCATCCTTAAGCTTCTCTCTCTAAAACCTACGAATTATTGTAGCATATCAGTCCCTAAACAAAGCCCAACCATCACAAACAACAAATCAGAAGCATCAAGAAGCCAGAAATCAAAAAATCAAGCTTGAAAAGGTAGGAAATCCTAAATTCTAGAAATCCTTCGATTCGATGTTAATTGATGCAATTGATTGTTTAAAGTAGTGTAATAGAGAGTCTATTAATGTTCTGGGTTGTAAAATCATGAACCCATAACATCAAAGTGCACGAATTTGAAGATTTGAGCAAGTTGGAAAAACCGAATTCTGTTATTTTTCACCAAATGTCAGAGGCTATAACTCTTTGGTCGATCATGAGTTTTGTTGTTTAAAAGTTGTTATAGGTAGCCTAATATGTGGTCTTTAAACTCCAAAAGGAATCAGGTCTATATCTATTGTAGATCGGGATTTATAAGCGGTCAAAGTGGGTTGACCGGCATTGACCGGCTGTTCTTCAAACCCAGAAAATATTCTAAGTGTCCAGAAAATATTTTTTGGCAAATGTCAGGCCTTATATCTCGGTTATCTTTAATGTGTTTTGTGTTATAAAGGTTGATATGTGTAGCTTGTTATGTGGTATTTAACCTCCAAAACGAACCAGGTCTATATATATTACGGATTAAGAGTTATTTAAGGTCAAAGTGGGTTGACCAAGATTGACTGTAAAATTCAAGGCACCGAAATTTTCTAAGTGTTAATTTTTCCGACAAGGTTTGACCATACTTTATATGCTTTATTTCTTGTTGTTATGATGATGTTAAGTGTTAGAGTTGTAGTCCTACATGTTTTCTACACAATCGGAATTGATAGATCACATAAACGTTACACTCATTCATCAAGTTATAGAGGTCCAAAGTAGGCACCTCAACTGTTCTTCGTGAAGAAACAAACTTTGGTAGCTACTTTGATGGCTGATTTATCCCAGATCTGATGTTTGTTTAGAGGTTATGATTGTTGGATCTTATATTCTTGTATTTACTCTACAAGACCCAATTTATAGATTGTCCAAATTCGTTAAGATGAGAGAGTTATTCACTACCAAAGTAGGCCACCTCGCTTCGCTTGCTTATGAAGATCTCTGGTAGGCTCAAGAACACCTATATGACACTTCATCACTATAGGGGCCTTTAGCGACAGCTTTTAATTATTTTAATTTCTGATTTTCCGGAAATTAATTTAAAATTAGAAAAATTAGTTTTAATTATTAAAATACCAAATAAATTATGAAAAATTATTTTAAAGTCTGAAAAATAGTTTTTAATTATTTTGAGTATATTTCATAAATATTTAATATTTTTGGAATATAAAAGGTATTTATTTATTTAATTATAATATTAAATAAATGATTTAAAAATAGTTTTAATTCATGAAAAATCATGAAAAATTATTTTATGGTATAAGAAAATATTTTGAGTTATTTTCCATGACTTTTAATATTTTGTGATGAATTTCATTAATTAATTATATATTAATGATATTAAAGTTATTTAATGATTATATTAAATAATTTAGTTTAAAAATGATTTTAATATTATAAAAATCATTTTAAATGAAATTAAGGTATTTAAAATATTTGAAGTTATAAAATATAACTTTTAATATTTAAAGGATAATTTCATTAATAATTTAATATTAATGATATTAAGATAATATTAATGATATTTAGTTTATTTAATAATTATTATTAAATAAATAGTTTAAAAAATGGTTTTATTTATTTAAAAATCATTTAAAGAGGATATTAAGGATTTAAAAATATTTTAAGTTATAATTAATGACTTTTAATATTTGATGAATAGTACATTAATATTTATATATTAATGGTGATTATTTAAAATGATTTTAATTGTTTTAAAAATCATTTAAGGGTAATATAAATGTTTTAAAAATAGTTTGAGTTATTATAAATAACTTTTATATTTTGGCAATGGTTTCATTAATAGTTTAATATAAATTAATTATTAATGATAATGGAATTGTTTAATGTTTAAATCATTTAATTATGATTCCGATGTTTTAAAGTGATATCCTGGCCAAACTAGTCGACTTGAGAACCCAAGCATGAAGTCCAGATTTGATGAAGAGCACCCATAGTAATGCTTATATCACTATAAGCCCTCGAGTGATGATTTGAATTATTTTAAATTTTTCAATTTCGAAAATTCAAAATGATTTAATGTCCGATATTTACAAATGTTGAGGTATAGGATAAGAGTCTTAGACTCAAGATTTACCCGATAAAGTCATTTTGTCACGCTGATAAATGTCGATTCTATAATAGAAAGAAAAGGCTTCAGAAGAGCATGGATGAGATATTTGAAAAATGTATAAAAGTATAGATTATGAACTAAAAGTATGATCACTGCGATTATGTGATGACGTGATTAGACTATGTCTTGACCGTAATTAATACAAAAGATTATGTGTTATGATATATTGTTCTAATCGAATGAATGATCTACTTATCGATAGGTTGTGATAAAGAGATAAAACCTAAGTTGAGATTTGTATCAAATAAATCAAAAAGTATCTTACCTTTGCATTTCCTTTATGCAATGGACATGAGTAAGAAGTTTCGTAATTATTATATTCCCCGCATGATTATGTACGCTTTGATTATCAACATGTTAGCTCGTATATATATTCTGTTAAGTTGATTTCTAAATGGTTATACAAGTGTCCCCACTTGGATAATCATGACATTTATTCACATGTTGATATACCTTTGTCAATTACCCGTATACATATACGTTGAATTACATATTATTTTTGAAAGTAAGATTAAAACCTTCTTGTTCGGAAACCGTATATGTATTAACATCCCGATAATGGGAAAATTTTTATGCGCTTCATGGACAAAGGGTGAGCGGATGAATTTCGCTCAAGTTATGTAGTATTGATCAATACAGTATTTGGGGGCCACTATTATTGCGGATATTTTCTTTTGAACATTAGTGGGATCACCTGTCAATGCAAAACCTTTAATGGCATCTGTAAGTCTATAACTGGTCAATGGTTACAGATATTGTTTATGTGAAGCATAAGGTTTGCAAGTTCTTAATACTAGTCTTTTAAAAAAAATGAAATTAGTATTTGGAGGCCGTGTACGTGATATTAAATATCTTACTCCTAGAGTAGAACTAATTGAATATACCTGTGCTTAATGTGGTGCTTTGGGAGTGAAAGGAATATGAGAGACTTCAAGGGCGTCGAACAGCAGTTGCTAAGTTGAGGACTTCCTTCCTGTACACATTATATTTAGGACAGTTGACTTATATAGGAATTTGTTGATAATTTTGATGACTTTGTGGATGAAGTTAGACCAGTGTTAGATGATAGGCTTTGTGCTTTTTGAGGCCTACTTTTGGCTTTTGGGGCGAGATGTGAATATTCTTTTAGGTCTCCTTGCTGAGTGTTTTTGTAGGTTGGGGTGGCATTACTCTGCTTTTATGGAATATGCATACAAGGGTTGCAGCCTCCTTTGTTGCTTCTTTTAACTTATCTTCAGGGTCAAAAAACTAAAAATTGAATAATCATAATTTAGCTTCTTTGGCATAGTTTTATTGACTTTTCAGCATTCTAGTGAATTTGCTGGTGGCTAACATTAAAAGCCTGACAATTTGTTTCTAAACTAGCCGGCTTAACATTAAATAGTAGTACTTCCAAAAATTCATTATATTCATAATCCCTAGCTGATTGAGATGGTTTTTTGGTGTCTGGGGTTGCTGGGCTAATGTCCATAATTTTTGTATGTGCCACGAGTACTGGGACGACATTTCCTTTTGGTGCCTCTTTTTATTATATTTTTACTTAATAAAAAGAATCATAATCAATAATTTCAATTGAAAGTGGACTAAGTAGATTGCAATAATATTTCCTGCATTTAACTAGGAACCGAAAATTCTTGGACCATTTATTGCCAGCTGTAACTATCCGAATGCAACCACATTGTTTATACATCCAATGATTTTTCTTCCTGCTCCTCGTCCACTTTTTCTCTTTCTCCCCTGCAAAATCCCCGTACCCCTCACCACAACTAACATATTGGTTTTTTGCTGTTTATGCGGTGCTGATCTATCTCCTTCACTACAAATTTTAAGAAAGTTAAAGCATTAGGTATCACTTCAAAAGCTTCAACTTCATTCATCACGAGGTAGTTAATCCCACATGACCCACACACAAGAATCTGCTCTTAAGTATCATCTGCTAGGAATCTATATGTAGATTAGGAGGTTGCTTTATTTAGGGGGAGATTGATTAGAACATTCATAAGATTCCAAATGTATATGATTTGATGATAAAACACAAAGTATATTTGTATACATAAGTTTTGTACTGCCCTTAACTCACATCTATGTACAAAGACTTAGAATAGAGATCAAACCTGTTAGGTTGATCTTTAACTTGACTGTATATGTAATAGATAGGATCAATTGTAAAAGTTACTCTGCATGTTAGTAGTGTAAATGTTGTTAGTAGAGTAATCTAGATGTTTGTAGAACAATATGATTAATGTATATTTGTACAAGTTTTGTAAAGTCTTTACAAATGATTTGATGTACAAGGACTTAAATTAGAAAGATCAAATAATGTTGGGTTGATCTCATTGAAGTTGATCTGATGTATAGCTGATAAGGTTCCATTGAGTTACTCTGCCAGTTTCGTAGTATGAAGATGAATCGCAGAGTCAACTCATGTTCGTATAGCATTAGGTGGATTACCGAACTCACTTTAATTCGTATGGTGAAGAACAGTTCGTAGAGTGAATGACAAAGGTGCAAAGCTATCACAGAGCTATAGGAGGAATCACAGAGCTATTACGATTATTGTAAAGAGCACTTCGCTAAGTAATGACCAACGTACAAAGTGATCAGTAAATCGTAAAGTCAAGTAAAGCTCGTATAGCAAAAGGCTAATCATGGAATACTCCAATAAGATGCTGAATGAAAGTCATATCGTACAGAAACTCCAAGATCATTCAGTAAAGTCAAGATCGTAAAATTAGCCTCATAATCATAAAGCAACATTTATAAAAGCAACATTTATAAAACTGACCATTGATCTAAAGGCGATTGTATAGGTTACCTACATGCTATGGATATGAGTTGAAGGCTAAACAAGAAGTTGATAGCAGAAGGATATACTCTGAAAATATCTTAGTCCTCACAAAAGGATTCTCCAGAAGGTCTCTTTAAAGGTTACATTATAAATATACTTTGACTGGTCATAAAGCTTAAGACAGTTGTCAGATTAATCTGAAGTTTGTAAAGCAACAACTGGTAACGTTAAGCATTGGGAGATAAACAAATCATAGAGTTGTCTTCAACTTCTCAGAGTAAATCAAGAGTGGTGAAGCAGACAACCTAGGAGAAGTAAAGGATCAAGAGACAGCAAAATCAAGAGTCGTCTTCTGTATCGAAGAGCTGCTAAAGTGTTCGAAGAACAAAAAGAAGTCTGCACATCAAGCCCAAGCAACATAAAGCAATCAGATAGTAGAACAGAAGCCAAAGTTATAACTGTAGTGATAATACAAAGTATAAGTCTACGATTTGCATCACTTTACTATCAACAAATAAAAGAATAGAAAGTTGAGCTTTCCATTGCAAGTTGAAGATCCCGAGGTGTTAAACTATATATCCTTGATAGAAATCAAAGATGTATCTACTGGCTAGTTTGCTGAAAGTTACCTGTCAAGGAAGTAGGTAAAGCTGCAACTTGATGGACAAGTCCTAAGCCAGAAAGTACACTGACACAACAGCTCCAGAAAGTCAACATCAGGGATATCAAAGTACCTGGGCATTAAATGCTCCAACGGACACTTTGTAATGGGAATTTCAAAAGGACTATAAAAGGAGATATCATTTAAAATGGAAAGAGAGGATGACGGGTATTGAACAACAAATACAAGTAAAGTATCTATCATCAAAAAGAACATAGAGTCGAACAAATGAAAACGTAGAGTAAGTATCACTCTAAAAGTGAAGATGTGTCATGGCTGTCAAGAACAAATAGAAGGAGATTAAACGTCAACTTGGCAGCACATTAGAAGATCATGAGAAGATGTTGAGTACTTGAAGAAGTCAAGCCTCAAATGCAATGCTCAGCAACAACTCAACTCAACTGATGATTGGCAGGATGGTGGACGAACATTGAAAAATGTAGAGTGTAAGATCAAAGAAGAAAATGCAAGAACACACTACGATTACAAAAAGAGCTGAACATCCCAACCACATGTAAAAGGCTGTTGCATTAAAATAGAGAGCCGAAGCACATAATGAAGATCGAAAGTGCTGGCTTGAGCTTAAAAGAAACGTGCAACAGTTTGCAGTAGAGCTTACGTTGCAATGCCAAGAAGTGCAACAATGTGCCAGAAGGTAGAAGAGCCAAAGAGCCAAGTAGTCAAAGCCTGTGTGCCAAGATGATGTAGGACATGACTGAGCTGATGTTGGTGACGTAGGACCTTCTTCTTTCTTTTTACGGAATTATATCCCAGACCGTTAGGGGTAGGTAAATATTTAATGCGTTCCCCGGAACTACCCGTAATAACGAACTTGCAAAATGGATCTAAGGAGTTCAGGCGTTGAGAGAAATGACAGTATCTTGATCCTCGAAACTAGAGTAAAGGTACCCACGGACGCTCATTGTCCTAAGCCCCTCATGCTTGGCGCCAATGCGCGTTTTTATTTGAACTCTCTTTCGCTTTTTGAAAGGGGAGATCCCCTTCCTTTCCGCTCAAGAATCCCCTTTTCCACTCTGAGCGCTAACGTGCGAAAGCCGTTGTGCGTTAGTAGAGCAAAAGTCTACGACCCTACAAGTGCTCAAAGCTGCTAAGCAAAAGAAGATGTAAAGCTGAATCGAACAACCTAGCAGTAAGTCAACTATGATCATATGTAGTTGCTGACAACTAGAAGAGATCGAACTTCAACGATAAAGTTTAGCAAGCAGAAGATCACAACCATGCTACTAAGTACCATAAGATGAAGAACTTACATGCCATCTTAGCAGCACCTCCAACACACTTCAACAATCAGAAATTAGGGTCGGTGGATCCTGGTCTTAGTGACCGAATTGGGGTTGGTGGATCCTGGTCTTAGTGACCAAATTGGGGTCAGAGGATCCTTGTCTTTGTGACTAAATATCCAAGTCTATTGGGTTTGAAGAGGTCTTAGTGTCCTTGTCTTAGTGACTAAATATTCAAGTCTGCGGGGCTTGAAAAGGACAGAGTGTCCTCAGACTGAATTCATAGTTGATTTCTTAAACTGTGTAGTACAAGAGTGGACTAGGAGTTATTCAGTCTCCGAACCACTTAAACCTCTTGTGACTTTTATTTTATGTCATTTACATTATGCACTTTATAACTGATATATCTGCAATGTGTTTGTACATCCACAAGACTTAATTTAGTTATGTGATTTTCATAATCTTTTAAGGGGATTTTATAAAAGAATATTCCGCTGTGCTTAATCAATCTGATTAATTAATTACTTGGTAATACATCTTTAATTAATTGAAACATTTTTAGAGATCTATTCAACTCCCTCTTCTAGATCTCTAGTGTGCCTCTGGGAAACAACATCAGTTGTCAATCACCTGACTTGGAATATGAGGTTTTAAAAATCTCATGTTGCTCATGTGTTTTCTATTTGTGCATAAAAATTAACTACTTCATTCTGAGCTTTTTAAAGTGGTTTATGTTTTTTTCAAATCCTGAAATCTTGAAAAAGGTTTAGATATTGCTGTAAAATTATGAGGTTGCTGAATTTATCAGTGGAAAAAGTTTCCTATAGTATGTCAACATTTCACCAAGAACTTCAAAGGAAATTTAATGATACTTAAGGGCGCCAATCTCTTCTCAACAACCCCCCCCCCCCCCCGCAGCAAGCAAAAAAAAAAAAGAACTCTGTAGAGTAATATTTGTTTACTATATGTTGCTTCATTAGCAGTTTCATGTTGGCATTGGCCAGCCAGCTCCAACATCCATGCTTAATAATCATGAGGTTATATAATAACCAAGCCAACTTGCCTTGACATTTATGGTTTGACGAAATTATGACAGTTACTCCTCTCAGCTGTAAAGTGATCTCCACACTGTAGAACTAAGTTTATACTGGCTTCAGTTAAATTAGGGTTGCTGAGAAAGCAAGAATGTGAAAGAGGAGAAAAGTGATATAGCTGCAAGCAGAATAATATTGGTTTCTCTCCATCTTATAGTTATTGTACTGCAAGATTTATTAAGTATTTGCACTTTTCAATTTTTAGAAGAAAGACTTAAAACACATTTTCTATTTCAATATATTTCTTTTCGTCACTTACCCATTGGGACCGAATGTACGCTTTACCTGGACATTTTCTGTTTTTGTGTGATAGTATTATATCTTTTCTTCACATAACTCTACCATTTCAATGGTATTATTTTGAATTGTGAGTTGGAAACCGTTCGTTAAAATGTTTTTTTAATGGTAATTTACATAAGGCTAATGTTGAGTAACTGTTGCTTAATCACACTACTGATAAAATGTTCACTTCCCATTGGAGCATTTACATAATTGATGGGGTACAGTATTTTACTTCTCAACATGCTTCTTTTTGTTTGTTTGTTTAGGTTCTCCACTGTCTGCCATGGATTCGGATGGAAGTGTTCGAGAGCACAAAAGTGAAACAACTCATCAAGCATGGACTATATCCCTGCATGCCTTTTCTGATCTTACCCATGTTTCACCAGTGGTGTTTCTGTACCTATTAAAAGAATGTTATATTTGCGGTACAATTTTTCCCACTGTAGATTTTATTATACACAAATTTAATTCGTTTGCTCTCTTAATTATCAACAAAGATAATAAATGAAAAGTCAAATAGCGAAGCAGTTGTCTATGCTGGTTGTTTTGTTAGTTTTATTGACAATTGAGCAAAAGTCCATATCATTTTGATTCTATTGGAAGTGTCTAGAAAGTTTTCAGTTTTTGATTTCATGCTTAGTTGGATTAACATGATATTTTAATGTTTTCGTTTTTGTAGTTGGCAATTTATTTACTGTTTGAGGGTTAAATGTAGAACAAATCTCTAGGTCTCTAGACTTCTAAGATTTCCTTTATATTCCAAGTTATTTATGCAGTTTTTGGTAAATTGATTTTTATGTACTTATGATTTTTTTTGTTTGTTTGTTTACTATGTTTACTTATTTTCTTGTACTGTTTTCTATATTAGTGAAAGTGAAACACCTCTTTTTTATATTTCTCTACTCTGTCCAGAAAAAAAAAGAAAAAGATTTGTGTGTAGTTTTGACATGGAGCTGGCTGCATCTAGGCATATTAGGCTATCTTTTGGTATTATATGATTGTTGGACGTGCAACATGCTGGGTTGTGTGTGCACCATGCTAGTCTTGTTCCATTTTATTAGTCTGTTATGTGAAGCATCGAAGTAGTTATTAAATGTTTTAGCATGTAAGCTGTTGTAATATTTCAGTGGTGTGGGACACCTATGAGATTTCGATGCAAATTTAAAATCTGTGCAGTGGGAAAACTAAGGACTGTAGGGGCTTGTTTACTGGGATTTGGGGGTTTAAATAGCAAGAAAGATATTGGGATTCATGGTTTGTTGATTGTATAATAAAAGGGTAAATGTATCGGGATTGAACTAGGGGACAAGATGGTATGCTTAGGTGTTGTACTGTTGTTGAAGGCGTGGGAACAGTTTTTGATTCTAGGATGTGTTATGATCCTGAATGGGGATCTGAGATTCAAGTTTAAGAAACTTTGACCTGACTTGTTCAATTAGCTTTTGACATAGAGATGAATGTCCTTGACATGCGGTATTAGAGAAATCACCATGTTCACAGTTCAAGTTTTGTATGCTGTGACATGTGGAAAGGGCTATATTTGCTAAAGAAAGCCTCCGGAGTGAGAAGTCATCGTCGCTGGAAACCTGAGCTTGTGTGGAAGCATAGTAAATTGTTATGATCATGGTGGGCTGGCTTGGGGTTTTTGTAGATTATGATATTTAGGTTTGAAAACAAATAGTTTCTGCTCTGAGCACAAGGTTAACTACAAAAAATAAAGAAAGAAAAGAGAACCTAGCATAAGCATCAAACCTGGGAGTTCTAGCAATCTTAAGTGTAGAAGATCCTAAATTCTTGTTAGTGAACTAATTGACTCTTACTAGGAATCCTCCAAGACACTTACTAAAGATCTAATTAAAGACCTAATAACATATAAACCAATAAAAGACGCATGGGTCAACACCATGGTTAACAGGAACGCTTAACTACTGGGTACGCAGAACGTAAACGGGTACGTGGAACCTACCTACGGTGGAGTGCACAAGGAATATAGTTCCTGTACCATCTTATGTGTTTTTTTTGGGTATAGTCAATATATTCGATAATGTCTTCTATTTGACTCGTGGATATGGGCTATATGGCAAGTCATTTAGGGTACTAATGAGGGAAAAGAGTTGAGATGCATTGTCAGTCTGAGAGGAATGAGAAGAGATACCTTGAACCAATTACTTTCTACAGAAATGTAACTAGGTATTTACATAGGATTATATATATCTGTATCAGTGTTATAATATTATTTGGATTGCATCAGCCATATATTTTTCATGCATGATATATATTTTCACAAGTATATTTGCGTGGATGTCAGCAATGGCTTGTTTGACATTGTGGTATTTTGACTGCTTGTTGAATTTATATGGTCTATACTGGATAAATTGTTTATTAATACTATTTTAGATTCTGCAGCAGAATAGAGCAAACCTTTTTAATGTCAAATTCCAGCACATACAAGGTGAAAACTTGAATGCAATAAAGTATAAATGAAGAAACAATCAAACAACTATTACAGATTCGTTAAATAACTGTTTTTTGTTTCACTCTGGTCATAGTTTTCTAATTATTCCTTTTATTCTCGTACATAGTACTTACAGGAGTACACATGCACACATTTATATATACATGTGATTTTCTGATAGGTACGCGCAAGGCAACAGCAAAATTTCGTTCTCTTCAGCAAACAGTCCATCAAGTTCTATATAATGCTCCAAGACCTGGACCAGCTCTTTTTGTTGCTCGCTGCCTCTATGTCTTGCCTATATTCGAATTATATTGTGAAGGATTCAGTCATTTGATAATATCTGCTCTTCGTCGTTTTCTAAAAACAGGAACTACCCAAGAAGATATAGTAGAAGCAAAGTCCGTTGCTGCACAACTATTTCTTAACACTGTTGGGGGAAATGGCCATGATGAAAGGATTCTTATAAAGATACTTGAAATATTTGATATCAGGTTGGAAAATATTGAGAATGTTATGCGCAACTTACATGTGAAGAATGGTAATGATTTGATAGTGTCCCAGTCATATATGACAGCAGTCACTCTGCTAGAACACTTCTCTCTCCGCCAGTCTGGAGAGGCTTTTCTATTTAGAATGATGGAAATTAAAGAATATAGAGCAGCAGAAAAGTGGGCAACTTTTATGGGAAAGCCAATGTTGTGTGTCCTTGTCCAGCAATATATTGATAGGTTGCTGTTGAAATATGCTTATGATGTTATAAAGAAAAACAATCTGAAAAATGAATTTCCAGGAGTGTATCATAAGGGTAAAGAAAGGTGAACTTTGATGTCTTATATTTATCTTTAAGTTATGTTCTGTTCCATGTTTCATCACCTGCTGGTACCCTTACTGGTTTCAGACGTTCTCTATTCAAGCCCTAAGTGAAAGTATCTATCCAATTGCAGCTCATTAAAGAAGCTAGTTGAAAAGGGATGCTGGGACATTGCAGAGGCAAAAACGAACAGAAATAAACAACTTCTTGAATATTTGGTAAGTAGCTTTGAACATGAGCAACCACTACCGTTGACATTTTTGTGGCCAGAAGTTAGAACCAGAACCACTTTGCATTACTTCTCAATTAAATCTGGAATCCTTTTTTATTTTTATTTTAACACCTAGATTAGAGGGTGTAGATGTCAAAGCACTCATCGAAATAATTCAATATGCCATTGATATAGCAGGTGTGTATCTGGTCTTAGAAACATATAATTATTTGGCATTGTCTATCCTTAAATGATTCACTGAGAACAAGTGCATAGTAGTTTGAAAAGACTAAAAGCAACTTAAATTTGTTCCAGAATTTCCATCAGATTTGTGTTTGTGTTTATCGTTACAAGGTCATATATAAATATTATTAAAAACATCTGGCGATTTTGGTAGTTATTTGTGAAAATACTGCAATATAAGCTACAATGGGATTGACGACGTGTTGTATCAGTTTCAATGTGTTACAGTGATGCCATAATATTGAATTGGCCACAAGACATCATAAGTTTAAATAGAGAAAGTAAATTATCAATACTGTATAATTAGTCTGGCGATATTTTCTGCTTGGTCACCTGGACTGGATGATGGGTTTTATTACTTTTTGTCGGCGTCAATTTTGTTGAACATGTCAAAATTCAGACAGATTAGTCTGAGGCTGCCCAAGTGCCCAATCTGTTAACTTGCCCTGTTGCCATCTTTAAGCTTTGGTCAATAGTCAATTCATCTGCTTGTTATAAGGTGGGTGGACTCCTTGTAATCTCTCTATTCTACTAAGGTACTAAAATATAATTTTTTCTATCAAATTTTTTTATCATGAGTCAATTCATTTGTTGTTATTTACATGGTTGTAATGGAATTAATGCTTCTTGGTCACTCATCCTGGATTAGTAGTTTTATTATATTTTTCTTTCTTTTTTCAGGTGTAATGCTATCGAAATAAGTTTTTTTTAATTCACACTTAGTTTTACTTTTATTACTTGACCAATCATTAATGATGTAGTCAACCAATGCAATAATAACACACATCTTTATGTCAAATTTGACAGAGTATTTGGAACCCTAGCATTATTCTTTTTTCAGCATCAATTTGTTGAACATTTCAATGTTAAGACTGGTCATAAGCTGCCCAACTTAATTCCTGCTGTCAATTCATCAATTTATCTTCATTCAAGCCCCAAGTGCCTTCATGAACATTGATTGATACTTGCATTATATCATTGTTGTTTCAATTCCAAGGAGAACAAATTGGAGTGTTTAATCAAATGTGTTGGTGTTCTACACATATAAACATCAGAACCACTATTAACAGTTCTATCAGTTGGAATGGTATTTGAAATTAAGACATCAATTTTCCCTTTATAAACAAAGTGTGCTATACATGGATGAGTGACTCACTCTTTTCCATTAAAAAACTACAATTTAAGGTTTATTTAGCAATGGAAGCTGGCCACTTGGAGAAGGTTGAAGAGCTTTGTGATCGTTACTCCCTCAAAGGTTTTGTGAATGTGAAAGGTGTGTTGGATGTTCCTTTTTCATGTCTTACCTGCATCTTCAACACTTGCATTGCACATTAATTTAGTCAACACTTTTTTAATTCACATGTATGTCAACGTTTATTTATGATTGTAATTTTAATATAATTGTGTATTTTCCAAGACTTGAATATTTAGTCAGATGAGTTTCTATCGGTATCATTATAATAATTTTTCTAGTTATCAGGAGATACTTTAATAGAAAATTATTAAATTAATGTTGAATCGGTTTGTCATATCTGAAAAAAAGGAATATAATTTCCATCGTAGTTCAGAAAAAAAGTTCTTACGGTATGATATGGCAATTTTCCTGTGGACCTAGTTTGATTAGTGAATATTGGGTCCCGTGACAAAAATCTCCTCCCTCCCTTTTTGCATTATTTATTTATTTTACAAAACGGGTTTGAGCTTTTACATTTTTCAAAGTAGCAGTGCATACATCATCTTAACTGGGTTTGTTCTCATCTCATGAAAGGCTTGTAATTGGAAAAAAAGAAAAGAAAAAGAAATTAGTATGTTGTACTACTAGCATTTTGGACTATGGGCCTGGCCTTCCTCAAATTCCTGCGTGCTCTTAATTATTTATATTTTATTTTCTCCGTTTGTTAGTAGGAGGAAGGATGAGGTTTTTGTTCTCAAGTGCACTTAAGTTTATATATCCTGTTATTGAGCCCAAATGGTTCTCAAGATATATGTAAATTATGCACCAACTGTTCATATCAAAAGTTATATGTAAAGTTCATTTTGTTTTACTTTTCATTTCTCATTTTAAAAGTTTTTCTAATTTAGAAATATTGAATTAATTATTGACATTAAAACAGAAACACATTTAATCATTATGTTTTGATGTTATGCAGACCTTCAGGCAAGCCTTCAAGAAAATCGATTTTTAAATATTAATGAATTGGCTTTGGAAGACATAATTTGGGTTGATGAGATCAGTGGTTTGCGTTATGCAACATGCCATATTGAGGGGTGCAAAGTTGTGGGCATTGATTGTGAATGGAAACCTGTTTGTGAGAAGGGCAAGAAGCCCAAGGTAAATATTTTATTAATCAATCTCCAGTCCCTAAATATTAAAAGTTAATTTTTTCCTTATCTATTTTCTTTGTCTTTGCTTGATTCATTAACTGAATCTCACTAAAGGTCTTGTGCCTTCTCCATAGTTTCTTCATATCAACTACACCATAGTGACTCATAACAAAAACTATAAAAGGACTATTTAAGTAGGAAAAGAAAAGGAATTCAATAGCACATAACCGTACACATTGTTCGCGATTCCTAAATTTCAAGTTTACCTACCTCATTCAATGTATTTTGCGTGTAAATGATTTTTTATCTTGTCTAGATGCATTACCTTTTTTTGGCAGGGTACCTATTGTTATCTCTTTTCACTTATTTAAAGAATAGAGATGGTTTACCTTTTTGTTAATTATAAATAGCGTCTGTCTAACTTAAATAACATCAGAGTCGATAAGCTCTTTATACATGTAAAATTTTTCATTTCTTTAATTATGTATATATAATGTGGTGATGCCCCAGTGGATTCCTCATGGTTCATGGCCTAGCTAATTTGTTATGAATTAATCTTATGTTAATAATTATCCCACTTTCTAAGGAATACCAATGACCTTAACCATATTAAACACTGTAACCTTATCGCTGCCTTACTAAAAGTTCTAGCACAAGTTGATATAATGACACAAAAAGGCCAGTCCCAAGAGCCTACATTCCAGTGTATTGAGTATTATGTTCGACCATTATCCAATAATCTTCAGTACATCCCGGATTTCAAAGTTGAAAATTTGTGGTGTTTTTGGTTTCTATGGAGTTTTCTTCTGCAAACAGTTGTTTATAATTTCTATCAGTAGAGTTTAGTTGAAGAACTTTGTTTGCGAACTAAAGACCCATAATAGCATATAGGTATCTTGAACATGCTTGATTGGGATTATATGTTTTTCCTTTACAATCATTCTTGTTTATTTGTTTTCAACTCCCATTAACAACATTATTTTTCATGCTACAGGTTTCTATCATGCAAATTGCTTCTGAAAAGGTGGTCCATATCTTTGACCTGATAAAGTTGTTTCAAGATGTACCTGATATTTTGGACAACTGCCTGACTCGCATATTTCATTCCCCTAGAATTTTAAAGCTTGGTACGATATAGTAATTATAAGATAAGTCACTCTTGTAAAATTATATAATTTTGCTAAGTTAATATGGAACGCTTTGTCAGCTAACTTTTGCCTTTTTATTTGGGAGAGGGGCAGGGGTGGGTGGAGGGGAGAAAAGTTTCCAAAGTTACTTGTTAGAAATAAGGCCAGAGTCCAGGCTACTGCATGTCTTGTTATATATGGTATTGATTGGAAAATGGGTCGACATCTTTTGGCGCTACAGTTTATGATCCTTGTAATTTCACAACTTGTAGGCTATAACTTCCGGTGTGATGTGAAGCAGCTAGCTCTTTCTTATGGAGATCTGGAGTGTTTCAAGCACTATGAGATGCTGCTGGATATTCAGAATTTATTCAATGAACCTCGGGGTGGTCTTTCTGGTCTGGCAAAGGTAACTTAGAAATGTAACAGCTACTTTGGGTAGTCACTCCTTAAAGTCATTAGTTAATTTGGATTTCCTGATCACTTCAAATCTTTATATCTTCTTCTTCCATTCGGCTAGCTTCATGTTCATATGGATACCAGATGTAATTTCTGTCATTGTTTTGGTGTTTTTTAATGAATCAGAAAATCTTGGGAGCTGAATTAAACAAGACAAGACGAAGTAGCAACTGGGAGCAACGACCTTTAACTCCAAATCAGGTGGTGTTATGTCATTTTCTTATATGCTAGATTTTATAATTGCTTCGGAAATAATGACATGGACTTATATAGACCACCTTCAATTGGTGTCCGACTCCACCCCTGCTTCCAAGCATGTAAATGTCAATTAAGAAATCAATAGTTTATCCCCTAGAGAAATAAATATTGAATGAGATCATTATGCGATTTTACAGTTTATAAATGGATGCTAGTTAGGTGGTCTCTCGTTGCTCTTTGAAAGATGTTGGGATGTGTGCAAGAGAGCACCTCTCAAAAGGAGGTTGTCTCACAAACTTATGAACTAGAAACATGAATTATACTAATGTGACATTAGGTATTTTATATTAATCGGATTACTTCATGACTGGTTGAAGAATCTATGGGTCAGTACCAATGTAATTAAAAACGGTTTAAACCTGACTAAAATAATTGCCCACAAAGCTGGGTGGACCAATAATGTACTCTGGATGGCGGCTCAATATGATATGTATAACGAAAACAAGAATGGAAAACGTCACATGTCATGGTATGAAGTACGATAGGGGTAAGTTTCTTGGGGTTATTTGGTACGAAATACTTTATCCGAAATGTGATAAGTTGGAATAACTTTCTTAAAGATATAATTAAATCTAGTTAAGTTAGTGTCGCAACATGTGCATTTTCAAGAAGCTGCATCACATTACCCTTATTGGATGTCCACAAGGTGTTAACTTGTTGACAATAGTTGATGTATTTTAGAGTTTTCTTATAAATATTAGGGTTTTTGATAGAACGTTCTAGATTTATTTATGTGATAACTAAGCTTGTAAATATACTAGATATTTTGGAGGAATGTTATAGATTGGCGATTTTAGTCTTCTATTAGATTTGATCCTAGCCACGGCCTAGTGACTATATAAAGATGCCTCTCATTTTCAAAATCATAAAATATAGTTGTAATCATTCTTGTGCAATAAAAATTTCATGTTACTTGTAATCATTAAATTTAATGTTTGCAATGTTTCAAAATATTAGCATTTTCTTTCACTGTCCCATGTTACTAGATAGGAAATAAAAATTTCAATGTTTAGATAGGAAAATAAGTTTTGAATCGCTAAATTTAAATGTTTCAATGTTTCGAAACTCAATTCGCCAACATATTAGCATTTTCTGGTAACACTGGTGTGGACAATTACCAAGTGAATTGCCACATGGACACATGACATTTCTATGGGTTTTATGGACTAAATGGAAGTCTAGATTTTTATGGAGCAGTATTCGTCTCTACAGTTGTTGAGGAACCGATTATTCTTGTTGTGTGCATCAGCCATGGTAGCTTTCTTCATTCTAGGTATTGAAATGCATTTTCTGGTAACTTTGTTTTTTGTTCTTTATTCTTCTCCGAGTTATGGACGGTGAACCTCTTGTATTGTCTCTTCTTTTAACAAAATATTCTTTAACTTTAAAATGTAGTTTTCTAAGCCAAGTGAATATGGACCATAATTGTAAAGGCTGGACACAATTTGTATCAAGGAATTTCTAATAATACATAATTCATCTGAATATGAAGTCATAGATGGGTTCATTACTTTTATTCTCTATAACAAAACTTGATTTTCATGGAATGGATGCAGCTAGAGTATGCTGCTCTCGACGCTGCTGTTCTCATTCATATATTCTCACATGTCCGGGGCCATTCACAACCTGCTGGGAAAACCAAAATTGAGTGGAAATCGCACATTGTAAGTTGTTTATAATTTGCATGAACCTCTATATGCAAGTGCTTACACACTACTTTTCTGCCAAAGGTCTTGACTTATCGTTGGCTGTTGCATCAAGTCCTTATACATGCTATTTGCTTAAAATTGCCATATAATGTCTATTGTTTGAAATCGGTTTACGTTGGGACCAATACAGGTACCTCACACGGACACGCCTAGAAAGTATATAAAGGAGCTTGATTCTGGAAGTGATGAACCTACACAATTAAGTTAGAGTTAGGTTTCTCACTCCTCTTTTCTACTTGCATCACATGTTTCTTGTCTGTAAAAATTTCAGTAAAGATCATGTTCTGCCGTGAATATATGGTACTAGTACATAAAAACGATCCTTTTACTTTTACAGCACCTTTTAAAGAAAAGTTCCGGCTAAAAACTTCCATCTGCAGACATCAATTGATCACCATTTCAGCATACGTCGCCAGAGCAACCATTCTGTTTGTTCCTGGGCTTCTCATTGAATGTTCATTTGCATGCATAATATTAACTCATTCTGCATCCCTAGCTAACTGTTCCACTAAGGAATTTACTTGTTTTGAGGAATGGCAATGCTCATTTTGCATGCATAATATAAACGGATGCTGGTTGTTAAGTCCAAGAATATGCCTAACAGCTGTGTGGGTGGGAAATCCAATTGAGTAGACAGAAAAGAAAGTTTCCCCCAATAGAATGGGAATGCCCTGTCTTACATAGATTTGGCTACTGTCCAAAACTCCAACACCAAAGTAGTACTTCCATTTTTCTATCATTTATTAACACCAAAAAGAGGGAAAAGACAAAATTGGAGAAATTTCCTTTTTTTGTTAGGAGGGAAAATTTTGATGAAAAAATCAAAGAGTAGAAGAATGAATTTTAAATACTTACCGTTAACGCTAACGTTAAGATTTTTTCACGCTCCTCAATCACTTAAAAACGCGTCCTATCTTACATAGTAAACGGGTCAATACCAGAAGTTTGACGGCTTGGACCGTCGGGAGATAGTTCCGGCGTGAGAGTGATACAAGAATAACAATGGAGGTGATAAAGTCTAGTGTTTTGATAATAGAAAATATCCGTTAACTTTGTTATGTTGTATCCCGTCCTCATATACTCGTTCTCCGGTTTTGTGTGTCACCGACTCCCCTGAAACCATCTCAGTGCAGGTAGTTTACATGCTGATCTCATCACCTTTTTCCACCGCCGGCCGATTGTTACCATCCTCATTAATGAAATGGAAATGGAGGATATAACTGTCAAACTCTATCTTAGTAATGATCACCGGTCAAAGTCCAATTCAAGCCCTTACTCATCCAATGGTATGGCCCAACGATCCGGCCCAATATTTTCAAGATCCAATAGAAATAACCCAATGAATCGGCCCAAACAATTCGGCCCATTACATAAAATATCATGGCCCAACACTTACTTTTTCAGCCTCCCCCTATAGTGGACCATAGAGACAAGGGAAAAGATTGAAGATACTGAAGTGGAGAGCTCCATTTACATATATACCCTCATAAAATCCAATCCCAAAAATTAGTTTTTTTTTTTTTTTAATTTTTGGGTTGGACATGAGAAAGGAAGGACACTATTAAATTAAGAATTGATAATTTTTCTGCTTCATATTTAGTCCAAAAATTGTATGCCATATATAGTTTTACAATTTAAGTTGAATGGTAGGAAGCATATATATGGTTTTTTGAAAAATAAATAATCACCATTTTCATAACAATTTACTTTTACTTGACTATAGTTGAAAATATATATTTCGTTTATCATTTTGTCAATCCATAGAATTAGGAGAACTAAAATTTCAATTAACATTGTACAAATACTACTACTGCTACTACTACGTATATAAACTATTCTTATCAGTAACTAATTTCTACTCATTTTCTTCTCATACAAACAAACAGGAGTAGTCAGCGTAAAATTAATTTTGATCAATTAAATACGACAGCCGGTACGCGTAAGTGGTAATCTCTTTTTTTCTCAAGGTCAATATTATATTAATCAATTGATTAACTTACTATAAAGTTAATTTCATGATAATCGAATTCCAAACAAATTATCCCAAAAAAAATTAGTTATTGTAATTTTTTTTTGGAATTCACATACATATATTTATTCTTTTGACTAAAAATTTATTCTATATAGTAATGTTACGTTTGAATTATGGGAATGGAATAAATAAAGAAACGAAATAAAAATAGTATATTTAATTATTATTTTAAAGGATAATTCATTAAATAGAATGAAAATTCATTTTATCTATTTTTTTATTCCACACGAAAAATGTGAAATACAATTCATTCGAATAAAATGAATATATATAATATAACAACACTCACCATCACCACTTAAAATCAATCATACACTTAAAATATTTTAAAATTAGAATAAGTCTACTATCCTATCAAAACTAATCACGTACCGCTAACTCAATTCCATTCTTTCTCTCTATTTTTATTTTATTTGTAACGTCCAAGACGTTCTCTTCTTTTTCTTTGTCCAAAATTTAAAGTCACTTTTTCATCCCCAATTTAAACTCCCTCCTCCCCCCCTCCCTCTCCCCCTCCCCTCGCCCCTACTTCCACACTCTCTCTCTTCAGCTCTTTCTCGTTGCCTTCAATCGCCCCCACATCCTGTCAAACCCTAGCAATCAGGTATTACTTGATCCTTTACCTCTTTTCCAGTTGAAGAAAGGAGTTTTTATCAGAAGAATTCAAAATTTTCCCCAAAAATTAAGTTTTCTGAGTTTAATAGAAATGCTTTAGGTATATAATGTTGTTTAGTCCAATGGGTACCCATTAGTCTGTAGTTAATTAGCTTAAGATGTGGAGGTATGCTGACGTTTAGTTAAGTGGATTTTTCTCTGTGTATTTTGAATATGTTACTTTTTGAACCTAGGGAGTTGTATGAACTTGAGTAGCAAATTGAGCAATGTAGAGTTATGTAAGCTACTAAATAGTAAATAGGGTTGAAGATTTTTGTTTTTCTTTTATGCACTTGTAAAATTGTAATAATGATTTCCAAGTTCCTTGGATACTAAAAAGTAAACATGATTGTGCCCTTTTATTCTCTGTACCAAAAAGAAAAGAAGTGGCGAAGAAGAAATAGTTTTTGTATTTTAAATAAAGTTAAAAGATGTTTTTTTTGACCTTAGGTATTTATTTGGAATGAGTAGTGAGGCTGATATAATGAGTTTGATGAAAGCTTTGAGTTTTGAGATTATTGGCTTAATTCAGCTATTTTTTTTAAAAAAACTATGCATTACTATTGTGGTATTATTTGCTATCTTATTCCAGATGGTTGATATTAAATTGTTGCAGTTTGGGAGTAGTAGTTTTGAATAGTAGATGAGAAAATGGAAGTTGAGAAACGAAGTTTGAAGGGAGGATTTTTTCAGTTGTTCGACTGGAATGGCAAATCACGGAAGAAGCTGTTCTCAAACAAGTCTGAATTATTCGGTACTTTTTTCTTTATTTTCTTGGGGGTACTTTAAGCAGGCGATGCAAATGTATTCTAATCAGTTTATTTATACACTCATTATTTTTTTACTCTTGGTCTATTTTTACACTTTAATATAGGTTTCATTTTCAGCCTATCCCAACTAGTTTGGTATAGAAGTCGTTGTTTCGTTGAGTTGAAATTTTTATAATATTGGCCTCTTTCATTTTCTGATTATGATGCATTATATAATGGCATGTTGAGTCCAGAATGTACAAACCAAGGAAAAGAAAATTCTGACAGTGTGCGGCTTCAGCAGGTGGTTCTATTTCTCTCTCCTTCTCATTGTCATGTGATTATACTGAAATTATGATTACTGTGTGCACTATTGCCATATATATAGATGAAGCTGCATCAGAATGGGCCTAGTCTGAGTGTCAGTGGAAGTGATTACAATTGCGTTTCATCAGTGAGTAGCGATGAAGGGTGTGGAACAAAACCATCTGGGGTGGTTGCTAGACTTATGGGACTGGATTCGTTGCCAACTTTTGAATTTTCTAAACCGTATTCTGCTCCATCTTTTGATTCTCACTCATTTAGGGATTCTCATTTCCCAAGGGCTAGCACAGATACTCAAAATGAGTATAACATCACAGACTATGGTAAAACACGTAATAAGTTGGATGGATTCTCAAGAAACCCAGTAGAACTTAGGCTGCAAAAGTTGGAGAACCGACCAATTGCAAGGTTTCAAACTGAAATATTGCCTCCAAAGTCAGCCAGATCCATTTCTATTACTCACCATAGGCTGTTGTCTCCTATAAAGAGTCCAGCATTTATTCTGACAAAGAATGCAGCTTGCATAATGGAAGCAGCTGCCAAAATTATTGAGCAAAGTCCTCAATCAACTACCAAGGGTAAATTGTCATCCTTCGGGTCTCCTTCAGTTCCCTTGAGAATTCGGGACCTGAAAGAGAAACTGGAGGCTGCACAGAAAGCCTCCAGGCTTCCTCAAGCATCCCAAAGATCTGCAGAGAATCGATCTGCAAAGTATATGAGTAGTGAAAGGGGCAGGAAAGGATCAGATGATTCACAATTGCTAAAGCCATCTGTAGTTCCAAAACAAGGTGGATCAAGAAGTTTGAAGGATAAAGGGAAATATTCTTCCCTTGCAATTCAAGAAAAGGCAAATGTTCAGAAAAGAGAAGGATTGGCTTTGAGTGGTAACAGGAGTTCAATAAACCAAAAGGCAGATAGCGGGCCCAAGTCAGGTCAATTTGATAAGAAGCAGCTAAACGTTCAAAAGAATGTGCAACAGCGAACTTCAGCAGGCGGGACTTCTGATGTGCTTAAGCAGAATAACCAGAAGCAGAACTGTGCATCCATTAAAGAAAGGGTAAACTTGAAACCCAATATGGCTTCCTACCAGCAAGACAAAAAATGCATGTCCGCAAATAGTTCCTTTAGGGTAAATAAAACTGTAAATAAGATTGTTGAAAATTCTTCAATTGATACCAAAAAGACGAATGTAGTTGCAGTTGATTCTGTAAAGGTACGTTCATCATCAAAATCAAAGAACTTCTCTGGAAAGAAGCGGACTGTCAGTGGGGACGTGCATTACAATGGAAGTGTTGTTGATGATGTTTTGATCAACAAAAATGAAAGGTTTGTAAAATGTAATGTTTCAGTTGATGAGTGCACGAAATGGGATGCAGTAGATGGGAAAAATGGCATGGATGTTATCTCCTTTACATTCACATCTCCAATTAAAAAGCCACCTGGTTCCCAGACATCTGGTCAGTTTATGGAAAAGAATAATAACTTGCCACTCGACCCTGCTAATGATCAACCAAACTCAAAAATATCATATTTATCTTCTCTGGGGTTGAATGTGATTGGTAGTGATTCTTTAACCGTTCTGTTGGAGCAGAAACTTAAGGAATTAGCATGTAGAGTTGAGCCGTTGGATTGTAATTTGGTCAAACAAGTGGCTTTTCCAACTTCTGCCAACACTCTGCAAGAGTCAGTGCCATCCCCTAGTGTGGCGAACTCTACATCTGCTGAACATCAGAAAACAATTCAACTTGGTCTGCCTAAATATAAACCAGCCTACCAGCATGACTCTGATTGCTCTTCACTAGATGCAAAACAAAAGTGTCAGGTAAATCTCATTATGGAGAATATAATTGTGATCTGCATCCATATTCTTTTGTTAGTGTGACTATTCATTATGACAATTTGCTGTGAAAAGCACACTAACTACAGTTGATGAATTAATTAAATAAATTATATATTCTAACACTGGATAATTTAACATGGAATAGACATAACCATAGTCTAGTTAGTCTTAATATATACTCCATTAGATTAAGTGAATTCTAACTTCTCTCTTTCTCTGCTCTCTCTGTCTTTCTATTTTTTCCCACCAAATTAGTGTTCTTTGTAATAAGAACAAACCTTTGTCCTAATAATGCCTCTGTATTTAGGGATGGCACAGTGGCAAAGTAGCTTGAATGGGTGTTTTTGGGTCATATGAGGATTTTCAGTTCTGATAATGTAGGTTATTTGTGTCCGTCAGTAATGTTGGAGGTCTGACTGGGTTAATATGCTCACCATTATTGTGCACAATCTTCACTGATTCTGATGTGATGAAGTTGGGTTGTGAATTTATTAATTCGTCAAGATTTTTGGCTGAAATATTAGTGTCAATGTTTTCCAAATCTCGAATATTAAAATGTTAGTGTCCTTTTTCCTTCATTTAATTTCATTTTTACTTTGATGGTGGTGTGTAGATTGTATCTGGAGACTGAGTTCTGAATTTTTCATATAGGCAAATAAGAGGAAAAAACCTACTACTGTTCTTAGAGTAGTAATAGATAACATAGATGTTATTAGGAAAGCAATTTGGAATGTTCTCAAAAGAAAACAATTTACTCAAGCTCATTAGCGAAAAGTGTATGCCAGTAATGATGGTTCTTTTCATCAGAAGTTTATTTTTCATTTTTCAAATTCAGATTTCGAACTTTTCAGCAACACAAGATATAAGAATGAATCTTGTCTTCTTCTTCTTCTGCTGTATTTTAATTTTTTTTGGGTGTGCAAGAGTGAATCTTTGATATCATAACAGAAGTAAATACTTTATTAAAACAACTACGCAAAATTGGAAAAAAAAATAGACAACTCCAAAACAGGATGCGGGTTTCTCATAACTGAAATCATAGACGAGATCTTACCTGTGTGTTTGTTTGTTCGAGTTCTTGTACCTGTCAGATATGCTAACCCTGGTTGGCTGGCTGCATTGTTTGCTGGCACCACCAGATCAATTGCTGCAGAATCCTGCAATCACCTACCGCTCCATGACTGCACTACTGCCTATATACGTAGAGAGAGAGAGAGATTTGCATTACCACTGACAGTGGCAACTAAAATTATAAGTTCCATAACGAGTCTATTATGCAATATTTTGGTTCAAATTTCAAACGATGTGGTCTACAACATGTTCAGATAGTTTTTAGTTGGAAGGTTTGTATAACTGCACTATTTTTCATGTTGCTTAAATGTATTCAACATTTATTAGGTTATTGGAAGGATGACCTTTAAACTTGTTCAGTCTATTATGCAATATTTTGGTTCAAATTTCAAACGTATGTGGTCTACAACAAGTTCAGATAGTTTTTAGTTGGAAAGTTTGTAACTTCTTTCTCTAGAGTTGTCAAGTTCATGGTTACTGAAGCCTGCTATGCTGATGCATTTTTGTTAGACAGTGAAATTTAAGCTTTGATTTGGATTCTCTAATGTGGTGGTGAGGCTAGTAAAGTAGTAAGTCAAAATCTAGCCACTCTATTTGTCCCCCTATACATATTTGCAAATGAGGGAGCAGGATCAGACATCAATGAAGGCTTCCTAAGAAACCCTCCACCTTTTGCTATAGGTTTTGGTAGGTTGAGAAATGACCTTATCCTTCATTGTATATCAATGAATGTACCAATTTATTTATTCATTTCAAATTGTAATTTATTTGCAAAATTTTCTTTTTGGTACCAAGTTGCCTGGTTTATCGTTTGGCGAATTGTCTTTTTGGTACACCTAAGTCGTTTCTTTTTGGCATTGCCAACTAGTTTGTATAAACGAAAACATCCTGATTCTTGATTTCCTTCTTTTTCTTTATCATTTTTCTTGCCCGCGCGTGTCAGCTTGTGTCGGTTTACAGGTTTTAAGTCAAATACTTTTAATCTGAAACATATTGCCTGTAGAACACGGTTTTATGTGGTATTTACTTGCATATGAGATGAAGCACATTTTAGTCTAACATCAATAAAATTTGTTGATTCAACAGTTGGACTTGCCTTTAGATAATTTAACGTCCAAAAAGACATCAATCCTTTTCTGAATGTTTTCTGAAACCGGTCGCTTGGATCTATTCATCAGATTTCATTTTCCTTGAATGACATCTCAGACGTATTAGCTCCCAGTGTTCTAAAAGTCGGCCGACTAGTCGGCGACTAGATCGGGGTCGGAGGCTCGCCGAGTCGACCAGGCCCTAGTCAGTTGATTTAGTCGCTGGCCGACTAAGTCGGGATCTAGTCGGCGACTAGTCGGTAAAGTCGGGGCAAATCGGAGCATATCGGGGTAAAAAACAAAACGACGACGCTACTACTTCTTCTTCCTTCGACCGACGACGCCGACTCCTCCTTCTCGCCTGACCGACGACGACGCTACTGCTTCTTCTTCCTTCGACCAACGACGCCGACTCCTTCTTCTCGCATGACCGACGACGATGCTACTGCTTTTTCTTCTTTCGACCGACGATGCCAACGCCGACGACGACGCCATCTTCTTCTGTCACGAAACTCCTTCTCGCTTTGAAAGCTTGAGTTTGACGATGGCCGCCCTTTGCGCTTTGCTCCCGCTTCTCCTTCTTCGATTCTGACTCTCCTTCTTCGACGACTGATATAAGGCTATAAGGCATACTGATATAAGACTTATAAGGCTTAACAGTTTACAAATACAAATATTGATTATTTTTTTTTGGTTTTAGTTAATTAGTTCCTTAGTGGGCATTAAAGAAAAGGTTGGAAAAATTAGTTAATTTTTTAGTTAATTGTAATATTTCATTTTAATTTTTAAATTTTTTCAACTTCAGTTATAAATTAAATTATTAAATTATTTGATTATTTGTGTTACTTATGTTATTCTACTTATTCAAAACTTATGAAGAAGGAAGGAGAATATATATACTTTTAAAAAAATTGAAAATCCGACTAGCCGATTAATCCCCGAGTCGCTAGTCGGTAGCCAACCGACATGGGACCGACTAGCGACTTTTAAAACACTGTTAGCTCCTAGTTGAATCCTCTTAAATCGTGTGTGGGCTACAGAGAAATAGACCCAAGTCTTTGAAAGAAGCATCAAGGCAAATTCATTTACCCATCTTATGGAAATGGCGTAGTGCTTGTAGTCTATTATCATCTTTGGTTGTGGACTATTAAAACATGTCCGTTGACTGAATGTAGCTTTAAACGATTATGTTGAGAAGGAAGGAGAATATATATATTTTTTAAAAAATTGAAAATCCGACTAGCCGATTAATCCCCGAGTCGCTAGTCGGTAGCCAACCGACATGAGACCGACTAGCGACTTTTAGAACATTGTTAGCTCCTAGTTAAATTCTCTTAAATCGTGTGTGGGCTACAGAGAAATAGACCCAAGGTGCTGAAAGAAGCATCAAGGCAAATTCATTTACCCATCTTATGGAAATGGCGTAGTGCTTGTAGTCTATTATCATGCTGGTTGTGGACTATTAAAAACATGTCTGTTGACTGAATGTAGCTTTAAACGATTATGTTGAGAAGTAAGGAGAATATATATATTTTTTAAAAAATTGAAAATCCGACTAGCCGAGTAATCCCCGAGTCGCTAGTCGGTAGCCAACCGACATGGGACCGACTAGCGACCGACTAGCGACTTTTAGAACACTGTTAGCTCCTAGTTGAATCCTCTTAAATCGTGTGTGGGCTACAGAGAAATAGACCCAAGGTGCTGAAAGAAGCATCAAGGCAAATTCATTTACCCATTTTATGGAAATGGCGTAGTGCTTGTAGTCTATTATCATGCTGGTTGTGGACTATTAAAAACATGTCTGTTGATTGAATGTAGCTTTAAACGATTATGTTGAGATTTGAGAGTATGACTAGTGAGACAAGTAAATGAGAATTGAACGAGTGTATATATGAAAGGTAGACTATGGCTGCTCAAATTGTTTGATCAAGTGTATCAAACACAATGGGTTGTACTACTAAGGGTTATTTGGTTCAAGGCATCATGTGGAGCAAAGGTTCTAACAAATGTGTATATAGGGGTTGAACATTGCTATGATAGCTATAATCAATCTTATGTCTAGCTTCAATTAATTAAACTGAGGCTCCATTGAGTTTGTCTATATAAGTTAAATCTCCAATTTATTTAATATTCTAGTGTTTTTTGTATCTATCCCACTGGGGACTACAGACGATAATATTGGTTATGTCAATTTCAGCAGTAAACAAAATTAGGACTAGCATGAATTAATAGTATGTAAATCAAGTTCCTCTGTGCATGCAACTCGTCAAAAGTTATTTTGATTACTGAATTTTAATAGCGTTCAATGGAATTGTTCATGTAATACATGTAATTTACTGAGATTCTCCTTTCATTTTCAGGATTCTGAAGAGTTGGAAGAGAGTAGCTACAGCAGCAGCAGCCACAACAACATTGAGTATGGAAAAACAATTCATTGTCGATGTCCCATCCCAATCTCAAGCCAATCATCTTTTTCAGGTGGAAGTTGCATCTTGTCAGATTGCGCAACCAGCTTTACTAGCAATAGTACAAGTACTGAATATGAGCTTTTCATTTGTTCCTTTTCTTACAACATACTTAGCATAGTGAGAAGACAATGTTCAAACTCGAAAAAGTACCATAAATGAACAGAAAATATAGTGGGGAATAAATCAGAAACATAGTCAGGAGGGTTTTAGTGATGACAAAATCTTGCTATAACAAAATGATTTTTCTAGAAAGAAATAGTACACTTCAGGTGTGAATACAGAGGAAAATTCAGTCTTGGATTATATAAAAGTTTCACCAACTGTTGTGGATAGTATGGTAGTTTAGACCTCTTATACATTATTAAACTGAAAATGCAACATGTTTAGTTTTTTCTCCCAGAGACTTGTTACATGCATGTTCTTACATAAAAAAATTATTTTCAGGTAACAAGCCGTGTTCATCAGCTGAAGGTCATGAAACGGTCTCCTGGGTCTCTGCCAGAATGCCCCAATATGTTGAAGCTGAGACGGAGTTATCAGATTCTGCCTCTTCCACTTCTGCCGGGGGCATAGAAAGAAAGGATAGAGCTTCCACATTTGGGTATAGAAATTTTGACCGATCATCAAACTGGCATTTAGAATATGTCAAAAAAATACTCATCAATGCAGAGTTGATGCTAGAGGATTTTGTATTGGATCAGGCACAAGAAATCATAACTCCAGATCTGTTTGATCAGTTAGAGATTTTAAATAGTGGGTCTGATAAAACTGTGGAAGAACACTATAAACACGAACGAAAGCTTTTGTTTGACTGCCTGAGTGAATGCCTAGAATTCAGATGTCAGCGGATCTTTGGTGGAAGTTACAAGTCATGGATTAAATTGACCGCAATGTTTCGGGGGAAGGAACAGTTGGCAGATGAATTATACAAAGAGATGTGTTGTTGGACAAGCATGATCGACTTGATGGTCGATGAGCTTGTGGACAAGGACATGAGCACTCGGTATGGGAAATGGGTTTACTTTGAAAGTAAAGCATTTGAAGAGGGTTTAGAGATTGAGCATGGTATATTAACTTCTTTGGTTGATGATTTGGTAACTGATTTGTTCTCCTGACCTCTTCCAAGATGTCTTTCTTTTTGATCTTGTGCAATGTTACATATACATTAACTAGTCTTGTGGTCCTTTTCTTTTTTTCCTTTTTCCTCTTAACAATAAGAAAATGTAAATTAGAAATTTGAAATGCAGAGATGATAGTAAAGTTACCCAAATCCAATCAGGTTTTTTCTTGAAACCAGGGCCGGTGGTCCAGAGCTGAGTTCTGTACTTTTTTGGGTGAATTAGGTGATCTTGCATTGCACTGTTATGTAAGCTTTTATGAGAGAGTGAAATTGATTCATCACCAACCAAGAATGGTGACTTTTGTGTGATTGTTTTCGGTACATTGTTATTTCTTACAAGAATAACCTCTTCTTTTCTCTCAAGTGTTTGGCGTATATATGGAAAGTGCTCCGTAGCTCGTGTTAGCTATAGGCACCGTTCCAATTAATTGTTATTTAGCCGTGACAAGATCCAAGTGCTGAGGATTAATAAGGTAAAGACTCGATATGTTGGCCGTTACTCCCTCTAGCGGCCAACATAGAAGTTTATTAAAATTAAGGGCTTTTTAGGGACTTGACCTGATCGTAGGAGGGAGTAGCGACCCGTTTGACCAATTCTTAGAACATCCATCTAATATTTTATGCCATTCGCATCCATATGCTAAATTTAGCTTTGGAGAGAATTTGCTAGTTTTGAGATTAGAATAAATCACTTATTCGTGCAATCAATTTTCTGTAAGTATTCATCAATGACTTTTATGTCTGCTACAAATATATTTTTATCTAGTTCTTCTGAATCTCTTCGGAATTTGACCCGGATTGTTTCATATGGTATCAAAGCCAACTCTCGAAAGCTCGAGTCAGGTCATCTGATCGAATTTCCGGAGGTGGGGACACGAAGGCTAGTGGTATTATTCCACAATGAAGAGAAGAAGGTCCAGAGGTGAGGAGACGAAGCCAGTCAATATTATCCCACAATGGCTAGAGATGTAAAGATCTTTAGACTGTGTTATCGGTTCTGACAGGGACATCAGAAATTTTAAGTGGGAGAGTTTGTAACAGCCCAAGCCCACATAAAAAGATATGGAAAAAAAATGTCTGTATATAAACAATTAAGTTACTAACAATATTATATTTAGTCATGATCTTTTGGGTGAACTTGTAAATGTAATTGGGGACATGGTTAGTTAGGTTTAGTATTCTATCTATTTCTTTTCTTTTCTATTTATTAAAAAACTCAAAAACATAAAAATTAGAAACAAAACTTAAATTTTCGGTTCATTTCTGTTCTTTTCTGTCCATTTTAAAACTTAAAAACAAAGTGTTAGTGATTACTCCTGTCACTTAATATAAATCATAATAAATAATATTATGTGACAAAACATTATTACAAAAAAAATGAACATAAAAGCCTGAATGTACTGCGGAATTCAACTTCCTGAAAAAAGTAACCATGGATCTTCGGTAGTAAAAATTGATAAATTAATCAGTCACAAGCAGGCACACTCGTCTAAACCAAAAAGGATCAATAAGTAGTAATGCATTTAAAGGAGTTTTCTTATTTTAAAAAAAAAATTACATTACAGTAACTTGAAACGTCTCTTTCCCCGTCTTATAGAATTACACTTCAGGTGCAAAAATGTGCAGAAGAAGTGATCTGTATAACTAAATGGTACATTCCCCAAGCTTGGGGAAAAACTAAGTGTCTCGTGTGCATACTTTCAAGCTAAGTTGAGGCACCTAAACACACTTCTTCTTTGCTATCAAGCAAAAGCAGATAGGATATTCTTCTTGAGGGTGAACTGATCAGCCTTTACCACGTTAATCGACTGCAACAATAAACAAGCATTACACCTTTACACTTGCAAGTAAAAGTTTCATTAAACAGAATTGCAAACAGGTAATGAATGTATATATGGGATATGCATAAAAAAGCACAGGTGAACCCAGAAGAATAGCAATGCTTACGGCTTACTCAAGGAAAACCTCTAAAGCCCTTTACTTGGAAGAGAAAAATAAAATTACAAAAGGAACATAGGTCACCAAAATATTACGTCAAAGGCCTCGTGCTAGAGTTTATATAACCATGATCTAATCATGATCACAAACTATAGATACACATCATGAACCCAGTAATTAAAATCAGGTAACCCAACATATAGAGGGATACCTTTGCAACAGATGATGTATAAACTGTGTGTTTATAAATTCTTGTAATGGTTTATAGAATAAACCATATTTGGCATAAACTGTGTGTTTATGCCAAATATGGTTTATAAACTGTGTAAGATAGTTTAGAAATTTATAAACTGTGTTTATAAATTCTTGTAATGGTTTGCCGAACAGCAGCAGATGATGTATAGTTGAGGAATACCTTTGCAAGCATACGATCCAACCGCTGGATTTCATTCTTAGCATAGTCAGAACCCTTATCCAAACAGCTCTTGGCAGCTTTCAAATAGATCTTGCCATAGCTATAGTAGAAAAAATAAATAGATATCAAAGATATGTACAAAAGAATAAACAGTTGATTTTACAAGCATGGGTAATCTTGAAAAATTCTACTAGTGGTACTGTGAGCCACCAAATACTGGCTACTGCTTGAAAGCTAAAGGTAGTCTTACAACAACTTAGAAGATATATAAACATATTCAATTACAAAAACCTTGCAGAAGAACCCTTAAGCTTCCCAACTTCCTCCTCAAGCCGCGCAAAAGCTGCTTTCTTTTCATCATTTCCTGCACTTACGAATTCCTGCACCAAGGTGTCCAAAGTTGCAACTAAACCAGCCTACATTGAACAAAAATAGACAGAGTCAGAATAATTTGTAACATCCTATTGTGGACAATAGGGACTATTATTCCACTAACCTTAGAAGTAAGTTGTCCTTTCCCATCACGACTGGTACCACACTTTTCATTAATGAAAGTCACGAAGTCGTCTAAATCTCTCCCACCATCATAATCTTCACCAGCTTTGTTGCCTTTGGGGAAGAACTTCAAAGTCGGAAAACCACTAACACCATACCTGCAAAGGCAGATTATATGCATCTATCAGTTGAAAACAAGAATGGGGGAATATGCGGCAGCAGTAAGCTGAATATGTGCCAAAAAAGGTAACAAACTAACAATAAACTGAAATGATTTCCAGATCAGTCCACAACAGATACAGGGTGCATCTAAAAGATTCAGGTATAGCCATAGGTAAACTTTGTAGTATTGTTACTCATATAAGAAATCTAATAAGAGTAAGACATAAATCATCCTAAAGAAAATGGAACTCACTTTTCTCCAATATCCTTGTGTTTGTCAGCATCAATATTAGCAATAACTACATCTTTCTCCAGGTTAAAAGCTGTTGCAACATTTTCATAAGTCTACACAATAAATGGCAGGATAACAGGTCAGGAATCAACCAATAATCAAACTTGGTCCATCAAGCAGTTTTATAAAAACTAAATTAATACTTACAGGAGCAAGGCTTTTGCAGTGACCACACCTACAAAGGTATACAGCCAAAATCAGAATCACATGGCAGATTAATTCAGCTGAAAACATACCAATAAGTCTTTTTTTTGCTGAAGAACCCCAAATGCTATTATAGCTACTAATCTCATATCAGATCATGTCAACAATAAGAAAACTAGATTGACCATGCATTCTTACCAGGGAGCATAGAACTCAACCAGGACATCCTTGGTCTCATCCAAGACAATCTCATCAAAGTTATCAGAATTAAGTACCAGTACACTTGAGGGGACTGAAGCTAACTTAACATTAGTCCCTGAATAAAAAACAGCATAAAAATGTCAATTTCTTTTGATGGAGATTCTAGGATTCAGTGTGTGCTTTTGCAAGTAAACTAAGAGAATAAAATCATCCGCTATTAAATAAACCCATTACATCATAAAATAGTAAAATATAATTTTATCAAATTGCAATACATGTAAACCAGATGAAATTTTACACTGAAACATCCGACTTCATAACCTAAATGATTCATTATGAAATTCCAAGACAGTCGAAGAGCCAAACAGCACAGAATAACAAGAGAAAAGACATACTGAATAGTTAAGAAATAAATAAACTGGATTAGAAGCCAAACCCCCAAATAAGCACAGTTTATTCTTTTTTTTTTAGATTTGATAAAGTCGATCGCAGCTGTTTATATTAATTCATTAATGCCACAAAGGATTACGATACTGATAGAAGTCGCCTATGCTCCTCCACTAAATGGAAAAGAACCTCAGTTCACAGTCATTCAACCCATATATTCAATTTTTACAAGGCATCTTCTCTACATAAACTATTCACTAAAAGGTTTTCAATTAAAATATATATATATATAAATTACACTAGAAGAATAACATTGTGACCAAGTAATGCTTAGTTCCAGAACATGATGGTAAAAGAAAGATGATGTTAAGGAAGTAATGCCATCATTGGCACACTTAGAGATATTAAGTATAACTACGATGATGGTCTACATTCTACATAGTTCATCAGAAAAAACCTTGTAATATAAGACTAGATCTAGTAACCAATATATACAGCACAAGAAGGTGAAAAGACTTGCCTCTAACAAGATTAAAGCATTCGCAAGCAACAATAAAGACTCTTACCTCCTTCATTATTCACAAACTCAGTAAGGGCTTCAGATGTACGTGCACCTTCATACCTTTTGAGAAGAAGGATCAATTAAAAGGAGAAATGGAGAATTGCAAGTGTTCATGGAGGGAATCATACGTAAAGCAAGTGCATGCATGAGAAAAGCATTTTAAGTTGTTTATCTAATAGTGCATACACTCACTTTTTGGGCTCCAAAGACCCCTTAGGAAACCATTGAATGGTGGGGTACCCAGAAACCCCGAACTTGTTGCAAACACCTTTATGTTCATCACAATCCACCTACTCCAAAAATCATCAAATCATTTGGCAAACCATCTTGAGATCAGTTTCATTGTCCAGAATAGAGAGAAAAACAAATCCACTAATCCAATAAGTTGAAGTATAATCTTCATAATGCAGATCATGGTCAAGTATCACAAGAACTAACCTTTCCAATTAAAACAGATTTTGCCTTCTTGAAACTTGAACCAAGCTTCTCAAATTCAGGAGCAAGCTTTTTACAATGCCCACACCTACAACAAGACAAACAATCAAATTTCTGATGAAAACGTGATATAATTTATGTTTTGGAAAAAAAAGGTGTCATTGTGCAAGTGCGATTTTTAGTCTTGGCTTGGGAGGAAAAGAGAAAATATACTACTCTCTTCGTCCAAAAATATAAGATTAATATCAACTTTTAGGGTCAATTTGAGATATTCTCAAATTCAAGATTAACATGATATCCATTTAACTTTTGAAAGCAAAAAATCTTGTAATTAGTAGTATTTTTAGATAATTTACCCTTTTTCAAACTGTATTGTCTAAAACTAAATGAATTCATATCCATTTTATAGGGATAGCATTTTAAGTGAAGCCGGTACGGTTTTGGTGGAAAAAAATTAAACCAGGACCAGTGCAATTTTGATATTTGCTTTGAACCGGCGATGCACTACACTGCACCGCTTCTTGAACCGGCGGTGCACCGGTCCTTTAACCACTCTATATATACTTGTATTTTAATTATAACTCTATATTTCGTAATATTATATATAATCATATAGTTAGTCAAATGTATATTTTTACTACTTTTTACTTTTGCATACCAAAATTTAATTTATGAATATTTTTATATATAGTTGATCCTATAGTTTGGAATGAAGCGAGTATATCATATAATTTTTTAACTGTATAATTTCCCACTAATTTGGTTCCATAGTCCTCAAAAGGATCACAGAAGTGAAAAACAAGGAGATAAGCCACAGATTGTTGTTAAAGATTTAAAACGGTGAACTTCTGGAGTAAGGGCAACCTATGACTGTTGAACAATAGATTGGTAGAGCACAAATAGAGCAACATTTCCTAGACCGATGAAGAGCTATAGAGTCTATAGGTAGTCTGGTTTGGGATAATGGATTTAGGTGGTATTTTATTGGACTTCACAATGGAATAAAGATAGCAAATAATGGTAATGACTAATGAGTCTTAACAGTTTTAGGCATGTTTGGTCTTTAAGAAGTGAACAACATGAAAAAGTCATAGGAAGTATTCTAAATTTCATGTGGTCATACTAATTCCATATAATGAAACAGTAAAAAATTGAGGTAATATAACATTGCTAGTCACAACCTATTACCATGTTTATGACAAACAAAATGAGGCAGGCAGACTTTCCCAACAATTTTCCAAAAACCTAATTGAAACAAAACCTGAAAGGCTCTTTTAGGAGCTAAAGCAGATTAGGGGTTTGATGAGAACCAAACTTAAAGCAAACACATGCGCCTGAATCCAGTTATCTTATCTGAGACATGCTGTCCTACCGAGGTTTCTAACTTCCCATCCTAAAACTTGGCCCAAGATTGGATTTTTTTCAAAAGAAGAAACAAGACAAAAAAATAATAATAATAATAAATAAATAATTCATTTATTATATTCTTTCAAAGAATTCTGATTTACTGAACACCAGGACTCAGCATAGAAAAGCTTGATAAAGAAGTTGATCCCACATTCTTCACCTGAGACCAAACCTCCTCATGCATCTATCATCCTTATTGTATCATGGAAAGGATAGAAACTATAATATTTCTCTGGGTTGTAATGTGATTTTCCCATGGTTGGGAAAAGCAAACTTAATTACATACTGTTGGGTCATGATATTTTCTCTATTGGGCCGGACGGATTGGGCCTATCCATTTAATTAGCGTATTGGACCTTTATTATTGAGTTTTACAGTCATTGGGCTTAATATTTATGTTACCTTTATTATATCCTCATAATGATGGGTTGGGTCAAAGGATTGATCCATAAAAGCTTTTTATATCTAAGTCTTTGACTTGTAATGATGAAAAAGGAGAGCAGTTGACCAAAAGTCTACAGATCATTAATGTGGATGGGATTTTATCCAAATTGGCCAATCTGATGGGAAAAAGGTGACAACCTGCATGCATCCGGCTGAGACCATAGAAGAGTGGGGGGGCTGTGTCAGATCAGGGTTGGTGGCACAAAAAACCGAGCATGAGAGTATAACCTAGCAAGGGAGTCTTCTAACAAAAGGTACGCATACATTTTTATCGCTTTCAGAACGCTAGACATTTTACATCCTCCATTGTTAACCCTTGTGACCACCTGTACTGATTCTCACGCCGGAGCTATCCCCCGACGGTCCAGCCGTCAAGCTTTGTGTGTTGATCGTGTTTACTGTGCAGGATCGGGACGTCTTATGTGATTGGGACGTGGCAGTAGATATTGGCGTTAACATTGGCGCTAGAAGGAGGGCTGAGTTCTAGTGTTCAAGAGTTGGCAATCACAAATATTTATTTGTTCTACGTTTTCAAAGATGGGGAAGAGTAGAGCGACAGACACACAAGGACAATGGATGACCGCACAGTGAATCAAAGACCACGAATACCGTCGAGGAGCGTTTGGGACCTCTGATAAGTAGTAGTTCATGCCAAAGACAAAGGCGTCCAAACGTTCACATGAAGATTCTCGTCCGAGGGCTGTGGGCAAAGCTAAGAGAAAGCTAGTCTTTACAGCAGAGAAAGAGTCTGGTCACGGTCGGAAGCAAATAGAAGGCACCTCACTTAAAACTCGATACCGGGATGACCAAGACGAAAAGGCCTCCCGGTTGGCTAAGATGGCAGACGAAGCGGATAGGGCCATGGAGGCACTTATGAAGCAACGGCAGGATATAGCTGAGCAGATGTCCCGGATGGAAGAGTTGAGAGATGAAGCATCCAGTTACGTTCGGTCCGAAGAGCGTGGGCATCGAAGTGGGAAGGAACCCGCTCATTCAGGACGTGAAACTCAGGGCCAACATCGAGAAAGAAGAAGATCGAGAAGCCCTACTCCTCGAAGATCGAGAAGCCCTACTCCTCGAAGATCGAAGGGAGCGCACCATCATGTCGGTCCTAGGGAGCAATGCCGAAGTGAACGAAGAGACCGATCCAGAGAACAAACTCCCGAGAATACAAAGAGAGCGCTCGTTGTTGCGCATTCTCATCACAGCCACAGAATCCAAAGACGAAGCAGATCTAGGGGTCGTACTCCAGAAAGTCCGCCGGGGGCACGTCGCTCTGCGGGCCACCATCATCGTAGAAGTCCCTCGAAAATTGAGGGTTCTATGATAAAAGACCGATCCGTTCAAAAGAAGAAAGACTCCCCGGAGAAAGAAGCGTCATCTCAACCGGAAGGGGTAGATTTTTTGGTTAAGGAGTTGAAAGAACTCAAAGCGCCAAGCGGAGGTGCGAAAGTGAAGGACACCGGGGAAGAAAGCGTCTCCTTTTCCCTGGACATTCTTAAGAAAAAGGCGGACATCACCAAGAAGTCGCCACGAATGGAGAGTTACGATGGATCTGGGGATCCAGTATGACCATAACCGTGCGCTCGATCGGTGATGGATTATTATGACTTTTACCGATCTTCGCCAAGTGTCACACGTTTGTCACAACACTAAGGAAAGATGCGAGGCAAAGTGAGATGGGAACTTTACTGTCAGATTCAATTTCTTCGACCGAGCTCGCGACAAGTTCCATACCCGCTTTGGGAGCAACCAAGAAGAGGAAGCCTACAAAGTTCTCTAAAGACAGTCGACAGCTTCTCCGACGAATCTTTAGGTCGATGATGTGAAGAGGTTCGGAGAAGCGGTTGGTCGTATCCGACCTCAATGATCTCCAAAGCGGTAGGGCTTTTGTAATGGGCTAGATCCGTGAAGTCTGAAAAGCTAGTGAAGAAATTGATGTTCCATCATCCAAGAGTCTGACAGAGGCTTTTCGCCAAGCGTAAGGGTATATCGTTGTGGAGGAAGCTATGAATAGCTTTGCCGTCCTTCTTCTACCAAATGAAGGAGGCGCAGATATTCCTAAGACCCAAGGCGATCGAGAGAAAGACGGGGTATAATGATCGACGAGGCGCTTCAAGAAGACAACAACTTCGCCATGACGAGAAGTAAGTAATCCCACCACGTCGACCGAAGGTGAATAAGGTTTACACTAAATCGAATACCGATAGTTTGATTTTGGACCGGATCGAAACCAAACCATTCTTTGAGCCACCTCGTGATAATTATAGATGAGGCAAGGCAACTCTAGGAAATATTGTAGCTATCATCAAGCCGCGGACCACGATACTAATGAGTGTTGCAATCAAGGATTTCGTGGAGAAGAAGATTCAAAGCGGTCTCATTGGTTCAAGATGTGGTAGGGAGGACCAACAAGATCGCCAGAATGCCGGCCGTGCATCGTGTTCAGACGGTTCAAATGGTTCCACCCGTCAAAATGCTCTAATACCGCCATAGGCACGCGTCATTGATGTTATAACCGAGGGACAAAGCGAGGAAGTTAGTAGGAAAGAAGAGGAGAGGATATCCGGATTCTTGGCCACGTCTGTGGTGGGTGTTCCCTCGGTAAGGCTGCACCATTTCGTGGACCGCTATATCCTTTACTGATGCGTCAGATTATCCTTGAGCCCATCGAGCCACAATGAAGGAGCTTTAGTGATCACCGCACAAGTGGGCTCGGTGGATGTGAAGCGCATGATGATGATAACGGGTCTTCGTGGATATTTTGTATGCCCACGCTTATCGGAGGATGCATCTTGATGGGCGAAAGACGGAGGTCTGGACAAGAGGCTCCTTTATACGGCTTCAAAGAACGATCCAAATCAAAGTCAAGCAGAAAACAATCGAACTCCCCGAGTGATCTTCGACACAACTCCTCAGCAGGTAGAAATAATATGTAAATTCTATGTTGTGCGTGTAGATTCTAAACTTATGGCGCATACATCATGGAGACCTACATCGACACTCTCCAAGTCAGAATCTCCATCCTCACTTCAAAATCAAGTTCCCCACAAAGACACGGAGTCGGAGGTGGCGGGGACTCGGATCTAACCCGACGTCATTATCGGAATCTTGTTATTTCCTCCGGGGTAGTAGAGTCAAATAAACGAAGCAAACCACGGGCATCGAGATCGAGCCCTTCACCGAAAGCGGCTCGAGCCATTGGTAATTCCCCGCAGAGAGATGAAGAGATCGAAATGGGTCATCCAGAAGGCGAGATAAAACAAGAAGATTGGTTCGGGTCTACCAGAGCCTCTTCGGACAAACCTTATGGAACTACTTGTTCTTATGCGAATATTTTTGCATGGGAACCTCGTGATATGCCAGGATTAATGGGAAGATTGCGAACACGATCGGAAGTGGATCCATCGAAGAAGCTGCTCGGTAAAAGACGGATCTTTGCACCGAACGTCGGAGGATCATCGACGAGAGATTGCGGTGATGGTCTGCCGATTTTATTTTTGAGATCGACTACCCACGTTGGATGGCTAATGTAGTATTGGTGCAAAAGCGAATCTGAAATGGCGAGTTTGCATCGACTACACCGACTGAATAAAGCTTGTCCAGAAGGACTTTTATCTTTGCCCCATATCGATCGAATTATTGATGCTACTTGGGGTATGCATTATTAAGCTTTATGGATGCTTTTTCGAAGTTATCATCAAATTTCTATGTCTGAGGAGGACATCCCAAGACAAAGATTCATTACCCACCGCTCGGTGTATGACGTATAAGAAGATGACCTTTGGCCTTATAAATGTCAAATACTTACCAAAGAATGATGAATTTCATCTTCGATGGACACCGGTGAGTGAAACATGGAGGTATACGTGGATGATATGATCGTGAAAAGTATGCAAGTCCGAAGCACTTGGATGATCCGGAGGAATGCTTTCGAATGGTCGTCTCACCACCACAAGTTGAGACTCAATCCGCAAAGTGTACCTTCTGGACTCGGTGCAGGGGAAGTTCCCCGGGTATCCGGTTAGTCGGAGGCATTGAAGCCAATCCGGAGAAGATCCAGCCATTCTTGACATGAAGACTCCTCGATCGTTCAAAGACGCCCAACGTCCCGACCGGCGGATTGCAGCTTCTGAGGAGGTTTATGTCGAAGTCTGCGGAGAGATGCTTGCCGCTTCTTCGATACAATCAAGGGCCAAGAATGCAAAGACGCGTTCAGGTGGACTTCTGGAGTGTGAAGACGCCTTCCAAGGCATAAAGACATATCCGCTTCCGCTCCTCTATCGGTGAAGCTCGCCAGTGAGACCTCAGATTTGTACCTTCGCAAGTTAAAGTTCGGCGATTGGAGCGATCTTTGGTTCGGGAGGTCGATGGAAAGCAACATCCAAATTATTATGTCGACCACGTCCCACGAGATGTCAAACCGGTATCCAAATATTGAAAAATTTGCCTTTGCTTTAATAATTGCTAGCCAAAGCTTGGCAATATTTTCAAGGTAGGCTCTGACCGCCTACACGGATCAACCAATCAAGAAGAAGGTAATGGGTAAGCCAGAGGTTTCGGGGAGATTAGCGGCGATGGACTATGGAGTTAAATTATTCATCAATATCATCCCCGAATCGCTATCAAAAATCAAGCCTCGGCCGATTTTATGGTGGTGTACATTCACCGTTAGAGATCTTTGAAATGCCGTAAGCAGAGACGTCCGATCGAAAGCGATTGCGCTTCTTCAACACGGTCCGAAAGACATGGACGTTGATGTAGATTTCGGTCCTCTACGGTGAATGTTAGTGGGGTGAAATTATCTTGACGAGTCCGGAGAGATTCATGCACAAAGAAGCAATCGATTTGGGTTTAAAACAACAAACAATGAAGCCGAAAGTATGAAGCGATCTTTAAGAGGAGTTCGACCGACGAAGAGTCTAGAAGTCCGTGTTCGATCATTTACATGACTCTCGGTTGGTCGTCAAACAATTGTCGAGAGATTATGAAGCTCGTGGGACAAGGATGATCAAGTATTTGGCGAGTTGAAAAGACCGACTTCGATATTTTGTCTCTTATGATTTTCAAGGCATAGAAACGTAACGACAATTCCATTCTTGACGCGCTTTATCGAAATTAGCCACTACGGATCTTTGTCGCTTTCAATGGGTCGATCTATTTGGAGGTTTTCAGTAGAAATGAGTATCCAAAGATGAAGCGGTGATGTGTATCGAACGATCCGATCACCGGATGACTCCTACATCAATATTTGCGCGGATGGCGTCCTTCCTTCCTGGATCGACGCTAGCAAAGAAGATTAAGTCAAGAGTGCCAACTTCGCTTCTTATTGATGGGGATCTTTATCGAAGGGTATTTTCGTCACCATTATTAAAATGTTTGGTTCCGTCCGTCGAGTATCTTTCTTGGAAAGTCCACGAGGGCATTTATATGTGATCATACATGGGTCGCTAAGTCACTAAAGATACAAAGTTATTGGCTACAGGATACTACGCCAACGATCTTTAAGAAGCTACTGAGTATGTGAAGAAGTGTGAGAAGTGCCACAAACAAAGCAATCTCGATCTCTACATCACCACCGTAAGAGCTATACTCGATTCTATCTCCTATACCCTTTCACATCTGGGGTTGATATCTCGGGTCCGTTCTTAGAAAGCTAAAGGACAGTCCGGGCTTTGTCATAATTCTTTATTGATTACGTGACCAAATGGGTGGAGGCGGCTTACTTGATTGATAACTTAACAAGAGTGTTTGAAGTTCATGAAAGAATCAGTAGTGTTTCGCTTCGAATTCCTAAAGTGGTGATATCGAACAACTGGACGCCATTTGTGGGATCGAAATTTGAAGGATTTCTGAAAAGAGTCAGGGTTCAACATAGAAAGACTTGATGGCTCATCCACAATCGAATGGGCGGTGTTGAGGTGACTAACGAACACACCGCTGAATCGGATCAAGCGCAGATTGACGAAGCGAAAGGAAGATGGTCGGAAGAAGAGCCGCGCTCAAAGTGTATTGTGGGCTTACCGAACTACACCGAGGACTACAACGGAGATTCACCTTCGATTGGCTTATAAGATCGATGCTTTAGTCCCAAATAAATTGATCTCCAAGTCTTCGCGTTAGTCGATTCGAGAGATCTCTACAACGACGAAGGATCAAGGCCAACTTGGATCTGTTAGAAGAAGTCGAGAAGTGGCTTTGATCAAGTTAGCGACTACCCGGGGAGAGTTGCCAAACATTACAACAAAGGGTAAAGCTCCGTAGATTCGGTAGGGACTTCGTCCTCGGAGAGAAGTCAAGCATCTACGCAGCGAACGTGGGGAAGTTCGATCATCCGAATCAGGAAGGACCTTATGGAAGTAATCAAGTACCAAAGCCGTGGACTTACCATCAAGGCATTGGATGGATCCGAGATTAAGAACACTTAAAGACGCCGGCAGATCGCGGAAATACTTTCAGATGAGATCGAGTCAGGTTCTTTTAAGTCTGTATATAATTGATCACCATCAATAAAAAGTCACTTTTTCACAACCGATTCTCTTTTCTATTTGTCCTAAGATCACAATGGTGTAAGGAGGTATGGTAGGACTCACCGGCCATTCGATGGCGACTTTTAATTATTTGTTACCCCGTGTGGTAAACAAATCCTGTGATCCTTTAATATTGATTTTACCGAGGGTGGTAAATCAATGGGCACCAAGTAAGGGAGGATTGAGGTGGACTCGTGACCATTCGATGGTAGCCTCTTCTACAGGATTGTCCTTATGGTTTTGTTATACCTGCATGGTGATAAATTCCACTTGTCCTTTTTATATTGATTTTACCCCGAGTGGTGAATCAATGGGCACCAAGTAAGGAGGTATGGTAGGACTCACCGGCCATTCGATGGCAGCCTTATTGTCAGGAGTGTCCTTATGAATTTGTGACCCCGTGTGGTAGACAAATTCCATGGTTCTTATAAACTTGTTTCTACCCCGAGTGGTAAACAAGATCTTGATGGTGCAAGGAGGATCAGCCGAATTCACCTCACTCATGACCTGTCACTCACTTCTGAAACGATAAGTATACATTACTTTATGCAAGTGTTAAGTTCAGTTCAGTTCATTCAATTCATTTCATTTCTTAACTTAACTACTATACACCTTATCCTTTGTAGTTTAAGTTAAGTTCATTCAAGATCATTGATCTTTGAATTATCGACAAGAAACGCAAGTAAATGAAGTTATAGTAAAGAAAATTAAAATTTCATTAAACACTTAAACAAGTCCACTTAAATTTCTTTAAAAAAAAATTTGCACAAAATTCTAAAGATCAGAAGCAGTAAGATCCTATTTATACATCATTTTCAAAATCGAGCAAAGCAGATCTACTTGGTCGCCACCACTTTTCCTTGCATTGACCTCGGCGGGTCTTCGATCCTTCGTAGTATACTTTCATAATCTCTCAAGATCGAGCTCATCGAAGTCCGATAGTCCTCCACGAATCGCTTGAGCAATTCTTCGATTAAATGGGAGGATCCTGCTTCAAGTACCTTAATCTTACTACTGAAGTTTACTTGCTTTTAGCCCCAATAGGCCTTCCTATCATCCCGAGCCTTTATGACGAACTTCGCTAAGTTGTGTTGCGGATCTCGATGTCTTCAGAATGATCTCTTCATTCTTATTCTTCGTAACTTCGGTCTCTGCGTGAAGCGGACATTCATGTTAACCAATTTACGTTCACCGGCTTTTGTCATCTTCGCCTTCCCCGATCGAGATCAACACATCATGAAGTTTCCTCGGATCATCTTTATTTTGGGCTAACTCCTTTGGAGACCTTCATCGCACGAAAAGTGGACTCGTGTTCCTCTCTCTCCCGAGCCAACGTGGCCTTCAAAGATGTTGATCTCCTCTTCATGGTCTCCTCATCGACTTTCGGATTTATGTATGCGGGACGAACGCTCAAGACCGCATTTTTTCTCAAGCATATTTAATAAAGATCCAAATAAGTTCGGATATTTAAACAAGAAAAGAAACATTTAACCAAGAAAATTATAACTTACCTTTGCCAGGTAACTCATGCCTTCATCAAGAAAATTCCCGTTCGTATGGTCAACAAACCGATGATCATCATTTTCCCGAACGAAGGCGTCAAAGAGTTGGAAGGGAAAATTGGCGTTATACCGAGGCCACAAGGTCGGCATCCCAGTAGCCTCATTATGGAATTTTTGTGATGAAGGCCTTGGGGAGGAAGGCCTTGGTTGGTCACGAACTGGAGAAGGATCCATGTAGACATTTTTGGTGGAAGATGACTGAGCTGGGACAGGGTCGCGAATTGGTGAATGTACATGTGTTGAGTTTGGATGACTGTCAGATGGCCGTTTCCTCTTTCGAGATGGAGTTGCAACGGGTTCAGTTCGCTCTTCTTCATTAATAGTTCGAGTCTCCACTGGGATTATCGGGGGGAGGACACTCGAAGAAGACACCCTTAAGTCATCGGCAGTCAAAGGAGTAACCTGAGTCTTTAACTTCTTAATTCGAAGGATCTCGCATCACGATCGTCTGCGCAGATGGATCAAGTAAGCTCCTTCGAATCGTTAGAGATTTGACAACCGGTGCCGTTGGGTCGCCAATTTGGTGGTGTCGGGACAATGACTGACGGTGTTGGGTCAACAGCTAGTGGTGGTGGGATAGTGATTGGCGGTGTTGGGTCAGCGATCGGTGGTGGTAAATCAACAGTTGGCGATACCGATTCGGCGATAGGTGGGGGTATCGGATTGACATTTGGTTCAGATTCAGAAAAGCCTTCGGAATCTGATGGTATGGAGATCTGTTTGGGCTTTGGACACCCTCTTCCTTCGACGTAGTTCGAGTTGTATTTACGGTAAAATGGGCTCTTCTTTCGACTCAATGGTCAGGATTCGGCGTTGGCTCGAGGTGCTTGAGAGGCGTTTGGTAGATGGATCAATTGGGAAGAGGCTTCCCATCGAGAAGGTTCGAACCAACCTTTGTAGATTTCCACCACATTATCTTCTTGACCGGAACTTCCTGCTGGAAGACTTTGCAGAACGATTTCTACGGATTTTCCAAATGAAAATCCTCCAACTCCTTCACCTCCAAAGACGATGGTTTGATCAAAGTTACTGCAGAAGATTAACAATTTTACATCAAAATCTATACCACAGCAATTTTCAAAATATTGATAAAGTAAATCTATACTTACATTTATGGCCATACAACCATGCTTGCTTAGACAGAAGTCCGTATTTCCATTCTTCCTTTGGAAAATTATCAAAGAGATCTACCATTTCAAATTTATACGTTCTTCCTCAAACGTCACCAAGTCAAAGATAAATTTTCTCGTCAAGAGCCCGATTCGATAATAGTAATTTTGGGTCCTCGACGTAAACCATTTCTCATTCCATCCTCATACTAGATGGAGTAGTTACCATGAAACGTCTTTTCGAATTTTTCCACCGTGCCTTCGACGCTTACCTATAACTTTGAACCCCTTTTCACGAGGTACCGACCGATCTTGTACACAAAGAAAAGAAATAGAAATGAGAAGTTTGACCGCTTTCACGGCAAAATGCAATGAAGGCTAGGATATGTATATAAGAGTTCGGCACCAATTGGGCGAACCCGACACCGACAAACCCTATAATGGTCAGCAGAAATGGATGAAAAGGAAATCACCCTTCTCAAAATAGTCGCAGCTGATCGCCGTCCCATCCCTCGGGTCTTTGATACATCCTCTCCTGGAGTCCTAGGAACCTCACCAAGTGAGTATCCTAATGTGGCATCGATCTCGAATCCTCCGTAATTCCTTTTCAGTAATAGTCGATGGAGTATTGGCATGGGTAAAAAATTCCTTGCTCCTCAAAAATTCGGAAGGGGTAAAGGAGAGGCTTAGAGGCATTTTATCTTTATCTGGAGCAATACTTTGAGGGTTAGAACTCAAGCCTCTTTACCGGTTCGGGTTAGGTGGAGACGATCGTAATGGGAGTTGCCTCGAATCGGAGATGTCTGGTTTGTATTGATGACCACCATTGTTGGCGATTTGCAGAGAAGAGAAAGAAAGCTCTAAGGAAGAAGAAAACTCAAAAGTCCGAAAATTCAAATCAAGCGTAAAACTCGCTATATTTGGTGAAGTTTATCTTTTATATCGACGGTTACACAAGAATCGAGGGCGGCACATTAAATTAATGTACCCATGATTACAATTTAAAAGGTCAAGCGTTCGGTTTAAGTTTTAGATATTTAGCAGATTGGGCCTCCCATTAGATTTCCGGTCTTGATCCATCCTTCTAGTATCCTTGTTGTTCCCATCCTTCACCAGTTGGACCTTGGTAAGTTATACTTTGGGCCCATTTCAATCCTGTTGAATCTCATAATATCATGGACCGCTTATAGTTTTCTATTAAACGTCCTATTTAATAAAAAACTAGGGGGTTAATATTTATGTTACCTTTATTATATCCTCATAATGATGGGCTGGGTCAAAGGATTGATCCATAAAAGCTTTTTATATCTAAGCCTTTGACTTGTAATGATGAAAAAGGAGAGCAGTTGACCAAAAGTCTGCAGATCATTAATGTGGATGAGATTTTATCCAAATTGGCGGCAAATGTGATGGAAAAAGGTGACAACTCGCATGCATCCTACCGAGACCATAGAAAGAGTAATGTACGGATCGTGGTTGGTGTCACAAAAACCGAGTAGCGTGAGTATAACCTAACAAGTCTTCTAACAAAAGGTACGCATACATTTTATCGCTTTAAATGCTAGACATTTTACATCCTCCATTGTTAACCCTTGTGACCGCCTGTACTGATTCTCACGCCGGAGCTATCCCCCGACGATCCAGCCGTCAAGCTTTGTGTGTTGATCGTGTTTACTGTGCAGGATCGGGACGTCTTACGTGATTGGGACGTGGCATTAGATCTTGGCGTTAACACATACCATAAATAAAATCCACAATTAGAAATCAAACTTAATAACTTATACACTAAACTTGACTTTTACATAATCACCCATCAGAATAAAAAATACGTGAATACTATAACATTTGGCAACCTAACTTTTAAAGCCTCCTCATATTTCGAACCATCCCAAACTAAGTTGACTTCTAATTATGGAGCGAGTTTAGTAGTTTTTTCAGTTTAAGCTAATAACAAATTCATCCACAAAAGACCAATCTCCCTAGAAGCCAATCATCACATCGAAATCATCAACAGATCCAGATAGATCAACCAATACATAATTTCAATTCATTTCTTAGATCTTCTAACACTCAAAAACTACCAAAACAGCTCAAACATTACCAACAAACACATCAAGCACATCAAAATCAATATAACTACACCGATCAACAAATATTCAAAAACAAATAAAAACTACATAAAAATAAAACACAAAATCGTTAGTCAAATTCATACCAAGGAGCATAAAACTCAACTAGCGCGCCACGATCTTGACCGACCTCCTTTTCGAAATTTTCCTCGGTCAATACAACAACATCAGCTAAAGCGGAGGACAATACAAAGAAAGCTAGGGTTCCGACTGCTAAACAGATCCGTGAGCACGACATTTTTACTATCCAAATTCTTCAACTTCTTCTTCTTCTTCTTTTCTCAGATTTGATGCCAGGGAAAATGGTAGAGGGTAGACTCTCTACTTATATAAGTTTTCGCGTTGGTCGTTTCTTTTGAATTTTATTTGCTTTTTGGTGCGTGTGAGTTCCTTTTTCGTCATCTAGAAGCAAAATGTTTCTTTTATATATATATATATATATATATATATATATATAGAAAGGATCGAGAATAGAATTCTTAAATAGCAAAATACCTTAAATAATAGAATTTTATCAAAAGGACGTAATTTTAATAAGACGCGATGGCATTTTTGTAAATACACGATGGTATGGTATTTACAAAAATGTCACCGCGTCTTATCAAAACTATGTCGTTTTGATAAAGTTCTATTATTTAAGAGAGTTTTACTATTTAAGAAGTCTACTCTTGATCCTGTCTATGATGGATAATATTTGACCCTTTTGGCTTTATTACAACTCTTCGTACGATTCATCGCACATGTAATTAATAAGTTATTAAAACTTATTTTAAATGCAATATTGCATTATTATTCAATTTGAATTAAATTGCGAATGGAAATTGATTAGAGTTGTTAATATGAAGTTAACTTTGGTTAATTAATTAATACAGTATCGACACACAGACGAGAGGTGATCTCTCTTACTGTGTGTTAATATTGTATTGATCAATTGACTAACTTATCATGAAGTTAATTTCATGATAACCGGATCCAAAATTAATATAATATTTAAGAGTTTATAATTATTAATAAGAGACTTTTATGATTTTGGGACTAGAGGAAGCAAATTTTAACACTCTTATGGTGGTTATATAATTTATTACTAGTTTTAAGATTAATTAATTAATTTTGTATTGTTAAATGAACTAGTTTTAAGATTAATAATTAAATAAAATGTATAAGAAATTTCAAAATAAAATAAATTAACTTTGATAGTATATTCAACATTCTTTCATAAGATAATAATTTATATATATATATAATAAAATACAAATAATTTTAAATTACTCGCTCACTCAATAAATCATCTGGGCCATTTAAAATTTTAAATAAATTTCACCGTCCATACAGTGTCGGAGGCACGGGACACATATAGTATATAAATATAATCGGAGGGAGAAAATAATATTTAATTGCCAATTTGAAGGTTGATCAAACAATTTCTTGATGACCAATTCGTGCTTTTGACTTGGTGGATATTTTCCATTAAATTAGTACAATGTTGAATCGGTCCAATGCATGATCAATTGTTTTTTTTTCTTTATAAAAAATATTAGTTTTAGGTAAATTCGAGCAACTAACTTTTTTTTGTTTACGCTTCTTTTCCTCTTGAGAAGTGATCCATCCACTAATGTTAAGATTCACTAAGAATCTGTTATAAGTTCATTAAGAATTGTAATATTGTATTACAAAGTTTCGTTCAGAAGCTAATTACTTAGAATAAACATATGAGAACTCGATATTATAATTTATGAAATTATAATTTTAAAATTATTAATTAAAGAATTAAATATTTTTAGTCACATGTTTATTTTTTATGAAATTATTTATGGGATAACTTAAAATAATTTCATGTTAGTTTATTTTTTTATATTAACAAATCTCATTAAATTACATATTTAATTTTTACTTTACGTATTTTATCTTATTTTTATGAGCATAAATTTTTTTATAACTTTTTGTTCGTGAATGACTTATAAGTTATTTTAAATTGTGATTTATAAGTAAACGAGTTCGGAATCAATTTTACTTATAACTCAAAAATTAAGTTAAAACAAGTTATTAAAGTGTTCGACTCATACTAACTTATAAATTAAAATAAATGTAAATATTACTAAAAAAAATATTAATAAAAAGAGAGGCATAATAGATATTCCACTTGGTTAAACTAATTTATTTTAAAATAATTTAAAAATCATTTTAAATAAGTCTCAAATAATTAAATTTTTTTATGACTTAAAACTCAACTTATATTAATTGTCAGACACCTTAATAGCAGTCAAAAACAACTTATAATTTAAGTTGTTCCCGACATTAGTTGTCTTTGGGGACGAAGGGAGCACGTTCTTTTCCGTCCAAACCTGGAAACACAGCAAATAGAAAAAGAATCATACCACCACCGTAAAACACCCGTCCTTGAAAAATACCATCGTATTTTTCTTCTTCCCTATATATTGTGTTGTTTCACTTCCTGTATGTACAGGACGCAATTTGCAAACTAGGGTTTATTTAGCCCTCCCTTTTCGTCACATAGTGATTCCCCATTGTTAATTTCTCCTTTTCTTTCTATTTCTCTAATTCTCTACGTATATACGGCCTTCCGAGTGTTGGGACACATTGTTATTTTGAGCTAATTTGCAAAATAAAAATTGTGATCTATGGCTCAGTCCGGCAACAGCGTAAGCTTCACACACTCTCTCTCTCTCTCTATGTATTGTGATATATAATCTTGGATTTTATTCTTACTTGCTAATTATAATATATATGCAGGGTGCTGGTATTGACAACACTTTTAGAAGAAAATTTGATCGGGAAGAGTACTTGGAACGTGCCCGTAAGCGTGAGCAAAAGGTTTTCTATTCACACCCCCAAAATGCTCTTACTTTTGTTTGAAGAATTTTTTTTTTTTTTGTTGATGAATCTATTTTTTTTTTTTTGTTATGTAGGAGGAGGAGAAATCTAAGTCCAAATGTAAGTGAGTTACATTTTTGATTGTTGTTTCGCCTTCATTAGTTTCTCATGGATGCAATTTGTATATGTAGACGTTTTATTGATTGGTTGTAAGTTTGTAATTAAAATCTATTTCTCAAAATCAATTTTTGTTTTCAGCGAAAGGCCCTCCCGTGCAGAGGAAACCCTTGAAGCATAGGGATTATGAGGTGGACCTCGAATCTCGCTTGGGAAAGACTCAGGTTAGCTACATTCATTCTTATTTATGTGTTGGCTTTTGTATATAATGTCTATTTTCTAATTAACAATTGAATTGAGAATTTGTATGAGTTGAAATTCTTACTCTTCATTAGGAAAATTATTGTTTGCCTTCATGAATAGCATACTGATACTTTGAACTGTTCGCTAGCTGGTTGACATGATTTATTTAGTTTTCAAGTATTGAAATAGCATCGCTTGATGTAGAACTTATTGTGGTCAAGGAATTGGAAATTGGGTTTCACATTTTGTTTATTTATCTTAAATTGTTAGGAGTAACGTGAATTAGGTATAAGTAATTGATATTCGGATAGAACTCTCCTTGCATAATTGAAATTTTCTGGCGTCAATAACGGGCTCACATTGTTTAGGTGGAAAAGGAAGGATTTTATTTACGTGTGGACGGTAAACTAATTAGTGATTTTGTGTATTTGATTGATTAGTTTTATTTTTTTATTTTTTGGGATCTGCCTAGATTAGGAATTTGCATTTTGTAATATATGGTGGTTGTGTTTCTATCAAGTTTATTTTATTTATTTTTTGAAACTTGTTTCTGGTTGACTCAACATGCTCAATCTTTCTGTACTAAATTTTTGAATGTTGAAGCATGTGTTAGGCACTCAATTTAGTTTGGTATTGGTTCTTTCTTTCTTGATTCTTTATTCTATTGACCATTACAAGATTTATTTCATGTTTTTTCTTTTCTTTTTTCGGCAGGTTGTTACTCCAATAGCACCCTTAAGCCAACAGGTATCCTCTGATCTCATCCTGATATATAACTACTCATCATTTGGTGTTGAATAATATTTAATTTCAGGAGTGCCACTAAATACTACTCCAATATCTATAATTTGTATAACAATAAACTTACTGTACAAGGTATATTGTCCTTTGATGTAGGACAATATTCAAAGATGAATATTTTCAGAAAATTAAGGAAAAATAAAGGAAAAGTGAACTTGGGTGATGCTCCGCACACCACTACCCCCCAAGGATTTCTCAACCGCAGAAGAGATAATTTGATCGCAATCAAAATATCGTAATAATGATTTTTCAAAAATTCAATAATCTAATTAACTTGTGGGGGATTAAATCAATGTTTATAAAGAACCCTAATATTACTAGGGGAATAATAATAGTACTAAAAGACTAAAGTAACCTTGCTAAATATTAAAAACCTAATAACTATTAAATGTCCTAAATCCCCACTAATAAATAAATTACATTAATTACTCTTAAATTAAACATAATAATTTTTTCGTACAATACATACAAATTTCTTCTTGACTTATCAAACAGATAAAGAATGAAGAAAATATAGTCTCCCTTCCAATTACTAGTGGTGTCTATTTTGTTTAATCTAGAACAATAAAGCTTTCCTTCTAGCACATTATGTTCAATTCGTTTTTTCTGTTAAAAAAGTATGTCATCAGAAAAGAAAAAGCATTTGGGTTAGCTATACCTCTTTTTTGGATAGATCTTGGACCCTGGTATCAGAGCTATTTTCATTCTGTCAGTTGTTTATCATCATTTTTCTGTCTATGGTAAACCTACTATAAATCTTTTCATCCACATTTTGAATCATCAGGGTAACTAAAATAGTCTCTCCATGAGATCTTTGTTTATTTGAATATCCTCATAGTTGCTGCTCTATAACTCCTGCATCTTTCTCCCAGATTTAAAGATCTGGTCATTATTGCTTAATAAGGCCATGCTTCAAAGTAATATAAGCAACAATAGCAATGTTTATTTTCTTTGTTTTTTCATAAAATTTGAAATGATAAACAGTATACGTTAATAAAGAGAAAAAAAAAAAATCTAAACTCGCGCAATGCAAAATTTAACCTTTTGAATTGCATTTAAAGGGAAATTCCTTGATCAATTTCAGAAGGCAAGGAAGAAATTATACCAACATCGAGCCCCAAGCTGTTTCATTTAATATCAAACAAATTACTCTTTCTGAAACAAAGTTGAAAATGTTTTACACTTAATAAAATTTTTGTCAAATTTGTCAATGATGTCCAATTGGACCTCTGAACATCTCAGTTTACTCTATAACCTTAACTAAGGAGCACCTGTACCCTTGTTTTTGACATCCACTATTTCCTAAAGCTCTGTTATCAAATGAATATTTAAAGCACCTTTTTTTGACTTTCCCCTTTATTTTTAATAAAAATGTTTCCCGAAATAGCCTAAAAGTACTTAGAAAAAGGTTTTTCAAATGAAACCTGATTATGAACAATAATGATATGTGCAAATAGAGCTCAGCTCCGTTTCCTTATATATATAGAGTGATGGAATATGGTGGAAGATAATAAGAATTTTGTTAGTAATTCTTTTGCTACGTTCTATGTAAAATCTCTACTTTGGCATGCATAACATAATTAATTCTTTTGCAGGCTGGATACTTTTGCTCAGTTTGTGAATGTGTAGTGAAGGATTCTGCTAACTATTTGGACCATATTAATGGAAAGAAACGTATGCAATCCTTTTGCTGCTGCATTTATCATTTTGTATTTTAATGTGTTTCACACTACTCATGGTTGTTGTGTTTTTGTTTCCAGATCAAAGAGCTTTGGGTATGTCTATGCGGGTAGAACGGTCATCTCTTGAGCAGGTTAAAAACATATTCCGAACTTTTGTTTTTAATGAGGAAATTCTGGAGCACTGAAAATATAAGCAGCTGAAAAATTATTTTTGTTGGAGTGAAACTACCTCTCTTTTTGTCTTTAAGTATCACATGCCATACTTGAGGGAAGAGAAAAAAAACAAAGAAAAGCTAAGAATATAAAACTTGCAGTTCTCCTTTTTTTCTTTGTCATTTTCTTAAAAAAAGGAAACTGGCTGAATGTGCTATCGGGTGTATATCATCAAAAGTTACGACACTTATCATTCATGGGCACTTTCCATTCTTGTTCTTAGATAATATAGATAGCTACTATTGAATCTTAACCCAATGTAAATAAAGTAGCATCAATTTTGTTGAAGAAGGGTGTATACTCAGTCAGGAAGCAGTTGTCTCCTCTTTGTCATATTTTGCAGTGTTGCAACATACAGGAATGACATGGATTGGTATATCTGATATTGTTTCCACAAATTACTTGATTGGATCATTGTATTTCATTACTCCAAAAATTTTCTGTTGTAACTTGGATGTCCTTTAATTGTAACAAAAAATGAAATGAAAAGAAAAAGGATAAACTAAAATTGACAACCATGATTTTGAGTGCACAAATGACAGGGCTAACTTCTTCGTTTTGAATAGAGATTGTATATGAAAGGAACTAAAATATAAAAATTATATAGTAGAATTTTCATAATTGTCGCAGCTTCATATATGATTTTGAAGGTTTGAAAAGCTTTAGGTAGATGTGTTTCTTCACTCGTGTTCTCTCTGTCGTCGGTTTCAGCACACAACTATTCCCTATTTGTTTATGAACTTCTGGCTGCTTTGTGGGTTTGATTTATGTAGCTCTTTCAGGGAGTGAAGAGTTTATGCTTCTTGTACACTTGTTGGTCTTTAGTCAATGTATATATACAAAAATTGCTTAAAAAACAAATAATATGCATGGAAGAGAGATCCAAAAACCAATAACAATTGTCCTAATTGTATCTTCACAATTTGTGTCTATTTTAAATAATAAGTGTTGATGTTGGAGTCAAGATCAATTTGTCACGAAAGGCATATAAAAAGCTGAAATTTTGTTTGTGATGTACAGGTGCAGCAGCGTTTTGATAATCTCAAGAAGCGGAAAGATCCTGGAACCTTTACTGAGCAAGGTATGAGTTGAAATAAGATGTTAATTATTGTTACAATATGATTAGAGATTTTATTAAGTGATTGCCAACAAGATCTGTTGCATAGCTGTATGACATTGTGTGCAGCTCTTATATTCTTATCTATCATATAACCATGGACATGAGGATGGTAAATTGAAATTGGTATTCTCTTACCCTTTGCTGTTAGATTTGGATGAACGGATCTTAAAACAACAGCAAGAGGAAGAGGAGAGGAAGCGCCAACGTCGAGAACGAAAGAAAGAAAAAAAGGTAAGTACCATAGGATTCCTTATTTTAAATGGTCATTTGGATGTCCTAAGTCCTAACTCATGACGCAGTGGTGGAACTTTTTATCACTTGTTTTTGCTGCAGTTGAGATATTTATATATTGCAGCCCTTATTTTCTTTATATTATGACTTTCCCTTTTTTCCCCCATTGTTGTATCTGTATGATTTCCTTACAAGTTATTTCATATGGCTGATTGTTACTATGTTTCATGGATCAGAAAGAGAAGGCAGAAGAGGAGGTAGAGATAGACCCTGATGTCGCAACTATGATGGGATTTGGGGGTTTTGGGTCATCTAAAAAGTAATAATAATGCTTGACCTCCAATTCGGCGTTTGCCTGATGAATCCTATCCCTTTTAATACTTCAGAAAAAATTGGAAGTTCTGTCGAAGGCAGCGTAGTCTTCTGTTCTTGGGCTTCAAAACAAGGATAAGTGGATATTTTCAGCATTCCTTTAGTTTATCTACACTAACAGGCCAATCAGGACTTTCTCCTTGATAGTTATTCTTTATCCTTCTCAATGTAATCAGTTATGTCCAAAAATCAGCTTGGCTTTGTAATAGTCTAATAGATTTTGCTTATGATTATGCAGTTTTAGTGTTGTGAATGTTGTTGAAGTGTGAGGTTTATAGGGAGGCAAGCAATTCAAAGGCTTGAGCTTAATGGCTGGCTTTCCATGCACAGATTGAATAGTTGAGATTTATAGCCCTTATGATGTTGGTGACGACTACTTTTTCACCGAGATTTTGTGGAATTTGGCAAACATTTATGAAAACTAGTCCTGATGGCATACGCTTTTGTAAAGATATAATAGGAGTTTTGTCAAATTTGGGATATGAAAAAAAATAAAATGGGTGAAATTGTAATAAAACCAAACTCGTAGGGGGCAAAACGAAATAAGATTTGTGACAAAGTCTCAAAAGAAGTGGTTATTCCCCCGGTCCCCCCTCACCCCTCCCCCTCCCCCCTCTTATCTCTTACCTCTTACCTCTTAATAGTATAGATATGTTAAAACAAAAGTTTCTAAAACTCTACAGTTAATAGAAGAAGGTTTTGACAATAACTTAAGAAACATCAAATAATTATAGGCCCTAAAATGAAATGTATATCTAACATAAGTTCTATTAAAAAGTAACTAGTATTGGCCTCCCTTTAACAGATATAGTATCTTGGTTATCCTTATTTTTTTGTTCCTTTTTCTTTATGAATACAATTTATTATTCAAATAATACTTTAGCAGAGCAATATGTTACAAGCAATTTCTTGAGATTGCACATTCTCTACAATTAGTATGGCAATTGTTGGTCTAGATTCACCAAGCAAGTGCAAAGAAGCTACATGCAACAACCAACATAACAAAATAAATTTTGATTGACTTGATAACAAGGCCACTTGCATTGCTTGTTTCCCCTTGTAAATAATCCCCCACATTGAACAATTTTAAGGATCAGCTTATTTTAAACGCAACTAATTTAACTTACATTGACTTGATAATAAAGCACTTAAAATTCTTCTTCGTCTCTTAAGGAAGCATTAATAATTTAGTTTATCATATTATTCCTCAAATTAAGGAAGCATTAATAATAGTTTTACTCCAACATACAAGCTTTGGAGAAACAACTTTTATTTATAAATAGTTGCAATTAAATTGGGTGGATGTATACTCAAGCTTGATGTTTCCCAAAAGCAATACAGTATATTAATTTGATTGATGGGCAATATAAAGATTAAAGACCAGGCCCCCCATATATAAAATTTGTTGAAGGAGTTGGAAAAAACCTAGGAATATGGAGAATGAAGGTAGTGATCCACCATGATACAATCAAAAGGAAAATAAATAACGGGAGAATATGAGAGGTCCCTGGAATTACTACAAGACTTTAATAAACTCAAAATTTTTTGACTTGCTCTCACAACAAGGGGTTGGTTTTAGAAAAATGGAACTATACTTGTTGCATTCCTCTGCTCAGACTATAGTGACAAGTGATCAATCATTATATGACAAGTTGGAATATTTTTCATTGCACCCAAAAAACACAGAACAAGAGACATAAAAAAGTGCTTTCAAACAGACAATATTCCAACTCAAGTCCTGTATGAAACATAGCATTTCAAACATGAAAACAAATATCACTTCCTATTGCCTGCTGTTCTACTTGATGTATTGAGAAACCCACTTGAAGCCATCTCCATAGCCCATTTTGCGCACAATGCTGCACATGAATACCTCAAGAGGACGCACACCTGAGTCTGCCAAATTCACCTTACCCTTTCCGGTGGTGAAGTTGGTCAGCCCCAAATGATAACGCAGTTCATCTTCTGATGCAGCATAAGGAATGTCAATCTTGTTGCCCAAAATAAGGAAAGGCACATTCACCAAAGACTCATCAGACAGAAGTGCATCCAACTCTTTCTTTGACTCTGCAAACCTTTCCTTGTCATATGCATCTACTAGGTAAACAACTGCATCCACCTATTCATCCAGCAATTGCATATCATAAACAAACTTGCATACAGCTTAAATTGAATAAAATTAAGTCGGGAAAAAATGATACTAAAATCAAATAAACAAAAAAGTACAAAGCTTGACAAACTAGAGCAGAATTAATTAAAATATAGTTTAATGTGTAACATAAATTGCAAAGTACTTATAAATTCTTGCATTATTACGGATTACTAATAGACGGAAGTGGTTAGTATGAAGTTTATTTCTTTGTTAGCTCTACAAAGTGCAAAAAACTATTATATACTAATATGGGTCAAAACTAGTTAAACTAGATCCAACCATATTTGTAATAATAATATGGGTCCAAAACCAAATGGTTTTGGTTAACTATATAGTTTTCAACTTAAATTGCCATGTCTACCTTCCATGAAACAAATAAACAGTCATGAAGTTAAAGACCAGAGTTGCGATGTTATAAGGCCACTAACCAACAACATGAATGCCAAAGAACCTAACAATAACCAACATAATATGAAGAATTAACAAAAGCAATTAATAACATAGGGTAGGAAGATTCAATATACCTTGGCGTAGTAATCTTTCCAAACTCTACGAGCAATCTGATGACCACCTAAATCAAAAGCCTTAAACTTGATTTTCCCAATACTCAGCTCTTCAGATGTTGGGTACTGAGTTGGCTGGTGTTGAACCAATCTCTGCCAAATTCCAACACATCATTATTTTTTTCAGTCATCCAAGAATTACAACTATATGTATTAGGCTGTTAGCCACGACCATGCATATTTTATAACAGCTCTATTCCTTCCACTCAAAAGGGCCCAACTTTAAGATAAACTTTCCAAGAAAATTAAGAAAAGACAGGTGCATGTTATTATTCATAAATTGTAATTACAAACTAACAATCATTTATCTAGCAAGAAGCCAACATAGCTTTTCAACTACCTGCATTTAGAAGTATAGAGGCACCCCTCACAATTGAATTAAAAAATTGCATGTGACAATTGAAAACCTCAGAAAGAGAAGAAAACTTTCAAGGAATGAACTTTTTAAAGTATGTATTGAACTTGTATTGGGTTTTCTAATTTTACTGTAAAATTTCAACTCAGCATAAACCCAATCACATCCACCCAATTCCTGTTTCATGTCAAGCAAAACATTGAAATTTTAAAACCCACATGTTATAAAGGGGAAAAGCTTAAACCCACAGAAAGAGAGCACGGAACATGAAAAAAAAAATCCCATTAATAATTACAAATATACACAAGAATAATTAACAAACCTCATCTTTCAACATATGAAGCAACGTGGTTTTGCCAGCGTTATCAAGACCTAAGAACAAGATCTTAGCCTCCTTCTGCCATAGACCTAATGACGCAAGAACTCCATAGAACCAATCCAGCAAAAACATGATTCTCGTCCAAAAACTTCCAAAATTTAACCGAAAACGTAATTAACAACCAACAACCAAAATCGATCGATCCACGAACTCAACAGTTCGCAAATCTCTAAATTTCTTCTACCCAAAAGCCTCAAATCATTCAAATTCTAGAGAGAAAAAAGCTTTGATTTTGAGAAGTGTTTGTATTTGGATGGTGTGAAATTGAATTCTAATTTTGTACAGTTACGACTATTTTTCAACCGGGCAAAGATCCAACAATGCCCATGACGTTTTCTCGATCTTCCACTTGTATTCTATACTCTCTTTTTTTTTTCAAAAATATCCTTGACTTACAATTTTTGGTCGACTATGCCCTGACGTTAACAGACACGCCAAGTAGGACATTTTGCTGATGTGACAAATAATTAAAACAAAAATTGCTAATGCAATATCTAATGTGTGTATAAAAATAATATTTTATGTGTTTTTATAATGTAACCCTCTTCTTTTCTCTCTAAAGCTTCTCCCAAATCTCTCCCCTAAAATCAATTTTTTGTCTCCTCTGTTAAACCATTTTCATCTGTAACTGAACCCACAAAATGAAGAAGAAATTATTGTCAGTTCTCTATCCTCTGAGCTCCTCAAAGATTATGGTTCAGAAGGGTCTATTTCTCTTCCTTAACGCCTTGATTTCAGTTTCTCTCACATCAAATTAACCCATACGTACCCTTATCCTCTCCACACTCGATCTTTCCCCAGATGATGGCCGCTCTACTCTTGGATTTTACAAATGGGTTTTTTCAAGACCCAATTTTGAACCCACTGATGAAATTATTTCGTACTTTGTCAATTATTTTGGTCGCCGGAAAGATTTTAAGGCGACCCATGAAGTTCTTGTTGATAATGTGGGGTTCTTGAAGCTAAAACCTTGAATCTTCTTCGATTGATCACTTTGTTTGGGTTGGGGGACCCACGCAGATAGTTTCATTTTTTGATACAATGGCGAATGATTATGGATTTGTTAGAAATTTTGATTCTTTGAAGTTAATTGTGAGTAAGTTGTGTGAACATGGTTTTGCTAGTTATGTTGAGAAAATGATTAAAAATTTGGCTAATGAGTTTTTTTCAGATGAATAAATATGTGATGTGCTTATTAAAGGGTGGTGTGTTGCTGGGAAATTAGAATAAGCTAAGAGGTTAGCTGGGTCGAGTTGGGATAGTGGATGAAGGGCCAGCTAACTCGGGCTCCATCCATGGCTGCTAATATACACAAGCAGTCTGATATGAGAATGTTGCATGGGGTTATGGGTCTTGCTTAAGGCTTGCATCGATTATGCGTTAAGCGACCTTGAACCTCTCTTTGGGCTCCTTATGATCTATTAAAACCTTCATTTTCCTTTGATTCTTGAGGAAGAAGAAAAAGTAAAAGAAAAAGATTATGATTTAGAAAATTTTGTAATGGGCTTAATTATTAGTTAATTTGAGCTCTATTTTTTCCGAAGATCTAAAATGAGGAAGTAAGGTGAGATAATAAAGTCTGTGAAAGTGTATAGGGTATACCAATAATGATGATGAAGGTGAAGACTGAGAGAGAATCTGGAGAGAGAGAAAAAAAAAACAAATAATAATGAGTTGAGGGAAAAAGATAAGAGAGAAATAGCTTAGTCAACAAAAATTGTTCAGGTGTAAGCGATGTTAGTCTATGTGACATGTCTGTTAACGTCAGGGGCACAGTCGATCCAAAAATTATAACGTTAGGAATACTTTTGGACAAAAAAAAGTATAGGGTGCATGTGGGACATTGGGAGTCACGTGCATTTTTGGACCTTTGCCCATTTTTCAACCAATTGAATGGCCTTTGAATAATGTGGAGAAAACTGTTGACTGGTTGATCCGGTTGTTTTATTAAGAAGATATGTGTCAATGGGGTTAAATGCTTTTTTGGTAACTGTATTTTATGTCAACTTACAAGTGAGCCACTCAATCGTTTTTTCTTACAGTTAACTCACTATACTTTTGTTTACTTACAAACCATTAAAAAATTCTTTAAATCATGTTGACTTTAACGGATTGCCACGTTTGATGCCACATAAGAGTCTAGAGAGAAATTTGACATAGCAAGAGAGAGAAAGCTAACATGATAAGAAAGAGAAATAAATATAATAATATTAGATTGAGATCAAATAATATTAAGGAATATAATGTATGGGTTCTTTTCTGTGAAACTCCCAAGCTCTTTTTGTTCACCAATTGAGATTTTCTTCCACAGAACAGGAACAACGATTGATGGGCATCTATCAAACTTTGGTGTTCATTCACGAACCGAGCTTCCCGTAAGATATTTTCCTTAAACGACAAGGATATTCGATGTTCTTCTTCACTACTGTTATGGTGAACACCAAATCCTTGTAAGTCTTAGCAAAATTATTATCTTTAATACTAATAAACTCTGAATTTTTTTTGTGACTTTGTACAATTATCACTTAATCCGTAGTACTCTGTTCAGTTTCTTCACTTTGTAGTTATGATCTGGAATGGTGGAGTTTTGGGGCTAAAGGCTTTGGGGTTTAGATCTTGGTGATCTGAATCATTATCTTTCTTTGGGTCTAAAGAGTAACAAAGATCTATGATTTTGTGTAGTAAAGATCTGTGATTTTGGGTTTATGGATAATTTTGTTTTTGAAAATTTAATGTATATAGATGATTTTGTTTGGAGATAAGAAGATGATGAACATTGGGGAGTTATTTTGGTTGGAAACTCAAATGAAGAAGATAAAATTTATTTTGATATGTATGTTTAATTTATTATATTATTGATGTAAGACCCCAACTTTTATGAATAAAGATTTAATTTTCTCTAAATGTTATTTTGAATAATAAGGTGTGGATTTGATATAATGTTATAGTTGTGGGTAATGTTTATAAATTTTGCAAAGTAAACAAGTTGTCATAAAATATTCGTTTGGTCGGGAAATATTCATTTTATTAGGGAATATTCGAACGACGACACAATTATTGGTGGACCCCACAAAGGAATTACTGTTGGATTTAGAAAGCGACAGAAATAACTTTTTTATAAAAATAACGACAAGGCTTTTACCGTTAAAACTATTGAAATACCCGGTGATAAAAGTACAGTAATACGCGTGGTTGCACAGTAGCATACGATATTGTACAGTGTCTTTGATTATTGATGCTTACGTAAGAAGTCACTTAGTTTTATTCAATTATTGCCACAGTAGTTGTTGCATAGTATCCTATATTATTGATTTAATTATTGTCACAGTATCATCTGCACAATATTTTATATTATTAAATCAATAATTGAGATGACACTGTTATTCATATTATTATTTGCATTATTGACAATGTCTATAAAGTTCTGTCGAGAAAAGGGGTTTTGTCATCTAATTGCGCGCCAAGAAAAAGAAGTCCTTATCGGAATGCCCCTTCTTTCTTGGGAATGATATGGTTGTTAATATTGTAAGTTATAATATTAATGATGAATAAAGACCGTGTTGATTAAAGATAAGAATAATAATTGATGAGTGGAAGATGTTTGTTCAATTATCCTTTTAAATTGGTGTTTGTTCATTTAGTTTTTTTTAGGATACATAATTCATATGTGGCCCCAATTACCTTCAAAGGAGGTAATCTTTTGATTGGCTAAGCAAATTCTTTCCTTTTAATATTGGATTGCCTTCACAGAGGGGTATCGTCTGATTGGCTAAATTTCCTTTTCTTTTAAGTTGCCTTCATAGGAGGGCACTCCCTTATTGGTTGATGGTTTTAAATTGGATACTGATCATGAGTTGCGCTCGTGAAATTTTTTTCCTTCTATTCACCCGTGATATTATTCAAATAGTACCCTCCCATTCTTCTATAAATAGGATGCTTAGTTTAGAAATGAAAATCATACCAGAATCAGAGAATTCTTCTTCTATAATATTGAACGTATTTCTTTTGAGTTTGAGGAAGTTTTGATTGTAGAAAACAATACAAGTTTTCTTCAAGAATATCATCGCCATACCAGTCAGAAATATTCTCCTTTTAAGGTAAGAGATATTATTTTTGTTCAATATTCGTAATAAATAATATTTTCTTCTATACTCTGTAGTATGTAAGTAATATTATTTCGTTTTATCTTCCTAATTCTACACTTATTTTGATAAATATTTCTTCTATACTCGGAATTAATAGATTATCCTTGAAATTTGCGCTTTATCTAGCATCGTTTCATAGAAATATTTTTCTGAACATTCTTGTTAAATTTTAAACTTTTCATGCCGGAGTACTATTTATAAGTACTATTCATACATACGACACTATTCATATATACGGTACTATTCATACATACGGTACTATTCACTTAGGTACTATTCACCCGGGGTACTATTCACGATAAAAATTGATTTTTCTGTCCAAATTATTTTTGATACATGAATATTATTCTTGAATTTTACTCCACAAAGCAGTTATCATGTTGACAATTTGGACATTCTTAAACTATAGATAAATTGAATTATAAATCTTTAAAATTTATCCTTGATCTCACTTAATTGAATTCTTATATCATTGTCATCAACCTCATGTTTATATTGTGATGAAAGTCATCTTTGGCCTGTAGTGCATAGATGTATTGTTGATTGGTATAATTATGACCAGGAATTATGTATCGGTATAATCATGACCTGTAATATTACAAATGATGTAATAAAAGTCCTCATTGGCCCGTAGTGCATTGATGGACAGTTGTTTGGCATGATCATGACCACTGGGGATATTAACAAATATCCTTGGCCCGTAGTGCATGGATAATTCGGTGATGTGGATTATTTATTGATATGTGTTACAGAGATAAAATATTGATGATGAACTTTTAAATCATAGAAGATAGTATATATCATGCTTAACTTGATTCTTCTAATGGATTGCTTGTTCCACTGTAGTTAAACTAGTTGTTTATTGTATTCTATCAGTTTTACACTGTTGAAGGCTAAGGATAATTTATTCTGTATTATCTTAGTCATAATATTATTTGTTGGGCTAGTTGGGCTCGCCTTTTTTTTTCATTGTTCTCTTCAGAAAATGAGAATATAACTGAGACTAGTCGGAGAATGGAGTGATGATCCAAGATGGTGGTTATAGTAGTCCTCACTATTCTATAAAATAGTGTGATAATAATTGTAATGAGGACTTCATTTGAGTTTGGATATTGTCTACGAGAAAATATTCGTGTTAAAACTCTCAACTTACGTTTGTCGTATTGTGTAAATTAAGTTTGTATTTGAATTATGCAACATGTATTTGGCGACTCAGAATATGTTGTGTATACCTATTTTGGGAGCGTCAATAATTGAATATAAATTATTGGATGTTTGCTCATTTTTAAGTCTGTGTAGATTGACTAAATTAATCGTTCATTTAAGTAGTATGTGGTTGCTTCTGATTATCGATTTTGATCTCATTTTGTATTTGATTGTTCTTTGCTTGATGAAATGAGAGAGAGAAAAGTGTATGCCATTTAATAAATGTAAAAAATTCATTTGAAATAATATTTATGCCTTACCTAAAAAATAATTTTCAAATAATTACAAAAATAAGTAAAAAAAATATATTTTTTTCATGTTTTTTTCTTAAATTTTTTATTTCATTTTATTTTAAAAAAATTCTTTCATATTCCCTTAATTTTAATTAACATATTTTTTAGTTTTTATGTTTTATAATTTCCTTATTATATTTATCTCTCACTTGATTAAATAAAAATCATTTGATATTAATTACAAAATTAATTAAATATTTTTTTTGATTTTTTCGCTTAACTTTTCTAATTTATATTATACTTTAAAATATTTTTTTCATAAATTTTTTCCTCCAAATCCACATAATGAAGGCTACGTAGGATAATCTTTGACATATAAGCTATTTTTTTACAATTCAGTAACTTATGTGTATTTCCGTTTAAAGTCAACATGATTTAACAGATTTTCTAACGGTTTGTAAGTAAACAAAAGTATAGTGAGTTAATTATAAGAAAAAATAGTTAAGTGATTCACTTGTAAGTTGACATAAAATATAGTGACTAAAAAAACATTTAACCATGTGTCAATGCTACTGGTTATTTATGGGTCGACTTTCTTTGGCCAATAGGAATTCTGGAAAATTTTATATATATTGTCATCGAGTGAATGTAGGCCGTTAGATTGAGAAGTCGCGACTTAGATTAAATTTGGACACTATCTGATGGAAAATTAATAAATGGAGTGTATAGGAGTATTTTGACAGATGGGATGTCATTGTGCGTGTGACCGTAATTATATGTAGGGGTGAGCGTGGTGCGGTTTGAAGCTTAAACCGCATATAAACCCGCTTAGGTGCGGTTTGAAAAATCTAAAACCGCACATGAAACCGTTTGTGATCGATGTGGTGTGGTTTTGAACCGTGCGGTTTGGTTTCATTTGGTGCGGTTTCGGTTTCAAAACCAATTGAAATAACAAACCTGTAAAATAGTTAGCAAAATATCCACGCAAATGTATTACGCAGTAAACACAATCATAGAGTTAATTTAGCAAAATAGGTCCAGGCATCAACAATTACATGGTTGATTAATACTATGTTATCACATTTGATTTAGAAAATACCAAGCCACTCTTGATTTACAAATATAATTGATACTATTTATTCTTCATTCAACCCTGCAATATCTATCTTCTAAAAATAAAATGAGGAGACTATTTTATAATAGAGAAATTATATATACTTGTAGCAAATTTGAGAAAACATGATGATTATTTGGTGCGGTTTCGGTTTTATGCGTGCGGTTTTGACTAGTAACTAAATCGAAACCGTAAATTTGGTTTTTCAACCCATCTAAAACCGCCACATACGTCGGAACCGTTGGTGCGGTTTTTGGTGCAGTTTCGGTTCTAATTTGATTTCTTGCTTAGCCCTAATTATACGTGTACTTGGATTGACGATATCTTTATATAAAATAAAATAATAAAAAAAATAATCTTTTTGATGATCATGGTGCAACAATTAGATTTCTTTATAAGTACGTATGTACAAAATATATTTTCATATGTATAAAAATAAAATTAAAAATTGCGTAAGAGTTAGGAGGCGTTTGATAATATTGAATAAAATAGTTCTGAATATTTAAGTACCCTAAATGAAGTAGAATTCTGAATACTGAATGAAAAAATATATTTAATAATTGACATATCTGAAAGATCTAAATAACATATTTTTATTACTAGTAATTGTCTGTGGCTGAAGGTACGGAGTAACGAAATCCTCTCTTTCCGTTTCAACAATCCCATTTTCATTCCCTCTCTCTCTTCCTTTTTCTCCCACTACCCTTTCCAGCCCAAATCTAAATTCAAAATGAGCTCTATCTTATTAATATAGATTTTATCCCTTTGAAAAAATTTAAAATTATTGTAAATTTATTTAATATTACTTAATATAATAGTTAATATTTTAAAAAAATTAAATATAAAATCTTCATTTAACAGTCATTCAGCCCATTCAGTTACCGATTCAATCATTCAAACTGTTATAAAATTATATATTGTGTGTGGATGTCTAGATACATTCCTACCCATGTCTAGATACATTCCTACCCCTCTTTATTGTAATTACCTTTGAGCTTTGTAACTCTCATATCCTTTAAGGTTTAAAACTCATGACCTTTGAGTTTTGAAACCTCTAAATATTGATGTTGATGTACCTAACTATAAATAGTTGTATTGTCTAGAGGATGGGAGATGATAGAAAATATTATGAGTATACTCTCTTTTCTCTAATCATTTGTTCTTAATTTTTAGTAATTTTTTATAACACGTTATTAGCACGAAGCTCTTCTCACATTCGTCTTGAAGATAATTATATTTGATTTGAAGGAGAAAGTATATTTATCTATTATATATATATATATATATGGACACTTAAAATTTTTTTAGTATAACATACTGCATGTTATTCCATTCATAACCTATTATTAGAATTTGTTGTTCTTGGTTCTAGCATGCTAATGACTGTCATACTCATGTGTAAGTCATCATCACACCACCCTCAAATTGTTTTGTTGTTATACGGTGTAATGTCTAACCTTAATTATTGTGCAGTATTTATTTTTATAAAAGTGTATTGTAATTTTGCATTCCTTCCAATCTAAATAAATCAAAAGGGACCGATAAAATACATGATGATTACATTTTTAGATATTTTCATATCTCAGCAGACAACAACTAGAAAATATAATCTTTAAAAGGGTACTTTCTAGTTTCCGTACTAAAACAATCTTTTAAAAAAAATTGATATATTTCTAATGATTTTTGATATATTTCCTTTTGGCATGCATGGTAGCATATTTGATATATTTCTAATAATTTTTGATATATTTCCTTTTGGCATGCATGGTAATATATTTGATATATTTCTAATGACCTTTTGATAAATTTTTGTATGAAGTTACAATGACAAATATGCTTAGTAGTATTGGTTTATTATTTTTAGTGGACAAATTTAGTTTCGTGTTTTACTGCATTTCGATAAATTGTTTCATTACAATTAAAACTGAACATATATAATTATTTAATTTGATGGGGGAACATGTTTTGTAAGATCCCAAATTATTAATAAATGAAATTTAATTCCTCTATTTATTATTTTGAAATAGTAAAGGTTGATTTGAAATAATAATTTGAGAAATTAAATCTTATTTATAAAATGCTTACAAATATTTTAAATAAGCAAATAAAGGTTATAAAATACCTCATTGTTGTTTGAGAATATTCGCTTCGTCGTGGAATATTCTTGTCGCTTGGGAATATTCGTATTTACGACGCAAGAACCTTTTGTGTGGGCCCCATAACTAAAAGCGATCGATGAAGAAAACGACAAGTATAAGTTGTTTATAAATAACTGCACAGAAGTTGTTACCAAGTAATATCGCTGGAATACCCGCTGGTTAAAACACAAGAATACGCTGTTGTCAGACAAGAAAGACACCAGATTACACCAATTATTGATTCTTACGTAAGAATGCACTACTCAATAATTGTTACAAAGAATTACTCGCTCAAAGATTTTATTTTATCGATTCAATAATTGTCATATTGATTTTTTATATTACCGTTGTTTCAATAATTGTCACTACACAAGATTTTCCATTATCGGCTAATAATTCATATTATCCTAATAATATTATTAGAAAACATTATTGGCAATGTCTAGAAAGTTCGCTTCAAGGAGAGGTTTGGTCACCTAATCAAGCTAAGAAGTGAGAAGAATTTTATCGAAAGCCCTCTTCCTCCTGAAACTACCGTCACAACAGATCGCGATTCTCAGAATATTATTTATGAATAATTAATTATTGATTTATATGATGAGAAAAATATTGATTTTATGTGATATAGATGGAGAAAATTTTTAAAGTGACAATTGTTAAAAATTGATATTTTATCTTTTCCGATAAAATAATATTTTATTATATTATTATAATATAATAATGGTGATATTTTTACAATGAATGTGGGATATATGAGTATATGAGGAGGAAGAGTATTTTTGTTGCAAAAAATTGTTTAAAACATGTTTTGTGTGTGGACCCATTTCTCGAATCGAAATTTGATTATAAATTTTCAGAAAATCGTCTGTATGTGGATTTTTAATAATTTTATTTGAATTTGGAAAACTTTCTTCTGAAAAGTTGTAGAGAATTGAATTTCCTATAAAAAAAGCGAGATTCAAATTTTCTGATAAAAAGACTATTTATTATGAATTATTGAAGTTTTGAAGTTCTGAAATAATTGATTTTTGGAAGTTTTAATTATTTTTTATATGAAAAACGCTTTTTTATTAATTGTGGGTCTCATTTGATGTGATGTAGTTTCAATTCAGATTCAAGGAAGTGGGCGAGGAAATTTTTTTATATATATATTATTATTATATTAAATTTTCTGCTTTGTGTTCTAAGCAATTTCCTATAAATAGGTGCTTAGGTTAAATTGAAAATCACACCGTAAACTAAAGTTTTCTCTCTCTCTATATATCGAACGATTTTGTGAGTATTTTAGTACTTTGAGTATTGCTATACTAAGGCAAGTTCTTTCAAAGACTATATCCAAAGATTCCAAATGTAAGTACTATTTTTTCGAGGTAAGTGGATGTTATTTTATTCAAAAATGATATTATTTCTTCAATATCATTACGCCGAAATATCGGTTGGAAATTTTTTATCAAATTTAAAACTTTTTCATGCTCTGGATTATTCATATTTCACGAAGTTACTATTCATGAAGTTACTATTCACGAGTTACTATTCACGAGTACTATTCATTATTCACGGCATGATGATTTTTTTTGTGAAATTTCTATCTTTTAGTGCTCTGAGTTACTATTCACGATATACTATTAATTATTCACGATACTAAGACTATTCACTTAATACGACACTATTCACGTAAAAATTAAATTTTCTTTTTTCAGGTCCAAGATCGCTCCGTTATGATTCTTATCTTGGATTGATCTATGTTTTGGTCTTCATTCTTGAATTTTACTCCACTCAAGTTATTTATGAAGTATTTTTGAACTCGATTGTTTAAAGTACGAATCCTTAATATTTGTTCTTTTTGTTTCACCGATTCGCTTTTCTTTAAAATATTTTTCATCATCCTCACCCTAAATGATGATATAATCAATATCTTTGGCCTCGTAGTGCAAAGATGAATGATTTTATGATGAATATCTTCGCCCGTAGAAAAGCAAAAGATGAACATGTGTTTAAATAAACACGACTAATCGATGAATATCTTTCGGCCCAGTAGTAAAAGATGAATATTTGATTTATGATGTATATCGATTGATGTTACAGGATAAAATATCGATGATGGACTTTTAAATTCATAGATGATAGTAGATTTCATTCTCTACTTAACTCTTCTAATGAATTATTGTTTCACCGCAAATGTTGATCTAAAACTTGTCAGCTCATTGTATTCTATCGATTTTTCCTCGTGAAGACTAAGGATAATTTGTTGTACATTATCTTAGTCATAATATTCTTTATCGGGCTAATTGAGCTCACCCTTTCCTTTTTGTTCCATTTTTCTTCTCGTGAGACGAGAAATATAATGAACTAATGCAAGTGGGAGTAATGGTTCAAGATGTTTGTTTTAGTAGTCCTCACTATTTTGTAAAATAAAGTGTATCAATAATTGTAATGAGGACTTATTTGAGTGTGGATATTGTCTAGTAAGACAATATTTGTATTTAAACTCACAGCTTTATGTGTTGTCGATTTTTACCACGACAATCAGTATTAATGAAGTTGTAGTTGTTTCGCATTCATGTATTCATGCACTCATAATGGGTGATGTATACCTATTTTGGGGCGCCACAATTGGTATCGTAGCTTAGGATATGATCTCCAAGAGAGATCTAGGAATAGAACTAGGAGGGGAGAGACGAGTAAATCATTCGCTAAAGGTGTCCTACCTAAGCTTATTTGTTGGCTCATCATAATATAGGGGTATTATGTGATTTGTTAATTTGTTTAATTAACCCTTGTTTTATAAAGCAGATTTAAGAATGTCGATCGAGAATGTTAACAAAGGGAGTAAATAAGACCGCTGAGACACCTTTTGCTCACCAACGAGGAGAACATGCAACAACAGTCGGCAATGTTCCTCTCCGTGAACAACACCAATCGAAAGCGATGAAGAATAATGGTATGTTTAGAACTTTCTAGAATTCATGCAAAACCAAACGAGAAAGACTACTGCTCAAAATGCAGTGGAAACACCGACACTCTCACTTGATGGTCATCGCTAAGCGCTTCAAGGAGTTAGGACCGCCAGAGTTTTTGGGAAAGCCGTAACCACTTACTACAGAGATGTGGATAAAGCGTGATCACTAAGATATTTGATGTCTTGGGATGCTCAGGGGAGCAAAAGGTTCCTTTCACCACTTTCATGTTACGAGGAGAGGCAGATTATCGGTGGAACCAGAAAGCGACTCAAATTTCTACCACATCAAGATGTCTTGGGAGAAGTTCCAAAATCAGGCAACGACAAGTACTTTCCCGAAAGTATTCACATACATGAAGGAGGTAGAATTCATCAAGTCGAGCAAAACAATATGAACGTGTCGCAAAGACGGGTTAAGTTCACCGAGTTGTCCCGATTTGCATCCCATTTGGTTGATAATGAGGAGAGAATGACGCTAATGTTTCAAGCGAGTTTGAAACCCAAAATACGCCAATACCTCATTTCTCACAAACTTTGTTTATATTCGATGTTGTGAATAGGGCTCGCTTATTGGAGCGCGATAATGAGCTCGGCTCAATCAAGAATAATGACCAACAACTCGATGATAATCAGACTGGCATGGCTTCGGCCATCTAACAATGATAACCATCGTGGAGAAATTATTATGCTGTAAATGGTAACCACTTCAAAAGGTAATCATGGCCAAGGTAATAGAAGAAATAACTCAAGTGGAAATTTCAAGAAGAGAAGATTTAACAATGACGGAAGACGCCTGCAAGACCAACACCAAAGAACGAATTTTAGAGGAGAGAAAAGACCGCCAGCTAGATGCTACTGATGTGGAGAAGAGGACACATAAGTCCAAAATGTTCACAACCTTCCAAGGTATGTTATAATTGTGGAAAAGAAGGTCATATCGCTTGAGATTGTACGCAGAGAGTATAAACCTAGTCCAATGGGATGGTGACTCAAAAGGTCATCCCGTAAAAGTCAAAGTCAACGATTCTTGAAGAGCGCTTTGTCATGACCGGTCAGAATGCGAGGAACCCGAACGGTTAGCACGGGTTAGTTAATTATAAATTCTTCGAAGTTTATACCTTATTAGATACCGGTTCTACCCATTCATTTATCTCTCCTCGCTTATACTCAACTTTTAAACTTGACTCAAGAGAAAATTAGACTTTGACTTATCTCATTGAAACTCCGCATATGAGAAACTTTCATTACATCCATCGCTTATAAATCTTGTTTGATCCAAGTTGGCACCATCACATTACCCGTTGACCTTATTTCTTTAAAGATACTTGCTTTTGATGTGATTTTGGGGATCGATTGATTAACTACTCATCATGCCAAAATTGATCGCTTTCGTAAGGTTATTAGTTTTCATATTCCTAAGCAACTCATTATTCAATTCAAGAACCAAACCATTGAAGTCAAACACTTTCATATCAAGTTACAGAGTCATTCATTTATTGAAAATGAATGTCAAGTTTTCTTAGCCCATGTTATGGACTTAAACAAAAAATACGCCGATTTGAATGATATTTCTATCATAGTAAATTTCCGATGTATTTCAAGAATTTCTCGCTTACTCCCAAAGTGTGATATTGAATTTTGTATCGATTTTGAACCCAGACAAAAACCCATTTCTAAAATCTCATGGCTCCTATTGAAATTCAGAGTTAAAATTCAACCAGAGAAGTTTGTACCGAGCCTTTATCCGGTGACTTCCTTTTGTGGAATGCACCGCCAAACTCTCCGTAGGGATGCCATATTTGTGTGATAGTAAACCGATAGGTACCATTGTGACGTATATCCAAGATTGGGATATGAGTCATAGTTGAGAGCAAGCTAAGTCAAGAATCTAAATACGTAGCTTTCTAGGCTTAGTTGGTTATTATCGAGATTCGTGGAAAGATTTTCTCTCGAATCGCTACTCCATTAACTCACCGACTCAGAGAGATAAAAATTTGAATGGAGCGAGGAATATAAAAAGAGTTTCCAAGAACTCAACATGTCTTTAAACGACGCTGGCTCGAGCTATCAAAAGATTACGACCATACCATTCAATACCATCCTCGAAAAAAAACGAATACGGTAGTGACTCGCCGAGTAAAAGATCATATGCGCTATTTAGAAAGCGATATTGTTAACACAAAGACCCATTTCGTATGACTTACGTAAGATGGAGATAGAGTTAAAGATTTCAAGAACTCCGCGTGAAGATAATCGAATATACGATTAGAATCGACTTTAATCGATAAATTTAAAGTCGCTTTCAAGCTACGTACTTGGAGTTGATGAATATGAAGAAGAAGATGCAAGAAGTCGTTATTCCAAAAGTGAGAATCCATGATGTGAGGAAAGCTCAAACCTTCGATTTATTAGTCCATTTGAAATCCTCGATCGAATAGGAACCGTGGCCTATAGACTCGCTTTTATCGCCAAGTATGACGCGTGTTCATAACGCTTTTCACGATCGACAGTTACGTAAATATGTGGACGATTCAACCACATTATTGAGTTAGAACCGCATTTAGATAGCAGAAGATTTAACGACGAGGAGGTACATGTCAAGATCTTGGATAGAAAAGAAGCATGTCCTACGACGAAGGTCATACCACAAGTTAAAGTTTTCAGGAGAAACCATGCTATCGAGGATACGACCTGGAGTTGGAAATGAAAATAAAAGCGAGGTATCCTCATCTTTTCAAACACCAAGACGTACGTCCAATTTCGAGGACTTAAATTTTATAAGGAGGGAGGTCAGTAGACCCCAAATTATTAATAAATGAAATTTAATTCCTCTATTTATTATTTTGAAATAGTAAAGGTTGATTTGATTAATGTGGTTAGTTGTGGGTAAAATGCGCAAATATTTTAAATAATCAAGTGGTTATAAAATACTCATTGTTGTCGAAGAATATTCGTTTGGTCGTGGAATATTCTTTGCTATCTGGGAATATTCGTGATTACAAGGCAAGCAATTGTGTGTGGCCCCATAACGAAAAGCGATTGGATGAAGAAAACGACAAGATAAGTTGTTTATAAATAACTGCCGTAGTTGTTACTGCTAATATCATTGGAATACCTTATAGTTAAAACACAAGAATACGTTGTTGCACAAGATCATTACATGGTATTTCACCAATTATTGATTCTTACGTAAGAAAGCACTACTCAATAATTTTTTACAAGAATTACCGCTCGGGGTCTTACATTAGGGATATGATCTCCATGGAGATAGGGAATAGAACTGTGAGGGAGAGACAAGTAAATCCTTCATTAGTGTGTCCTACCTAAGCTTATTTGTTGGTAGGTCATAATATATGGGTATTTCCAACCAATATTTCGCATAATGATATTGAAGAAATAATATCATTTTCGAATAAAATAACATCCCTTACCTCGCAAAAAAACAAAGATTCGACATCGGAATAATCGGATATAGTCTTTGAAAGAACTTGCATCAGATAGCAATACTCAAAGTACTAAAATACTCACAAAATACGCTCGATATTATAGAGAGAAAAACTTTAGTTTCGTGTGATTTTCAATTCTAACCTAAGACCCTATTTATAGAAATTGCTAGAACACCAAAGCGTAAAATTTAATATAATAATATTATATATAAACAAATTTCCTACGCCCACTTCTTGAATCAATTCAAAGAACTACATCACATGCAAGACCCACAATTAATGACAAAAACGTTTTTCATATAAAAAACAATTAAAACTTCCAAAAATCAATTATTTCGGAACTTCGAAACTTCAATAATTCATAATAAATAGGCTTTTTATCAGAAAATTCGAATCTCGCATTTTGTTTATAGGAAATTCAATTCTCTACAACTTTGCAAAAGAAAGTTTTTCCAAATTCCAAATGTAAATTGATCAAATTCACATACACGACGATTTTACTGTGCTATAATCAAATTTCAACAAGAAATGGGTCCACCAACATGTTTAACATGTTTTAAACAACTTTTGCAACAAAAATACTCTTCCTCCTCATATACTCATATATCCCATATTCATTGTAAAATATCACCATTATTATATTATAATAATATAATAAAATATTATTTTCTCAAAAAGATAAAATATCAATTTTTAACAATTGTCACTTTAAAATTTTCTCCATCTATATCCACATAAAATTAATATTTTCCTCATCATATAAATTAATAATTAATTATTCACAAATAATATTACAAAATCATAAGATCGCAACTGTGCCGCTCCTTGGAAAGAGGGGCTTTCCAATAAGAATTTCTCCTTCTCGCACGCAATTAGTGACCAAACCTCTCCTTAGATGTAACTTTCTAGACATTGCCAATAATGTTTTCTAATAATATTATTCAAATAATATGAATTATTGCTTCGATAATGAAAAATAATGCAGTAGTAACAATTATCAAATAACAGTAATATAAAAAAATCAATGCAAAGAATTATCGAATCAATAATTAGTAATAATACTGCGGTAATCGCGCAACAACGCCAGACATCGTGTTTTAACCAATCGGTATTCCAACAAGATAATCTGTGAATAACTACGCCGTTATTTATAAACAACTTATACTATCGTTTTGCTTTCTTCATCCAATCGCTTTACGTTATGGGGCCCACAATACTCGTCACTACTGCTGTCATTTAATATTCTCGACAACGCAAGAATATTCCAACGACCAAACGAATATTCTCCTACAATAATGAGTATTTTATAACTACTTGATTATTTAAAATATTTGCGCATTTTACCCACAACTAACCACATTAATCAAATCAACCTTTACTATTTCAAAATAATAAATAGAGGAATTAAATTTCATTTATTAATAATTTGGGGTCTTACAATTATGATTATGAGTTATTCATATGATTGTGGACCAGAATTGTTGATTGATGTTACAGGGATAAAACATTGTTGGTGGATTTTTAACATGGAGAAGATAATAGACTTTATAGTCATTCGACTCTTCTAATGGATCGCTTCATTTACCGCAACTATGGTTGAAAAGTTTTATCATCTACCATATGTTCTAAATCTCCCGATTTATTACCGATGAAGGCTATTGATAATTTAATTATCTTTAGTCATGATATTCTTTATTTAGGCTAGTTGTGCTCACCCTTTTTTGCTTCACAATTCATTTTCGTAATAAGAGTGTAAATTTGGGTTTGAGCGAGGTAACGGAAATAGAATTATGGTCTCTAGTTGTGGAGGTTCTCCTAAGCAGTATAGAAAGGTGTTGTATACATCATTTAGTAGTTATATTTGGTGAATCAAATAGGGTGAAAGCTAACCCAACGTTGGAAGGGTGTTTTGCCACTATCATACAAGATGTCTAAATGACATACAACCTCGTGTCATCATAAGACAGTGGTTGTGCTCATCCACTTGCTGAGTATATCTACGAGCACTACCTATATAATCTTGGTGTTTGGTTGAAGTATAACTCTCAATCGGAGACAAGTGGAGATAATGATATGTCGAGAGAAGACTCACCATTGGAAAGAATATGATAGTATTCTTCTCATTTTTCTTTAAGTCTATTGGATCAACCAAGGATAATTCGCGGCCATATGATATCTATCATAACCTGAGACGCATGACCTCCCATGTACGAAGGTTTCCTTGAGCACTTCCCAAAGATTTTAATTTCTAAAACAGTTTTTGACTATACCTTTATGTAAGATGTCATGGTGACGTGCTACCCAAGTTGGTGTCAAGAGTCACAGTTGATATATATATATATATATATTTGTATCAAAACTCACAACACATGAGTTGTTGTATTTTGCACGACAATTGTTGTAATAAAGTTGTAGTTGTTTTCTGTACCATGTATTTGGTGACTCAGAATGGGTTGGATGGAATGAACCTATTTTGGGGTTGTCACAATGCATCCCTGCAGGATCATGCAAAATTAATTATTTTTATTCGCTATCATCTCCATGAAAAATTAAAAATTGAGTACATTATAGTAAAAGACTCACTTTTCTTATGAAATGATTTAAAGGAAAGATTTTAAAAGCTCATTATAATTGGTTGCACCTGAAGTTGCAAGATTTAAAAAGTGTTGAGTGAAAAACACTGATAAAGACATGGTAGAGAAAATATTTATTATATTTCATGCCTCAAATATGATCCTGCAGTAGCAATATCGAGAGCGTAAGTTTACAAAATATTCCCTGAAGCGATAAAGGAAACTATGTTTCCAGAAGTGAAATTATGTCTTCTAGTAGCTGTACAAAATAATGAGTTTTTGCTGAAAAATCAACAATCTCGCTCGACCAATTCTATTATATTCCCTGAAGTGAATGAAATCTCAATTGATAATCATAGAGGATATAATGGTTGTGGTTATAGTAGTAGACGTGAAAGGAACAATCAATATAGAAAAGGGAATGTATTCGTCGTACTCCTAAATATTTGGTAGATTTGTACCAAGACTCCATAAAAGAAAAGGAAATGAAATTGAAATAAATTTTATTGATCATAATGATCCTAAAGATCCCATGAATTATTTTGACTTTCAAATGGAATGGAAATAACTAATTTTGATATCTATGGTTTCCTTGATGATATGTTGATAGAAATGTTCATATCAATTAATTATTTTTATTTCATTATATTATGACATTATAATAAGTATTTTTATTATATGTTTTATTTATGTTTCAAGTAATAAAGTTAAATTTATGTTTTGCATATATGAAGTTGTATGGGCCAGAAACTCATCAAACTTAATTAAAGGCTCTAGAAGAACGATTATTCATCAAACATAATTGAAGACTCTTAAAGAGTGATTATTCATCAAACTTAATTAAAGTCTCTGGAAGAGCGATTATAATATTTTCAAAGGGCACAAAACTTTGTATTGATGATTCTTTATATTCTTTTGAGACAAGCAAAAATTTGCTCAGTTTTAAGGATATACGTTATAATGGTTTTCATATTGAAACCAATATTGAAGGCAGTGAAGAATTTCTTTATATTACTTCAATAGTATCGGGCCAGAAGCTCATATTAAAAAAACTATATATTTTCTCTTATGGGATATGTAAGACCCCAAATTATTAATAAATGAAATTTAATTCCTCTATTTATTATTTTGAAATAGTAAGGGTTGATTTGATTAATGTGGTTAGTTGTGGGTAAAATGCGCAAATATTTTAAATAAGCAGGTGGTTATAAAATACTCATTGTTGTCGGGGAATATTCGTTTGGTCGTGGAATATTCTTACTGTCGGGGAATATTCGTATGACGGCACAGCCTTGTGTGGGCCCATAACGAAAAGCGATTGGATGAAGAAAACGACAAGTATAAGTTGTTTATAAATAATTCATAGCCTTGCTTGTTACCGTTAATCATCGTTGAAATACCCGTGGTTAAAACACGATACTGCGTTGTTGCCAAGACAAAGAAATATTACCAGTATTGCACCAATTATTGATTCTTACGTAAAAGGCACTTACTCAATAATTGTTACAAAAATAATCGCTCAAGATTTTATTTTATTGATTCAATAATTGCTGCGTTGATATTTTATATTACTGTTGTTTCAATAATTGTCACTACACAATATTTTCCATTATCGAATCAATAATTCATATTATCTGAATAATATTATTAGAAAACATTATTGGCAATGTCTAGAAAGTTCAGTCTAAGGAGAGGTTTGGTCACCTAATTAATTGCTACCAAGAAGAGGAGAAATTCTTATTGAAAGCCCTCTTTCCTGAACTACCGGTTGCCAAGATCTTGATTCTGTAATATTATTTGTGAATAATTAATTATTGATTTATATGATGAGAAAAATATTGATTTTATGTGGATATAGATGGAGAAAATTTTTAAAGTGACAATTGTTAAAAAATTGATATTTTATCTTTTTTGATAAAATAATATTTTATTATATTATTATAATAGAATAATGATGATATTTTTACAATGAATGTGGGATATATGAGTATATGAGAAGGAAGAGTATTTTTGTTGCATTAAATGATTAACACATGTTTTTGTGTGTCGGTGGACCCCATTTCTTGGTCAAATTTGATTATAGCACAAGTAAAATCGTCTGTATGTGGATTTTGGCCAATTTCATTTGGAATTTGGAAAACCTTTCTTCAGAAAAGTGTAGAGAATTGAATTTCCTATAAAATTTCATGCGAGATTCGAATTTTCTGATAAAAGGGCTATTTATTATGAATTATTGAAGTTCTAAAGTTTCGAAATAATTGATTTTTGGAAGTTTTAGTTATTTTTATTAATAAAAACATTTTTATATGTTGTGGGCATCTTTAACATGTGCATGGTGGCTGAATTCAGATTCAAGATGTGGGCGTATGAATTTTGTTTATATATAATATTATTATATTCAATTTTCTGCTTTGGTGTTCTAAGCAATTTCCTATAAATAGGGTGCTTAGGTTAGAATTGAAAATCACACCAGAAACTAAAGATTTCTCTCTTTCTCTCTATAATATCGAGCGATTTTGTGAGTATATTAGTACTTTGAGTATTGTTATACTGTGCAAGTTCTTTCAAAGACTATATCCAGATACAAATCAAATACTATTCTTTCTGAGGTAAGAGATGTTATTTTATTCAAAAATGATATTATTTCTTCAATACTATTCTTTCAGGGTGACTAGTCTTGTTTCGGGGCCTGTGTTACTTGAGCAAGTACGCCCGAAGGGGTATCTTAAAACCTAGCGCCCTAAGGTCTTATATGGTCTGAGAGTCGTTGGTCGAAAGCTCGCTAAGGAGTAACACTGTTAGCCTAATGGGATGAGACGTTGCAGTCTCATTTATGTAGAGCTAAAAAAAAAAACAAAAATGTTGAGTCTTGTGGTGGGTTGAGGAGAACCACTCCCCATAAACACAAGCATGAGATGGAGCGTAAAACGCACTCACCAACCATCTATAAAAAAAAAAAAGGGAAAAAGAAAAGAAAAACATAAGTATTCCATTTTGACTTTTGAATTCGGGCTAGTGTTTGAGTTCAGTTGAAACAAGTATATTTGATGAGTTCTCAAGTTCACACTGTATGATGCTTACTAAGAAAGTTATTATCTTTCATATTTTTGTCTTTCATGGGTTAGCATGGTCGTGGGACACACACGCATTAATATCGTGAATCTTGATTTAGATCCGTTGATTGTTGGGATATTGTTGATTTGCTTTTGCATGATGAATTAGCATGTTTACGTGATTTTCTGAGGCATATGGATCTACGTGAGCTCTTGAATTGCTGGAATTACGAACATATAAATATACATAGTTTGCATGTGCATGATGTTTAGTTTTGTTTTGTGATCTTATGTTTTGTCGCATGAGGACACACAACGATTTAAGTTTGGGGGTATTTGATGAATGGGTAGTATACCCATAAATTGGATATATTTAGACTTAAATTATTGCATTCTTAATTTATTTAGTAGCATTTTTATTGTGTTTATATCTTGTTTTGCAAATTTGGAAGCTGGAGGGGCAATTATGGGAAATTCAAGCATTTAATGGCAATCTGGTAATTTTAGAGAAGTCCAATGTGGCCGAAATTACACCGAGCCTCACCGACCTTGATCGGATTAAAGCGTTTGACTTCTGGTTGGACTTGACTTGGCTATTGGGAGCTAATGTAAAACCTAATTGGATGAGGATTGGGGGTGGCTATAAAAAGAAACTAAGTGCTGAAATAAAAAGGGGGATTGGTGATTATTCTAGAGAGGATTCAACGAGTTCTTCCATTGAAGGCTACACAAGATTACTTGGAGATTAAGGATTGGCTACAGAGTTTCTTCTTTTTCTCCTTATTTTTAATTTGTAATTCTTTAAGGATGATTTGTCAACAATTAATGGTTCTTATTTCCGTGATGAACTAATTCTTTAATTAAGATTTCAATTGAACTTTTTATGATTATAAATTAGTTATTCACTCATTCTAATTATTTATGTTGAAGTGGATTGTTTATCATGTTTTGATTCTATTGATTAATTATTTGGCCAATAATTACCGTGTTACTTTCTGTAAGAATTGGGAAAAGGAATTTAGGGTTAGAATCGACATGATAACATGTGACTTAGTTATTTGCACCAGAAATAATTAGGTTTGTGAATTGAATGGAAATATCTGCTCACCGCATGTAACATATAAGGAATTGGGATTGGAAAGAGTTTACTTCAATTGTTTTGCATAGGAATATAGCAAGATTAACTGGATTAAATAGAAGTCAACCGATCACTTGGAAGAGGGCTTTTGCATTTGAGAATTCCCTGCAACAATTCAAAGAGATATAATAATTGGGATGATTAGATAATCGATTTATAGTTCATAATTGGGGATATTGAAGTCTTAATATTTACCTATCTCAAGTCATTCACTCAAGTATTAGCTTAGTTATTCGCTTATCTTAGTACAATATCTTTAAGTGTTTAATTTTGAGTTAATAATTCGTAAAAATCACAATTTATCATTGTTTGAATAAAATTGAATTGATATAGTATTAGTAGTTGAGATTTATTAATTAGAATTCTCGTGGGAACGATACTCAACTTATCACTTTATTACTTGTTGATCGCAGATACTCATGTGTTGTGTGTAACTAGATTTTACTCAACAAGTTTTTGGCGCCATTGTCGGAATTTTTATTAAGATTAATTCCATATTAGTTATAATCAATTCGGTTTTAATTTGAACGCTACTCAATCTTTCTTCTTGATTTGGCAGAATTGCATGCACACTTTAGATCGAAATCTAGAAAGGAACTTTTACGATACGCATAACCTTGAGAAGAAGTTCCAAATAAAGGCAATTGAATAAAGGAGGTTATACATTTGGAAGAAGAATCGACAACCCAGAAATACTCGTGAACATGGCAGAAAGAACGAATGTAAATCACTTAGGGATTACGCCAAATGTCACGGATTTACAGTCAAGTATTAAGAGACGGACAATCAATGCGAACAGTTTCGAGATAAAACCGGGATCAATCCAGATGCTACAGAATATATGCCAGTTTGGGGGTAATTCGATAGACGATCCTAATGAACATATCTTGAGTTTCTTCAAGTTTATGATACCTTCAAATTTAACAATGTATCGGAAGACGCTATAAGGTTGAGGATGTTCCGCTTACTTTAAAAGATAAAGCACGAAGTCGGGTTACACTTTGCCTCCTCGGTTCAATCACCACATGGGATGACTTAGCTCAAAATTTTTTAGCTAAGTTCTTCCCACCAACAAGCTCTCCAAAAAAACTACGGAACGACATTCATACTTTCGCACAACTTGAGTCGAATCGTTATATGAGGCGTGGAAAGGTTTAAGGATATGCTCCGTAAGTGCCCTCATCATGGAATCCCGCAAAGGATGCAATTAGGGATATTTTGCGATGGTTTGCACGCATCCACGAGGTCTAGTATTGATGCAAAGAAATGGAGGAGCGATCATGTCCAAAAATTTTGATGAGGCGATCAATTGTTAGAAACAATGGCCACCAACAACTATCAAAGGCCTATGACGAGGACCAACCATCCAAAAGCATTAGAAAGTATGAAGTGGACGCCTTAACAAAGATTAACAAAGACAAGTTGATCGCAATAGCTAAGATATAGAAATATGGCGTCCACAAGCCACACAAAGAGGAAATATGGTTTGTGAGTCAGTGTGCTAGGGGTCATGCTACGATCAATGTGCCATAAATTCGAATCAAAGACAACAGAGGGAAATTATAATCGCTCAACTCAACCAGATCCGACTCAAAATGCTTATAATCCAGTGTGGAAGAATCATCCAGGTTCTCATGGAGTAACAATCAAGTCAGAGCTCAACCACCTGACAACAACACACCTCCCGGATTCCAAAATCAACCTCAACAACCGTAGAGGGTATCAAGTTGGGAAGCAACCTTTGGAAAAATTCATTAGAGCCTCCGACAAAAAGAACGAGGAACAAGATAAGAAATTGAATGAATTAGATCTGACTTTGCAAAGCCATGGGGCATCGTTAAAGAATCTGAAAATCAATTGGGGCAAATAGCACATGCATTGAATTCCCGCCCACTAGGAACGCCTCCCGAGTGATACGTAAATAAATCCAGCAGAAATGAGCACCGCAGCGAAGAATCTTACGGCGGGAAGGAGTTGCAAATAGCTAAGGATAAGGAAAAGGGGATAACGCAACAACCAAATAGAAGAAGTTGTGAAAACCGGAAAGATAAAGAGGAAATAGGAGAGGAAAATGCACCGGGTCATCTACAACAATGCCACCCATACCATATCCGCAGAGATTTCGTAAATCTAAGTTAGATAAGCAGCCAAGATTTTTGATATTTTAAAAATTGCATATCAACATCCCATTCACCAAGCTTTAGAACAAATGCCGAAGTTACGCTAAGTTCATGAAGGATGTGCTATCAAAGAAAAGGAAATCGGGGATTTTGAAACAAAGGGCGCTAATCAAGAATGTAGCGCAATTATTCGTAAAGTTACCTCTTAAGTTGAAAGATCCGTGTAGCTTTACTATTCCGCGTACATTGGTAATCGCTTTGGGGAGAGCATCGTGATTTGGGGCGATATTAATTTGATGCCATTATCGCCTATCGTCGCCTCGCTCCAAGCACCAAAACCGATAAATATCGGCCATCGTCGTTGGCATCGATCGCCATATATCCACGAGGTATCGTTGAAGACGATTAGTAAGGGTGGATAAATTCATCTTTCCAAAGCAGACTTCGTTATCTTGGATTGTGAAGCGAGATTTTAACTTCCCATCATTCTCTGGACGACCATTCTTAGCAATCGGGAGAACGTTAATCGACGGCAAAAAGGAGAATTGACGATGAGAGTCGACGATCATCAACAAAAGTCACTTTTAATGTGTTTAAAGCAATGTCTTATCCAAGGAAAAAGGTGAGTGTTTGCATGGTGGATTTAATGGAGAGATAGTTAATCACAAGATTTACAGTAATTACTCGAGGATCCGATAGAATCCATGTTGTTTAGAATGCATAACGATAATAGTGTTGATGCGCATAATGAGCAGTGTCAAATGGCTAGACACACCATCATTCTACCGAAAAGTAATCAACCATTCGACACCCTCGATAGGCCCAAACTAAGGTAAAAAGTGCAAACCCTCGATAAGAGCCACCGATATTGGAATTAAAGCCACCCCCTCTCATCTTGAATATGCTTATCTAGGAAAAGATTCGACTTACCAGCTTATTGTTTCACAACGTTAATCGACACCCAAAAAGAAAAATTGCTACGAAGTTCTCACAAGCGAGTTCAAAACAAATGATTGGGTGGACTATAGCGACATTCGAGGTATTAGCCCATCTTTCTCAGATGCATAAGATTTTAATGGAAGAGGATCAAAACCAACCATTGAGATGCATAGAAGGTTAAATCCCATTATGAAAGATGTGGTGAAGAAGGAAATTATAAAATGGTTGGATGCTTAGATTATCTACCCAATCTCGCATACTCATGGGTAAGTCCCGTATGCAGCAAAACCAAAAAAAGGGGTATGACTGTGGTAAAAACGGCGCGCATGAGCTCATCCCAACTAGAATCATTATAGCCGGAGAGTATGTATGGATTACCGAAAGTTGAATAAAGCCACACGCAAGGATCACTTTCCTTGCCGCTCATTGATCGATGTTGGACAAAGTTAATGGATATCAATTCTACCGTCTCATTAGATGGATATTCGGGTACAATCAAATTGCCATAGCGCCTAAGATCAAGAAAAGACCACGCTCACATGTCCATACTTAGACGCTTGCATTCCGCGTATGTCCTTTGGTTTATGTAATGCGCCCGACAACCTTTCAACGTCAGATGATGGCAATCTTCTCCGATATGGTCGAAATGTAATTTAGAGGTGTTCATGGATGATTTCTCCGTGTTCTAAGATAGTTTTGACTTCGTGTTTGAAGAATCTGATCTTGGTGTTAAAAAGATGTGTGAGACTAACCCGGTGCTTAATCGGGAAAATGTCATTTTATGGTACAAGAAGGGGTTATTCTGGGACATAGGGTTTCCGTGATCCGGATTGAGGTGGATAGAGCGAAGATTGATACAATTGAGAACCCCTCCTCCATCATCTCGTAAAAGGCATTCGAGCTTCTTGGGACACGCAGGTTCTATAGACGCTTTATTAAAGATTTTTCAAAGATTTCAAACCCCTATGCTCACTCTTGAGAAAGATGTACCGCTTAAGATGGATCGTGCATGCATCGAGGCATTTGAGGTATTAAAGAAGAAATTGGTCTCGCACCAATCATTGTAGCGCCATTGGTCTTTACCGCTCGAATTGATGTGCGACGCCAAAGATTACGCTATGGGAGCCGATTGGGACAACGTCATGATAAGATTTTTCATACTATCTACTACTCTAGTAAGACATCGACGGATGCCCAAATTGAACTACACAACAACCGAAAAAGAATTACTTGCAAAGTGGTGTTTGCTTTGACAAATTCAGAGCTTATCTCCTCAAGACTAAGGTAATTATCTACACCGATCATTCTTGGCTATTAAATATCCGATTGAAAAGAAAGATGATAAACCACGATTAATACGGTTAGTAATCAAGTTGTTACAAGAATTTGATCTCGAGATCCGGGATGTAAAAGGTACAAAAAATCAAGTGGCGGATCATCCGTCTTCTTGGTTGGAAAATAAAAAGGAAAGAAAGAAGACAACTCAAAGATTAATGAATAATTTCCGATGAGCAATCGCTCCGTAACTACCATATTGCCTTGGTATATGTCGACTATGTCAACTATGTGGTTGCCAAAGTGTTACCACGGATTTGACCTCACAACAACGAAAGAAGTTTCTCCACGATGTGAAGCAATACTATTGGGATGAACCATTTCATTTAAAGCATGTGCAGATCAAATGATAAGACGTTGTGTACCTTCATGAAGAAATGGATAGATATTAGGCCACCGCCACCCTCGATTACGGAGGTCATTATTCCTATGATCGAACAAAGACCCCAAAGTACTACAATCGGGATTTTTCCGCCTTCTTTATTCAAAGATGCTTATCTCTTTGTGCTCGAAATGCGATCGATGCCAACGCTGTAGGTAATATCTCCAAGCGCAATGAAATGCCACTTAACACAATTCTAGAGGTGGAACTATTCGACGCGTGGGGTATCGATTTTATGGGACCATTTCCATCTTCTCTTAATAATCATTACATCTTGTTAGCAATGATTATGTTTCCAAATGGGTAGAAGCCGCAGTTACCCACTTAATGATGCCAACGTTGTCATCCGATTTTTAAAGAAGAACATTTTACCGATTTGGGACACCGAGGGCTATAATAAGTGATGAGGAACTCACTCAGTAATAAGCGCTCACTAAATTGCTTGTAAAGTATGGAGTTCAATCACAAAATTGCAAAAATGATATCACCCACAAACCAATGGCCAAGCAGAGGTGTCGAATCGGGAAGTTAAGAGGATCCTGGAAAAAGTAGTCAATCCGTCACGAAAAGATTGGGCATTGCATCTTGACGACGCCTATGGGCCTATCGAATAACAGACACAAAAATCCGACCGGCATGTCCCCGCATGTAATGGTATTTGGAAAGGCGTGTCATCTCCCTACGAGCTAGAACACAAAGGTACAATCGGGCCATTCGGAAATTAAACTTTGATCTAGAAGCAAAGAAGGTGAGAAAAGGTTACCGCAGCTTGAACGAGATGGATGAATTCCGATTCAATGCCTACGAAAACGCTAAGCTCTACAAGGAGAAAGTCAAAGCTTGGCACGATAAAAAATTCTCGATAGAACATTTGCACCGGGCCACCAAGTACTCATCTGCTCAACTCACGCTAGGCCTATTTCCTAAAATTGAAATCCAGTGGTCCTGCCATTTGTAGTTATATCTCATCACCCACACTAAACATTGAGGTTGAGGAACCGAACTCAAGGCGCATATTCAAGGTCAATGGTCAACGCCTCAAAACATTATTGAGTGGACCAATCGAACGCAAGCTTACAAATCCAAAGACTCTCTCCACCCAAAGGACAACCGATCAACACCGAAAAGCTCTGGGCCGACGATCAAACCAAGCGCTTCTTGGGAGGCAAACCCATTAAGTTCTATAATTTTTCTCGCTCTTTGATTTTATTTTTTTAGATTTAAAATTTTCTTATTTTTACTTTTATCTTTTAGTAGTGAAGAATAAGAGTTTGCTAAACTAATTCTTAAAATTGTCCATGTATGCATCGCTACACGACACACAAACCCAGCTACCTGGCCATTTCCATTATTAAGGATTCCAGCTTTCCTTTGCTAGGCACCGCAAATCGACATCAAGCCTGGCGCCTTCGGCTACTGCTTCCGCTTCAATTACACTGATGTACTCGCTAGACCATCCCAATCGATTCTCGCCATACACAGACTCCCCGACGCCCCATGCAGGTAAAACCCAAATCTCCTGGCCAACAATCGTTAGGCCTTGATACTTTAAACCTCGACTGCGTGTCTTTTCTAGCCCAACTTCCTTACTCACGCCGATACATCGTCACCACGCCTCTCTCCTCTCCATATCACAAGGTCATTGAACTTTGATAATTTTCTTCCACCCATCTACCACGCGTCAATTACTTGCTCCACATTGGTTGTCTGCGTCTTGTGTGCCGAATTCTACCCTCCAAATTCTTTAAAGGTAGCAAAGGTATAATTTGATGTGTATTTCAACTATTGCGAATTAAGATGTTCTTCATTCATTATTCTTTTCATCCGAAATCCAATAGAGCACATAGATAACGCATTGTTGTTTGGCGACTCTCTACACACGAGGTTCGTAAATGCTAAATGCATGGCATGAATAGATAGGGAATTAGTAATGGTTGTGAACAAGTTCTCGCTTGTCGCTTAGGTGTTTGACAAATTGTCTCGAGTCAATAATCATGTGCAACTTAAATACTTGCCGCTTTCACGCCTCACCCCACCTCACTGCATCACAATACCAAAAGATTTTATATACAGCTTCTAAGTAATCGCTATGCATACATTTATCCAACCGTGAATTCTTTTAAAGCTAAAATATGAGTATGTTTTATTTGCGTAATTTCTACATGGCGCCCAAACGCCATCGAGGCATTGTGGTCGGGGCCGCCTCAATTTCACCTCCAAAATTTGACAAAGAAGCGCTTTGTTAGTGTCATGCTCCAAGAACGCCATACCCGCATGGCCACCCGGGCCACTAGTCCCCTAACGTGGTCTCCGTTCCGATCAAACCAAGGATGGAGAAATAAGCAGTTGATGATTGGTTGAACGAAAACCGTTCTCCTCACCGAATGTACCGACGACTAGCAAAGATTGCAAAGTGGTCAAAGAATTCTATGCCAACTTGCCCGAAAGCACGACCATTATGGGTATTTGTCGAGGTAAACCATGGAATTCATGCGAGGAGGATATCAATGGGTGCTATCAACTACCCTTAGAGGGCCTTCATGATGAATATGCTCGCTTAGTGAGTGATGGGCCGGACTATGAAAAGATTATTCGGAGTCGTGTCAACCGGGCACTACTTGGTCCATGCATGAGCGTGCAAGCATGACTTTCCCATTGTCTCACCTCGGGCCTATATGGAAAGGCATGGTATGCCTTCATTTGCGCTAAATTGATGCCCCGCATACATGTGAGTCACGCCACCAAAGAAAGGGTCGTGGCTATTATACTCCATCATACAAGGCCTAAGAATTGATGTCGGCCATCTTATTCAAGAATCTATGCTCCACAAGATCTCGCCATGGACCACGTGAGGGTTACCACATCCGCCACCGATCTGCGCCTTATGTGCTAAGTTTGGGGTCAAATGGAAATCGACGAGATGATTCAAACTCCTATGCCTGTGTTGGACCACAACTTGATCCGTCGTTATAAAGTGTGGTCAAAGGAGCTAATCACCCTAGGGAATGGGTTTCATTATCCCCAAATTACGCCTACACAAGCCCCACCACCAGCTCCACCTACTTACTTACCCTCTCAACAAAGAAATTTCATCGAGGTGTGGTCCCCGGTCGCCCAAATGAGAGATATTTACCGGTTTTACAATATCGAGTCCCGTAATGTGCGCTTTATCTAACGCCAAGACGTGATTTTCAAGTTTTAGTTGACCAATTTGTCGCATGTAATGCACTCGACCATCCAAACCCATCCCAAGCGCTCCACTTAGCCATTTCCCAACGGCTCCTCCTTGCTCGCCAAAGATTTCCTTCCGATCAAGAGATGAAATGAGGACGATGATGCTCCACCGTAAGAATAAGTTCGCCGTAGAAGTCCTCCTGCTTTATTTTGACTTATTTTTCGCATGAGGACATTTCTCTAGCTTAGTTTTGGGGTGGTTACGCTTTTATTTTTAACAAATTGTAGTTTGTTATTAGTTTGTGGATTGATTATTAGTAAAGTTGCATTTAGGATTGCATGTTAATTCCAGCTTTTGATAGTGCGTATATCCTGGGGCCAATGATGAAAGTAGAATTGCATGAACAAGTCTAGTAAGGATTGTTGATTCAAAGGATATGATTTTCGTGACATGAATTGGATCTTTATCTGCTTTGACATTGATATTATAGAAGACACTTTGAAAAAAAACGACCATGTTGGCTATGATAGTTTAAATGGTTAGATAATAGAGTTCTAAAGGAGGATCGCTAGTGATATGGAAGACCAATTTGAATAACTAGAGGAGACTGAATTCATGCATAAACTCGAGTTTGGGGGAAAACATTTGGAATATTCAAATAATAATAATAATAATAATATACAGGGTGACTAGTCTTGTTTCGGGGCCTGTGTTACTTGAGCAAGTACGCCCGAAGGGGTATCTTAAAACCTAGCGCCCTAAGGTCTTATATGGTCTGGGAGTCGTTGGTCGAAAGCTCGCTAAGGAGTAACACTGTTAGCCTAATGGGATGAGACGTTGCACAGTCATTTATGTAGAGCTAAAAACAAAAAACAAAAAATGTTGAGTCTTGTGGTGGGTTGAGGAGAACCACTCCCCATAAACACAAGCATGAGATGGAGCGTAAAACGCACTCACCAACCATCTATAAAAAAAAAAAAAAAGGGAAAAAGAAAAGAAAAGCATAAGTATTCCATTTTGACTTTTGAATTCGGGTAAGTGTTTGAGTTCAGTTGAAACAAGTATATTTGATGAGTTCTCAAGTTCACACTGTATGATGCTTACTAAGAAAGTTATTATCTTTCATATTTTTGTCTTTCATGGGTTAGCATGGTCGTGGACACACACGCATAATATCGCATAATAATGATTTAGATCCGCTGATTGTTGGGATATTGTTGATCCGCTGCATGATGAATTAGCATGTTTACGTGATTTTCTGAGGCATATGGATCTACGTGAGCTCTTGAATTGCTGGAATTACGAACATATAAATATAAATAGTTTGCATGTGCATGATGTTTAGTTTTGTTTTGTGATCTTATGTTTTGTCGCATGAGGACACACAACGATTTAAGTTTGGGGGTATTTGATGAATGGGTAGTATACCCATAAATTGGATATATTTAGACTTAAATTATTGCATTCTTAAGTTATTTAGTAGCATTTTTATTGTGTTTATATCTTGTTTTGCAGATTTGGAAGTCGGAGGGCACCATATGGGAAATTCAAGCATTTAATGGCAACTGGTAATTTTAGAGAAGTCCAACAATGGGCTACTGAAATTACACTACCTACAGTCCACGGGCCGGGTACCGAGCCTCTACCGACCTTGACTGGATTAGCGCGTTTGACTTCTGGTTGGACTTGGCTTGGCTATTGGGAGCTAATGTAAAACCTAATTGGATGAGGATTGGGGGTGGCTATAAAAAGAAACTAAGTCTCAAAAATAAAAGGGGATTGGTGATTATTCTAGAGAGGATTCAACGAGTTCTTCCATTGAAGGCTACACAAGATTACTTGGAGATTAAGGATTGGCTACAGAGTTTCTTCTTTTTCTCCTTATTTTCAATTTGTAATTCTTTAAGGATGATTTGTCAACAATTAATGGTTCTTATTTCCGTGATGAACTAATTCTTTAATTAAGATTTCAATTGAACTTTTATGATTATAAATTAGTTATTCACTCATTCTAATTATTTATGTTGAAGTGGATTGTTTATCATGTTTTGATTCTATTGATTAATTATTTGGCCAATAATTACCGTGTTACTCTGTAAGGAATTGGGAAAGGAATTCTAGGGTTAGAATCGGACATGATAACATGTGACTTAGTTATTTGCATGGTAAATAATTAGGTTTGTGAATTGAATGGAAATATCTGCTCACCGCATGTAACATATATAAGAATTGGGATCGGAAAGAGTTTAATTCAATTGTTTTGCATAGAATATAGCAAGATTAATCTGGATTAAATAGAAGTCAATTGATCACTTGTAAGATGGCTTTTGCATTTGAGAATTCCTCGTTAACAATTCAAGAGACATAATAATTGGGATGATTAGATAATTGATTTATAGTTCATAATCGGGGATATTGAAGTCTTAATATTTACCTATCGGAAGTCATTCACTTAAGTATTAGCTTAGTTATTCGCTTATCTTAGTACAATATCTTTAAGTGTTTAATTTTGAGTTAATAATTCGTAAAATCACAATTTATCATTGTTTGAATAAAATTGAATTGATATAGTATTAGTAGTTGATTTATTAATTAGAATTCCTATGGGAACGATACTCAACTTATCACTTTATTACTTGTTGATCACAGATATCTTGCGTGTTGTGTGTAACTAGATTTTACTCAAACAATTCTTATTATTCATGAGCTTACTATTCACGAGTACTATTCATTACGGAAGCATGATGATATTTTTTGTGAAATTTCTATCTTTTAGTGTCTGAGATTCTTATTCACGATACCACACTATTCACGATACTCTGACTATTCACGAATCAATGACACTATTCGTAAAAAAATTAATTTTTTTAGGTGTCCAAAATTGTCTCATTATGATTCCTATCTTTGATTGAATCTATGTTTTGGTCTTCATTCTTGAATTTTACTCCACTCGTTTATTTATGAAGTATTTTTGAACTTGGATTGTTTAAGGTACGGATCCTTAATATTTGTTCTTTTTTTCACCGGATTCGCTTTTCTTTAAAATATTTTTCATCATCCTCACCCTAAATGATGATATAACTGAATATCTTTGGTCTGTAGTGCAAAGATGAATGATTTTATAATGAATATCTTTGGCCCGTAGTGCAAAGATGAACAGGAGTTGAGATGAACATGTCCAACTGATGAATATTGGCCTGTAGTGCAAAGATGACTATTTGATTCAAGATGTATATTGATTGATGTTACAGGGATAAAATATCGATGATGGACTTTTAAATTCATATATAGAAGATAGTAGATTGCATTCTCTACTTAACTCTTCTAATGAATTGTTGTTTCACCGCAGCTTGTTGATCTAAAACTTGTTGTCTATTGTATTCTATCGATTTTTCCCGTCAAGACTAAGGATAATTTGTTGTACATTATTTTAGTCATAATATTCTTTTTATCGGGCTAGTTGAGCTCACCCTTTTCCTTTTTGTTCCATTTTTCTTCTCGTGAGACGAGAATATAATGAAACTAGTCGGGATGTGGAGTAATGGTTCAAGACAAATTGTTTTAGTAGTCCTCACTATTTTGTAAAATAGTGTATCAATAATTGTAATGAGGACTTATTTGAGTGTGGATATTGTCTAGAAGACAATATTTGTATTTAAACTCACAGTTTATGTGTTGTCGTATTTTGCACGACAATTGTATTAATGTAGTTGTAGTTGTTTCTGTACCATGTATTTGGCGACTCAGAATGGGTGATGTATACCTATTTTGGGGGCGTCACAGGATATATTATACTAAAATGAGAATAGTTGGAACAAATGTTGTAATACACAAGAAGTGTGCAATACACCATAAGTGTTCGGATCCAAATATTTTTATGTCTTGGCATGATCATCTAAGATCAATAATGATCATTGAATTATTGAAAACTCCCATGAACATCCCTTAAAGAACCAGAAGATTCTTTTACCTGTTGATTATATCAAAGTAAATTAATTACCAATATATGCTTGGGTTCATGCTATTCATAACCTCAATAAGTGATATTTTTAAAGGTATATTTTGAGGATTGTTATTTTAATGAAACAGTCTTCCCACCATTAGGGGGAGAAAAGTAGTTTCCTGAATTAAGCACGACGTGAGATTATTGCCTGAAGCACGACGAGAGATTAATTGGAATGTTTCAACGTTATTTAATCTTGATCCTTATATAAATCAATATGAACTAGAAGTTCAAAGGATAATTCATTTGCAATGAATTGCAAATCAATTCCAGAATTATTTACCGATAATAAGAAAATAGTGATATCTCACATTCTAGCTGCCAATACTCTAGCAGAGATTGAAGTCCCTGTAGGACAATCAGTTAATACAACAGAAAATTGAATTAAAACCACACCTAAAGCGTGGAAGATCTATCGAGGTTTAAAAAAAAAATTCCAGAAGAAGAAAGTACAAGAAAAACAAGTTGCAGCCTATAAAAAGGGTATACCCATGAAACAGGCTACAAAATTTATCAATCTATCCAAAATTTATGAACAAAAATCTCCTGTAAATAAAACTCTTGAAGAGTTATCCCCTGAAGAGGATGAGTTATCCCCTGAAGAGGATCAGGTACCTGAAAATAACGAGATCTCGATACATTATGTGTGACGCCCCCAAAATTGGTATACAACACCCATTCTGAGTCTTCAAATACATGGTACAGAAAGCAAACTACAACTTCAATAATACAATTGTCTTGCAAAATACGACAACACATACTGTGAGTTTAAATACAAATATTGTCTTCTAGACAATATCCACACTCAAATAAGTCCCCATTACAATTATTCAAACACTATTTTACAGAAATAGTGAGGACTGCTAAAACATCTTTCTAGAACCATCACTCCGTACCTCTACTAGTTCCTGCTATGTTCTCACCTCCTGAGAAAAATGGAACAAAAAGGAAAAGGGTGAGCTCAACTAGCCTAGTAAAGAATTCAACATCACATTCTGGGGGTAGACCGGGAAGTTCTTCAGGAAATACATCAGGAAATTCTCTAACAACAGAAATATTATTCAAATCTGACTTGTCTTTGTTCAAATCCATAACATGGGCTAAGAAAGCTTGACATCCGTTTTTCAATAAACGAATAGCTTTATGGTTTGTTATGATAGTGACTGATTTTAGTGGTTTGGTTGTTTGAATTCGTATGACAGGTTGGTTAGGAATATGAAAACTAACAACCTTACGAAAACAATCAATTTTGGCATGATGAGTGGTTAACCAATCAATTCCTAAAATCACATCAAAAGCAAATATCTTTAAAGAGATAAGATCAACAAGTAATGTGATAGTGCCAACTTGGATCATGCAAGATTTATAAACTGTGGATGTAATGAAAGTTTCACCCAACGGAGTCTTCACTGATAAATCAAAGTCTAATTTCTCCGGAGTCAAGTTTAAACGCTTGAGCACAAGCGGAGAGATAAAAGAATGGGTAGAACCGCATCTAGTAAGGTATAAACTTCACAAGAGTTCAAGATTAGCTTACCCGTAATCACCTCGTTCGGGTTCATCGCGTTTGGCTACCACGACAAACGCCTTCCAGAACCGTGATTTTGACTTATCCGGATGACCCTTGAGTCACCATCCCCATTGAACTTGGTTTTGCTCTGAGAACAATCCCGAGCTATGTGGCCTTCCTTTCCACAACAAACATACCTTGGATTGTTGTGGACGGTTTAATGATATGTCCCTCTTTCCGCATTTGTAACATCTAACCGGTGGTCGCTTCTCCTCCCCTAGAATTTGTTGTTGGTCTTTGGTCTTCTTGTTGATGTCTTCCCCGCATTGTTGAATCTCCTCTTCCTGAAATTTCCACTTGACTCACCTCTCCTATTATCATGGCCACGATGACCACCGAGTGGGTTACCGCTTTTGTTCGTATTTTTTCCTCCTTGTTGGTTATCATCGCCCGATGAATGCCACATCGGTTTGACCACCTCGTTGTGGTCCCTGGGTTTGCATATACTCATTATCTCGCCTAATAATTGAGCCATGTTTACAACATCCGAATATAAAGAAAATTTATGAGATATAAGATATTGCCAATCTCTGCTTTAGACCTCTCGTAAACATCCTTGTCATTCGTTCCTCATTTTGACCAAATGAGGTGCAAACTGGATAACTCGCAAACTTCGCCTCATCACCGGGACCGCCATGTTATTTTGTTCCACCGATAAACTCCACCTTCTTCATATGACGAATACTTTCGTGAAAGTACTTGTCATTGAATAGTTCTCAAATGTTTCCCAAGACATGTTGAGTGCGGTGGTTCGGTACGCTTCACGAACTCCCACCAAAAGAGTCCGCCTCACCATGAACAACAAAAGGTGGCGAATGGAACCTTCGTTCTCCGCATCCCAAGACATCGAATATCTTGGTAATTTGCTTGACCCACGCTTCCGCGCCATGATCGGATCCGGCTTTTCCTTAAATTCTAGTGGTCTTAACTCTTTGAATCGCTTGGCAGTGACAAGCCAGCGCATTGCTAGTATTTCCACCAGATTCTACGTGGGACGAGTTTCCTCGTGCGGTTTTGCATAAAATGCAAAAACTTCTTGAACATCCCATCATTCATCATTTGTTCTAGTGTTATTTACAGGAGGATTATTGCCTTCCTGCCGCACGCTCTCCGGTTTGTAACTAAAGGTTGTTCCACGTCTCATACACTCCATTGTTAACGCTTCTCAGCAGACCATTCTTAAATCTTGCCATAAAACAAGGGTTAATTAAACAAATTAATATATCACATAATATCCCTATATTATGATCGACCAACAAATAAGCTTAGATAGGACACCTAAATAAGGATTTACTCATCTTTCCCTCCTAGTTCTATTCCCGATCTCCGCCAGAGACCATATCCCTAAGCTTTGATACCAAATCGTTGACGCCCCAAAATAGGTATACAACACCCATTCTGAAAGTCGCCAAATACATGGTACGTAAAAAGCAAATTACAACTTCAATAATACAATTGTCGTAAAAATACGACAACACATACTATGAGTTTAAATACAAATATTGTCTTCTGTAGACAATATCCACACTCAAATAAGTCCTCATTACAATTATTCAAACACTATTTTACGTAAATAGTGAGGATCGCTAAAATATCTTTCTAGAATCATCACTCCGTACCCGGACTAGTTCTCGCTTATGTTCTCACCTCCCGAGAAAAAATAGAACAAAAAGGAAAAGGTGAGCTCAACTAGCCCAATAAAGAATATTATGACTAAGATAATATACAACAAATTATCCTTAGTCTTCAACAGGAAAAATCGATAAAATATAATAGACAACAAGTTTTTAGATCAACAACAAGCTCGCAATGAAACAACAATCCATTGTAAGAGTCAAGTAGAGAATAAGTTCTACTATCTTCTAAGATTTAAAGTCCATCATCAATATTTTATCCCCAGTAACAACAATCAATATACATCTTTAATCAAATATTCATCTTTGCACCACAGCCAAAAGATATTCATTTGTATCACCACTGGTCATGTTCATCTCAACACTGCTCATCTTTTCACTACGGGCCAAAGATATTCATCGATTAATCATTTATCTTTGCACTACAGGGCCAAAGATATTTAGTAATATCATCATTTAGGATCGAGGATGATGAAAATATTTTAAAGAAAAACGAATCCAAAGAGACATAAGGACAAATAGTAGGGATTCAGATAACAGCTTTATCCAAGATCAATAATACTCCATAATAACCAATTTTAAAGCAAAATTCAAGAATAAAGATCAAAACATGGATACAATCAAAGATAGTAACCATAATAGACATCTTGGACAAAAAGAAGAAAATTTCATTTTTTGGTGAATAAAGTGCTCAGATTCGTGAATAAAGGCCGTATCGTGAATAAGAACCCCACACAAAAAAATTCCAAATTTGATAAAAATTCAGATCAATACTTGAAGATAATGATATTGAAGAAATAATATCATATATGAAGAAAATAACATCCCTTACCTCAAAATATCGATTACGATCTAATATCGATATAAGGTCAAGAAAACTTGCACCGATGAATAGAAACTCACAAAGTATCTAAATACTCACAAAATATACTCAATAATCTAGAGAGAAAAAGAGAAAGCTTATGTTTATGGTGTGATTTTCAATTCTAACTTAGCCCTCTATTTATAGGAAAATGTTAAGCGGAGACTTGACCCGCAACTTTGATGGCTTTTACTCACTATTATTCCCACCCACCACATTTGAAATAAAATTCAGCACATTTCTTCACCAACCACAAGTGGGGCCCACTCAATTCTAGAATTTTCCACCAAAATGCTAAATTCGGATACTTCAACAATTTCTGAACCAGTCACCTCTTAAATTCATAACAAATCATACGTTCATTTTTAACGGTTCAAAATTTGTGGAAATATACTCAACTTATATATGTATAACATATCCAAAAATTACAACGATCCAACGGTCGGATTAAAAATTATAACTCACGCAATATATCTCAAAAACACTGGTTTAATTTTTAATACCTCCATTCCGACAAAAATACTGATAAAATATCTCAACATTAACTCCTTCATTTTTAACCACAATAAATATATCCAACATTTATATTCACATAAAATAAATATTTCTTTATCATATGAATCAATAATTAATTATTCACAAATAATATTACAGAATCACATTTATGACAACCAGCATCGGCCTCAGAAAGGGGCTTTCCAATAAGAATTTCTCCTTACTGGCTCGCAATTAGGTGACCAAACCTCTCCTTGACAGAACTTTCTAGACATTACCAATAATGCTATCTAATAATATTATTCAAATAATATGAATTATTGATCCGATAATGGAAAATATTGCAAAAGACAATTATTGAAACAACAATAATATAAAATATTAACGCAAAGAATTATTGAATCAATAAAATAAAATATTGAACAATAACTATCTACATAACAATTATTGAGTAAGCGCCTTTTCACGTAAGGATCAATAATTCATCAATACTGCATCCATCCAATGCCAGACATCGTATTTTAACCAATAAAATATTCCAACAAAGTTAATTCGGTAACAACTACACCATTATTTATAAAACTCAAACTTGTCGCTTTTCTTCATCCACAATTATTCTACGTTATGGGGCCCACTTAATGATCGCTACTGGCAGTATTTAATATTCCCGACAACAAGAATATTTCACGACCAAATGAATATTCCCCAACAACAATGATTATTTTATAACCACTTGCATATTTTACAAAATTTGCACATTTTACCCATAACCAGAGAATTATATCAAATTAATACCTTATTATTCACACTAATAATTAGAGAAAATTCGATTTTATTTATAATAAGTTGGGGTCTTACATTATGTATATACAGGAGACGTATATATTGGATAGAAATAAAATCGTTGTCGACAATATATTTTCATATAAATTTGCTATGGATATTACCAGAAGTAATGATCATATATATGAATCACAAATCGTTGATGAATGTAGAAATATTTGGCCAATGTGGAAAGAGGCGATTCAAACAGAATTAAATTCACTAAGTAAATGTGACGTTTTTGGACTCAGAGTCCTACACCTAAAGGTGTAATGCCTGTTGAATACAAATGGGTATTTGTATGAAATAAGAAAAATAAAATTATATGGTACAAAGCGCAACTTGTAGCACAAGGTTTCTTTGCAGAGACATGGTATTAATTATGAAGAAACATATGCTCCTGTAATGGACACAATTACATTCAGATTTTTAATTAGTTTGGTAGAAAGAGAAATTAATGGATGTTGTTACATCATATCTGTATGGATCATTATATAATTATATCTACATGAAAATTCTGAAGGATATAAAATGCCTGAAGCATATAATTCTACATATCAAAACATGTATTCTATTAAGCTACAAAGATCTTTATATAGGTTAAAGCAATCCAGATGCATATTGTGGTATAATCGCCTGAGTGGATATCTTTTGAAAGAAGGATTTGAGAATAATCCAATTTGTGCATGCATTTTTATCAAAAGATCATAATCTGGATTTGTTATTATTATTGTATTTATTGATGAAAGATCTTGCTCCAGAAGAGTCGACAAAAATAACTAATTTAAGATGAAAGATATTGGTAAGCCAAATTTTTGACGTGGCCTACAAATTGAACTATGAAATTCTTGTTCATCAATCAACATACACAGAAAAAGTCCTGAAGTAACTTTACATGGATAATGTTAATCCTTTGAGTACTCCAATGATGGGTTGGTCACTTGATATCAAGAAATATCCGTTTTGACCACAAGAAAATGATTAATAAACTTTTGGTCTTGAAGTACCATATCTTTGTGAAATTGGTGTTTTGGTGCTGAAGTACTATATATTAATGTAATTGGTACTTTGATGTATCTTGCAAATTTGACAAGATCTGATATAACATTTGCAGTTAACTTACTAGCAATGTATAGTTATGCACCAACTCGAAGATATTGTAATGAAATTAAACATATTTTACGTTATCTTCGTGAGACTATTGATTTGGGATTATTTAATCCAAATGGTGATAGAACCAATCATATTGCACCAAAATTATTTTATACACATGAGCCCTAGAAGAATGACAATATTGATCATGTGATAATTTGGTTGATATATTCATTAAGTCATTACCAACTATGATTTTGAAGAAGATGGTGCACAATATTAGCATACTTTGACTTAATGATGTACTTATGAAGGGGAGTAAAAAAGGATATGTGATGATTGAGGCAATCCCAAGGCACTAGAAGTTATACAAGAATATTGTACTCTTTTTCTTTGCCAAATTTTTTATCCTACTGAGTTTTTATTTGATAAGGTTTTTAACGAGACATATTCTTAGAAAATTGCTACAAAAGAACTCCATCCATTCTGTATGAAGACAATGTTGCATGTATAGCTCAATTAAAAAGAGGATAAATCAAAGGAGATAGAACAAAGCACATCTCACCGAAATTCTTTTTCACACATGACCTTGAAATGTGTAGTAACATTGATGTTCAGCAAATTCGATCAAAAGATAATCTCGCAGATTTGTTCAGCATAGCATTACCAATTATAATGTTTGAAGGATTGCGTTACAATAATGGAATGCGACAGCTGAAGGACTTAAAGATACATTCATGAGGGGGAGCTAATACGCGCTGCACTCTTTTTCCCTTAACCAAGGTTTTTTTCCATTGGATTTTTCCTGGTAAGGTTTTTAATGAGGCAGCTTTCAATGCGTATGACTATATAATAGACATCCAAGGGGGAGTGTTATAAAATTATATATTGTGTGTGGATGTCTAGATACATTCCTACCCCTCTTTATTGTAATTACCTTTGAACTTTGTAACTCTCATATCTTTTAAGGTTTGAAACTCATGACCTTTGAGTTTTGAAACCTCCAAATATTAATGTTGATGTACCTAACTATAAATAGTTGTATTGTCTAGAGAATGGGAGATGATAGAAAATATTATGAGTATACTCTCTTTTCTCTAATCGTGTCCTTAATTTTTAGTAATCTTTTATAACAAACGATTTTTATTCAAAACAAACACACTAAATGTGACCGATTCAGCCATTCAACTCTAAACAAATATGATTCGAATATCAATAAAAAATATGTCAATTAAAAATAAAATAAATATTATTTTTGTCTTCACAATTCTATTCACGAGAAATAAAATCTTACAGCAACTAAACCAAAAAGTAATATTATAAATAAAATAAATACTTTGGTCGAAAGTACATTCATTCTCATTAAGTGACAAAACCATCTATCAATCAAAAAAGTGATATTTGTATTTGTTATTGGAAACTTTTATGTGGCATCATAAACAGTTCAAACACTACAGAAGACAAAACTGAATTCTCAGTTACCCGAGAATTAACTAATGTGTATACAAGTCTCCTATAGATAAATAAGAACCTCTCCTATAGGTGTATGGCACAACAAAGGAAATATTACACCAAGAATTGCAACATTTTCCTCCAAGCAAAAACCACATCTTTCACTGTCCCGTTCTGGGATGCTTAGACTGCCACTGGCTCACCAACTGGACTAGAAACGGTAACTTTAACCTGTACAAGGAATGTTAAAACGGAAAAGAAATAAGAGTACTGCTACTGCCTGCCCATGATGTTTTCCAGTACAGTGTCAGTTTTTATCTAGACATTACATAAAAGGAAGGTGAAACTGTGTGTTTTGTTTGAATAGGTGATCTATTGTACCAGTGAAAAATGCGAGGGAAACTCAGTTCAGGAGCTAAGGAGGCTTTCCCCCTTACCTGCTGTTCGTACAGCCACACATATATATAAGGGTTTTTGCGAGCACTTGGTGATCTCACATAACATTCTCCAAACTAGTAGTTGATCATCTGATCATTTGTTTCATATGAACAGAAAAAGGAAAGGCCTATTGTGTTGTCATATAGTAGTGTTAAGAAAATCCATCTATAGAGGCCACAACCATGATCGAAGATTGAACCTTAATAGTTAATAGGGGAACTATACATAATTCTCTTATAAACCTCTTGGTGAACTTGCCGCTTAACCAGATGCTTATAGACGAAAGAAGAAATTACCTTTGCGGATTTGAAAAGTTCGTCAAGAACTTCAGATAGGGTTGGATGTGCATGAACAGCAAACTTAATGTCCTGCAGAAGGCAGAAGTTTCCAGTCATTAGAAAGGTACGAAAATAGAGTATCTGGTTTCTGAATGATGCAGAGAACACAAGGAAGCAGGCACAAATGATATACTAAAACATCCATACGATCCAACAACTAACGTATTTATGAAAGGAAAAAAGCAAGAGGAGACCATTTTATGGTGCACCTAACATCAGTCTATGTAATTTTACACTGGGTCCCTAGAAGGATACTTGGGTCTTTTTTGTGGAATAGATTGTAAGACATGATAGAATAAAGATTCAAATTTTCAATATATGTTGATCGTATATTTGCTACTATATTAAAATACAAAGTACAAATATTTAATGATACATCTTAAAATGAGTGTCACAAATATCCAAAAGAAAAAGCGACTATCTTTTCAGGACGGAGGTAGTATATCGTCATCATTTGTGATCAAACTAATTCCCTTATTGTGGCAATGTTGTTTTCTATGTTCTTATCGGTTATATTTTTCTTATATCGTCAGTAGCTGCTATTTTTAGTTTCGAGTATTTGATAGTAATGACTGAAACTTTATGAAGCCCCACCTTCTATTTTTGTTCCTAAATAAAGAGAAAACACTCAAAACAGTAAACTCGGAGTCAAAACTCAAGTACGAGCTTTAGTTTCCCAATTTTATTTGAATACCTATTTTTGAAACCAAGAAATCATGTGATAGAAATGCTTGTTGATTGACAAAATTAAACCTGTATATGTGTTCCCAAGGCTATTGCATTGGATGCTTCATGTATGAGGTCGGCTGCATGCAACCCAAAGATATGAACTCCAAGGATCTCTCCATTGTCTGGTCTATAAATCAACTGCATAAGAAAACAATAGGCGGCTTCATGTACACAACCAAACTGTGAGCAATCTAGTAACTCTACCACACAATGTAAAAAACAGAGAAGAGATTATTCAGCATGCCAGGTCATGCAACTATAATTCAACAAGTACCTTAGCAATTCCCTCCCCTTCATTTTCAGCAAGGGCTTTCGTGTTAGCCTTGAAGCTAGTCTTGACAACACTAACTTCAAATCCCTCTTTTTCAGCTTTTTCTCTTGCTTGAGGCTGCAACAGTTGAAATTATTCAATAAAACTAAAATTATTAGAAACAATTCATATGCAGAAGCCTTTATCTAAAGAATGCCAAAATTTTCTCAGCCAGAAAATTCCAAAATTATTTCATGAACTAGGAAGAAATTGTATTAAATCAATATAATTAATAAGTGGAGAAAGAAATTAGAAATTGAATAGGTCATTGAACTTTATATATATATATATATATATATTATATATATATATATATATATATATCAAAATTTGGGAAAATTGGTAAAATCTTATTTCTTACTTTTTTTGGTTTTCTTCAAACATGTTTAGCAAACCATTCTAAAAGGGCTCTAGATACAACCTATGATGTTCATAGATCCCAAGAGAGTCGATTAAGTGAATTACATTTCATCCACCCCAGCATGGAAAATAACTTTACAAATGTCCAGAGTTCTAGATTGAAGCATTTTGGTTAGCAAGAAGAAAAGGGTGGACATCATGGTGCTCTAGAGCTACTAGGGTATTCCGTTGATCCATTTAAGCTTCTATACATCATGAATCTCATGATGCACATGAATACAATTAAAGTGACTAATAAGATCTTTACTCGCTTATTAAATGGTTTCAATATTGAGCATCATACTATGACTATATATATAATATGGACAAATATATATATATATATATATATATATATATATATATATATATATAAATATATTTTTGGGGGGGACGGGCGATATATATATATGATTCTTTTTATATATATATACCTCTGTTAATCCAACCATGCTGATTTCCGGATGAGTGAAACACGCTGCTGGGATGCTCAGATGATTCAGGACATGGTCCTTCCCAGTAACTTGCTCAACAACTATGTCAAGAAGGCAATGCCAGGTGTCATATACTTATAAAACATAAATTCATCAAAAATTACTTTATGCTTGATGGAACGTGATACTACCAGAGATTCCTTGTGCACTTGCTGCATGAGCAAGCATTAACTTCCCATTTGCATCACCAATGCAATACAAGTGAGGGACCTAATAATTGCACACTCATGTTAGTGAAAGAGACACACATATATAGAATACTAGATCTCAATTTTAAAGATATGGAAGATTATAATCCTACCAATTTTCCATTTGCATCGATCACTTGCATGCGTTCATTGACAGGAATAAATCCACGTTGAGTTTCTACATTGATCTGAAGTAAACCAAGAACAGCAAGATGATAGATTTTAGAATTTGTGAAAGTTAACCTTACAGAGTTAATTATAAATTGTTGTCCAAGTTTACTTACATTCTCCAAGCCAAGCCCTTTTGTGAATGGAGCCCTTCCCGTCGCAATGAGGGCAGCATCAACCTGCAGTGAATGAAGGTATGAAAGAGGAATAAGATGACAAAAGAATATATCGATAAAACAGACCATCGAGAGGAGACAATAATCTCAATAAGATAATGATTCTGAAATTCATTTCAACTGCCATATTAAGATTCTTAACTAATTATCATTAGCAGGTAATGGTTACAGCTTCGAAATGTTGAAGAGAGAATTAAAACATCTCATGAACTTGGAGCACTACCTGCACTTGCTACTTAATAGGTAACTACTGTAAATTGTGCAAGGCAAGATACTATTTAGGCGTTAGTTACCCGTCAATTCACTTTTCATCAATGCAGAAATGTATGTAAACTTTAACATGCATTTAGTTTGCATAGAAGGTCTTTCACATGCATTTAGTTTGCATAGAAGTCGTTCACGCCTCTACCAAAGGCACAGATCAGCATGCAGATGCCAATCATTTGATCAGAGTAAAGAGAGAGCTACATCTAACCAGACCTTGTCACTCATAACATGGCTAAAGGTAACTGCTATTGTAAATTAACAATAAAAAGTAGATGTCTACATTATACTAAAATTAGCAAAAGAAAGACAAATGTGAGGGTTGGGGCAATCATTCTATTTAATCATTTATAATCAATCGAGCACCAAATATGTAAGACAAGATGCCTCCTCAAAGATTTATATGTGGGTGATTATTAGAAATAAATGTTAGTCGAACTGGTATAAACTACATCTTGATGTCTTTTATAGTTTAGATATATAAGACGAGATGGCTCATCAAAGATTTATATGTGGGTGTCATTATCAGAAATAAATGTTGGTTTAACTGGTATAAACTACATCCTGGTTTCTTTTATAGTTCATACTGAAAAAAATTCACCCTAATATAAACACAGTTTGTGGTTTATCTAGCAAAGATATGCCATATACATAGTTGTCACAGCGCCACGACGAGACGTAGCGGTAGTTGACCGCCAGGACGCCTAGGCGATAAGCCACCATGGCGCCCGTATGGTAACAAGTTGTTAACAATGTGCAATTTATACATTTATTTATTTTACTTAAAAAGGATATTGAATAATAAAATTTTATATACATTAAAACTCAAAACATTATAAGTAACACTATGGAATCCAATTAAAAACATAATTATATGAATACTTCACAAATTCAAAATAAAAGAATCGACATTGAAAACTAGTAGAACAAATCAACAAACACTACGTAAAAAATAAAGAATCAACCAAGAAAACCATCACACATTATAAGTCTAATAGGTAATAAAATTACACCATATAGCAAGTCCATGGGTTGATGAGTTGTGGGTACAAAATGACTTAAATCACTTATAACTTGGGCCAACTACCAAGGCGTGATCCTTGACGCCAAGGCCCAAGGCTTCTCTAGCGCTTAGGCGCCTAATCATTTTCCTTCTCTATATATAATGCTACATCTTTGTTTTATCTCGAGGTAATGGATGAATGGAGAATTCAGGATCTATTTTAATATATCCTTAAGATATCAGCATTCACAACTCACCTCCAAGGTATCCTTCGGTTCCTTCGTCTTTGCATCAATTAGCTCAATCGTTACAGGTTTTCCATCCTTGGCTGGGGTAATCTGTTATAATTAACAAATAGAAGAATTAAACAAGATTTTGTAAAAAGTGCAACATAAATTCATAGAAGTTACAAGAGATAAAGTACCTTGCTTGCAAATACGCCTGTATGGTAATCAATTTTTCGGGGATTTATGAGAACCCTCTGAGCCAATTTCCCAATCTCAGGATCAAAACCAGGCATTAGTTGATCTAGAGCTTCAACGAAAGTAACCTGTGAAACAATGCTGTGGTCAGCTCTGTCACATGGATTTAGTCCATTTGTAATGTCCTAAAGAAAGGTGTGTTTTGGCAAAGAGGGGCGAGTGGGGAGTGGGGAGAAATTTAAAACAGAAAATCATGTTTCAAGAAGCAGCTGTTTTCTCTCTGCTATATATAAAACTTGATAAAAGTTAACAATTGGCAGTTAGCTCAAGTGGTAGTGAGCCTAGTGATAAAGAGGGGTGAGTGGGGAGAAATTTAAAACAGAAAATCATGTTTCGAGAAGCAGCTGTTTTCTCTCTGCTATATATAAAACTTGATAAAAGTTAACAATTGGCAGTTAGCTCAAGTGGCAGTGAGCCTAGTGATAAGTGTTTGTCAAATGTTGAAGACTCCACAAAAGCAATAATCTCTTTGGGGCCACTCAAACATAGTTTACTATAAGATTACTCAATGTGCATGGTTGGCGGGGTAATACGTGGAACTGGTAGTTAATCCAATGCTACCCCCTAAGGGTGGTGGCATCGGGTTCCATCGTCATCTGGAAAAAAATCAGTGGAAAAGGGAAGTTTTCTCACCAAAGATGTTCCCCTCCAACCGAAAGCTGTTCAAGCTCATACTTTCTACTAATTTTACCTTAAAAGGAAAATTGACTTTACATGACATCTCGGAAAGGATATATAGTTCCTACCTCACTTCCAAGTGCTGTATACACATCACTGAATTCAAGACCAATGTAACCACTTCCTACAATAACTATCCACTCAGGAACTGATTCCAGTTTGAGCGCATGATCACTGGTTATAACAGTCTTACCTGCAGAATTCAGTAGTATAATGAATAAAAACAAGATATAATAGATTTAAGATTAAAGAGTGCAATGTCGTGAATTGGCATCCAAGGTTCTTAGCCAAACATGAAAACATTTTTTTATCTTAGTTCACCTTTATATAAGATTTCTATAATATTCTTAGTAGTACAAAATAATGCAGGAATATCATTTTTCACCCTTGATTATATTGCTACCATTTATGACAATAAATGTGCAACTATTACGAGCTAATTATTACAAATTGAATTATCTTTCTCCAACCATTATGGAGTTGAAAAAGAAACTAAAAAAACAAGTGGTCATCACCCTCTGTTCACTGCATATGGGAGAATCTCAAATAATCTAAGCCAAAGTTCTGTAAGTTATGATCACTCCTCCGCAATTTCACTTATCAAGCAAGTAAGAGTATATCTTGATATTAGCAAGATTAAAACAAGCTCATGACGTCATCTCAAGCATCTCAGTGTAATAGCCACATAATTTGCTTTTTTAATCAAGTATATTATTTGAACGTCCACATTTCTTAGTACTTTAGAATTCATGACACTCCTCAAATGAAGAGAATGATGAATTTGAGAACGGGTAGTAACATCTAAGCAAATAGAGGCAATTTTGTAATTTCTTAACAATGGATACAAATTTAATTTGATGTTTTAAGCATGTTAGCCAACGCAGAAAGTTTTAGAAAGGGCTTCTGAAATTGACCATGCCTTTGAGCAGCTTGGCTAGAAAGTCGTGATGATAGCTTAGGGATTAAGAAACAAGCACTTACCATCAACTTCAACTCCCTTAGGGACAAAGGGTACAGAACCAGTAGCAATAATTATGTCTTTTGCTGTTATTGTAGTATCAGGCAATCCAGCTTTTCCATATTTCACCTTTTGTGGACCCTGAATATATTCATGAAGAATGAAGACCATAATTTACAGACAGTCATTTCTGGATAAGTTACAACCAGTTGACCAATATGAATCATTAGCAAAAAATGAATGACAATAATTCAATCAGTTATATATTCAACGTACCACAACTGAACCAACACCTGTCAATATATCCACGCCAAGAGCTTTCATGGAATTGGTCAAGTTATTTCGAATTTTGGAAGCAAGATTATTTGCGTGATCAGCGACTGCCTGTCTGTCATACCCTGCTGCTGCAACCTGTGATGAAGAATAAAAGGTAAAAGTGTCTAATGTACTTGATGTTCAACCACAATAGGAATAAGAAAATAAAAAATATGAAATGAAGCAGCAAAAGGATCATGTATATTGTATAATGCTTTGAAAGTAATAAACTACATTTCAAATTTTCATGAAGTCTTCAACAACATTGTATAATGCTTCATTTACATGCCAAATTGGTCAAAAGTTCAAAACTTCTCCCTCTATGAGCGCATATTGTTGGATCTTATAAAAAAATCTATGAAATACAGGCAGAAACAAAACAATATGGATTATTCCGAACTTGTGGTAAAAAGAACAAGATTATGTAGATGCACTGGCACACCCATAGAAGACTAGTAGTTGTAATATTACACTATAGTCCATACAGAGTAATTTGTCGAATGAAAAAGGAATTTTTATCTGAAAATGGAGGGAAAGAGACAACAACGGAATACAGATGAAGAAACTTGTAGCAGAGGGCTTTCCTCATCAACAAAATAAATTTAAAGATGTCAACCTTCTCTAGCAGTTTGATATAAAAAATTTAATACTTGTTTGAACAAAGAATATGTCCTGCAGCTAGTCTCAGATTAATCTAAATGAGAAGTTATTATTTCAAACAATTTCTGCAAGTTAATTTTTTGAGTTCATGTGTTTTGAGACTACAATATGCAGCCAATGGCATTTTTATCTAGTAAATCCTACTTGATGATTTCTCTTCTCTTTATTTAGTTAAGTAATTAAACCATGTGGTAGTTTAATTAAATATTGCCTATAATGACTATTTTTTATTTGTCTTCATCTAGGAGAATTAATGCAATTTTTCCAAAATTACCCCTCATTACTTTACCTATTTTTTGGTACTTTAAACTCTAGTGCTAAGCAGTTAAGGTATTATGATGACCTATATTTAATGTTTTCCAATCATTATCTTAATTCTTGAAAAAAACGTAAATAGCAAAAATGACTATTAAGCATTGCATTCTAACTTCTAAAGCAGTGTTTTAAATGACCTACCAGAAAGTACTCCGCAAAACTTTGCATCTCTATGAAAATACAGAAAGACTCCGTAATAATATCAAAACACAAATTTAAAGAAACCAATTAATTTGAGATGTACAGAAGCTATGTATGATTCATCCAGTATTCCTCAATCCTTATTAGGTAATTTCTACACGAAAAGATTGCATTACAGGATAATAGCCAACCAATGCAAAGCAATTATTCAGAATATATTATACTCCCTCCGTTCCAAAATTAAAGATACAATTTGACTTTTGAGGTCAAATATTAAACTTCAAATTGATGTGAATTTATTTAATTTTAGTTGATACAATTATCATAATTGTATAGTATATAACAAAAACTATTAATCACAAAATTTATTTTATTCTAAACTTTTATGAATCATACCAATTTTGAAGTTTAATATGTCGTTGTTTGACCCCAAAAATCAAATTGTATCTCTAATTTTGGAACGGAGGGAGTACTGAATATGGATTTGGAAAGTACCTGTAAACCGAAAGCCTTCATATGGTGTTCATCCTGAAGCTCCCGCATTCGGCCACTAACAGCAAGCAGTGCTTTGGAAGGGACACAGCCCCGATTTACACATGTTCCCCCAACCACATCACCCTCAATGATGGCAGTTTTCAATCCCTGCAAAGGTTAGACTCATTTATTATTTATGACCCATGCATACTAAACAGAACCTACAAAATGCCCTAAGCCATTCTATATATGCATGCACCAGGCACACAATACTCTTAATATATGCAACAAGGAAGGACTACTACAATACTGTTAATCTTTTTTCTCAATCACCATTACTACTATATTGCACACAATTAAGCTTGTAATGAGAATCAGTGTAGAAAATCAAGCAGAGTAGTGGTTACAAATAAATACATAAAGTAAAAATATCATTCATGAATAAAAATTTCAAATTTAATCATGTCCTGGAACTCTTTTTTGATAATTAAATAATTATAAAGTACCATGAACACAAAGAAGCCAAAAAAATCATTGTTCTCAAATTATATGTTTAACCTCTTCATAAAGAGCCCCATAATGAAACCCAGCCAAACCAGTGAGAACTCCCTCTATTCCTTTATTCCATTTTAGATGTGACAAAATAAGAATTCCCCGTATTATATATCATAGTAAAAAAAAAAGTCTAACATCTAAGTATCGCATGAATCTAATGTGCGCTGGTTAATAATCCTGTAAGTTAGTGAGAAAATTCAAGAATATTATTTCCTTAAAGATAGGTCCTAATTGGCTTTCTGACTTCTTCTTTTAAAGCATATTAACATTTGCCAACCATACACTTGCAAATAAAATTCTCAATTTTTTTTGCCAATAATGAAATTAAGTCTTTACTTATTTAATTTGTTAAGAAAATCTCATCCAAAATTATTAGGTCTCATAGGCAAATACTAATATGTTTAAATTAAATAAAAAGTAAAAAATGTCAAATGGGACTCTCATTATTGGACGGATGGAATATTTTAAAAGCTGTAAACATGTTTCCTTATTGAACTTGGTTTGACAAACCAATAATCAGTCTAAAGACCACTTAAGGAAATCAAGATACTCAAGCTCAGCCAGTGATCAGCTCCCAACATAAACGAGCTAAGCTAGAGCTAGCTGACTCTGTAAAGCATTCGAGAACCCAAAGAATTTCCCCACTATAAAATTAACTAAAAGCAAGCATTTAATCAAATAAAATGGTGAACTAGTTGAAACAAAAAGAAGGGGACCTTCTCGACGGCATGAAGAGCGGCACCATGACCCCCAACACCAGCTCCAATGATGACCAGATCATAATCAAAACCTGCAGATGGAGTCCCATTCTGCGATGAAGACGCTGACACCTTAATCTTCGAGCGACATTGCTTCGAGATTAATCGAGCAGAATTCGACGAATTCGAAGATTTGAGTCCAAATGCCTCCCTCTTAAGACCGCAGAATCGGAGTGAGCGCGGAGTAATTGAGATGGCGGAGAAGAGGTCGGAGACTGTACAGTCGGATCTGGTGATCGGAGAAGGTGAAGAGAGGGACAGAGAGATTGAGGACTGCATTTTTAGAGAGAGAAATAATGAGATAGTGAGAGAGATAGAATGAAGGAGTTAGGGTTTGGCAGAGAGAGGAAAATTGGAGAGGGAGGAGAGAAATAGGGGGGAGATTTGAGGAGGCTGTTCTGGACTTTGAGAGGTCCGCTGGAAGGAGAGAGGTGGGCGTAGTGTTCGAAGTGAATTTCAGATTTTGATTTTAATTTTTTTTTAAAGAGTAGAATTTCTCAACTACTTCTGTTTCTGGCAGTTATGTGGGGGTTCTCTCCATGGAAATGTTTTCATTACCGACCCGGTCATCATACCCAAAAAATTATTGGGTTAAATGCTTTGTAGTTCATTATACTATAGATTGATTTATAAATGGGTAATTGAATTTATTTTTTTACAGTCAATTTACTTAACTTTAGTTTACTAACACACCGTTACAAAAATCGTTAAGTCAAAATTGAAATTGATGAAAATGATGACGTGGCGGTGAAACATGTCAAAAAAAATCATGTGGCGAGTTAGTATGTGACGTGGCGATGATGATGTGGATTTGGAGAAAAATTTTGATGAAAAATGGAAAAAATATTTTAAAGTATAATATAAATTATAAAATTAGCAAAAAAACAAGAAAATAAATAAATAAAATAATTATTTTTAATAAAAATTAAAAAAAGTAGTTTTTTTAATTTTATTAAAAAATTAAAACGCATTTTTTAATAAAAAATAATTGGTTTTTTTTTTTTTTTAAAAAAAACTAAAACGCAAATTTTTTTTAAAATAAATATTTTTAATAAAAATAAAAAATGCAGTTTTTAATAAAATTATTATTTTTTATAAAATGCAGTTTTTTTTAATAAAATAAAAATGCATTTTTTAAAAAAATGCAGTTTTAATAATAAAAAAAGGCAGTTTTTTTATTTAAAAACGCTGTTTTTTATTTAAAAACGCTGTTTTTAAACTGTTTTTTTAAAATAATGCTGTTTTTTTATTAAAATAAAAATGCTGTTATTTTTTTATTTAAAAAAAAAACTGTTTTTTATAAACTGTTGTTTTTTTATTAAAAAAAACGCTGTTTTTTAAACTGTTTTTTTAAAATAATGCTGCTTTTTTATTAAAATAAAAATGCTGTTATTTTTTATTAAAATAATGCTATTTTTTTAAAACGCTATTATTAAAATAATGCTGTTTTTTAAAAAACGCTATTAAAACGCTATTATTTTTTATTAAAATAATGCTGTTTTTTTAAACTGTTTTTTAAAAAAAACGTTGTTTTTAAAAAAAACGCTGTTTTTTTATTAAAAAACACTGTTTTTTAAAACTGCATTTTTTAATTAAAAAAACTGCATTTATATTTTAATAAAATATAAAAATATAATAATGCATTTTTTATTTTTATTAAAAAACTGCATTTTATAAAAAAAAATAATAATTTTATTAAAAAAACTGCATTTTTTTATTTTTTATTAAAATATTTATTTTTTAAAAAAATTTGCATTTAATTTTAAAAAATAAATTAAAAACCAATTATTTTATTTTAAAAAATGCATTTTAATTATTTATTTTCTTGTTTTTTTTTGCTAATTTTTATAATTTATATTATACTTTAAAATATTTTTTTCCATTTTTTCATCAAAATTTTCCTCCAAATCCACATCATCACTGCAACGTCACATATTAACTGTCACATAGGCTTTTTTTAAACAAGTCTGCCACGTCATCATTTCCGTTAAGTCAACTTTGACTTAATGATTTTTGTAACGGTGTGTTAGTAAACTAAAGTTCAGTGAGTTAACTGTAAGAAAAAAAAGTTCAGTGACCCATTTGTAAGTCGACCTATAGTATAGTGATCTAGAAAGCATTTAACCCAAAAATTATTGGGTGAATATTCAATAATTAAATCGTAATTGAACCGGACCTTATAAATATATCAAAATATGTTATAAGCCATGTGATTCCCTCACAATGAGGGAACTTTCTCCCCGCCTTCTTTCCTTTTCCTACATAATTAGGATTACTCCCCACTCCTCTCTCTCTCTATATATAAAGGAATGAAAAATTTGAAGGAAATAATAAAATTCTCTCCGAAAAATTTCTCTCTTTTCTCTCTTATTCTTCTCTAAATTTATGCAAAGAATTATAAGAGTATATTTATACACTTTTGCTAAAGTTTCATAACACGTTATCAGCACGAAGCTCTAACCAACTGAGACGGTAAAATTAAATTCTTGCAATTTATTATTATATTACCGATTTGGTTATACCACTAATAATATAATTTTATTCTTATAATTGCCATTAAATTCTGTTATTTACAATGGTACCATCTATCCTTGTTAATCTTACAAGACTTGGTGGGAATCTTTTTCATTTAATATTCTATCGGAATATCCTATCGGTGTGAATTTCACCTGACCTGGTTCCATCATTTATTATTTCGCATTTAATATTCTGTCGGAATATCCTCATCGATTAATTTCACACGACTTTGGTTCCATCATTTATTATTTCGCATTTAATATTACGTCCGAATATCACGCTTGATTATGAATTTCACACAGCCTGGTTCCATCATTTATTATTTCGCATTTAATATTTTGTCGAAATATCTTGTCGGTGTGAATTTTACCTGACCTGGTTCCATTATTTATTATTCCACATTTATTATTCTCGCTGGAAATAACCTTTTATCGTGCGGTCGATTATTAAATGCATGTGGTGAAATTCTTTTGTTATTCCATTATTTATTATTCTATTGGAATAACTCACTTTCTGTGACTAACGTATGCATGGTGAAATTTTTATGTTATTCCATTATTTATTATTCGTTGGAATAATGCATACATCAAACTAATGGCGTGCTTAAAGTGAAGATCCATTTGCATTATGCTAATAACATAAATATAAGAATATTTATATTTGTATTTTATCACCACTTGAGATCGTGACGTAGTTAATTTTCATATTTCATACATGCAATTATTTATTGTTTTAATAAATAATAAAATTGTGTTTAACCCGAATAGATGGCAAACTTGGCAAAATAGATTTTTCTATTTTGAAAATTTACGAGACAACTATTTGGCTTGGGCACTTGATGCGTAATTGCACCTTAGTGCAAATGAGTTAGAAAAGACCATTGAATCAGGAAATACAGCTACTTCGGCACAAAATACAAAAGCCATAATCTTTCTTCGTCACCATATTGATGAAGGATTAAAGACTGAGTATTTAACAGTCAAAGATCCTTTGTCTTTATGGACATAACTGAAGGAAAGATTTGACCACCAAAAATTTGTTGTTCTCCCTAATGCCAATTTTGAGTGGCTTAATTTAAGGCTACAAGATTACAAATCAATTACGGAATATAATTCCAATGTTTATAGAATAACCTCTACTTTGGTTTTGTGCGGAGATCCAGTTTCTGAATCCCAAATGTTAGAGAAAACACTCAACTTTTCATCCCACCAAAATGATTCTGTCACAACAATATAGACAGAGTAAGTTCACAAAATTCAGTGACTTGTTGTCTATCCTCCTTGTTGCAGAAAAGAATAATGAATTGTTGTTGAAAAACCATCAAGTACGGCCAACGGTGCTACCCCATTGCCAGATATTAATAGCACGTCATTCCAGTAGAATAAACGTGGCAATAGATGGTTATATAAAAAGAAGCCTTGGGGACGAAAGAATAAACAAGGCTATCATAGCAACAAATTCCAGAACCGCGACAATTCAGGCCACCAGAAGTGGCAAGTGTCTGATTCGGGTAAAAATAAAGAAAATGCAACACAGATAAAGAACAAACCAGATGTTTGTTTTAGGTGTGGGATGAATGGGCATTGGTCGCGTACCTGTCGTACGCCGAGGCATCTGGTTGATTTATTCCAGGAGTCTCAAAAGAACAAAGTAATGGAGGAAGAAACAAACTTTGTTACTCATCAATTGAATATTGTTGATGATCCACCAATGACCCACAATGAGGAAAAGATTGTTGATATTACTGAACCTTCTGAAAGTATCTTTTGGGATATCGTTTAATTTTTGTTTTAATTAAACATCCTGCATGTATAATATTATTAGTTTTCATTCTATACGTGGTATATGTTTATCATGAATAAAATTATATATGAAATGTAACTTTTCTTATTTATGTTTTTACATGTGTCAGACCATCTTTAATGAAGATCTTCTCGTCAGTTCTACTATTTCTGAAAAATAGAATATCCTAGAAAAACTTCATTAAATTTCTTTTGGATTATATACTATGAAAATTAGAGCAATTGAGTCTCATACTCTTATGATTCCAAAAATTATAGATCCCAAATCCTTTATACTTTGGCATGAATGACTCGGTCGTCATCCAGGTACTTCTATGATGCGTCATATTATTGAAAATTCTACTGGTCATCCTCTCGAAAATAAAAAGGTTTTTCCTAGTAGTGAATTTTCTTGTGCTGCGTGTTCTCGAGGAAAGTTAATTGTTCGACCATCACCAATAAAAGTTTATAAAGAAGCCCCAAAATTCCTAGAGAGAATTCAAAGAGACATTTGTGGACCCCTTCACCCATTGTCTGGTCCATTTCGATATTTCCTGGTTTTTAATAGATACTTCAACTAATTGCACGCCCATTGATGTTAAGGACTAACTTACCTACCTCAGTTTGGGGTCATGCAATTCTTCATGCTGAAGTCATCATTCAAGTAAGACCAACGACTCTTCATAAATTTTCTCCTCTATAGTTAGTTCTTGGATAGATACCCAACATATCACACTTTCGAGTTTTTAGAAGTGCATTATATGTTCTAATTGCACCTCCACAAAGAATTAAAATGGGAGCCCAACGAAGAATAGGTATTTATGTTGGTTTTGATTCTCCTTCTATTATCAGATTCTTAAGCCTTTAACTGGATATGTTTTTACTACATGTTATGTAGATTGTCATTTTTGATGAATCTGTATTTCCACCTTTAGGAGGAGGGAAAGTTTTAAATAAAAAATCCTCTGACATATCATGGAATGCATTAGAATTAAATTCACTTGATCCTTGTACAGGACAATGTGAAATTGAAGTTCAAAGAATTATTTGTTTATAAAATATTGCAAATCAAATGCCAGATGCATTTAATGATGCTAGAAAAGTGATAAAGTCATATACACCGCGGTGAATACTCCAAAGGTAAATAGAAATACCTATTGAAAAAATCAATTCACAAGAATTGACAAATAAGGTAATAGAAGAATCTAAACCACACCAGAAGCGTGGAAGACAAGTTGGTGCAGAGACACTGTACCACGATAATCAAAAGCAAATAAGGGAATCCCAGAAGGAATACCCGCTCCAGAAGAAACACTTATTCCAAGAGTGAGAATAACCCCAGAAGAGGTACAAACCGCTCCAGAAGTAGCACTTATTCCAAGAGTGAGAATAACCCCAGAAGAGGTACAAACCGCTCCAGAAGTAGCACTTATTCCAAGAGTAGGAATATCCCCAGAAGAGGTACAAACCGCTCCAGAAGCAGCACATATTCCAAGAGTGGGAATAGCCCCAGAAGAGGTTCAAAATCTCAGTAAAGGGATAAGAGATGAACACCAAGAGATCTCAATAAATTATGTACATGATGAGAAAATATGAGAACGAAGCAAAGTCATGATTGACGATATATTTGCTTTCTTTATAACATAAGATATTACTTTGATTCCTGACACGGATCCTGAACCACAAAACGTGGAAGAATGTCGGAAAAAAAAAGATTGGCCAAAATATAAAGATGTTATTCAAACTGAGCTAAAATCTCTATTGAAAAGAGAAGTATTTGGACCAAGATGGTTCAAACACCGATGGGTGTAATCACAGTTGGAAACAAATGGATATTTGTCTGAAAAAACGAAATGAAAAAATGAAATTGTGAGATATAAAGCCCGATTTATAGCTCAAGGGTTTTCACAAAAATCTGATATTGATTATCAGGATACAGACTCTCCAGTACGTAATGGATGGAGTCACTTTTTGCTTTCTGATAGGTATGACAACCATGGAAGGTTTGGAAACACGTCTGATGGATGTTGTAACATCATACCTATATGGCTCACTTGAAGTGAGATTTATATGAGAATCCCTGAAGGATTGAAAATGGGCAATCAATCAAAAGGCCCGATCCACATATATTCAATCGAGTTACAACGCTCATTATATGGATTGAAATAGTCTGGTCATATGTGGTATAATCGACTTAGTGATCATTTAATAAAAGATGGATATATAAATGATCATGTATGTCCATGTGTTTTTATTAAGAAATCACAGAGTGAATTTTCCACCATTGCTGTATATGTGGATGATTTGAATTTTGTAGGTACTCCTGAAGAACTCACAAGAACTATTACTTATTTAAAAGATGAATTTGAAATGAAAGATCTTGGAAAGACAAAATTCTGTTTGGGAATACAAGTGGAGCATTTAACATCTGGAATTTTTTCTCATCAATACACATATGCTGAAAAGATTCTCAGTCATTTTCATATGGATAAAGCTCATCATTTGACTACCCCGATGGTTGTTTGATATTTAGAAGTTGATAAAGATCCATTTCAGCCTCTAGAAAGCGGGGAAGAAGTTCTTGGACCTGAAGTTCCATGCCTAAGTGCAATGGAAGAAGTTCTTTGACCTGAAGTTCCATACCTAAGTACAATGGAAGAAGTTCTTGGACCTGAAGTTCCATGCCTAAGTACAATGAAAGAAGTTCTTGGACCTGAAGTTTCATGCCTAAGTGAAATGGAAAAAGTTCTTGGACCTGAAGTTCTATACCTAAGTGCAGTAAGTGCCCTTATGTATCTTGCAAAACCGCATACCGACACGATTTTCTTTGTCAACTTGTTAGCAAGATACAATTCTTCTCCGACTAAGAGACATTGGGATGAGATCAAACACATTTTGAGATACCTCCGTGGAAGTATAGATCTTGGGTTATTTTATCCAAGAGATTCAATGTCGCGATTGGTTGGATATCTTAGATGTAGGATATTTATCGGATCCACATAATGGAAGATCACAAGCAAAGTTATGTATTTACATATTGTGATACGGCTATATCCTGGAAATCCACAAAGCAAACCATGACAGCTACATCTTTAAATCACTCAGAGATTCTCGTTATACATGAAGCAAGTAGAGAGTGTGTTTGATTGAGATCAATTATTCAGCATATTCAAAAGTCATGTGAATTACCATCAATCAAAGACATTCCTACAATTCTGTATGAGGATAACGCTGCATGTATTGCTCAACTTAGAGGAGAGTACATCAAGGAGATAGAATAAAGCAAATTTCACCTAAATTCTTCTTCACACCTGAGCTAAAAAAAGAAGGGTGATATAGATGTGCATCAAATTCGATCATGTGATAATCTAAATTGACTTATTCACAAAGTCGTTACCATATGCAATGTTTGCAAAACTTGAAAAGAATCGAATGTGTCATTTGAAGACTTATGAAAACATTTCATCAAGAAGTAATGAATTCCTTTTGAGGGAAGATCGTACTCTTTTTTCCTTAGTCACGATTTTATCCCAACGGGTTTTTCCCCAAAGGTTTTAACGAGGCGGTCAACTAAGATATTTATGTAAAAGATATGTACTCTTTTTCCCTTCGTTAAGTTTTTCCCACTGGGTTTTCTTAACAAGGTTTTTAATGAGACATAATCTTCTATTGTAGGGAATTAGGGAAATTGTTATAAGCCATGTGATTCCCTCACAATGAGGGAACTTTCTCCTGCCCTTCTTCTTTCCTTTTCCTTCTCTAATTAGGATTACTCCCCCCTGACTCCTCTCCTCTCCTATATAAAGGAATGAAAGCTGAAGGAAATAATAAGAATTCTCTCTGAAGAATTTCTCTCTCTTTCTCTCTTACTTATTCTCTCTAAATTTATGCAGCAATTATAAGAGTATATTTATACACTTTTGCTAAAGTTTCATAACTAAATATATATTATTAATAATTAATAAAATTTTAAAAATATTATTTTTTATGAATTAAAATATACTCCTCCTGTCCCATGATAAAAGTCCTTATTACTATTTTGGGTAGTCCCATGTTAAATGCCCATTTTCCTTTAATAACCAAATTTTTACATATATTTTCCTATTATACCCGTAGTATTAAATATCTCATACTTTTCTTATTCTAATTCTCTCCCACCTACATTGGAAATAATTAATGACATTATTATGGGCAATTTTGTCATTTCATTCTTCTTCTTAATATGCGTGAAAAGTCCACCAATACTTTTATCATGGGACGGAGGGAGTAATAAAGTTGAATTACAATATTATTAAAAGTGGCTAATTTTAATATTAAAAAAAATTAGTACAAAAAATAATACTCTCGTCCCTTAATATAAGTCATTTTAAAGAAATATTTTTGTCCCTTAATATAAGTCATTTGAGAATTTCATTAATTGTTTAATTTCCAATATTACCCAGAGTATTAAATATAATGTTGGTTCTCTTACTATTTTTTTTTCAATAAATAACACTCTCTAATTTTAATACAAGGACAATATAGACAATTGATATTATATTTAGGGAATTGTTAAATCCACAATACATCTTTTTTTTCCCAACAAAAGTGTCGATGTAGATGTATAGCGATGGTGAAAACCGTCGCTATAGGATTTATAGTGACACTTTTGTTGTGAAAATAATATTTTCTGTTATGGATTTAATAATTTTTTTGTATTTAATGTTATACAATCATTTTTTTAATACTTGTGCACAATTCTAAAACGACTTATATTAAGGGACAGGGGGAGTATTAAAAAATCGGTTCACCGAGTTAACTTAACCGAATTTACCGGTTGAACCACTGGTCGACCGGTGGTCAATCGGTTGAATTCGGGTTTTGATCAAATTGGTTCAACAGGCCCAAACTGGACCGAATATAGAATCGATTTTCGATTAAACTAGTTGAATCGGCGGGCCGATAGTGATCCACGAGTTTCCAAAGAACAATGTTTGGAAGGTTTATTTTAAGGGGAAAACGAAGGTAAAGAAAAATAATTAAAAAGCTTTTAAATACCATGTTTGTGAGGTTATATTTTTTATATTAAAGAGTAGTATACTTTTTAATCGTTAAAATCTCTAAGTTTCACTTCCCTTCTCTTCCCTTTACGTACGTGGGAAAGTAATTTTAAAATCTCTCCCTTCTTTTCTCTCCTTATATTATGTGTTAAAATCTCTTTCCCATCTATACTTTTCCTTCGTACTCTTTTTCTATTCCTCCAAATTCATAAACACAATATTACTACAAGGTTCAATGAAGTCATTTTCTCTCTTTTGTGACGCCCCCAAAATAGGTCCACATAACTTATTTTGAGTCGCCAAATACATGGTATAGAAACCAAATACAAACTTCATTAATACAATTATCGTGCAAAATACGACAACACATGAGTGTGATGCTTTTCTAATGCAAGAAGGAAAACCAGCAATGTATTTTAGTGAAAATTTGAGTGGGGCCGCTTTGAACTACCCTACTTATGACAAGGAGTTGTGCGCTTTGGTTAGAGCTTTGGAGACATTGCAACATTACTTGTGGCCTAAGAAGTTCGTGATCCATACCGATCATGAGTCATTGAAGTATTTGAAGGGGCAACACAAGTCGAATAAAAGGCATGCACGATGGATGGAGTTTATCAAGACATTCTCATATGTCATTCGATATAAACAACGGTAAGGAGAACATCATTGCAGATGCTTTATCTCACAAGTATGTATTGTTAAATACTCTTGATACGAAATTACTTTGTTTTGAACGGATCAAAGAATTATATGTTACTGACCTTTATTTCGGAGAAGAGTTTAAACCTTGTGAAAAGAATACGGTAAATACTTTAAAGTGGATGGATTCTTATTTCGTGAAAATAAATTGTGTATATCTGCATGTTCTTTGCGTGAGTTATTGGTTAAGGAATCACATGGGAGTGGTTTAATGTGACATTTTACTGTTGATAAAACTTTGGCTATCTTAAAAGAAAAATTGTATTGGCCTCATATGAAACGAGACGTAGAACAAATTTGTGATAGATGCATTACTTGTCGTCAGTCTAAATCTCGTGTTCAACCCCATGTGTTGTATGCTCCATTTCCTATACCTAATGAACCTTGGATTGATTTGTCTATAGATTTTGTATTGGGTTTACCTAGGTCTAAGCATGGTAATGATTCTATATTTGTGATTGTGGTTAGATTTTTAAAGATGACACCTTTTATTCTATATCACAAAACTGATGATGCATCCCATAATAGCTGATTTGTTCTTTAGGGAAATTGTACGATTACATGGTATGCCTAGAACAATTGTTTCTGATCGTGATGCTAAGTTCTTAAGCTATTTTTATAAGACTTTGTGGTGTAAATTGGGAACTAAACTTTTGTTTTTTACTACTTGTCACCCACAAATTGATGGACAAACTGAAGTAGTGAATAGGACTTTGTCTGCATTGTTAAGGGCTATCATTAAAAAGAATATTAGTCATTGAGAAGAGTGTTTACCGCATGTTGAGTTTGCTTATAATCGATATGTTCATTCTGCTACTAAATTTTCTCCATTTGAGATTGTTTATGGCTTTAATCACTCCATTGGATTTATCACCATTACCTGTTTCTGAATTTACTAACATGGATGGAAAGAAATAGTCTAAATTTGTTAAGAAGATACATGAGAAGGTGAGACTCAACATTGAAAGAAAGACGAAACAATATGCTAAACAGGCCAACAAGGGTTGACGTCAAGTTATATTTGAACCGGGATATTGGGTGTGGTTACATATGCGGAAGGAGAGATTCCCAGCTCAAAGACGGTCAAAATTGCTGCCAAGAGGAGATGGTCCTTTTCAAGTTCTAGAGTGAATTAATGATAATGCCTACAAATTGGATTTACTAGATGAGTGTAATATTAGTGCAACATTTAATGTTTTTGATCTAAGTCCGTTCGATATAGGTGATGATTTAAAGACAAATCCTTTTCAAGAGAAGAGGAATGATGAGGACATGACTAGCTTGGATTCTAATGGAGATCGTGGTTCGGATTCGGTGCAAGTTCCCATAGGACCCGTCACGAGAGGAGGAGCTAAACGCTTCAAGGAAGGACTTAACGGACTTATCAAAGGAGTTTGGAGTGAGGAGGGAATGAATTTGAAGACCTTGGAGTTGGAGTCGAAACTCATAAACATGATAAAAATATTTGTGCCAAGCCAAGAGTCTCAAGAAAATTTCTGCCCTAACTGAAGTGCTTGGCATAGCTTGAGATTAAACTACCACCATGTTGAACTAGGATTAAACTACCTGCACCAGTTGTATACAGTAAGCGCTCCCCATGTTGAACTACCGAAAGATTTGGCCGTGCAGTGGCATACCGAGCTAGCTTCAGGACGGTCGCCCAGCGCCCAGTCATCAAAGTCTCTGCCAGAGCGGTTGCCGCTCGCATCACTCCTGAGACCAAGGCAGGGTCATTACCCAGCCACGGTGTTTGATGGTCGAGACACATTTTTTTGAGATGACGCATTTTTGACCAGATTTTCCTTATTTAACCAGATTTCTTTCATATATTTTAGGTAACTTTTACATCTTTAATATTTCTAATATATTTAGGACTCTTTTAGATGGGAATTTTGTTCCTAAATTAGTTATCCATTCCTTATTAGATTCTAGGGTTTTACTTAATAGTTTAAATAAGTCATATGAATGTAATTCATACAACATTCAATAATATTTAGATTTTACTAATTCTTGAGTGAATTATTCTCTACTTTTGATTCTTTGAAGAATTCCTAAGTCATTTTCTTAGTTTTTCTTTGAGATTCAATTTGACTTATCATACAACAGTTTATAGTTGTGTGTAACATCTTCTACCGCATCAATCGTCGTTTGTGCCGAGATTACCGCTTCAATATAAGCGAGGGGTCAAGGTGTCATTGGTGTCCATTCAACGCAGATTTCTAACGCGAGCAGTTGTACCAAGATTACCGTCTCCATATAGATGAGGGGTTAATGTGTTGCAAATAATTCACCCAACAACTTTGCTAGAAACGATTTGGGCGATGACCACCTCGCGTAAGCGTGTCGTGGAGTTGTTGATCGATTTCACAATCAAAACTTACGTGCAAGTATACACGGTCAACAAGTAATAAACTGATAAGAAAAGTATCGTTCCCACGAATAATTATTTAATAAAAATCACCAAGTATTAGTTCTTAACCAAACTAATTTTATTTAAGCAATCAATTTATTGTTTTGAATTAAATTATTTAATTAAACTAATTCTAATTATCACTAGTTAAAAATCAGATTATAGAGATTTAAGATCACAACTTCACTTATTGTTTCACTTATATTAAAACACTTCTTATTAATTATGCTCATTATTCTGGATTGTTATTCAGGAACTTATTAGTATTTATAATCACCTTCCGATGCATCACAAACATATTAATCCAAATCCATTGTTGATAGAATTGAATCAAACACTCTAATTAACTAATTCACTATATTCCTATGTGAATTACAATTAAAAAGGATTTAAAGCACATGTTCCCTATCAGATTACATGCAGCGTAAAGGTATATCCATATCCTAAACACAAATCATGAATTCCAACACCATGCAGAAAACACAATTACATGCTATTTTGATCAGATCTAAATCTATATTTCATCTTCCGAATTCATATAGATTATCATGGTAATTGTTAGCTAGATAATTAAACAATTATATGCAATCATAATAGACACTCCATAGAATAGATTACAATAATTAAGAGAGAAGCATACTAAAATAAGCTATGCAATAAGATCCGTTGCAATCTTAAACAAGAATTTAGTTCATAAACATTGAATTAAAGTCAAGAATCCACAATTGAATAGACATTAAAAGATAAAAGTAAGAGAAGAGAAGAGAAGAGAAGAGAAGAGAAAAGAATCTGTTGTCAGTAGTCTTGAGACTCCTCTTCCGCTCCTGCTTTGAATCTTCAATGATCCCCAAGTTGCTTCAATCTCCAACAATCCAATATAAACTAGGGTTTATATTCTAATCTAATAAAGTGTTTTTTCTAATCTAATCTATCTAATCTCCTTTATTTTATGCCTCCCATCATGTATTTATAGGTTACAAGTCCAATTTTTAGATTTGGAGGAAACTCAATCCAATTTGGAGTCGAAAAGTGTCAAAATTCATCCCAAAACGCGTCCAATCTTGACCATCAAAATCTCGAGTCCGGAACAAGTCTCGGGTCAAATCCCAAGTCCTAATCGAATCAAAATCATCAAAATAAGGCCTCAAACTACTGGCCCAATAGCATCTTCTTGGGTCATCTTAGCCCACCACAGGCTCCCAAAAAGTCATGACTTGAAGGTACTATTGGTAGTAACTTATTTCCTTATATGCAGATAAATTTTTCCCCTATCTTTCGATATGGAACTGGGGTGTTACAAACTTCCCCACTTAAATTTCTGATGTCCCTGTCAAAATCCGATCACACACACAGCCCAAAGATCTTTGCCTCTCTAGCCATTGTGGGATAATACCGGCTGGCTTCGTGTCCCCACCTCCGGACCTCCATCTCTCCATTGTGGGATAATACCACCAAATTTCGTGGCCGTGTCCCCACCTTGACAACTTGGATTGGATGACCCAGACACGAGCTTTGAGAGTCGGCTTTGATACCATATAAAATAACTTTCGGGTCAAATCCAGAGTCCGAAACAAATCTCGGGTCAAATCCCAAGTCCGAATCGAATAAAATCCATCAAAATAAAGCCTCAAACTACTAGCCCAATAGTATCTTCTTGGGTCATCTTAGCCCACCACAGGCTCCCAAAACGTCATGGCTTGAAGGTACTATTGGTAGTAACTTATTTCCTTATATGTAGACAAATTTTTCTCCAATCTTTCGATGTGGGACTAGGGTGTTACAAGGCCCTACCCCAGTGCCCCAGCGCTGTTTACGGCATTGTACCACTGCCTCCTAGCTCCCCGGCGCTGGGAATAGGCTTGAAATGGGCGCCCCGGCGCTGGCCTCTTTTCCAGAAATTTTCTACTCCGACGTCCTTTGGGAAAATGGTCATAACTTCTTCGTTCAAACTCTGATTTCGATGATTCATGATGTTCCGGAAAGAGGAGACATAGATCTACAACTTTTATTCTTTGAGTGTTTCGAAATAAGGTTCGAAGAAATATTGAAATTGGCTCAGAAATGGGTGCTATGTAAATGACAAGACGAAAACTCATCAATTCTCCAAGAGTTAACAATATCAACCACCCCCTTATCATTGGCCAAAATCAAATTCCATCAAAACATTGCCCAAGTAAATATTGAACATGATAAATACCCCCAAACTTAAAATAGACATTGTCCTAAATGGCTAAGATAGGAAAAATTAAAAGAGAGGACTTCCCTGACATATAATAATTTATCTTCTTGTCTGTGAAGTCTAAAGAATGGAGTTAGGCACATTGGAATGAATCGGGCACCACACTTGAGTTGGACTTAACTAACACATGAACACAAAAAAGCAAGCTTATTAAATCCTAAAAAAATGAAAAAAAAATCTATCAACTAATATGAAACCTAATAAAAATTAAAATTAAAATTAAACTTAGGTTGGCTCCCAATAAGCGCTTAATTTATAGTCTCAGCCTGAATTCTTCAATTCTCTATCCAATTTCCCTACAAAAATTGAGGAACCCTCCATCCATCACTAGCATTGTCTCTTTTGGGAGGTTCCCATTTGTAATGGCCATTGAATTTAAGTCACATAGCATGATCTTTTTAGATAGGATCCCCATTAAGTGCGGCAAACCACTAGGTGTTTTCCCTATTGTGTCTGTGATCAAATTATAGCATGGATTATTGTCAAACACAACAGATTCCTCTTCTATCTTCCCTTTCTCGTCCCATCATGACTCTAAAGTTTTGCTAGCTCTCATGTCACAAAGAGCTTTGCCGACGACATGACTGCCAATTGGGCATGCTTTTGCAAAACTGCCCGGATTCTTGAACTTTGGTGGAGAAGGTACATGGGTCACTATCAAAATCGACTCATCTTTATTGGAACTCAAAGTTAGATCTTCCCCGACTTCCTTTTCTTGGTCCCTAAGTGTCTTTTCTCTTTCAACATCTATATCATTTGGCACCATCCGGTTGCAGATTTGGTTCTGGCTCGCCATCAGTCTCGTAATCCATCTCATAGGGCCAAGTGTATTGAGGAAAAATGTTCAAGGCATTAAGTAGTTGTTCCATCTGTTTCGCAAAATTTTCACTCGATATCTCTTGATTAATCCTCCTCTCCTCACTTGAAGCTATGAACTTGGACAGAATTTCCTATAAATTAGAATGTTCTTCCTGTTGTAGTGGAGGTGGACACGAGAACTCTGGTGAGTATATTGAATTTGGAACATAAAATTGATCTTGATATGTATGGCTCCATGAAAAATCTGGGTGATACCCCCAATCTTGATAATAATTGTTGGGGTAATCACCACCATACGGTACCGGCTCAAAACTGGTGGTGCAATGATGACTCAGATGATTTCCAGCACCATAATCACAAGTAACCGCCACACTTTGACGATGTTGTGCTGTAAAAGTGTCCAACCTCCTCGAAAGTATCTCAATCTGTGCTGACAATGCAGAAAGTGTCGCGAGTACATCAATCTCCGCTCCCTTTGGCTGAGTCATTCTCGTATTCGGCCATTGATAATTAAATTATGTCATGGTACCTGAAAAGAAAGAAAAATAATAGAAAGAGAATTAAATAAAATAAAATATAAAAATAAGAAATGTTTAAATTAAAACTAATTTGATCAAAACTAATTTTGGCAAAATTATTAAACTAATTCCCTGGCAACGGCGCCAAAAACTTGTTGAATGATTTCACAATCAAAACTTACGTGCAAGTAAACACGGTCAACAAGTAATAAAGTGATAAGAAAAGTATCGTTCCCACGAGGAATTATTTAATAAAAATCACCAAGTATTAGTTCTTAACCAAACTAATTTTATTTAAACAATCCATTTAGGGTTTTGAAGTAAATTATTTAATTAAACTAATTTTAATTACCACTAGTTAAAAATCAGATTATAGAGATTTAAGATCACAACTTCACTTATTGCTTCACTTATATTAAAACACTTCTTATTAATTACGCTCATTATTCTGGATTGTTAATCAGGAACTTATTAGTATTTATAACCACCTTCGATGCATCACAAACATATTAATCCAAATCCACAGTTGATAGAATTGAATCAAACACCCTAATTAACTAATTAATTCACTATATTCCTATGTGAATTACAATTAAAAAAGATTTAAAGCACAGGTTCCCTATCAGATTACATACAGCGTAAAGGTATATCCTTATCCTAAACACAAATCATGAATTTCAACACCATCCAGAAAATACAATCACATATTATTTATCCAGAAATCAATAACGTCCAAATTGTCAACATGATACTTTTTTGTGGAGTAAAATTCAAGAATGCTCAGAAGAATATTTCCATGAAAAGATACTGAAAGAAACGCAAATATCAAGGATATTCCACTAATTTCATGGAGTATAAAAGCCAAAACTTTAACCAACTGAGTAGAATAGAATATATGAAACTGCAAATGGATTTTTGCCCGCCATGCGGTAATCCACGTAGACATATCATTTTCACAATTTAATAAGGAATGAATACGAATGATCATTCATCATGCATGCGGTAATCCACATAGGCGAGTTATTCCAACGGAATAAAAAAAGAATGGAATAACGTAAGAATTCACCAGCGTGCGTAATTGAGCAGCATGGGTTATTCCAATGTAATAATAAAGAATTGAACTAGGTCAATGCGTAACTTGCATGACGGGATATTCCAATGAGAATAATAAAGAATGGAACCGAGGTTATGCGTAATTCGCACGCAGACGGGATATTCAATGAATAATAAAGAATGGAATAACAATGAAATTCACCGGTATCGATAGACCACACGCATGGAGTTATTCCAATGTAATAATAAAGAATAGAATAACGAAGAATTTCACCATGTATACGGTACTTGGCATAGGCAGATTCCAACATAATAATAAAGAATGGAATAACAACCCTTACGAGTCTTGAAAAAAAATAACTCTCATCATGAATACGAAAGAATAATACCCCTTACCTTAGAAGAAGGCCGGATCTTTGAAATAGTGAAATTAGCGGACTTTCTTATTCTTTCTCTCTATAATTTCTCTCTATAATAATTGCTCTATAGTTTTAGTAAATTGGTGAGAAATGAAGGAAGCATAAGCTTCTATATATAGGAAAATATAGTTTCGATAATTGCACATTTTGGAGCTAAAAATATTACAGTATAATACCTTCCTCTTTTTCTTCATTTTTAAATTAGTCCTGCAAGTATTATCAAACTTGCACCACCTCTCCTAATATTAAATAATGTGAATTAATAGTTCATTCATGTGACAAATAGTTATAATCATGTGAATAAATAGTAATTAATTGCTCATTTATCTGGTTAATTACCCGATTGGTCAACATAACCTCAAGACATCAATTATTATCGAAATAAATGTCGATTTTCACTAACACTAATAATTCAAACACAATGAAACTATCCATTTCATCTTTAATCAACACGAATGTATTCATCATTAATATTATAATTCACAATATTTAAGAACCGAATTCGTTCCTGGAAGAGGGTTTTCCGATAAAGGATTTCTCTCCTTATTAGGCAATTGGATTAGGAGACCAAACCTCTCCTCGATGTAACTTCTGAGACATTGTCAATATTGCAAATAATAATATGAATAAGTTTGTCGTCTCAATTATTGATTTAATAATAAAAATATTATACGAGATAATACTATGACAATAATTGAATCAATAATATGAGAGATATGATCTGACCAATTATTGTAGCAATAATTGAGTATAACTGAGTGACTTCTCACGTTAGCATCAATAATCAATATTGTATGTTACTATGCAACCACAGCCAGATTCTTTGTACTTTTTTTTACACGGTAGTTCAACGGTTTAACGGTAACCCTTTAATAGTTATTTTATAAAAGATAATTATGTGGTTTCTAACTACGACAATACCTCCGTTAGTGGGGTCCACTGATGATTGTCTTGAGTAAATACGAATATTCCCCGATTAAAACGAATATTCCCCGACCAATCGAATATTATATGACCACTTGCTTACTTTGCAAAATTTGTAAATATTACCCACAACTATAACATTATATCAAATCCACACCATAATTTTCAAAATTATATTTCAAGAAAATTATTCTTTATTCATAAAAGTTGGGGTCTTACAACTCCTATGTGAATTAAAATTAAAAAGGATTTAAAGCACAGGTTCCCTATCAGATTACATGCAGTGTAAAGGTTTATCCTTATCCTAAACACAAATCATGAATTTCAACACTATGCAGAAAACACAATCACATGCTATTATGATCAGATCTAAATCTATATTTCATCTCCCGAATTCATATAGATTATCATTGTAATTGTTAGCTAGACAATTAAACAATTTTATGCAATCATAATAGACAATCCATAGAATAAATTACAGTAATTAACAGAGAAGCATACTAAAATAAGCTATGCAATAAGATCCGTTGTAATCTTAAACAAGAATTTAGTTCATAATCATTGAATTAAAGTCAAGAATCCACAATTGAATAGACATTAAAAGATAAAAGTAAGAGAAGAGAAGAAAAAAGAATCTGTTGTCAGTAGTTTTGAGACTCCTCTTCTGCTCCTACTTTGAATCTTCAATGATCCCCAAGTTGCTTCAATCTCTAACAATCCAATATAAACTAGGGTTTATATTCTAATCTAATAGAGTGTTTTTTCTAATCTAATCTCCTTTATTTTATGCCTCCCATCATGTATTTATAGGTTACAAGTCCAATTTTTAGATTTGGAGGAAACTCAAACAAATTTGGAGTCGAAAAGTGTCAAAATTCGACCCAAACGCGTTCAAGCTTGACCATCAAAATTTCGAGTCCGAAATAAATTTAGGGTCAAATCGCAAGTCCGAATCGAATTAAATCCATCAAAATAAGGCCTCAAACTACTGGCCCAATAGTATCTTCTCGGGTCATCTTAGCCCACCACAGGCTCCCAAAAGGTCATGACTTGAAGGTACTATTGGTAGTAATTTATTTTCTTATATGTAGACAAATTTTTCCTCTATCTTTCGATGTGGGACTGGGGTGTTACAAGGCCCTTCCCAAACGCCCAAATATTGTTCATGGCGTTACCATCGCTTCCTCTAAGCGCCTCGGCTGAATAATAAACTTGAAATGGGCGCCTTGCCATCCTCTTTCCGAAAATTTTCTACTCCGATGTCCTTTGGGATAATGGTCATAACTTCTTCGTCCGAACTCCGATTTTGATGATTCATGATGTTCCGGAAAGAGGAGACGTAGATCTACAACTTTCATTCTATGAGTGTTTCGAAATAAGGTTCGAAGAAATACTAAAATTGGCTCTGAAATGGATGCTATGTAAATGACAAAACGAAAACTCATCAATTCTCCAAGAGTTAACAATATCAACCACCCCCTTATCATTGGCCAAAATCAAATTCCATCAAAACAATTCCCAAGTAAATATTAAACATGATAAATACCCCCAAACTTAAAATAGACATTGTCCTAAATGGCTAAGATAGGAGAAATTAAAAGAGATGACTTCCCTGACATATAGTAATTTATCTCCTTGTCTGCGAAGTCTGAAGAATAGGTTAGGCACATTGGAATGAATCGGGAACCACACTTGAGTTGGACTTAACTAACTTGTGAACACAAAAGAAACAAGCTTATTAAATCCTAAAAAAATGAAAAAAAATCTATCAATTAATATGAAACCTAATAAAAACTAAAAATAAAAATTAAACTTAGGTTGCCTCCCAATAAGCGCTTAATTTATAGTCTCAGCCTGACTTCTTCAATTCTCTATCCAATTCCCCTACGAAAATTGAGGAACCCTCCATCCATCGCTAGCAATGTCTCTTTTAGGAGGTTCCCATTTGTAATGGCCATTGAATTTAAGTCACCTAGCATGATCTTTTTAGATAGGATCCCCATTAAGTGCGGCAAACCACTAGGTGCTTTCCCTATGGTGTCTGTGATCAAATTATAGCATGGATGATTGTCAAACACAACAAATTCCTCTTCTATCTTCCCTTTCTCGTCCCATCATGACTAAAGTTTTGCTAGCTCTCATGTCACAAAGAGCTTTGCCGATGACATGACTGCCAATTGGGTATGCTTTTGCAAAACTGCCCAGATTCTTGAACTTTGGTGGAGATGATACATGGGTCACTATCAAAATCGACTCATCTTCATTGGAACTCAAAGTTAGATCTTCCCCGACTTCCTTTTTTTGGTCCCTAAGTGTCTCTTCTCTTTCAACATCTATATCATTTGGCACATCCGGTTGCAGATTTGGTTCGGGCTCGCCATCAGTCTCGTAATCCATGTCATAGGGCCAAGTGTATTGAGGAAAAATGTTCGAGGCATTAAGTAGTTGTTCCATCTATTTTGCAAAATTTTCACTCGATATCTCTTGATTAATCCTCCTCTCCTCACTTGAAGCTATGAACTTGGACAGAATTTCCTATAAATTAGAATGTTCTTCCTGTTGTAGTGGAGGTGGACACGAGAACTCCGGTGAGTATGTTGGATTTGGAACATAAAATTGATCTTGATATGTATGGCTCCATGAAAAATCCGGGTGATACCCCCAATCTTGATAATAATTGTTGGGATAGACATAATTGTTGGGGTAATCACCACCATACGGTACCGGCTCAAAACTGGTGGTGCAATGATGACTCAGATGATTTCCAGCACCATAATCACAAGTAATTGCCACACTTTGACGACGTTGTGCTGTAAAAGTGTCCAGCCTCCTCGAAAGTATCTCAATCTGTGCTGACAATGCAGAAAGTGTCGTGAGTCCATCAATCTCCGCTCCCTTTGGCTGAGTCATTCTCGTATTCGGCCATTGATAATTAAATTATGTCATGGTACCTGAAAAGAAAGAAAAATAATAGAAAGAGAATTAAATAAAATAAAAAATAAAAATAAGAAATGTTTAAATTAAAACTAATTTGATCAAAATTAATGTTGGCAAAATTATTAAACTAATTCCCTGGCAACGGAGCCAAAAACTTGTTGATTGATTTCACAATCAAAACTTACGTGCAAGTAAACACGGTCAACAAGTAATAAAGTGAAAAGAAAAGTATCGTTCCCACGAGGAATTATTTAATAAAAATCACCAAGTATTAGTTCTTAACTAAACTAATTTTATTTAAACAATCCATTTAGGGTTTTGAATTAAATTATTTAATTAAACTAATTTTAATTACCACTAGTTAAAAATCAGATTATAGAGATTTAAGATCACAACTTCACTTATTGCTTCACTTATATTAAAACACTTCTTATTAATTACGCTCATTATTCTGGATTGTTAATCAGGAACTTATTAGTATTTATAACCAACTTTCGATGCATCACAAACATATTAATCCAAATCCACAGTTGATAGAATTGAATCAAACACCCTAATTAACTAATTAATTCACTATATTCCTATGAGAATTACAATCAAAAAGGATTTAAAGCACATGTTCCCTATCAGATTACATACAGCGTAAAGGTATATCCTTATCCTAAACACAAATCATGAATTTTAACACCATGCAGAAAACACAATCACATGTTATTTATCCAGAAATCAATAACGTCCAAATTGTCAACATGATACTTTTTTGTGGAGTAAAATTCAAGAATGCTCAGAATAATATTTTCATGAAAAGATACTGGATGAAACACAAATATCAAGGATATTCCACTAATTTCATGGAGTATAGAAGCCAAAACTTTAACCAACTGAGTATAATAGAATATATGAAACCATGAATAGATTTTTGTCCGCTATAAATGCGGTAATTCACGTAGTATGCATCATTTTCACAATTTAATAAAGAATGAATACGAAGGATCATTCACCATGCATGCGGTAATCCACAAAGACAGATTATTCTAACAAAATAATAAAGAATGGAATAACTGAAGAATTCACTAGGCATGCGTAATCCGCACAGACATGTTATTCCAACAGAATAATAAAGAATTGAACCGGTCAAATGCGTAACACTTACAAAGCAGGATATTCTAACGAATAATAAAGAATGGAACCAGTCATGCGTAATCCGCATGCAGACGATATATTTCAACAGAATAATAAAGAATAGAATAACAACAGAATTCACCGGGCATGCGATAGACCACACAGACAGGTTATTCTAATAGAATAATAAAGAATGGAATAACAGAAGAATTTCACCATATATGTGGTACTTTGCATAGACAAGTTATTCCAACATAATAATAAAGAATGGAATAACAACCCTTACGGGTATTGAAAGAAAATGACATTCATGATTATCCAGGATGTAGAATGTTTGACTATATAAATTGTCATATCAATATAAATGACATTCATGATTATCTGTTTTAGAAATACAGCTGCTCACATAAGATTCATTCATAACATGCATATGCACTTATTGTTTTTGTCATAATCAAATAGGGGGAGATTGTCAGGAATAAGCATGTGAATGATATTCCTATTTAATAAATGATTTGATTATGATATATATATATATATATATATATATATATATATATATATATATATATATATATATATATATATATGAATGAATATGCAAGTATGCTTGCATTAAAAAAAGTTGTAAAGTCCTTTTGATAGATAATAGAAATATATGTACAAGGACTTAGAATGAATTGATCAAATATGTTAGGTTGATCCTACATAAGCAAAACAACTCTGTAAAGTCCTTAAAAAGAAATGATGTACAAGGACTATAAATATAGAAAGATCAAGCTTGTTAGGTTGATCTTATGATGTAATAGATAGGCTAGTCGATCATCGAGCCTTTTGCTTGAGAAGTCGTAGTCCGCCAGTGAGTCAAGGTTAACTCGAGAGCTATCGAGTGAGAATAGAAGAATGCAAGATAGTAGTCTTGGAGTTCGTAGATTGCCGAAGCGAACGAAGAAGGAACGTGGTGCATCGTGAAACTTCTTCGGGATCGTAGTGTCTTTGAGGAAGTCATGTTCGAATCGTGAGAGCGGTCTTCCTACGAGTAATTTGGGTCTTCTGCGAAGCCAAGACGAAATGTAGACTACACTCAGAGTCGTAGAGTCTCTCGATGCCAAAGCCAAGTCGAGGATCGTAGATCACACTCGAGTTCGTAGAGTCTATTGATTACATGCAGAGATCGTAGCAAGCAAGATCGGATGAAGACAACAAAGCACAAGGCGTAAATCGTAGAGTGTCAAGATCGATCTCGGGATCGTGAGTGTCTGCACCGGTACCAAGCCTGAATCATAGAGTCTTGAACTACGATCTCAAAAGAAGTGCTCACAGTGCCAGACAGAATCATAGAGCATATACGATTCTCAACAAATGAGCACTCCCAGAATATCCAAAGGAACGAAGCCTCTGGTTCAAGCTGCAAGCTACATCCAAGGAAATCAGAGTGCACTCAACGAATGACATGCAGGCTAACAGAAGATCTCAGCACCAACCCAATCAGCATTAAGATTGAGGTGTAAGGCCATTCGTGATGAAGTCTTCCACAAGGAGATCCAAAGAAGACTTCAGAAGCTAATTAAGGAAAGTCAGTTTATGCAGTAGCTATCAAGTGAACAGAAGACAATGATCTTGGAAGCAACCAAGTTCGTAGTGTTTGCAAAACAAAGAAGGAACGATGGAAGGTGAACCTAGATACTTTGTCACCTCACGATTAGCAAGGCTAAAGTGATTAAGTCACGAGTCGGCTTATTGATGATAAGTGAACGGAGATCACAAGGAGAAAGCAAAGTTGGGCCGAGCCCACAAATCAAGTGTGTCTTGATATTCGAGGAAGGGGACCAGGAGCAAGGAATTAGGCCATCAGTCTCTGAGAACAGTCAAAGTAAACAGAAGTATTGAAGCACTGCACAATACAAGGAAGAGATGTTCTATATTGAAGATCCAATCAACACTCTTCAAGATCGTAGTGTTAACCCTTTCAGTCAATGAGCAACACTCAATAAAATACTACGATCAAGTCCTTGAAGATGTGCATCAGAATCGTAGAATCCAAATAACTGAAGACTGAAGCATTGGCAAAGGTTCAATCTAAAGGGTAATATTCTGACAAGTGCTTATTGAGAGCATCGATGCAATAGGACAACCACTGATCGAGAAATCAGAAAGAGGTAATAAAGTCTTCGACCTGCCCAAGATAATTAAAGTGATACATCTGACAGGGCAGGTGAAACAGTAGACTGCAACGTCAAAAAAAGTATGACATATCACATCAAGCAGTCTACCTCAAGCAACTCGAGATCTGTGAAGAGATTTGAATAGCCTTCAACGGCTACTTTCCAACGGAAGGATTGGGAAGGAATATAAATGAAGAAGAGCTTCAAAGATCAAAGGTTGCTGGAGTTGCCGAGTTTGGAGAGAAGGTGGACTGATCTAAACCATGTGAGATAGTGAGTCTAAAGGCTCACTCTACGATCCACCAAGAACACTCAGAAGTCAGATAAAGAAAGAAATAGAAGTGTGAGTTTTACTATGTAGAAGTGAGAGTTCTACTACATGAAGAGTGTTCAGAACTGCCGAGAGAAAGAAGAGCATCATGACATCTTGATGTCCATCATGGGAAGACTCTAAGTACAATAGAGAAGAGCCTATAATCATCTTAGCAAGTCCATCATGAGAAGGCATCAAGTAGCAGAAGGGAGATCACAAAAGCCATCTTGGTGTCAAGCATGAGAAAGCTTCTAAGTACCTAATAGAAGAGCCTACAGTCAGCTTGGAAGCCTTTCATGTGCAGTCATCAAGTACCAAGGAGAATGATCTTCAAGGCAGTTCAACAAGGAGTCATCCGAAGTGGTTGAGTAACCATAGGAAGCTGAGCATCGTGTAACACTCAGCTGCACTTCAAGGATGATCAAGCCAAACTGCTAAGTATAGAAGATGTTCAGATCATGAAGACATCTTAGCAGCTCAGTACCGACTCCAACAACAACAAATAAACAACTCAACAAGAGGCCTGTGGGGTCCTTGTCCGAAGGGACTAAACAAAGCAGGGCCAGAAGGGTCCTTGTCCGGAGGGACTAAACGAAGTTCCAAGCTCTTTGGGCTTGAAGAATTCCTAGGGAACTAGAGTTGTCCCAAGGTCACGACCTTAAAGAGTTCTTAGTGAATCAAGTCTCAAGGTCAGCGGCCTTGAAGGAATCTTAGTGATTCGAGGTCTTGCCATTCCTTGGTGGAATCCTGCTAGTTGAAAGCGGAAGAGTGGATTAGGAGCTTGAGTCTCCGAACCACTTAAAATCCTTGTGTCTTTTACATTATGTCATTTACATTATGTACTTATAAGCTATATATTTGTATGTATGTTTTAACTGCTACAACTAAACTTACTCTACGAAACAATGTATGTATGATTATGAATATATCAATGAAGGGGATCTTTTACTTATTCAACCGTCTTGAAAAGATTCTTATGTTTGTCATATGTTAATTATGAATAATATAATATAAACCAGAGAGTATTTAAAATAAAAGGATCTATTCAACCCCCCCTTCTAGATCTATTGTGCCTCTAGAACTAACAATTGGTATCGAAAGGTGTTCTCATGTTATATTCAAAAGCTAATCGCTTTGAGTCCGATCCCGAACACTAACATTGTTCTAAACTTAGTTTAGTAGTAAGTAACTTGTTATATGCGAGATGAGCTCACATGTTGGAAATATTGTGTATAGGTTAAATGTGTATATACACTGAAGTCGCTTTCAGATTGGTCCATGGTCTTTATTGTTACATCAACAAGACCAATCCTAGCATCTTGATCAAGCTTATAGTCAAGACCGCACGAGAGAACTCAGGAGACATTAATGACAAAGAATCAAGCACCCACCAGTCTGAAAGATGAAGAAGCCATACATGCTACGAAATGCTTATCGAGAGAAGAAAGAAGATCTTCTCATACTTATGTCTGGCCAACTAACAGCTGGGTGCAAACTCTGTCAGCTAAAGGATGTCAAAGATCTTAATGCTGAGATTCTCTTGGCCTATATCTTCAAGACCACTACTGATTGATTAAAGGCCGCTAAAGAGCAATAAGTCATCGAGAACAAAAGTAAAGCTGCTCATCAATACCTAAACTCAGTATATCTAAGGTAAATGACTGTTTAGTAACTGACGGTAAAAAGGTACGGTTCCTCACTATTAAATGTATACATCATAATTGCATCTTCTTATGAACTATAACAGTATTCTGTCAAAGAGTCATAATCTGCCTAAAAAGGTGAAGAGAGAAAGTAACCTGAGGATGGAAACTCAAATAACTATAAAACTTTCTCTCCATCCAAGTTTTAGGTTGAAGATGACATCTTGAAGGAAATCTGAAATGGGTCATAAGAGCATCACAGGCCGAATGAACTTTATGTGAAGTAATATTTGCTGATGGGTTAGTATGTATGTACAAGCCTATGTTCTAAGTGTTTGACAACACACAGAGCATGATCAGTTTTGCAAGAGGATCTTGTTGATTCGCAGAAACTGATCACCTCAATGAATCAACTAGATACTCATAAATCGTAGAGTTGATTCTCACTCTATGAACACTTAAACATTGTGAACATAACCCAGTGAATGATGAAACCATCATAAATAGAGAGTGTGTTATTAGATGCCAAATCCCACACACACTCACCATCATGCATCTCAAAATGAATTATCATAAGATAGTTGCATACATGAATATGTCTGTTGGTGATAAATATGATGATTATCCAGATAAGAGGAACAGGGGTTTAGAAAACTAACCTAGCAGGACCCATTTAACTATGGGTACCAAAAATAGAAATATATTTAAACTGCGCAGGTACTTGGTCACCGACCACACTAAGGAATGATGAAGCAAAAGACTTGATCAAGAAAACTCAACCAATGAAGGCTAAGGACAATTCGAGAGATGATTACGATAGAGTTCCTATCTCATCCCAAGCACGTCCTTAAAGACCCTCCTCGAGCTAACGAATGGAGCTCACATGGATGCTAATCAGATATGGAAGCAAACCCATTCAACCAAAGAGAAGGAAAATGTCTTATGTACTCAAAAAGACGATCAAGAATGCTATATGGGAAGAATCCTCAAGGAAGCTCACAACAGAAGATTATCAAGCATCATTCAAGAAGAACTTATTGCGAGAGTAGAACTTCACAAACACAACTGTCAAAGAAGACTACGTTCGTAGTGCTATCATATAATCATAGAGTGATCAGTCCTGAAAATACTCATCTCTACGATATAAAGAAATCCGAGCAATGATGGAGATTCCAGTCAGAAGGAGATATGCAAGGCTGCCTTCAAATGAACCTGAAAAAGAGGGAATCACATCTATCTGGAAAGACAAATAACAACAACAACGGAGGAAGCGATGATCTGTTAAGAAACAACAAAGACCTTTGAGATATACTATGAAAAGTTGTACCAGCTACAGAGTCCCTAAACTTTGTGGCTGATGAACCAAATAAAGATCCATAGTCAGTAGGAACGTCTCAAAATGTACTACTGATAATCCTTCAGGCACCAAACCCATAATCGTGAAGTGCCTACGATCAAACATATGATCGTAGTGTAAGAAGCAGGAGGATACCACGATTTCAGCAATGCAGTTGTCTAAAGCTAGTAGGAGACCTCCCAATCAGAAGAGGTCGAATGAGATGTCATTATAAATCACTGCTATAGTATTCCATCTGGAAAGCGCCTCAGGGACAAACCTGACCCTTAGCTCACTCTAAGAGGTTAGCCCTTTCTGAGCTACCTAAACCCAGGAGGAATACTTGATCAAGTTCATCTCAAGGACAAAGTCAGTCAACGATCGTAGAGTCGAGTTTGAAGAGAACTAAACGATCATAGTGCTACCTCAACGATCGTAGAATACAACTCGACGATCGTAATCCTACGAAAGGGTACTCCAGTTCACAAGGAGTTTGGAAAATGAGACATTTGCTAAACCACTCAAAATGAGGAGATAAGTTCGAATATCAGTGATTGAGCTATGCTGCATAAATGTAAAGATAGAAGTAAAAGCCATCCACTGCAGCATCTCTCAAAAGTTGATTATTGAGGCAACCAAGGGAATCGTAGAGTCCTTAGCTACCTTATCATGCTACTCTACGAATCAAAAGGTCAACGATCAGAGCCACGTCGTTTAAACGACTACTCTTCTAAAAAGAAACATCTAACTGAAAAGTTATGGGGAGTTACAGCTCATTACTGGGCAACGTGTAACCAATGGACGGTTGACACATCACTGATTATGCAGAGTTAGAAGGAACTGCCTTAAAGACAATTTCAAATCTACAGACAGTTACCAAAAGCTATCGAACCTTTCTCCCTCCCATTTCAAACCCTAAAATCCTCTCAAGAGCCAAAATCAGTTAACCCTCCAGAGCCTTACCAAATTACACTCAGCCATCTCTTATAAACATATCTAACTCAGATACCCACATTCATCAAACTACTCAAAATGGAAAACTGGCAAGTAATCACTGGCATTCAGCTTAGAACCAAATCGTTTGAGAAATCTGAAAAGAAGTTTAGGGATATTCTCGAGCTTGTGAAGAAAGCTGGATTCTCAGAATGCCTTGAGGCAAATACTCGAGTCTACATCGACCTGGTTAAAGAATTCTACTCAAACGCCTCCATCAACTCCGAAACCCTTACTACCAAGGTTAAAGGTCAGTCTCTGAAGTTAAAATCTTCTGACCTCAATCAATGCCTAGGTTTTCCTAACCAAGGGCTGAAGAACCTTGATAATGTCAATACTGAACAAGCAAAGGAGGTTATGGGGTACCAAAGAAACCCTAGTTTCAAAGACATAAAGAAGAAGGAGTTTCCTGAAGAGTATGAATTCCTTGTTGAAATTATTGGAAAGTTCATATTGTGCAAGAACACTGCACATGATACAATGATTGACTAACAGTTGAAAATAATGTCAGCAATAGTTCTGAAGAAACAAATCGACTTTGGAGCTATCTTGTTCGATCAGATCTCCAAGTGGGTAGATAAGGCTGAGAAGAAGAAGTCCACTGAAAAACCCCTGACCAAGGTGTTTCATGGAAGGTTGCTGAGTATTGTGCTAATGAAGAAAATCAAGGATGATGAGGGAGAAACTTTGAATGTGCACAAAGTGATGTCTCCACAATTATTTGTAAACTGGAAGAAGAACCCTAAGGAGAACAAAAGGCTGACAGCTGGGAGCAGCAGTAGAACCTCTGCAAAGAAGAGAAAAATAGAAGAGGTAGAAAACTCTGAGTCTGATGACTCTGTACCAGCAAAAATCACACAAGTCAAGAAGAAATCCAGAAGTGTGAAGAGAGCTCAAGCCCCATCAAGAAGTCTCTCCTCCTTGAACAAGGACAAAGAAGAAAAAGTCCTAACTGCTGAAACTACAAAGAGGAGAAGCAGCAGGTTGCTTCAAGGACTAATCAACAAGAAAGCTAAGGTGGAAGACAAACCAGTCTCAGCTTCCCAGAATAGTACATCTGCTGAAGAAAGGGACGAAGAGTCAACAGAATTAAAGGAAACAGATGTCAAGGCTGAGTCTCCACAGACAACGTCCAGAAATGAAAATGAAGCTGATATGATGGAAGAAAGTGCAACATCTACTGATAAAGAAGAATGCTCAAGCCCCGTGGCCAATTCTCAGAGCAGTCACTCTGATGATGAAGAAGAAATTCAAGATGACCAAATTTCTTCCCAAAATACAACTGCCCCAATGACCCAAGATGATAGGTCAAGTAATAATATGTCTGAAGAAGAAGAACTTTCCCCCACCAATCCAGATAGCCACCTTGCTAAATCAAGAGTTGATGAGATGACAGAAGAAGAGTCTATTCCTCGCTGTCAGGTCGAACCCCAGGAAGTGTCTGCCAACCGAGGAGTCTGATTCTGAAGAAGAAGAAGAGTCCGACTCTCCCAAACTTGAGCCTCCAAGAAGAAGGAAAAGCTACAGACTGCAAGCCAAGTTTGCCTCCAAAAGGAACATTAGCGCCAATCAAATGCCATCATTGAATTGAGTGATGATGAGTCCAGTATTCCCAGTGAAAGTCTTTGAATATGAAACCAAAGCGATGAAGAGGAAGAATCGAGAAATCCTTCTTTGAAGAAGGTTTTGGTCATGAAATGCGTAAGAAGGACTCTCTCAAGTGATCATCAAAATGATTCCGGTTTTGAGAAGAAGAAGTAGAAAATGACTCCAATTCAAGATCGAACAAGAAGAACCGAAACTCTACCTGTCCTCTCTCACCGTAAGATTCACCGGAAGGATAGTGGTAGAAGTTCCTAATGAACCATCGTGAGACTCCACCGATAGATGGGTAAACTATGGAGATGAGTAGCTCGGTAGTAAGAATGACTACTTTTGACTTAGCCAAGAACTCGGAACAATATGGAGCTAGATTGCTCAACCATTCTCTCTGAACCTCGATGATCTGCGATGAGATGGTTCTTCTAGTGGATGCCATGGCTAAAGGCCTTTATCAAGGAGATGGAAGCTACCTCATTTAGTCTTACAAGACATTTCTAAGAATGGAACCGTAGCTCAAAACTTCCCAAGGGTGAAAAGTTATGCTACAAAGATGATTACAAACCAGCCTCACTTCAAGGTCTATCGACATGCTGGAAATCTTTATATCCCCTACGATCGTAGAGTGGATTCTGAAGGACAAAGAGTCATGACCAAGGAGCTGGTCGTAGAGTCTTTTCACTCTACTGCTGATGATGTTCAAGCTCAAAACCAGAAGCCTCCTTATGCTCAAGCACTACTTATCGACATTCCTCATCCTCAACCAATGATTGGAACTCAACGATTGCTCAGATTCTCCAAGCCTTTGAAAAACTGTCCAAAGATGAAGATCATAGAGTCCAATCCAATGCTCAACCTGAAGCTACCCAACAAAAGGATCAAACTACTTTGGCGCAGGAACTACTGAAGAGTTCTGATGATCTAAGCGAGAAAATATCTCTGCTCACTGAAGAATCACAGCAGCAGATAGCAGCAGGAGATAATCCTTTCCAAAGACAAACTTCGTTACTTTGGTAGATGTATCTCTCAAACTCCAAAAGAGAGATAACATCTATCAGAAGGCCATACAAGATCAAAACGCTGAAGCTCTACGAATTCAGAAAGCCAATGAAGAGCAGATTCAAGCCCTCTCTGACAAGATTGATGATATGAGGCATACCTTCTCAGTGCAACTTGAGCTAGGCCAACAAGAACTAAAGTTTGAAGTTGTCAACTCCTCCTACCTGATGGAGCAGCTTAATTCCAACATGGAGCAACTCTCTCAAATAATTAATGACAAAAAGGGGGAGAAAAAGAGGCATAGAAAGAAGAGGAGCAAGAGGCACTCAAGGAAGAGCAGTGGGTTAAGGGAGAAGAAGTCAAAGAAGAAGAAAGCAGCTGCAGATAAAGAATCATCATATGAGGGGGAGCCAGAAGATGATGATAACAAGATTGCAAAGTCTGAGGGGGATCATGTTCAAAAAGATGCTGAAGAGGAACCAAGAAAAGACAGAAGGTCATCATCCCAGGGGGAGCAAGAGCAAGAAAAACAAATAGTCGAGTAGCTGATCAACAAGCATCCTGAAACATACATGAGCCAAGAGCTACATCTCTAACTCATTAGGTATGTTCGGATCCGTGATGTAGAATGTCTGACTATATAAATTGCCATATCAATATAAATGACATTCATGATTATCTGTTTTAGAAATACAACTGCTCACTGTATATAAGATTCATTCATAACATGCATATGCACTTATTGTTTTTTGTCATAATCAAATAGGGAGATTATCGGGAATAAGCATGTGAATGATATTCCTATTTAATAAATGATTTGATTATGATATATATATATATATATATATATATATATATATATATATATATATATATATGAATGAATATGCAAGTATGCTTGCATTAAAAAAAGTTGTAAAGTCCTTTGATAGATAATAGAAATATATGTACAAGGACTTAGAATGAATTGATCAAATATGTTAGGTTGATCCTACATAAGCAAAACAACTCTGTAAAGTCCTTAAAAAGAAATGATGTACAAGGACTATAAATATAGAAAGATCAAGCTTGTTAGGTTGATCTTATGATGTAATAGATAGGCTAGTCTGATCGTCGAGCACTGCACCAGAAGTCGTAGTCTGCCACGTGAGTCAAGGTTAACTCAAGAGCTATCGAGGAAGAATAGAAGAATGCAAGATAGTAGTCTTGGAGTTCGTAGACTTCCAGGGGAAACGAAGAAGGAACGTAGTACATCGTAGAGCTTCTTCAGGATCGTAGTGTGCTGAGGAAGTCATGTTCAGAATCGTAGAGACAGCCTGCCTACGAGCCGACCGGTCTTCTGCCGAAGCTAAGACAGAAATGTAGACTACACTCAGATTCGTAGAGTCTACTGATGCCAAAGCCAAGTCAAGGATCGTAGATCACACTCGAGTTAAATGAAGTCTATTGATTACATCGCAGAGATCGTAGCTGCAAGATCGGATGAAGACAACAAGCACAAGGCGTAAATCGTAGAGTGTCAAGATCTGATCTCGGGATCGTAGTGTCTGTACCAGCTGAAGCTGAATCGTAGAGTGCAGAACTACGATCTCAAAATAAGTGCTCACAGTGCCAAGACAGAATCGTAGAGCATATACGGTTCTCAATAAATGAGCACTCCCAGAATATCCAAAGAAAAGCCTTCCTGGTTCAAGCTGCAAGCTACATCCAGAAACCAGAGTCGCGATCAGCGAATGGCATGCAGTGCTAATGTAAGATCTCAAAGACCAACCCAATCAGCATTAAGATTGAGGTGTAAGGCCATTCCTGATGAAGTCTTCCACAAGGAGATCCAAAGAAGACTTCAGAACCTGACTAAAGAAAGTCAATTTATGCAGTAGCTATCAAGTAAACAGAAGACAACGATCTTAGAAGCAACCAAGATCGTAGTGTTTGCAAAATAAAGAAGGAACTGATGGAAGGTGAACCGAGATACTTTGGTCACCTCTCGATTAGAAAGCTAAAGTGATTAAGTCAGAGGTCGGTTCATTGATGATAAATGAACGGAGATCACAAGGAGAAAGCAAGTTTGACGCGCCACAAATCAAGTGTCTTGATATTCGAAGGGGACCGAGCAAAGAATTAGGCCATCGGTCTCGAGAACAATCGAAGCAAAATGTAAGTATTGAGCCGCACAATACAAGGAAGAGATGTTCTACATTGAAGATCCAATCAACACTCTTCAAGATCGTAGTGTTAACCCTTTCAAATCGATGAGCAACACTCAACAAGACACTACGATCAAGTCCTTGAGACGTGCATCGAAATCGTAGAATCCGAATAACTTAAGATCAAGCATTGCAAAGGTTCAATCAAGGGTAATATTCGACAAGTGCTTATTGAGAGCATCGATGCAATAGGACAACCTCACGATTGAGAAATCGAAAAAGAGGTAATAAAGTCTTCGACACCTTGAAGATAATTAAAGTGATACATCCGACAGGCGGGTGAAACGAGAGATCGCAGTGTCAGAAAAAGTATGATATGTCACATCAAGCAGTCTACCTCAAGCAACTCGAGATCTGTGAAGAGATTTGAATAGCCTTCAACGGCTACTTTCCAACGGAAGGATTAGGAAGGAGTATAAATGAGGAAGAGCTTCAAAGATCAAAGGTTGCTAGAGTTGCCGAGTTTGTAGAGAAGGTGGACTGATCTAAACCATGTGAGATAGTGAATCTGAAAGGTTACTCTACGAATCCACCAAGAACACTCGGAAGTCGATAAAGAAAGAAGTAGAAGTGTGAGTTCTACTATGTAGAAGTGAGAGTTCTACTACATGAAGAGTGTTCTAAATCCGCCGAGAGAAGAAAGAGCATCATGACATCTTGATGTCCATCATGGAAAACTTTAAGTACAATGAGAAAAGCCTACAGCCATCTTAGCAAGTCTATCATGAGAAGGCATTAAGTAGCGAAGGGAGATCACAAAAGCCATCTTGGTGTCAAGCATGAGAAAGCTTCAAAGTACCTAATAGAAGAGCCTACGATCACCTTGAAGCCTCTCATGTGCAATCATCAAGTACCAAGGAGAATGATCTTCAAGGCGATTCAACAAGGGTCATCCGGTGGTTGAGTAACCATAGAAAGTTTGAAAGATCATGCAACACTCACCGCACTTCAAGGATGATCGAAGCCAGTCGCGACGCCCCAAAATAGGTATACATCACCCATCTTGAGTCGCCCGGATACATGGTACGTAATTCAAATATAACTTAATAATACAACTGTCCGGTATACAATACGACAAAACATAAACTGTGAGTTTGAATACAAATATTGTCTACTTAGAGAGTATACAAACTCAAAAGGAGTCCTCATTATAATTATTATCACACTAATTCACAGAATAGTGAGGACTACTAATGCAAACATCTAGGACCATCACTCCGTTCCCCGACTCATCCCAGCTACGTTCTCATTTCCTGAAAAGAACAGTGAAAGAAAGGGTGAGCTCAACTAGCCCAGTAAGAAATATTATGACTAAGATAATGCAGAATAAATTATCATTAGCCTTAAACAGTGTTAAACTGATACAATATAACAAACATCAAGTTTAACTGCAACGGAACAAGCAATCCATTAAAAAAGTCAAGTAGAGAATAAAATCTACTATCTTTTATGATTTAAAAAGGTTTTTCATCACTTTTATCGCTGACATTCAGCTTAATAAATAATCCACATCATTAAATCATCCCTGCACTATAGGCTAAGGATATTCTTTAGTATCACGACCACGAATTATCCATGCTCTACGGGCCAAAGATAATCGTATTTTCATCAACGGTCCTGATCATGCCATAAAATAATTTATCTTTGCACCCTTTGCCGAAGAGAATCCATAGCCATAATCATACCAAAAATTGTCCATCAATGCACTACGGGCCAATGAGGACTTTTTTCACATCATTTATAACATTGCGGTCATGATTATACCGAATAATCTTTGGTCATAATCATACCATGTCCATCTATGCACTACAGGCTACAGATGAATTTCAACATAATATAAACATGAGGATGATGACAATGATATAAGAATTCAATAAAACAAGTTCAAGAATTAATTTATCCAGAACTAATAATGTCCAAATTGTCAACATGATCTTCGCTTTGTAGAGTAAAATTCAAGAATGCTCGTAAGAATATTTCCATGAAAAGATCTTTGGATGAAGCGCAAATATCAAGGATATTCCACTAATTTCATGGAGTATAGAAGTCAAAACTTTAACCAATGAGTATAATAACGAATGGAATAACAAAAGAAATCACCACGCATGCGGTATTAGACAGACGAGTTATTCCAATAGAATAATAAGTAATTGAATCAAATCAAAGCTAAATTATGCACCGATGTGATGTTCCAACAGAATAATAAAGATTTTAACTAGGTCCGCGTAAAAACTCACATGAGCATGGATATTCCAAATGTAATAATAATAAAGATTTTAATCGTGTCCGCGTGAAACGCACGCATGGGATATTCCAACGTAATAATAATAAAGATTTTAACCAGTCCCATGAAATAAAATGCATGATGTGATATTCCAATGTAATAATAATAAAGATTTTAAACCAGTCCCAAAGATAAAAGCGCATGCATGTGATATTCCAATAGAATAATAATAAAGACGGAATATTAGAAGAATGTCACCAAGTATAGGGTAGTCCGTGTATACTGGTTATTCCAGCAGAATAATAAAGAATGGAAGAACAGAAGTTCTCTTCATGAATACAAAAAGAAATAATACCCCTTACGAGTACAACAAATAATATCCCTTACCGTAAAAGAAACTGGATATAAGAGTAGGGAAGTAGCAGAATACTTTTCTATAGTTTCTCTATAATTTCTCTCTCTAGAGTTTCAGTGAATTCGTAAGAAATAATGAAGGAATGAGCTTCTATTTATAGGAGAATGGAATGGATACTATTTGAGAAATAATTCACGGACACAATAGAAATATTATCACAAGCTGAATTTTGTTGAATCATCAGACGCCTATTTTCAAATGCTAACATACTTTGTCAAGCAAAACAAAAAAAATATAATATATTATATATATATAACACATGGTTTCAAATAATATATATCAATATTATATATATACCACTTGATTTTTTTCTCCCCCCATAACCAACATCAATCCCCACCCCCAAAATCACTTTCATCATATATATATATATATATATATATATACCATTATATATATATATATATATATACCCATTATATATATATATATATATATTCATACACAATATTCACTTTCCCACCCACACATCACTTTCACTACACTCTTACACACACACACACACCATACACCTTTCATTATCACACACACACACCTATCTTACACCCATCACTTTCATACTACCACTTTTCCACCATTTTCCACTCACACACACATTATATATATACACATCATATACATATATATATATATATATATATATATATATATATATATATATATATATATATCAATTCCATCCCCTATACGTAACTCCCTCTCACCCCCATTTCTAAAATCAGTTTTTCAACACATATGGGCCCCACATGTGGCCCCCACATGTAGGCCTCACTTTTAAATAATTTCTACTGATTATTTTAAAAAAATAGGTAAATGGGGGTCTATAAAATAAGCAAAACTGAGTAACTTCTCACATAAGCATCAATAATCAATACCGTGTGCTACTATGCAACCACGCTTATTACTGTACTTTTACTACCGAGTAGTTCAACAGTATTAATGGTAAAACTTCCGCCATTATTTTCAATAAAAATATTTTTGTCGTTTTCTCAATTCGACAATAATTCCGTTGTGGGGTCCACCAATGATTGCATCGTTGTACAAATATTCCCTGCTAAAACGATTATTCTCCAACCAATCGAATATAATACAATAACTTGAATACTTTGCAAAATTTATAAATACTACCCACAACTATAATATTATATCAAATCCACACCATAATATTCAAAAAAATATTTGGAGAAATTTAAACCTTTATTCATAAAATCTGGGGTCTCACACAAGCTGCTAAGTATAGAAGACGTTCAGAGCATGAAGATATCTTAGCAGCTCAGCACTGACTCAAACAACAACAAACAAGCAACTCAACAAAGCCAGGGCATGTGGGGTCCTTGTCTGAAAGGACTAAACAAAGCAGGGCCAGAAGGGTCCTTATCCAGAGGGACTAAACGAAGTTCCAAGCCTGCTGGGCATGAAGAGTTCCTAGGGAACTAGAGGAGTCCCAAGGCTGCTGGCCTTGAAGAGTTCTTAGTGAACTAAAGTCCCAAGGCTGCTGGCCTTGAAAGAATCTTAGTGATTCAGGGTGCTGCCCTTCCTTAGTGGAAATCCTGCTAGTTGAAAGCATAAGAGTGGATTAGGAGCTTGAGTCTCTGAACCACTTAAAACCCCTTATGTCTTTTACATTATATCATTTACATTATGTATTATAACTGCTATAACTGCTATGTATGTTTTAACTGCTTACAACTAAACTTACTCTACGAACAATGTATGTATGATTATGAATATATCAATGAAAGGGATCTTTTACTTATTTTGCTGTGCTTGAAAAGGTTCTTATGTTTGTCATATGTTAATTATGAACAATATAATATAAACCAGAAAAGTATTTGAAATAAAAGGATCTATTCAACCCCCCCCTACAGATCTATTGTGCTCTCTGGGAACTAACAAATTTCTATCTATAATAATTGCTCTATAATTTTAGTGAATTGGTGAGAAATGAAGGAAGAATGAGCTTCTATTTATAGGAAAATCTAGTTTTGATAATTGCACGTTTTGGGGTCCAAAATATTACAGTATAATACATTCCTCTTTTTCTTCATTTTTAAATTAGTCCTGCAAGTATTATCAAACTTGCACCACCTCCCCTAATAGTAAATAATGTAAATTAATAGTTCATTCATGTGACAAATAGTTATAATCATTTGAATTAATAGCAATTAATTACTCATTTATCCGGTTAATTACCCAATTGGTCAACATAACCTCCAGACATCAATTATTATCGAAATAAATGTCAATTTTCACTAACACTAATAATTTCAACACAATGGAACTATCCATTTCATCTTTAATCAACACGAATTTATTCATAATTAATATTAATATTCACAATATTTAACAACCCAGTGCTTCTCCGAGAAAGAGGAGGCTTTCCGATAAGAATTTCTCCTTATCGGGCGCCTTGAATTAGGTGACCAAACCTCTCCTCGTGAACTTCTGTACATTGTCAATATTGCAAATAATAATATGAATAACTTTGCCATCTCAATTATTGATTTAATAATAATAAATATTATGCAGATGATACATTGATAATAATTAAATCAATAATATGAGAGATATGATGCAGCAATTACTGTAGCAATAATTGAGTATAACCGAGTGACTTCTCACGCAAGTATCAATAATCAATACCGTGTCTACTTATGAAACCACACGACATCGCATTTTTTTACTATCGGGTAGTTCAACAGTTTAACGGTAACCCTTGCGTCGCTATTTTTATAAAAAGATAATTTTGTCATTTTCTAACTACGACAATACCTACCTTTGTGGGTCCACTGATGATTGTGTCTGGTCATCTGCGAATATTCCTTATTAAAACGAATATTCCCTGACCAATCAAATATTATATAACCACTTGCTTACTTTGCAAAATTTGTAAATATTACCCACAACTACAACATTATATCAAATCCACACCATAATTTTCAAAAAATATATTTCAAGAAAATTATTCTTTATTCATAAAAGTTGGTGTCTTACAACCTCCCCTTCGTATGAAATTTCGTCCTCGAAATTAGGGTACGTACCTGGTATATCGAAGAGGTGAGGATATCTTGACTTCATCTCAGATTCTAACTCCCAGGTCATTTCTTCCACATCATGGTTTCTCCACAATACTTTGACTTGAGGTATAACCTTGGAGCGTAGAATATGATCCTTCTTATCCAAGATTTTAACAGGTAACTCTTTATACGTTAAATCTTCCTCTATCTCGTCTGGTTCTAATTCAATAATGTGGTTCGGGTCTTTTACATATTTACGTAACATAGATATGTGAAAAATGTTATGAACACGAGACATACTTAAGCAAGTAAAGCTAGTCTATAGTTACAAGCAGTTGTAACCCCCAAAAAATAGGTCCATTCCATCCAACCTATTCGAGTCGCCAAATACATGGTACATAAAATAACTACAACTTTATTACAATAATTGTCGTAAGCAAAATACAACAACACATATGATGTGAGTTTGATACAAATATATACCAAATGTGACTCATGTTCCAACCGTGAAAGACCTCTCGCAATGACACCTTACATAAAGGTATAGTCAAAACTGCTTTTAGAAATTAGAATCTTTGGGAAGTGCTCAAGAAACCTTCAGAAATGGGAGGCCATGCTTCTAGGTTATGATAGATATCATATGGTCAGCAGAATTATCCTTGGTTGACCTAATAGACCCCAAAAAGAAAAATGAGAAGATTACTATCATATTCTTCCCAATGGTGAGTCTTCTTTGACATATCATTATCTCCACTGTCTCTAATTGAGAATTATACTTCAAACAAACACCAAAATTATATAGTAGTGCTCAGATATATACTCAAAGTGGATGGATGAGCACATCCCTATCTTATAATGATACGAGGTTGTATGTCATTAGACATCTTGTATGATAGTGGAAAAACACCCTTCCAACGTTAGGTTCACCTCACCCTAGTTGATTCACCAAATATAACTACTAAGTGATGACCACCGCTTCTATTCCTCATTACCCCATCGACCCAAATTACACTCTTATTACGAAAAGGAATTGTGAAGCAAAAGGGTGAGACAACTAACTTCAATAAAGAATATCATGACTAAAGATAATTAAATTATCAATAGCCTTCATCAATAATAAATCGAGATTTAGAACATATGGTAGATGATAAAATTTCAACCATAATTAAATGAACGAAGCAATCCATTAGAAGAGTCAAATAGACTATAAAGTCTATTATCTTCTCCATGTTAAAAATCCACCAACAATGTTTTATCCTCGTAACATCAATCAACAATTACGGTCCACAATCATATGAATAACTTCATAATCATAATTGTAGTTCTAAATTCCTCTTCTCATCCGGAACGAAGATAATTTTCATCACCTATCTTTACCTCGAAACATCAAAGATCATGGTTACACCAAATCACATTTCTGCTCATAATCATACTAATAACTTCATCTTTGCACTACTACCAAAGATATTCGTCAACAATTCATCTTTGCACCATCTTGGCCAAAGATATTCAACAATATGTCATCTTTTACTACTACGCCAAAGATATTCATCAACAATTCATCTTTGCACTCATATGCCAAATATATTCATCAACAGTTCATATTTGCACTATAGGCCAAATATATTAATATCTCAAAGAAATATATAATTATTTCAGAATTTATATAAACAATAATTATAACCATGTTGATCATTTCACCTTTGCACTTAAGCTAAAGATATTCAATTATAAATTCAATGGTCATGATCATACCGATCAACAATTCAACTTTGCACTCATCGCCAAAAGAGAACCCATAGTCATGATCATACCAATAATCTACCCATCTTTATACTCAAGTCAAAGAGAAATTAATATCATCATTAGGGTTATAAAAATGTTATATATGATAATAAAAATAATATAATCAACATATAGATTTAATCTCAAGAGTAATATTCATAACTCAACTATAATTTGGTAAGAAAAAGAAACTAATTTGGTCGTGAATAGTATCTGTGAATAGTAACTCATGAATAGTAACTCGTGAATAGTAACTCATGAATAGTAAACCCGAGTCAAAAAGGTAAAAATTCCACAATAAAATCCATACCAATATTTCGGTATAATGATATTGAAATAACATTTCTTAAACTTATAAACAATTTATTTCAATTGTTTACACTTTACTAAATAATGCATTTAATCATCCTAAAATTCCAAACTCATAAGATTTCATCACCAATAACCAAAACCCTCATCAAAAATCTGCATATACCTCATATAGGATTCTCAAGCCATAAAATCGTATTTTCCAATTTTCTTACTTCACATAACATATTTAATTCATTTACTCATAACTAGTCCATTTTCATGAAAAATACCAAATCATTTCCAAAAATATTTCTTTTCTGGGATTTAGCAGAATATAGTCCCATATTAAACATATGTTTTTCTCAGAATTTTTAAAATTCATTTACTATTTTTCATATGGCCAAAACCGCCGAATATTTAGACATTTATCATAAATTTTACTTTTATCCAAAAATTCCGAAATTCACAGAGTATACTGATATTATATAGATATACTTCCAATAAAAATTTCATCAATTTTGGAGTTAACCACAAGGAGTTATAAGCGGTTACTTTTAAAATAGTCTTTTCCCGTAAAATTCATAACTCTTAATCTATACATCCAAAAATTGCCATTTTTGGACACAATCAATAAAACTCATCAAAATATCATTTCAAATATTTCCAGAATTTTCTGAAGGATGGAAGAAGTACGAACTGAAAAACATAATAACCCTTAAAATCCCTTACCTCAAAAGCAAGATTTCCGATTTGGAATATCTGGATATAACGCCTTGAAAACACTCAAGATATCTAAATACTCACAAAAATATGCTTGATAATATATAGAGAGAAAACTTATGTTTCTGGTGTGTTTTTCAATTCTAACTTAAGCGTCTATTTATAGGAAAATGCTAGAACGCCATAGGAGACTAAATAATAAAATATTATTATTTTCAAAACCAATCTACGCCACCCACCATTTTGACTCAAGCATGCCTTCCTAGACAAAAAAAATTAGCATCCCATGTGTTTAATCAACACCAACCAAAGTGGGTCCCACCCATAAATTTAATAAAAAATATTTTATTTTCCGAAACTTCAACAATTCATAGAAAATAGCCCGGTTATCAGAAAAATACGAATTTTATGTCCATTCTGACTGAAATTTAATTCTCTAAAACTTTGTAGCTTTGAGTTTTTCCAAATTTCAAACCAAAAATATCCAAAATCCACAAACGGATGATTTTTAATACCTCCACACCGACAAAATACTGATAAAACACCTCAGTATTAATTCCTTCATTTTTATCCACATAAAAATAAATATATCCATCATTTATATCCACATAAAATAAATATTTCCTTATCATATAAATCAATAATTAATTATTCACAAATAATATTACAGAATCACAATTATGACAACCAAAGTTCCCCTGAGAAAGCAGAGGGCTTTCCAATAAGAATTTCTCCTTACTAGCGCGCAATTAGGTAACCAAACCTCTCCTTGACAGAACTTTCTAGATATTGCCAATAATGCTATCTAATAATATTATTCAAATAATATGAATTATTTATCTGATAATGGAGATATTGTTCAGTGACAATTATTGAAACAACAATAATATAAAATATCAACGTAGCAATTATTGAATTAATAAAATAAAATATTGAACAGTAATTACTGTAAAACCCCAACTTTTTGAATAAAGATGAATTTTCTATAAATATTATTTTTAAATATTATGGAGTGAAATTGATATAATGTTATAGTTGTGGTAATATTTATAAATTTTGCAAAATCACGCAAGTTGTTATATAATATTCGATTGGCTCGGAAATATTCGCTTTTAACAGTGAATATTCATACAACGGCACAATTATTGGTGGACCCCACAACTAATTATTGTTGGATTGAGAAAAGCGACAAAAAATACTTTTATGAAAATAACGACGGAAGTTTTAATTAAGTTAACTCGTTGAAACACCGGTGTTAAAAGTATGAATACTGGCGTTACATACATAGTAGCGCACGGTATTAATTATTGATGCTTACATGATAAGTCACTCGGTTTTGTTGGTATTATTAATGTAATAATATAGAAAATCTTTTTTATATAAAATAGAATACTTTTATAAAGTTATTCTATAAATAGAATATATTATATTCTATTATGCATAAGTGTTGCATAAAGTCTACGACAAGTGTTTTTGCATAGTAAAATCTTTTTATATAAAATAGAATACTTTTATAAAGCTATCTCATTTTATTAGACAATAATTAGAATATATTATATTTTATTATGCATAGTATTTGTATAGTGCTCGATATAGTGTTTGCATAAAGTAAAAACTTTTATAAAGTTATTCATTTTATTAGATTATAAATAGAATATATTATATTTTATTTAAAAGATTTTGCTTTAAATATGGATAATCGATTAAAGTAAATCAATCTAGGCCGCTTCATTAGTTAGTTACTATGCAAACCCATTTTTCTATAAATAAAGCTCATTCCTTCATTATTTTCTTACGAATTCACCTTGAAACTCTGTAGAGATATATATAGAGAAAGAAGAAAGTATTCTCGCTACTTCACAACTTATATATCCAAAGATTTTCTTCTTCTTAAGGTAGGGAGTATTATTTCATTTGTATTCATGAAGAGAACTTATGTTATTTCATTCTTTATTATTCTGTTGGAATAACTCAGATACGCCTGCCATTACCCTATACTTGGTGACATTCTTCTATTATTCCGCTCTTTACTATTCTCTGGAATATCCCATCTGCGCGTTTTACTACCGGACTCATTCCGCTCTTTATTATTACATTTGAATATCCCGTCTCACGGCGCTTTTACGCCGACACTGTTCCGCTTTTTATTATTATTCATTGGAATATATCCTTTCGTGCGTTTCTACGGGACCGATTCCATCCTTATTAGTATTCTCGTTGAATAACTTTTATCTGCGCAAAGTACGCATGCATGGTGATTTCTGTTGTTATTCCATTCTTTATTATTCATTTGGAACATCCCGTTTGCAAGTAATTTACTTTGACCGGTTCCGTTATTTAGTACTCTGTTGGAATAACCTGTCTATGCGAAGTACCGCATGCATTGTGATTTCTTTTGTTATTCCATTCTTTATTATACTCAGTTGGTTAAATTTTTGACTTCTATACTCCATGAAATTAGTGGAATATCCTTGATAATTGCGCTTCATCCAGTATCTTTTCATGGAAATATTCTTCTGAGCATTCTTGAATTTTACTCTACAAAGCAGTATCGTGTTGACAATTTGGACGTTATTGGTTCTTGGACAAATTAATTCTTGAACTTGTTTTATTAAATTCTTATATCATTGTCATCATCCTCATATTTATATTTTTTGAAAGTCATATGTGGCTTCGTGAGTGCATAGATGGACTTGGTATGATTATGACCGAGGATTATTCGGTGTAATCATGGACCGTAAGGTTATAAATGATGTGGTAAAAGTCCTCATTGGCCTGTGAGTGCATTGATGGACAGATTGTTGGCATGATCATGACCATTAATGAATACACAAATATTCTTGGCCCAGTAGTGCATGGATAATTGTGGTCGGATACTAAAGAATATCCTCGGTCCGAAAGTACAGGGCGATTCGATGATGTGGAATATTTATTAAGTCGAGTCTCAAATGATAATGATGATGAAAACCTTTTAAATCATAAAGATAGTAGATTTTATTTTCTACTTGACTCTTTTAATGGATTGCTTGTTCACCGCAGCTTAAACTTGATGTCTATTATATTTTATCGGTTTAACATTGTTGGAGACTAATGATAATTTATTCTCGCATTATCTTAGTCATAATATTTCTTCTTTGGGCTAGTTGAGCTCACCCTTCCTTTCACCGCTCTCTTGTGAAATGAGAATATAGGACTGGACGAGCTCGAAAGCGGAGTGATGGTCTAGAGGATAAGCATTAGTAGTCCTCACTATTCTCGTGAAATAGTGTGATAATATTTGTAATGAGGACTCCTTTTGAGTTTGTATAATCTCTAGTAGACAATATTTGTATTCAAACTCACAGTTTATGTTTTGTCGTATTGTATACCTACAAACAGTATTAATAAGTTGTATTTGAATTACGTACCATGTATCCAAGCACCCAAGATGGGAGATGTATACCTAATTTTGGGGCGTCACAATTCATCAGAATAATTATTGAGTAGTGCCTACTTACGTAAGAATCAATAATTCAAAATATTTGTCGCGTCACCGTGGTATCATCGCGGCAATAATGCGACATCGTATTTTAACCAATTTGTTATTCCAACAGCTTTTAATTGATAAATAACTACGCCGTTATTTATAAAAACTCAATTTTTGTCGCTTTTTTCATCCGAAAATTATTCAAGCATGGGCCCATAAATGGTTTACTTCGTCGCATTTAATATTCCCCGACGTAAAGAATATTCCACGACCAAACGAATATTCCCCGACAACAATGAATATTTTATAACCACTTCATGTATTTTGAAAAAAAAAATTATATCACCCTTAACTTAACTTTTTATCAATTTAACCATTTACTGAATCGTAATTATAAGAAAAATTGAATACTTTTATTTCATAAAATTCGGGGTCTTACAATCTCCCCTCCTTATGAAATTTCGTCCCCGAAATTTACGTACGTACCTGGTATTTCAAAGAGTTGAGAATACCTTGCTTTCATTTCAGATTCTATCTCCCGGATCATCATGATTTCTCCATTGTTCATCTCCCATAATAACTTCATTTGGGTTCCTCATTTGTTGGGAAGTCATGACAACCGCCATCCCTCGAACTACTCGGTTTTGACTTGTCTGGGCAAAGATTTACGCCATCACTACTCATTGGAATATACTTTTCTATAGGAAATATTCCTCCCTCAACTGCCTCGTCGTACTCCTGATTCATGATCTAAATCATCAATCTTCGATCTATATCGAATTCAGGTTGACCGCTATGTACAGGGTAATTCAAAACTCGATGTTGGGTTCTCCCAATTGCTTTCCAAAATGAGAAATTCATATCATCTATTTTAGCCTTCTTAGATCGGACATATCTTTCCACAATATCCACGTGTGTCGTATGACTTTTTCCCATGCATCACTTATTCTCACTGCTCAGCTTTTTTTTCTTCAAATTTCAGATTCCATTTATATCATCTTATACTCGCCAAAGAATGCTTCTGCTCAAGCATCACATATCGAGGGTAACACAAGCTTGAATTGTTGATTCTTTTGTTCCACGCATCACCGTCAGTTCTTCAAATTGTTCTTCTAACTCATGAATACGATTTTGAAATTCTACATTTTGATCATATAATACCTCTAATAAATTCTCCTCATGTACCCATATTAAACATATATTTTTCTCAGAATTTTTAAAATTCATTTACTATTTTTCATACGGCCAAAACCAATAATATTTAGATATATATCATAAATTGTTCTTTTATCCAAAATTTCAAATTCACAGTAGTATACCGATATTATATAGATATACTTCAAATAAAAATTTCATCAATTTTGGAGTTAACCACAAGGAGTTATAAGTGGTTACTTTTAAAATAGTCTTTTTCCGTAAAATTCATAACTCTTAATCTATACATCCAAAATCGCCATTTTGGACACAATCAATAAAACTCATTAAAATATCATTTCAAATTTTTCCGAATTTTCAAGGACGAAAAGAAGTACGAACCGAAAAACATAATAACCCTTAAAATCCTTTACCTCAAAAGAAGCAAATTTGACATCGAATATTTGATATAACGTTGAGCAACACTCAAGATATCTAAATACTCACAAAAATATGTTTGATAATATAGAGAGAGAAAATATATGTTTCTGGTGTGTTTTTCAATTCTAACCTAAGCGTCTATTTATAGGAAAATGCTAGAACGTCATAGGAGACTAAATAATAAAATACTATTATTTTCAAAACCAATCTACGCCACCCACCATTTTGAGTCAAGCATGCCTTCCTAGACAAAAAAATTAGCAGCCCATGTGTTTAATCAACACCAACCAAAGTGGGTCCCACCCATAAATTTAATAAAAATTATTTTATTTTCCGAAACTTCAACAATTCATAGAAAATAGCCCGGTTATCAGAAAAATACGAATTTTATGTCCATTCTGACTGAAATTGAATTCTCTACAACTTTATAGCTTTGAATTTTTACAAATTTCAAATCAAAAATATCCGAAATCCACAAACGGATGATTTTTAATACCTCCACACCGACAAAATACTGATAAAATACCTCAGTATTAATTCCTTCATTTTTATCCACATAAAAATAAATATATCCATTATTTATATCCACATAAAATAAATATTTTCTTATCATATAAATCAATAATTAATTATTCACAAATAATATTACAGAATCACAATTATGACAACGGTGCTTCCGGAAAGAGGGCTTTCAATAAGAATTTCTCTTCTTGGCGCGCAATTAGGTGACCAAACCTCTCCTTGACAGAACTTTCTAGACATTGCCAATAATGCTATCTAATAATATTATTCAAATAATATGAATTATTGATCTTATATTGAAGATACTGTGTAGTGACAATTATTGAAATAACAATAATATAAAATATCAACGTAGCAATTATTGAATCAATAAAATAAAATATTGAATAGTAATTGTAAGACCCCAAATTATTAATAAATAAAATTTAATTTTCTCTATTTATTATTTTGAAATAGTAAGGGTTGATTTGATTAATGTGGTTAGTTATGGGTAAAATGCGCAAATATTTTAAATAAGCAGGTGGTTATAAAATATTCATTGTTGTCGGGGAATATTCATTTGGTCGTGGAATATTCTTCTTTGCGGGAATATTCAGATTTACAAATAAGCAGATCTTTTATGGGCCCCATAACGTAAAGCGATTGGATGAAGAAATGACAAGTATAAGTTGTTTATAAATAACTGGCGTAGTTGTTACAAGTTATCATTGTTGGAATACCCGGTGGTTAAAACACAAGAATACGTTGTTGCACAAAGAAATATACCTGTATTACACCAATTATTGATTCTTACGTAAGAAGGCACTACTCAATAATTGTTACAATGAATTACTTATCAAAGATTTTATTTTATTAATTCAATAATTGTCATTGCGTTGATTTTTTTATATTATCGTTGTTTCAATAATTGTCACTAGACAAAGATTTTCCATTATCGGGCAATAATTCATATTATCCTAATAATATTATTAGAAAACATTATTGGCAATGTCTAGAAAGTTCATTTAAGGATAGGTTTGGTCACCTAATCAAGCACTGCAAGTGAGGAGAAATTCTTATTGAAAGCCCCTCTTCTCGAAACTACGCCACAGTTGCCAAGATCTTGATTCTGATAATATTATTTGTGAATAATTAATTATTGATTTATATGATGAGGAAATATTGATTTTATGTGGATATAGATGGAGAAAATTTTTAAAGTGAATTATTAAAAATTGATATTTTATCTTTTCCGATAAAATAATATTTTATTATATTATTATAATATAATAATGGTGATATTTTTACAATGAATGTGGGATGTATGAGTATATGAGGAAGAAGAGTATTTTTATTGCAAAAGTTGTTTAACACATGTTTTGTGTGTCGGTGGACCCCATTTCTTGATTGAAATTTGATTATAGCACAGAAATCGTCTGCTTTATGGATTTCTTTAATTTCATTTTGAATTTGGAAAAACTTTCTTCTCGCAAAGTTGTAGAGAATTGAATTTCCTATAAAAAGATGCGAGATTTGAATTTTCCGATAAAAGGGATATTTATTATGAATTATTGATGTTCAAATTCAAAATAATTGATTTTTGAAGTTTTAATTATTTAAATTAAGAAAATATTTTTTGATTTAGTTGACTATTGGTGGTGATATTTGGATCTGATTTGGTGTGCGTAGGATTTTAATATATATATATTAATATTATATTAAATTTTCTCGCTTTGGTGTTCTAAGCATTTTCCTATAAATAGGGTGCTTAGGTTAGAATTAAAAATCACAATTTAAACTATGATTTCTCTCTTTCTCTCTCGATATATTAAGTGTATTCTTGTGAGTATTTTAGTACTTTGAGTATTGCTATACTGCAAGTTCTTTCAAAGACTATATCCAAAGATTCCAAATGTAAGTACTTATTCTTTCCGAGATAAGGATGTTATTTTATTCGAAAATGATATTATTTCTTCAATATCACTATGCCGAAATATTGGTTAGAAATTTTTATCAAATTTGGAACTTTTTCATGTCGAAGTTACTATTCATGAGTTACTATTCATGAGTTACTATTCACAAGTTACTATTCATGAGTTACTATTCACGAGTACTATTCACGAGTACTATTCACGAAGCGTGATGATGTTTTTTTTTGTGAAATTTCTATCTTTTGAGGCTCTGAGTTACTTATTCACGTGATACGACATTATTCACGAATCACGACACTTATTCACGTAAAAATTTAATTTTCTTTTCGTGTCCAAAATTGTCTCATTATGATTCCTATCTTTGATTGGATCTATGTTTTGATCTTCATTCTTGAATTTTACTCCAATCTAGTTATTTATGAAGTATTTTTGAACTTAGATTATTTAAAGTACGAATCCTTAATACTTGTTCTTTTGTTTCACTGGATTCATTTTCTTTAAAATATTTTTCATCATCCTCACTCCTAAATGATGATATCAATAATATCTTTGGCCCGTAGTGCAAAGATGAATTATTTCTTGATGAATATCTTTGGCCCGTAGTCAAAAGATGAACATGTGTTGAGATGAACATGACCGATCGATTAATATCTTTGGCCCAGTAGTGCAAAGATGAACAGTGTTTAGATGAACAAGACTAATCGATGAATATCTTCGGCTCAGAGTGCAAAGATGAATATTTGATTCCAGATATATATTGATTGATGTTACAGGGATAAAATATCGACGATGAACTTTTAAATTCATATATAGAAGATAGTAGTTTGTATTCTCTACTTAACTCTTCTAATGAATTATTATTTCCATTGCTAAAGATTGATTTAAAACCGGTTGTCTATCAGTATTCTATTAGATTTTTCCTCGTTGAGGACTAACGATAATTTGTTCTATATTATGTGATGACGTGATTAGATTTACGTATTTAACTGTGAATTGACAAAGATTATGTGTTATGATATATTGTTCTAATTGAACGAATGATCCGATTATTGATAGGTTGTGATAAAGAGATAAAACCTAAGTTGAGATTTGTAATCGCAAATCGTGTAAGTATCCTACCTTTGCATTTTCTTTATGCAATGGACATGAGTAAGAAAGTTTGAATTGTTCTATTCTGTCACAGATTATGTACGCTTTGATTATCAACATGTTAGCTCGGATATATATTCTGTTAAGTTGATTTCTAAATGGTTATACAAGTGTCCCCACTGATAATCATGGCATTTATTCACATGTTGATATATCTTTGTCAATTACCCAGATACATATATGTTGAATTACATATTATTGTCGAAAGAAGATTAAAACCTTCTGTTTGGAACTAGTATGTAAAACATCCCGATAATGGGAAAATTTTTATACGCGCTTCCTATGAGACAAAGGGTGAGCGATGAATTTCGCTCAAAGTTATGTAGTATTGATCAATCTGAGGTACAACGAATCGATCACCCTCCGCGTACTGTAAGTTATGACTTCGTTTACTTGATGAATTTCGCTAAACCTTTTCAAAATGAAAAACAATGTTCATAGATGTTTCTTAAACCCTATTCATGGGTAGAGCCAGAGCCAAATTTAAATAATTTGGAAGAGAGTTGTTATGTGAATGTTTTATCAAGACAGATTACTTCACAACTTTTGATTCATAGAAGTGTTATGTAAAGAGAATACTTATATTCTTTCAAATTATATATATATAATTGTTATTATCATCGGCACTCAAATGCTCATCCTTGCTTAAACTAAATGTTTTCAAGACAGACGATCGAATTCAAGGCTCGTGCACGAAACAAGTGAAAAGAAAAGCTATTCAATGAGATTTAGTATGAGTTAATGGTTATAGTTAGTAAGACAATGGAATCTATTGTCGTATTGTAAGGAATGTATTTGAAGGTCACGCACTGGGAAAGTAAACTTTGATGTATGTAAATTAAGTTCAATTATATTATTATTTAGTATTATTCAAATTTTAAAGAAATGGTATCGTGGAGAATCGAGTTCGGGTTTCAAGTATCCTGGATTTGGGGTCGCCACAGTTGGTATCAAAGTCATAGGTTATAAACGTTAGGAATGCGAAACCTAGGTTATAACCTTAGTAGAATGGAGAACGAAAGTTAAGATAGATATACAAAGAACCACCATGAGAGACGTAGTACTGGTGAACAATTATAGGATATGATAGATGATGAGTCGAGAAGATTCATCAGTGGTACTAAATAAAATATTCCTTCATTTTATCGATGAATATATTTTATTTCAAAGATTAATGTTGTCTCGCTTATCAGGTCATAGGATGGATGACGAAAGTCAAAATAGTAATTCTTCAACCCAAGAGACGATGGACTCTAGCGAGGAGTACATGCGAACGGTGAAATGATTAGAGATTTGATAGTTAGGAACGATGACTTAAAGGTTAGAGTCGAGCAAGTGGAGGCACAGTAATCGCATTTCCAGATTTTTGGAACAAAGAAGATAAGGACGTTGTTCACCGAACACGATATAAATTAGCCGAATTACGAGGAGGTTGAGCAGAGAGATACAATGAGGCAGATTGATAAGGTTGAGATAGAAGCCAAAGACACCAGATATATACCTTGGAGCAGGGCTTTTAGACATCGCCTTCATAATGATTCATGCAGAGTGGATGGAGCGCTTTTCTACAGAAAGATAGGTGTTGATGTGTTTATAGAGATAGATTGAATAAATTCATCGTCAAACAAAATAAGAGACAACGATATAAAACTCTTGATTGTCGTGTGTATATACTATATGCTAATCAGGTAACTTATGTATGTAGATGTCTGGTGGAAAAGATATGGAATAAGAAGGATCGATCCATACCCCAAGCTAATATCGAGGCCAACAAATTTGAAATAGAGGCTCACAGGAAACCAAGTCTGGACGAGGTGGCTATCGTGGAAAACGTAGTATCGTGATCCGTAAATGGTGGATTTGACAGATAAGTGATTCGCACACTAAAGTTGAAGTTGCTCAAGCATCAACGAAAGTGCAGGATCCGGGAGAACAAGGTTTCTTCACTAGAAAGGTTGTGGGAGATAGAAAAGTTGCTTAATATTCAATCGCTGAAAAGCATTAAAAGAAACATTGGAAGAAGAAGATAAGCTTAAGATCCAAATTGATCGGATGGGAGCCTCAAGCAACACATCGTAGCAGCTCCAGGAGTAAAGGAAAAGAAAGATAAAAGACCCCGAGGTAGGAAAACCGATAAGAAAGGGAAGAAGATATGTTATGTTTGCGGACGTGAGGGGACATACCTCTCATTATTGTCCTTATTTAGAACCCGGTTCATGTTTTGTTTGTAGGAGGAAAGGCCATCAAGCGAAAAAAGATGTCCAAGAAAAAGATTTAGGTTATGTTGAGTAGATGTAATACGTATGATAAGTGATGAACTATTTTCAACTTTTATGTTGGTCAAGATTTTAAATCCCACTTTCGTGAGTCACAAAGGATATAACGATGTTTAAAGCAATATGTGCTATGGTACGTTAAGTTCTATTAATGTGAGGTGCTATGGTTGGAAGTACCATGAGTCCTGTCAAGTTGGATTAATGAAGTAAGTTGTTATAAAGGTAGCAGGATATTTATCTCAATATTGGTTAATATAGTAAACCAAGTTTCAAATTTAATATTTTGGAATACATGATTATTTGAGTAGAAAATTTTGTGTTATATATCTAACGTATACGATGAGGCTTAGAATCTAAGAAATGAAGAATAATTTATGATTATGTCACCGAGACGAAAAACGAAAACCAAATTGCGGAAGATCAACCAGATAATTGAATGTCGAACGCTAAAGACTTTAAGCGCAATCCTATCATTAGGGGTATAGAGGATTAAGACTCAAAGAGAAGCGTTTATGATAGTTAGGATAACTAAAAGGGCAAAAGATAACTTTTATCACCTATAATGTAAAAAAAGGAAATGAGATAAAGAGAAAGTTTGTGGCGGTAAGAGACATATCTCTTCCAATTGTCTCAATTCAAGAATGTATAGCGAATGTTTTATTTGTGAATCAATGGATTATAAGGTGAAAGATTTTTCAAGAAGGAGAAGTGAGATAAGGAATGTGAATACGAGAAATGACAAAGAAGATATAGGCGCACAACAAAATAAACCGTAAAGTTGTCTTCATTATGGTCGTTCGAGGATATCGTAGCGATTGAGGATATACGTGGCAAATTTGGAAATGGAACTCCAGTTCTATTCGAATAACTTAAATATTTTATATGATTTTCCCCGTATAAAATATAGCTATATAGATAGTAAATTATTTCATAAAGAAATTTTGAAGGAGGAATTTTGGTTCTCTTAATCAAAATTGCATTTATCGAAAGACATGCGTTATGGAGAATAGTTAAAGAAGTTCGATCAAGTATTGATCGAGGTCTATGCTTGAAGGATTATATGCTAAGTATGTACTCTTCGTGTATGAGTTTTAAAGCGGTGATTCCGGGACTTAATCTTTATAAGGGAGGGTGAATGTAATAACCCGAGATTTTCTATATAAAATAAATAAGAAATTTTATGATAATTTTTTTTTATTTATTTAATGACGAGAATAAGTGTTCAAGAATGTGAAGGATAAATATGAATATATTTATTACTTGAAAAATTAGAAATAATTTTGGAATTATTAATTACTACAAATTATATTTTTATGGTAATTAATTTACATAGCGAAAATGTTTTTATTAATTATTTTCCATGATAACATGATTGGAAATAATATATGAAGTGATAATTAGAATTATATAATAAATATTTTATTATATGAATTGTTCGTAATATTTAAATCAAGTATTTTAACCCTCGATATGCGAAAAGAGAAGTCGATATGAGATCCAAACCCTAATTGGGATTGTGATCAAGAGATGAGAATAATAATATTATATTATTGTTATAATGATTTTACAAAGACAATAATTATGTACTTGTGTATGTGCTGACAGATAATATTGAAAGAATGACTACTAATTAGGGTCATAACATATTACCGTGTCATGAAACCCTAATTATTAAACTTAGTTATGAGAAATGACCGAGTAGTATCATGTATATGAAGTTTTATCGTATATGAAGGTTATTGTGTATAAGATGTCTCAGTAATTAGAAGAAAACCTAATTATCGTTGTTTGTCGATAATTGTGACAAACCCTAATTATTACAACCCTAATTCCATTGAAGTTAGAGATCGTAATGATCGTGTTAGAACATACACGATAATTAGAGAATCCTAATGGTCAATTAGAAACCCTAATTGATGGCGTTAAGAACCCCTAATTAGAAAACCCTAATTTTTCAATCAAAACCCTAATTTAAAATTATCAGGTTTAATTACGATGTTAATGTATAAATGTTTTAATTTACCAAAGGATAGAAAGTAATTGGTAAATGATAAGAATTACCATCTAGTGATTAAATACTACATTTAATTGCTATGTACAAAAATGCCCATGAAATTATATTAAATTACCAAAATGCCTTTTTCGCTTATTAAAGGTATTATTAGTGTATTATTGGAGAATCTTGCTAGCAAAGCATGGCAAACATACTTACCCTACCAATTAAGCATCCAAGACTCAATTATGCAGATTCAATCAACCATTGAGTAGCATCCAATGCATCTAACTTGGTTTATATATAGATCGGAGAGATAATATATTTTGTACACTAAAATTCATCCAACTCTCATCCTTAAGCTTCTCTCTCTAAAACCTACGAATTATTGTAGCATATCGGGTCCCTAAACAAAGCCCAACCATCACAAACAACAAATCGTAAAAGCATCGAAGCCAAAATCAAAAATCAAGCTTCAAAAGGTAGGAAATCCTAAATTCTAGAAATCCTTCGATTCGATGTTAATTGATGCAATTGATTGTTTAAAGTAGTGTAATAGAGAGTCTATTAATGTTCGGGTTGTAAAATCATGAACCCATAACATCAAAGTGCACTGAATTTGAAGATTTAAACAAGTTGGAAAAACCGAATTCTGTTATTTTTCACCAAATGTCAAGACTTATATCTCTGTGATTATTTACCGTTTTTGTTGTTTAAAAGTTGTTAGGTGTAGCTTGTTATGTGGTCTTTAAACTCCAAAAGGAATCAGGTCTATATCTATTGTAGATCGGGATTTATAAGCGTCATTGAAGTGGGTTGAATTCTAAGATTGACCTATTGTTCTTCAAACCCGTAAAATATTCTAAGTGTCCGTAAAATATTTTTTTGGAAAATGTCAGCCTTATATCTCTGGTCATCTTTAATGTGTTTTGTGTTCTAAAGGTTGATATGTGTAGCTTGTTATGTGGTATTTAACCTCCAAAAAGAATCAGTCCATATATATTACGGATTAAGATTTATTTAAGGTCAAAGTGGGTTGATCAAGATTGACCGTAAAAATTCAAATTTCTAATTTTCTAAGTGTTGATTTTTCCCGACAAGGTTTGACCATACTTTAGATGCTTGATTTATTGTTTTTATGATGATGTTAAGTGTTATAGTTGTAGTCCTACATGTTGTCTACACACTGGAATTGATAGATCACATAAAAGTTACACGATCATCAAGTTATAGAGGTCCAAAGTAGGCACCTCGAACTCGTTCTTCGTGAAGAAATGCCTTTTAGTAGCTACTTTGATGGCTGATTTATCCCAGATCCGATGTTTGTTTAGAGGTTATGATTATTGGAGATTGTAGTCCTGTAATTCCTCTACAAGACCCAATTTATAGATTGTCCAAATTCGCTAAGATGAGAGAGTTATTCACTTGGTCAAAGTAGGCCACCTTGCCTGCCTTATGAAGATCTCGGGTAGCTCAAGAACACCTATAAGTATACACTTACATCACTATAGAGCCTTTAAGCTGAGCTTTTAATTATTTTAATTTCTGATTTTCCGAAAAATGATTTAAAAAATTAGAAAAATTAGTTTTAATTATTAAAAATACCAAATAAATTATGAAAAATTATTTTAAAGTCCTAAAAATAGTTTTAATTATTTTGAGTATATTTCATAAATATTTAATCTTTTTGAAATATAAAGGTATTTATTTATTTAATTATAATATTAAATAAATGATTTAAAAATAGTTTTAATTCATGAAAAATCATGAAAAATTATATTATGGTATAAGAAAATATTTTAAGTTATTTCCCATGACTTTTAATATCTTGTGATGAATTTCATTAATTAATTATATATTAATGATATTAAAGTTATTTAATGGTTATATTAAATAATTTAGTTTAAAAATGATTTTAATATTATAAAAATCATTTTAAATGAAATTAAGGTATTTAAAAATATTAATGATAATGGAATTGTTTAATGTTTAAGTCATTTAATTATGATTCCGATGTTTGAAAGTTATAAATGGCCAAACTAAATGGACTTGAGAACCTAAGCATGAAGTCCAGATTTGATGAAGAAAGACCCATATAGTAATGCTTATATCACTATAAGCCCTCGAGTGATGATTTGAATTATTTTAAATTTTTCAATTTCGGAAAATTCAAAATGATTAAAAGTAAAATGTCCGATATTTACAGATGTTGAGGTATAGAATAAGAGTCTTAGACTCAAAGAATTATCCGATAAAATTGTTTGACACCGACAACCTGTCGAATTCTATAATAGAAAGTTAAAAGGCTCTCGTAAGAAAGCATGGATGAGATATTTGAAAAATGTATAAAATATGAACTAAAAGTATGATCACCGCGATTATGTGATGACGTGATTAGACTATGTCTTGTAGTAATTGTGAATCGACAAAGATTTATGTGTTATGATATATTGTTCTAATCGAACGAATGATCCGATTATTGATAGGTTGTGATAAATAGATAAAACCTAAGTTGAGATTTGTAATCAAAGAAATCAAAAAGTATCCTACCTTTGCATTTTCTTTATGCAATGGACATGAGTAAGAAGTTTCTAATTGTTCTATTCTCCGCATGATTATGTACGCTTTGATTATCAACATGTTAGCTTCGGATATATATTTTGTTAAGTTGATTTCTAAAGGGTTATACAAGTGTCCCCACTCGGTTAATCATAGCATTTATTCACATGTTGATATATCTTTGTCAATTACCCGTATACATATATGTTGAATTACATATTATTGTCGAAAGAAGATTAAAACCTTCTGGTTTGGAACTAGGCATGTATGAACATCCCGATAATGGGAAAATTTTACGCTGCGCTTTATGACGGACAAAGGGTGAGCGATGAATTTCGTTCAAGTTATGTAGTATTGATCAATACAGGTACAATCTGGGTGATCACCCTCCGGTGCCCGTAAGTTATGACGGTTCATTGATGAATTTCTCGCTAAACCTTTTGAAATGAAAAACAATGTTCATAGTATGTTTCTTAAACCCTATTCATGGGTAGAGCTGAGCCAAATTTAAATAATTTGGAAGAGAGTTGTTATGTGAATGTTTTATCAAGATCTGATTACTTCACAACTTTTGATTCGTTGTAGAAGTGTTATGTAAAGAGAATACTTATATTCTTTCAAATTTTATATATATAATTGTTATTACTTGGTTTAAGCACTCAAATGCTCATCCTTGCTTAAACTAAATGTTTTCAAGACGACGATCGATCGAAGGCTCGTGCACGAACAAGGAAAAGAAAAAAGCTATTCGAATGAGATTTAGTATGAGTTAATGGTTATAGTTAAGAAGACAATGGAATCTATTGTCGTATTGTAAAGGAATGTATTTGAAGGTCACGCACTGGAAAGTAAACTTTGATGTATGTAAATTAAGTTCGAATTATATTATTATTTAGTATTATTCAGCTTAAAGAAATGGTATCGTGGAGAACCGAGTTCGGGTTTCAAGTATCCGGATTTGGGGTCGCCACAATGGTTCTAGAAGTTGTTCTAGTAGTCCTCACTATTCTGTAAAAAGTGTATTAATAATTGTAATGAGGACTTATTTGAGTGTGAATATTGTCTAGATGACAATATTTGTATTTAAACTCACAGTTTTTATGTTGTATTAATAAAGTTATAGTTGTTTCTATACCATGTATTTGGCGACTCAGAATGGGTGTTGAATACCTATTTTGGGGGCGTCACAGTAATTACTGTAACAATTATTGAGTAGTGCCTTCTTACGTAAGAATCAATAATTCAAAAATATCGCGAATACCGCATGCTACCGCAAGTAATAATGTGTATTATCGTATTTTAACCACCTTGTTATTCCAACTGTGGTTAATTGTGAATAACTACGCCAATTATTTATAAAAACTCAATTTTTGTCGCTTTTCTTCATCCGACAATTATTCGCTTATGGGGCCCACAAAATGGTTGCGCCATCGCATTTAATATTCCCCGAAGCAGTTAATATTCCACGACCAAATGAATATTCTCAATAAACAATGAATATTTTATAACCACTTGCGTATTTTGAAAAAAAATTCATATATCACCCTTAACTTAACTTTTTATCAATTTAACCATTTACTGAATCGTAATTATAAGAAAAATTGAATACTTTTATTTCATAAAATTTGGGGTCTTACAACAGTTCCTACTCGATCGAGGATTAAAAATGGGCCAATGAATCGAGGATTAAGCTTTTCTCTCTTTCCAAATCTCGTAACTCCTTTCCATTGAGCAACACGTAACAACACATGATCTCCAATATCGAATTCCAGGTCCTTTCGATGAAGATCAGCAAAACTCTTTTGTCGATCTTGTGAGATTTTTATATGTTGTCAGATTGTTTGAATCTTTTCCATAGTCATACGTACCAACTCCGGTCCCAACAATGTTGTTTCACCTACCTCATCCCAGCATACTGGAGAACGACACTTTCTTCCATACAACGCCTCAAATGGAGTCATGTCAATACTTGCTTAATAATTGTTGTTGTAGGAAAACTCCACCAATGGTAAGAACTTGTCCCAACTTCCCTTGAAGTCAAGGACATAGAGTTTTAATAGATCTTCAAGAGTTTGAATAGTCCTCTCCTCGATTTGCCTGTCCGTCTCCGAGGATGATATCTTAGAAATAAATTGTAAATTCGCGCCCATAGCTTTTTGCAAACTAGCCCAAAATCTTGAAGTGAATCTTGGGTCTCGATCAGAAACTATGGATATGGCATACCATGCAATCTTACAATCTCGTTTATGTACATACAAGCAAGACGTTCAAGTGTATAAGTTTCTCGTATATGTAGGAAATGAGCAGACTTGGTCAATCTATCAACAATGACCCAAATTGCATCTATGTCGTGAGAAACCTTGGGAAGACCAGTAAGGAAATCCATGGTAATGTGCTCCCACTTCCATTCTGGAATTTCAAGTGGTTACAATGGACCTTTTGGCACTTGATGCTCCGCCTTGACTCGTTGACAAGTTAGACACCTTGAGATAAACTCTGCGATCCCTCTCTTTATATTGCTCCACCAAAATGTATGTCGAAGATCACGATACATTTTGGTACTCCCAAGATGGATTGCAAAAGGTGTGTTGTGCGCCCATCATGATTTTAAGTCGTATTCGTTAGAACACAAAGTCCGGAGTTGACTCAAGTATTCCTTCTTCATCGATTCTTGCTTCCCTAGATAAGACCTTCTTGCACTTTCTTCCTTACGACATGATCACCTCCAGATCAGAGCTTGAAAGACTTTTAACTTTATCGATTAAAGTTGGTTCAACTCGTATGTTAGCCATCATCACATGGGTCCTTGGAGTCTTTAACTCTATCTCCATCCTTTGCAAGTCACATAAAATGGGCCTTTATATAATAATATCGCACTTCAGTGCCAAGCATATGATCTCAACTCAATGCGTAAGCTACCACGTTCATTTTTCCAAGATGGTATTGAATAGTATGATCATAATCTTTCAACAGTTCGAGCCAACGTCGTTGCCGCATGTTGAGTTCCTTTTGAGTGAAGAAATATTTGAGGCTTTTATGATCCGTAAAGATCTCCACTTTCTCCCTGTACAAGTAATGCCTCCAAATTTTAAGTGCGAAGACAACAGCTTCCAACTCTAGATCATGAGTAGGATAATTCCTCTCATATTCTTTGAGTTACCGAGAGGCATAGGCTATGACTTTTCCATGTTGCATGAGAACACATCCTAACCCTTTGCCTGAAGCATCACTGTAGATGACAAATCCCTCCGAGCCAGATGGTATTGTCAAAACAGTAAACGAGTCTCTCTTGAGTTCTTGAAAACTCTTCTCACATTCCTCGCCCAACCAAACTTTGTATCTTTCCAGTCACCGAGTTAATGGAGTAGCGATTCGAGAAAATCCTTCCACGAATCTCCGATAATAACCAAATTTAAGCCAAGAAAGCTACGTATTTTATCCATCGATTTTGGTTGCTCCTACTTTGAATTGCTTTAATCTTCACTTGGTCAACAAATATTCCATGATTTGATATCACGTGCCCAAGGAATGCAACTTCCTCAAGCCAGAAATCGCATTTCTTCAACTTGGCATATAGCTTGTTTTCATGAAACTTTTGAAGTATCAGCCTCAAGTGTTTCTCATGGTCTTCACGGGTTTTGGAGTATATGAGGATGTCATCAATAAAGACAACCACAAAATGATCCAAATATTCCTTGAATACTCGGTTCATCATATCCATGAAGGCAGCAAGAGCATTAATCAATCCAAAGGACATGACTAGGAATTCATAATGCCCGTACCGAGTTCTGAAAGCCGTCTTTAGAATGTCATCGATTTTAATCTTTAACTGATGATATCTGAAACGAAGATAGATCTTTAAAAAGAATTTGGTGTCTTGCAACTGGTCAAACAGGTCATCAATACGTGGCAATGGGTACCTATTTTGATGGTGACATGATTCAACTCCCGATAATCAATACAAAGTCGCATACTTCCATCTTTCTTCTTCACGAATAGAACAGAGCACCCCAAGGAGACGTATTTAGACGAATGAAACCGGCGTCTAACAATTCCTCAGAGTTGGGTTTTTAACTCTCGAAGTTCAATAGAAGTCATTCGATATGGGCTTTGGAAATGGGTTTTGTCTTAATCGGTTCAAGGTCGATACCAAACTCGATTTCACGCCCGGGGTAGGCGTGAAGTTCTTCTGGGAATACGCTGTGGAATTTATTAACAATAGAAATATCATTCAAATCTGACATATTTTTGTTTAAATCTGTGACATGAGCTAAGAAAGCTTGACATCCGTTTTTCAATAAACGAATAGCTTTATGGCTTGAGATGACCATGATTGATTTTAATGGTTTGGTCGCTTAAATTCGCATAATAGGTTGATTATGAATATGAAAGCTAACAACCTTACGAAAATAATTAATTTTAGCATGATGAGTAGTTAACCAATCAATCCCTAGAATCACGTCAAATGCAAGTATTTTTAAGCAAATAAGATCGACAGGTAACGTGCGGTTACCGATTTGAATCAAACAAGACTTATAAATAGTGGATGTAATGAAGGTTTCTCCCAACGGAGTTTCGACAGATAAGTCAAAGTCTAATTTCTCCGGAGTCAAATTTAAACATTGAACGTAAGTAGGAGAAATAAAAGAATGGGTAGAACCGGTATCAAATAAGGTATAGACTTCGCTAGAGTTTATGATAAGCTTACCCGTGATGACCTCGTTCAGATTCTTCGCTTTTTGGGAGGTTACGACAAACGCTCTCCCTTGAACTACCGGTTTATCTTTTCTGGGACGGCCTTTGATGCCTCCATCCAAGCTAGACTTGACTTTGGTGCACGACAAAATCGGCCAGTGTGACCTTCTCTTTCACAATTGTAATATGCTTTTGATCGTGCATCACGCAGCTTGATCGATATGTCCTCCCTCCGCATTTGTAATATACAATCAAGTATCGTTCTCCTTCCTTAACAACAGTCTTTGGTCGACGCCTTTCCATTATTATTGAATCTCCTCTTCTTGAAATGTCCACTCTTATTGTCATGGCCATGATTACCACCGAAGTGATTACCATTTTTGGCATGTTGATTCCTGATGAGTGAGTTTTATACACATGAATTGGATACATTTGGGCTTAATTTATTATTATTCTCAAGTCTTTTAGGATGTTTTTATGTGTTTGTGTCTATTCATGCGTGTTTTATATTGTTTTGTAGGAATTGGGACAAAAGTTACATGGATCGACGTTTGGGGTGGCTAGATTTGCGTTTTCGTACTTGCCATTTACACATATGAATCCCAGAGCCAATTTGACTATAGCTCTCACACCTTATTTCAAAAACCTCAAAGAATGAAAGTTGTAGATCTACTTTTCCTCTTTTTCTCTTCACATTGGTTTAAATTTATGCATTTTCCGGGCATTTTCACCAGCAGTTTACATCATGGAATTTCTGCAGCTTGAATAATTATAATTATAATCAGATTTAGAGTCTTCAACTTTTCAATTCAGTTTCAGCTAATTATTTTCTTTTCGAATAATTCAATTTTAATTGTTTATAATTTAATTTTTCAAAATTTAATTTTAATTTTTGGTATTTTTATATACTGCACGTATTCACGATCAAAATCGATCAACAAATAATACGCAAGTATACACTACCAACAAGTAATAAAGTGAAAGTAGAGTATCGCTCCCACGAGGAATTATTTAATAAAATTACCAAGTACTAACTCTTAACCAAATCAATTTTATTTAAACAACCAATAATTGTGATTTTCTAGTTAAGAAAACTAAATTAAACAATTAAAAGAGATTAGTCTAAAGAAAGAAAATAAACAACTAAGATTTGATTAAATTTAGGTAAATAAGGATTAAGACTCCAATATCCCCAATTATGAACTATAAATCAATTATCCAATTATCCCAATTATTATGTTCATCAATTGTTAATGTGAACTCTCAAATGCCAAAAGCCCTTTTCAAGTTGATCAATCGCTTTATTTAATCCAGACACTTTTGTTATATTCCTATGCAAAACAATTGAATTAAACTCACATAATCCCAATTCATTATGTGTTACATACGCTAAATAGATATTCTCATTCTATTCACAAACCTAATTATTCATCGCAAAATAATCAAGTCACATGTCACCATGCCCAGCTTCTAACCCTCTAGAATTCCTTTCAATTCCTTCTAGAGTAACAAGGTAATTACCGATCGATAATTAATCAATAAGCATAAGGCAAGATGAAAAATTCACTTCAACATAAATAATTGTAATAAATCAAATAATCAATTCATAATCATAAAAAGTTCAATTGAAATCTTAATGAAAGAGTTAGTTCATAATTAATGAATTAAAATCAAGAATCCACAATTGAATAGACATTAAAAGATAAAAGTAAGAGAAGAGAAGAGAATATAATCTATCAGCTTGAGCCTCGAGACCTCTTTCGCTTCCCGCTTTCAATCTTCAATGGTCTCCAAGTCAGCTTCAATCTCCAAAACTAATAAGAACTGGGTTATGTTCTAATCTAAAGGAGTGTTTAATCTAGGCTGGCTATGTAATCTCCAAGCTAAGCTATGTAATCTCCTCTTATTTTATGTCTTACATCATGTATTTATAGATTACAAGTCTAATTTTGAGCTAGAACAAACCCAATCCAATTTGGAGTCTAAAAGGTGTCAAAATTCGCCAACACACGAGGAAAATAGGTCCATTCCATCCAACCCATTCTTGGCGAGTCGCCAAATACATGGTAAAACGTAAAAAAACAACTACAACTTTATTACAACAATTGTCGTGACAAAATACAACAACACATATATCTTGAGAACAATAGAGTTTGGATACAAATATATACCAAATGTGACACATGTCCCAACCGTGGACAAAGACTCACAAAGGACACCTTTACATAAAGGTATAGTCAAAAATCCGCTTTTAAACTAAAATCTTTGGGAAGTGCTCAAGAAACCTTTCGTATACGGGGAGACCACGCTCTTCAGCATGATAGATATCATATGGCCACGTAATTATCCTCGTCAATCAATAGACCCTAAAGAAAAACAAGAAGATTACTATCATATTCTTCCCAATGGTAAGTCTTCTCTCGACATATCATTATCTCCACTATCTCTAATCGAGAATTATACTTCAAACAAACACCAAGATTATATAGTAGTGCTCAGATATATATCTTCCAAGTGGATGAAAGACATCCCCGCCTTTTATGATGATACGAGGTCAGATGTCATTAGACATCTTGTATGATAAAGACAAAACACCTTCCAACGTTGGGTTTTCACCTTTCACCTCAACAAATATATGTACCACCGCTCTATTCCCCTCGTTATCCCCACTCGACCCAAATACACTTTTATTACCCGAAAGGAATCAGAAGCAAAAGGGTGAGCACAACTAGCTCAAGAAAGAATATTACGACTAAAGATAAATAAATTATCAATAGTTTCATCAAGAATAAATCGTAGATTTGTAACATACGGTAGATGATAAAACTTTTCAACCATAGTCATAAAATGAATGAAAGCAATCCATTAAGAGAGTCAGTCAAATAGACTATAAAGTCTATTATCTTCTTCATGTTAAAAGTCCACCAACAATGTTTTATTCTCGTAACATCAATCAACAATTCCTCGCCCACAATCATACGAATAACTCATAATTGTAATTGTTGTTCTAAATTCTTTTCTCATCCAGACAAAGATAATTTTCATCACCGAAACATCAAAGATCATGGTTATACCAAATCACAGCTCATGTTCATAATCAAATTAATAAATTCATCTTCAGACTACGCCAAAGATATTCATCAATAGCTCATCTTCAGCACTACAAAGCCAAAGATATTCATCAATAGCTCATCTTTGCACTACATGCCAAAGATATTCAACAACAAGTCATCTTCAGACATACAAAGCAAATATATTAATATCTCAAAGAAATATATAATCATTTCGTAATTTATATAAACAATAATTATAACCATGTTGATTAATTCACCTTTCAGACTTAAGCTAAAGATATTCAATTATAAATTCAATGGTCATGATCATCCCAATCACAATTCAACTTTTCACCATCGCCAAAGAGAACCCTACCATGATCATACCAATAATCTATCCATCTTTACACCCAAAGGAAAGAGAATTTCAACATCGTGGTTATAAAATGTTATATATGATAATAAAATCAATATAATCAATATATAGTTTTAATCTCCGAGTAATATTCATAAATCAACTATAATTTGTTAGAAAAAGAAACCAATTTTGTCATGAATAAGAATCTCATTAATAAGAATCTCGTGAATAAGAACTCATTAATAAGAACTCGTGAATAAGATCTCATTAATAAGAAACCCGACTCAAAAAGGTAGAAATTCCACAATAAAATCCATACCAATATTTCTAAGATAATGATATCGAAAGAATAATATTTTTTTAAGCTTATAAACAATTTATTTTAATTGTTTACACTTTACTAAATAATGCATTTAATCATTCTAAAATGCCAAACTCATAAGATTTCATCACCAATAACCAAAATCCTCATAAAAATCAGATATACCTCATGTAGGATTCTCGCAAGCCATAAAATCTTATTTTCCAATTTTCTTACTTCACATAACATATTTAATTCATTTACTCATAACTAGTCCATTTTCATGAAAAATAACAAATCAGTTCCAAAAATATTTCTTTTCTGAGATTTAGCAGAATATAGTCTCATATTGAATATATATTTTCTCGAATTTTAAAAGTCATTTACTATTTTTCATACGGCCAAAACCAATTTAATATTTAAACATTTATCATAAATTGTACTTTTTATCCAAAAATTCAAAATTTACAGAATATACTTATGTTATATATATGTACTCCCAATAAAAATTTCATCAATTTTGAGTTAACCACAAGGAGTTATAAGCGCTACTTTTAAAAATAGTCTTTTCCCATAAAATTCATAACTCATATCTATACATCCAAAATCGCCATTTTGGACACAATCAATAAAACTCATCAAATTATCATTTCAAATTTTTCCAGAATTTTTAAAGGTCTGAAAAGTTACGAAACATGAAAAAAACATCACAACCCTTAAAATCCTTACCTCAAAAGAAAGCAAGATTTCGACCGAATAACGCCGAATCTAACTTGCACCGAGATAGCAACACTCAAGATACAAGAATACACTTGATAATATAGAGAGAGAAATAGAGAGAAAACTTCAGCTTCGTGTGATTTTCAATTCTAACTTAAGCTTCTATTTATAGAAAACGCTAGAACGCCAAAGCTTAGACTAAAATAATAAAATATTATTTTTCTTTTCACACACCAACCATCCAAGACCAGCCATCCAAGCATGCCAATTTGAAAAATATATAGCAAATTTCACATGTTATTAACACCAACCAAAGTGGGTCCCACCATATAATTTAATAAAAATCATTTTATTTTCTCAAACTTCAATAATTCATAGAAAATAGCCCGCTTATCGTAAAATTCAAAACTCACGATTTTCCATGGAAATTCCATTCTCACAACTTTGCGTAAGAAAATTTTTCCAAATTCCAAATGTAAATTGACCAAATCAACAAACGAGCGATTTTACGCCTATAATCAATTTTCTATTAAGAATCAGGTCCACCGACACCCAAAACATATGTTAAATATTTAATGCCACAAAAATACTCTTCCTCCTCATATACTCATATATCCCACATTCATTGTAAAATATTACCAAGTAATATATTATTAAAATAATATATTTAAATGAATTATTTTATCGTAAAAGATAAAATATTAATTTTCAATAATTGTCACATTAAAAATTTTCTCCATCTATATCCACAATAAATATTTTCTTTATCATAATAATCAATAATTAATTATTCACAAATAATATTATGTACTCACAAAGATCGACAACCAAAGCCGCTCCTGTGATAGTAGGGGCTTTCAATAAGGATTTCTCCTTACCTACAAGCAATTGTAGTGACCAAACCTCTCCTGTATGTAACTTTCTAGACATCACCAATAATGTTATCTCGATAATATTATTCAAATAATTTGAATTATCGATCCGATAATGTAAAAATATCGCAAAAAGGACAATTATCAAAACAATAATAATATATAATATCAACGCAGCAATTATCAATCAATAAAATAAAATATCGAATAAGAATTATCGTAATAATTATCGAGTAAAGGCCTTTCACGTAAGAATCAATAATTCAAAATACCGTAATACCGCAAAGCATCGCAAGCAACAACGCCAGACATTTTATTTTAACCACCGTATTCCAACAAAGGTTAATTCAGAATAATAACGCCAAATTTATAAAACTTAATTTTGTCGCTTTTTTTCATCCGATAATTATTCAAGCATGGGCCCACAAATGATCAAGGCCATTGCATTTAATATTCCCGATAAAAAGAATATTCCACCACCAAACGAATATTCTCCGACAACAATGAATATTTTATAACCACTCAGTGTTTTTTGTAAAATTTGTATATTTCACCCATAACTTTAAACTTTTATCAATTTTAACATTTATCAATAATAATTATAAGAAAATTGAATAATTTTATTTCATAAAATTCGGTCTTAAAACTTAATCGCTAATATAGTCATTATTAACGTATAACTTTGATTATACCAAGCCTAAAACAGAAAAGATTCAATTCATAACAAGAAATCACATCAAAGCCTTTAATATTCAATACTATACTTATCTACTTAATTCAAGTCTCATCATCACAAAATAGACTTTACTATCTAATAAATGAATCATGCAAATATAAACTAACTACAACAAACATAGTAAACTAACTACTATTTTTATGTATTTTTAAATTTTTTTTTTTTAAACAAAAACCAATGCAAAACTAAATGTAAATAACCTCAAAATATAACGAACTACAATGTAAATAACTAACTATATGCAATACGACACTAAAATGCCCCTCAAACTTAAACTAGACATCATCCTCAATGGCTACAATAGAAAAATTTAAAGCAAGAGGACTTCCCCGAAAATATAGCAAATCTTCCTCCTCGTCCGCTAAGTTCGAGAATAGCAAGACATGGAACAAATTAGGCACCACACTTGAATTCCGACTTGAATAACTCGCAGAAAACCATGATAGAAGCAATTTTATTAAATCCTAAATAAATGCAAATTCCAAACTACTAATATAAAACTTAATAAAATAAAAATTAAACTCGGGGTTGCCTCTCAATAAGTCATTGCTTTACGCCTTTTCAAACTTCGACTTTGTCTCGTCAACGCTATCCAATTCCTCTTCAAAGTTGAGGAACCCTCCATCCATCGTAAATAATATAGCTTTTCGTAGTTCCCATTTACGATAGCCATTGTATTAAAGTCACCTAACATGCTTTAGATAAGATCACATTTAAGAACGCCCAAAGATCTAGTGGTTTCTCCATCAGGTCCGCTAATATATTCTCGCATCGAGGCACGCTCTATACACAATTTCTTTCTTCTTCTATCTTCTCCACCATCGCACCATGGTTTCAAGGTGTACTTGCTTTTACATCACAGTAGAGTATCACGATTTTACATGACTACCAATTGATACAAGGTTTTGCAAATCTAACCGGACTTCGAACCGTGGAGGAGAAGGCACTTTGAGGCATAAATAACATCGCTCATCATCATTGGTTCTCACAATTAGTTCTTCACCACACTTCTTGTTGTCATTATCCCCACTGCCTCTTTTTCATCTCGTGGCTCATCCAACAGATAGATTCGGCTCTGCTCACCATCTGGATCATCATCACCCCATTATCCATGTCATGTAGAGCCAAGTGTATCAAAGACGATTGTTCAACGACGCATATCTCGTCCCAATTGATTTTCCATATTCTCGATCGATGCATTCCGACTTTCAGATACTCACCCATTCGATTAAGTTTCTTTTCATGTTCCTCTAAAGTTCTTTAATTTGTAGCCGATATCATGGAAAGTGTCGCGAAGTCCGCTAACTCATTCCCTCTCACGCACATGCCTCAGGTATGGACATCGATACGCAAAGTCATCCATGGTACCTCCAAAAGGAGAAATATATAGAAGAGAATGAAAATAAAAATAAAAATAAAATATTTAAATTAAGACTAATTTGATTGAAATTATTACTGTAAATAATTAAAATTAATTTCTTAAGAATCTGGCTTAAAACTTGGTCCTGTCGAATTAAATTAATATCCATTGTCAAAAGAATTATTTAAACAACTAAAAATTTCAATATAATTCAAATCAATTTTATTTAAATAATAACACTCAAGTATTCACTTAAAGAGATTAAAAAGAAAAGCAAAACAACTAAAATTTGAAACTCAGAATCCCCAATTATCAATTCATCTAATTCAATCTACTATTTCACTACTATTCCATTATAATGCCAAAAGCTCTCGAAGGAGTTCATCTTTCATTTAATTTTACAATTCCTTCTACGCAAGAATTAATGCATTAATCCTAATCCTTTATTAAATACACCAAATATTCTATTCAGTAACAATTATCAGTTCATCACAAGAATAACTGTCTACAGTTATGCTCAGCTTTAACCCCAGAATTTTTTCATTTCTTCTAGCAACAAGGCAATTATCCATCAAGAATTACTTTGTTACTCTGTATGAATCGAAGAGGAATTCTGTGTTGAACCGGCATTTATATCATCCTGACTTAGTTATTTGCACAAAGGAATAATTAGGTTTGTGAATGTAATGGAAATATCTTTCACCGCACGTAACACATAAGAAATTGATCAGAATGAGTTTAATTCAATTATTTTGCATAGAATATAGCAAAATTAACTGGATTAAATAAGGCAATTGACGATCACTGGAAAAGTGGCTTTTGCATTCGAGAGTTCCTCGCTAACAATTCAAAGAGACATAATAATTGGGATAATCGGATAATTGATTTATAGTTCATAATTGGGGATATTGAGTCTTAACTTTATTTACCTAAATTTAATCAAATCTTAGTTGTTTATTTGCTTTTTTGCAGACTAATCTTTTTAATTGTTTAATTTAGTTTTCTAACTAGAAAATCACAATTATCGTTGTTTAAATAAAATTGATTTGCTTAAGAGTTAGTACTTGGTAATTTTATTAAATAATTCCTCGTGGGAACGATACTCTACTTTCACTTTATTACTTGTTGACCGTGTATACTTGCACGTATTCATTGATTGCAAAATCGATCAACAATTCCCTCCACGCTTATTGTCACCGCTTCGATGACTGCTACCACTGGTATTATCGACTTGTCAGCTGCTCTCTCTCGGTTGGGTTGACTCATTATCACGCTCCAATAACTGAGCCTTATTTACAACATCTAAATACAAACACAATTTGTGAGAAATTAAGTATTGACGTATCTCGGGTTTCAAACCTCTTAGAAACATCCGCGTCATTCTCTCCTCATTATCAACCAAGTGGGACGCAAATCGGGACAACTCGGCAAACTTAGCTTCGTACTGTGACACGGTCATATTGTTCTACTCCAACTTGATAAACTCTACCTCTTTCATGTGACGAATACTTTCGGGAAACTACTTGTCGTTGAAAAGTTCTTGGAACTTCTCCCAAGACATTTTGAGTGCGGCAGGCTGGGTACGCTTTACCGATTCCCACCAATAATCTGCTTCTCCTCGCAACATAAAGGTGGCAAATGGAACCTTTTGTTCCTCGGAGTATCCCAAGACATCAAATATCTTGGTGATCTCGCTTTATCCACGCCTCCGCTTTTAAGTGGTTTTGGCTCTCGAATAAACTCCCGGTGGTCCCACTCTTGAATCGCTTAGCGGTGACCGTCGAGAGTTGCCATTGTTTCCACTCATATTTTGGGATGGAGTTTCTCTTGCCTGATGTTATACGAATTGTAGAAAGCTCCTAAACATTCCGTCGTTCGCTATTTGGTCGGTGTTGTTGTTCACCTGAGGATTATTGCCTTCCTATTGCACATTATCATGGGTATTGATCTATGGTGACTCAACGGTCTCCTATGCTCCATTGCTATTCTCAACATTCTCGGATGTCATTTTCAAATACTGCCACAAAACAAGGGTTAATTGACATGTCACATATTATCCTTATACTCTGACCGACCAAATAAATACCAAATAAACTTAGGTAGTCATACTAAAGCGAAGGAATTCCCGTGCCTCCTTCCTAATTCTTGTCTCACATCTCAAATGGGGATCATATCCCTAAGATTTGATACTAATCGCGTGGCCCCCAAAACATGTATACATATCTTGAGTCAAAATTCAAATACAACTTAATTATACAACAGTCGTGTAAAATACAACAAAACATAATCTAAGAGTTTTAATAAGAAAATTGTCATCTAGACAATATCCACACTCAATGGAGTCCTCATTACATTTATTGTCACACTATTTAACGTAATAAATGAGGACTACTAATGCTATCATCTCGACCGGCCACCCGCTCCCCGACTAGTCCCGTCCACGCTTCTCATTTCAAGAGAAAAAGGTGAAAGAAAGGGTGAGCTTAACTAGCCCGAAGAAGAATATTATGACTAAGATAATGCAGAATAAATTATCATTAGCCTTCAACAATGTTTAACTGATAGAATATAATAGACAACAAGTTTAACTGCAGCGGAACAAGCAATCCATTAGAAAGAGTCAAGTAGAGCATAAAATCTACTATCTTCTATGATTTAAAAAGTTTTTCATCAACTTTATCGCTGAGACTCAGCTTAATAAATAAAATCGAATCATCTATGCATCACGGCCAAGGATATTCATGTAATCATCAATGGTCATGATTATACCGAATAATCCATGGTCATAATCATACCAACAACTGTCAATCAATGAACTACAGGCCAATGAGGACTTTTACCACATCATTCGTCACATTACTATTAAGCGATTATACCGAATAATCCTCGGTCATAATCATACCAAGTCCATCTACGCACGTAAGCCAAAAGATGACTTTAATCACAATATAAGCATGAGGATGATGACAATGACATAATAATTCAATAAAACAAGTTCAAGGATAAATTTTAAAGATTTATATTTTTAATTTATCCAGAAATCAATAACGTCCAAATTGTCAACATGATACTTCTTTGTGGGGGTAAAATTCAAGAATGCTAAGAAGAATATTTCTATGAAAAGATACTGGATGAAGCACAAATATCAAGGATATTCCACTAATTTCATGGAGTATAAAAGCCAAAACTTTAACCAATTGAGTATAATAGAATATATGAAACCGCAAATGGATTTTTTCCCGCCATGCGGTAATCCACGATACAAAGTCATTTCCACAATTTAATAAGGAATGAATACGTAAGGATCATTCACCATGCATGCGATAATCCATAGATAGGTTATTCCAATGTAATAATAAAGAATGGAATAATGTAAGAATTCACCAGTGTGTAATCCGCACAAACAAGTTATTCCAATGTAATAATAAAGAATTGAACCAGTCATGTACGTAACTTAGTCTGACGGGATATTCCAAATGTAATAATAAAGAATGGAACCAGGTCATGCGTAAATCATGCATGCATGTGATATTCCAATGTAATAATAAAGAATAGAATAACAACAGTAATTCACTAGGCATGTGATAGACCACACGCATAAAGTTATTCCAATAATAATAAAGAATGAAATAATGTAAGAATTTCACCATATATGCATGATTTTGTATGTATGCAAAGTTATTCCAACATAATAATAAAGAATGGAATAACAACCCTTACGAGTATTGAAAGAAAATAACTCTCTTCATGAATACGAAAGAATAATACCCTTACCTTAGAAGAAAGACCGGATACCGAAATAGTGAGGTAGCAGACTTCTTCTTCTTCTTCTCTCTATAATTTCTCTCTATAATAATTGCTCTATAGCTTTAGTGAATTGGTGAGAAATGAAGGAAGAATGAGCTTCATTTATAGGAAAATATAGTTTCGATAATTGCACATTTTGGGGCTTTTTCGATAAGGATTTCTCTTATCAAGCCTAATTAGGTGACCAAACCTCTCCTTGACAAAACTTTTTAGACATTGTCAATATTGCAAATAATAATATGAATAACTTTGTCGTCTCAATTATTGATTTAATAATAATAAATATTATGCAAATGATAATCTTGTGTCAATAATTGAATCAATAATATAGGAGATATGATGCAAAGAATTATCGTGTAGCAATAATTGAGTATAACTAAGTGACTTCTCAATGTAGCACCAATAATCAATATCGTAAGCTACTATGCAACCACGCCAGATAACTCGTATTTTTTTACTACCGTAGTTCAATAGTTTAATTGGTAACCCTTTCGCCGTTATTTTTATAAAAATAAATTACATCATTTTCTAACTACGAAAATACCTCCGTTGTAGGGGTCCACTATAATTGTCTTGCGTCATTTAAATATTCTTTGTTAAAACGAATATTCCCCGACCAATCGAATATTATATAACCACTTGCTTACTTTGCAAAATTTGTAAATATTTACCCACAACTATAACATTATATCAAATCCACACCATAATTTTCAAAAATATATTTCAAGAAAATTATTCTTTATTCATAAAAGTTGGGGTCTTACAACTCTTATGTGAATTACAATTAAAAAGGATTTAAAGCACAGGTTCCCTATCAGATTACATGCAGCGTAAAGGTATATCCTTATCCTAAACACAAATCATGAATTTCAACACCATGCAGAAAACACAATCACATGCTATTATGATCAGATCTAAATCTATATTTCATCTCCCAAATTCATATAGATTATCATGATAATTGTTAGCTAGACAATTAAATAATTTTACGCAATCATAATAGACAATCCATAGAATAGATTACAGTAATTAACATAACTAAAATAAGCTATGCAATAAGATCCGTTGCAATCTTAAACAAGAATTTAGTTCATAATCATTGAATTAAAGTCAAGAATCCACAATTGAATCGACATTTAAAGATAAAAGTAAGATAAGAGAAGAGAAAAGAATCTGTTGTCAGTAGTCTTGAGACTCCTCTTCCGCTCCTGCTTTGAATCTTCAATGATCCATAAGTTGCTTCAATCTCCAACAATCCAATATAAACTAGGGTTTATATTATAATCTAATGGAGTGTTTTTTCTAATCTAATCTATCTAATCTCCTTTATTTTATGCCTCCCATCATGTATTTATATGTTACAAGTCCAATTTTTAGATTTGGAGGAAACCCAAACCAATTTGAAGTCGAAAAAGTGTCAAAATTTGCCCCAAAACGCATCCAAGCTTGACCAGGCTCTTCTCCAGTGCCCTAGCGCTGCACCACTGCCTCCTAGCTCCCCGGAGCTGGGAATAGGCTTGAAATGGGCCCCCCGACGCTGGCCTCTTTTCCAAAAAATTTCTGCACCGACGTCCTTTGGGAAAATGGCCATAACTTCTTCGTCCGAACTCCAATTTTGATAATTCAAGATGTTCCGGAAAGAGGAGACGTAGATCTAAAACTTTCATGCTTTGAGTGTTTCGAAATAAGGTCCAGAGAAATACTAAAATTGGCTCTGAAGTGGGTGATATGTAAATGGCAAGCCGAAAACGCGAATATAGCAACCTTACACGTCGATCCAAGTAACTTTTGTCACAATTCCTACAAACAACATAAAACATGCATGAATAGACACAAACACTTAAAAACATCCAAAAGATTAAATTCAAATGCACTCAATTATGTGTATAAAACTCACTCATCAGGAGTCTATCAATCAATATTTTCAAAATTAACCTCAAAGTTGTTAGAAAATTCAACCATATCTTGTTCATTTATTATGGTGGCTAACCGACTCATTTGAATTTCTAAACATGATATAGTTTGATTCGTGTTTTGCATGAAATCTTCCATAGTTTTCTCTAAGGTGTTGAATCTTTCCTCTTCTTCATTTGAAAATTCTTATGGATATTGAGGTTTTGGATCCGAATATGGATATGAATATGAACATGGATATGAACTTATATAAGAATTTTCATAAGTTGAAAAAAAATTATTTACTTGGTGTGCATTAAAATTTCCATAAGGTTCTTGATGTCAAGCAAATTTATTATTATAACTATAATAAGAATTTTTTCCACAAATCACAAAACAAATAAACAACTAACCACAAAAGTCACAAAAAATAAATAAAATAAAATGAAAATAGATAAAATAAAATAAGAATCCTAATTCTACGGTTAACCTAAATAAAATCTAGACAGTTCCTAATTGTTCCAAGTTACATCTTAAGGTCCACAAAATTAGAAATTAATCACACCACTAGCCAGATACGTGTAAAAAATATGGGAGTTTCTCCGTGGGTACGGTGACTAATTGAATAACCACACATCCTTTAGGCATTTGCCTTTTTAACCACTTGCCTACACACCAGTAGTTTGATTAATTTAAGAGTCCTTCTAGGGGGACATTTTTTTGCTGACATTCTAGTGACATTATTTTTTAAATTTTTTTTTGTTTTTATTTTTTTTGTAGTACTTCTCAAAAAATGTATAATATTTATTCCAACTGAAATTTTTGTAAAAAATAGTATTTTAAGTGTAATTTGGATACATACAAGAAACAGGGTTGTAAAGACTGTACATACCTTGTTTCTTGTATGTATCCAACTTACACCTAAAATACGGTTTTTTATAAAAATTTCTGTTGGAATAAATACTATACATTTTTTGAGAGGTACTACAAAAAAAATCAAAAAAAACCCAAAAAAAAATAATGTCGCTAGAATGTCAGCAAAAAAATGTCCCCCTAGAATTATTATTAATTTAAAATTTAGCTTCCTCTTGGAGTCCCTTGTCCTAATTGAGCTCGAGAGTACTAGAGGCCAACGTCTACTTAGTTTTATTAAGGCAAGGTTATGCAAAATGAATGGGTGGTTTGTGGGCCAAGGTAGGGTGATGAAATCCTCACCTTATCTTGTTACAAGTTGTGCCTTTAATGTTAGATTAAAGATGAAAATGCACAAAAAAAAATTATAAATAAATAAAATGTCCTAGAACTATGTGAATTATGAAAGGAGGAGAAATTTTGACGTACCTCAATTCTCCAGCAATCATCACATTTTATATTTGACAAAAAAATAAATATAAAAGCATAACAAGATGTGCTCTACGTGAGTGAATGCATGAATGCGAAAATTAGTTTTCTAACTAAAAAAATTAAGCTACTTACTTTTTTTATTTTTTTTATTTTTGAGTTAAGATACAAAATACTACGAAAAGTGAAACAATAATCTTGTCTTTATGCACCGTTGATCCGCTTCAATAATCCTGAGAAAAAAATATTAGAAGGAAAAAAAAATTATTCGAATAAATAAAAATTAAGGAATATGAAATTAAGTCTAGTTCCCGGCAACGACGCCAAAAACTTGATGTGATAAAAATATGTAATTGCAAGTGCACAGTGTCAAATTGAAGAACTGGCAAGTATATTCGAATTCATAGAGACAAAATTAATTTTAATGTTTTCTTAATATCTATTTTAGGCAAATTAGAAATAAAGATTGAGAATTGATTAACTAGAATATGAGAAGTAATAATGAGGAAACAATCTAGGAATCTGAATCCATTAAATAATAAACATAACATATAATTCAAACTCTTTTATTTTTATAACTCAACTACGATTTTGATCTTTCTTCCCTTTAATTTAGTAATTTTATAATTAACGTGGGCAAATATAGACTATGAAAATTTAAGGATGAGTAATGCTACGCAGACAGGGGAATGGGACAGGGAAATTGGACCGGTTGCTATTTTTTTTATTTTTTTTTTGCTAGTGACTTTTAAAAAATGTATACTATTTATTCTAACATAAATTTTTATAAAATATAGTGTTTTAGGTATAATTTGGATACATATACAAATACAGGGTTATACAGTCTGTATAACCCTATATTTGACTGTATAACCCTGTATTTGTATATGTATCCAAATTATACCTAAAACACTATATTTTATAAAAATTCATGTTAGAATAAATAGTATACATTTTTTAGAAGTCACTAGCAAAAAAAAAAAATTTTAAAACCTGTCCAAAAAATCGGTCCAATAATCCTGTCAGGCAAGACTTATTCTTTAAGGATTAATTATAACCCATCAAAATTTCTTTGAGCAAGCATGAATTATGAAAAACTCATATCTTGACAATAATCTATCAAAATCTCTTAATTAATTTAAAATCACATAAGAACTATAAAATGAAGGTATTTCAATAACGAAACATGAAGGTGAAATCAATTAAACATTAAGGCATAAATAATAGAAAAGATGAAAAATATTATCAAGAATAATTATTTAATTTCATCTTCATCCTAGATGAAAGAAATTAGCTAGATATAGAAAATAATTAAACTAACTAAAATAAAGAAAAGAAGAAGATTAAAAATAAATAAGAAAATTCCCTTTAATTAAGGATCATCTGGATGTACAATGAAGAAGAAGTAATTTAATCACTGAATATTATTTTTTTGAATTAAAAATTTCTGAATCTCTAGTGAAAAGAATTTTTTATTTGAATTTAGAATGAAATATGGGTCGAAGAATGGTTAACTGGTTTGAACCTATATTTCTTTACTTAATAGTTAACCAACTATATTACCAGATTTAATTGATGACATGGATACGAATTAACGTGATTGATTCATACAACTTTGTTGTGTTTATCTTGTAACTTCCAAAAGCTTGTATAAGTATATAATCCAACATCTTAGGGGAAGTCGTGACTTTTTAATCATCATGTGAGTTTAGTCTTGAAGAGATGTAATTTTTTTTTGAAGAGATATGTAATAAATGGAGTACGCTCTTTATAATTTTATTCAATTTTATGTAACGATAGATTTCGCAAAAAAGTTAGTTGGCACAAATTTTTAAAAATACATATATAGCAGCACTCTTTTCAAGAAAAATAATAGTTTATGCTTAAAACAGTTATTTAACAATGTTAGAATTTAAGAATCAATTATAGTACATTCATACAAAAATTATATAAAGAACATAAAAATAAGAACACACGATATATTCAGGTTCATCAATTTGACTAAACTTATTTGTTTAATCTATTCATTAGATGTCTCACACGCTCTACAATATTTCACACATTAAACAATATTTTATAGTAACTAGAAAACTCTAGTTATTATAACATGAAGTCCAACACAGTAATAAAAACAAATACCGAGCTCAGGGGCGGACCTATGTTAGGGGCAGGGGGGCACCTGCCCCCACTGAAATCTCATGGATCAGGGGGTCATCTGACTTTAAAAAAAATTAAGAAGGCTACAACATTACTACATTACTACTATTACCTCTAAAGATTATTATCACTAAAGGCTACAACACTACTAATCTACTATAGTACTACTATTTTGAAAAGGCTACTAGTCTACTATAGTATTACTATTAAGGAACAATTATATTTTATAGTACATTTAAAAACATAATTACAAGAAAAGTGCACTCATTAAATATTTACACAATTAATATATTTAAAATTTTATTTTCATTATTAGTACATATTTATGCTTCCTTTAATTATGGGTTGTGTTTTAATTCTCCCCCCATCTCTCCCACAATTTTCTCCTCATCTCTTCCACGATTTTCTCCCACTCCATTTCTGTTTCTCTTCTTCTTCTCCTTCATCCCTCCGCCTCCTCCTCCTCCTCCTGTCCAACCCCTCCCCACCCTCCGCCTCCCCCCTCCCTCCTCCCTCCTCCTCCTCCTCCTCCCCTCCCTTCTCCCACCACCCTCTTCCTTCCTCCTCCTCCTCCTTCCGCCTCCACCTCCTCCCGCCTCCCTCCTCCCCTCCTCCCTCCTCCCCCTCCACCTTCTCCCCTTCCACCCCTCTTCCTTCCTCCTCCTCCTCCTCCTCCTCCTCCTCCACCTCCTCCCTCCTCCCTCCCCTCCTCCTCCTCCTCCTCCACCTCCTCCCTTGCACCCTCCTCCTCCTCCTCCTCCTCCCTCCTCCACCTCCTTCCTCCTCCCTCCTCCTCCTCCTCCCCCCCCTCCCCTCGATCCCTCCGCCTCCCACCGCCACCCCATTCCCATTCTTTATATTCACTTTGTAACGAAATCTTCCGATAAGGTAACCAATTCAGGTTTATTTAGGTTACTAATTTATTTTGGATGTGATGCGATTGGTAATCAAAACTTCATGTAGTTGGTTACCAAATCATTTGATAAGGTAACCAATTCAGCTTTTTATTAGCTTACTAATATATTTTGATTGTTCTGCAGTTGGTAACCAAAATTTATGCAGTTGGTTACTAAACCTTCCGATAAGGTAACCAATTTAGTTTTATTAGGTTACTAATTTATTTTGGATGTGATGCAGTTAGTAACCAAATTTCATATAGTTGGTTACCAAACCATTTGATAAGGTAACCAATTCAGTTTTATTTGATTACCAATTTTATTTTAAATGTGATGCAGTTACTAGTCAAAATTCGTATAAAGGTAACCATTTCAATTTTTGTGGGTAACCAAATCGTTAAAAGAAATTGAATAAAGAATTCGGTGGCGGCGGGCCATGCATGCATGTGGCTACGATAATGATGGCGGCGAGAGAGGAGGATGATGAACATTAGCTCCTTCATAATTTTTAATTTTTAATTTTTTCATTTTGATTTGAATTTTGAAATATGGATTTGAAATTGTTGTTAGAGACAAGATTTGAATTTGAATTTGAATTATTAGTTATCCTTGATTTTAGGTTTCTTTATTAATGTGAATTGTACTATTTTTGTAATATGAGTCCTAATACACTCTTTTTGTAATTATTTAGTTGATGCACTTTTTTTGTAATTACTTTATATTTGTTGTATACTTATGTAAAGGACCCTACTATTAACTCTAAAAATATGAGAAGGCTACAACACTACTACAATACTATTATTTCGAGTATAAAAAAGGGCTCAAATGTTGGTTAAAAAAAGAAAAGATGATGTGTATCCCCAAGTTTATTTGTTGGTTAAATTGGCTCTACTTTTGTCCGTTGCTACTGCAACTGTTGAAATGATATTTTCAGGCATTAACGTTGTGAAGAATGAACTCCGTAACCAAATGGGAGATGAATGACTGTTTAATAATATACGCGTGATATTTTGCAACTATTAAAAATACGGCTATCATACAACAATTTCAAGCAATGAAACCTCGAAAAATATTATTGTAAATAATATTTGAGAATTTTTTAGTTTTGTGATTCATTTTATTATATTTTTATTCGTAAGAGATTTTTTAGAGTTTGATTCTAATCGAACTATCGTTGGATCCGCCTCAATCGAAGCTTGACTTCCAATGGCGCTAACCCGCTAGCTCACCAGTTAGCTGAGCAGTCACTCCAGAGAGTAAGACTCCTGACTATCCTATCATAGTTATCATTAGTCGAACCCACAAAAATATGAATAAATTCCAATATTCTCCTATTATTATTAAAAAACTGAATTTTCAATGCCCAGTTGGTCGATACCGTTAATCAATCTCTTACAAGTAGGATGTTTTGGAGAGGATCGATGAAGTACGAAATTGTAATTCAAAATTTATACCCTCTCGCAAAGTCGTCCTCCATGTATCAAAAGTGACACTTATGGTCACTCTAAGTACCATTTTTTTGCAACGTGGTTCTTACAATTGACTTTTGTTATGTGCATGACGTGCGGGCAAAACAGTCAAAACATTGTATCTGGTCCAATAACTCATTTGAATAAAAAGATAAAAGAAAACATATTAAGTTTCATAAATTAATCAAAAAAAAAATCAGAATACGAGTAGAATCTGAGCAATAAATAATAAAAAAAACTTGGTCTTCTGTTAAGAATGAAAAGGGGTACTCCATAAGGTCATTGAAATACAATGAGCAATAGAATATATTAGGAATGGCATTCAACGTAACAATAATAAGAAGTGCTTAATTTATGAGAACAAAAACATGTCTCCCTTTTAGTTCTACTTCCCTCAGGTTAAATGAGATTTAATGCGTAAGTCACAAGATTTTGTATGCAGCCTCCAACTGTTTCCTTTCCTACATGAAAACCTACCGCTACCACTGGACAAAAAATAAAAAAGGAAAGAGGAAACTCATTCCGAGCGCTGAACCACCAGGCTTGTATATTTCATCGCCTATAGTTCATCCTGCAGAAATAGAAAAAGATACATATAATAATATATATATATATATATATATATATATATATATATTAGGAATGGCAAATTGATTGTTTAAAGCTTTCAGTAGTAGAAAGCATGTTCTTTACCTTTACATCAGAATCCACTTCGGCAACAGGATCGTCTTTATGATCTTCCTTGTCAGAATCGGCAGCATCGCCTTCGGCATCGTCTCCCTCATCCTCAGCCTGGAAATAGCATGCTAGATTAGATTTCATATTAAAAGACATTACACTTTTATAGAGATATAAGTTGGCAAGCTTACATCGGAATCAACTGGATCTTCCTTTGATTCCTGCATAGAGAATCAAAACATGTTCAGATTGAATATTCAACAACATAATTTGAAAGTCATGTGGGAGCATTCAATTCAAATAGAAGAAAGAATGCCTTCCAAGTTTTCATGGGTAAAACATGTTTGTAAAATCACTAGTATATTTGAATTTGAAAGCTGGCAGACCACTATCAATAATCATTATTCTATTATTATAGAATAGAAAGAACCATTTGAGCCTCTATTATTTTGTCCACTTCATCAATTGACAATGTGCTTTGGTCACTTAAAAATGGATTGAAAGACTGTTGATTATCCTAGACGACTGCGAATTATTCACCACTAAACATGGCCCCAAAAAAAATATGGAATTTTTCACAGCTAGAAATGAAAAAAGATTTTACCTCTGCCTCTTTCTTCTTTTCTTCCTCATCAAATGCTGCCTTCTCAGCCTGCAGAGTCAACATAAAATCCAAATGATTCAACAAGTAACAGAGAGTAGTAGTTTAATAGCTGCAGGAAGTAACATACGTCTTTGTTCTTGCCCCATGTTTCTTCAGCCAATTTCTTGGCATAGTCTGGATCATCAGTGATCAAGACATTATCAAACAGGGTTCCAGACTTCACCTGAAAAATATATTAGCGTTTTCGCTTAATTTTTGAGTTACAACTCCAAAATAATGATAGCCACTGAAGATGATGTTTAGACCTAAATTTATATACACAAACATAATTACCTGCCACAATTCAATGCCTACATACTTCAGCTTTGGGAAAACATAGATATCTGGGTCATCCTTGAAATCTACAAATGAGAACAACTTATGGCATAAGTGAATTGAACATCTAGAGGACATGAGATGAGATTTAAGAAAAAAATTGAAAGATAAAAGGAGAATAACCTGGGTTGTCAATCAGAGGTGCCTTCCACTTCCCCTTGTAGGCAGGATTCTTAATTTTCTGCAGAGGAAAAGAGAAGGTAGCTATTAAGTAATGGTTTCACATAAAAAAAATGTTATGTTTGTACATGTATTATAATCCACATACCTTTGGCGCCCATGGACCCTTGTATTCAGGATTTGGAACAGTTGGGGGTGTCCACTCACCATCTTCCTCATCATCCCAGTCTTCAGGCTGAAATTGCAAACCATCTTAGATAACTACCAAATAGTTCTAGAGTCCTTGGACACAGGCAATTACTAAACACAGGAAATCAAGAAAGACTACCTTTTTGGCATCAGCATCTTGCATCTCCTTAGGTATGTCATCATAACCCTGTTCAATAAGAAAATTATCAAGGTTTTTATTTTGATTAAGATATCTGAACATTGGGAATAGACATGTATTTGGAATTAAGGGCCTATACCTCAGGTTTCTTATCTTCAGGATCAGGAATGTATTCTTTGTCATCCCAATCTTCAGGCTGTCATAATTTAAGGGATATGGGGAGTCAATATCACTATTCATAGTACAACAAAGTAACTTATCCGAAAACCAAATAGTGTAATGCACAAGTGATCACCTTTTTGGCCTCAGGATCCTTAATTTTCTTTGGTGGGAGAAGATCCCAGTCAGAATACAAACTGCCAGTCTGCTTTTCTACATTGTCAACGAGGATGCTGTAGGTAGCATCAGGGCGAAGGATGAAAGTATAAACATGAGACAGCTGGTCAGTCTCACAAGGGACATCCTTCTTAATCAAGTGATTTGTGTCATTGTATGTAAGAATAGCATGTACTTTCTTGGTGCTGTAGCCACAGATGTCTGGTCCAAACATGATACTACAGCAAAACACATAACATACAAATCAGCAATACAGCAATGTTAACAGGGGGGGGGGGGGAAAAAATAATGTCATAAGAAAGTATGACCTGTATGGGGTGTCACCACCAAATTTCTTTTGATCAAGTTCACCGCTTAGCAACTTCATGTAGCCACCACCACAGTCGAGCTTCTGTTCATGCTTAACCAAAAATTGGAAAACTAAAGTTTTGTCTTTGTTGCTGAATTCAGGGAACTCAGCAGATATAGCATAAAATCTGTAATCTTCACTGGTTTGAATACCTGACAGAATACCAAGGTAAATTTTCAAGTCACCATCTCAGACTTTAAGCTATATGACATCTGAGTTATGGAGATTGAGCTCAAAAATATCACAATTATTATAGATGTTGGATCCGAAGGATACCTTTGTCATTAGGGTCTCCATTCCATTTACCAGAAGTGAAATTCCACTCTCCAGCCATGTTTTCATCTTTTTTCCATTCAGATTTAACCCACCGATTCTCCCATCCATCTGAAAAATTCATGAAGCCAAACATAATATTACAAAAGAAGAAACACAAACTAAAAAATGATAATATTACCATTGCAATGAAGAAGCACTACACAACCTTCACTAAACAAAGAAACGAATTCTTACAATCAATAATTAAAGGAAATTATGAATATAAATAGAAAATTTTAGGTAAAATGAGAAATTTAACAGATAGAAATGGGTTTTTTTTTCACAAACAAATCAAGACTTGCAATTTGAATTTCCAATCATAATTCATCCTATGTCACAATGACATTGTTATTAAAACTAACTTACATTTATAAATTATACAAACATATTAAATTGCAGAGAATTAACTTATCCATTTCGCTTATGCATGCATGCATGATCCTCAATCCAAACACAAATCTCATAAAAAGACATATTTCAACTAAAAATTTACAACTACAATAAGCTCTCATGAGTTATACAACAAAAAAAAACTCCGTACTTAACGTATACACAATTAGCTTTAAACCTACAGAGTGCACTCCCTAATGTATACAACAGAACCACTTGCGCCAGGAGTGCGTTTGGTTAAAATTTCTCTTCATTATTTATGTTCTGTTTTTCATCTCTATTTTCAAGTTTTGCTTTCTAAATTTCTGATAGTTTGTACGTGAGTATTTCTTCTGGTCATTTCAGGCCAACTATTTCTTATCAAAATCTTCAAATTCCAGCCCCCTGAAATGGAAACATTTTTCAGGTGATGTAAAAAGAAAATGTATTTGAAAACTCCATACAATCGAGCCCCAAACGATCGTCCAAAAACTAGTTCACTATTTTCATTTCTATTACCACAAATCAATACTACAAATCAATACTACAATGTATTTGTTGTTCACAATATACGAATATTAAAACTAGTGGAACAACTTCGAATTTTCCTTAATCAAACTCAAAATTGAAGCATATAATATATATATATATATATATATATAGAACTAGTGGGCAGCAGCTTAAGTATTATATATGTATGTGTATAAAAAAAAGAAAGAAACTTGGGATTAAAAGCAGCCTACTACAGTTGTTGTGGGAGTGTGAATATGTAGTGAAACCTTTTTAAAAGGTAACAACGGTAAGATCACATGACCGATATAATATTTACATGTGTAAATTAATTTTGACACAGTGAACATACACACCAAAATCTTTTAACACGTAAACCAAGTCAAAAATAAATTAATATGAACAAAATATTTTCAATATTTAACTTCACTATTTTCATTTCTATTATCACAGATCAATACTACAATGTATTGGTATCTAGTTCCAGAGCTAATCACAAGAGTAAAAGTCCAATATTTTGATAGTACAATACAACTTAATTCACAGATCCATAACAAAATGCAAAATCAGAGAACACTTATCTCACTCATTAGATCGAGTCAAAAACAGAAACGCGAAAATAAACTCCGATCCTTCACAATCATATCAAATTCAACAATTTAATTAAACTCAAACTATATTAATAGACAGATATAATAATACACATACAGATATACAATTATACATTGAAATAAACATAAATATAAATATACCTTCAAAACGTTCTTCAAAGAAGACTTTAGCAGAGGCGATAGCGAGGAAAGAGAGTAACATAAGAGAGAGAAAACTAGGGTTTAGTCGTCTCTTTGTCGCCATTGCTAGAGCGAGAAAGAAGAAAGAGAGAATGAGAGAAAGATAGACAGAGGATGTCAACCGCGAAGTAGAGAGTTATATAGCTGATCAGTTTCTTTGGGTTTTACGTTCGGGTTAGTTCTGGTATTTCAGTCGGGCTTCATGTCCTAGCTGGAGGAGAGTGATGAGGTGGACTAATAGGTTTCTGACACATCACATTTGGGAGTCACTGGTGTCACGTGGCTGAAAGAGATTGGAAAATACACGAGCTGTGAGACAGTAACTGTGTGATTTTTGTCGCTGACTGGTTGGTGGAGATATTTACGACGGATCCGGTTAGTATGAGTTATTTTTTTGGTAAGTTGAGTCGATACAATCTTGACACATACAATTTTGTCTGTGAGACTGTAATTTCTATTGGATATTTCGTCAACTTACTTCAAAATAAACTTCATACTAACCCCTTCTATTTACAAGAGTTAGCCAGTGGGGTGGATTGCATGATATTGTGATAGTCCTGAATTCTAAGCAAAAGTTTATCCGGATTAACGCTGTAAAATAATCAAATAGTTGGAACTAGATTCGTATTTATTTTATTAAAAGTTTGATTCAAACTCGGACTCAAAATATAAATAAATTAAATATAAATAAAATTTAAAATTCAATAAATTAATCGAATCTCCTCATATTAAAATTTTTTATTTATATTTGGATCATATTTGTTCGAAAAGTTCAAACTGTTCGAACTCGATTCGAAATTTTGCTCGACTCGGTAGCTAAATAAGCCTCAATCAAACCGTATTTTATACTTAATAAATTTTGTGAACCAAATCTAAACAATTCAATACTCGGCTCGACTAAATTCATTTACACCCTTAATCAGGATAATAATTATGAGCAAATTGAAATTATTAAATGGTTTTAGACGACATTATACTAGTATTTTATCGAAACTTTTTCATATGAGCCTTTCTCACATGAAGATAGAGCTCACTCATTATTCATGTGAGCTATCTTCATGTGAGAAGGATAATGTGAAAATATTAATTTTTTATATAAAAATATCAGTTCCTTATTTTATTTGAAATTTGAATGTTATAGCTTTTTTTTTTAATCAGAGAGTCCTGTTATGAATTGAGACAAATTTGTGTCGAATTATCATTATAAAATATATTAATACATAAAATTGGATAAAATTATAATACAATAGTATTATTTATTACACATTTCTCCAAAATAATTATCATTAATACTTATACACATAACTTACAATTAAAAAATTAAAATAAACATTCGTAATATGTATTATTTTTTTATTTTATAAACAAGCCATAAATGATAAGCAATTGTGTGTGGCCTAATTAATTGTAAAGGTTTTTGCTATTTGGAGGTTATAACTTATAAGCATTCCTCATAAAAGGATAATTTTACTTTTTTAAAGCTTTCTTAATCAATTTGAACAGCCTAAAATTTCACCCTTTTTTGTGAAGATAGGATACAAACAATGTGAAAAGTTGATAGACAACTTGATAAGTATATTGTTTTTCAAGCTATTAAATAATGGAAATTGATATTTCATATTATTTTTAATATTTTCACACGTATGACTCACATATTAGCCAATAAAAATTCGATACATCAGTTAATATGTGGGCCATATATGTGAAAATATCAAAAAATGACATGAAAATATCAATTTTCTAAATAATTGTTGGATATGTAGTTTTGTTAAAGTTAATAATTCATAAGATTTAAAATAATCAAAAAAGGTTTGTCTTTGTTGTTGAAGTATTATTAAAAAAAAAATTAAGCTGTATTTTTGTTGGTTAAATATTTGGGGAAAATCCTATTGATATTATAGGGTCATCTAGAATTGTTATCATATATTAAAAGTTAAATAATCTAGAATATATATACCTCAAAAGATTTTGTAATTATTTTTAAATGTAATAAATGTAATAATAATATCAATCACCTCAAAAATCTATTCTACTAAAATCACTTTTCAATGCATATAATATAAATTTTATAACTAATGTTTTATAAAAAATTGTATATTGATAAATATTATCACTTTTCCCACTAGAAATATAATCACATGCAACTTTTAAGATATTTATAAATATTGAAGAATTTATTTATAATATGATGCAAGCCAGCCGGCATGGAGTAAATAAGTGTAGTGTTTTGGATGATTGACTAGGAAACACAGTCAGACCTCATCAACTGCATTTATTTATTACTTTTCCTTTTTTGTACTGATCTAATTATTTTGTGCATAGTTAACTTTATTGTTTATTTATTCCATTTAAAAAAAAAGGGTCAAGAGTTGTTATGGTAGTTGCTAACAAATAAGGAATGGTACACCTAAAAAATAAAATAAAAATAAAAATAAAAATAAAAGGAGACAAAATTATTAACTTAGACTTGGAGCCCTTTTTTCATTTCTTTTATTTATTGGGGCAAATTAATTAACCCTTTCGTCCAGGTCATGGTTAATTATAAACGTTTAGTTCAGTAATTTAAGGGAGAATTGGGATCAGTTGTAAACCTGAAAATCTTAAGTTCGACCCCACTGAAATTAAACATAGAAGTCAACTTATTTGCATGCATAAACCTATTTCGAAAGTCTTGGGTGGAGAGACTTACTGACCGCAAGACTAGAACTTCTCGTATAAAAATAAATAAATAAATGGTAGAAATCACTTGAAACTAAAGACATAAAAGAGATGAGAGTAGAGCCATAGCCAAAACAAAAAACAAAAAAGCTTCATTTATTGGGAACTTGTAGCAAAATTGTGAATTGATACAATATCATAGAGTTATTTATTAATTTATCTATTTACAAAAGAAATTAAACTAGCATAGAAGAAGAAAACCAGAGCTACATCTTAGAACCATTTAAACAGCAAACCTCCATGAGCTGCGAAAAATGGTGCAAACACCAATGATTCGACTGCCATGAGCTTAATCAGGATGTTAAGCGATGGACCGGATGTGTCCTTGAGGGGATCTCCGACAGTGTCACCTATAACAGCAGCCTTATGAGCATCTGAACCTTTCGGACCTAGTGATTTAGCATGTTCAGAAGCACCGGCCTGCAGGAAGAACATTAGAGTAGAACAACCGAGCTATTACGACAAAAAAGTCATTTTATATAAACAAATTACGAGTTTCAAACCCATTTTATGTAAACAAAATAGAAGCAGGAGCAAAGGCTTTACCTCAATGTACTTCTTGGCATTATCCCATGCCCCGCCTGTGTTAGAAGCCGAAATGGCAACCTATAAAGATGAAAGAAACAAACATAAAAAAATAAAACAAATATCAAAATAATTGAGAGGTGGAGCACAAAACAAATATAACAATATAACCTCGCCGCTTGACTCGAACTGATTTAAGAGAGAACTTAGGATTAGTCGAGAGACATAGTCTCATTCGGAGGTCTTGAGTCATTGACACCAAAAAACAAATATGGGCCAATGCCTTGTTCGGGAGGGAATGACATGGTTATTCATTCCATTCTGGTTGGAAATGGTCATACTCTTCCTCCCCAAAGAAAAAATTCCTCTTTATCAAAAAACCATTCCAATCGCAACAAAAAATTTTTTCATTCCAAATATGCAATACACTAAGGGTTGTTTGCAATTTTCCCAAAGTGTTTCATTAAAAATCATGCATGCTACATTTTCTATCTGGTTCCTCATAAAATAAACACAGAATTGGAGTGGAAGCATCCTAATTTTCTATGCAGGCAAAGTGAAATTACCTAAGACAAAGCAACTAAACCTAGCCAATCTCTATGATTAGGTAGTCTGGCTATCGGTCTACCAAAAGGAAACAAAAAAGATCAATTCAAAACAAAATTTGATGTTAAGCACGCGAAGATAATGGTTTAGCTAATGTTCATAAAATTTTCCAATATACTGAAAATCGAAGCTTTGGCTAAATAATGCTTTGCCTGTTTGAAAATAAAGAGAAATTAGAATATCAACTGAAGGGGGAAAAAAAATTAGATTTCAGAAAAGGGGCACCAGAAGTTGATGTTTGGTTCTATTGAGTGGATGAAAACATCATACCTGCGCACCGGAAACAAGTGCACCAGCAAGTAAACCAGCAAGTGTTTCCACTCCGAAAAAGGTTCCAGCAATCAGCGGTGAAAGAATAACCAAAGCACCTGGTGGGATCATTTCTTTAAGTGAGGCATCAGTAGAAATCTTGACACAAGTTGCGTAGTCTGGTTTTACTGTTCCTTCCATAAGACCTGGTATGGTGTTAAACTGTCGGCGCACCTCTTCAACCATTTTTAGAGCTGCACTGCCCACACTCTTCATTGTCATGGCTGAAAACCAGTATGGAAGCATGGCCCCTACAATCAGCCCGATGAAGACTTTTGGGGTCAAAACATCAACGGTTTTGATTTCTGCTCTGCTCGCATAGGCACCAAATAAAGCAAGAGAAACCAGAGCAGCCGATCCAATTGCAAAACCCTGTAAACATTGTATTATGATGTAAAAAACTTTTCGCTTGAGGATCATGAAATATGAAAGTAGGTAGGCAGTAGCTATCACGCGAAGTTCATGAGACAAAGTCATAAAAAAAAGGAAAAGGTCCAAATGACTAAAACATTCTACAAACGATTCCTTGTTTTTAGTTTCCAAGTTGAATGAAACAAAGCATTAAAACAACTACCTGAGCCTCTAATTTACTTGAATGTTCTAAGTTATCGAAACATGATGACTTGACCTATGTTTCAATTAAATGTCAAGAGTTTTGTGTTATGGAAGAATTTTCTAGTCTAAAACAAATAATAAAGGTAAAGTCTTCGTCTCTGAAAAATGTATCCCACTTGAGAAACGCCTGTGATCCATATTTTGGAGATAATATAAGTTAAAAAACTATTTTGGCGCCTCCTCAATTAATCATCTCTAATTGGGTTTTCCAAAAGTTGCCAAGAACTAATATAAATTATATAATCCTAGGTGGCCTTCTTGTTTACTTATCTAAAATCTATGAAAACATTTGTCAACCCCTGAAGGCCATAATCAGATTAGCAAACTAGACATTTTATATTATTCAGTTTCAGCTGAAGCATAGTTCTTGTGTATGTGAAAAACTAATTATTCCTCGAGTTACTTAAGGACTACAGATCAGCAGCAGAACTACCTTGCCGATTGCAGCAGTAGTGTTTCCCGCAGCATCCAGAGCATCTGTTCTTGCGCGAATTGTGTGACTCATTCCGGCCATTTCTGCAATACCACCAGCATTGTCGCTTATGGGGCCATAAGCATCAATTGCAAGACCTGTGGAAATGGTGCTGAGCATTCCCAGAGCAGCCACTGCAACTCCATACATAGCTGCCAAGCTGAAGCTCACATATATAGCAATGGCTATGGAAAATATGGGAACTATGACAGATTTGTATCCCAGAGCCAAGCCAAAAATCACGTTTGTTGCAGCACCAGTCCTGCAAGAATCTGCCACGTCCTGCACCGGGCTGCCATGTTTGGCAACAATGACAAGACATGGAATAAGATATTGCAATAAATACAATGTAGATATGCATGTCTTATGTGGTGGCATCACTCACTAAAAAAAAGCTTTTATTTTGCCATGTCGGGAAGGGGATAATATTTCTGATGATCTGATCTAGAGCATATCATTTAAATGGTAAATTCTCTTTCATGGTGAAATAAAAGAGGAAAAAAAATAATTTAGAACTCTCATGATCAGAGAACTATAACTTCTAGGAAGTTTGAAGTTTCGGAATATCCTATTCACCAATTTCTTTTTCATTATTTTGACGGAATGATGTATATTAACAATCAGATCATGTGGTCGATAATAAAGGGTCTGCTAGGGAAAGAGCAGTTTAATTTAACAACGATAAAGATAATAAAGAAAGATCTATTAAAGTATACCATTACATGGATATATCCGTGTTCATATATAGATATGTTGGGATCAAAGGCAATAGATCAGATATCGTGAAGAAGATAAGCACCTGTACACGTTGCTAGTATAATACTCAGTAGTGTATCCAATAGCCAGTCCAGCCCACAAGCCAATCGAGACACAAAAGAAGAGGTGCCTACAGCATAACATTGAGTGATCAATATGACAATCCACCAGGAACAAATGAAACCTCAAAACAGGCAGGAGATGGGAAGATTTTACACATACCAGTTTTTCACAACTTTTTCATTCCCAAAGTCAAAGATAGTGAACTTTGATGGCAAAGCAACAAAGGTGACTATGGCAATCCCAGCTGTCATTAGGACAGTTGAAATAAGTAGTTGCCGCTTCAAGGAAGGTTCAATCTGTGTCACATTCGTTACTTCAAAGAAATCAGTTGCAAATAGTGTTGTTATCAAGCAAACCACTATTCCCATTGCACTAATAATCAAAGGGTACGACATGGCTGAGAAGTCATGATTGGTACCAAAGGATGATATTGATGCAACAAATAGTGCTGCACAGGACGACTCAGCATAAGACCCAAACAAGTCGGATCCCATCCCAGCAATGTCTCCCACATTGTCACCCACATTATCAGCAATGACCTGCAATTGAAATGAAATTATAATTATTATCATAATAGGACATATACACCGCATCTTTTCACATTTTTGAAACAGCAAGACCAAGCTCCATTTTTTTCTTTCACAAATTGTTTTTCTTTTTGCCTCTCAATGTTTACCTGTCCTCATCTAAATTTAGCTCTACATGTAATATAACTAATAAACATACACAAATAAAATGCAGAGCAATTTTCTTAAAAAAATATGCATTTCATTTCCAAACAAACCATATTAAAACATGGGGAATTAGAACATACAGCTGGGTTACGAGGGTCATCTTCAGGAATATTTTGTTCAACTTTTCCAACTAGGTCAGCACCAACATCAGCTGCTTTTGTGTATATTCCTCCCCCAACCCTACCAAAGAGTGCCATGGAAGAACCTCCAAGACCATAGCCAGTAATTGATTCATATAGTCCCTCCCAGTCATCTCCATAATATAGTTTGAACAAATTTATTGAAACATACAGAACCAGAAGGCCATTGGCAGCAAGAAGGAATCCCATTACTGCACCAGAACGGAAAGCTGTTATGAATGCTTTGCCAACACTTTTCCTTGCTTCAAGAGTCGTTCTTGCATTGGCGTATGTTGCAATCTTCATTCCAAGGAAACCAGAAAGGACTGAAGTGATAGCGCCAAGCAAAAAGGCAATTGTGGTAAAGAATGCATTTGCCAAGGCTGGTTTACATAGATTATCCTTGTTGTAAGTGCAAGGTTGACTTTTGGTGCTGAAGCTCTTAACCGATCCAAGAAAGAGGAAGATGATAATGCCAAATACAACCATGAAAACACCAAGGTACTTATACTGGGTAAATAGAAATGATGTTGCCCCTGAGAACAAGCCATGCAACAAAGTAAGTAGGTATAAATCTGATGGTAATATCAGGTTTAAGCAATGTCAAACTGTTCTAAACTAAAGAAACTTTGAGTATAGCGACTGACAGTATGAATTTGCAACGGTTAATGCTCGAGTACGAGGATAGAGATCTGAGAGTTCGATTCATAATATATATTTATGCTTCTCTGAAAATGTATTAGTGAGTGAATAAAAACCTGAATTTTAGGAATCATTGTTTTGTTTGATTGGAAATTAATTTATTCAAAGCATGAGAATGGGAAAATACTGTTGAAGATTAGTCTGTATCCATTCAATTTGCCTTGGCAGCCTTCATTGCCAGACAAGCAATGGGAAACGTCCTCTCCAATTAAGAAACTTTGAATCTCATGCATCCATCTTAGTTTTGTGTGACTAATCAATCTATGTGTGTGTAAAAAAAAATCAATGCCGTTTTTTGTGGAAAAAACAGTCCAAACCGATTTTTGTGGATGATAACTAATAATAGTATCCGTACTTTTATGGAAACTTTTATTTATAATTTATCCTCAATACATAGATTACAATTTACATAGTTATAAAAAGTTTATTTTATTTTATTATATTTATGGAGAGTGCGAGTTATAATATATATGTGACAACTGACAACTAGTTAATCCAACTTGATCCAAATTTACTTTGTACTTACTTTTAATATTTGGACTTCTAATTTTTAAATAATTGGTCAAATGAAAGTGATAAATACTCTCTCCACCCTAAAATTCATAAACATGAATTAACTATTCAATCCCTTTCTAGATTAATTCTAAATTAATTCGAACTTATCACATTTTAATAATAAAATTATATTGTTCATTGTTCCCGCCTCCCAACATTGCAAATAAGTTTTGAAAGTAAAAAACTTATAACAAGCTAATAACTATAGTTTTGTTCTTCTAGTATATAATTTTCTTGATAATTGATACATTTTAGATATTTTAACTTTATAATAGTAAAAATCTATTAACTATACTTAAATAATATTAATCATAACAGTGGAAGGAAGATTCTGAGTTTGAAAAATATCATTATAGTTGAATAAGTTAATGGACCATTTCGAGGTAATCATTGTTGGCAAACGACCAAACATATTTTATAAGAGCATAAAAACAATATCTAAATGATATAAAGTTTGCAGAAAATTTTCACAACTTCATCAAATGTTCTTGGATCAGACCATGATAGAGCTGAAAGAGGACTAGAGGAGAGGCATTCAGAATTCAGGACCAAATAATCAGTCAGCCTTAAAAAATTGTCATGGATTACAAACTAACATAGTAAATTGTTGATGGTTACTGTATTTCCACTGAGCTGTTAGCTTCTATATATTTCTTTTATACCTAGTTTGGCAGATTTTTACTAGGCAAGGAAATTAATGCAATAAAATTAGATCAAGACCCTAAACAGAAGATTTGTTGGTTAGAACATCAGATAAAAAACTTGACACTTTTTGTGTAAAGGGAACTTTTATGTCTCTAGTTATCAAATCTACAAACTTTCTCGCTAGTTTTCATGTAATTCTATAGATGTTGATGTATAGTACAATGCATTAGATGAATCATAGAGCAGAGTACATTGAAGTGCTCTTTGTGATCTTAATTGACTGGGCTACAAATAGAAGGATTCATGTTAATACTTTGGTCTCGTTTCCTAAAGTCTGGATAGATGAGACTCTTAAAGGCCATTTGTGAAACCAGATGATCAGGATACAAATGGCATAGGAAAATCAGAAAATTTTAAAAATAAAAGTCAACTAATCGACAAGGTAACACGTGGGCATTTGTGCAGCCACACATTTTACGCTTAATCTTTTCCAGAAATGCTAATGTCACGATGACTTTGTGCTGGAGTAACAACTTGCTGGCGTTACCATGACATCATTGTTACCTTATCATGTTGGCTTGGCTGGCTAATCTCTTACTCGGATGTATTTTTTTATACTATCAGCACAAAATTAGCTTTGTAAATACAGAGAAGCCATTATTTCAAAATGTTTCTGAATTGGGGAAGGATTTGTGTATCTGATTTATAGATTGATCATCTGCAAGAAATATGCTGAAACTGCTAGCTAATTATTCAAATTTGAATTTATAGCTCAACATTTCCAATTCAACTTAATAAATATAGAATTTCCATCTAAAGAAACAATATTTTGAGTAGCCATCTGACCAGGTTTTAAGGGGAAAGGGCAAGAAACATAGCATAATATGCACACTACAAAGGAAGAACAAGAGAAAATCACCAAACTACCTAAATTATTGCACAAGGCCACAAGCAAAAGGGGGAGTAGGGATATTGATAATCAATGGAACAATGAAACAGGTAAAGGCAGAAAAGCTAAAAAAATTATTTGCACACATTTGTCGGCAAAATAAAACAATTTAAATCTATTCAATCTAACAAAGAAGTCAAAAGAGAACCAGAAGAAACATGCTAAATAGTAGTAATTAAGAACTGAGATAGTTAATACAAACAACTAATCACATGATATAGAAAGCATTAATGGAGCTTGACTATCAATTTGGACAACTTTACGAGACGAAAATTCAAATTTTACTGTGTGCAAGGAGAGAGAGCTAACCAACAGAGATGGCATTCTGAATCTCAGCACATTTGGCAACAGCCTCATCAGAGTCAATACCCTCTTCTTGATCATCTTCTTCAATCAACCTGTCCTTTATCTTGTACCCATCCCCACTTGAAACTCTTACCTTTGAGACCAAAAACCATTGAAGCAAAGCAAACCCGATTCCAATAAAGGCAGCCAGAGGTATCAGAACCTGTGTTAGTGCCTCACTCATGGAACCCATCTCAGAAAATTAACACCAACTCAACAACTAGTATCTTGAGGCTAGAAATTCTTGGTTCCTTAATGGAGTGCTGGGTTGTTTAGAAATACATACAGATTTTGAATATTATTGAGAAAGAAAATCAATTTTGGTTTCGAAAGGTGTATAAGGTATTTATTGCATGGACTAGTGGTTGGCAGGTGGGTTGATATGCCTGGTAGTTTGTTTCTTAGGACCTAGTTAACACTTGCCCTTTCAAAGTTTGATTATTAGGTGAAGACTGACTTTTTACATCCAGAAGTCTTCCTCTCTCTTTTTCTTTCCCCTTTTTTATTTTTTTTAAAGGTTATTGTTCAAACATATTTATGCACTCAGTTTCTTACTTTTTCCATTCAAGACTACATCATCTAAGCTTTTTTACTTTCTTCTAGGAATAAAGTGAAAATGTTAAGAAATTTATTTACCTGATTACTTCCAAGAAGTAGATTCAGAAGTAAAATAATACTTATTAACCTGCTAGGCTCCCAGCATGTAATTTTTTAAGCTTAAATATTCCTTGTCAATTTTGTAGAGAAGTTTTATTTTATTTTTTTCTAAAAAAAATATTCACATTAAACATGAATCATGATTAATTTGAAAACAAAGCTCCATTGTCCTCGAAATATTTCGGCTAATCCATTTTTACCATGCAGATCAAGCTTTTGATGCTAAAATAATAATCAAGCTTAAAAATGCTTAATTCATGGCCTAAAGTTGGATAGTGCTTCAAAGGGAATTTAAAAAATGATAAATTAGATAGTGACCTAAATTACATGCTTAGACTTTTAGAAAAAAAACAGGGCAAAACATTATATAAGGTCAAATACCAAGCACAAAATCAGTATCTTCAGGTTCACATCACATGGCAAATTCATTTATGTTCAACTGGATTGCTTACAAATGAAGGAAGAAAAAGTCAATTTGACTTCATCAACTTGATTGTTTCTTATAAATGAACTGTTCTTTCTACCATTATATATGTCAACATCTGAAATATTCTGTTGACCAAAAAGGGGCAGATCTCATGCTTATTATCAGATAGGCTGTGAGATTATGCAGCCAATTCTTAAGTCTTTTCTTCACAAGAAAAACGCGTGTTTGCATACATATCTTAACCTACAATAACTTTACAGGAAAAAAGGGAAAAAGAGTGTCAATCTGGGGCCTGTTTTGCGGGGTTGCGGTGAGACTAGACTACAAACGGATATTATCATATGCAGATACGGGTATATATTTGTATCCATATCCAAAATATTATATAAAATCCGTACTCAGTACTTACCAAAAACTTCAATTTAAAATACTTGAACCTGTCAAAGAATCAAGACTATGAACCTGTCACAATGCTCTTCCAGTTTACGTGCCAAGACGTGTTAGTTTAGCAGTTCAACAAACCTATTAGAAATTCGACAATAGTTATGTACATATATAGTCAAATGATCTAGTCAAATCGTCAACAACCAATGCTGTCTGAAAAATAAAAGATTGCTAAGGTAAAGAAATCCATCAGCTAAAGATCTCTTCTGGCCTACCATATCAGGAATGAACAATACTATAAAGGTCATTCTTTAGATCATAAAGGGTCACCTAAGTTCTTCCAGAATAACAAACAATAGCAACGTACACAAACAAATTCGACACTCTTACTTTTTGAGAGGGTATTCTGCCTGCTGCACTGCGCTAGATGATTTCAACTATGTGCAGAACTTCACTAGAGGGTATTCTGGGTCGATGCAAATAACAGCAATGTGCAGGAAATCAATGTACGGGACAATGATGGATGCACAGGGCGATGACAGTTTTTCTCTCCACATTTCTTTGTTCTTCTCTGTGTGAGATGAAAAAGAATGTCCGAAAAAATGTAAGGATTTAGATAGACGATCCAGTTTCTCCCCTTTCTCCTGTAACAGCCTACCAGGAAATAATCATTCATTATATAATATCTTCTTGTACTGGAATAGGATGGCTAACATCAACTTCATAGAAACTGAAGACTGAACTCTGAAGCCATTAGAACAGAAATTCTTCTGAAACAGTTTTCACGAAAAAGTGAGCTGGTTTAAAATAGGTTAGTTTAAGTAAAGTTTGCTATCCTTGCTGCTTCGAATCCTGCAATGACTGTAAGAATACTGAAAAAAGGTTTATGCAAGCCATGAAGTGAGTTGATGCCCAGAAACTGTCAGATAGTAATTATATAATTTGACGGATAAAATAAAATAAGAAAGGTTATGTTACATAGCTATTAGATAGTAAATTTGAACTTCATGAACAACAGAGTAATCCAAGAGCCAACTGTAACATAACTACAATATCAACAGTTCTAACCCTACTGAAAAAATGAATGACCTTTCTACCTATAGTATTTGTACAACTGCATTGACATCCTCACAGAACTTTTTCATAAGAAAAGAAGTCAATAAACAAGTATACAGAGTTAATTGCCAATGAATTTCGTAACAAGAAATTATACAAGCCGAGAACCCAAAAACATCCCTCACATTCTTATAAACTTTAAACATAGTTGCTAACATTCCGCAAGAGATTAATGTACACTCGATAGATTAACAACAAAATTTTCAAACGCATTAAAGATGTGGGTCAAATATGAATGACCCTCATCAGAGAGAAAAAGGCTGCAATGCTTGGCTTGCCCACAAAGGCAGAGGTGCAAGAATCACAACAGGTAAACCAGTTACAGGGTGCTCCAAAGTCAAGCTCTCTGCATGAAGTTCATGGCAGTTGTATACTCTTCCCTTCCACTCATATACGCCCTCATACTTTACATCCCCTATTATAGGAATTCCAAGATACTGGCAATGCAAGCGAATTTGATGTGTCCTTCCACTTCGAGGATATGCTCTTACAACAATCTCATCCTTTTTCTCCCTGAAGTCAATTATCGATTTCTCTTCAACAACCATAACATTTTCATCCTTTTCTAGTTCAGATAAATCTTTAGAGCAGCATTGCCCATTCACTGACAATACTTCAAATAAGGTTTCCATGTCTCTGATAGCAGATCCGCCTGGTAGTTTCCTACCTACATCTGACTCAGCATACACACGCCAAGCTCCAAACTTTGATCGACCGTGACCTGATTTAATGTTGATGCATCGCCACTTTGGAGCCACTCCAGTGCAGAAGGCAATGTATGTTTTCCTAACTCTGTGGTCAGTAAAAGCCTTAACGAGCTTAGCAGCTACTTTATGTGATTTGGTGATTAACATTACACCACTTGTGTCACGATCAAGTCTATTAGCAAGATGGAGCTCTGGCAGGTTTACTTGGGTATCTGAGAAATCAAAATTACGGACTCAGTTCAGAACTCAACAAAACTCGATTTGTAAACAAAAAACATAAATACAAATGAAGTATCATGTTAGAATATTAAACTTAATAATAATTTGCATAAACTCGAGTTTTTCTGGAAACTGAAGATGCCATTTAGATGGTTTTCAGAAATCGAAGGTCATCCAAAAATATTTTTCTGAAGACATACTTGATTCTATGACTCCACTACCCCCTCTCTCTGCCTTTCTCTACTCTCCAAACACACAGAAGGATAAAAGAAAAATAAGACCATCCCCAACAGAAGAAATGGAAAAGAAAGAAAAGGAGGAAAACAGGAGATGAAACACATCACCATATACCCTCATGTACATGCAAAAAGAAACAACACACATATACAGACACATAAACAAGCAAAGATATTCGACAATACCTACAAATCTCTGACCCAAATATGACCACATGTGCTTAGTTAAACAAGCTGTTGTTTCACTTGAAGGATGTGGAGGTCTCTATTAAAAGGTTGTGGGAGAGAGATGAATTTGTCATTTTAACTTTCAGGAGCTCCTTATCAGTTTTTGTTTTGACAAGTGTTCCATGTCAGATTTAGGGCATTGAGTTGCGATTGAAAAATCCTCTGGCAATGTATTTGTTTTGTCATCTTTTGGGGTTTATGAAAAGATAGGAATGCTCAATAATTCAGTCATCTTTATATGAATTTGTAGTTTGCCATAGGATCAAGTAACTTCTTATATATCTTTTTGGGATTTTTATAATAGTTACTTTTAGGACATTCTCCATTTCGGATGTGTACCCGGATTGGGGACTGTCCTCCAACTTTTGAATTTCTCCACGTGCTTGCTTTTGGAGAACTTATGACCCTCCATGTTCATTCTACTTTCTCTCCTCCTAAAATTTATTCTTTTGTTATATATGAAACAAAAATGTTTAAGATTACACAATTTTACAGTATGAGTTTAGAAGGACTTTTCTATTATATGCTAATTCACAATTTCTTTTGATTTGCCTTTCCTCTCCCTCTCCCTCTCCCTCTCCCTCTCCCTCTCCCTCTCCATAAACACACCATAAAATGCGGATACAAGGTAAACTATGACAAAATATCATATTTTAAATCATGAGACTGAATCACTGAACACAAGTCAAAATTTGTATTTTGTGAATAGAAGAAAAACTGCACAATTCTAAGAATATGAAATGTTAAAGCTCAAATTTTCAAATACTATGTATATTTGGATTCTTTAATCTCCTCTATAGTATACAATTTGAAATAAAAATATGAACATCCCCCCCAAATAAAAAAAAAATTAGCACAATTAACTCCAAACTTTTAATCATTATTAAAGAACATAAATAACATCACTCACCGAGTTTATCTGAGTCAGTGGAATCGTTGAGTAAACTCGGAACAGAAGCCAAGACGGACTCGCAGTAAACGCCTTGGGGTTTATTAACAGCCATGAACCAATCATCTTCGAAGAGTACATCGCTTCTGGAGAGAGAAAAAAGGCTCGATTTTGAAGAAGCTGACATGGCTCTGCTCAGCTCTATGTCCTTGGATATGGATGGCAATGGCGGGGAAAGTGGCACTGGGTAATTTACTAGACTTTTGGGGTCATTTTCGAACTGGGTTCTCGAAGAATCGGACTGGTTCTGGTCTGCCATCGTCAGAAATCGGCCTCTTGTGAAAATTCTGAAGGGTGAAGGAGAGCGGAGACTAGCTGGAGGAGGAAGAAGGGAGAGGAAGGGCATTATAGTCACTAACATTGAAAATCGGCCTCATGTTAATGTATGATACTAATACAGTAATAAATATAATTTACGATCATAGTTCATAATTTACAAGAAGATTGCTTTGTTTACCCCACACTTCAATTTTTTTTACATTATACTACCTACATATCTAAAAGGGTTAAATACACTTTCATCCCTTTAAGTATAACTCAATTTACATATGCGACCCTCAGTTGTCAAAACTAATAATAGCAACCCCAAATACATTTAAGTAAACCATATTGACCCTTATCAAATTTGTAGCTAGTTTTTTGGCCGAAAAGCTGACATGTACTGGCTAAGAGATTTTTTTATACACTTTGATTGTATTTAAGGTTATTTGACTTATTTTTTTGTATTAAATAAAAAAATATTTAAATTTTTTTTCTTCAAAAAATTAAATAAAAATTGAAATTAAAAGGACAAATTGATAAAATAAAAATTAAAAATAGATTAGAAATAAAAATTAGAAAGAGTAAAAATTAAGTTGAATAGGTATTCTTTTTTCTTTTTGATAGAAGAATTTACCGTCGCAATCTTTCAGACAATTAATAATATGGTGAAAGACGCATTATGCGTCAACCCACGATCTCGGTCTTAGAACATTGACGAAGAAAACCACCATGACGAAGGTGATCGAGTACTGCAATAAGCACACGAGAAGTGTAAGGCCCCAACTTTTTATAAATGAAGATTTAATTTTCTCTATTTATTATTTTGAAATAGTAAGGGTTGAATTGATTAATGTGGTTAGTTATGGATAAAATGCTAAATATTTCAAATAAGCAAGTGGTTATAAAATACTCATTGTTGTTTTAGAATATTCGTTTAGTGCGGAATATTCTTACCGTTGGGAATATTCGTATTTACGGCAAGAACCTTGTTGGGCCCCATAATCTGAAAACGATTGATGAAGAAACGCGACAAATATAAGTTGTTTATAAATAACTGCATAGCTGATTTATTCTAGATTAATATTGTTGGAATACCCGGTGGTTAAAACACCGTAATACGCGTTGTTGCCAGACAAGAAGACACCTGTATTGCACCAATTATTGATTCTTACGTAAGAAGGCACTACTCAATAATTGTTACGATGTAGCTTCTTGCTCAATATTTTATTTTATTGATTCAATAATTGTTGCGTTGATATTTTATATTATTGTTGTTTCAATAATTGTTACTACACAAATTTTCCACTATCAAGCAATAATTCATATTATCCTAATAATATTATTAAAAACATTATTGGCAATGTTTAGAAAGTTCTCATACAAGGAGAGGTTTGGTCACCTAATCAAGGCTACCAAGAAGGAAAAATTCTTATTGAAAGCCCCCTCTTTCCTCGAACTACCGGTTGCAAGATCGTGATTCTGTAATATTATTTGTGAATAATTAATTATTGATTTATATGATGAGGAAAATATTGATTTTATGTGGATATAGATGGAGAAAATTTTAAAAGTGACAATTGTTAAAAATTAATATTTTATCTTTTCTGATAAAATAATATTTTATTATATTATTATAATATGTTGGGAGAATGCATATTATGATTTGATGTTTTAATGCATGTGTTCATGATTATTTGTAAGGTCCTTTAAAGAATATATGTACAAGGACTTAGTGATAGATCAAAATTGTTAGGTTAATCTAAAGCTTTCAACGTGTATCATTCTGTTCTATAATGTATAGATAGAAAGATCAAAACTGTTAAGTTGATCTTGAGATGTAATATATTAGTCTTGAAGAAATCGTAGTGCATAAATCTGATCAACATTGCAGAAGTCAAGGCAGAAAACGTAGAGCCTGAAGATCGTAGTGTGCCTGCCTTGAAAGGGGACTCTTCGGAAATCGTAGAGTGGTCCCAACATTCACCAAGATAACTCCATGATCGTAGTGTGCTGAAGGAAACGTGAAGTTTATAAGTCAACGATCGTAGCGTGCTCTTGGGAACGTAGAGTCAATAACACGAGCAAGAGAAGATCGTAGTGCATGAAAGTTTAAGAGAAATCGAGTGTTCTCGATCGATAACAGCATCGTGAGTATGCAAGTCAAAGCCACTACGATCTTAACCGTAGAACATCACGATCCAATTGTAGAGCATCATCTATCTCATGTCAGAAAACGTCAAGCCTCATGAGTTGTTAATTCAACATACGAGGAATGGATCCCAGATGCTGCAGTGCTCATCAGTCCCAGAATATATGAAATATCCTTAGTATGCAACAAAGAAGCGTATCGGAGAAGCTAAGGATAATACTTATGGATAAGAGGACAAAACACCTTTTCGTGGGTAGGTGAGAAAGCGGCCGCAGCAAGTGTCGGTGAGCCGTAATGCGAAATTCGAGATGTGCGTAAATGTCTCCATCGCAGACGTAAAGTTCGAAGCATTTAATGCCACAACGGATGGATCCAACAGATAGTTTTCAACATCACATATATACTGATCGATGTATGAGAGAGAAAACAAGCAAGTAATCAAACATTCAACGTGAAGAATTCTCTAAGGCTCAACTCTACGATCTCGAGATATTGAAAAGCTTGCTCAGCTACTCAATTCTTAACGAACCAGTGCTTACACAGCAAACTGAGTAGCAACCTTCAGAACTCAACAACAACAACTATCAATCAATGAAGAAGAGTACCAAGTCTGCTTTGACTTGAAGAGTTCAGAAGTGAATCAGAAGAAAGCCAAGTCTGCTTTGACTTGAAGAGTTCAAGAGTGAACTAGAGAAGTTCCTAGATCATTGGGTTCAGAAGGAATCAGTGTGATTCGAAGATTGTAAAAGACATCCTTAGTGGATATCCTACTCGTTGAGTAGAAGAGTGGACTAGGAGCTTTGAGTGCTCAACCACTTAAAAACAATCGCGGTCATCTATAATCGCTATATCTCGCTATAATCGCTATATCTCGCTATAATCGCTTTACTCGCCATAACTCCATTGCTTGGTTAAGAAGATTAAAACAAATACTAATTTCGCTAAGTTTTAATCACTATCTAAGAACAAGTTTAAAATAGAAAAGATTTTCAAAGCAGAGCCTACTAAGAACTAACAATTGGTATTAGAGCAGGTTCTATTTTACAGCTTACACGCTTTAGTAGATCCAAATGGCACTCGTACCAAGCGAATCCAGGACCGGGGAGGCAGCAAGCCACCAATGTGCAACAAGGATAAATTTGCTAATTGGAAAGTTAGAATACAAGCTTACATGGACTCAATAGATGAAGATCTATTTGAGACTGTTCTTAATGGGCCCTATATACCAACAAACCTTACACCAACCATTGACGAGCCAAACAAAGTACAAATCAAAGTGAAAGAAGAATGGATGTATACGAGGAAAGAAAGCCGTCCAACTTGACAAAAAGGCTAAGAACATCCTGTGCTCCAATCCTTGGAGGACAATCTGCTTGACAATGTTGTAAATCAGCAAAAAAAGCCAAGGAAGTCTGGGAAGCAATCGCCGATCATGCACAAAGGAATCAAGAAGTTAGAGAACAAAGCAGCCTTCTTCTAACACAAAGAAGACGATGATGTCCGCTTTCGTGTGCAAAAGCGAAAATGTAATCGCCACTTATGAAAGATTCAACATTCTCGCTCAACTCTCTACGAAGCATACGGAAAGATCTATCCTAACAAAGATCCACCATAAAGTTCATGAGCCCTCTACCGAGCAAGTGGGATGCCAAGACCATTGCAATAAGAGAGTCAAAGAATCTTAACGAGATGACAATTCAACAACCGTATGGCAATCTCCCCGACATATGAAGTGGAGTCGACCCAACATGTCAAAACCCTTTCGTAAGGAAGAAGGAAGGAAAGTGGTGTTGCTCTCAAAGCAATCGAAAAAGTGTATCAAAAGTCATCAATTGAGATTGAATTTGACGATGATGAAGACGATGATGACGATCTTGCCATGATGGTAAGAAAACTAAGAAGGTTCATGCGTCAAGGCAAAGCCAAGCAAAGAAAAAGAAAACAACAACTACAATAGCCGTGGAGCAAATAAATGATCTATGCTACAATCGCAAGCAGCTTCGGGCATTTCATTGCCAACTGCAACAAACCCCTAAGAGAAGAACTAAAGAAGAAACAACATGGAAAGAAGGAATACAAAGGAAACAAGAGGCCTCATAAAAGAGACAAAGGCCCAGTAGTTTTTGGAGGATCATGGAGTGATTCAGATAATGATTCAAATGTCGACTGGAGATGAAAGAAGAACCACAAATGGCCAATCTGCGCTTAATGGCCAAACATGCAAAGGACAAACAAAGCCTCAACATTCACAATGTAAATCTCGATGAGGTATTTGATTTTAACTCACCGATGTAGATATGAATGACTTAAGAACCGCCAAGGCGGGCATAACCAATGATCTACATCAATACATGAAGTGGTTCGTAGTGTTGTCCAAGGATCATTCACTTCTTCAAGAGGAGAAGAAGAAAGTTCAAGAAGAGCTTGAAACAAATTTCTTCTAAGTACGATCTTCTCTCTCCAGCTTGAAGTCGAGAATGAAACTTTAAAGCGGACAAACACACATCATGCACAAAGAGAGTCTAAGCTAACCTCTAAAATTGAGGATCTAGAGAAGACTATCTCTCGCATGAAATAAATCCTCATCATCCATGGACCGCCTGCCTTCTAGTCGGTAAAGCACATTCGATGTAACAGTGCTTAGGCTTTGGGGAATCCATCTCGAGTTAAGTGTGGAAAAGATAATGGAAACTAGCTCGTAATGTCTCGTGCTTTTAGTAGAGGCATTGTTTTGTTAAATCCTCACAGCTGGAAGAACCGACCAACCTTGTTTTACTTCGATTCTAGTTATACTCGTGAGAAGTAAAGGATCACATTTCGATCCTGGTTTCATAAAGGAGAAGAAGAACTCCACCTCTACCTACCAACCTCAAGAATCGTAGAGTCAAGCAAAACTAACTCTACGAATCTACCGGGAAGGTACAAGAGAGGTAAGGCTCACTCATCACTATTTATGAAACCCAAGGACACGTGGAAGAAAGAGAATCGATTCAACGTAAGGCTAAACTAAGGAACCACACAAGTCCAAGTGGAGGATGAATCACACACACACAGCATGCATCATAATAGATGTGTCATATGTGATAAGTATGGTCATAAAGCTACAAAGTGTTATTATAACTCCATGCATGTGAGACCCAAGACTAGACAAGTTTGGGTTCCCAAAGGCACTAACACGTAAGGAACCATGCAAATATGGGTACCAAAATGAAGGTTAAAATGTTTTGACAGAAAAAGAGCTCCACGACCTCAACATGGTATCTAGACAAAGGATGCTCAAGGCATATGACAGGAACAAAGCTCGCTATCTAACTATGTAGAAAAGGAGGGTCCCTCACCATCTTTGGAGATAACTTGGCTCTAAGCAAGACAAGAGGATATGGCTCTGCTGGAAATGGTGCAATATCTTTCAAAGAAAGTAGCCTATGTGGAAGGACTTCAACACAACCTTCTAAGCATCAGCCAACTCTGCGACAAGGGTCATCAAGTAACATTTCTCAATAATCAATGTCAAGTCAAAGATCTGAAGACATCTGCCATAAAGCTAACCAAAACAAGATAAGGAAATGTTTATACTATAGACCTTGGTCAACTAAGATCTGATGAAACAATATGTTTTCTAGCAAAAGCATCCGAGGAAATGAGTGGCTATGGCATAGAAGATTGTACCACTTAAACTTTAAAAAGCATGTCCAAACCGGCATCAAAGGATCTCAGAATGGGTCTACCCAAGTTCAACTTTGTGAAGGAAAGGCCATACAATGCACGCTTGACTGGAAAGCAAACCGAAGCTCATTCAAGAGCAAGACCGCAACTCCATTGACAAACCCTTGCAGCTTGCTCCACATGGATCTCTTTGGGCCAATCCCAACAACCAGTCTTGGAGGAAAAAGATACTCTCTAGTCGTAGTCGACGACTAAACCAGATTCACATGGGTATTCTTCCTAACTTCAAAGGATGAGACAAGCTCCGGATTAATCAAGATGTTCAGACTGGTGATGAACGAAAAAGGAGAGAAAATCAAGGCCATAAGGAGTGATCATGGCAGAGAATTCGATTTCTCAGAAATGGATCGTTCAAGATGCATAACAATGGCATCGATCATAAACTTTTTCACCCCACAAACTCCTCAACAAAATGGAGTTGCTGAAAGAAAGAACAGAACCCTGATAGAGGCTGGAAGGACTCTACTAGTAGCAGCCCATCTGCCTCAATACTTCAAGCGTAAGTCATCAACATCGCATGCTACACACGTAATGCATCATTAATTCACTCTATGATCAAGAAGACACCCTACGAACTGTGGAAAGGAAGAAAGCCAAGTGTCAGCTATTTCTATGTCTTTGGCTATGCATGTTATATTCTCAACAACGGAAAGCAGTATCTGATAAAATTCCAGCCCAAGTCAGATGAAGGGATCTTTCTTGGATATGCCACAGACAGCAAAGCTTACAGAGTGTTCAACAAGAAGACACTGAGTGTCGAAGTCTCAATACATATCATCTTTGATGAAACTGACTTAGACAAAACAGTGCCTCAAGACACTACGACCGATAGTGCAGACACTACAAATGAAGTCATCGAGCTAAACACTACGATCGTAGTGCCAAATAGTGAAATCGTAGAGCGTGATAATGAGATCGTAGAGAGGTCCATTCAAGACAGCGAGCCTCCACTCCAAGAAGAAGAGATAGACCTTGAAGACTTAAGATGAAGGCATCGTAATGTATGTCCCAACCGGGAACAGATGGGCAAGAGATCACACTCAAGATCTAATCATTGGAGATCCAAGTGCAAGAGTCAAAACAAGAGTCATACTCGGAATGAATGCTTCTACCTAAGCTTCCTATCACGATAGAGCCAAAGAAGATAGAAGATGCTATGGAAGACTCCATTGGATAGAAGCCACGCAGAAGAACTCAACCAATTTGAACGAAGCAAAGTGTGGAGATTGGTACCAAGACCAAAGAGTCATCCTGTCATAGGAACCAAGTGGGTCTTCAGGAACAAAATGGATGAAGATGGGGTCATTACAAGAAACAAGTCAAGATTAGTGGCAAAGGGCTATTCTCAAGAAGAAGGCATTGACTATGATGAGACATTTGCACCTGTTGCCAGACTAGAAGCTATCAGAATCTTTCTTGCCTTTGTTGCTCACATGAAGTTCAAAGTCTTTCAGATGGATGTCAAGAGTGCATTCCTAAATGGAGAGCTTCAAGAAGAAGTCTACGTAAAACAACCTCCAGGTTTCATCAATCCATCTCTTTCCAATTATGTCTATAGATTAGATAAAGCTTTATATGGTCTTAAACAAGCACCTAGAGCATGGTATGAAACACTGACTAACTTCTTAATAGAAAATGGGTTCAGTAGAGGTAGAGTAGATACCACATTGTTTCTTAGAAAGCATAAGGACAAAGTCTTATTAGTTCAAATATATGTTGATGATATCATTTTTGGTTCTACTGACGAAAAGTTATGTAAGAGATTCTCTAAGCTAATGCAGAGCAAGTTTGAAATGAGAATGATGGGTGAGCTGAATTTCTTCCTTGGACTGCAAGTGAAGCAGACTGATGAAGGAATATTCATTAACCAAGCCAAATACATCAAAGACTTATTAAAGAAGTATGGCATGGAATCAGCCTCTCCCATGAAAACACCAATTGCTCCTGCAACCAAGCTTGACAAGGATGAGAATGGTAAATGTGTTGATATAACTCAATACAGAGGTATGATAGCTTCTCTTTTATACCTAACTGCCAGTAGACCAGATATAATATTTGTAACATGCATTTGTGCTAGATTTCAGGCTAACCCTAAAGAGTCACATTTGTTTGTCAGAAGAGGATCTTTAGGTATCTTAAGGGTACACCCTACTTGAAATGTGGTATCCCAAGGAATCTCTTTTGAACTAATAAGATACACAGATCTTTGACTTTGCAGGATGAAAATAGATAGAAAGAGTACCAAAGGGCACTTGTCAATTACTAGGAACAGACTTGTGTCTTCGGTTCAACAAAAAGCAAAACTCGAAAGTCCACTTCAACCGCAGGTCAATATAATACATTCTTTCTTTGGAAGTCACTTTGTGTTTCGAGATCCTTTGGATGAGAAATCGCCTAGTGACTATGGGTTTGATTTCAAGTCTATACCTATACACCGTGATATATACAAGTGCCATAGCAATAACTCATAATCCTCATTTATGCATTCTAGAACCAAACATATAGAGATAAGGTATCACTTCATTGGGATCATGTGCAAAAATGGAACTATTTCTTTACAATATATCCCTACCGAAAATCAACTTCACGATATTTTACTAAACCATTAGATGAATCCAGTTTAACAAGTTAATAAGTGAGCTAGGCATGCTAAATCTTCAACCTTGAATCTATGCTCTAGATTATGCTAACCATGATGATATATAAAGGTCGCACTCAAAATCGTAGACATGATAAAGGAAAGATCACGATCATAGAAATTTGAACAAATCAACTACCTCAACGATCGCAAAGAAAGACTCAACTTTCATAAGTGCGCAGACTCGACGATGACCAAAAGCCCTTTCAACAAACAAAGTGAATCCTGTGATGACAAGCTTTATAACAAATAAATCTCTTCAAGAGGTGCCTCAGGGACAAACCTAACCCTTGAAACACACCAAGAGGTTGGCCCTTCCTGAGTTACCTTAAAAAGAATGCTTAGTCAAAAAAAAAAACTCATCACTAGGATCCGGACAGACTCGACGATCGTAGGACAGACTAGACGATCGTAGGACAGACTTGACGATCACAGGACGGACTCTACAAATGCTGATCGGACTCAACGACTGCCGGACTGACTCGATGATCGTAGGACAAACTCTACGAATGGAGAACCGACTCAACAATCAGAAGACTATCTCTACGATCGTAGTCATCCTGAGGACATCTCAGCACTGAAGACTCAAAGGGCAAATCAGTACATTCCTAAATAGTCAAAATCATAGAGCCAAGCAAAATGTAACACCTGTCCCACTAAGTCAAAAAGAGAGAGGGAAGCTACAAGTACAAATTGGAACCGTGATTTTGAAATCTGAAGTTCAAAAGATTATCTCTCATTCTCTCTCTCTCTCTCAAAGCAAAACCCTAACTCAAACAAAAGCTCAGCAATATCTCTCTTCTCAACTAAAGAATCAATGGCTGCTTCTAATGTGATTTCAGACTCTGACTGCTTGATTTAATTCAAAATCGCTCCACCAAAGTTTCACAAGATCTTAGCCTTACTAAAGAAAAGGTGTCTCAAGAGGCGCCAACACCGATACACTCATTTATCCTAAATTGGTGAAGGAGTTCTACAAAATAGAGTGTCTGAAAACAACACCATCACCACACGAGTTAGAGGAGTTGAAATAAAGCTAGGGGAAGAAGACGTCAATCTGGCCCTAGGTTTCAAGAATGTGGGGCATCCATTTCTAAATAGCATAAGATTTCAAGAGGGACTGAAGAAGATGCATCACAAGAAGAACCCCTCCGTGAAAGGCTACAAAAAAGAAGGAGTTCCTCAGAGGTATGAATTTTTGGTGACATTATTAGAAATGCATCATTGAAGAGCTCGTGTCATGACTCACCACGACTTAAGCTCATGACAACTATAGTATATGGAACTCAACTCAACTATGGGGCTGTATTGCTTGAATAGATCGGCAAGTGGATCGTAAGCTCGAAGAAATCAAAGAGCACCCCAAAGATGCTGTATGGGAGGTTCATTAGCATCATTCTGCAATCTGCATTGGGTGACAAAATTGGGGATAATGAAGGAGAAGCCATCAACCCAAACCGAAGAATGACACATCAGTTGTTCAAAAACTGAGAAAGGAACCCTACTGAGTTCGTTTGAATGATGACAGAGTCAAGTGGGAGATCTGAGGAACAAAAGAAAGCAGGCTTTCAAGGAGGAATGTCTGTTGTCAAAGAAGTTGAAAAAGAAGGAGAAGCAGACAAGGGAGAACCCTCTACCCTTGCCAGAAAAAGCAAGGGCAAAAGGAAGCTAAGAGCAAGACAAGTTGAAGAGCCTCAAGGATCAACAACTAACATTCCTGCAGAGTCCTCTGACATAGAGACTCTAAGGAGGCTAAGGAAGATACAACAGCAAGAAGAAGCTGAAGAAGATCAAGCCACCATTTCACAAATCGTAAAGAAAAACAAGACTGGTCATAAGTCCAAAAGACCAACAGTGTCTTCGATCGTAGAGACTCACCGCATTCTCTCAAAATAGGCCAAGTGTGGCAGAAATGGAGGAAGCTGTTTCAAGGAAAGTGGCTGATCAACGAGACAAAATAAAGACTCAAGAGAGTCCAGAAGTGGTGACTAAAACCAGCAAAGCAAAGAGAAGGCTGGTCAAGAAGTATATTCTTGAGAATGAGAAAGTACTGAAGAAGGAAGCCAAGAGTATGGTCAAGAAAAAGTAGAACGCCCCAAGCAACTGAAGAGGAAAATGCTCCAGCTTGAGGGGGAGAACTCTGAAATTCTTATGATTGAGTATACACCAGCCGAGGGGGGAGAAGCCTACTGATGAAGAAGAGGTTCTAGCTGAAAGGGACTTTCTGAACATAGAAGAAGATGTACCAGCTGAGGGGGAGTTTCTAAACCTCCAAGAAGATGATCATATTGAGGGGGAGCCTCACAATATCCCAATAGCTGAAGAAGAGGTCCTTGTTCAAGATGAAGATGAACCAATGCCAAACATTCCAGAGGCCATTGAGATAATGGAATCCTCAAATGGAGATAGTGAAGAGGAAGAAGATGATGATGACCTACAAATCATTTATGAGGGAAAGGATGGATATAGAAGCTATCTTTACAATCGATATTCTCTCATTTACCCATGATGGCATACCATCGAGCTCAAATTCGAAATCATGGGACCACATGTTTTGAGCTTCAAGAATATCCAAGAATCACAGCCTACGCTCACGGATTTCCAGGAAGTCATCTTCGCCAAAAACTGATTACGCACCATTCTCATCAAATGCCAAACCCGAGGTATTGACTATCCTACAAGCTTTAGAGTTAATCACCTGCCATCATCTTCGTTTAGCCAATTCTATAAATTTCCTAAATGGATGGAAGTGATTCTTAACCCATTAAATCAATTTCCGAATCTTGTAATCCCAAAATTGCAGAATCAAGATTCGAAGAAATCAACCTTACCTCGCTCCTCAATAAACCAACTCTACGATTCCAGACTCAAGCCAAATCGTAGAGTCAAACATTGAAATCGTAGAGTCACCAATCCCAAATGTCCAAACCCAAGCTCCTCCAACTGATATACCATCCTCCTCATCGCACGACTATTTCAGTCTTGATCTTGCTTTGTACAACTTGCAAGCTCAATCTCCACCAAGAACCCCTCAAATGGACAATCCTCAATCAACTGATACTTTCCCCAGCCTGCCCACCAAGGATGATCTGAAAGAAACTTCTGAGCAAATGATCAAGTCCATCGAAGCAAGCCTGGAATCTCACTCTGACCTTCTGAACATCCGACTGAATCAAATGATACAAGCTGCAAACAAATTCCCTAATACAATGAATACTGAGCTCACTACGGCTTAAGGGAAATTATCAAAGAAATTCTGAAGAGTATATCAGACAGAGATGAGATCCATTTCCAGGTTGCTGCCAAACAAAGAGAGGCTATGCTTGAGATACAGAAAAACCAAGATCGTCAACATCAAATTATGTTGGACAATATTCTCAACCTGAAAGCTTCTGTTTATGACTTCCAAAAATCTTATGCCAATCAGGAGAAGCATAATGATACGATTCTTACAGTCCTCCAAAACAAAGAAGCTAGAGCTGAAAAACAGATCAAGGAGAATAGGGAGGACATTGCTCAAACTCAAAGCCAACTCAATGAGCTTGTCCAATGAGTAAATAGGCTGTCTGCCGATATTCAAACCCTTGATGCTGACATAAAGGGGGAGAATAAGAAAGGGAAAGGAGATCAAGGAAGCCAAGGCAGAGGCAGAGGAGGTCATGCAATTCAAGAAAGGGGAAGCCCTCCTGCAAGACCATCACATCATCAGACTCAACGATCTGGTCAGCAGGCAATTGTATTAGCTATTCCTCTGAGTCATCAGGAGCTAACTCCTAGCTCGCAAGACGTGACTACTGTACGTATCCGAATGCCAACTGGAGATCCTGCATTCATGTGCAAACATGAAGAGAATCCAGTTCTAAGTCTAAGTGAGCTGGAAGAGTTAGCAAGAAATGAGGAAGCTCAAAGGAAGAGAAGGGCTGAGGAGTATGCAAATCCACCTCCACACAAGAGACCAAGAAAACAGAGATAAGTTAAGATTTTAATGTTTTATTGATGTAATGCTATATTGTAATATCTTCTGATCATCAATAAATTCATACTTATTCTCTAGAAATTTCATTTTCTTCACCAAATACTAAGTCATGTTTAAATTCTCAAGAATGCATCTAGTCACTAATAATCATGACAACAAATCTCCTTGGTTATGTCAACATCAAATAGGGGGAGATTGTTGGGAGAATGCATATTATGATTTGATGTTTTAATGCATGTGTTCATGATTATTTGTAAGGTCCTTTAAAGAATATATGTACAAGGACTTAGTGATAGATCAAAATTGTTAGGTTGATCTAAGCTTTCAATGTGTATCATTACTCGCTCTAGAATGTATAGATAGAAAGATCAAAAGCGTTAGGTTGATCTTGAGATGTAATAGATTAGTCTTGAAGAAATCGTGGTGCATCAATCGATCAACATTGCGTAAGTCAAGCGCGAAAACGTAGAGTCTGAAGATCGTAGTGTGCCTGCCTTGAAAGGGGACTCTTCGGAAATCGTAGAGTGGTCCCAACATTCACCAAGCTAACTCCACGATCGTAGTGTGCTGAAGGAAACGTGAAGTTTATAAGTCAACGATCGTAATGTGCTCTCGGGAACGTAGAGTCAACAACACGAGTAAGAGAAGATCGTAGTGCATGAAAGTTTAAGAGAAATCGTAGTGTTCTCAACAGATAGCATCATAGTATGCAAGTCAAAGCCACTACGATCTTAACTGTAGAACATCACGATCCAATCGTAGAGCATCATCTGCCTCCATGTCGAAAAAAGCGCCAAGTCTCATGAGTTGTTAATTCAACATACGAGGAATGGATCCCAGATGCTGCAGTGCTCATCAGTCCCAGAATATATGAAATATCCTTAGTATGCAACAAAGAAGCGTATTGAAGAAGCTAAGGATAGTACTATGGATAAGAGGACAAAAACACCTTTTTAGGTGGTAGGTGAAAAGCGACAGTAGTGTCGCGAGAGCGAATCTGAGTCGGAGATGTGCGTAAATGTCTCCATCGCAAAGATGTAAAGTTCGTAAGCATTTAATGCCACAACGGATGGATCCAACGGATAGTTTTCAACATCACATACATCTGAATCGCACGGATGAGAGAGAAAAACAAGCAAACAATCAAACATTCAACGTGAAGAATTTCTAAGGCTCAACTCTACGATCCGAGATAGTGAAAAGCTTGCTCACCACTCGCCTTAACGAACCAAAGCTTACACAACAAACCGAGTAGTAGAACCTTCGTAACTCAACAACAACAACCATCAATTAACTGAAGAAGAGTACCAAGTCTGCTTTGGACTTGAAGAGTTAAGTAGTGAATCGTAAGAAAGCCAAGTCTCATCGGACTTAAAGAGTTCAAGAGTGAACTAGAAAAAGTTCCTGAAGTCTTCACTCAGAAGAAATGCATGTGATTCGGAAGATTGTAAAAGACATCCTTAGTGGATATCCTACTCGTTGAGTAGAAGAGTGGACTAGGAGCTTTGAGTGCTCTGAACCACTTAAAAACAACTGTGTCATATATAACTGCTATATCTGCTATAACTGCTATATCTGCTATAACTACCTTACTCGCTCATAACTCCATTGCTTGGTTAAGAAGATTAAAACAAATAATGTAATGCTCGCTCATTAGGAGCCAACTCGCTCATCAGGAGCCAACTCCTAGCTCGCAAGACGTGACTACTGTACGCATCCGAATGCCAACTGGAGATCCTGCATTCATGCACAAACATGAAGAGAATCCATTTCTAAGTCTAAGTGAATTTGGAAGAGTTAGCAAGAAATGAGGAAGCTCAAAGGAAGAGAAGAAATTTGAGGATGCAAATCCACCTCCACACAAGAGACCAAGAAAAGCAGAGATAAGTTAAGATTTTAATGTTTTATTGATGTAATGCTATATTGTAATATCTTCCGATCATCAATAAATTCATACTTATTCTCTAGAAATTTCAATTCTTCAATTGAAATACTAAGTCATGTTTAAATTCTCAAAATGCATCTAGTCACTAATAATCATGACAACAAATCTCCTTGGTTATGTCAACATCAAATAGGGGAGATTGTTGGGAGAATGCATATTATGATTTAATGTTTTAATGCATGTGTTCATGATTATTTGTAAGGTCCTTTAAAGAATATATGTCTGAGACTTAGTGATAGATCAAAATTGTTAGGTTGATCTAAGCTTTCAACATGTATCATTCTCGTTATAATGTATAGATAGAAAGATCAAAAGCTGTTAGAAGTTGATCTTGAGATGTAATAGATTAGTCTTGAAGAAATCGTAGTGCATCAATCTGATCAACATTGCAGAAGTCAAAGCAGAAAATATAGAGCCTGAAGATCGTAGTGTGCCTGCCTTGAAAGGGGACTCTTCGAAAATCGTAGAGTGGTCCCAACAATCACCAAGCTAACTCCACGATCGTAGTGTGCTGAAGGAAACATGAAGTTTATAAGTCAACGATCGTAGTGTGCTCTCGGGAACGTAGAGTCAACAACACGAGCAAGAGAAGATCGTAGTGCATGAAAGTTTAAGGGAAATCATAGTGTTCTCGACAGATAGCATCGTAGTATGCAAGTCAAAGCCACTACGATCTTAACCGTAGAACATCACGATCCAATCATAGAGCATCATCTATCTCATGTCAGAAAACGTCAAGCCTCATGAGTTGTTAATTCAACATACGAGGAATGGATCCCAGATGCTGCAGTGCTCATCAGTCCCAGAATATATGAAATATCCTTAGTATGCAACAAAGAAGCGTATTGAAGAAGCTAAGGATAGTACTATGGATAAGAGGGACAAAACACCTTTTCAGGTGGTAGGTGAGAAGCGACCTACAATGTCGGGCCAAATTTTAATGCAAAATTTAGAGATGTGCGTAAATGTCTCCATCGCAAAGACAGTAAAGTTCGTAAGCATTTAATGCCACAACGGATGGATGCAACGGATAGTTTTCAACATCACATATATACGATCGAATGATAAGAGAGAAAACAAGCAAGCAATCAAACATTCAACGTGAAGAATTCTCTAAGGCTCAACTCTACGATCCGAGATAATGAAAAGCTTGCTCACCACTCTCGCTTCTAACGAACCAAAGGCTTACACAAAGAAACCTCGAGTAGTAACCTTCTGAAACGCAACAACAACAACCATCAATCAATCAAGAAGAGTACCAAGTCTCACTTTGGACTTGAAGAGTTCAGAAGTGAATCAGAAAGAAAGCCAAGTCTGCTTTGGACTTGAAGAGTTCAAGAGTGAACTAGAGAAGTTCCTAGATCGGCTGGTCTAAAAGGAATCAGTGATTCGGAAGATTGTAAACGACATCCTTAGTGGATATCCTACTGCTGAGTATAAGAGTGGACTAGGAGCTTTGAGTGCTCAAACCACTTAAAAACAATCAGGTCATCTATAACGCTATATCTCGCTATAATCGCTTTACTCGCCATAACTCCATTGCTTGGTTAAGAAGATTAAAACAAATACTAATTTCGCTAAGTTTTAATCACTATCTAAGAACAAGTTTAAAATAGAAAAGATTTTCAAATATCTATTCAACCCCCCTCTAGATAACTTGTGCCTACTAAGAACTAACATAATATAATAATGATGATATTTTTACAATGAATGTAGGATATATGAGTATATGAGGAGGAAGAGTATTTTTGTTACAAAAGTTGTTTAACACATGTTTTGTGGGTCGGTGGACCCCATTTCTTGACTGAAATTTGATTATAGCCTGTAAAATAGTCCGTATGTAGATTTCGGTCAATTTATGTTTGGAATTTGGAAAAACTTTCTTCTGTAAAGTTGTAGAGAATTGAATTTCCTATAAAAAGTCGCCAGATTTGAATTTTCTGATAAAAGGGCTATTTATTATGAATTATTGAAGTTCCGAAGTTCCGAAATAATTGATTTTTGAAAGTTTTAAATAATTATATTAACAAAAACGTTTTTTACAAGTTAAGTGGGTCTCACATGTGTTAAAAATGGGCTGAAATCAGATTTCAAATATGGGCAAATTTTTTTTGTAAATATAATAATATTTTATTAAATTTTCTGCTTTGGTGTTCTAAGCATTTTCCTATAAATAGGGTGCTTAGGTTAGAATTGAAAATCACACTAGAAACTAAAGTTTTCTCTCTCTTTCTCTCTATATATCGAGCGTATTTTTGTGAGTATTTTAGTACTTTACGATTGCTATACTATGCAAGTTCTTTCAAAGACTATATCCAAGATTCCGAATGTAAGTACTATTCTTTCCGAGGTAAGGGGGTGTTATTTTCTTCAAAAATGATATTATTTCTTCAATATCATTATGTTAAAATATTGGTTGGAATTTTATCAAATTTGGAACTTTTTACGATTTCGGTTACTATTCATGAGCTACTATTCACGAGTTACTATTCATGAGTTACTATTCACGAGTTACTATTCACGAGTACTATTCACGAAGCATGATGATATTTTTTGTGAAATTTCTATCTTTTAGTGTCGAGTTTACTATTCACGTATATGACACTATTCACGTGATACTGACACTATTCACGAATTACACTATTCACGTAAAAATTAAATTTTCTTTTTCGTGTCCAAGATTGTCTATTATGATTCCTATCTTTGATTGATCTATGTTTTGGTCTTTATTCTTGAATTTTACTCCACTGCTATTATTTCAAGTAATTTTGAACTTGGATTGTTTAAAAAGTACGAAACCTTAATAATTGTTCTTTTGTTTCACTGGATTCGTTTTCTTTAAAAAAAATTTCATCATCCTCAGTCCTAAATGATGATATAACTGAATATCTTTGGCTTGTAGTGCAAAGATGAATGATTTTATGATGGATATCTTTGACCCGTAGTGCAAAGATGAACAGGTGTTTAGATAAACATGACCAACTGGTGAATATCTTTGGCCTGTAGTGCAAAGATGAATATTTGATTTATGATGTATATTGATTGATGTTACAGAGATAAAATATCGATGATGAACTTTTAAATTCATAGATGATAGTAGATTTCATTCTCTACTTAACTCCTTTAATGAATTGTTGTTTCAGCTGCATTGTTGATCTAAAACTTGTTGTCTATTGTATTCTATCGATTTTTCTGTTGAAGACTAAGGATAATTTGTTGTACATTATCTTAGTCATAATATTCTTTTATCGGGCTAGTTGAGCTCACCCTTTTCCTTTTTGTTTTATTTTCTTCTCGTGAGACGAGAATATAGCGGAACTAGTTAAAGGTGTGGAGTAATGATTCAAGACAGCTTGTTTTAGTAGTCCTCACTATTTTGTAAAATAAAGGTATCAATAATTGTAATGAGGAGTTAATTGAGTGTGGATATTGTCTAGAAGACAACATTTGTATTTAAACTCACGCTTTATGTGTTGTCGTATTTTGCACAACAATTGTATTAATGAAGTTGTAGTTGTTTCTGTACCATGTATTTGGCGACTCAGAATGGGTGATGTATACCTATTTTGGGGGCGCCACGGTTGGTATCAAAGCTTAGGGATATGATCTCCATGGAGATCGGGAATAGAACTAGGAGGAGAGAGAGTAAATCCTTCCGCTAGCAAGTGTGTCCTACCTAAGCTTTTTTGTTGATCGATCATAGTATAGGGGTATTATGTGATTTGTTAATTTGTTAAATTAACCCTTGTTTTATGGCAGTATTTGAGAATGTCGACTGAAAATATTAACAATGGAGTGAATGAGACCGTAGAGAAAGCTCTAATCGCCAACCAAGATAATGTGATGTTAGGCGAAGAAAGAATTAGAGATATCCATGTGGTGAATGAAGAATTAATAGTTGCACCCGAGATAGTCGCAGAGGTAACAGCTGAGAGTGAGTAAGAAGAGGAAGAAGAGGTACCTGAGGAGAATTTATTAGAGGTATTTTATGATCAAAATGTAGAATTGCAAAATCGTATTCATGAGTTAGAAGAGCAGGCTGAAGAACGGCAGGCGGTCGTGGAGGAAAAGGATGCAACGATTCAAGCTTGTGTTACCCGATATGTGATGCTTGAGCAGAAGCACTCTTTGGCAGAGTATAAGATGATAAAGCTGGAATCTGAGATGAAAGAAGAAATAACTGAACGAGTGAGAATGAGTGATGCATGGGTAAAAGCCGCACGACGCGTTGATATTGTGGAAAGAGATGTCCGATCTAAGAAGAGAAGATTTAACGATGACGAGAAGACGCGTAAGCAGAAGCAGACAAACACCAAAGAACAAATTCTAGGGGAAAAGAACGACCGCCATTAGATGCTACAAATACGAGAGAGGAGGACATATAAGTTCAAACTATTCACGCCTTCCAAGGTATGTTTTAGTTGTGGAAAAGAGCGGTCCACATAGCTCAATTTTGTCCTCAGAAGAAAAATCAAGTCCAAATTTAACGGTGGCACCAAAGGCGATACTGGAAAAAAGACAAAGTCAATCTGCCTCGGAAGAGCGCTTTGTCGTGGCTTTTCGGTCGAGAATGCGAGAACCCGAACGGTTAGCACAAGTTAGTTAATTATAAATTCTTACGAAGTTTATACCTTATTAGATACCGGTTCTACCCATTCATTTATCTCTCCTGCTTATACTCAACGTTTAAACTTGACTCCGGAGAAATTAGACTTTGATTTATCTGTGGAAACTCCATTAGAGAAACTTTCGTTACATCCCGTGGTTTATAAATCTTGTTTGATCCAAGTTGGCACCATCACATTACCTGTTGACCTTATTTCTTTAAAGATACTTGCTTTTGATGTGATTTTGGGGATTGATTGATTAACTACTCATCATGCCAAAATTGATTGCTTTTATAAGGTTGTTAGTTTTCATATTCCTAAGCAACCTCTTATTCGAATTCAAGCAACCAAACCATTGAAGTCAAACACTTTCATATCAAGCCATAAAGTCATTCGTTTATTGAAAAACGGATGTCAAGTTTTCTTAGCCATGTTATGGACTTAAACAAAAATACGTCAGATTTGAATGATATTTCTATTGTTAGTAAATTTCCTGATGTATTTTCTGAAGAATTTCTTGGCTTACTCCCAAAGAGTGATATTGAATTTTGTATCGACTTTAAAACCGGTACCCATTTCTAAAATTTCATGACTCCTATTGAACTTCAGGAGTTAAAAATTCAACTGTAGAAGTTTGTACCCGAGCCTTTATCTAGTGACTTCCTTTGTGGAATACACCGAAGCCAGACTCTCTGTAGGGGATTCCATATTTGTGTGGTAGTAAACTGATAGGTACCATTGTGACGTACATATCCAAGATTGGGATATAAGTCACAGTTGAGAGAAACAACCTAAGTCGAAGAATCAAATACGTAGCTTTCTAGGCTTAGTTGGTTATTATCGGAGATTCGTTGAAGGATATTCTCGAATCGCTATTCCATTAACGCAGCTGACTCGTAGAGATATAAAATTCGAATGGAATGAGGAATATAAAAAGAGCTTCCAAGAACTCAACATGCGGCAACGACGTTGGCTCGAGCTGTTGAAAGATTACGACCATACCATTCAATACCATCCTGAAAAAAAAATGAACGTGGTAGCTGACGTGTTGAGTAAAAGATCGTATGCGTTTACGAGTGCGATATTGTTAACACAAATACCCATTTCGTACGACTTATAGAAGATGGAGATAGAGTTAAAGATTCCAAGAATCTGCGTGAAGATAACGAATATACGATTAGAATCGACTTTAATCGATAAAGTTAAAACCGCTCAAGCTACACACCGGAGTTGATGAATATGAAGAAGAAGATGCAAGAATTCTTTATTCCAAAAGCGAGAATCGGCGATGTGAGGAAAGCTCAAACCTTCGATTTATTAGTCCATTTGAAATTCTCAATCGAATAGGAACTGTGGCCTATAGACTCGTTTTACCGCCAAGTACGACGGCGTGTTCATAACGCTTTTTCACGTATCGATGTTACGTAAATATGTGGACAACCCAACCACATTATTGAGTTAGAACCGCATTTGAGATAATGTAAGATTTAACGTGCGAGGAGGTACTTAGTCAAGATCTTGGATAGGAAGGAGCATGTCCTACGCATGTCAATTTCGAGGACAAAATTTCATAAGGAGGGAGGTCAGTAAGGCCCCAACTTTTTATAAATGAAGATTTAATTTTCTATTTATTATTTTGAAATAGTAAGGGTTGAATTGATTAATGTGGTTAGTTAGGGTAAAATGCTAAATATTTCAAATAAGCAAGTGGTTATAAAATACTCATTGTTGTTTGAGAATATTCGTTTGGTCGTGGAATATTCTTATTGTTGGGGAATATTCGTATTTGCTGCCAGCAGACCTTGTGGGGCCCCATAACGGAAAAACGATTGATGAAGAAAACGACAAATATAAGTTGTTTATAAATAACTACGCGCGAGTTATTCTCAAGTAATATTGTTGGAATACCCGTTGGTTAAAACACCGTGTACGCGTTGTTACACAAAAGAAGACACCAGATTGCACCAATTATTGATTCTTACGTAAGAAGGCACTACTCAATAATTGTTACACATGAGTTACTTGCTCAAAGATTTTATTTTATTGATTCAATAATTGATGCGTTGATATTTTATATTATCGTTGTTTCAATAATTGTCACTACACAAAGATTTTCCACTATCGAAGCAATAATTCATATTATCTCGAATAATATTATTAGAAAACATTATTGGCAATGTCTAGAAAGTTACATCAAGGAGAGGTTTAGTCACCTAATTGCGCTGCTAATAAGGAGAAATTCTTATTGAAAGCCCCTCTTTCTTGGGAACTATTCTGTTGTCATAAATGTGATTCTCGTAATATTATTTGTGAATAATTAATTATTGATTCATATGATAAGGAAATATTAATTTTATGTGGATATAAATGTTGGATATATTTATTGTAGTTAAAAATGAAGGAGTTAATGTTGAGGTGTTTTATCAAGATTTTTGTCGAAATGAAGGTATTAAAAATTAAACCAAAGGTGTTTTAAGATATATTGTGTGAGTTATAATTTTAATCCGACCGTTGGATCGTTGTAATTTTTGGATATGTTATACATATATAAGTTGAGTATATGTCCACAAATTTTGAACCGTTAAAATGAACGTATGATTTGTTATGAATTTTAAGAGGTGACCGATTCTGTAAATTAGGTTTATAAATGATTTTGGTGGAAAATTCTAGAATTGAGTGGGCCCCACTTGTGGTTGGTGAAGAAATCTGAATTTATTTCAAATGTGGTGGGTGAGAATAGTAGCGTAAAGCCATCAAAGTTACTGTGTCAAGTCTGCTAACATTTTCCTATAAATAGAGGCTAAGTTAAATTGAAAATCACACCGTAAATAAGTTTTCTTTCTTTCTCTAGATTATTGAGTGTATTTTATGAGTATTTAGATACTTTGTGAGTTTCTATTCATCGTCTGCAAGTTTTCTTCACTTTATACCGATATTCCATTAAAGTACTTGATATTTTGAGGTAAGGATGCTATTTTCTTCATATATGATATTATTTCTTCAATATCATTATGCCAAGTATTGATCTGAATTTTTATCAAATTTAGAACTTTTTGTGTCGTGTTACTATTCACGATACTAAGACTATTCAATAAAAAATGAAATTTTCTTCTTTTGTCCAAGATGTCTATTATGGTTACTATCTTTGATTGTATCCATGTTTTGATCTTTATTTTTTTGAATTTTGCTTCAAAATTGGTATTTATGAAGTATTATTGATCTTGATAAACCATTATACTTAATCCCTACTATTTGTCCTTCCGCTTCACCGGATTCGCTTTTCTTTAAAATATTTTTTCATCATCCTCACCCTAAATGATGATATTACTAAATATCTTCTACCAGTAGTGCAAAGATAAATGATTAATCGATGAATATCTTTGGCCCGTAGTGCAAAGATGAACAGTGTTGAGATGAATACTGACCAACCCGGTGATAAAATGAATATCTTTGGCCCAGTAGTGCAAAGATGAATATTTGATTAAAGATGTATATTGATTGTTGTTACAGGATAAAATATTGATGATGGACTTTTAAATCTTAGAAGATAGTAGAACTCATTCTCTACTTGACTCTTCTAATGGATTGTCAAGCTTCTCACTGTAGTTGTTGATCTAAAACTTGTTGGCTATTATATTTTATCATATTTTTCCTGTTGAAGACTAACGATAATTTGTTGTATATTATCTTAGTCATAATATTCTTTATCGGGCTAGTTGAGCTCACCCTTTTCCTTTTTGTTCCATTTTTTCTCGTGAGAGGTGAGAACATAAAGCAGAACTAGTCTGGGTACGGAGTGATGGTTCTAGAAAGATGTTTTAGCGATCCTCACTATTTCAGTAAAATAGTGTTTGAATAATTGTAACGAGGACTTATTTGAGTGTGGATATTGTCTGAAAGACAATATTTGTATTTAAACTCACAAGATATGTTGTTGTATTTTACACGACAATTGTATTATTGAAGTTGTAGTTTGCTTTCTCTGCATCATGTATTTGGAGACTCGAAATGGGTGTTGTATACCTATTTTGGGGTGTCACAAAGGTCATGGCGATTGTTGGTCGCCCCTCCAATCTCGATTGTCCCCGATATTTTCCAAACAGGTAGTTGATGTTCTCGGCAGTCCAAGAATAATGTTCTTCTTATGTTTTGTATGGTTCTTTGGTGTTTATGGCGTAATAGAACGAGGTTCGTGGAATGGCAAGGCTCAACAACCTATAAGCCTTCTCAATCTTGCAGATCAATTCTTCACCAATGGACAACAGTTCAAGGACCTCTGATTTATGGTTCTTTACCGGGAGTTGATGAAGGTCCGCTTTATTGGTTAAACCCGTGCCTGGGTCTTTAAATGTACTTTTGATGGGGCTATTTTTCCGGTTCAAATCGGCTCCAAATGGCGGGTGGGTGGTTCGGGATGATAGTGGCTCGTTGGTTGTCACCCGTCATGGCGGTTTGGTGACCCCTCCAATCCGTAGAGTCGCAGGTTACCGGGTTGTAAAGAAGCTCTTAGTTGGTTGAAGGCTCGTTCGATGTCAAAGGTTATGATTGAGTCTGATGCTTTCAATCTTGTACAAGCTCTAAATTCTACCGTTTCATATCCGGGACCACTCGCTTAGTTTTGGATTATTGTAAAGGAGTCATGTTTAGCAATCGATGTTAGTCGATTCGCTTTGTTAGAGGTCGTTGAATCAGTCGCCATTGTTTGGCTCGTGCTTCTGATTCGGTGTCTGATGTTCGAGTTTGGGAGGGATCTCCCCCAAATTTCCTTTGTAATTCACTTCTTTTTGATCTGCAATAAAATTTCCCATTTTCTCTCCAAAAAAAAATGTATTTGGAGGTTGCTATTATTAATTTTGATAATTAAGGATAGTTTGTATAAGTTGAGTTATACTTTGATAATAGAAGTATAGTTAACCCTAGGGAATTGTTAAATCCACTATACTTTTTGTTATTTTCACAACAAAAATGTCGTTGTAGATGTATAGCGACGGTTTTCACCGTCGCTATAGGTTCTATAGCGACACTTTTGTTGTGAAAATAACAAAAAATATTGTGAATTTAATAATTCCATTAACCCTATCTGAAGGATTAAATTGCAAAACAGACGGTCTAATTTTTTTCACCTATTAAAAATTGATTACCTCTCTCCTTATTTTTTTTTATTTAAAAATGTGCGTAAAAAATGTACTCTTCTTCTTCTTCTTCTTCTTCTTTTTTTATTTATTTATTTTTATATTGATCTTTAAAATTTAATATGAAATATCTCTAAATTCAAAATTAGTATAAATTAATTAATTTTAGACAATATAATTACCAAAAGAATAAATCTTACTATTTTTTAATTTTATCTAAATGATATTAATAATCGTATGATTTATTATTTTCAAAAGGTAAATTATGTGCATCAATTTTAAAATTGAATATATCTCAATTTGATTTAAACAAATCAAACTTGATACTATATTTTGAACAAAAAAAAATATAAATTTGAAAATATTTTCAAAATTTTTATCATACGACTATTATTAAAAGTTGAACTCAAGAGTTTTAAAAAGTATACAAAGGAAAAAATAAATTCTAATTTAGTACCTCTATTCTAAATAATAAAAATTTATAAAATTAATAATAATTTTATAAAAAGAATACATTTTTTACACAAATTTTAAAAATAAAAAATAAAAAATGAGGAGAGAGGAGAGGAAATATAAGATTGTATTTTACCATAGCAAGTAAAATACTCCCTCTGTTTCTAAAAAATTGTAGTTTAAAGATTTTGTACATGGATTAAAAAAGTATCATTTACAAAGTAAAATTTATTTGAAATTCCATCACTACCCTTTTATGGGAAGTTCAAAACTATTAATACAAGGAAGATAATTTCTTGGGACAATAACAGAAGGTAGTATGGATAATATAGGAAAGTAAATGATTTATTCTCCTCGAAAGTTGTAAACGATAAAATATCAAAATGTAAGTGGCATATTATCCCTCCGAAATGTCAAACTTTCTTTTTGTTTCTCGACAACAAAATGCATCCATAGTCCCAAAAGGCCAAAATGCCAATAAAACCCATTTTATAAATGGGATAAATCAACTTTTGGTATTTTTACTGGCACACGACTTACAATTTGGTATCTGAAGTGAAAAAAGTTTCAAACAGGTGATTGTACTCGAAAAATGTTACACTCTGTTAAACATTAAGGACACGACTTACAATTTGGTACCCAAAGTGAAAAAAGTTACAAACTGGTGATTGTACTCGAAAAATGTTACACTCCGTTAAACAATAGGGTTTCATCTTTATTCTGTTTGAAAATTATGGTTCTCTTCTTCTGTCCTTCTTCTTTTCTCATTCTTCTTGTCTCGATTCTCTATTGATTACTGGTTCCTATATATTTATTAAAGGGTTTTCAGTGTTTAATTGAAAGGATGAGCTCGTCTTGGAGTGGAATTGTAAATGAAATCGGGGAAGAAGATTGTAGTTCATGCAACAAAAATGAATGGATTACACCAGAGTTTCCAAGTCGGTGCCACTGTGGAGCAATGGTGCGAATGTGAGAGGCAAGAAAAGATGGAACAAAACATCGAGGATCTTCTTCGCGTCGACTTCGCTTCTCTCTCTGTATGTTTGTCTTTCCCGTTGGATCAATTTTAACGATTATTTAAAAATTAGAAAGTACAAGCATCAGATGACAAATTTTTTTTAGTACAATCACCAGTTTGTAATTTTTTTCACTTCGAATACTAAATTATAAGTCGTGTCCCAGTACAGGTACCAAAAGTTGATTTATAATGATATAAATTAAACCCTGTAATGTACTTTGAAGGTTTAGGTTCGTAGCTGAAGCATCCATAACAGAAATTGTATATAATAAAAATGTCAATATTTTATACTGAAAAGATCATCATCATCAGTTCATTCTCAAAACCCTAACCTTAAACTCCACATTCTTCAGTCCCTCTTCTCCTCTCTGCCTCAAGTCCAAGCTCACCAATTCTCCATTCACATCCAAAACACATAATTCCTAGTTCTGGGCATAAGTCTTTTTGGAAGAATTCAACTGGGTTTCCTTCATTTTTGCTCGAATCATTCAAAATCTCATTTGGGTCTATCGGGATTAATATCATCCCTTTTTCAAGAAATGTTTGATTGTTTGGTACTCAGGCGGCTGCTCAGCCTTCCACAGTCGATGGTCTTACCGTTGAAGGCATAATTGCTAATCAGTGGACAATATTGAGGAGAGTGAGAGTGATTGGAAGAGTCATGCCTCTTCAATTGCTCAATCCATTCATCTTATCAAGAAACGTTTAAATGTAAGCCCTGTCTGTGTTTCTTAGTATTTTCAATTTTTGGTTTTAGTATTATTTGAGTGAAACTTTAGTTAATGCTCACCAAGGTTTATTTTTTTCCGTCTTTTTTCGTTTTTTTGGTTGTACTTGGACTGAATTATCTGTTTGTCCAAAATGCCTGAATATATACCAGCACTGATTTTTGAAATTTAATATAGACATTGATTTTAGTCTTCTTAAGCTGGGAAAGTGGTTTATTAGATCATTTAAAAGTAAAGGAAGCTGAATGCTGAGTGTTTCTATTTCATTTGAATATAATTGTGCTATTATGAATAAAATACGGTAATTTTGATATTTCCTGGCATATTAAAAAAAGGAAAAGTACAGAAAATTGAGTAAAAAAAGTTCCAAATGACATATTTACCCTTGTACTTTTTCTCATCCTTTTGGAAACAAACAAGTTTGTACCTCTAGTCATCCTTTTAGGGACGGAGGAGGGAGTATTACATTGGTAGGTGACATTATGTGATTCCTTTTAGCTATTCTTTGATAGATTTGAAGAGTATCTTTTCCTTTTAATTCTCTTACAGTGGAAGAAATTAGAAGTTAGATTGGGATTATTATCTGCACAGCTGAATAAGCCAGACCCATGGGATGATCCTGCTCATGCAGGGAAGATAAACGGTGAGCATGGTTCACTCATTAATAAAGTGAAGAACTGCTTGAGCATATTGACATGATAAAGCTTGCTCGTGAAGAGAATGATCCAGAGTTGGAATTGGTGAGCTCTAAATACTTCTTTTTCTAGGCATGTATTATGATGGGGGGTGGGGGGTTGGGGGGTGGGGGTATGGTGGTATACATAATCACATAATATTAATTTTTTGGTTGGGTGGGGTTGGGTGGGGTGGGGTGGGGTGGGGGGGGTAAGGTTGTATATATAATCACATAATATTTTTTTTTTTTTGGTGGGGTGGGGGTGGAGTGGTGCGTGGGGTGGGGTGGGTGGTTGAGCTTCTTGAATATGTAAATATGGGTGGAAAGAACTTTTGATTTAGATTTGGAATAAAATATGGGTCGAAAAATAGTTAACCGAGTTGGAACTATATTTCTTTTTAACAATATGGTTCCAAACTTTAACCAACCCAAATAAATAAAAATAGTTAACCAACCCATTTGGTTCCAGTTAATATGGGTTGACTCGACAGTTAACCAACTATATTTCCATGTCTAATTATGAATCATATGTAATATTTTGTATGTTCCTTCTCTCTCCCGAGTGCATTATAATTATAATTGTAAATTTTTCTTCCTTGTTACTTTTTTGAACATAAGACTACTGTAATTAGAAATCCTTTTTCACAAATCTCACGAGTCACGACAAATTTAACTCCCGAGTCATTGTTTAAATTTCAGGAGTTGGTAAATGCTTTACTGAGTATGAGAAGAACTGTAAAAGAGAAAGAACTTGAAGCTTTGTTAGCTGGGGAGCATGATTCTTGCTCTTGTTTCATAGAGGTCACTTTTCATCCGCAGTTGTGGCGCTTAACTAATTATTCCTGCTAAGTTTCTGTGTTTTCTTGCATCCCAACTCCCGTACATGAAGACTATGTGATTACCCTGGTGGTGATTATATACTTCTTATGGTACACTAGATATACAACCTGGGAAATCTGCACATGTCTTCACGCCAATTAACTTATTCCTTTGGCATAATGTATAGGTTCACGCTGGCGCTGGTGGTATAGAGAGCATGGATTGGGCGGCAATGGTCATGCATATGTACAAATTGTGGGCTCAACACCGAGGATATAGGGTCACATTAGTGGATGAAATGCCTGGTGAGATAGCAGGAATCAAGGTTCATAGTCTTACCTTCTATTGTGCTTTTAAAATTTAATCAACATGCTTGAATATATACGTGACTGAGCACACTCTCGTGGTTACTGAATGTGAGCTTACCTTCTAGTTTTTGCGAGTTTCTTGGAGGAATCTCTTTATTTAATAGTCTTTATCTTCTTCTTCTTCTTCTTCCCTTTTTTTTTTGGTAGCGTGGAACAATCAAAGTTGATGGAGAATATGCATTTGGATATGCCAAAGCAGAAGTAGGAGTGCACCGGTTGGTTCGTTTATCACCATTCGATTATGGAAATCGTCGGCATACTTCTTTTGCTGCTGTTGCTGTAATCCTTATATTGGGTGATGGATCTACTACCCGTTTTCAAATTAATGAATCTGATTTTCAAATTGAGCGAATGAAAGTTGGGGGAGCTGGTACCCGACAAGTAAACACAACAGAGAGTGCTGTGAAGATAACTCATATTCCTACAGGAATCAGTGCCTCCTGTCAAAATGAAAGGCATGCCACCCCCTATACTTCAGACGTGCACTTTTTTTTGGACCCACATATATATTTTTTCTTTAGAGTAACGCTTTTGGTGCAAAAATAGGTCACAACAACAAAAGGCTTCTGCAATGACTATGCTTCAATCTCGCTTAGATCAGCTTGAGATGGTTCGTCAGGCTCAAGCAAATGCACAACATACACATCCTCTCAATGACATTAGCTGGGGCAACCAAATTCGTTCTTGTGTACTCCATGTATGTATTGGGACTATTCAATTATATTACTCCCTCTATCCAGAAAAAGACTTCCATTTTCTTTGCATTTGGTACTATTTTTAGGATAAAGGGAGTAAAATGCATGGGAAACGTGGACTCTGAACTCTCCTAACTGCTCTTTACCCTTTCTTTTTTCAGCCATACCGCATGGTCAAGGATATTCGGACTAACTATGAGGTTTCAGACCCTGATTCTGTCCTCGAAGTTGAACTGGATAGCTTCATATACAGCTTTTTGTCTGCTTCAGTGGACAAGGATGTAGATGACATGTAAAACGAATTCAAATTTATGTTGGATGCATCGAATTAAAAAGTTTTGATATTTACTGCATCCCGGAAATCTTATTGTGCTACTGGTGGATGTTCATCGCCCTTTATGAGTCCCAAATTTTGTGACTGGTAGGAAAATCGTGGTTGATATCTTATATCAGCGCGGAATCTACTCAATCTTGATGAAAAGGATCCTTTAAGACCAATAGTGTTTGCTTGAGAGAGATATGATTAATGTACTCTCCTTAAAATCTTCATAATATGAATCTTATATAGACTTGAAACAAGTTGGTCAGTAACTTTATAACAATTGTTATATCTGTACCGAGTCTTCTATTGCTGGACTTGGTGCTTAATGCCAAGTTCACTGATGTTGATAAAAAGAATGATACTTTTCCGCAAGAGAGATATACTCCATTGTCAAAAGAGCTATACTGCAAGGTCAAGGATAGTGCAGGGTAAAGAGTCATTCTAGAGTACTTTTCCTATATTTTTATCCCTTTTATGTTTACCTAGCATTTGATGAAATTAATGTGAAATGTGTAGTAGTTATGTAGTTGTAAAACTAACCTTAATTGCGCTCCATATACATATATATAGTCACGATCTAGTCAGGACTCCCGGACATAAGCTAAAATCCGAACTTCTGTTATGAGCCATGGGATGATATCCAACGGTTGGGAAAATAAATTGTTGGAAAAAAAAAACTCGGACCTCCATTTCGAACGGGTAACGGGTAATTCGGATCTGGACTCCATTTCCATTTCACAGCTTGAACTTTATACAGTTCCCGACTCTCTCTCTCACAAAGCTCCGGACGAAATTCAGTTCGCGCAAATCTGGCCCAAAGCTTCTGGCCGAAAACTCGTCGTCTCTCTGTCTCCCAACTCTGGCCCAAAGCTTCCGGCCGAACTGAATCTCGCTATCTCTCTGTCTCCCAAGGTAAATCTAGGGTTGATGTCTCTGTCTAAGAATGGTGAACCAATTGAAGTTAAATTGAATTTGCAATTTTTGTATGTGGTTATTAGGAGAAGCGAAAAGATGAATGGGGTAGTATTTCAGAAGCATATTTGACCCTTTGCAGTAAAAATCTACAAGAATTTTGGTCCACAATTAGTGAAAGTATTTACTACGTGCTATAATATATATAGACTTATAGTTAAAATCCGAAATATGTTATACTATAAGACATTTCTGTGTTGTGAAATGATTTTCCTCATTTGTACTTTGCACAACCATGATTTTTGTGTAGAATGTTTTCCCATAAACTCAAATTTTTGGTCAATAGAAATCTACTTAATCTTTATCATATGGAGACTGTAGAATGTAGATGACTAGATATGAAGTGCCACCCATGGCTAAACTACTATTAAGACCTTATCATTTCGTGCTCTACTATTTTGTGATGGTCTCGTTCTTGATCTGAGTAGCATGGGGCATGTGGAATTTTCATGATGACCATGTTGCTGTTGCTTTCAGGTATTTGATTTCTTAAGAGGAAATCTCTGCCGGTTTGACTGACTTGGCCTTTAGAGAACTTGCAATTTTGAAAGATATATAGGTTAGTTTTTGTCTGGTCTTTTTCTGACTTGGCTTGAACTTGCCAAGATGGAAGGTCTCAAGATTTAAGTCTAGGTTTTGACTTTTCCATGTCTTTTTATTCTGGAGGTATATATTACACCTTGATAATTATTTATCTTGGTAATTCAGAAGGAGGACGAAGGATATAATCCCTTTGGAATTGAAGATCTTTGCAATTCACAACTTAGGAAATAGTCAAAATTCTATGAAATTCAATTATATGAAATTCTGAATCACTGCAAGACTCTTTAGCCAGGAGAATTATTGAAATCCGAGTTTTCTATATGTAACACCATGAAAACACTAAACTATTTTTGTTCATGTGTTATTGTCATGATCTGTGGATTACCAACTGTTGAATGTCTCTAAAACATTGCATTCTTATAGTGGTTTTGGCAGATAAGGTTCAACAAAGGCATGTCTACTTCAAGAAACATTCGAAACAAGATGTGTTATTGTCGCCTGAGAGCTTCTGTGAGAATATCTGAATCAGAGAAGAATTCCGAAAAGCTCTACTATGACTGTTCAATGTGCACCGATGCTTAAAACCTTTTTTCTTTGTTATATGTTTTGGTTGCAGAAAATTACAGTGTTGGAAAAGGAGTACTACTGTGCCTTTTTCCATGAGGTTACAAGGGACATGATAATGCATTGAAGAAAGCAGATGTGACAATTATGGCTTCATAGGTGCTAGACATGATGGTTCATCAACAAAGTGGATTGATGAGATATTTTTCATCAACATATACTACAAGGGTAGTTGGGGAATCTGGTAAAATATAATGGAGATTGATCAAGAACAGTAGCAGCTGCAACTGCACCATGTTATACCAACTGCAATCCATTGATAGTATATCAAAATCTCATACCAATTAAAATACAATTATGGCTTCATAGGTGCTAGACATGATAGTATATTTAGTCACCACACTGCGAACCAGTTCTAAACAATTGTAATACCAATTAAAATACAAGATATCGTCCCAAAATAGGTGCAACATCAAGCTTGCCCATTCACACAAATTAAAGCAACATAAATATATAAGTTAGCAACATCAAGCTAAAATAGGTGCAACATCAAGCTTGCCCATTCACACAAAGAAACTAATGAAAGCAGCCCCTGCCACAAAGACTCCCATCCTGAAACATGAAAATGTCATCATGTCAACTACAAGAATAGCATCAATGTCAACTATAAGATGGAGACAAAATTGCAATAAGGAAAACAATCAAACAAAGACTTACAATCATCGTTAATGTCAACGTCCTCCTCATCGTACACTCCAACAAGTTTTGGACAATTTCTTTTGTCATGCGACACTCCAACAATCCCATAGCCATTGCATTTCCTAGCCTTCTTGATAACCTTCTCTTTTCCTCCCATAAGTCGTTTACCACAACCCTTTGTCCTTACCGAAAATGGTTCTTTGAGATTTAGTTGTTGGCTCTCAAAAGAAATGGGCATGTTGATACTCTCTTCCACATCCATGCTACCATGATTCATGGCGGCAAACCTCCTTTGAGTTGATAACAACAATTCTTTCAACTCTTTTGTATCATCTTCACTTAATGCAGCTTCATCAATAACATTAGACGCAATTTGGAAGAGACTATCTACCAAAGAATACGTAAGTATCACATATTTCATTCACCCTCCCACCCAAGTCATCCATAACTCTGCCACATTTCGCAGATTTTGTCCACCTCCGCAAGATGTACTGATTAGGTAATTCCATAACCTGTTTTTTTTGTGAAATATGTCAACATATGCCTACATGGAATTCCATCACTCTCAAACATCTGACAACTACATTTAACAATGTTTGATGACTTGTCAAAAGAAAGCTTACGGTCATTAAAATCACCATCCTTTACCCTCTGAACATTGTACATACAGTTGTTGTTATCTTTAAATGTTTGTGTTACCACATACTTGCCACTTTCAAGCAGTTGCTCTTGAAACTTGTAAAAAATAGTATGTGTGTACAACTCACTCATCTGGTATTTCATGAGCCGCCCAGTTACTGTTTGTGGCTTTTCATTGACACTCTCCTCTTGCTCGAATGTAAAAATAAAACCGGGATTCTTTTTTTTTTCTCATCCTTAAAATATTCGAACAACAGATTAGCATCATGTCCCTTTAAAGCCCTCCTCCTATCTCTTTCAGCATTATAAAGATCTCGTGTTGTACATCCAATATTTTCAAGACCTCCAGCTTCCATCTCTAAAATACTCATTTGTTTCCATGTTGGCACATTAGCTTTTGATAGTTGTTCTGTTAAATTTCTTTTGGCAAGTGTCACTACACGATGAGAGTGCAACAAATGTATTTTTCTTGGGGTCGTAAGAGGATGGTTATGACCCTCAACAAATTATCTAATAACAAACCCCCCACATCTGCCCTGCTGGTCTTTCACAACTACCACTCTCGCACTACAAGCAATCTAGTTAGGGCCCAGTTTGCATAATCTGCTGAAGTTTTGTTGGGCACAATTCTCCTCAACCCTTCTTTATAACAAACAAATTCCTTTCTAATTATTTCACCGTTAGGACTCTTCTTACTAGAATTTAACCGCGTACCAAATCCACCTTCTCTACCATAGTTGTAAAACCCCAACTTTTTGAATAAAGATGAATTTTCTATAAATATTATTTTTGAATATTATGGAGTGAAATTGATATAATGTTATAGTTGTGGGTAATATTTATAAATTTTGCAAAGTACGCAAGTTGTTATATAATATTCGATTGGTCTGGGAATATTCGCTTTTAACAGAAATATTCAGATAACCAAGATAATCATTGGTGGACCTCATTAATCGAAATTATTATTTGATTGAGAAAAACGACAAAAATACTTTTATGAAAATAACGGCGGAAGTTTTACCGTTAACTCGTCAAACACCCTTGTTAAAAAGTACGATGAATACGCCGTGGTTGCATAGTAGCACATAGTATTAATTATTGATGCTTACGTGATAAGTCACTTAGTTTTGTTGGTATTATTAATGTAATAATACGTAAAATCTTTTATATAAAAAGAATACTTTTATAAAGTTATTCTATAAATAGAATATATTATATTCTATTACGCATAGTGTTACATAGGTTCTGCATAGTGTTTTGCATAGTAAAATCTTTTTATATAAAATGTAATACTTTTATAAAGCTATCTGCTTTTATTAGACAATAATTAGAATATATTATATTTTATTATGCATAGTGTTTGTATAGTAAAATCTTTTATAAAGTTATTCGCTTTTATTAGATTATAAATAGAATATATTATATTTTATTTAAAAGATTTTACTTTAAATATGGATCGTCGATTAAAGTAAATTAATCTGGACCGCTCATGAGTTAGTTACTATGCAGCCCATTTTTCTATAAATAAAGCTCATTCCTTCATTATTTTCTTACTTGATTCACCGAAACTCTAGAGAGATAAACTATAGAGAAAAAGAAGAAAGTATTCTCTACTTCACTACTTATATATCCAGACTCTTCTTCTTAAGGTAGGAAATATTATTTGTTGTACTGTAAGGGGTGTTATTCTTTTGTATTCATGAAGAGAACTTATGTTATTCCATTCTTTATTATTACGCTGGAATAACTCAGATACGCTGCCACCCTATACTTGGTGACATTCTTCTATTATTCCGCTCTTTACTATTCTCGTTGGAATATCATGTTCATATGCTTTTCGCGGACTGATTCCGCCTTTTTTATTATTCTCGTTGAATATCCTGTTTTATACGTTTTTTAGGACACCGGGTTCCGCCTTTTTATTATTATTCTGTTGGAATATCCTGCTTTGTGCGCTTTTACGCTTGGGACCGATTCCGCCCCTTATTAGTATTCTCGCTGGAATAACTCATCATGCTAAGCACCGCATGCATGGTGATTTCGTTGTTATTCCATTCTTTATTATTCTGTTGGAACATTCTGCTTGCGCAAATTTCGACGACCGGTTCTCGTTATTTAGTATTCTGTTGAGTAACTCGCCTATGCGCGAAGTACCGCATGTATGGTGATTTCTTTTGTTATTCCATTCTTTATTATACTCAAATGGTTAAAGTTTTAACTTCATACTCCATGAAATTAGTGGAATATCCTCGATAATTGCGGCTTCATCCAAAGATCTTTTCATGAAATTATTCTTCCGAGCATTCTTGAATTTTACTCTATAAAGAAATATCATGTTGACAATTTGGACGTTATTGGTTCTTGGACAAATTAATTCTTGAACTTGTTTTATTGAATTCTTATATCATTGTCATCATCCTCATATTTATATTTTTTGAAAGTCATCTGTGGCACGTGAGTGCATGTATGGACTTGGTATGATTATGACCAGGATTATTCGGTGTAATCATGAATCGTAATGTTACAAATGATGTGGTAAAAGTCCTCATTGGCCCCGTAGTACACATTGATGGACGCTTGTTGGCATGATCATGACCATTAATGAATACACAAATATTCTTGGCCCGTAGTGCATGGATAATTGTGGTCGTGATACTAAAGAATATCCTCGGCGCGTAGTGCGAGGGGTGATTCGATGATGTGGATTATTTATTGTCGAGTCCCAACGATAAAAGTGATGAAAAACCTTTAAATCATAAAAGATAGTAGATTTTATTCTCTACTTGACTCTTTTTAATGGATCGCTTGTTCACCGCAGCTAAGCTTGATGTTTGTTATATTGTATCGCTTTAACAATCGCTTAAGGCTAATGATAATTTATTCTACATTACCTTAGTCATAATATTTCTTCTGGCAGGGCACAATAGATCTAGAAGGGGGGGTTGAATAGATCCTTTTAATTCAAATACTTTTCTAGTTTATATTATTTGTTCATAATTAGATATATATGACAAAACCCTATAAGAATCTTTTCAAGCACAAATGAATAAGTAAAAGATCCCTTCATTGATATATCCATAATCATACATACATTGTTCATAGAGTAAGTTTAGTTGTAAGCAGCTAAAAACATACATAGCAGCTTATAGCACCAGCTTATAAGACATAATGTAAATGACATAATGTAAAAGACACAAGGGGTTTTTTTAAGTGGTTCGTAGACTCAAGCTCCTAATCCACTCTTCCGCTTTCAACTAAATATACATAGTGATTTACCAAGTAAGGGCAAGACCTCTAATCACTAAGATTCCTTCAAGGCCAAGAGCCTGGGACTTCAACACTCACTAAGAACTCTTCAAGGCCAAGCACTTTTTTGAACTCCACTAGTTCCCTAGAACTCTTCAAGCCCAAAGAGTTTGAACTTCATTTAGTCCTCCTGACAAGGACCCTTTGGCCCCGCTTTGTTTAGTCCTCTCGACAAGGACCCCTCAGCCCCGGCTTTGTTGAGTTGTTTGTTTGTTGTTGTTGAGTTTGCATCGAAATGCTAAGATGTCTTCATGCTCAACATCTTCTATCCTTAGTAGCTTTGCTTGATCATCCTTGAAGAGCAGCTTGAGTGTTGCATGATGCTCAAATTCTTAGGTTGCTCAACTACTCTGGATGACCCTTTGTGAACCGCCTTTGAAGATCCTTCTCTCTTGGTACTTGATGTCCTCATATGAGAGGCTTCCAAGTCGACAAAGAGGCTCTTCTTTTAGGTACTTGAAGCTTTCTCATGCTTGACACCAAGATGGCTTTTGTGATCTCCCTTTGCTACTTGATGCCTTCTCATGATGGACTTGCTAAGATGACTCGTAGGCTCTTCTCTATTGTACTTAGAGTCTTCCCATGATGGACATCAAGATGTCATGATGCTCTTCTTTCTTCTCTAGCTCAACACTCTTCATGTAGTAGAACTCTCACTTCTACATAGTAGAACTCATACTTCTACTTCTTTCTTTATCCGACTTCCGAGTGTTCTTGGTGGATCGTAGAGTGAGCCTTCGACTCACTATTTTCATATGGTTTAGATCACCCACCTTCTCTCCAAACTCAAGAACTCCAAAGAACCTTTGATCTTTGAAGCTCTTTCTCTTATTTATACTCCTTCCCAATCCTTCCATTGGAAAGTAACCGCTGAAGGCTATTCAAATATCTTCACAGATCTCGAAGTTGCTTGAGGTAGATCGCTTTGATGTGACTTGTCATACTTTTTTTGACGTCATAGCTTCATCGCTTCACCTACCCCGTCGCCGATGTATCACTTTAATGTCTTGGGCGTGTCAAGACTTTATTACCTCTTTCTGATTTCTCGATCAGAGGTTGTCCTTTTGCATCGATGCTCTCAATAAGCACTTGTCCAAATATTACCATTCAGATTGAACTTTTTCCAATGCCTCAGCCTTCAAATATTCAAACTCTACGATTCTCGATGCACGCCTTCAAGGACTCGATCGTAGTGTCTTGTTGAGTGTTGCTCATCGACCGGTAGAGTTAACACTACGATCTTCAAGAGTGTTGCTTGATCTTCAATGTAGAACACCTCTTCCTCAGATTGTGCAAGGCTTCAATACTTCGCTTGCTTCGATCGTTCTCGATATCGATGGCCTAATTCCTTGCTCTCGTCCCTTCTCAATATCAAGACACTTCAGATTTGTGGCGCGGCCAAATTTGCTTTCTCCAGTGATCTCCTGCTCACTTATCATCAATGAACCGACCTTCGCACTTAATCACTTTAGCCTTGCTTCTTCGTGAGGTCGACCAAAGATCTCTGCTCACCTTCCATCGCCTCTTCTTTGTTTAGTAAACACTACGATCTTGGTTGCTCCAAGATCGCTGTCTTCGCTCACTTGATAGCTACCGATTAGTCGACTTTCCTTAGTCAGCTTCAAAGTCTTCTTTGATCTCCTCAGGAAGACTTCATTACGAATGGCCTTACAACTCAATCTTGATGCCGATTGGGTTGGTGCTTAGATCTTCCGTTAGCCTCGCATGCCATTCGCTGAGTGCTCTCTCGTTTCCTCGATGTAGCTTCGTACTTGAACCGTAGGCTTCGCCTTTGGATATTCTCGGGAGTGCTCATTTGTTGAGAACCGTGATATGCTCTAATGATTCATCCTTGCATTGTGAGCACTTCTTCTTAGATCGTAGTTCTCAAGACTCTACGATTCAAATTTTCATTATTGTGCATACACTACGATCCCGAGATCGATCTTAACACTACGATTTCGCTCTTTGTGCTTGTTGTCTTCATCCGATCTTGCTTGACTACGATCTCGCATGTAATCAATAGACTCTACGAACTCAGAGTGTGATCTACGATCCTCGACTTGGCTTTGCATCGCAGAGACTCTACGACTCGAGTGTAGTCTACGCTTTCGTCTTCGCTTTCTAGATGACCTATTTACTCAGAGGGCAGTCAGTCTCTCACGATTCTCAATATGACTTCCTCAAAGACACTACGATCCCGAGGAAGCTCTACTCGATACACTACGATCCTTCTTCGCTTCCCCGGTAGTCTACGAACTCCCGAGATCTACTATCTTGCATACTTCTATTCTCTTCCGATAGATAGCTCTCGAGTTAACCTCGACTCACCGGCAGATCACGACTTTTTGGTGCAAAAGGTTCGACGATCGACTAGCCTATCTATTACATCATAAGATCAACCTAACAAGCTTGATCTTTCTATATTTATAGTCCTTGTACATCATTTCTTTTTAAGGACTTTACAAAGTCGTTTTGCTTTATGTAGGATCAACCTAACATATTTGATCAATTCATTCTAAGTCCTCAGTGTATATATATTTCTATTATCTAACAAAGGACTTTATAGCTTTTCTTAATGCAAGCATACTATGCATATTCATTCATATATATATAATCAAATCATATATATATAAATAGGAATATCATTCACATGTTTATTCCCCATAATCCCCCTATTTGATTATGACAAAAACAATAAGTGCATATGCATGTTATGAATGAATCTTATATACAAAGTGAGTGAAATTGTATTTCTAAAATGTATAATCATGAATGTCATTTATATTGATATGGCAATTTATATATTAAGACATTCTACATCCTGGATCCGTAACATACCTAATAGCTTTAGAGATGTACCTCCTCGGCTCCATGTATGTTTCCAGATGCTTGTTGATCACCTACTCATCCGATTGTTCTTCTTTCTCTTGCTCCCCTCGATGATGACCTTCCATCATCTTCTTGGCTCCCTTCATCATCTTTCCGTGTCTGCCCCTCGTGCTTCTTCTTCTTCTTGTTATCATCATCTTCCTTAACCCTCGATGCTTCTTTTCAAAGAGCCTCTCGCCTCTTCTTTCTTTCTATGCCTCTTTTCTCCCCTTTGTCATCAATCATTTTCGAGAGCCTTTTTTGTCATGTTGGATTTGTCGAGTTGCCCATTAGTATCGTAGAGGTGTTGGCAACTTCAAACTTGAGTTCATGCCGCCCAGCTTTCAAGTCAGCACTGCAGAAAGACTGCTTTAAGTCGCCAATCTTGTCGAGAGGGCTTTCGATCGCTTTGCATTTGCCTTTTGAATTTGTAGGACTTCGCGCTTTCGATCTTGATGGCCTTCGATAGATGTTATCTCTCTTCTTGAGTTTGAGAGATACATCACCCAAGATAGCTTGAAGCTCAGGCCGGAAAGAATCATCTCCTCATTGCCTCGCTTCAGTGATTCTTCAAAGAGCATAGATATCTTCTTGCTTAGATCATCGAGCTCTTCAAGAGTTCCCGCCCCAAAGTAGTTTGATCCTTTTGGTTGGCGCTTCAAGTCGAACAATAGATTGACTCTACGATTGTCATCTTTGGATGATTTTCAAATGTTTGATAATCCGAACAATCGTGGAATACCAATTGCTTGTGGAGGATGATGGAGTGTCCGATAGCAGTGTTTTTGATCATAAGGAGGCTTCTAGTTTGGACTTGAACATCATCATAGTAGAGTGAATGACTTCACGATCACCTCCTTGGTCATGGCTCTTCTTCCTTCGTAATCCACTCTACGATCGTAGGGGATATAGAGATTTTCACTTGTCGATAGACTTTGAAGTGAGGTCGGTTTGTTATCATCTTGGTAGCATAAGTTTTCACCCTTGGGAAGTTTTGGGCTACCAGCCCATGCTTGAAAAAGTCTTGTAACACCAAATTTAAGTTTCCATCTCCTTCAAGAAAGGCCTTTACCCATGGCATCCACCGGAAGAACCATCTCATCAGCAAATCATCAGGGTTATAGAGAATGGTTGAGCAGTCTAGCTCCATATTGTTCCAGTTCTTGACTAAGTCAAAGGAAGTCATTCTTATTACTCTGAGTTGTTCACCTCCATAGTTTACCCATCCGTCAGAGGAGTCTCCGATGGTTCATTGGGAACTTCTACCACAATTCTCTTGGTAAATCTAGCAGGTGAGAGGACGGGGTAGGGTTCTGAATCTTCCGATTCCCGATCTTCGTGAGTTGGAATCATTTCCTACTTCTTCCTTCTCGTAGCCGTAACCATTTAGATCACCTTCAAAGAGGAGTCCTTCTTGTCGCATTTCATGTCCGTAGCCTTCTTCATCTTCAAGTATTTCCTTCACGATTTCATTATCTTCTTCACCAAGTATTTTTCTTCTTCAAAGACTTCTTCTATTGGGGATACAGACTCATCATCACTTAATTCAATGATGGCATTTGATCGGCCATCGCTCTTTTGAGGCAAACCGGGCTTGCAACTCAGAAGCTTTTCCTTCTTCGTGGAGGTTCAACTATTGAGACACAGACTCTTCTTCTTCTTCAGCTCACGACTCCTCTTTCTCAATGTATATACTTCTTTGAGTTCAAAGACCGGCAGGGCAGATCCTTCTTTCTTGACTCATCACTTTCTCGAGCCATCATGGAGGCTTTCTTGATTGAGGGGGCAAGTTCTTTCTTCTTCATACAAGACATTACTTCTGACCTATCATCTTGGGTCATTGAGGCAATTGCATTTGGGGATTGAGTTTGGTCATCTTGAATCTCTTCTTCATTCATCAGAGGATCATGCTTTGAGGATTAGCCACTGGGCTTGAGAATTTCTTCTTTATCAATAGATGTCGCAATCTCTTCCATCACATCACTTCATTTTCATCATTGGATGTTGTTCGTGGGAGACCGAGCCTTGACATCTGCTTTCTTTTCTTCTCACTGACTCTCACGTCCCCTCTTCTTCAAATAGATGTATCGCTTTTGGGAAGTCTAAGGTCGGTTTGTCTTCCACCTTAGCTTTCTTGTTGATTGGTCCTTGAAGCAACCTCGCTTCTTCTCCTCTTTGTTGTTTCAAAGAAGCTTGGGACTTTTTCTTCTTTGTCCTTGTTCAAGGAGGAGAGACTTCCTCATGGGCCTCGGCTTTCTTTCACATCACCAAATTTCTTCACACTTTTGATTTCTTTCTTCGGTCGGTGTGATTTCTGCTGCAGAGTCATCGACTCGTAGCTCTCTCTCTCTCTTCTATCTTCCTCTTCTTTGCAGAGGCCCCATCACGCTCCCCACTGCCACACCTTTTTGTTCTCCTTAGGGTTCTTCTTCCAGCTTCTCAAATAATTGTGGAGACATCACTTTGTGCACATTCAAGGCTTCCCCATCATCATCCTTGATTTTCCTCCTAGCTTCTTCTTCAAGATGATACTCAAAGACTTCCATGAAACACCTTGGTCAGGGCTTTTCAAAGGATTTCTTCTTCTCAAATTTTCTCTACCCACTGAGATTTGATCTAACAAGATAGCTCCAAAGTCAATTTGTTTCTTCGTAACTATTGTTTACATTATCTTCAACTGTTGGTCAATCATCGTATCATGTGCAATGTTTTTTGCACAAGATGCATTTTCCAACAATTTCAAAAGAACTCATATCTTCTTGAAAACTCCTTCTTCTTCATGTCTTTGAAACTAGGGTTTCTTTCGGTACCCCATCAACTCCTTTTGCTTGTTCAAAGGTTGACATCTTCAAGGTTCTTCAAATTTCGTTAGGGAAAACCTAGGCATCGATTTAGGTCGAGGATTTCAGCCAGAGTTTGACCTTTAACCTCGGTAGACAGAGTTCCGTAGTTTATGGAGACGCTTGAGTAGAATTCTTTAACTAGGTCAATGTACACACGAGTACTTGCCTCAAGGCATTCTCAAAACCCAAATTTTCTTCACGAAGTTCAAGTATGTCCCTCAATTTCTTCTCGATTTCTCAAACGATTTGGTTCCGAAATAATGCCGGTGATAACTTGCCGCTTCTCCATTTGAATAGTTCAAGACCGTGGGTGTTTGATTTAGAGAGGTTTATGAGAGATGGTCGTTCAGGATTTGGTAAGGCTCGAGGGTTAACCGATTTTGCTTTCTTGAAAAGCTTTCTAGGTTTTGAAAATGGGAGGAGAAAGGTTCGATATCTTTTGGTAATCGCCTCAGCAGATTTGAAATTGTCTTTATGGCGCCTCTTCTAACTCGCACACTCAAAGATGTGTCAACTGTCCATTGGTTGCACGCTGCTCAAAGAATAAGTCAGAATTCCCCACAACTTTTCGGCTTATCGTAAGAGTGGACGCTTAATTGACGTGGCTTTGACCATTGACCTTTTGATTCGTAGAGTAAAGATGATAAGTCACCGTGGACTCTACGATTCCCTTTGTTGACTCAACGATCAACTTTTAAGAGATGCTACAAAGGATGGCTTCGCCTTTTCTCCTTTCTTTGATGCAAAGATAGCTCAATCACCGATGTATTCAACTTATCTCCTTAACTTGAATAGTTTAGCAAATATCTCATTTTCCAAGCTCCTTGTAAACCGGAGTACCTTTGGTAGACTACGATCGTCGAGTTGTATTCTACGATCACCGAGGTTTTGCTACGATCGTTGAGGTTGATCGCTGAGGTCGCACTACGATCGCTTAGTTCTCTTCAAACTCAACTCTACATCGATCGCTGATCGACTTGGTTCTTTTGAGATGAACTAGATCAAGCATTCCTTCCGGGATAAGGTAGCTCAGAAGGGCCAACCTCTTAGAGTGAGCTAAGGGTCGTTTGTCCCCGAGGCGCTTTCCAGATGAAGTGCTATGGCAATGATTTGCAATAACATCTCATTAGACCTTTTCCGTGGGGAGGTCTTCTACCAAATTTCTAGATATCTCGCATTGTCAAAAATCGTGGTGTCCTCCTCGCTTTACGCTACGATCATATGTTTGATCGCAGTACTTCACGATTATGGATCGATGGTCAAGGGTTATCAAGTAGTACGCTTTTGAGACGCTCCCATCGACTATGGATCTTCATTTGGTCTCATCACCCACAAAGTTTTGGGACTCAGAATGGGTACATCTCTTCAAGGTTTATTAGTGTTGTTATTCCTTAATGCATCACCGCTTCCCCATTGTTGATGTTGTCTTCTCGTATATATGTGATTCCTCTCCTTCATGTTCATTTGAAGGTCGCCCAAAGATGTCTCCTTCCTCGATCGGAATCATCATCATCGCTTAGTTTTTCCTCAGATCGTCGAGATGAGTATTTTCGTGATTAATCACTCTACGATCATTTGACAAAGACTACGATCGTAGAGGTTGCATTCGATCGTAGTCTCCTTTCGACAAATTCCGAGATTGAGAAGTTCTCTTTTTAATGAACTCCTTTTGTCTTAAGCTCAATGATCTTCTCAGAGCTTCCTCGAGGATCCTTTTCATAAAGCATGCCTTTTCTTGATATGAGCATATAGAATCCTCTTTATCTTCTTCTTTTGCATGGCATGTCATTATATATGATTTGCAAAATGCATGTGAGCTCCATTCGTTAGCTCAGAGGGTCTTCAAGACAAAGCTTGACATATAGGAGCTTTATCGACTTAACTCAATGTACCCTTAGCCTTCTCACCGTCGAGTCTTCTCGATCAAGTCTTCTACTTCATCATTCCTTAGTGTGGTCGACCGACCAAGTACCGCAGTTTAAATATGTTTCTATTTTTGGTACCCATAGTTAAATGGGTCCTCTAGGTTAGTTTTCTAAACCCCTGCTCCTCTTATTTGGATAATCATCATATTTATCACCAATGTATATATTCATGCATGCAACTATCTTATGATAATACATTTTGAGATGCATGAGGGTGAGTGTGTGTAGGATATGACATTCAATAACACATTCTTTATCAATGATGGCTTCATCATTTAATGGATTATGTTCACAGTGTTTAAGTGTTCATAGAGTGGGAATCAACTCTACGATTTATGAGTGTCTAGTTGATTTATGGAGGTGATCAGTTTCTACAAATCAGCAAGATCCTCTTGTAGAACTGATCATACTTTGTGTGTTGTTAAACACTGAGAACATAGGCTTGGACATACATACTAACCCACCAAAGAATGATTACTTCTCATAAAGTTCATTTGTTCTGTGATACTCTTATGACCTATTTCAGATTTTCTTCAAGATGTCATCTTCAAATTTAAAACTTGGTCGGAGAGAAAGTTTGTAGTCATTTGAATTTTCCATCTTCGTGCTACTTTCTCTCTTCACCTTTTTAGGTAGATTATGACTTCTTGATGTATCACTGCTTTATAGTTCATAAGATGGTGCAATTGATGTATACAATTATAATGGTGAGGAACTGCATCTTTTAATCCGCTGCCATTTAACAAATATTTACCTTAGATATAATCGAAGTTCGTATATCATGTGCATAGCTTTTACTTTTGCCCTTTCAAACTTGTTGCTCTTGTTGGCCTTTAATCAATCAATCATGTGGTCTTGAAGATGTAGATCAAGAGAATCTCAAAGATTAAGGTCTTTGACATCTTTGAGCTTACAAAGATAAAGACCTAGTTGTTGGTTGGTCACTTATAAGTTTGAGAAGATCTTCTTTTCTCCTCTCGATCAAGATTTCTTAGCATGTATGACCTCTTCATCTTTCGGACCGGTGGATGCTTTATTCTTTGTCATTGATGTCTCTTGAGCTCTCACTCTCTCGCCTCGGGTCTTCGACTACAAGATCGATCGCAGCTAGATTGGTCTTGTTGATATAACAATCGAGGATATGGACCAATCTGAAAGCAACTTCTGTGTATACACATTTTTACCTATACACAATATTTCCAACGTGTGAGCTCTTTTCAAGATATAACAAGTTACTTACTACTAAACTAAGTTTAGAACAATGTTAGTGCTCGGGATCGCACTCAAAGCAATTAGCTTTTGAATATAGTATGAGAACCTACTCGATACCAATTGTTAGTTCCTGTAGGGCACAATAGATCTGTAAGGGGGGGTTGAATAGATCCTTTTAATTCAAATACTTTTCCGTTTATATTATATTGTTCATAATTAGCATATGACAAACATAAGAATCTTTTCAAGCACAAATGAATAAGTAAAAGATCCCTTCATTGATATATTCATAATCATACATACATTGTTCATAGAGTAAGTTTAGTTATAAGCGCTAAAACATACATAGTAGCTTATAGCAGCTTATAGTACATAATGTAAATGACATAATGTAAAAGACACAAGGGTTTTAAGTGGTTCGTAGACTCAAGCTCCTAATCCACTCTTCTCGCTTTCAACTAGCAGGATTTCCACCAAGGAAGGGCAAGACCGAATCACAAGATTCCTTCAAGGCCAAAGCCAGCCTTTGGGACTTCAACCACTAAGAACTCTTCAAGGCCAAAGCCAATTTTGAACTCCACTAGTTCCCTAGAACTCTTCAAGCCCAAAGAGTTTGAACTTCATTTAGTCCCTCCCACAAGGACCCTTTGGCCCCGCTTTGTTTAGTCCTCTCCGACAAGGACCCTCAGCCCGGCTTTGTTGAGTTGTTTGTTTGTTGTTGTTGAGTTTGCGGTCAGTCGCTAAGATGTCTTCATGCTCCTAACATCTTCTATCCTTAGCAGCTTTGCTTGATCATCCTTGAAGAGCAGCTGAGTGATGCATGATGCTCAGCTTCTTAGGTTGCTCAACTACTCTGGATGACCCCTTTGTGAACTGCCTTGAAGATCCTTCTCCTTGGTACTTGATGTCTGCACATGAGAGGCTTCCAAGCTGACAGTAGGCTCTTCTTTTAGGTACTTGGAAGCTTTCTCATGCTTGACACCAAGATGTCTTTTGTGATCTCCCTTTTGCTACTTGATGCCTTCTCATGATGGACTTGCTAAGATGACTGTAGGCTCTTCTCTATTGTACTTAGAGTCTTCCCATGATGGACATCAAGATGTCATGATGCTCTTCTTTCTCTCTAGCTTTTGAACACTCTTCATGTAGTAGAGAACTCTCACTTCTACATAGTAGAACTCTCACTTCTACTTCTTTCTTTATCTGACTTCTGAGTGTTCTTGGTGGATCGTAGAGTGAGCCTTCAGACTCACTATTTCATATGGTTTAGATCAGTCCACCTTCTCTCCAAACTCAGTAACCCCAGCAACCTTTGATCTTTGAAACTCTTTCTCATTTATACTCCTTCCCAATCCTTCCGTTGGAAAGTAACCATTGAAGGCTATTCAAATATCTTCACAGATCTCGATTTGCTTGAGGTAGACTACTTGATGTGACTTGTCATACTTTTTTCGACGTCATAGCAGCTTATTGTTTCACCCACCTCGCCGATGTATCACTTTAATGTCTTGGGGTGTCAAAGACTTTATTACCTCTTTTCGATTTCTCGATCGTAGGTTGTCCTATTGCATCGATGCTCTCAATAAGCACTTGTCCGAATATTACCCTTCGATTGAACCTTTGCCAATGCTTCAGTTCTTCAGCTATTCGAACTCTACGATTCTGATGCACGCCTTCAAGGACTCGATCGTAGTGTCTTGTTGAGTGTTGCTCATCGACCGGTAGAGTTAACACTACGATCTTCAAGAGTGTTGCTTGATCTTCAATGTAGAACACCTCTTCCTTGTATTGTGCAAAGGCTTCAATACTTCGCTTGCTTCGACTATTTTCGAGATATCGATGGCCTAATTCCTTGCTCTCGTCCCCTTCTCAATATCAAGACACTTCAGATTTGTGGCGCTGGCCCAAATTTTGCTTTCTCCTCAGATCTCCCGCTCACTTATCATCAATGAACCGACCTCGCACTTAATCACTTTAGCCTTGCTCTTCGTGAGGTCGACCAAGATCTCTGCTTCACACTTTCCATCGCCTTTCTTTGTTTAGAAACACTACGATCTTGGTTGTCTCCAAGATCGCTGTCTTCTGCTCACTTGATAGCTACATCGCATTAGTCGATTTTCCTTAGTCGCCTTCAAGTCTTCTTTGATCTCCTTGTGGAAGACTTCATTACGAATGGCCTTACAACTCAATCTTGATGCCGATTGGGTTGGTGCTTAGATCTTCCGTTAGCCTCGCATGCCATTCATTGAGTGCTCTCTCGTTTCTCGATGTAGCTTGCAGTACTTTAACCGTAGGCTTGCCTTTGATATTCTGGAGTGCTCATTTGTTGAGAACCGTGATATGCTCTACGATTCATCCTTGGCATTGTGAGCACTTCTTCTTAGATCGTAGTTCTCACACTCTACGATTCAAATTTCTTCGCTTGTGTGCACACACACGATCCCGAGATCAGATCTTGACACTACGATTTCTGCCTTGTGCTTGTTGTCTTCATCTGATCTTGCTTGACTACGATCTCTGCATGTAATCAATAGACTCTACGAACTCAGAGTGTGATCTACGATCCTTGACTTGGCTTTGGCATCAAGAGACTCTCACGACTCGGTGTAGTCTACGCTTCGTCTTGGCTTTCTAAGCAGATGACCTATTACCAGTAGTGCATCGCCTTCTACGATTCTCAAATATGACTTCCTCAAAGACACTACGATCCCGAGGAAGCTCTACTCGATACACTACGATCCTTCTTCGCTTTCCCCGGTAGTCTACTTAACTCCGAGATCTACTATCTTGCATACTCCTATTCTCGCCTCGATAGCTCTCGAGTTAACCTCGACTCACCCGGAAGACTACGACTTTTTTGGTGCAAAGGTTCGACGAATCGACTAGCCTATCTATTACATCATAAGATCAACCTAATGCTTGATCTTTCTATATTTATAGTCCTTGTACATCATTTCTTTTTAAGGACTTTACAAAGTCATTTTTGCTTATGTAGGATCAACCTAACATATTTGATCAATTCATTCTAAGTCCTTGTACATATATTTCTATTATCTAACAAAGGACTTTATAGTTTTTCTTAATGCAAGCATACTTGCATATTCATTCATATATATATATCATAATCAAATCATATATTAAATAGGAATATCATTCACATATTTATTCCTTTATACATCCAATCGCTTTTAAGTCTTGTTTGGTTCAAATCGGTACCCTCACATTACCTGTCGATCTTATTTCATTAAAAATACTTGCATTTGACGTAATTCTAGGGATTGATTGGTTAACTACTCATCATGCAAAATTGATTGTTTTCGTAAGATTGTTAGCTTTTATATTCCTAACCAATCAATATGCGAATTCAAGCCACCAAACCATTAAAATCAATCACCGTCATCTCAAGCCATAAAGCTATTCGCTTATTGAAAAACGGATGTCAAGCTTTTTTAGCTCATGTCACGGATCTAAACAAAAATACGCCGGTTTGAATGATATTTCTATTGTTAATGAATTTCTGACGTATTCTCAAGAACTTCCCGCCTACCCAGGCGTGAAATTGAATTTTGTATCGACCTTGAACTGGTACAAAACCTATTTCCAAAGCCCCATATCGAATGGCTCTATTGAACTTCGTGAGTTAAAGACCCAACAATAGGAATTGTTAGACATCGGTTTCATTCGTCCCTAGTACTTCCTCTTTGGGGTGCTCCTGTTACTATTCGTGGAAAAAAAGATGGGAGTATGCGACTTTGTATTGATTATCGGGAGTCGAATCATGTCACCATCAAAAATAGGTACCCATTGCCACGTATTGATGACTTGTTTGACCAGTTGAAAGGAGCCAAATGCTTTTCAAAGATTGATCTTCATTTCGGATATCACCAATTGAAGATTAGAACCGATGACATTTCAAAGACGACTTTAACTTCCAGACGGGCATTATGAATTCCTATTCATGTCCTTTGGATTGACTAATGCTCCTGCTACCTTCATGGATATGATGAACCGAGTATTCAAGGAATATTTGGATCACTTTGTGGTCGTCTTTATTGATGACATCCTCATATATTCCAAAACCCGTGAAGATCATGAGCAACACTTGAGGCTGATACTCCAAAAGCTTCGTGAATATAAGCTTTATGCCAAGTTGAAGAAATACGAGTTCTAGCTTGAGGAAGTAGCTGTGACGCCCCCAAAATAGGTATACAACACCCATTTTGAGTCGCCAAATACATGATACAGAAATAACTACAACTTTATTAATACAACATAAAAATTGTGAGTTTAAATACAAATATTGTCATCTAGAAAATATTCACACTCAAATAAGTCCTCATTACAATTATTAATACACTATTTTACAGAATAGTGAGGACTACTAGATCAACTTCTATAACCATCATTCCACACCCCGACTAGTACTCGCTACATTCTCGCCTCCTGAGAAGAAAAATGGAACAACAAGGAAAAGGGTGAGCTCAACTAGCCCGAAAAAAACATTATGACTAAGATAATATATAACAAATTATCGTTAGTCCTCAACAGAAAAAATATAATAGTATACAATAGACAACCGCTTTTAAATCAATCTTCTTGAAAAAAATAATAATTCATTAGAAGAGTTAAGTAGAGAATGCAAACTACTATCTTCTATATATGAATTTAAAATTTTATCGCCTATATTTTATCCTATAACATCAATCAATATATATCCGAATCAAATATTCATCTTTACACTACACAGCAAAGATATTCATCACCGGGTCATGTTAATCTAAACACCGGTTCATCTTTGCACTACGGCCAAAGATATTAATCACCTACATGTGTTCATCTCAACACTGCTCATCTTTTGCACTACGGGCCAAAGATATTCATCAAGAAATCATTCATCTTTGCACTACGGGCCAAAGATATTCAGTTATATCATCATTTAGGACTGATGATGATGAAAAATATTTTAAAGAAAACGAATCCAGTGAAACAAAAGAACAAGTATTAAGGATTCGTACTTTAAATAATCCAAGTTCAAAAATACTTCATAAATAACCAGATTGGAGTAAAATTCAAGAATGAAGATCAAAACATAGATCCAATCAAAGATAGGAATCATAATGATAATCTTGGATACGTAAAAGAAAATTTAATTTTTTTGTGAATAAGTGTCGTATTCGTGAATAATGTCGATCGTGAATAAGTCTGCCGATATCGTGAATAAGTAACTCAAACCTCAAAAGATAAAAATTTCATAAAAAATATCATCACGCTTAAGTGAATAGTACCGTGAATAAGAACTCGTGAATAGTAACTCATGAATAGTAACTCGTGAATAAGTAACTCATGAATAGTAACTTGACATGAAAAAGTTCCAAATTTGATAAAAATTTCCAACCAATATTTCTAAGATAATGATATTGAAGAAATAATATCATTTTCGAATAAAATAACATCCCTTACCTCGGAAAGAATAGTACTTCCATTGGAATCTTTGGATATAGTCTTTGAAAAAACTTGCACCGTATAGCAATACTCAAAGTACTAAAATACTCACAAATACGCGATATTATAGAGAGAAAAGAGAGAAATCTTTAGTTTCGGTGTGATTTTCAATTCTAACCCAAGCACCTATTTATAGAAAAATGCTTGTAACACTAAAGCGTAAAATTTAATATAATATTAATATTTAAAAAAAATTCCCACGCCTACTTTGAAAATCTGATTTCAAATTTTTACAACACATGGGGGGCCAACCAAAATAATAAAAACGTTTTTCTAACTATAAATATTTTAAACTTCCAAAAATCAATTATTCTGGAACTTCAGAACTTCAATAATTCATAATAAATAGCCCTTTTATCAGAAAATTCGAATCTCGCAAATTTTTATAGGAAATTCAATTCTCTACAACTTTACAGAAGAAAATTTTTCCAAATTCCAAACAGAAATTGACCGAAATCCATAAACGGACGATTTTACAGGCTATAATCAAATTTCAATCAAGAAATGGGCCCACGGACATGTTTAACATGTTTTAAACAACTTTGTAACAAAAATACTTCTCCTCCTCATATACTCATATATACCACATTCATTGTAAAAATATCACCATTATTATATTATTAAAATATAATAATAAATTATTTTATTAGAAAGATAAAATATCAATTTTCAACAATTGTCACTTTAAAATGAATATTTTCCTCATCATATAAATCAATAATTAATTATTCACAAATAATATTACAGAATCACAATAATGACAACCAGGCAGTTCCCAGGAAAGAGAGGACTTTCCAATAAGAATTTCTCCTTACTGGCGCGCAATTAGGTGACCAAACCTCTCCTTAAACAGAACTTTCTAGACATTGCCAATAATGTTATCTAATAATATTATTCGGAGAATATGAATTATTGCTTCCGATAATGGAAAATACGTAGTAGTGACAATTATTGAAACAACAGAATATATAAATATCAACGCAACAATTATTGAATCAATAAAATCTTTGAATAAAGAATTACTATAACAATTATTGAGTAAAGCCTTTCTTACGTAAGAATCAATAATTGGTGCAATACTGGTGTCTTTCGTTCAACAACGCGTATTATTGTGTTTTAACCACCGGTATTCCAACAAGATTACTTGGTAACAAGCTACCAAGTTATTTATAAACAACTTATACTTGCTGTTTTCTTCATCCAATTGCTTTCCAGTTATGGGGCCCACACAAGGTTCTTGGTAGTCGTTTAATATTCTCGACAAAGAAGAATATTCCACGACCAAACGAATATTCTCCGACAACAACGAGTATTTTATAACCACTTGTTTATTTGAAATATTTGCACATTTTACCCATAACTAACCACATTAATCAAATCAACCCTTACTATTTCAAAATGATAAATAGAGGAAATTAAATTTCATTTATTAATAATTTGGGGTCTTACAGTAGCATTCTTTGGGAATGTGGTATCAAGTCATAGAATATCTGTTGACCTATTAAAGATTGAAGCTATTCAAAGCTGGGAGCAACCTAAATCAGTGACCGAAGTACGTAGCTTTCTCGACTTAGCTGGTTATTATCGGAGATTCGTAGAAGGGTTTTCTCGAATCGCTACTCCACTAACTCAAATGACTCGAAAAGATCTGAAAGTTCGATTGAGCGAAAGAATGTGAGAAGAGTTTTCAAGAACTCGAGAGGAGACTTATTTCAAGACTTGTTACGATAATACCATCCAGTTCGGAGGGGATTTGTCATCTACAATGATGCTTCGGGAAAAGGGTTAGGATGTGTTCTCATGCAACATGGGAAAGTCATAGCCTATGCCTCACTTATTAACTCAAAAAATATGAGAGGAATTATCCTACTCATGATCTAAAGTTAAGCATTTGTTGTCTTCGCACTAAAGATTTGGAGGCATTACTTGTATGAGGAGAAAGTGGAGATCTTTACGGATCATAAAAGCCTCAAATATTTCTTCACTCAAAAGGAACTCAACATGAGACAATGACGTTGGCTTGAACTGTTGAAAGATTATGATCATACCATCCAATACCATCCTGAAAAAGCGAACGTGGTAGTGGTATTGAGTTGAGTGAAGATCATATACAAGTCCGAATGCGATATTGTCAACGCAAATGCCCATTTTGTGTGACTTACAAAGGATGGAGATAGAGTTAAAGACTCTAGGGACCCATTTAATGATGGCGAATATATGAGTAGAACCAACTTTAATTAATAAAGTTAAAGCTGCTCAAGCTACAGACCTGGAGCTGATTCGTATGATGAAGAAAGTGCAAGAAAGTGCTATCTTAAAGTAAGAATCGATGAAAAGGAATACTTGAGTCAACTCCGGACTTTGTGTTCCTAACGACCACGATTTAAAGTATAAAATCATGATGGAGGCACACATAACACACCATTTGCAATCCATCTCGGGAGTACCAAAATGTATCATGATATTCGCCATACATTTTGGTGGAGCAATATGAAGAGAGTAGTAACTTGCTTATCTCTCAAGGTGTCTAACGTGTCAACGAGTCAAGCGCGAAGATCAAGTACCAAAAGGTCTATTGCAACCACTTGAAATTCCGAAATGGAAGTGGGAGCACATTACCATGGATTTCATTACCGGCCTTCCCAAAGTTTCTCAAGGCATAGATGCGATTTGGGTCATTGTTGATAGATTGACCAAGTCTCGCTTTATCTTCTTGATACGAGAAACTTATACACTTGAACGTCTTGCTCGTATGTACATAAACGAGGTTGTAAGATTGCATGGTATGCAAGTATCCATAGCTTCTGATCAAGACCCAAGATTCACTTCAAGATTTTGGGTTAGTTTACAAAAAGCTATGGGCACGGATTTATGATTTAGCTCGGCATATCATCCTCGGACGGACGGGCAGTCGGAGAGGACGATTCAAACTCTTGAAGATCTATTAAGACTCTGTGTCCTTGACTTCAAGGGAAGACGTTGGGACAAGTTCTTACCATTGGTGGAGTTTTTCTACAACAGTTATCAAACAAGTATAGGCATGGCTCCATTCGAAGCGTTGTATGGAAGAAAGTGTCATTCTCCAGTATGCTGGGATGAGGTGGGTGAAACAACGTTGTTGGGACCGGAGTTGGTACGTATGACTACGGAAAAGATTCAAACGATCCGACAACGTATAAAAACCTAACAAGATCGACAAAAGAGTTATGTTGATCTTCATCGAAAGGACGTGGAATTCGATATAGGAGATCATGTGTTGTTATGTGTTGCTCCATGGAAAGGAGTTACGAGATTTAGAAAGAGAGAAAGCTCAATCCTCGATTCAAATGACCCATTTTAATCCTTGATCGAGTAGGAAGGCGCGGCCTATAGACTGCTTTCTGCCATAAGTATGTCTCGTGTTCATAACATTTTCACATATCCATGTTACGTAAATATGTGGAAGACCCGAACCACATTATTGAGTTAGAACCGAACGAAATAAGCGGAAGATTTAACGTATGAAGAGGTTCTGTTCAAATCTTGGATAAGAAGGAACATATTCTACGCCTCGAGGTTATACCTCAAGTCAAAGTTTTGTGGAGAAACCATGATGTTGAGGAAATGACTTGGGAGTTAGAATCAAAATGAAATCAAGGTATCCTTACCTCTTCAATATACTGTGCGTGCACCCTAATTTCGAGGCAAAATTTCATAAGAAGGGGAAATTGTAAAACTCCAACTTTTGAATAAAGATGAATTTTTATAAATATTATTTTGAATATTATGGAGTGAAATTGATATAATGTTATAGTTGTGGGTAATATTTATAAATTTTGCAAAATACGCAAGTTGTTATATAATATTCTATTGGTGGGGAATATTCGTTTTTAACAGGAATATTCGTGCAACGACACAATCATTAGTGGACCCCACAACGGAATTATTATCGGATTGAGAAATGACAAAAATACTTTATGAAAATAACGGTAGGAAGTTTTACAGTTAACTGTTGAAACACTTGGTGTTAAAAGTACGATAATTCGTGGGTTGCGTAGTAGCACAAGATTAATTATTGATGCTTACGTGATAAGTCACTCAATTTTGTTGGTATTATTAATGTAATAATACGTAAAAATATTTTTATATAAAATGCATAATACTTTTATAAGTTATTCTATAAATAGAATATATTATATTCTATTATGCATAGTGTTGCGTAAAGGTTCTGCATAGTGTTTTTACATAGTAAAATCTTTTTATATAAAACATAATACTTTTATAAAGCTATCTGCATTTTATTAAACAATAATTAGAATATATTATATTTTATTATGCATAGTGTTTGCATAGTGCATGCATAGTGTTTTGATAGTAGTAAAATCTTTTATAAAGTTATTCGTTTTATTAGATTATAAATAGAATATATTATATTTTATTTAAAAGATTTTGCTTTAAATATGGACCGTCAAATTAAAGTAAATCAATCTAGACTGCTTCATGAGTTAGTTATTATGCAATCCATTTTTCTATAAATAGAAGCTCATTCCTTCATTATTTTCTTACGAATTCAATTTGAAATTCTGTAGAGATAAACTATAGAGAGAAAGAAGAAAGTATTCTGCTACTTCACTACTTATATATCCAAAGATTCTTCTTCTTAAGGTAGGGAATATTATTTGTTGTACTCGTAAAGGGGTGTTATTATTTTGTATTCATGAAGAGAACTTATGTTATTCCATTCTTTATTATTCTGTTGGAATAACTTTATATCGTGGTACCTATACTTGGTGACATTCTTCTATTATTCCGTCTTTTACTATTCATTTGAATATCCTGCATGCATGCGTTTTACGCCGGACTCGATTCTCTTTATTATTCTTTGGAATATCACATGCATGCGTTTCGCTGCACAGTTCCCGTCTTTATTATTATTACATTGGAATATCATGTATGTATGCGTTTTCTTTACTGGGACTGATTCAAAATCCTTATTAGTATTACATTGGAATAACTCGCCTATGCCAAGTACCATACATGGTGATTTACATTGTTATTCCATTCTTTATTATTCTGCTTGGAACATCCTCGCTTGGCATGTGCAATTTACTTTGATCCGGTTCTCATTATTTAGTATTCTATTGGAGTAACTTTTATGCATGGCATCGCGCATGCATGGTGATTTCTTTTGTTATTCCATTCTTTATTATACTCGGTTGGTTAAAGTTTTGACTTCTATACTCCATGAAATTAGTGGAATATCCTTGATAATTGCGCTTCATCCAAAGATCTTTTCACGAAAATATTCTTCCGAGCATTCTTGAATTTTACTCTACAAAGCGATGATCATGTTGACAATTTGACGTTATTGGTTCTTGGACAAATTAATTCTTGAACTTGTTTTATTGAATTCTTATATCATTGTCATCATCCTCATATTTATATTTTTGAAAGTCATCTGTGGCACCGTAGGCATAGATGGACTTGGTATGATTATGACTGGGATTATTCGGTGTAATCATGACCGTAGTAATGTTACAAATGATGTGGTAAAAGTCCTCATTGGCCCGTAGTGCATTGATGGGCATGTTGTTGGCATGATCATGACCATTAATGAATACATAAATATTCTTGGCCGTAGTAATGGATAATTGTGGTCGTGATACTTTAAAGAATATCCTTGGCAGTAGTGCGGGGGTGATTCGATGATGTGGATTATTTATTAAATTTGAGTCGGTGGATAAAAGTGATGAAAAACCTTTTAAATCATAAAAGATAGTAGATTTTATTCTCTACTTGACTCTTTTAATGGATTGCTTGTTCCGATGCAGTTAAACTTGATGTTTGTTATATTGTATCAGTTTAACACTATTTAAGGTTAATGATAATTTATTCTGCATTATCTTAGTCATAATATTTCTTACTGGGCTAGTTGAGCTCACCCTTTCTTTCACTGTTCTCTTCAGGAAATGAGAATATAGCTAGAAATAGTCGGAGAACGGAGTGATGGTCCTAGATGGTTCATTAGTAGTCCTCACTATTCTGTGAAATAGTGTGATAATAATTGTAATGAGGACTACTTTTGAGTTTGTATACTCTCTAGTAGACAATATTTGTATTCAAACTCACAGTTTATGTTTTGTCGTATTGTACATGACAGTTGTATTATTAAGTTGTATTTGAATTCTGTACCATGTATCTAGCGACTCAAGATGGGTGATGTATACCTAATTTTGGGGGCGTCACAATAGTTGTTATAAAAGTCGCGAACATCGCCTAAGTTGTGAAAATGTTGTCCAATTTTTGGTATCAACTCGTTTTTAACTTGCGGAGTGTAAAGTTGTTGAGAAGAATTACCAGATGATACCGTTTCTATCTCTTCTACACAATGCTGCATTCTGCAAAGCCAACAAGTATACAACTTAGAATTAATAAGCCAGAAGGTATATTGTTTGCTATTAAGTCGAAGAATTCTGCAATGAAACTATGATGCAATAATGGATTTTGCAAAGTAAATACTTTCACTAATTGTGGAACAAAAATCATGGTTGAGCGGAATAAATTGGTTACATGTTATTTTACCTTTAGGTTTGTCTACCCAAAAACTATGGTATTCTGTATCATTTTACCTTTAGGTTAATGCTATTGAAATTCCAAAATTCCATTTCTCATAATACTGTCAAAGTGGAGTATAATTTTTGGAGTGCCTGTATAAATTTTAGAAGTTATATTGACATGTTTGAATTTTAGTATGAAAACTTAAATATGTTTTTGGGTGTAGGTGTTAGAGATATTAACATATGGTCATGACTCTGAAGCTGCACAGAGCTGGAGACTACCCAAGTTTACAGCAGAGGAGATGGAAGATTCCTCTTTTGTTTTCAGATATGATTTTACATCAGATATAGTTTTGGAGGACATTTAGAGTTAGAGACTAGATAAAGAGTGGATATATTATATGTTGCATTTTATTTCCCATTATCTTCTTTTTATTTTCATTATTATGCCAACTTGTCTCTAATATTTTGTACCTAGTCTAACCAAAACAAAGAAAGAAAAAGGATATTAAGAACCTTATTATTATTAAGAATTATCGTGAAAGACTTGAAAAGAAACTATATATGAGCTAAATTAACCGTCAGGAGGGAGGAGCAATCCAAAACAGAAAAGGCATAAAACTAGAATCATGGGTGTAAATCCTAGACACACTAATGGATTTACACCCCTAGACACACTAATTGTGGAATTTTGGAATTTCAACAACATTTACACCCCTAGTTCACAATTGGTTCACCATTCTTAGACAGAGACATCAACCTAGATTTACCTTGGGAGACTGAGAGACAGCGAGATTTAGTTCGGCCGGAAGCTTTGAGCCAGAGTTAAGAGACAGAGAGACGGCGAGTTTTCGGCCGGAAGCTTTGGGCCAGATTTGAGCGAACTGAATTTCGTCCGGAGCTTTGTGTGAGAGAGAGAGAGTCGCGAACTGTATAAAGTTCAAGCTGTGAAATGGAAATGGAGTCCAGATCCGAATTACCCGTTACCCGTTCGAAATGGAGGTTCGAGTTTTTCTTTTTCCAACAATTTATTTTCCCAACCGTTGGATATCATCTCATGGCTCATAACAGAAGTTCGGATTTTAACATTTATATATATATATATATATATATATATATATATATATATATATATTACAACCTTCTTTGCTTCCTGCAGAGATTTGGAATGATATAATCCGTGACCCCCATTTTATATTATTTGGGAACCCCATTTTATTTTAGGAGTACTATTTTTATGTGTTTTTGATATTTTTATATGGTTCTTTCTCATATAATTATATAAAGGTGAAACTCATTGTATGTTTATCTGAAAGAGCTTTTCTAAATAGATATAAAAATTAGACATGAAAATTAGACAGAAGCTTATAGTTATAAAGGAACACTCGTTTGACTGATGTGCAAAGGATGCTGTGCATGACACATCTTCTGGATGGCAAAGATTCAATCAATATTTGTTAAAACTTTAAAAAATTCAAAGCTATGTATTACTTGAAGACCATTAACAAATTCTCAGGAAAGGCTACAACTTTTTCCAATGCCGACAAGTTTGAACTTTGTAGGCTCCCTTGAAGACCAAGTTAGCCATGAACTGCAAAAGTTTCGGCTTACCAAATTACCACCTTCACTGCTACCTATTTATAAAAATTAACAGATTGGCCAAGGTTCAGTTCAATGAGTGAACACTTTTGTCTGTTATTTGGTTTATAGAAATGAACAGGTGGCATTATGTTTAGGCAGTCACTGGGTATTCCCACCCTCATTTGGATTTCAACTTAGGTTTTTAGGTATAAAATTAGGGTAGTTTCTTAACTCAAGTGCTCAAATTGCAAAAGAGATTTGAGGAAAAACCATGAAGTTCTAGTCAAGAGTCAAAAATTGCTAGAGCCTCCATTAATAAGTGATGGATTACAAAAAATGTAGATGGTAGTAATAAAGGGTAACTAAAGATGGGGCTAAACAAGAACAATGGGTATAAGCATCCTAATTACTAAAAGCAATTTCAACATCAATACAAAAGTGGACCTGAAAAAGCAAAATTAAAAAAGAAAACACGACTCATTGGCCTTGAAATCAAGAAAAATGAATTCCTGCCTTGTTAAAAAGAGAGAGAAGATGCATGAAATCTGCTTCTGTGAGTTTGGAAGATCTCTTTTCTTCAAAACCTCCTTGCTTCAACACATCCATAACCTTATTCTTGAAATCAGATCCTTTTGTGTCCACATCCTCCGACTCCATCTCCTCGTCATCTCCATCGTCAATCTCCATACTCAGGTCCTCACCAGTATCTCCCAATATTAATGCATCCATTGGCATCTCTGTATCCTCTAATGATCCCTTTTGTGATAATTGTAATGCTTGCAATGTTTTGTAATTCTTCTCCAGGATCGATAGCACACTCCTCTGTTTAAAAATTGAACCGATGGTTCTGTTCTTTCTATTAAAACAAATTCGGATAAAACCATCCCAATCCTTGAAATTCACTTGAGGAAGTGGTTTTCTTGGCTCGATTCTAACAACAGAAGATTCGACTTTTGGTGGAGGCCTGAAGTTGTTCTTCCCAACTTTTAGTAAATGGAAAACATGAGCAAAGAGCTGAGTGTTCACAGAGAGGCGGCAGTAAAGTGCGTCACCTGGCTGAGCAACCAATCTCATGGCAAATTCCCTCTGAAACATTATAACAGCGCACCTAAACACTGGCCGGTGCTTCAATAACTTGTCAGTTAAAGGAGCAGAGATTTGATAAGGAATGTTTGCCACACAAATATCAAAATATGGAAGGTCAACCTTGAGCACATCACCTTGGATAACCTACACACATCAGCATTGCAAACGTATGTACAAATTCAGTACTATTAGGAAGTTTACAAAAATATATTAGCAATGTAATTCAAAAATAAGGATTTAGATCAAAAGGCAGAGTATGTTATTTCAGTACTTCATTAAAGTACTTGTATCTAAATCAAATTACATAACAACCCACCATTCGGGATGATAATTCCTAATTCAGTCAAATGGTTATTCTTTTCTACAATCCTCCTAAACTGCGCCCGATATTCAATTTAGTAAGTTCAGCCAAATGGCTATACTTTTGGCAAAACTAATGATTTGGCCACCGAACTTGGCACGTTTTATCGAATTCACGATTAAACTTTTAATTTTTCAAATTAAGTAACTGAACTAATTAAAATTGTTAAATCGGGTCATTCTGTCAAATATGACTAACAGACGTTACACTAATATCTGACATGGACTTAAAAAGAAAAAGAAAAGAAGAAGAAAATGACATAGTCAAGGAAACTCTTCCCTTTCCCTTTGTACGGAAGAAGTAGAAGAAATGGTTTACAAAAAGAAACCAAGATTTGTACATGAAAGATCTGATCTATTTGATGGGTTACCTGATGATATCGTCATCTCAATTCTCTGCAAGCTCAGCTCCACTGCTCGTTGCCCTTCTGATTTCATCTCTATTCTCCTAACGTACGCCTATATATAGCATATATATTGTGGATTTTGAAGCCCTTGTAACAAATTCATTAATGTTTCTTGTTCCTCTCACAGATGCACAAGGTTAAACCGGTTGGGTCTTCATCCTCTGGTTCTTCATAAAGCCGGTCCAAATACACTCGTCGTCCGAACCAAAAATTGGTCTGACTCGGCACATCGGTTCTTAAAATACTGTGTTAACTCGGGCAACATCGAAGCCTCTTACATTCTAGGCATGGTCAGTGAATTCTCATATACTACGATTACAATTAATTTAAAAGTATTTAATTAACTGTCTACTATATATTCCTATTTTTTTTGCTTGCTTGCATGCGTCGATAGATCGCTGAGTTTGTTTGTTTGTGTGTTGCAGATTCGATTTCATTGCTTACAAAACCAAGGAGGTGGTGCGTCCCTGATGGCTAAGGCGGCGATTAAGAGTCACGCGCCAGCTCTGCACTCGCTCGTCGTGATTCAATTCAATGGCAGCGGCGGCCTGAAGAAGAAGGATTTACGCGCCGGAGTTGCGTTATGTGCACGCGCAGGATTTACGCGCAGCTTTCCTTGGCCATGTCATTTTCTTCTTCTTTTCCTTTTCTTTTTTAAGTCCACGTCAGATATTAGTGTAACGTCTGTTAGTCATATTTGACAGAATGACCCGATTTAACAATTTTAATTAGTTCAGTTACTTAATTTGAAAAATTAAAAGTTTAATCGTGAATTCGATAAAACGTGCCAAGTTCGGTGGCCAAATCATTAGTTTTGCCCTATACTTTTCTACAATCTTCCTAAACTTCACTTTCAATTTAGTAAGTTCCTTTAAACTTTGAACTATAAACATCCCGGTAATGTACATACATATTCATTATGCTCCATGTGCACAAAATCTCGAAATCAAAAATACAACCATACAAATTATAACTATTTTTTTTATAAAATTCTTCTATCAACAGCTGCCTCATAAAACAACAAAAATCAAATGAACAATGTAATTATCACTCCAGCAGCCAAAACCCATTTGTGTAAACACCATAAATCAGTCAAAAACATATGATTTCATGATTTTCACGATAAATTCACAAACTTGCACAAATAAAATCTGAAATGAAACACATAAAGTATACCTTGAGGCGATTAGAAAAGGGGGTGCCTTGAAAGCGGCGCTGCAATTCGAGAACCATACGAGGATCAAGCTCAACAGCAATAACGGATTTCCCAGCTTCAAGAAGCTTCTTGGTGAGATTACCGGTACCAGGACCGATTTCAAGGATTACATCTGTACTCTTGATGCCTGATTTTTGGACTATGGAATCTATGAGAAGTGGGTTTTTAAGGATATGCTGTCCCTTCGATTTGTGAAACTGTATGCCTCCTTGGTAAGGTTGACTTCTCGAAGAAGACGACGATGATGATTTCTCTTTCTTCATTTTGCCTCCCGCCATGGCTGGTTGTTTGGAAATGGTGAGTAGCTAGGGTTCTGTAATTCTGTTTACATTTTAGTCAGGGTTTATATCCACACAGAATTTTGTCAGCTTGGGAATTGGGATATGGGCTGGGCCTATATTCGTATTGTGTACTTGTTTGGGCCTACAAAGTACAAATATATTGGTAAGGATATATATATATATATATATATATATATATATATATATATATATATATATATATATATATTTGTTGACAGTTTTTGGATATAACGATAGTTAAATTGTTGTCATAATCTAAAAAAAAATCGTCGCTATAAATATCATTTAATCTGACACAAATTTGTATATATATATTTTCTCTATTAGTAAAACTAAATTATAATGTGATAGGTGTTTAACTTTTTTTATATTAAATTTGTGTCAAATAATATGACGATAAATAATATTTTATGACATAATTAATTATATAAAATTTAGTTAAAGTTTGACAGAGAAAGATTGAGGTTTTGTTTAGCCGTCGATGTAAGTATATATAGGAGCAAGTGGGTTATATTAGAGGAGGCTCAATTCTTTAATGTATTAATTTATATGACTTGATTACAGACAAATGGAGAGATTTTCTCCAGAATGTTTGGTATTACATTGATGGTATAATATAAACTTCTGCCTAAATTATATACAATATTTCAAATTTAAATTCTGAATTCACACTTTAATGTATTAATAATTATACACGACAAAAAAAATTGGACGGATAGAATTTATTCGCGGGAACAAATTAATTTTGTTCTATTCGTCTAATTTTCTTGTCCGTGTAGAAGGACATTACAAATTATACACACATTATATAGGAAGGGGGATGTTTTATATATTTTTATTGGTATGCAACATATGGATCTCAATTTTTGTACACAGTTTTTTGTGTATAATTAATTTGTGCATGACAAGGTATTATTATTCTTGAGAAAAATGATACATGTTACGTATGTTTACTAATTTAATTTTGTTATTATTATTAACCTGATAAGATGAGCACTTGTTATAGTTTTTCCTTTCCTTTGTTTTCGAAGATTTTTATTTAACTGAATTTATCCAAAATTAAATAAAAAATAAAAGATTTTTTATTAACTGAAATAAAAAGGAGGTAGGGAAAGAACCAAAATAGTATTTGTATTCAATCCCTCGAGCTAACCCAGTTCATGATGAGAAACCCGTCGTCGAGATTAACACGATCTTATTCTCCTGCACTACAAAATGCTTATAAATTGTAGGTTGATGATTACTGTTTCCAAACAACATACAGAAAGACTAAAAAAAATTAATATCGAGCGTCCCAACCCGACGCCTGGGCGCAGTGGACGACGGACCGGGCCCAAGTCTCCTGGAAAGGGGCGCCAGAGAGGGTGAGAGCCCCGTCGTGCCTGGACCCTGTCGCACCACGAGGTGCGGGCCTCCACCAGAGTTTCTTCTGGCTTCGCCACGCTCAGGCATAGTTCACCATCTTTCGGGTCCCGACAGGCATGCTCACACTCGAACCCTTCTCAAAAAACAGTAGTTGCGTAACGGGCCGACCCAACTTGACTTCATATCAAGCCTAACTATCATTTAACTAAATCGTTAGATGTTTGATTTTAACTAAAAAATTGTTCGTTACATGACAGAGGTTGTAGCGTTTTACAAATGCAGTTTGAAAAGTTATTGAAATTAAAGTTATGATTTTGTTCGTTTACCATCAATTTATGTTGTTGTGTTTGAATACCTCTTAATTCACATGTTTCTGATTCGGTTTAATCGTTAAGACAGAAATTCAAACCTTAACTATATATTAAGAGCTGTCTTTTAATAGTTTATTTAAAATTTAAGTACAATAAAAATAACCATAATAAATATTAAAGCAATTGATCATGATCTTGTATAGAAAATGCATGAAACATTAATATAATTAGCCACATGATCAAAAGTACTCTCCATGAATCTACATCAATTATACCAATGAATCCAACTTCTATTTTTTCCACACATTTCAACTTATATTAGATATCATTAATTTTTCAACAAAAGCGTTAACTTAATTTTCATACTCTTAATTAATAAAGTTGACATACATAATTTGAAATAGATACTAGTAGGTAGGAATAGGATATATGTAAATATTGCCCATCTTAAGACTTTACTTCATCATCATAAATTTTAATAGAAATATATACCACCATGCATGTTAATTACTTGAAAGAAGAACAACCGCCGCCACCACGGGCACCACCACCACAGCCAACGTTGACTTTAGCCGGCTCCTCTTTCTTCATGGTTTCAGTACTTGCAGCCTGATCTTTTCCTTCAACCTTCACACCTTTCGGCGCCGCAGCGGCAGTTGCCTCATGCACAACGACTTCTTTCTTGAGGGTTTGTGGCTTAACATCTTGTTCCTCTTTCTTCACGGTTGCAGCATGATCTTTTCCTTCAACCTTCACGGTTTCTTTCGGGGCCGCCGCCGCCGCAGCGGCAGTTGCTTCTTTCTTGAGGGTTCGTGGCTTAACATCTTGTTCCTCTTTCTTGATATTCACGTTCATCGGCTTTTTCTCCGGTGTAATAGTACTCACTCGAGGAGTTGATCCACACCTCACTCCTGAACAGCAGCTCTTCCTCTCCATCTTCGCAAAAGTTGATCAAAAGACAAAATATATATAAGAGCAGTTGATTAATTCAAGGATATGGTAAACAAGGGATGAACAGATGGCTATTTATACAAACATGCAAACTAGAGGCCGTTGGTATTCTTCTTATGTGTATATGGACAGTTCTTAGTAATTAAATAAAGGGCAAACTAATTAAAGAGTCTATGCATGGATGCCTTTTAATTTGATTTAAAGGATACCCCAAATTAGGTGTATATTTCTTCCATAAATGATATGGTGTAGAGTCTATCTTTTTATGTGAAACTCTATTTAAAATATGATTTGCAGAAAGACAAGCTTCTCCCCACATATTAGAAGGTAAACCAGAACTAATTATCATTGCATTCATCATATCTTTAAGTGTTCTATTTTTCCTTTCTGCGACTCCATTAGACTATGGAGAATAAGGAGGAGAAGTTTCATGAATTATTCCATTTAGTTCACAAAATTTTTTAAGACTTCCCGAATCATATTCACCTCCACGATCAGATCTAAGTCTTTTAATTTTTCTGTCTAACTGATTTTCAACTTCCGCTTTATATTTAATAAAAATTTCTTCCGCTTCATCTTTTGAGGAAAGTAGATAAATTCGAGTATATCTAGACATATCATCTACAAAAGAAATATAATATTTCTTACCACCTCTACTCATAGTATTTTTAAAATCAGCTAGGTCACTGTGAATTAACTCAAGTAGCTCAGTTTGTCTTTCAACACTTTTAAAAGGTTTCTTAGCATGTTTTGCTTCTACACAAATTTCACATTTGTTAAACTCGGTATTTGCAAGATTAGGTATACGTTCAAGTTGTTTCAATTTTTTAATAGAAGCTACATTCACATGTCCTAATCTAGCATGCCAAATATCCAAAGATTCAACGATATAAGCAAAAGAAGCATTCTTATTATTCAATTCAGCAGAAGCATCAAGTACAAATAAACCCCCATTACAAAAACCTTTCCCAACAAATTCCCCATTACGAGTAAGTACAAGTTTATCAGACTCAAACACAAGCTTAATGCCAGCTTTATTCAACAAAGACCTAGACACAAGATTCCTACGAATATCGGGCACATGAAGTACATCTTGTAGGGCAATTGTTTTTCCAGAAGTTAATTTTAGTAAGACTTTCCCTTTTCCCGCAACGCTGGTGGCTCAAGAATCCCCCATAAAAACCTTATCTCCATTAGTCACATTTTCGTAGTTGAGAATTACGTCTCTATTCACGCAAATGTGTCTAGTGGCCCCAGTATCTACTACCCATTTTGTGAAGTTTTCAACTAGGTTTACTTCCGAGACAACAGCAACAATAACATCATCGGATTCAACTAAGTTTGCTTGGGGCTTAGGCTGAGAGGTATTATTTTTGTTATCTTGCCCCTTGCGAAAGTGACCCTTCATAGCAATATGGCCAGGTCTGCCATATACGAAGCAAGGACCTTTAGTAAAAGGTTTCTGAATTTGATTGTAATTGTTGAACCTATTATCCTTTCTTCCCATTGATTTTTGATTTTTCCCTTTGTAGTTTTTGGACTGATAATTTTGGCTCTTCCACTGTGGCTTTTGTTCTACGAGATTAGCTTTGACAGTATGAGTTGGAACTACGTCTCCCCTTTCTTTAGCCATGTTTTGTTCTTCAATGTGGATGTGTGCCACTAATTCCTGCATAGTGAAATCTTTAGTTTCATGTTTGAGGTTCATCTTATAATTTTCCCACGAGAGTGGTAATTTTTCGATAAGTACAGCAACTTGAAAATTCTCGCATATTTTCATTCCTTCTCCAATGACTTCCCCCACAATTGTTTGGTATGTATGAACTTGATCTATAACAGATTTTCCATCTTGCATCTTAAAATCTAGAAATTTTGACGCAACATATTTCTTAAGTCCAGAGTTTTCAACCGCATACTTAGATTTTAAAGTTTCCCAAATCTTCTTAGCACTTTCATACGGATAATATATCTCAAACAGAGAATTAGATAAATAGTGTAACAAATATCGACGACACGTACGATTATCCTTAACATAATCTCTTTTTGCAGATTTATCAAAATCAGACTTTTCAATAATTTCAATAGCAGCAGGAGTAACATCATTAATAGTAACAGCAGGAGCATCCACATACAACACATATTCTAAGTTCATGGTTTCCAAATAAAATAGTATGTCTTCAAACCATCGCTTAAAATTAGTACCATCAAAGCGTTCAATTTTAGACAAGTCTAAGGCAGATTTCATCATCTTGTTAATAACCGAATCACTTTTTAGATTGTTGGAGAAATAGCAGTAGCAAGAGCAGTATTAACAAGATTAATAGGCGAACAAAATTGGAACAATTTAGCTGTTATGTGAAAGAAGCCGAGGCGTAGCAAAGCTACTGTCCTAAAAAGTGATTCTGCCCTCACTGGTTAGAAACCTTGGTACAGTTGAGCTCCAATGGCGTCCACCCTCCAGGATTCAACGGCAAGCCTTCGATTGCGTGTACTCGCAGAAGAAGACTATGGACATGTCTTTGTGAATTGCCCAGTACAGAGTATATTAATAGAGATAAGGAAGAGAGGGACTGTATAAACAGATTATCTTTGTGTATGGGAAGAACAGATGATTTCGTTTATAGGAGAAGAAGAACGCTAGAGAGGACAACGTTCAAGAGAACGTTGGATTGGAGTTACAAAACGTAAATAAGGTTTACGTTTGAGAAGAACGACTAGGTTATTAATTAGGCTTGGTATAAAAGGACATTCAGCAAAACAATGGGTCTCCTGGGTGCACCCCGCATGACATAATTGCTCGGATCGGCACCCCTCACCCAATTCCTTAGCCGTTCTCATGTGCGCAAGCCCATCCCTTTTACACAACCAAGTTACTAAGCCCATAACAACAAATACTAATATGTACCATGAGAGTTTTAAAAACATTCAATGTGGGACTTTGACAAAACTATGAATTTTAAAGCATCACACCAACATAGAGAAGGTAGGAGCAAGTGGGTAACATTATATTAGAGGAGGCTCAATTCTTTAATGTATTGATTTATATGACTTGATTACAGACATATGGAGAGATTTTCTCCTGAATGTTTGGTATTACATTGATGGTATAATATACTTTAAAATAATATTCCTTCTAAACTTCTGCCTAAATTATATACAATATTTCAAATTTAAATTCTGAATTCACACTTTAATTCATGAGTAATGTTACAAATTATACACAAACACTAAAAAAAGGAGAGAATATATAGGTTGGATGTTTATATATTTTCATTGGTATATTATATATGAGTCTCACTCGTTGCGCATAATTTTTTTTGTATAGTTAATTTGTTCATGATATGATATTATTATTCTTGAGGAAAATGATCATGTTGCATATGTTTACGTTGATTTTTTAATTGTTAGTTACGTGTGAATAAGTATTAGAAGTAATCTTTTTGAAAAATTATGTAATAAATTAGGTCCTCCTCTAATTCTTACCATTACCATCCCATGTATTAGTTATGTATTATAATTATTGATTCCTTAACCGGAATGCTCGGCACAACAGTTTCAAATCTCAACTCTAGAAAATGATGCATCTTAATTTATTTTTGTTATTATTATTAACCTGATAAGATGAGCACTTCTTGTTATAATTTTTCCTTTCCTTTGTTTTCGAAGATTTTATTAAACTGAATTTTTCCGAAATTAAATAAAAAAAAAAAAAAAATTAACAACAAAATAAAAAGGAAGTAGGGAAAGAACCAAAATAATATTTGTATTCAATCCAACAAGCAACATGCAGTAGTTGCGTAACGGGCCGGCCCAACTTGACTTCAATATCAAGCCTGACTACCATTTAATTAAATCGTTGAGGTTTGATTTTAACTAAAAATTTGTTCGTTTACATGGTAGAGGTTGACAAACGCAGTTTGATCTTATTTGTTTACCGTCAATTTATGTTATTGTGTTTGAATGCCTCTTAATTCACCTGCCTCAAATCTTGTTTGATTAAATTTTTTTCTCTTAAGATGGAAACTAAAATCTTAATTATTAAGAGCCATCTCTTAAATAGTTTATTTAAAATTTATGGACAAAAATAACCTTAATAAATATTGTACTCTTTCAATTTTAAATTTTAAGATCATTCAAATAAAATTTTTAAATAACTCCAGGTTTAAAATGATAAAATAACGTCATTCAAATGTTTCACTTTTTAGTTATCAAACAATTTTTTAGATTTAGATGCTATTTCATTCAGATAATTTAATTTATTAAGATGTATTAATCATTAATATCTTTATTATTCAATTTTATCAAACACCGCCTTAGTGTCTTAGTGTGTAATTAGACGATTGAGATACCTAGTTAGTAATTAAGATTGGTTTGATTTTTAGGGGGGAAGACATGCACTTAGCTTCTAATTAAGTAAAGCAATTGATCATGATCTTGTATAGAAAATGCATGAAACAATATTAGCCGCATGATCAAAAGTACTCTCCATGAATCTATATCACTTTTATCAATGAATCCAACTTCTATTTTCCACACATTTCAACATATATTAGATATCATTAATTAATTTTTCAACAAAAGCATTAACTTAATTTTCATACTCTTAATTAATAAAGCTGACATACATAATTTGAAATAGATACTAGTAGGAATAGGATAAGTAAATATTGCCCATCTTAAGACTTTACTTCATCATCGTAAATTTTAATAGAAATATATACCACCATGCATGTTAATTACTTGAAAGAAGAACAACCGCCGCCACCACAGCCACCACCACCACCACAACCAACATTGACTTTAGCTGGCTCCTCTTTCTTCACGGTTGCTGTACTTGCAGCCTCTTTTCCTTCAACCTTCACACCTTTCGGCGCCGCAGCGGCAGTTGCCTCATGCACAACGACTTCTTTCTTGAGGGTTTGTGGCTTAACATCTTGTTCCTCTTTCTTCACGGTTGCAGCATGATCTTTTCCTTCAACCTTCACGGTTTCTTTCGGGGCCGCCGCCGCCGCAGCGGCAGTTGCTTCTTTCTTGAGGGTTCGTGGCTTAACATCTTGTTCCTCTTTCTTGATATTCACGTTCATCGGCTTTTTCTCCGGTGTAATAGTACTCACTCGAGGAGTTGATCCACACCTCACTCCTGAACAGCAGCTCTTCCTCTCCATCTTCGCAAAAGTTGATCAAAAGACTAAAAATATATATAAGAGCAGTTGATTAATTCAAGGATATGGTAAACAAGGGATGAACAGATGGCTATTTATACAAACATGCAAACTAGAGGCCGTTGGTATTCTTCTTATGTGTATATGCACAGTTCTTAGTAATTAAATAAAGGGCAAACTAATTAAAGAGTCTATGCATGGATGCCCTTTGATTTGATTTTTTATATGTGCATGTACCTAGCTAAAACTAAGGAAATTAGATCTTAATTACTCTTCTTCTTATAATAATGCTACAGATACAAACTATTCTACAAATATTTTACAAACTGCTGATGTGGTATACTCCACTTAGGTGGAATAGTTTGTGTCTGTAGCATTACTCAATTTTTAAAGAGAACTAAACTTGTAAACTGTCATAAATTAAAACTCTTCAACTAAAACATTAATATCGATCAAAATGCAAAAAAATTGCAATAATCAACGTACGTATAGACAGGTTGATCATTAGGTCCACACGACTACTACGCCCCAAAATAAATAGTACTACCTCCGTCCCACAATAAGTATTTTTTTAGGCTTAGTATTTTTTCTCAAAATAAGTGATATGTTAGAACTCCAATACAATTTTTATAATATTTTCTCATATATGCCCTTATGCACCCAATGGTATTTATTGCATCTTGCAATCACTACAATTAAATGACACTCATTAACTCTTCAACTTCAAAGAAAATATATTAAGGGTATTTTTGTCATTTTAGCTTGTGTATTGGTATGTGTGATTTAAGCTAAAAAATCACTTATTATGGAACGGAGGTAGTATTTGCCAAGAAAATTTGGACACTAGCTCTCGATTAAAGAACAGGCAGATGGTGTTAAACATCCACTTAAACTAATGTACACAGGCTTGAGAGTTTTCTGAAGAACATAAACCACTAAAAATCTAAAAATCTAATTTGGGCTAAATTTCACCCAAAGGGTAATTATGACTAACAATTTCCATTCTCTTGTCTACAAACGAATTAAGAAAAAAAAACACCATTTCATGCCCAGTGATGACGAATATCTTGGGATGCATCTAAATCTGCAAAATCTTGACGTGTTGGTTCTGGCAAAACATAAGGGTACAATGCTTGGTTATTTGATGGATTCATCATCATATTCATATTAGAATCTTGAGGAGGCAACCAAGAGACTGGCTTTGGAAAACTTAGTCCACCAGGATACTCATCAATGGTATTTGGAACACCAAAATTTCCATGATTTTGATCAGTCCTCACGGCCAATTGATTCAAAATAATATTATTGTTGGTGTTGGGGTTTAGTTCTTGTGGGTCGTCAAGCAATGAACTCAACGAACATACTGTTGCTAAGAGTGTATTCTCATCGGAGCATACAACTTGTTGCGAGTCAGCAAGCAAATGGTTTTCAATTTCATTGAACGATACGCCGCTGTTAGGAGTATTCATTCCTGATTGATCTTCACCAGAGTTTATGGGATGAAATTCTTGGTATGGAAACTCTGGATTGCCTTTTGTTGCCATATTCACTGATGATTGCGCCCAAACGTTGTTTACTCCTTGACTCCAAAACATGGCCCTTTGGTTCTCAATCGCGCAGTTTCTTGCTCTCTCGTGATCCATATCTGGAAATTAAATCCATAACTATTGAAACAAATGAAAGGTATTGACTTAAGAGCATTAATTCTTGTATATATGTGTGTCACTATCCTGTCATGATCTGCTAGGGTAAAACTATTTCAACTTGTTGTTTCTGGCAGTTCTATAGCTAGGAATGAGTTGCATTCATATAGTTAGAGAATTGCATGCAATTGGCAACTAATTTCTATTGAACTTCTCAAAACAAACTGCCTGGAATCAAAGATATTTTATAAGAGGAAAGTTTTTTCTTTTTAAACCTGACAGTGGCGAAGTTGAATCCACAATGCCAAGAGGAGGATTTGGTGTTACTTTGAAGTTGTGAACATGATGATGAGGATGAACAACAGGTGTAGGAAAATTTTGTGCATGATATTGCAGTTCGGGAGGGAATTCAAAGCCATTTCCATTGGGATTGCAAGAGTATCCTGAAAAGCCATAGAGTCTTTGGCCAAAATATGGATTGTTAAGAGTTGGGAAAGTTTTCTTGCTCAACTCAAACAATCGGTGATCGCACTGCAGAAGCTTCTCATAGTGCTTATCAAGAACTCCTGGGGGAAATACAACATAGTGCCTCCTGAAAAAACAATATCATTGCAAGTAAGTATACACCTAAAAGTAAGAACATACATACGTATAAAATTTATTTCCGGTAAGAATTAATTCAACATCTTGTCGACTAGTACGTAAATTTGTCCCAAATATCAGCGGACCACTTTCTACAAGTTGCAAAACAACTTTTCAACTCGATCATATCGTTTTTCCTCCCCCTCCCCTCCCCTCCCCTCCCCTCCCTGAGTTAAAAGTAAAAGCACTAACTAATTACATGAAATGATAAAGCATGCACTTTCCTTGTTTGTTAAGAGTTTTAAAGAATGTAACTCCCACTTTTTTACTTTCTTCTGGAAAGAATAAAAGAAAATGGGAAGAAAGTGTTGAAAGATTAAAAACATACATACATATAAATTTTATTTTAAATATAGTATTTCGAAAGATTTTTACGGAATTACAAATCCCACAAAAAAGAAAATACCAAAAAAAATGGAGGAGAAAATTTGAGACCTGTACACGGGAGCTTGACCTCCAGTAAAATCTGTTACCTGATGCCAAAGAGTATGTTTTCGCGGCTGGGGATTAGTCTCTTGGAAATATGAAGGTGGATTGTTCAACTACCAAAATTATGCAGCACTATGTTAAAATCCATAATTCAACAACCAGTTAATTTTATTTTTTTTTGTAAAAATATTAAAAGTTGTAATTGTATCATATTAAAAATTATAATTGTATGATATTACATATAATATTAATTGTCTATACTATTTTAAAATTAATAACCAATTAATCAATAAAATTAAGTTAATTAGAGAGAATTAATTAAACTAAGGCAAAAAGTATATATATAACCTCTATTTCCAAGATACCGGGCTGATCATCATGAAGAACGGCACTAATCCCAATTATATCAGACCATTGTATTTCAATCTTACTCTTCAATGCTCCCTCAAGAATTTCCCACACAATTTTCTTTTTGGCATAGTAACATTTAGCTATCAAATCACCTTCATTCCTAGACAACCTCTGAAAATATTTCCAATTATAACTAGATGAGAAGCCTTAATTAATAATTATCTTTAACTAATTCAATGCAAATATATAATAAAAATATATATATACACACCTCCCAAGTGCCAATTCTTAGTAATGTAGCACTGAAATTTGAAGCCTTCAACTTTTCGTAATCCATTTTCACCCGTAAATCTTGATGATCCGATGTTTTTCTTGCTTGGGATAACTTCATTTCTATTAAGTTTATAAAGGATGGTGTTTTACTTAATTTCAGACCAAGAGGGCTGCTTTCTTTACAAAAGTTAATGCGTGTTACCTGCAAATACCCAATAATATATATATAGAGCTTGGAGATTTTAGCAATATATATATACATATATATATATAGATATATTATAAAATATATATATATATGGAATAAACCAATATATTGTAAAACAATATATAAGAAAAATCAAAACCTGTGGATTTAGGTCTGTAGATAGTCTGATTCTCTTGAATTCAACTTGTTGATCAGAAGTCGAATCCAGATTCCGCTTATGAGTAGCAGAAATCTCACCAAAATCCCCACCTTTCCCATGATCATTCTCAGTGTTATAAAACCCTTCACAATCTCCTTTTCGAAACATCATACATGCATACATATATTAATTATACTCCTATATATATCTATCTACGTACTAATTATATCTCCCTACATGTGCGTATATCTGAATATGATCAGTGTATAAATAATATATCTATATATATATATATATATATATATACCCTATGCAGTGGGATGCGGAGACGGGAGAGGAGAGAGAAAAAGAGTAATTCGTGAATTAAGGTAGAAAATTAAGTTGGCGCTTATTTTATGTAGAAAGAAGCCAATCATAATAAAATAAGTTGTTGAATAAAAAGGACTCCTTTTGACTTAGAATTTCTTTCTTCAGGTTTTTAGAAAAATCTTAACAACATAAGAGTAGAGATTCTTGGGCTTATTCCTTAGATTTGTTTGTTACACGTTTTTATTTTCCATCCTTTCCTCCTCCTCCCTCCCTCCCTCCCTCCCTCCCCTCCCCTCCCCTCCCCTCCCCTCCCTCGTGTACCTATTAATTTAATTTTGTATCTTAATTTATTTTCAAAATTTTCAATTTAAATAAATAAATAAACTAAAGGAGGAGATTCTTAATTTATTTTACCAATTTTTGCTTGAACCAAAATTAATGTTTTTGGCGGTTAGGGAGAGACTTAAATTATACTCCCTCGCTTTCTTTTTATTTGTCTTTTTTTAATAGTGAAATTTGTTTGGTCGTTTGTAAATTTTAAGAAAGTATTATTAACTTAATTTTCTATATTATATCTTTACATTAAATATCAACTTGTTTCATATTTTTCTATTTCATAGTGATTGTTTATTTTTGATCAATTAGACAAAACTCATGTGTTCTTGAGACGGTCACTTCTTTCTTATTTACTTTTTATTTTATTTAAAATCTCTCTCATTTTCTCATTTTTATAATTTCAATTTAATTTTTTCAGTCATCTTACACCTTCGTCTTGGGAGGAGAAATGAGCTTTTATTTATTATCATTGTCGACCAAAATATTTTCTCTTACTTTCTTTTCAAACACTTTATATACTTATGCTAAATTACGTATGCATTGAGAGAGTAATATAATATAAAAAATAATATATTAATTTGATAATTATTTTAGAAAGAAACCATTCAATAGAATGAAAATTTAGTTTATCTCTAATATATCTTTATTTTATGTAGAAGATGACGAAATAAAATTTATTTTAATAAAATGAATATATATAATAATTTTATCATTATTTAATATATATATCATTTATACATCACCAACAATAACCAAACATATATTCAAAATATGTTACAATCATTTCATTTTGTTTTCTATTTCATTTTTTCAATTCAAATCCAGTATTATTTCTGTCATGTCAACTGATTTAAATGAGAAAGTGAGTGACATTTTGACAAGTTGATGCATATTTTGTATATCACCAATCATTCATTGCCTTTTCGCACGAGCCACGATATTGATAGTTTGTTCTTTAATATTGGCCACGAGACACAAATCACTTCATCAAAAATTAAAAAAGTTTGCTTTATATTTTTATTTAATTACTTAAATAAAAGTTACTCTCTCTGTTTAATAAAAAAGAGTCGTTTTTAAATATTTAAAATATACTTTTTTATACTTTTTTTAAAAAAAAAACAAAAAATAAGGCATAGCATGATATTGAAATTACGATTATAAACATGATAGTAGCATGTAATTTTATACAAGAAAGAACTCTTTTTGTAAAACCCTTTCTTCTCCTTTTCATTATTTTATTTTTTTAGTTTTATATTTTTGAGTGCATCTCCGGATCTTTCTTTTCCCTTCTACCAAACGAGACTTAAAGCTGAACCGTCAAAAAAAAAACAACCTGTTTTTTTTGTTAAAGAGATTGCAATTAACTCTCTTGTGAGGTGTAATTAATAGGGCCTAAATTATATGATGTATCAAAGTTCACGTGGACATATTTAACTTACGTAGGAACCTATTTGAGTAGTTGAATATTTTAAGGAATCATACCTAATTAGTAATCCTAATTCTATACGGAGAAGGAGGTGTGATCACTATAAATACAAGATTATACCCTAATTATCAAGTACACAACATTATTTTTACAACATTAGCACATTAAACCTCCATTGTTAAATCTTATTCGACCTGTACTTATTATTCTCATATTCTCACACCAGAACTATATATCCCCTGCAAGATTGAACGCGTTTTTTGTGATTGAGGCATGAACGCGTTTTTAGTAATTGAGGCGCGTAGACAAATCTTAACGTTAACATCTCTCATAATTAGTATTTATATATATATATATATATAAAATTAATAAATTCTCACAAATTTTAATGTAGCTCAACTTAATATCTAAAGATAATCTTTATATACCGTACATTCCATCTCACAAGTTCTAATATGAGATTAGGGTATAGTTATATCTCTCGATCACTTGTATTCTTAACGCTCTCATCAGATCAATAATTTGAATAAGGCTCAATCTATAACTTAACATAGGCACACTCAAAAAACTATTGATACCTTAGGAAACAAATTGAGATCCTAGTCCCAAGTCCATCAATCATATATATGACATCCTTTTCTTTTTTTTCAAAAAATAAATTTTGAAGTCCCATTTTTTAATAAGTACAATATAATATCATAATCAAGTACATCATCAACTATTACAATATCAAAAACTAATTAAATTAATCTCACTAGTATGGATGACAATTTTTTCTATCCCAAGACCCGAATATAGAAAATCACTAAATATTATTTATAGGGATCAGAGAGAGGACGATATTTGTTTCTCTGGCCCAATCCCTTCCACGTACCCGCCCCTAATAGTTATGTATTAATAAAATTACTACTAAAAAAATGGTCATTTGTGATGGTCAAAATCCATCACAAAAAGTAGGAAAACCATCACGAAAGGTTTACGTGATGGCTTTAAGCATCACAATGACCGTCTTGTATACGCCCATCATGAAAGGTTTTACGTGATGGTTTTGGCAATCACGCAAACGCTTAGTGCTTTTGTGATGATTAATATAATCACATTAACACGTAATCTATTGTGATTGTCAAAGTCATCACAAAAAAATAAGACTTTAGGGATCAAATATAAGAACGTGAATATCTATTTACGTATAATTTATTTCATTGTATTAATTGTATCGAATGATACTTGTAGGATTCGAACCCTCTCCCATTTGTAAACTAAATAACGAGTATTACCACTACACCAAAGTCCAAATCATGATTATAATTTTAAAACAAAATATAAAAGGAAACATATGTGAGGTGACTTACTAAACAAAATTACTTCCACATAAGATTTGGTGATTGCAACGGTAGTCACAAATACTCTATTGTAACGACCCCAAAATAGGTCCATTCCATCCAACCCATTCTGAGTCGTCAAATACATGGTACAGAAAACAACTAAAACTTTATTACAATAATTGTCGTGCAAAATACAATAACACATATGATGTGAGTTTGGATACAAATATATATCAACTGTGACTCATGTCCCAAGTGTGAATGACACCTCATAATGACACCTTATATGACGCCCCCAAAATAGGTATCTGACACTCATTCTGAGCCGCCAAATATATGGTACAGAAACAACTACAACTTTATTAATACAACATAAAATTTGTGAGTTTAAATACAAATATTTTCATCTGAGCAATATCCACACTCAAATAAGTCCTCATTACAATTATTAATACACTTTATTTATAGAATAGTGAGGACTACTAGAACAACTTCTAGAACCATCATTCCACACCCACTACTAGTACTGCTACATTCTCGCCTCCCGAGAAGAAAAATGGAACAACAAGGAAAAGGGTGAGCTCAACTAGCCCAAGAAAGAACATTATGACTAAGATAATATAGAAAAATTATCGTTAGTCCTCAACAGAAAAAAATCTAATAGAATACAATAGACAACCGGTTTTAAATCAATCTTATGCAATGAAATAATAATTCATTAGAAGAGTTAAGTAGAGAATGTAAACTACTATCTTACATATATGAATTTAAAAGTTCATTCTTGGATATTTTATCCTGTAACATCAATCAATGTATATCCGGAATCAAATATTCATCTTTGCACTACAAGCCAAAGATATTCATCGATTGGTCATGTTCATCTAAACACTGCTTCATCTTTGCACCACTGGGCCAAAGATATTAATCGATCGGTCGTATTCATCTCAACACTTGTTCATCTTTGCATTCTGAGCCAAAGATATTCATCAAGAAATCATTCATCTTTTGCACTACAGGCCAAAATATTCATAATATCATCATTTAGGGTGAGGATGTTGAAAAATATTTTAAAGAAAACGAATCCAGTGAAACAAAAGAACAAGTATTAAGGATTCGTACTTTAAATAATCTCAGTTCAAAAATACTTCATAAATAACCAGATTGGAGTAAAATTCAAGAATGAAGATCAAAACATAGATCCAATCAAAGATAGGAATCATAATGAACAATCTTGGACACGAGAAAAAGAAAATTTAATTTTTTGTGAATAATTATGGTCGATTCGTGAATAGTGCCATATACGTGAATAGTGTCGTATACGTGAATAGTAACTCCGACCTCAAAAGATAGAAATTTCACAAAAAAATATCATCACTCTTCGTGAATAGTACTCGTGAATAGTAATTTATGAATAGTAACTCGTGAATAGTAACTCATGATTAGTAACTCCGACATGAAAAAGTTCTAAATTTGATAAAAATTTCCAACCAATATTTTGGCATAATGATATTGAAGAAATAATATCATTTTCGAATAAAATAACATCTCTTACCTCAGAAAGAATAGTACTTCTGACTAGAATACTGGATATAGTGCTGAAAGAACTTGCACCGTATAGCAATACTCAAAGTACTAAAATACTCACAAATACGCTCGATATTATAGAGAGATAAAGAGAGAGAAATCTTTAGTTTCTGGTGTGATTTTCAATTCTAACCTAAACACCCTATTTATAGGAAAATGCTTAGAACACCAAAGTAGAAAATTTAATATAATATTAATATATATATATATATATATATATATCAAAATTTCTACGCACCTCTTGACCATCCGAAATCAACACCACTAAATGACAAAAACAAAAAAGCGTTTTTGTTATTAAAATTAATTAAAACTTTCAAAAATCAATTATTTGAACTTGAAACTTCAATAATTCATAATAAATAGCCCTTTTATCGGAAAATTGAATCTAAACTTTTTTTATAGGAAATTCAATCCCTACAACTTTGCAGAAGAAAGTTTTTTTAAATTCCAAACAGAAATTGACCGAAATCCATAAATGGGCAATTTTACAGGCTATAGTCAAATTTCAGTCAAGAAATGGGCCCACGGACATGTTTAACATGTTTTAAACAACTTTTGCAACAAAAATACTCCTCATCCTCATATACTCATATATCGCACATTCATTGTAAAAATATCCCCATTATTATATTATAATAATATAATAAAATATTATTTTATCAGAAAAGATAAAATATCAATTTTTAACAATTGTCACTTTAAAAATTTTCTCCATCTATATCCACATAAAATGAATATTTTCCTCATCATATAAATCAATAATTAATTATTCACAAATAATATTACAGAATCACAAGATCTTGGCAACCGTGCCATTCCTGTGAAAGAGGGGCTTTTCAATAAGAATTTCTCTCTTTCTTGTAGCATGATTAGGTGACCAAACCTCTCCTTAGACGAACTTTCTAGACATTGCCAATAATGTTTTCTAATAATATTATTCAGATAATATGAATTATTGCTTCCGATAATGGAAAATCTTGTGTGTAGTGACAATTATTGAAACAACGATAATATAAAATATCAACGCAAAGAATTATTGAATCAATAAAATAAAATCTTTGAAAGATATTCACGTGTAACAATTATTGAGTAGTTCCTTCTACGTAAGAATCAATAATTGGTGCAATACCGCGCTAATTTTCTTATCAACAACGCGTATTACTTATGTTTTAACCACCGGTATTCCAACAATGATAATTAGGTAACAATGCTAGCCATTATTTATAACAACTTATACTTGTCGTTTTCTTCATCCAATTACTTTCCGTTATGGGGCCCACACAAGGCTGCGCCGTCGTACGAATATTCCCCGACAGCAAGAATATTTCACGACCAAACGAATATTCTCCGACAAAAATGAGTATTTTATAACCACTTGCTTATTTGAAATATTTGCACATTTTACCCATAACTAACCACATTAATCAAATCAACCCTTACTATTTCAAAATGATAAATAGAGGAAATTAAATTTTATTTATTAATAATTTGGGGTCTTACAACCTCCCCTCCTTATGAAATTTCGTCCTCGAAATTGACGTACGTACCTGGTGTTTCAAAAAGATGAGGATACCTCGCTTTCATTTCCGTTTCCAACTCCCAGGTCATTTCCTCAATAGCATGGTTCGGGTCATCCACATATTTACGTAACATCGATATGTGAAAAACGTTATGAACACACGTCATACTTGGCGGTAAAACGAGTCTATAGGCCACAGTTCCTATTCGATCTAGGATTTCAAATGGACTAATAAATCTAAGGTTTGAGATTTTCTCACATCGCCAATTCTCGCTTTTGGAATAACAACTTCTTGTACCTCCTTCTTCATATTCATCAGCTCCAGTGTGAAGCTTGAACGTTTTTAACTTTATCGATTAAAGTCGGTTCTACTTGTATATCATCACGTGAGTCCCTAGAGTCTTTAACTCTATATCTATCATTTGTAAGTTATATGAAATGGGTCTTTGATAATATCGCATTCGCTTCAGATCACGATCTTTTACTCAACACGTCGTCTACCACGTTAAGCTTTTTCGAGGATGGTATGGTGAAATGTGCTTAAATGAGTCTCCTATTGAGTTCTTCGAAGCTCTTCCCACATTCCTTGCTCCATTCGAATTTTGTATCTCTACGAGTCAGCTACGTTAATGGAGTAACGATTCGAGAAAATCTTTCCACAAAATCTTCGATAATAACCAGCTAAGCATAGAAAGCTACGTTTTTCGATTACTAACTTAGGTTGCTCTCAATTGTGACTCATATCCCAATCTTGGATAGCACGTCACAATGACACCTATCGATTTACTACCGCAAGAATATGGCTTCCCCTACGAGAGCGGCTTGCTTGCAGTTCCACAAAGTCACCAGATAAAGGCTCGGTACCAAATTCTATAGTTGAATTTTTAACTCACGAAGTTCAATAGAGCCATGAGTTTTTAAAAATGGGTTTTGTCTTTTAGGTTTCAAAGTCGATACAAAATTCAATATCACACTTTGGGAATAAGCCAAGAAATTCTTGAGAAATACATCGAAATTTACTAACAATAGAAATATCATTCAAATCGGCGTATTTTATTTTAAGTCCATAACATGGGCTAAGAAAACTTGACATCTATTTTTCAATAAGCGAATGACTTTATGGCTTGATATGAAAGTGTTTGACTTCAATGGTTTGGTTGCTTGAATTGAATAACGAGTTTCTTTAGGAATATGAAAACTAACAACCTTACGAAAGCAATCAATTTTGGCATGATGAGTAGTTAATCAATCAATCCCCAAAATCATATTAGAAGCAAGTATCTTTAAACAAATAAGGTCAACAGGTAATGCGATGGTGCCAACTTTGATCAAAAAGGATTTATAAACAGTGGATGTGATGAAAGTTTCTCCTAACGGAGTTTCCACAGATAAATTCAAAGTCTAATTTCTCCGAGTCGAGTTTAAACGTTGAGCACAAGTAGGAGAGATAAATGAATGGGTAGCACCCCTAGATCTAGTAATGTATAAACTTGGCGTGAATTTATGATTAGCTTACCGTGATCACCTCGTTTGGGTTCCTCGCGTGTTGACCGATCACGACAAACGCTTTCTTCCAGAACCGCTGACTTTGACTTTTCTTCGACATGACCTTTTGAGTCACCATCCCCAACCGGGCTTGGTTTCACTACCGCATAATCTCGAGCGATATGTCCTTCCTTTCCACAATTATAGCATACCTTGAACTATTGTGGGAGACGGTTTGGGTTGAGGTGTCCTCTTTTCCACATTTATAGCATACGACCGGTGGTCGCTCTCCTCCATAAAACTAGTTCTTTGTTGGTCTTGACGTCTTAGCGATGTCATTGTTGAATCTCCTCTTTTTAAAATCTCCCCAGACTAAACTCTTCTATTTTCATGGCCACGATTACCACCAGAGTGGTTGTCGCTTTCTTGTCCGTATTTTTCTTTCTCCGTTTGGTTATCGTTGTTCGATGATATTTGTTGTCACCAGATGATCCTAGTTGTGGTCTCTTGGTTGAACGTACTCGCTATCTCGCTCTAATAATTGAGCCATGTTGACAACATTTGAATATAAAGAAAATTTATGAGAGATAAGATATTGCCGAATCTCGGGTTTTAAACCTCTCAGAAACATCCTCGTCATTCGTTCCATTCTCTACCAAATGAGGTGCAAACCTGGATAACTCTGCGAACTTCGCCTCGTATTGGGACACCGTCATGTTGTTTTGTTCTAGTCTAATAAACTCTACCTCTTTCATATGGCGAATACTTTCAGAAAAGTATTTTTCGTTGAAAAGTTTTTGAAACATTTCCCAAGACATACAGAGTGCGGCAGGCTGGGTACGTTTCACAGACTCCCACCAATGAATCGCCTTCGCCACGGAACATAAAGGTGGCGAATGGAACCTTCTGTTCTCATGCATCCCAAGACATCGAATATCTTGATAATTTACTTGACCCATGTTTCCGCCATGATCGGATCCGGTTTCCCTTAAATTACGGTGGTCCCAACTCTTTGAACTTGCTTGGCATGACAAGCGCATGCGTTCTTATCATTTCCACCAGTATCCCGTATACGAAGTCTCCTCGTCTGGGTTTTGCATGAACGCAAAAGCTCCTAAACATCCGTCGTTCATCGTCGCTTTCGATTGGTGTTGTTTACGGGAGGAATATTGTCTTCCCTGTTGCACGTTCCCTGCAGGTGGTGATTAAAGGTGTTCCACCACCGGTCTCATTAACTCCACCGTTAATATTCTCAAATTGTCATTCTTAAATATCGCCATAAAACAAGGGTTAATTAAACAAATTAACATATCACATATTAACCATATAGTTCGATCGACCAACAAATAAGCTTAAGTATGACATACTTGGCGAAGGATTACTCGTCTCTCCCTCCTAGTACTATTCCCCCGATCTCCGCCAGAGACCATATCCTAAGCTCGATACTTAATCATGTGACTCCCCCAAAATAGGTATACAACACCCATTCACGAGTCGCCAAATATATGGTACAAGAAAAAACTACAACTTTATTAATACAACATAAAAATTGTGAGTTTAAATACAAATATTGTCATCTAGACAATATCCACACTCAAATAAGTCCTCATTACAATTATTAATACATTATTTTACAGAATAGTGAGGACTACTAGAACAACTTCTAGAACCATCATTCCACACCCCGATTAGTACTGCGTATACATTCTCGCCTCCTGAGAAGAAAAATAGAACAACAAGGAAAAGGGTGAGCTCAACTAGCCCAGTAAAGAACATTATGACTAAGATAATATAGAACAAATTATCGTTAGTTGTGAATCCCCCAAAATAGGTATACAACACCCATTCTGAGTCGCCAAATACATGGTACAGAAAGCAAACTACAACTTCAATAATACAATTGTCGCAGTGCAAAATACGACAATGACACATAATCTTGAGTTTAAATACAAATATTGTCTTCTAGACAATATCCACACTCAAATAAGTACTCGTTCTGATTATTCAAACAATATTTTACGTAAATAATAGTGAGGACTACTAAAACATCTTTCTAGAACCATCACTTCATTACCCCATTTTAGTTCTTGCTATGTTCTCACCTCTCTCGAGAAAAATGGAACAAAAAGAAAAGGGTGAGCTCAACTAGCCCAATAAAGAATATTATGACTAAGATAATATACAACAAATTATCGTTAGTCTTCAACAGGAAAAATCGATAAAATATAATAGCCAACAAGTTTTAGATCAACAATCAAGCAGTGAAATGAAAGAATCCATTAGAAGAGTCAAGTAGAGAATGAGTTCTACTATCTTCTAAGATTTAAAAGTCCATCATCAATATTTTATCCTCAGAACAACAATCAATATACATCTTTAATCAAATATTCATCTTTGCACTACTGTGCCAAAGATATTCATTTGTATCACTAGTTGGTCATGTTCATCTCAACACACTGCTCATCTTTGCACTACTGGCCAAAGATATTCATCGCTTAATCATTTATCTTTGCTACTGGTAGTCAAGATATTTAGTAATATCATCATTTAGGACTGAGGATGATGAAAAATATTTTAAAGAAAATGAATCCAGTGAAACGGAAGGACAAATAGTAGAGATTCGTATAACAATTTATCCAAGATCAATAATACTTCATAAATACCAATTTTGAAGCAGAATTCAAAAACAAAGATCAAAACATGGATACAATCAAAGATAGTAACCATAATAAACATCTTGGACAAAAAGAAGAAAATTTTATTTTTCGGTGAATAGTGCCGTATACGTGAATAGTAACCCCGACACAAAAAGTTTCAAATTTGATAAAAATTCATATCAATACTTCGGCATAATGATATTGAAGAAAATAACATCCCTTACCTCAAAATATCAGTACTTCTGATCGAAATATCGGTATAAGGCTGATGGAAACTTGCACTGATGAATAGAAACTCACAAAGTATCTAAATATTCACAAAATACACTCAATAATCTAGAAAGAGAAAGAGAGAAAACTTGTTTCTAGTGTGATTTTCAATTCTAACTTAGCCTATTTTTATAGAAAATGTTAGCAGACTTGACTGCAACTTTGATGGCTTTACTGCCTTCTACTATTTCCACCCACCACATTTGAAATAAATTCAGCACATTTCTTCACCAACCACGAGTGGGGCCCACTCAATTCTAGAATTTTCCACCAAAATCATTTATAAACCTAATTTCTGAATCAGTCACCTCTTAAAATTCATAACAAATCATACGTTCATTTTTAACGGTTCAAAATTTGTGGACATATACTCAACTTATATATGTATAACATATCCAAAAATTACAACGATCCAACGGTCGGATTAAAAATTATAACTCACACAATATATCTCAAAAATATTGGTTTAATTTTTAATACCTTCATTCCGACAAAAATACTGATAAAACACTTCAACATTAACTCCTTCATTTTTAACCACAATAAATATATCCAACATTTATATCCACATAAAATAAATATTTCCTTATCATATGAATCAATAATTAATTATTCACAAATAATATTACAGAATCACATTTATGACAACCAGTAGCTGCTTCCTGAAGAGGGCTTTCAATAAGAATTTCTCCTTATTGGTATGCGATTAGGTGACCAAACCTCTCCTTGATAGAATTTTCTAGACATTGCCAATAATGCTATCTAATAATATTATTCAAATAATATGAATTATTGATCCGATAATGGGAAATCTTGTGCGATGACAATTATTAAAACAACAATAATATAAAATATCAACGCAGAAATTATTGAATCAATAAAATAAAATATTGAATAAAGAACCAATCGTGAATAATTATTGAGTAGTGCCTTCTTACGTAAGGATCAATAATTCATCAATACCGCATCCATCGCCAGACATTCGTATTTTAACCATCGGATATTCTAACAAAGGTTAATTCAGTAATAACTACGTGAAGTTATTTATAAAAACTAAAACTTGTCGCGTTTTCTTCATCCCACGCTTATTACATTATGGGGCCCATAAATGATCGCTACTGGCCGTCATTATGAATATTCCCAAACAACAAGAATATTCCACGACCAAACGAATATTCCCCGACAACAATGATTATTTTATAACCACTTACATATTTTGCAAAATTTGCACATTTCACCCATAACCAAAAAATTATATCAAATTAATACCTTATTATTCACAAATATAATTAGAGGAAATTCGATTTTATTTATAATACTTGTAGGATTCGAACCCTCTCCCATTTGTAAACTAAATAACGAGTATTACCACTACACCAAAGTCCAAATCATGATTATAATTTTAAAACAAAATATAAAAGGAAACATATGTGAGGTGACTTACTAAACAAAATTACTTCCACATAAGATTTGGTGATTGCAACGGTAGTCACAAATACTCTATTGTAACGACCCCAAAATAGGTCCATTCCATCCAACCCATTCTGAGTCGTCAAATACATGGTACAGAAAACAACTAAAACTTTATTACAATAATTTTCGTGCAAAATACAATAACACATATGATGTGAGTTTGGATACAAATATATATCAACTGTGACTCATGTCCCAACCGTGGACAGCACCTCATAATGACACCTTATGTGACGCCCCCAAAATAGGTATACAACACTCATTCTGAGCCGCCAAATATATGGTACAGAAACAACTACAACTTTATTAATACAACATAAAATTTGTGAGTTTAAATACAAATATTTTCATCTAGACAATATCCACACTCAAATAAGTCCTCATTACAATTATTAATACACTATTTTATAGAATAGTGAGGACTACTAGAACAACTTCTAGAACCATCATTCCACACCCCGACTAGTACTCGTTACATTCTCGCCTCCTGAGAAGAAAAATGGAACAACAAGGAAAAGGGTGAGCTCAACTAGCCCAATGAAAGAACATTATGACTAAGATAATATAGAAAAAATTATCGTTAGTCCTCAACAGAAAAAATCTAATAGAATACAATAGACAATCGGTTTTAAATCAATCTTCGCAATGAAATAATAATTCATTAGAAGAGTTAAGTAGAGAATGCAAACTACTATCTTCTATATATGAATTTAAAAGTTCATTGTCGATATTTTATCCTCAGAACATCAATCAATGTATATCCGAATCAAATATTCATCTTTGCACTTTCAGGCAAAGATATTCATCGATTAGGTCATGTTCATCTAAACACTGCTCATCTTTGCACTACGGGCCAAATATATTAATCGGTCGGTCATGTTCATCTCAACACTGCTCATCTTTTGCACTACGAGCCAAAGATATTCATCAAGAAATCATTCATCTTTTACTTCTAACGGCCAAAGATATTCAAGAATATCATCATTTAGGATCGAGGATGTTGAAAAATATTTTAAAGAAAAAACGAATCCAAAGAAACAAAAGAACAAGTATTAAGGATTCGTACTTTTAAATAATCTCACCCAAAATACTTCATAAATAACCAGATTGGAGTAAAATTCAAGAATGAAGATCAAAACATAGATCCAATCAAAGATAGGAATCATAATGAGACAATCTTGGACACGAAAAAGAAAATTTAATTTTTGTGAATAATGGTCGTATTCGTGAATAAAGGCCATATACGTGAATAATATACAAGTATCGTGAATAGTAACTCAGACCTCAAAAGATAGAAATTTCACAAAAAATATCATCACTTCTTACGTGAATAGTACTTTCGTGAATAGTAATTCATGAATAGTAACTCGTGAATAGTAATCCCAACATAAAAAGTTCCAAGTTTGATAAAATTTCCAACCAATATTTAAAGCATAATGATATTGAAGAAATAATATCATTTTCTAATAAAATAACATCCTTACCTCGTAAAGAATAATACTTACGATCGAATAATTTGGATATAGTCTTTGAAAGAACTTGCACCAGATATAGCAATACTCAAAGTACTAAAATACTCACAAATACCGATATTATAAAGAGAAAATAGAGAAAACTCAGGTTTAAATTGTGATTTTCAATTCTAACATAAGCACCTATTTATAGAAAAATGCTTAGAATATCAAAGCAAAAATTTAATATAATATTAATATATATATATATATATATATATCAAAATTTCCTACGCACCTCTTGACCATCCTAAATCAAATACCACTACCAATGACTAAAACAAAAAAAACATTTTTGTTATTAAAATTAATTAAAACTTTCAAAAATCAATTATTTCGGAACTTCGGAACTTCAATAATTCATAATAAATAGCCTTTTATCAGAAAATTCGAATGTCTCTTATTTTTATAGGAAATTCAATTCTCTACAACTTTGCAGAAGAAAGTTTTTTCAAATTCCAAACAAAAATTGACCGAAATCCACATACGGACAATTTTACACAGGTATAATCAAATTTCGCTTAAGAAATGGGCCCACGCACATGTTTAACATGTTTTAAAACAACTTTTGCAACAAAAATACTCCTCCTCCTCATATACTCATATATCCCACATTCATTGTAAAAAATATCATCATTATTATATTATAATAATATAATAAAATATTATTTTATCGAAAAATGTAAAATATCGATTTTCAATAATTGTCACTTAAAAAATTTTCTCCATCTATATCCACATAAAATGAATATTTTCCTCATCATATAAATCAATAATTAATTATTCATAAATAATATTACAGAACCACAATAATAAAGAACGAGCAGCTTCCTTCGAAAGAGGGGGCTTTCAATAAGAATTTCTCCTTCTTGGTAGCGCAATTAGGTGACCAAACCTCTCCTTAGAGCCGTAACTTTCTAGACATTGCCAATAATGTTATCTAATAATATTATTCGAGATAATATGTATTATTGATCCGATAATGGAAAATACCGTAAAGTGACAATTATTAAAACAACAGTAATATAAAATATCAACGCAACAATTATTGAATCAATAAAATACTAAACATTAATTACTGTAACAATTATTGAGTAGTGCCTTCTTGCGTAAGAATCAATAATTCAAAAATACTTGTACAATACTGGTGCCATCGCATAACAACAACGCCGTATTATTTTATTTTACCCACCGGATATTCCAACAAAATAAGTTAATTCAGTAACCACTACGTCGTTATTTATAAAAACTTTAATTTGTCTTTTTCTTCATCCGATAGTTATTCTGTTATGGGGCCCACGAATGGTTGCGTAGTGCATTTAATATTCCCCAACGTAAAAAAAATATTCCACGACCAAACGAATATTCCCAAATAATAATGAATATTTTATAACCACTTGCGTATTTTTGAAAAAAAATTTCATATATCACCCTTAACTTTAACTTTTTATCAATTTAACCATTTACCGAATTGTAATTATAAGAAAAATTGAATACTTTTATTTCATAAAATTCGGGTCTTACAATCTCCCTCCTTATGAAATTTCATCCCCAAAATTTACGTGCACAGTATTTCAAAAGTTGAGAATACCTTGTTTTTATTTTAGATTCTATCTCCGGTCATCATGATTTTTCCATTGCTCATCTCCGTGATAACTTCATTTGGGTTCTCACTTGTTGGGAAGTCATGACAACCGCTATCCCTCGAACTACCCGGTTTTGACTTATCAGGGCAAGATTTGGCGTTGGCGTCTACTGACGTTGGAACATACTTTTCTATAGGGGCATATTCCTACCTCAATCGCTTTCTTCGTATTCTCGATTCATGATCTGAATCATCAATCTTCGATCCATATCAAATTCAGGTTGACCGCTCTGTACAGGGTAATTCAAAACTCGATGTTGAGTTCTCCCAATTACTTTCCAAAAAGAAAAATTCATATCATCTATTTTAGCCTTCTTAGATCGGACATCTCTTTCCACAATATCCACGTGTCGTGTGGCTTTTACCCATGCATCACTTATTCTCACTCGTTCAGTTTTTTTTTCTTTCAACTCAGATTCCATCTTTATCATCTTATACTCTGCCAAAGAATGCTTCTGTTCAAGCATCACATATCGAGTAACACAAGCTTGAATTGTCGTTCTTCAGCCTGCTCTTCTAACTCATGAATACGATTTTAAAATTCTACATTTTGATCATATAATACCTCTAATAAACTCTCCTCGTGTACCTTTCTTCTTCCTCACGCCACCATTGCACCTCTCCTAATTATCTCAAGTGCAACTATCAATTCTTCACTCACCACATGGATATCTCTAATTCCTTCTTCGTCTCGACATCACATTATCATGGTTAGTGATTAGAGGTATCCCAACAGTCTCATTCACTCCATTATTAGCATTCTCAGCTGCCATTCTCAAATACTGCCATAAAACAAAGGTTAATTAAACAAATTAACATATCACATAATATCCATATATTACGAATGAGCCAACAATTAAGCTTAAGTAGGACACACTAAAGCGAAGGATTTACTCATCTCTCCCTCCTAGTTCTAATCCCGATCTCCATGAGATCATATCCCTAAGCTCGATACCAAATGTAACGACCCCAAAGTAGGTCCATTCCATCCAACCCATTCTCGAGTCGCCAAATACATGGTATGTAAAAAACAACTACAACTTTATTACAACAATTGTCGTGCAAAATACAACAACACATATGCTTGTGAGTTTGGATACAAATATATATCAATCGTGACTCATGTCCCAACCGTGGACAAAGACTCTCATAATGACACCTTACATAAAGGTATAGTCGAAAAACTGTTTTAGAAATTAGAATCTTTGGGAAGTGCTCAAGAAACCTTCGTACATGGGAGGCCATGCTTCTAGGTTATGATAGATATCATATGGCCACGAAATTATCCTTGGTTGACCTAATAGACCCCAAAAGAAAAACGAGAAGATTATTATCATATTCTTCCCAATGATGAGTCTTCTCTTGACATATCATTATATCCACCGCCTCTAATTGAGAGTTATATTTCAAATAGACTCCAAGATCATATAGTAGTGTTGGTAGATATACTCAGCAAGTGGATGAGCACAACCCTGTCTTATGATGACACGAGGTTGTATGTCATTAGACATCTTGTATGATAGTGGCAAAACACCCTTCCAAGTTAAATTCACCTCACCTCAACATCTATAGACCACCGCTTCTATTCCTCATTATCCCGCTCGACCCAGCTACACTTTTATTACCTGAAAGGAATTGTGAAGCAAAAGGATGAGCACAACTAGCTCAGTAAAGAATATCATGACTAAAGATAATTAAATTATCAATAGCCTTCATCAATAATAAATCAGAGATTTAGAACATATGGTAGATGATAAAAAAAAATTCAACCATAGTTGCAGCGGAACGAGCAATCCATTAGAAGAGCCAAATAGACCATAAAATCTATTATCTTCTCCATGTTAAAAGTCCACCAACAATGTTTTATCCCTGTAACATCAATCAACAATTCATGTCCACAATCACGTATATAACTCATAATCATAATTGTAGTTCTAAATTCCTTTCCTCATTCAGGACAAAAATAATTTTCATCACCTAAAACATCAAAGATTATGGTTATACCAAATCACAATTCATGTTCATAATCCTACTAATAAATTCATCTTTGCACTACGGCCAAAGATATACATCAATAAGTCATCTTTGCACTACAGGCCAAAGATATTCATCAGTTGGTCATGTTCATCTAAACACATGTTCATCTTTGCACTACGGGCCAAATATATTCATCAGAAATCATTCATCTTTGCACTACAAGCCAAAGATATTCAGTTATATCATCATTTAGGACTGAGGATGATGAAAATTATTTTAAAGAGAACGAATCCAGTGAAGCAAAAGAACAAATATTAAGAATTCGTAATTTAAACAATTCCCATTCAAAAATACTTCATAAATAACCATAGTGGGGTAAAATTTAAGAATGATCAAAACATGGATACAATCAAAGCTAGTATCCAGGATAGATATTTTGGACAAAAAGAAGAAATTTTATTTCTCGGTGAATAGTGTCGTATTCGTGAATAGTGTTGTATACGTGAATAGTAACTCCGACACCAAAAGATAGAAATTTCACAAAAAATATCATCACGTTTGGTGAATAGTACTCGTGAATAGTAACTCGTGAATAGTAACTCGTGAATAGTAACCCCAACATGAAAAATTTTCAAATTTGATAAAAATTTCCAACCAACATTCTAGCATAATGATATTGAAGAAATAATATCATTTTAGAAGAAAATAACCTCCCTTACCTCAAAAAGAATAGTACTTCTGACTAGAATACTTGATATAGTGCTGAAAGAACTTGCACCGTATAGCAATACTCGAAGTACTAAAATACTCACAAAATACGCTCGATATAATAAAGAGAGAAATAGAGAGAAAACTTCAGTTTCTTGTGTGATTTTTAATTCTAACCTAAGCACCCTATTTATAGAAAAATGCTTAGAACACCAAAGCAGAAAATTTAATAAATTAATAATATATTTATATAAATTTCCTACGCACACCCAGCATCCTGAAATCAACTATCCTAACACATGTTAAATGAGTCCCAAAATGTAAAAAACGTTTTTCTTATTAAAATAATTAAAACTTCAAAAATTAATTATTTCTTTAACTTCAATAATTCATAATAAATAGCCCTTTTATCAGAAAATTCGAATCTAGTGACTTTTTATAAGAAATTCAATTCTCTACAACTTTGTAAAAGAAAGTTTTTCCAAATTCCAAACAAAATTGAATCAAATCCACATACTTTTACGATTTTACAAAGCTATAATCAAATTTCTTTCCAAGAAATGGGCCCACAAACATGTTTAACATGTTTTAAACAACTTTTGCAACAAAAATACTCCTCCTCCTCATATACTCATATATCCCACATTCATTATAAAAATATCATCATTATTATATTATAATAATATAATAAAATATTGTTTTATCAGAAAAGATAAAATATCGATTTTCAACAATTGTCACTTTAAAAAATTTTCTCCATCTATATCCACATAAAATGAATATTTTCCTCATCATATAAATCAATAATTAATTATTCACAAATAATATTACAGAATCACAATAATAGCAACCAGGCAGTTCCCAAGAAAGAGGGGGCTTTCCAATAAGAATTTCTCCTTATCTAATAATATTATTCAGATAATATGAATTATTGATCTGATAATGGAAAATACTGTGTAGTGACAATTATTAAAACAACAGTAATATAAAATATCAACGCAAAGAATTATTGAATCAATAAAATAATCAATATTAATTATCGTAACAATTATTGAAAGTAGGCCTTCACGTACGTAAGAATCAATAATTCAAAAATATTGTGCAATACCGTAATGCTAATTTAACAACGCCAGACATTTTTACTTACTTTACCTCCGGTATTCCAACAAGGTTAATCTGTGAACTACTACGCCGTTATTTATAAAACTTTAATTTGTCTTTTTTTCTTCATCCGACAGCTTATTCTATTATACGGGCCCACAAATGGTTATACCATTGCATTTAATATTCCCCAACGTAAAGAATATTCCACGACCAAACGAATATTCCCCAACAACAATGAATATTTTATAACCACTCATGCGTATTTTTGAAAAAATTTCATATATCACCCTTTAACTTTAACTTTTATCAATTTAACCATTTACTGAATTGTAATTATAAAAAAATTGAATACTTTTATTTCATAAAATTCGGGGTCTTACATCTATAATGATGGTAAAATTAGTCATCAGTAAGAGACATCATATATTTTATTATTTTGTGATTGCTTGAAAATTCCATCACAAAATACCTTCTTTTTGTAATTGCAAATAAAAGTCGTCACAAAAATCTATCTTTTTTAATGATTGTCACGACCGCCATAAAATATTGTTTTGATTATTTCTTACATTAAAATATTAGTGATAACTTAAATGCAATCACGAAAAAAGTATATCTATAAGTGATGACTTAGTTCGTCATAAAAAGAAATTTTATTTTGCGTGAAAAAATTGGTGTAATTGACATGACCATCAGAATTATAATACATTGATGGCAAGATTAGTCATCACTAAGAGCTATCATATATACTATTATTTCGTGATTGCTTAAAAAGTGCATCACAAATTACTATCTTTTGTGATTGTTTTTAAAAATTGTTATAAAATTTTGTCATGTATTCTTGTTTTTCTAGTAGTGATATTTATGTACTATTATATATTACATAATTAAAATATGCCCTTGTGTATTTGTATATATTATTATTATTATTTGATTTTTTTTAATGTTATCATGAATGTGCTAAAATATGGTTAATTTTCATCTATGTAATGATTGAAAATATAATTAAGTTTTTTTATTTAAAAAAATTATAAAAATATTAATTCTCCTGGTGATATAAATTCTCCATAGAGGTTTAAATTCCCCATAAAAATGGGGATAGAAATGAGGATGATTATTAAGTTTTAATCCCAGAGGAGAATGAAGATTTTTATGAGAGATCGAAATGAGAGTGTGATGTGTAATTCCTATTCGGCCCTATTGTCATTCCTACTAATCATCAGAAAAAGAGAAAAACTAAGCTCACAAGTAAATTTTAAGTGAGAATCAAATCTAAAACTTAAAAATCAGATACTTCAATTTTAACTACTAAGGTAATAATCGGCTTCATATTTTATATCGCAACTAAATCACTTTGAATTTTCTCCCATCGAATTAGTTTTATATATAGTACTATATAATAATATAATATGAACTTTATGTGCTGATTAGCAATTCATAAAATCATGGTGGATGTATGAGATCATAGGCCCAAGTTTATCCTTGACTTATATGTTATCTTTGTGAGGTTTCAATAATTGGAAATCTACTCATCTAGAAGATATATATATATATATATATATATATATATATATATATATATATATATATATATATATATATAGGATTATATGCATATACACAATCACAGTGTAGTATCTGATTACACATGATAATTTTTGTTTAGCTATACGACGGTTCACCCTGGCGTCATATATTGAGATATCTATATAAGAATCAGTGAATCGTCGCTATAGTCCAAAAAATTATCGTCATGTATTTATACGTATCTTACAACCGTGATAATATATCTATTTTTTCCCATATATATATATATATATATATATATATATCCTTTTATTTTACATATCCACCTTTAGTATTTTAATCGAAGCGAATTTATTTGGTCGTCAATAATAAAATATATAAACAGTTTATATGTTATGACGACGGTTCGATGCGTCGCTAAAAACTAAGACGACGATTCTCAGATATACGCGATAAATCGAACCGTCGCCCGATTCGACGCTAAAAATAATGAACAATATATATTAAATAAAGAAGCATGCACTTGTTTCTATATATATATATATATATATATATATATATATATATATTTCAACTTTTTCTTTCAATTCCTCTTTCAGTACCCTTTCTCATGTCATAATGAATATAATCTAGGTGGGGTTCTCCAAACCCATGCTCATATAATACACTTAAGCTCACGTGCACATCTTTTAGTTTTTTTTATATATATAAATAAAATAAAAATAAATTATTGATTATATATGAACTTTATCCATGTTTAGATTTTGGGGTATTGAGCATGCATGCATCATATCTTAGTAGGGTCATTAAACTTTAGTTAGCCTTGGAACATTGAATTATTAATCATTCTTTAATTAGTTCTACTTTGAACTATATTTTTTTCTACATTGAATTATTTAGTCAGTCATGAGCAGTACTAAGCAGAATTTCCTTTCATGGAATTTCTTGTGCTTTTACTTGGATATATAGTTGAGATTCTGGTTAGGTATGACAATGACAATGACAATGACAATGACTTGAGTTAATTAATTATGAACATATATAATTTCTCTAGGATAGGATACTCTGTGTGGGTCATGTATACTATATGCAATAAAGTTTTTGAATTTATTATATAAAAAATAAAAACAAAAACATTTCCTTATTCCATAAAAGAGTCCCATTTGTAATTTGATAACTTTTTGTTCCTCAAAAAGAATATCTTTGGTTTTGATGATAATATAAAATGATATAATTATATACAGTAGAACCTTTATAAATTAATATTGTTAAGATTGAAATTTTTTATTAATTTAGAGACTTATTATTTAATCGATAAATTAATAATTTATTAATTTAAATTAATGTTTTTTCTATTCTAATGAACATAAATTTAATTACATTAAAATTATTGTATTTTATTGATGTTTATATCATACTTTTTTTAATGCAATGTATCATACTTATTAAATTAATGTATCATACTTGTGAGGATGATACAATACATTTGGAGTCAATAACGCGAAAAGAAGCACTCGTAGCGTCAACAACTCTTTACAAGTTTTTATTACAATTTGATAATGCAACACCTGAACTTTTGGACGCAATGAGAAAAATTAAGGATGAAATTCAATTAAATTTGAATTTTAAGACAAAACAAACGAGAATAGACTCATATTTTACAAGATTACCTTGGATATATCTGTAATTTAATAGAATTATTAATTTATAATTTTGGCGGGATCATATATTTATATAAGGGTCTTTTTAAAAATTATTATTTTATTATTTTATTGAAATTATTAATTTATCCCATTAGTCCAAGTTGGGACTGGAAAAAAAATATTATTTTAGAAAGATTATTAATTTATCAAGTATTAATTTATAGAAGTTTTATTGTAGTCGAGTTGTATTTATCATAATTAAATATGTATATTTTTTTTTGTTATCACAAAACTGAACAGTTAATAAATTTAGGGAAAAATATTTGCATTCCATATATAGTTCTTTATTTGTGTTCCATTATAACACAAAATTAGCTCCATTTTAATCTTTTAGGGAAACATTAATGGAGAAATTTGGAGTGCATCATTTATGACTTCTCTAAATATAAGGATAAATATTGAACAAAAATATAAATTTTTTAGTATGAGTCACTTCTATTTATACAGAAGTCGAGAGTTCGAATTTTAATTAAAATAATTATGAAAAAAATTCATAATACAACAACAATATATGAAGACAATAAGTTATTTTTTGTTGAAATGGAAGAAATATCAAATAGTTATTTTTTTATATTATTTTTTCTGTTGTCAAGTGGTTATATGTGTGAGGATACTAATTCAAAGGGAATTTGCAGAAGAGTCAAAAAAAAGCCAAAGATCTGATTACTAGTTTATCACCAACCCACTTATAAGTTATAACCGCCCCATGCGGCTGAGGAATACATAAGTGCTAGTGATTTGACTTTAAATGGTGATATGATTATTATTGTCCTGTCCATATATTTATGACTTCACATATAAATCGAAAAAAAATTCAATTGAATTACACTTGCAATGTACGTGTATATATGAGATATATAATAATTAAAAAAAATTATTTTAATTTATTTTATCTTATCGCATATATTTTGACGTTGCTCGTAATATATATTTTGTGTCATCAAGTTTCTGTTAACGACAAGATTCGTCCATGCGTCTTAATCACCAAAACCGCATCCAATTTTACACAGAAACGAAATCACATGCGAAGCTTGACAATGAGTAAGGTATAACATTGTGTTTATAGCGATCACACCTCCTACGCCGTATAGAAATAGGATTAGATATGATTCTTTAATGAGATCGAACTGAATCTCTTTAAAGAAAAAAAGTCATATATACAGATATGATTCTTCATTAGGTATGATTCTTTAATGGGATCGAACTGAATCTTCTTAAAGAAAGAATTAAAGTCGGATCATATCCTGACATTTTTCTTAGAAGTTAGAAATTAAATGTAATTGTAAGACCCCGAAATTTTTTAAATAAAAAGGAATTTCCTTTATTTATTATTTTGAAATAGTAAGGGTGGATTTGATTAATGTGGTTAGTTATGGGTAAAATCTTGAAAATATTTTAAATAAGCAAGTGGTGATAAAATATTCATTGTTGTCGTGGGAATATTCGTTTGGTCATGGAATATTCGTCTCGTCGGAGAATATTAAATGCACTTGCAAAATTTTGTGGACCCCATATAATGGAAAGCGATTGGAGGAAGAAAATGACAATAATAAATTGGTTATAAATAACTGTAGCGTGGTTATTCATTCAATCTCGTTAGAATACCCGATGGTTAAAACACAAGAATACGCTGTTGTTGTTGCGTGATAGCCCAGTATTGCACCAATTATTGATTCTTGTGGCGCCCCCAAAATAGGTATACAACACCCATTCTGAGTCGCCAAAATACATGGTATGTAAAGCAAACTACAACTTTGATAATCTGAGATGTCGTGTAGAATACGACAATATAATCGTGAGTTTGAATACAAATATTGTCTTCAGATAATATACACACTCAAATAAGTCCTCATTAATTATTCATACACTATTTTACGTAAATAGTGAGGACAAATTAAAACATCTTCCTAGAACCATCACTCCATACCCCGGCTTCGATCCTGCTATGTTTCCACCTCTCACGAGAAGAAAAATGGAACAAAATGGAAAAGGTGAGCTCAACTAGCCCGATAAAAGAATATTATGACTAAGATAATATACAACAAATTATCGTTAGTCTTGACGAGGAAAAATCGATAAATTATAATAGACAACAAGTTTTAGATCAATAAATGCGGTGAACGACAATCCATTAGAAGAGTCACGTAGAAAAGAATTCTCTTGCCTTTCTAAGGTTTAAAAGTCCATCATCAATATTTTATCCTCATGTAACAACAATCAATATTCATCTTTGCACTACATGCCAAAGATATTCATTTAAATCACCATTTGTCATGTTCATCTCAACACTGCTCATCTTTGCATGTGCCAAAGATATTCATTTATATCACCATTTAGGACCGAGGATGATGAAAAATATTTTTAAAGAAACGAATTCAAAGAAACAAAATGACAAGGATTAAGGATTAAGGATTAGATACTTTTTTTACCCATGTCCAAAAATACCTCGAAAATAATCATATTGGTGTAAAATTCAAGAATGATCAAAACATGGATACAATCAAAGCTAGTATCCGAGATAGATATTTTAGGCAAAAAGAAAAATTTTTATTTTTAGATGAATAGTCTTAGTATTCGTGAAATGTGCCGAGTATCGTGAATAAGAAACCCAAACACAACAAGTTCTAAATTTGATAAAAAGTTCAACGAAGATTTTGGCATAATGATATTGAAGAAAATAATATCATTTGCGAAAAGAAATAACATCCACTTACCTCAAAATAACCGTATTTACGGTTTGAATTTCTAGGTATAAGGTTTGACAAAAACTTCATGACCGTGTATAGCAACACTCAAAATATACTCACAAGAATACGTTCGACAATATAGAGAGAAAGAGAAAACTTAGTTTACGGTGTGATTTTCAATTCTAACTTAGCCTCTATTTATAGGAAAATGCTTTAGAACATGAAAGGAGACTAAAATAATAAAATAATATTATAATTTATATCTTCTACGCATGCCTTTGAACCAAATCACCACCAAACCAACCTTGACCCAATTTCCAAAGCAGACCACATGTTCAAACAAGAGTGGGTCCCACCCATTATTTAATAAAAATTATTTTATCTTCCTAAACTTCAATAATTCAAGAAAATAGCTCGTTTATCGAGAAAAATTCAAAACTCACGACTTTCCATGGGAAATTCCATTCTCTACAACTTTGCAGAAGAAAATTTTTCCAAATTCCAAACAGAAATTGACCGAAATTCACAAACGGACGATAAAATACATATGTTAAACATTTAACAAAACATATGTTAAACATTTAATGCCATAAAATACTCTACCTCCTCATATACTCATATATCCCACATTCATTATAAAAATATCATCGTTAATATATTATTAAAATAATATATTTAAATGAATTATTTTATCAGAAAAAGATAAAATATTAATTTTCAACAATTGTCACATTAAAAATTTTCTCCATCTATATCCACATAAAATAAATATTTTCTTTATCATAATAATCAATAATTAATTATTTAAAATAATATTACGAAATCACAAGATCGTGAACCGTGCCAGTTCCCAGGAAGAGGGGCTTTCGATAAGGATTTTTCTTCTTCTGGCCAATTGTGATTAGGTGACCAAACCTCTCCTTAGATGAGAACTTTCTAGACATTGCCAATAATGTTATCGATAATATTATTCAAATAATATGAATTATTGATCCGATAATGGAAAATCTTTTGCGATGACAATTATTGAAACATAATAATATAAATATCAACGCAACAATTATTGAATCAATAAAATATAATATTGAGCGATAGACTTCACTGTAACAATTATTGAGTAGTGCCTTCTTACGTAAGGATCAATAATTCAATAATCTTTATGCAATCTGGTATCTTCTTTGTGCGACCCAGCGTATTCTTTTTTTAACCACCGGAGTAACCCAACAAAGATTAATAGCGGTAACAATTTACGTCGTTATTTATAAAACTCAATCTTTGCCATTTTCCTTCATCCAACCGTTTTCCGTTATGGGGCCCACCAATGACTGCGCCGTCATACGGAGATTCCCGACAAAAAGAATATTCCACGACCAAACGAATATTCCCCGACAATAATGAATATTTTATAACCACTTGCTTATTTTGTAAACTTTGCACATTTCACCCATAACCAAAGAATTATATCAAATTAACCCTTATTAATTTAGAATAATGAATAAAGGAAAATTCAATTTTATTTATAATAAGTTGGGGTCTTCAACCTCTCCCTCCTTATGAAATTTAAATCCTCGAAATTGGCGTACGATACACATGTGTATCGAAAAGGTGAGGGTACCTCGCTTTCATCTCCGATTCCAACTCCCATGTTATTTCCTCGATTTGCATGGTTTCTCCACAAAACATTAACTTGTGGTATAACCTTCGTCAAGTAAGACATGCTCTTCCCATCCAAAATCTCAACAGTATCTCCTCGTATGTTAAATCTTGTTATCTCATCTGCAGTTTCTAACGATAATGTGGTTCGGGTCTTTCACATATTCTGAAGCATAGATATGTGGAACACATTGTGAACACGAGACATACTTGGAGAATGCTTGAGCGAGTCTATAGGCTCGTTTCTATTCCGGTCGAGAATCTCAAATGGACCAACAAACCTTGGATTGAGCTTTCCTCTTTTCCCAAATCTTGTAACTCCTTTCCATGGAGCAATACGTAATAATACATGATCTCCATATTAAACTCCACGTCCTTTACATGAAGATCAAGATAACTCTTTTGTCGATCTTTTGAAGTTTGAATCGTTGTCGAATCATTTGGATCTTTTACGTAGTCAATGCGTCTTAAATTACGGTCCCAACAATGTTGCTTCTCCCACCTCGTCCCAAAGATCTTTGAGAACGACATTTTCATCCATCTGGCGCCTCAAATGGAGCCATGCCTATACTTGCTTGATAAGCTGTTGTTGTAGGAGAATTCCACCAAGTGGTAGGTACTTATCCCAACTTCCTTTGAAATCTAGGACAGAAAGTCTTAATAGATCTTCAAGGGTTTGAATAGTCCTCTCTACGATTGTCCGTCCGTTTTTGAGGATGGTATCTTTGAATCAATCGTAAAATCCATGCCCATAGCTTTACGCAAGCTAACCCAAAATCTTGAAGTGAATCTCGGGTCACGATCCGAAACTATGGATCTTGGCATGCCATGCAATCATACAATCTCATTCCGCGTCTGCATCTGAGCAAGGCGTTCAAGGAATAAGTCTCGCGTATCGGTAAGAAATGGGCGGAACTTGGTTAATCTATCAACAATAACCCAAATTGCATCTACGCCTTGAGAAACTTTGGGAAGACACATGTAACAAAATCCATAGTAATGTGTTCCCATTTCCATTCCGGAATCTCAAGTGGTTCTGATGGACCTTTTGGCACTTGATGCTCCGCCTTTACACGTTGACAAAGTTAAACATCTTGAGATAAACTCATGAATCTCTCTCTTCATATTGTTCCACCAAAATGAATGTCGAATATCATGATACATTTTGGTACTCCCGTGATGGATTACAAGCGGGGTGTTGTGTGCCTCCATCATGATTTTATGCTTGGTCGAAATCGTTAGGAGCGCTTGAAGTCTAGAATTGACTTCGAAGTATTCCTTCCTCATCAATTCTTGCTTCCTAATAGCTCCTTCTTGCACTTTCTTCTTCATACGCGATCACCTGGTCCATAGTAGCAAAGAAACTTTAACTTTATCGATTAAAGTCGGTTCTACTTGTATATTCTCCATCATTATGTGGGTCCACGGAGTCTTTAATTCTACCTCCATCCTTTGCAAGTCATACAAAATGGGCCTTTGCGTTGACAATATCGCTTTTCGTACTTGCATATGATCTTCTACTCGATCGTCCACTCTTACGTTAAACTTTTCGAGGATGATATTGAATAGTGTGATCGTAATCTTTTAACACTCTCGATGAATGTCGTTGCCGCGTGTTGAGTTCTTTTTGGGTGAAGAAATATTTGAGGCTTTTATGGTCCGTATAAATCTCCACTTTCTCTCCATACAAGTAGTGTCTCCATATCTTCAACGCTTGAATCTGACTTTACCCAACTCTAGATCATGAGTAGGATAATTCCTCTCATATTCTTTGAGTTATCGTGAGGCATAGGCTATGACTTTCCCATGTTGCATGAGGACACATCCTAACCCCTTGCGGAAGCATCATTTGTAGATAAAAATCCATCCGAACCGGATGGTATTGTTAGAACAGTGCGAAATGAGTCTCTCTTGAGCTCTTGGAAACTCTTCTCACATTCTCCGCTCCATATGAATTTTGTATCTTCTACGAGTCGGTGAGTTAGCGGAGTAGCGATTCGAGAAAATCCTTCCACGAATCTCCGATAATAACCATTAAGCCCGAGAAAAGTCTGCGTGCTTCGATCCACCGACTTGGTTGCTCCCAACTTTGTATTGCTTGAATCTTCGTCGGTCAATGGATACTCCTTGTTTTGACACCACGTGCCCAAGGAATGCTACTTCCTTAAGCGAACTTCGCATTTCTTGACTTGGCATAAAGTTTGTGTTCACGAAGTCTTTGTAGTACCGACTTCAAATGGTGCTCATGATCTTCACGGCTTTTGGAATAGATGAGGATGTCATCAATAAAGACAACAATGAATGATCCAAATATTCCTTGAATACCACGGTTCATCATATCCATGAAAGCGGCGGGAGCATTAGTCAATCCAAAAGACATGACCAAAATTCATAATGCTCGTCTGCAAGTCCGAAGGCGCCTTTGGAATATCCTCGGTTTAATCTTCAACTCGATGATATCCGAGCGAAGATCGATCTTTGAAAAGAATTGTGCTCCTTTGCATGGTCAAACGGTCATCAATGCGAGGTAGTGGATACCTATTCTTGATGGTGACATGGTTTAATTCTTGGTAGTCAATACAAAGTCGCATACTCCCGTCTTTCTTCTTTATGAATAAAACAGGAGCACCCCAAGGAGACGTACTAGGACGAATGAAACCGATGTCTAATAATTCCTGTAATTGGACTTTTAACTCCTGAAGTTCAATAGGAGCCATTCGATATGGGGTTTTAGAAATGGGTTTTGTATGCGGTTCAAGGTCAATAAAGAATTCAACATCACGTTAAGGGGTAAACCGGGGAGCTCTTCTTGAAATACATCGAAATTCTCTAACCACGAAAATATTATTCAAATCGACTTGTCTTTATTCAAATCCATAACATGGGCTAAGAAAGTTTGACATCCGTTTTTCAATAAGCGAATAGCTTTGTGGCTTGATATGACGATGGTTGATTTTAGTGGTTTAGTGATTTGAATTGCATTATGACGGGTTAGTTGGATGAAAACTAACCACCTTACGAAAACAATCAATTTTGGCATGATGAGTGGTTAACCAATCAATTCCTAAAATCACATCAAAAGCAAGTATCTTTAAAGAGATAAGATCAACGGGTAATTTAATAGTGCCAACTTGGATCATGCAAGATTTATAAACCTGTAGATGTAACGAAGGTTTCACCCAATACGAGTTTCAACAGATAAATCAAAATCTAATTTCTCCGAGTCAAGTTTAAGCGTTGAGCACAAGCGGGAGAGATAAAGAATGGGTAAAAGCGGTATCTAGTAAGGTATAAACTTCGCAAAAATTCAAGATTAGCTTACCCATGATCACCTCGTTCGGGTTCCTCACGTTTTGGCGATCACGACAAAAGCTCTTCCGAGAACCGTGATTTCGACTTATCCGGACGACCCTTGGAATCACCACTCCGCTTAAACTTGGTTTCACTATAGTACAATCTCGGCGATGTGGCCTTCCTTTCCACAGTTATAACATACCTTGGATTGTTGTGGGCCGGTTTGGTGATATGTCCCTCCTTCCGCATTTGTAAACATCTAATGGCGGTCGTTCTCCTCCCCAGCATTTGTTGTTGGTCTTTGGTCTTTGCCATTAATATCTTCCCGTCATTGTTGAATCTTCTTTTTACGAAATTTCCACTTGAGTCACCTCTCTCTATTATCATGTCCACGATTACCACACAGTGGTTCTGCGCCTTGTCCGTATTCTTTCCTCCTCATTTGGTTATTATCGTTCTAATGACTAGCACGATTGTGGTCCCTCGGTTGAGTATACTCACCTTATCTCGCTCTAATAATGAGCCACATTGACAACATCTCGAATCTGAGAGAAAATTTATAAGAGATAAGGTATTGACGAATCTACGGTTTTAGACCTCTCGAAACACATCTGCGTCATTCGTTCCTCATTCTCCACCAAATGAGGTGCTGAACACGATAATTCTGCGAACCTTGCCTCGTCTTTGAGACACCGTCATGTTGTTACTGTTAGGAGTCTAATAAACTCTACCTCCTTCATATAGCGAATACTTTCACGGAAAGTACTTGTCATTGAGCGATTCTGAAATCTTTCCCAAGACATGTTAAGTGCATCTGGTTGAGTACGCTTCCACGATTCCCACCAGATGTCTGCTTCACCACGAAACATAAAGGTGGCGAATGGAACCTTCATTCCTCCGTGCACCCCAAGACATCGAATATCTTGGTAATTTGCTTGACCCGTTTACGCCTTAATCGGATCCGACTTTCATGAAAATCTGGTGGTCCCAACTCCTTAAACCTTGGTTTGTGTGACAATCGCGGCGTTGCCATCATTTCCACCGTATTTTGTACCGAGAGTCTCCGCATGTCGATTTTGCATGAGCTGCAAAAAGCTTCTAAACATCCGTCGTTCATCATTTGCTCGATGGCGTTGTTCACGGGAGGAACATTGTCGACTGTTACGCGTTCTCCTCGTTGGTGAGTGCTGGCGTCTCCACGGTCTCATAAACTCCATTGTTAACGCGTTCTCGTGACCATTCTTAAATCTTGCCAAAACAATGGTTAATTAAACAAATTAACATATCACATAATATCCTATATTATGAATGACCAACAAATAAGCTTAGGTAGGACACACTTACGAAGGATTTACTCGTCTCTCCCCCTCTAGTTTCTATTCCCGATCTCATGCGGAGATCATATCCCTAAGCTTTGATACTAATCTGTGACGCCCCAAAATAGGTATCTGACACCCATTCTGATCGCCAAAATACATGGTATAGAAAGCAAACTACAACTTTGATAATCTGAGGATGTCGTGTAGAATACGACAATACAATTGTGAGTTTGAATACAAATATTGTCTTACAGACAATATACACACAATAAGTCCTCATTAATTATTCATACACTATTTTACGAAATAGTGAGGGCAATTAAAAACATCTTCCTAGAACCATCACTCATACCCAGGCTTCGATCCTGCTATGTTCTCACCTCACGAGAAGAAAAATGGAACAAAATGGAAAAGGGTGAGCTCAACTAGCCCGAAAAAGAATATTATGACTAAGATAATATACAACAAATTATCGTTAGTCTTCACGAGGAAAAAATCGATAAATTATAATAGACAACAAGTTTTAGATCAATAAATGCGGTGAACGACAATCCATTAGAAGAGTCACGTGAAAAAGAATTCTCTTGTCTTACAAGGTTTAAAAAATCCATCATCAATATTTTATCCACAATAACAATCAATATTCATCTTTGCACTACATGCCAAAGATATTCATTTAAATCACCGGTTATCATGTTCATCTCAACACTGTTCATCTTTTTACTACAGGCCAAGATATTCATCGATTAATCGTTCATCTTTGCTTTCTGAAGGCCAAAGATATTCATTTATATCACCATTTAGGGTTGAGGATGATGAAAAACATTTTTAAAAAAACGAATCGATTGAAACAAAATGACAAGGATTAAGGATTAAGGATTAGTACTTTATTTTACCCATGTCCAAAAATACCTCGAAAATAATCATATTGGTGTAAAATTCAAGAATGATCAAAACATGGATACAATCAAAGCTAGTATCCGAATAGATATTTTAGGCAAAAAGAAAAATTTTATTTTTAAATTGAATAGTCTGAATATTAAAAAGTGAGTCTTGCCGTATCGTGAATATGTCATTAGTATCGTGAATAAGTAACCCAGACACAACAAGTTCTAAATTTGATAAAAAGTTCAACGAAGATTTTGGCATAATGATATTGAAGAAAATAATATCATTTCTTGAAGAAATAACATCCACTTACCTCAAAATAACCGTATCTTGGTGAATTTCGGTATAGTCTTGACAAAAACTTCATACCGATATAGCAACACTCAAAATATACTCACAAGAATCGTTCGACAATATAGAGAGAAAAGAGAAAACTTAGTTTACGGTGTGATTTTCAATTCTAACTTAGCCTCTATTTATAGGAAAATGCTTTAGAAACGCCAAAGGAGACTAAAATAATAAAATAATATTATAATTTATATCTTCTACGCATGCCTTTGAACCAAATCGCCACCAACCAACCTTGACCCAATTTCCAGCCCACATGTTCAAACAAGAGTGGGTCCCACCCATTATTTAATAAAATTATTTTATCTTCGAAACTTCAATAATTCGAAGAAAATAGCTCGTTTATCGAGAAAAATTGAAACTCACGACTTTCCATGGGAAATTCCATTCTCTACAACTTTGCGAGAAGAAAATTTTTCCAAATTACAAGCAGAAATTGGCCAAAAATCCACAAGCAGACGATTTTACGATCTATAATCAATTTTAGGTCGAGAATTGTGTCCATAAACACACAAAAAATATATTAAACATTTAATGCCACAAATACTCTACCTCCTCATATACTCATATATCCCACATTCATTATAAAAATATCATCGTTAATATATTATTAAAATAATATATTTAAATGAATTATTTTATCGAGAAAAAGATAAAATATTAATTTTCAACAATTGTCACATTAAAAATTTTCTCCATCTATATCCACATAAAATAAATATTTTCTTTATCATAATAATCAATAATTAATTATTTAAAATAATATTACGAGAATCACAGTCTCTTGTGACGAGTACATTTTCCGAGGAAGAGGGCTTTCGATAAGGATTTTTCACTTCTTGGTAGCCTGATTAGGTGACCAAACCTCTCCTTGAAGCGCGAACTTTCTAGACATTGCCAATAATGTTATCGATAATATTATTCAAATAATATGAATTATTGATCGATAATGGAAAATCTTTGTCGCGATGACAATTATTGAAACATAATAATATAAATATCAACATAATAATTATTGAATCAATAAAATATAATATTGAGCGATAACTCATTGTAACAATTATTGAGTAGTGTCTTCTTACGTAAGGATCAATAATTCAATAATCTTTATGCAATCTGGTGTCTTCTTTATGCGACCACGCGTATTCTTGTATTTTAACCACCGAGTAACCCAACAGTGTTAATTAACAATTTACGTCGTTATTTATAAAACTCAATCTTTGTCGTTTTCCTTCATCCAACCGTTTTCCGTTATGGGGCCCACCAATGATCTATGCTAAATCGTCATGCGGAGATTCCCGAAAAAAAAAGAATATTCCACGACCAAACGAATATTCCCCGACAACAATGAATATTTTATAACCACTTGCTTATTTTGTAAACTTTGCACATTTCACCCATAACCAAATAATTATATCAAATTAACCCTTATTAATTTAGAATAATGAATAAAGGAAAATTCAATTTTATTTATAATAAGTTGGGGTCTTACAATTCTTACGTAAGAAGGCACTACTCAATAATTGTTATAGTAATTACTGTTCAATATTATATTTTATTGATTCAATAATTACTACGTTGATATTGTTGTTGTTTTAATAATTGTCACTGCACAGTATTTTCTATTATCGGAGCAATAATTCATATTATCTGAATAATATTATTGGATAATATTATTGGCAATGTCTAGAAAGTTCTATCTAAGGAGAGGTTTGGTCACCTAATTGCGCGCCAGTAAGGAGAAATCTTTATTGGAAAGTCCCTCTTTCTGAGGAGCAACTACCGTTGTAAAATCTTTGTGATTACGTAATATTATTCATGAATAATTAATTATTAATTTATATGATGAGGAAAATATTAATTTTATGTCGATATAGATGGAGAAAATTTTTAATGTGACAATTATTGAAAATTAATATTTTATCTTTTTCTGATAAAATAATTCATTTAAATATATTATTTTAATAATATATTAACGGTGATATTTTTATAATGAATGTGGGATATGTGAGTATATGAGGAGGAAGAGTATTTTTGTGACATTAAATGTTTAACACATATTTTGTGTTGGTGGAAACAATTATTGACCGAAATTTGATTATAACCTGTAAAATTGCCCGTTTGTGAATTTCGGTCAATTTCGCTTGGAATTTCAAAAAACTTCCTTCCGCAAAGTTGTAGATAATGGAATTTCCTATGAAAATCATAGTTCAATTTTTCGATAAAAGAGCTATTTATTATGAATTATTTAAGTTCAAGCTCAAAATAATTGATTTTTGGAAGTTTTAATTATGTTTTTTAAGAAAACATTTTTAAAAATGTTGGTGGCCATCTTTAACATGTGCTTGGTGGTGAAATCAGATTTCAAAGTGGGCGTAGGAATGTGTTTTGTAAATATTAATATTATATTAAATTTTACGCTTTGGTGTTCTAGCGTTTTCCTATAAATAAGGTGCTTTAGGTTAGAATTGAAAATCACACTAGAAAGCTCAAGTTTTCTCTCTATATTATCGAGCGTATTCTTGTGAGTATTTTGAGTATACTTTGAGTATTGCTATACGGTGCAAGTTCAAGTCATAGCCTATATCCGGTGTTTCAACTAGAAGTACTGTCTTTCGAGGTAAGGGATGTTATTTTCTTCTTAAATGATATTATCTTCTTCAATATCATTATGCCGAAATATTATTCTGAACTTTTAATCAAATTTAGAACTTTTTCATGTCGGAGTTACTATTCATGAGTTACTATTCATGAGTTACTATTCACGAGTACTATTCACGAAGCGTAATGATGTTTTTATGTGAAATTTCTATCTTTTGAGGTCGGAGTTACTATTCACGATATCAGACTATTCACGTATCACGACCTTATTCACGAATCACGACACACTATTCACGAAAAATTAAATTTTCTTTTCTTGTCCAAGACCATGCATTATGATTCCTATCTTGGATTAGATCTATGTTTTGATCATTCTTGAATTTTACCCACTCGATTACTTATGAAGTATTTTGAACTTGGATTGTTTAAAATACGAATCCTTAATATTTGTTCTTTTGTTTCACTGGATTCGTTTCCTTTAAAATATTTTCATCATCCTCAGTCCTAAATGATGATATTACTGAATATCTTTGGCATGTAGTGCAAAGATGAATGATTTCTTGATGAATATCTTTGGCCCGTAGTGCAAAGATGAACAGTGTTGAGATGAACATGACCGGTCGATTAATATCTTTGGCCGTGGTGCAAAGATGAACAGTGTTTAGATGAACATGACCCGGTGATGAATATCTTTGGCACGTAGTGCAAAGATGAATATTTGATTCGAGATATATATATGATTGATGTTACAGGGGATAAAATATCGACGATGAACTTTTAAATTCATATATAGAAGATAGTAGTTTGCATTCTCTACTTAACTCTTCTAATGAATTGTTGTTTCATTGCAGTTGTTGATTTAAAACCGGTTTGTCTATTATATTCTATTAGATTTTTCCTGTTGAAGACTAACGATAATTTGTTGTATATTATCTTAGTCATAATATTCTTTTCTTGGGCTAGTTGAGCTCACCTTTTCCTTTTGTTCCATTTTTCTTCGCAGGAGGCGAGAATGTAGCGAGTACTAGTCGGGGTATAGAATGAAGGTTCTAGAGAGAGTTGTTTAATAGTCCTCACCATTTTTGTAAAATAATGTATCAATAATTATGATGGAGATTTATTTGCGTGTGGATATTGTCTAGACGGCAATATCTGTATTTAAACTCACAGTTTATATGTTGTAATAATAAAATTGTAGTTATTTGTATACCATGTATTTGGCGACTCAGACTGGATTGGATGGAATGGACCTATTTTGGGGGCGTCACAGTAATTAAGAATCTTTGATTCCTTAAAATACTTAATTGCCAAACCAATTCTTACATAAATAAATAACTTCATATGAATTTTAGCCCACCATACAATTCGAACCCTAATAATCACAACCCAACATTTTCAATTGGCACTTGACAAACCTAAAAAAAGGAGTCTGAAAATGTTTATAAATGAACCCACTTTCTCATTTTGCATATTGGAGCGAATGAATGTAATCTAGTGTAAATGTATAAGATTTTATGCATAGCATATAATTGTGGAATGACAAAACTATTTTTTTTATCACTATACTTGACAAATTTACTTAATACATCATTGAATTTTTAATTTTTTGAATTACCCTATGAAACTAATTAAAATAGTAAAATTGGGTCATTCCGTAGCAAAAAAAATAGATTTTTATTGCTTATGTGGCAAAAAAAAACAAAAATAGGTTTTAAAAATAAAAAAAGTAACATTTTAAAGTTTTAAAAATAACAAAAGCATAATAAAATAAAACAAAAAATACAATTTTTTTAAAAAAAATAGAATTTTTATAAAAACAGATTTTTAAAAAAAAAAAAAAAATTTAAAAACTGATTTTTTTAAAACTGATTTTTTAAAAATCAGATTTTTTAAAAAATAGAATTTTTCAAAAAGCGGAACTTTTAAAAAACAAAATTTTTAAAAATAAAAATAGATTTTTTTTAAAAACAGAATTCTATAAAAAATATAATTTTTTAAAAAACAAATTTTTTTTGTTTTATTTTATTATGTTTTTGTTATTTTTAAAATGTTAATTTTTTTATTTTTAAAATCTGTTTTTGATTTTTTTTTGCCACATAAGCAAAAAAATTTATTTTTTTTGCCACGTCAGCACCATCTCAGCAATATTTTAACGTTTGTTAACTTTTTTTAACGGAATGACCCAATTTTACTATTTTAATTAGTTTAATAGGGTAATCCAAAAAATTAAAAATTTAATGGTGTAATAAGTAAAACTTGCCAAGTATAGTAGCGAAAAGCATAATTTTACCATTGTGGAATGCAGCAGTTGTGTTGAAATGAGAAAAAGTGTGCTGAAAATATCATCTCTTAAAAATATGTTTTAACTATTATCGTAAGTAAATACAATGATACAGTTTGTAAACAAATGTAAATATGTGTGTAATTTAATTATGTATCTACACGCAACAAAATTCTACATCTTTTATTTAGACAAAAAAAATAGACATTATCTTTTCAAATGATTGCGGTATCCAAATGATATATTGTGCTCCCTTTATTCCATAATATATATTATATGACATTTTAGATGATTATTTAACGTTTTATATAATTTAGAAGAATTAATTATAATTTTTTCAAAATTACCTTTCAATTTAGACGTGGCAAACAGGCCGGATTGGCCCAAACGGGACGGACCATAGCGAGGTCGGGTCAAAACGGTTCAAGTTTTGGTGGACTAAAAAAGTGAAGCTCAAAACTCACGTTTTGACGGACGGGCCGGGTCGGCTCGTGGGCTTAAACTGGTTTATGACCAAATTCTGGCACATTTATGGGCCGAGCCCAAACAAATTCAGACCATTGGCGAAATTTGGCCAAAGCCCGAGTTTTAATGAAATTTGAAAAAATGATGTCCAAAGCCCGCGTTTTGACGGATCGGGTCAGACCCTGAGCACTGGGCCGGACACGCTGCAGTCTACGTCTCATGGAAAATGTTACCGATGATAGAGAGTATAAGATAAAAATATGGTAAATAATATTATAGACAATTAATACTATATTTAATGTTATACAATCATTTTTTTAATTCTTATACACAGCTCTAAAACATCATATATTATGTGACGAAATGAGTACAATATTATGCTCTTTGCGCATGAATGGAGTGTAACAATGACTATTATAGTTATGCTTACTTGTCGTCAGTCATCTTACTGTTTTTCTTTATAATTAATTTTGAGTTAGAGAGTTTGATATCTATATATGCTAGATTTTGGGCCTATTTTATAGATCTAATAAACTTTTTAGAAAAAAAAATTCTTCAATTTTCAACTTTAATATACGATCGTTGAAATTCTCAGTGTTTATCGAACAAAATCTATATTATAGAGCGGGAGGAAAGAATGACAAGTTTTTTAGAATAAACAAAAAAGTGAAACTTTTTTGACATTCTTATTTTGCCCTCTAAATTTTTTTATTCACTTCTATTCTTTTCCCCATGTCCACTTAAATTTTGACACACGACGTCTTATTTAATTTTAGAGTTAATTGGTTTTAAGTAAGAGATCAGGTGTCAAAATTTAAGTGGGGGACGGAACATGAAAAATAGGAACAGATGATCTGTTCTCGTAAATTAGAGTAGTAAATAATAAAAATTCAAAAATTATGGATGTTTACCGTACTAACTTGGGTTTCTGAAGTATAAGAACTTTATGGATGTTTAGAGGCCCAGAGAGATTTATTGGGCAAAATCTTAAAATAAAAGCACAGAGGCATTAGTTGGGCCGAAAGGGTCAATATAAATGTTTTTTCTATTAGTATATTTTTCTCTTATGTTTAATGGATGAAAACACTTCAAAATTTTTATTGTAGATTCATTTACATTTTTATTTCCATTTTTAAATCTTATACATAAACAATTTTTCTTATTTATTCCAGCATATTCCTACCGAATTATAGTTTTTAAATATACCCCCTCAGAGCATTAACAACAGTTTTCCTAATTAACTCTTTATCCCCAATTTTGAAGAATGCATCAACAAATCATTATCCAACAGTTTCTTTATCCTTATTTATTTGACTCTCTATTTTAATCTTTATATAGGATTTTATTCTCCAGAATGAGGGAGTCAAAAGACCATTCTCTATATATACAAAATGACATTTCACACCCTCATTTAAGTGGACAACTCATCAATCATACACATCTTGACATTTTTTTACTACTTTATTTTCAAATTATAAACTTAATATTGACTTATATTTTAAAAATTAATTTTAAACATATTCAAATTTAAAACTGATATAAATTTATTTAATTTATGTCAATATAATTATAAATATTATAAACGTAATAATAATTATAAAATTTATTATTTTCAAAATTTAAATGAATCATATTATATTTAAATTTAAAATATCACAAATTAACTTTTAAAAGTTAATATTAATCTTATGTACATTTGCAACTACAATCCATTCAATACTCACTTCATAAATTACTTAAAATATAAAATAAAATAAACATTATTTTACAGTGAAATATAATTGATAAATTATACTCTCTTTTATAAATTATAAGATTATTATTAATTTGATATTTTGGCTATTGGAAATTTTAACTTTTAACTTTTAAATTTTATTATTTAAGGAATCAATATAAGGAACCTGTTGGGTACATAGTGAAAAAATTGAATCTCTATTTTGCAAATGACCCATAACACTGCAAAGTAGGGATAAAGATAAGAAAACTGTTACGAATGCTCTCAGCTCCTTTTTATTTGTCTTTTTAATAATGAAATTTATTTCTTTTTATTTGACGTTTGTAGATTTTAATAAAATATTAATATCTTAATTTTCCATATTATCTTTACATTAAATATCAACTTGTTTCTCTTTTATTTTTTTTAATAAATTTTAAAAGGATAATATTGAGATTTTATAACTATTTTGATTGATAATTTTAATAAATTTTAGAAGGATAATTTTAGAATTTATAACCAAAGAATCTTTTAACAATATTGTTTGAGCTTCTCCGAGTCGTCTTCATCACTGATTTCTTCATGCACCAGCAATTTCAATCCATGAGTCCTAATTTTCTTGATTGAATTTCCTAGATTTATGATCTAATCGAGATGCACATATGCTATTGAATCACTTTGAGCTTTATTAGCTTGTTCCAGCTCGGGAAGTAGTAGAAGATATGGAAAAGACTTAAACACCCCTATAAATTCTCGTGTGTGCTTTAGTCAGTCACTTTTGATCGGTTAATTGACGAAAATGTGCTTTTTGTAACATATAACTTAAGTTTGGGATGTACTTAAACACCTTTTTCAGTTTAAGGTGCAAAAGTCAACATATGTGTAAAGTTTGGGGTGCAAATTATCTTTTAGTCTATTTTTTTCAAAATTGACTGACTTTTGGACTTTAGCATGAGAGTTATTATTCATTACAATTAGTATAAAATAGGGTTACATGCAATGTCTTCAGACCCGATCGCTTATCGAACCTAAAAAATTATCAAGTGGATATTTCGATTGGTGATTGAACCGTTATTAAATTGGTAATGTTATAAATATATATTATTAGTACTTAATAAAATTTATGAATTAAGACATAATAAAGTTGAGTTACAATATTACTAATAATGATTAATTATAATATTAAAAAATGGTATTAAATTATTAAATAATAATAATAAATCGGTTCAGTGTCAAATAATTTTACCAGTTGAACTACCGGTGGCCAACTGATTCAATCCAGTTTTTGACCATATTGGTTTAACCGGACTAAACCAGACAAGACATAGAATCGTTCTCGGTTCAATCGGTTGACCCAACCGATCTGGGCGGGATTTGAAAACAATGGTTACATGTATAATTAAAAAAAATTATCATTAATAATTATTTACGTAACTAATAATAAAAAAGTCGATACATATTTGTAAAATATATTATCTTAATTTTTAATAGGGTTAAATGCAAAGTCGACCACTGAACTTTTATGATATTTGGGTATTGAGCCCCTTTCTTCCGATCAACGCAAACTGAGACCCTTTCTATTCAAAAATTTGGACTTTGACCCCTCAGGCGCCACATGTGCATTGACCTGCTGACGTGGCACATCTGACACGATATTTTATATTTTAATTTAACACATGGCAGATGTGATGTGGCTTCTTTATAAGTTTTTTCAAAAATTTGTCTCTCCCACGGTTTGAACTTGCAACCTCAATTATGAAACTATAAGTATTTGGCCACTAGAGCACCACATGTTAGCTATTAATATTTTTCAAAGAATAATCTTTATATCAAAACATCTGCCATGTTGCGTCACGTATGCCACGTCAGCAGGTCAACGCACATGTGGCGCCTGGGGGTTCAAAGTCCAAATTTTTGAATAGAAAGAGGCTCAGTTTGCGTTGACCGGAAGAAAGGGGCTCAATACCCAAATATCAAAAAAGTTCAGTGGTTGACTTTGCATTTAACCCATTTTTAATATGAAAATTGTATGTGTTCTTTATCTCTTTACATAGGGGCTCCCCGTATATTCACATACATGGTAAAAAGTGAACATATCACGAGCAACTAAGAGAGAGAGAGGGGGGTATTAGTGGTAAAAATAAAATTTTACAGCAAAATTAATTACATAATATTACTATTAATGATATTTTTTAATAAGTGAGATTATGTCTTAAATGATCTAGATAATAGAGAGGAAAGAGTGTGTCGCCACCAAAATAGGTATACATCACCTATTCTGAGTCGTCAAATACATTGTACAGAATACAAATACAATCTTATATATACAACAAGAGAGCTGTGAATTTTAATACAAATAATATCTTCTAGACAATATCCACTCTCAGAATAAGTCTTCATTACATTTATTGTCACACTATTTAACAGAATAGTGAGGACTACTAATACTATCATCCGGTCCATCACTCCGCTCCCCGACTCGTCCCCAATTATATATTCTTATTTTCTTGAAGAGAACAAAGAAAGAAAGGGTGAGCTAAACTAGCCCGATGAAATATTATGACTAAGATAATGCAAAATAAATTATTATTAGCCTTCAACAGTGTTAAATTAATAAAATATAACAAACATCAAGTTTAACTGCAACGGAACAACCAATCTATTAGAAGAGTCAAGTAGAGAATAAAATCTACTATCTTCTATGATTTAAAAGGTTTTTCATGACTTTTATTCTTTGAGACTCGACAATAAATAATTCACATCATCCCCGCACTTTTCGACCAAGGATATTCATTAGTATCACAACCACAAATTATCCATGCACCACAGCCAAGGATATTCGTGTATTCATCAATGGTCATGATCATGCCAACAACTGTCCATCAATGCACTACGGGTCAATGAAGATTTTTTCCACATCATTTGTAACATTACGGTCATGATTACACCGAATAATCTCTGGTCATAATCATACCAAATTCATTTATGCACTATAGGCCACAGATGACTTTCAACATAATATAAACATGAGGATGATGACAATGATATAAGAATTCAATAAAACAAGTTCAAGAATTAATTTATCCAGGAACTAATAACGTCCAAATTGTCAACATGATACTTCTTTGTAGAGTAAAATTCAAGAATGCTCAGAAGAATATTTCCATGAAAAGATCTTTGGATGAAGCGCAAAAATATCGAGGATATTCCACTAATTTCATGGAGTATAGAAGTCAAAGTTTTAACCAACTTAGTATAATAAAGTATGAAATAACAAAAGAAATCACCAAGCATGCGATAGCCGCCGCATCTGCAGTTATTCCAATGAGAATAATAAATAACGGAACGGTCCGTAAAAACGCATGACATGATATTCCAACAAAATAATAAAGAATGGAACCATGTGTAAGACCCCGAATTTTATGAAATAAAAGTATTCAATTTTTCTTATAATTACTATTCAGTAAATTGTTAAATTGATAAAAGTTAAAGTTAGGTGGTATATGAAAAATTTTCAAAATATGCAAGTGGTTATAAAATACTCATTTCTATTGGGGAATATTCGTTTGGTCGTAGAATATTCTTTCTGTCGGGGAATATTAAATGCGACGGCCGCAACCTTTTTGGGCCCATAACTTAATAACCGCTATGGGATGAAGAAAACGACAAAAGGGAATTTTTATAAATAACGGCGTAGTTATTACCGTTAACACTGTTGGAATACCCGGTGGTTAAATATCTGATGTCTGCTGTTGTTGCAGACAAGATGGCGCACGGTATTGCACCAATTATTGATTCTTACGTGAAAGGCCTTCTACTCAATAATTGTTACAATAATTACTATTCAAGATTTTATTAATTCAATAATTCTTTGCGTTGATATTTTATATTCTTGTTGTTTTAATAATTGTAACTTCGTGAATAGTAACTCCGAATAGTAACTCGTGAATAGTAACTCGTGAATAAGTAACTCTGACATAAAAAGACCGAGAATTTTACAAGAAAAATCTTACCAATATTAAAGCATAATGATATTGAAAGAAATAATATCATTTTTAAAAAAATAATATACCTTACCTCGAAAAGACAGGCCAAATATATTCGTAAGTCGGTTATGTTCATCTCAACACTGCTCATCTTGGCACTACGGGCAAAGATATTCATCAAGAAATCATTCATCTTTGCTACTTCTGAGGCAAAGATATTCGATTATATCATCATTTAGATGAAAATGATGAAAAATATATTTTAAAGAAAACGAATCCAGTGAGACAAAAGAACAAATAGTAAGGATTCGTACTTCGATTTACCCATGTTCAAAAATACTCCATAAAAAAAACTATTGTGGAGCAGAATTCAAAAATGAAGATCAAAATATAGATCCAATCAAAGATAGGAACCATAACAGACAATCTTAGACACAGAAAAGAAAATTAAATTTTTCTGTGAATAGTGTCGTATTTGTGAATAGTGTTGTATATGTGAATAGTGCTATATACGTGAATAGTAACTCCGACACTAAAAGGTAGAAATTCCACAAGAAAAATTATCATGCTTCGTGAATAGTACTCATGAATAGTAAATCGTGAATAATAACTCATGAATAATAACTACGTGAATAAGAATCGACATAAAAAGACCAGAATTTTACAAGAAAAATCTTACCAATATTCCGGCATAATGATATTGAAAGAAATAATATCATTTTTAAGAAAATAATATACCTTACCTCGAAAAGATAGTACTTTTGACTGGAATACTAGATATAGTGCTAAAGGGAACTTGCACCGTATAGCAACACTCAAAGTATCAAAATACTCACAAGAATACACTCGATAATATAGAGAGAGAAAGAGAGAGAAAACTTCAGTTTCTGGTGTGATTTTCAATTCTAACCTAAGCACCCTATTTATAGGAAAATGCTTAGAACACCAAAATAGAGAATTTAATAAAATAATAATATTTATAAATTAAAATCCTATGCACACCTTACCAGCTGTTTTCAACCATTTAAAAGATGCCCACAAATGAAAAAAAAACGTTTTTCATAAAATAAATAATTAAAACTTTCAAAAACCAATTATTTCGGAACTTCAATAAGTCATAATAAATAACCCTTTTATCAAAAAAATTTGAACCACATGTTTTCTCCATGGGAAATTTCATTCTCCACAACTTTGTAAGTTTAAGTTTTTCCAAATTCCAAACAGAAATTGGCCAAAATCCACAAACGGGCGATTTTATAGGCTATAATCAAATTTTAGTCAAGAAATGGGGTCCACCGACACACAAAACATATTTTAATCATTTAATGCAATAAAAATACTTTCTCCTCATATACTCATATATCCCACATTCATTGTAAAAATATCACCATTTTTATATTATTAAAAAATAATAATATATTTAAATGAATTATTTTATCAAAAAAAGATAAAATATTAATTTTCAACAATTGTCACATTAAATTTTCTCCGCCTATATCCATATAAAATCAATATTTTCCTCATCATATAAATCAATAATTAATTATTCACAAATAATATTACGTAATCACAAGATCTTGTGATAACTAGCCGCTCCAGGAAATAGGGGCTTTCAATAAGGATTTCTCCTTACTTAGCCTTGATTAGGTGACCAAACCTCTCCTTAGGCAGTAACTTTCTAGACATTGCCAATAATGTTATCTAATAATATTATTCGGATAATATGAATTATTGCTCCGATAATGTAAAATACTGTGTAGTGACAATTATTGAAATAAAAGTAATATAAAATATCAACGTAGCAATTATTGAATCAATAAAATAAAATCTTTGATAAATAATTATTGTAACAATTATTGAGTGTAGTGCCTTTTACGTAAGAATCAATAATTGGTGCAATACTGCGTATGCTCATGTCTGCAACAACGCGTATTACTGTGTTTTAACAACCGGGTATTCCAACAGTATTAATGGTAACAACTATGCCGTTATTTATAAATAACTTATACTTGTCGTTTATTCATCCAATCGCTTTTCATTATTGTGGACGCCCTCAAATAGGTATACAACACCCATTCTGAAGTCGCCAAAATACATGGTATGAAAGCAAACTACAACTTTGATAATCTGGATGTCGTGTGTAGAATACTACAATACAACCGTGAGTTTGAATACAAATATTGTCTTACTGACAATATACACACCCAAATAAGTCCTCATTAATTATTCATACACTATTTTACGTAAATAAATGAGGACAATTAAAACATCTTCCTAGAACCATCACTCCATACCCGACTCGATCCTGCTATGTTCTCACCTCCCGAGAAGAAAAATGGAACAAAAAGGAAAAGGGTGAGCTCAACTAGCCCAAGAAGAATATTATGACTAAGATAATATACAACAAATTATCGTTAGTCTTCAACAGGAAAAATCTAATAGAATACAATAGGAACAAGTTTTAGATCAACAAATGCAATGAAACAAGAATCCATTAGAAAGAGTCAATGAGAGAAAGAATTCTCTTTGCTCTCTAAGGTTTAAAAGTCCATCATCAATAGTTTATCCCCGTAATAACAATCAATATACATCTTTAATCATCTTTTGCACTACAGCCAAAGATATTCATTTGTATCACCAATTGGTCATGTTCATCTCACACACATTTCATCTTTGCACCACAGAGCCAAAGATATTCATCGATTAATCGTTCATCTTTGCACTACTGGTGCCAAAGATATTCATTTATATCACCATTTAGGATCGAGGATGATGAAAAATATTTTTTAAAAACGAATCCAAAGGAAACAAAATGACAAGGATTAAGGATTAAGGATTCGTACTTTTGTTTTACCCATGTCCAAAATACTTGAAAATAATCATATTGGTGTAAAATTCAAGAATGATCAAAACATGGATACAATCAAAGCTAGTATCCGAATAGATATTTTGGACAAAAAGAAAAAATTTTATTTTTCTATGAATAGTCATAGTATTCGTGAATAGTGGTCGTATCGTGAATAGTCTTAGATATCGTGAATAAGAAACCAGACACAACAAGTTCCAAATTTGATAAAAAAGTTTACCAATACTTGACATAATGATATTGAAGAAAAATATCATTTAAGAAGAAAATAATACCCTCTTACCTCAAAATAATCGTCTTTCGATTGAATTTCGGGATATAGTCTTGACGTAAACCCATACCAGTATAGCAACACTCAAAGTATACTCACAAGAATACGCTCGATAATTTAGAGAGAGAAGAGAGAGAAAACTTTGTTTCGTGTGATTTTCAATTTTAACTTAGCCTCTATTTATAAGAAAATGTTAGAACGCATGAAAGGAGACTAAATTAATAAATTATTATTATTTACCAAATATTCAAGCCCACCAACAAGGAATCTGATTTTAGCCACCAACCACATGTTCAAGATGCTCACCAACCTTTGAAAAACGTTTTTCTTGAAAATAATAATTAAAATTTCCAAAATCAATTATTTGAACTCAAAACATCAATAATTCACAATAAATATCCCTTTTATCAGAAAATTCAAATCTCGCGACTTTTTATAGGAATTTCAATTCTCTACAACTTTGCGAAGAAAAAAATTTTCCAAATTCCAAACAGAAATTATCCAAAATCCACAAACGGGCAATTTTACGCCTATAATAAATTTTCGGTTCGAGAATCGTGTCCACCGACACACAAAAAACATATGTTAAACATTTAATGCCACAAAATACTCTACCTCCTCATATACTCATATATCCCACAATTATTATAAAAATATCACCGTTAATATATTATTAAAATAATATATTTAAATGTATTATTTTATCAAAAAGATAAAATATTAATTTTCAACAATTGTCACATTAAAAATTTTCTCCATCTATATCCACATAAAATAAATATTTTCTTTATCATAATAATCAATAATTAAAAATAATATTACGTAATCACAAAGATCGACAACCGTGTAGCTCTTTGGAAGAGGGGCTTTCCGATAAGGATTTCTCCTTCTTGCTAGCATGATTAGGTGACCAAACCTCTCCTTAGATGTAACTTTCTAGACATTACCAATAATGTTATCGATAATATTATTCAAATAATATGAATTATTGATTTGATAATGGAAAATACTTTGTAATGACAATTATTGAAACAATAATAATATAAATATCAATGCGAAGAATTATTGAATCAATAAGATAAAATAATGAGCAAGAATTACTCGTAATAATTATTGAGTAGTGCCTTCTTACGTAAGGATCAATAATTCAACAATCTTGTAGTAATACCGCAGGTAATGCTTCTTGTGTAACCATAGCGTATTCTTATTTTAACCACCGTAACCCAACAAAGGTTAATCGGTAATAATTTACGCCGTTATTTATAAAACTCAATCTTTGTCGTTTTCTTTCATCCAACCGCTTTTCCGTTATGGGGCCCACCAATGATTAACAAGTAAATGACGGAGATTCTCGACAAAAAGAATATTCCACGACCAAACGAATATTCCCAACAATAATGAATATTTTATAACCACTTGCTTATTTTGTAAACTTTGCACATTTCACCCATAACCAAAGAATTATATCAAATTAACCCTTATTAATTTAGAATAATGAATAAAGAAAAATTCAATTTTATTTATAATAAGTTGGGGTCTTACAAAGTTATGGGGCCCACATAAGGTCAGCTTATTGTCGTCATTTAATATTTCTAATACACTAAAAATATTCCACGACCAAACGAATATTCCCCGACAATAATGAATATTTTATAACCACTTGTTTATTTGAGATATTTGCGCATTTTACCCATAACTAACCACATTAATCAAATCAACTCTTACTATTTCAAAATAATAAATAGAGGAAATTCCATTTTATTAAAAAAAAATTGGGGTCTTACAATTATTGTCTAATAAAACAGATAACTTTATAAAAGTATTCTGTTTTATATAAAAAGATTTTACTATTAGCCTAATAAAACGAATAATTTTATAAAAGTATTATGTTTTATATAAAAAAATTTTACTATGCAGGCACTTACTGTAGCAATAATTGAACAAAACTGAGTGACTTCTTACGTAAGCATCAATAATTAATACCGTGTGCTACTATGCAACCACGCAGTATTCTCATCTTTTTTTAACACCGTGTTTCAACAGCTTAACTCAGAAAACTTCCGCCGTTATTTTCATAAAGTATTTTTATCGCTTTCTCAATCCGATAATAATTCCGTTGTGGGGTCCACCAATGATTGTCTTTGTTATACGAATATTCCTGTTAAAAGCGAATATTTTCCGACCAATCAATATTATATAACAACTTGCATGTATTTTGCAAAATTTATAAATATTACCCACAACTATAACATTATATCAAATTTACTCCATAATATTCAAAAATGATATTTATAAAAAATTCATATTTATTTATAAAAATTGGGGTCTTACAGAGAGTACCTGACTGGGGGCAACCCAATTGGACTCGATTGGTTTTATACATTTTGATCTCATTCAAATACGGGTTGACTTCATTAAAAAAATACTTTTAAAAACAATTATCCTCAAATTAAAATACTTCTAAATATAATTTACATCAACAATAATAACTTAACTAATATATTTCATGATCGTTAACTTGAAATTTGAAGTAATTAAAATCAAATTGTATATATAAAAATAAATTATAATAAAATTAAATAACGTTAGATGAAATTAAAATACTTTGACATTTGAAACACAACCACTCATTTTTTTCCTTTTTCCTTTTGTCTATTTTATTATTCCAAAAAAGAGAAAAAATAGTTAAGAAATTAAGTAAAACAAACAAGGTGACACTAATAGAGTAGTTAAGGGGGGTGTATTCAATTAGATTTTTTAAAGACTTTTAAAGACTTTAAAAGTTTGGGTGTATTCAATCAAGATATTTAAAGAGTTTATAAAAGTTTAGTGGTATTCAATTACAACTTTTTTAATATCTTTAAAAGTTAGGTGGTATTGAATTAAGATTTTTATAAAGTCTATAAAAGTATTTTGGTATTCAAAAAGTCATAGATTTTAAAGATTTCTATCAAATAGTAGAGGTTGACAGACTTTAGAAGAAGAATTATAACTATCAATCCATATCCAAAGTCTTGCCTCATCTCTAAAGATTTCTAAAGACTTTCAAATAAACACAAAGGTGGATAAAACTAGTTATTAATTGGACTATCTTTTATTGGGTCAAATTAGTTATTTATTTTATATGGGCTAATAAATATTAATATGTGATGGATAAATGATTTGGTAAAATTTGGGCCATAAAAATAATTAGATTTATTATAATAATAGAATTAACAAGATATATTAATAAGTAAACAAATAAACCTAATCAATTGGTGAGAGAAAAAAGTAGTGCATTCGAAAGCTTCCACTAGAAAGAGGAAAGAGATTTGTTCAACAAAGGTGAGATAAAATCATGAAACTCTCATATCAATTGTACAGATTATGTATGTATAATATATGAAAATAGAAAATATATGATGTGTATGTATTCTTTGTTAATATATGATTATGTATGTATAATATATGAAATTACCATTAATTTTTAAAAATATATGAAAATATATGATTATGATTATGTATGTATAATATATGAAATTATATGATTATGTACTTAAAATATATGATTATGTATGATTATGATTATGTATAATTATGATTATGTGTTACAGCTTAATATATGAAAATATATGATTATGTATGTATAAAATATGATTATGTATGTATAATTCGTGAATTGAATTTCTCGATATTAACAAGATAAATAATAAATTATGAGTATTTTGAGAAGATAGTTTTTCTTAATCTTTGTTCATTTGAATTTAATATAATTATTTAATATCAAGTATATCACATTTTAATTAATTTATTTACCTCATGTAAGTCTTCTTGATGTTATTCAACAATCTTAATTGATGGAACATGAAATTCAAAGATTTATGTGCTTATTATTAACCACTTTACTCTTTGAATTATGTAGCCTTTATGTTTCAAATTTCTAATCGGATGTTTAGACATGCATTCACTTTACGTAAATTCTTCCTTTTTATAGTTGTATTTTTGTGTGAAGCTATTATACAAAATTTATAAACTAATGAATGCCAATGTAACATGTGACATTTTGGCCTACTTACTACATAATATATGATTATGTAGTACATATATGATTATATGATTATATGTAGTACCAAGTATGTATAATATATGATTATAATTATGTGTTTAGACTAATAAATTACTAAAGGAAATACTAAGATAGATGTGTATATATGACATAATAATTACAAATTGGAGATTCTCAACAAGGAAATAACAAAGGAAAAGGAAAAAATGTTGGAATTTATAATTACGTGGACATTAGAAGAGAGCAATGAGTTCTTCTGACTCATGGTTGATCTTTGCCGATTAAGTGGATGGCGTGATAGTAATGGAATGCTAAGTAAGCAAACAGATTGAGAAAAAGATACTTCTGCTTTTAATCAAAACTTGGTTTGCTTAAAGAACATACTCACAATTACCTAAAAAGCGTGCGCGTATATATAAAAGTATATATAGCTCAATGAAAATTGAGCTTAATTAATTTTTTATCAAGGTCTGTAGTTTCTAAAATTTTATTGGTATCCGGAGTATCCAAATGTATTATGAAATGAGTAGAATAATATGAACGCTTTCAACATATATAAAATCTCATGCCACAATAATATAATGAGATTTACTCTAGTTCATGAAAAAAGAGAGAGATGTTGTACATATGGGCTAATTAATAATTAATATAAGTTGCAAGATATATTAGAAGTATACAAAAATCTATCATAGTCTTGATAAAAAGTTTATAAGTCTGTTACTTATTTCATAGAGTCTATAAAAGTCATTTTAAAAGAGTCTTTAAAGTATTTGAAAGTCATTAAAATCCCACAAATTCTATAAAAATATGTCACTTAAAAAAAGTCTTTAAAAATCTTAATTGAATACACAGATGAGTATCTTAGATATATTTGTTTTTTAATATTTGTGTATTTTTAAAATAGAACAACTAAAATTGGATAGAGGAATGTGATTTTTATGGACTCTTTGACGAATTACAGGTCAATATAAAAAGGAAAATGATCGTTAGTACAATTTTTTTGTTTGATTATATATATTTATTACCAGTATGGTAGCCTGTGTGAAGTACGAGCCCTGTCTGAATGAGATTTTAAATTTTTTTATTAAAAATTAAGACATAAATTAAAAAAATTGTACATTAATATAAAAATCTTAATTATTTCATTTAGAGAATAATCAAAACATAATTAATTTTTGATAATAAGTGTTAATTTCAAGTTATATATATCAAATTATTATTATAAATATATTTTATTACGCATTACATTTTATATTAACAAATATCTAATAAATGGAGAATAAAAATAAATTTTAAGTAAAAAATGCAGTATATGTTTATTTAGTTATTTATTAAAACGAAAGAACAAAGAAATCTGATTATTTTTATTTTTGAGTGGGTTCTAGAGGGCAGTTGGGGGTGAGGGAGGAGAATAGGGCCTAGGGGTGTCATGGGTGGGGAGTGGGGAGTGGGGGATGGGGGGTCAAAGATAAAAAAGTAGAAATTAAAATTAAAAAAATAAATAAAAATATGAGAAATCGGGAACGCAGTCAAAACAGGGGTTTATGGTTGGAGGGGTTTTAGTCAGAGAGACTAGTTTCCCAAAACCGCTTTCTTCCTCTGCAGGTCATCCATGCAGTTCACACCTTGCTTAAATTAAACTCAAATTAGGGCACAAATCTCCATAAAAATATTCAACCTTTACATTCAATTTACCATATCTACCACCCATGTTGAAGGCTTTAGCATCTAATTGCTTGCAAGGTCGATTCCACAATGTTACGTCGACGTTTCAGTCCAATCTCCGACATGGGACTGAGGCGAAATCGCCATTGCTTAGAGTGTTGAGTTCCCTCAGAAATTCGAATCGGGTAAACCCTAATTTGTATCAGCGGGCGTTTTTCTGTTCGGACTCCAGTGATGGGTTGGATACAGTGGTGGAGATCAAACGGGCCGAAGAAGGTGAAGAAGTTGATTCAAAGTCTTCATCAGCAATCGTGCCCACCGTTTTCAGACCTGAAGATTATCTTACAGTTAGATTTAATTTATCCATATTCTCTCTCCCTATATTTAAGTGAAATTGTGCAATTGCTTTTACTATAAAAATTAAACCTTTTCAAAGTTTTTATTTTGGTGTGGTTTAACTTATCTAAAAAATATACGCCTTTCAGTTCCAAATTATAAGGCCATTATTGACTAAAAAAAATAGTTTGGTCACCATTATTGACTTTTGAAAGTCAATTTGAGACATTTTCGAACTCAAAATAGAGACAACTCATTAAAAATTATGAAACAATAAGCTTATGATGTGTAATACTTTTTAGATAATTTACTATATTTATCATTGTATTGATCAAAATTAAAGTAAAAGAAATTATGTCAATTTTAAGTTAAAAATATCATAAGTTGACTTTAAAAAGTCAATAACGATCTTACAATATGAAATGGGGGAAGTAAGTTGTTTTAGGCGCAATAATGAAAGTTGAATTTATTCAAAATTTTGGGTGATTGAGATGTTTTTACCATTCTCAGATGCAAATTCATGTGAAAATTGTCATTTATTTAAAATTTTCCTGTACAAAAAGGGGTGATTTAACTTTAGCTATGATTGAGAAATTTTGTAAAAGGTGTTGGTTTGGTGCATTATTATATCTGTGTATACACTTACATTGTTAACCATCAATTTATCTTTTGATTTAGGAGTGTATGCTGACTAGCTTGGAGGGGTAGTTATTCTTTTCTGATACATGGATTGTGCATGTCAATGTTTTTTCCAATAAGTTTAATTTATAATTTATCTAGAAATTTGGGTGAAGTTGGTGGTGAATGTTGATGCTTATGGGGAGGTAATGATGCTGGTTATTTTGATTTTTTATGTTGGAAGGGAATGTAGTAGAGTTGGAGTACATCATAACTAGTCAGTTTTATACAATAAAATCTTCTTTTATCTAATTAATAAATGGTTTTCATTGGTTAAAGTTGTCACCCGAGTACAACACACTTGTTGAACTTGTATCACCGTTAGTGGCTCGAATCCTCACACATGAACCAAACTTGCACATTTTGAGAAATATGCAGACAACTCCTAGTATGACTGCATATTGAAGCTACAAAGGTAGATGATAAAGCTTGTTCTACAAGTCTTCCAAATGCTTAAATCGAATAATTTATTAAAAATATGAATTAATGATCCAACTTTTACTTTTTTATCAAGAAAATGATCCAACTTTTATTGTTTCTTCAAGTTGGTCATATAAGCTTAACATATTTTATCATGTAACCTTAGCCAATACTATCTACTTAAAAAGCAAAGATATACTGTCTATGCCTAACATAATGTCTTTCCGTGGAGGCATTAAAAATCAGATTTTGAGGTAATCACCTTTGGGCTGTGGCAATGAAAATTTAGAGTTCGATCAAAATTGGTGTGCTAAACTTGTTGATACAGCTGTATGAAGATATATTGTATGCATAGTAAATGTCTTTGAGATGTCAAGAGTTGATGGGTGCAGTTTATACATTTTCTAAAATTTTCATCATCACCATGTTATCTCCATTTTCCGTCATTTGATTTTTTGATTTTCTTATTTCAGAGTACTGATTAGTCCATCTAAAAGGCTATATGTATCATATGATTTCACTATTGCATAGACTTAATTATTTCGGTCGTATCGGAATAAGATCGGAGATTTACTTTTAATTATCATATCTGGGCACCATGCTTTTCTTTTTCTTTAGTTTTAAAAGTTATATTTTGATCGCGCTTTTGATTTTCTATGCAGGTTTTAGCGCTGCCTTTGCCTCATAGACCGTTATTTCCAGGCTTTTATATGCCGATATATGTGAAGGTATGACAACTTATTAGGGAGTATGTTAGTGTTGAGTTATATATCGGATGTCAGAAGGCTAAGCAAAAATGGAATTTTTGGATTTTTTATTTTGGGGCTCAGATAACTATTCATTTTCTTTAAAACAGGTTATATGATTGTTCCATCTAGTGTAATTTTGACACTTAAGAATTCATGATATTGTTATCTATTCATATTAAGAAAAGAACAAACCATACATATAAGCTAAATACCAAAAATAAAACAAAAATGCGTTAGAGTTTAAGAACTGTTTTCTTTCCAGATTGGCATATAATGAGATGGTAGTTCCTGTGATGAATGAACAATCACATTATAAGATCAAAGTAGATATAAGAACATTGAGAAAAACTTTTGGAATAACTTATCTAAAGCCATCTATGAATTTCATCCTCTGAATTTGGCTGAGCAGGTTACTGCAAGTGAATTATTTTGGCTACATCTACTTCTAGGGGTTTGGTTTACAGAAAATGGCAGAAAAGAAAGAAAATATAGGATTGCTGCTAGATACTTTTCCCTCTTTCTTAATTTTATTAATGAAGAATTTGGTCTCTTTAACTATATACTTCTTACTTTACAGGATCCTAAGTTATTGGCAGCATTAGTAGAAAGTCGTAAACGGCATGCCCCTTACGCCGGTGCTTTCCTCATTAAAGATGAGCCAGGAGCTGATCCTAGTCTGGCATCTGGGTCGGATACCGAGAAAAACATATACGAGCTTAAAGGAAAAGAATTGCTTAACCGCCTTCATGAAGTTGGTACACTAGCTCAGGTAACTAAATTTAAGCAGATCCGTTGTTAGGTTTTTCTGTATAGTCAGAGATCCAAGGTAGGATTCCTATCCATGATTAATGTGGTTTTGGTGAACTAGATTACAAGCATCCAAGGAGACCAGGTTGTTCTTATTGGTCATCGTCGACTTCAAATAACGGAGATGGTGAGTGGAGCCTTCATTAATATCCTTTAAACTTTGTCATAGTAGGACCATTATATTCCTCTTATGCATGTATGAAAAAAAACTCCTTTTATTTCAATTTATTTTTTTACTATTTTTAGTTAGAAGATCTATTTAACACCTCACATATTTAACTTTCCCTAGACTGATATAATTGTCATCTACAGGTCAGTGAAGATCCCCTTACTGTGAAAGTCGATCATCTCAAGGCATGTGCAGATTGATGATCAACTAGTTTGAAAAATTAGGAGTTTGTTATTACTAACAGTGTTCTACTGCTATACATTATCTTATTTTATTCCTCTCTATGTTGCAGGATAAGCCATATAATAAGGATGATGATGTTATAAAAGCAACATCATTTGAGGTTATATCAACCTTGAGAGATGTTCTGAAGACAAGTTCGCTTTGGAGAGATCATGTACAAACTTACACTCAGGTGAGCCCCCCATCCTCCCTCCTTGTTTGGTCTGGTATGCAATATTGCAGTCATAGTTTATGGTGAGCTTTTGGCTGTTAAAAAAAAACTGCTCCAGGCACTCCAATCCTTTATTAGAACTGCATAAGAATTTATTGACTCACAGGAAGCCCATCTCTATTTTGAAACTATTCTTTTGTAATTTTGAGTGCTTCTAGTGTCTAATTATCTATCATACTCACTAATGGTTGGAGAGTGCTATGTGTTGAAGGGTTGCCGAATACTAATTGTTCTTGCGTATAATGTGTTAGCATTGACAGTGTTTTTCTTCCACTGTTTTCACATTAAGTGTCATGCTTCTTACATTTGTTATCCAATATTGAATTTTTATCAATATTTCTTCCTGTAAAAATCATAAGAGAGAAATAAGAATCAGAGGATAGACGGGAAAGAAAAAAAAGGTGGTAAAGCTTTAGTGGGTTGTGTCAAAATGCTATATTTGCTCTTTAAATCACCAAATTTAAATGAGACAAATAAGAACTAAAGGATAGATGACTAAGAAAAAAAGGTTGGTAAAAATTTAGGATCAAATACCTCTATATATCACTATTGTTATTGGAAGTTTATTTTGTAGGGCTATCCCACCTTTTATTCTTTAGTTTACCTTCATGTTTGGGATGGGAGGAGTTTTTGCATTCTAGAGATGTTTCTTTTTGTGATGCTTTTCTACATCACTCTATCTTTCTTCCAGGCATAATTCCCCAATCTCTAGTTTTGTCTTTCATAATATGATATTTTTGTCATGGAATCGTCACTTTCCCTTTTTCTGTCTCCTAATTTATCTTAGTTTTTAGTTCCTAAAGATAGATTCACATTAAATATGTTTGTGCTGCTTTTCCCAACGAAAATTGTCAAAACTAAAAACTGGTCCTATTTGTACCAGATTATAGTTGTATTTTGATCCTCAAGAACCCTATAGTTTTATTGTTAAGCTATTCAATCCTCCTAAAAAAAGTTTTCACTTTTGTTTCTAACTTCTTTAATATGTATGCAGCATATTGGTGATTTCAATTATCCACGATTAGCTGATTTTGGAGCTGCAATATCTGGTGCAAACAAATTACAATGCCAGGAAGTTCTTGAAGAGCTAGATGTAAGTAGCTTCTTAAGATTCTACTGATGTATTGATAGAATCACAGTATATCATGAAATTGCAAATCGTCAAATCACAAAATAGTCAATGAGAGTGATATAATGGTATTTATTAGGAGTAAGAAAGTATAAAAGTCGCACATTTTGCAAATTTTATAGTTTTCAAGGTGGGACTGTTGCATCAAAATTTTGTATTTTTACTACTTTCTTCTTTAAGCATTCAAGGCAGTATGAATATATCTTTGCTTACTACTTTTTCCTTGAGAAGCCATAAATTTAGAGATTGCCCTTCAATTTACAGCTCCTCTGGTTTTGGGGAGTACATCTTTGTAACTCACTTGTTTTAATGCAGCAAATGCCCTTGAATTTACAGATAAGTCATATGAATGATTTCTTGAAATTCTTCCCCTCAGTTTCTGAGTGAATTTTTTTTTCATTTTATTGAAAGTCTGGGTTTAGATTCCCAAAATTTTTAGATGAGTCTTTCCAAGAATTCTTAAATAGTACTCATCGTCCGTCTCATTTTCGGAATGCATGTGCGAGTCTGTGTTTATATCCAATTTTTTTTTATCAGGGCACTGTCATTTACGGAACTACCTTATTGTTGTCTTGTTTGTAATTCATTTCTGTTCTTCTTTTAGATAGGCAATTGTAGCTCCAAGTATGGAGATGGGTGCAAGTGACATTGAGGTTATTCCTCGAGGCATCTGTCATTTCTCCCTCCCATGGGGGTTAAGTCATTATTTCTCATATCAGGTTTTGATATCATGATATGGAGTATCTAATGAAACATTTCCAAATTCATAGTGGAAGCGGCTGATCTTCAGTCAATTTTTTATCTTTGTAATTGCATTTCAATGAACTTCTCACTTGATGTTTCTTGCTTCCATAATTATCTCGTGGCTTCACACAACTTTCCCAACTCAGGTGTATAAAAGATTGAAACTTACATTGGAATTGGTGAAGAAAGAAATGGAGATTAGTAAGATTCAGGTATGTCCTACTAGTACTGGTGTGCATTTAAGTTAAATTTTTTGTTGTTCAGTTGCCTAAGTGGTCTTTACCCTTTTTTGGATTCTAGGAATCTATAGCGAAAGCAATTGAAGAAAAGATAAGCGGTGAACAACGACGTTACTTGTTGAATGAGCAACTTAAGGCCATAAAGAAGGTGACTTCAGTATTGCAAATTTTTTGGAGCTATATGTATCTCATTTGTTTTTTCATCTTAAGGCCTTCTGTACTATACTGAATACATTTTGATTCATATTTTAGTAGCTGAGGAGCACTGAATCAATTGGCTTTCTTATAATTTTGTATTACTTGTTCTACCATGATGCAGGAATTGGGTCTAGAGGCTGATGACAAAACGGCGCTCTCTTGTTAGTTCTCTTTTACCAGTTTTGATTAAAGTTAAATGCATTTATAAGAAAGTTCATCGTAGTTTGGATGTCTTCCATCTCTTATTCATCCCTTGCTATTTGCATGAAGGAGTCCATAGCACTTTTGCAGGACAATCTTAAGTTTTATAAGCCTTTTACCCCATTCTAGGGTGATATATCTAGGTTGGTGAGAAAAGAGCGTTCTTTCAATTTGGTATGATATTTATATGGAAATTGCTTTTACTGGCTTCTGAGTATCACTGTGGTCTTTGATCGGGTAGCTAGTGCTGTAGAGAAATGAACTGAGTTGCCTAAGTTAAGGCATTGTTTACAAGTAGAAATTATACGCAAAGGAGTCAAAAGTGGAATTCTTCCCTTTACATGCAGAGTATTCGTAAAGTAGGCGGACTCAATAAATACAGCCTGCAACAAGCAAAGAAATCTCCTATAACACATGTACATAGAACAACCATATCTCTCAAAGTGCCACTAAACTAAACTCTCCCGGAATATGAATGAATGACGGAATATAGTCCTGATAGACCTTGTTCTGCCAAACACAAAAAAAGACTAAAATAATGATCTTGTATAATTCACGTTTCTCTCTTCATAAAGTCCACCTTAAGCAACGGGGGATCATGCCTCATCTCGCTTGATTCCCCCTGTGCACATTGGCATTTTTCTATTTCCTTGTACTTTTCATTAGTTCTCTTGTTCTGTTCCTCATTATTGCGGACCACCATCCTCCTGGATCTGTCCCAAATTTTCTAGCAACAACCTGCTTCCACCACCCGTCTTCCTCCACCGCAAGCACCAAAGCCACTTCGGCACTTCCCCTTGTGAGCTCGATTAAACCTGTTAAAATCCCTAACCGGAAACTGTCCATCCTCCAATGGCGAGCAAACTCTCAACCACCTAACCTAATGATATTTGCCTCCCTCGTCATTACCTGCCCACGAAGAATTATTGACCAAATTATCTAGTCTCTTTTAAATTGAAGAGCTTTAACAAATGCCTCCTTTTCCATCCAGCCAATCTCGTCTCAAGTCTCTCCACCACTTGATCCCAAATAGCAGTCGACTTATGGCATTAGCTTGATTTTTACTATTTACTAAAAATCATATCTTCTTCTTTGTTAAACATCTAATTATTGTTGTTGTGATTCATGGCTCAATCTTTGCTTTAGCAAAATTTAGAGAGAGACTCGAGCCAAATAAGGTGAAATGCCCGCCGCATGTTCTGCAAGTCATAGAAGAAGAACTGACGAAACTACAATTGTTGGAAGCTAGTTCAAGTGAATTCAATGTAACACGTAATTATCTTGATTGGTTGACTGCATTGCCTTGGGGTAATTACAGGTACGTGAGTTAATTTTATTTATTTATTTGTTTATCTTCTTACTGTTGTGTAAGCAGATAACATTTTTATATGGTTGCGATGCATTGTTGTGCTAAAATCAAATGTTTAGTAAATTCAAATTGAAAAAGTTTTTAGAATATAAATCATTTTCATTACTTTCTTTTGGCTCATAATTTCTTCTCTCATCAATAAAATTTTGGAATTTTATCCAAAAAAACGTTTTAAAATATCTTGCATGGTCTAGTGAAATAATATGGTTTAGTCTGTTGTCTGTTAACCTTTGTTGTCACATGCAATGTGTGGTTTTGCTTTTGTGCTTTTGTATGCCCTTGTCACCTTACTGGAGCAGAGTACAAAGGTATCTCTGTGAATTCGGTAGTTAGTAAATGGCAAAAATCTGCAACAATTTTAGAAGATCTTAAATGGGTCAGTTAAATGGCTGAGAGCTAACTTGATAAATTTCATCGAGCTCTGTAAGATCTGCGGATAATTTACACAATGCATGGCTAAATATCTTTGTTTGTTTGAATTCCTGAAGCATGCCTTCTGTGACAGCTACTTTCTCTCCCAGGCCCTGATTCCCCCAACCTAAAATGAGAATAGAACATAAGAAAACCGGGAAAAGGAAAATAAATGAAGAGGCAAAATGCAAGTTGTAATGCTGTCATCTGTTGGAGAAATCTTGGTTTATGTTGGTTATATGGAGTTTGTTAGTCACTGACTTTGGAATTCTGATTTATAAGATTGTTTAGGAATTGGTATTTCTTATACTGTTGGGCTGGCGTTATAGCTAATATTTCTTTTACTGTTGTTTTGAGAGAAGTAGTATTAAACTACTAATTTCAGTTATACAGGTTTAACTGAACTTCAGATTTCAGAGGTGCATTTTTTTGGGTAGGGTAGAATGTGATTTAGTGGAATTTTTATATTTGGAGTATTTAGATCTTTTACATAGGAATGTAGAAGTGGGCTAATCCGACAAGCTTTTGTAGCTAATTTAATTTGAGCCAGATTTAAACGTGTTGAAGAGAAAATTTTTAGTGGCAAAACAGATGATTTTCCTATTTGTGACAAAAGTCTGATTATTTTTTCTTAAAATTTCAACAATTAAAGCCTGAATTATATTGCTGTGATTTTTTTGATAAGTGAATCATATTACTATGGTTGTTCCACATTACTCCACAACAACAACCTAAAATACGTAAATCACTGTTCACATCTTACCACTCTCCAAGTTCTCCTGTTTTACTTGCCTATATGTAGTCTTCCAATTTGTCCCGTCTTGCATCGGAAATGATGATATTGTGTTTAGCACTCAGAAGGTAGTCTCACTCTCACCTCAAATTAAATAATTTGAAGAGGTTAAAAATTTGTTGAATTTTTTACACTCTTATTCTAATTCATTTATTGTTTCACTCTATAATAGAAAATGGTTCTATACGATTATGGGTTTTATAAGCTATTTTAATTCTGTATTGTTTACACTTGTAAAAATATTTTTATTACATATATATGTTAGTCATTTATGCTTTTTAGTGGTGGTTTTGGAACTTATAACAACACTTCTATATGACCTCGTGTAAAGATTTTTTCTTTAATCCAAATGCAGTGATGAGAATTTTGACGTAATACGGGCACAAGTGATTCTTGATGAGGACCATTACGGATTAAGTGATGTTAAGGAAAGGATATTGGAATTTATAGCCGTGGGAAAACTAAGAGGAACTTCACAAGGTTGGTTTACTTGATTCTTTGATTGTGATGAAATTAAGTGTATTGGTTAACCATTATTATCCCTGTGCACTGTTCCATATTATCTTATATATTATGAATAAATGAGCCAAAGAAATGCTTAAATATATATGGTGTACTATGCAAGAGAATATAAAGATTGGAGCTTGTGTTAATAAGTAGCGGTTTTAATGGAAAGAGTATGTTCAACTATAAATCACTGAAGGGTATCAACTATTGAACAAATATTAATCTCCAATGCCTTTAACTTAGTCAACTGGCATTAAGCGTACTATATGTGTACTTCATTTCATAGTGATATGGTAAAATACTAAGAAGAAATATGGTCCTACAAACCACGAGAGAGAAAGTTGGTGCACTATGAAGCACTGATACGGACACGGGATGCAACACGATATACGACACGGGACACGCATGACATTTTCCCAAAAAAGGAGACAATACATTGGGGTTACGTATAATTTTTTGATATTTATTTAATAAATATAAATTTATTTCAACAATAAATGAATTTAATTATTAACAGAAATTTACTAAACAGATGTACACAAACAAGTTCAGCAGGCATGTTCACTAGACATTATATAGTAAAACAAATATTACCAGATGTGGTTGAGTAATACTGCTATATAATAATCTTATACGACAATATTACCAGACCAGATGTAGTCTAATATTACTTTTATTAATATTATTTGTTGTCGGTTTTCTTCAATACTTTAGCTTAAATCCTTTGATCTTGAAATGGATAAAATAAATCAACTTCACAACTATATAAATTCCTAATAGTTTGTTTTTCCCTTATTCAGTCCTGTCCTTGCAGTGTCTGACATCTAAATATTTTTTTTAAAATAAATAAATTATGTGTTCTTGTTGGGATCGTGTTCAAGGCGTGTTCTGGTGTGTTTGTATTCGACGCAGTCCTGACGCCAACTTGGAGGCTTCCGGGAGGTGTCCATGCTTCATATGTGGTGCAACTAGGGTGTAAGATGGTGATGTGGTTGGGCCATGGTGATAGGAAGTGTTTCAGGGAGGGAGGGAGGGAGGGAGGGAGGGAGGGGAGGGGCTTATCTTCGTTTGTTGTATTGGTTGGAATGAGATGAGGTGGTCACATAGTTGTTACGGTACCCACAATGAGTCATGGCGGTGTAGTTGATCGCCTCGACGCCTAGCGATTACGCCATGGCGTCCAAAGTAAAGTATAAGTCGTTTGCAATGTGCAATTTATATATTATTTATTTTACTTAACAAGTATATATTGGCAATAAAATTTTATATACATTAAAACTCAAAACATAACACTATGGAATACCATTAAAGGTATAATTATGTAAATACTTAGCAATAACAATCGAAAAACAAAACAATAAAGTTGCAACCAACCATCACAAATATGTAGTCTAATAACTAATAAAACACCACCATAGCAAGTGAAAATAATGTTTAGACTCTCTACACTAGTCTATAAACATCGTTCAATCAAAAATCATCATAGAAAAGGTCATCTCCATCTCTTCCACGAGAACTACTCTCATTCAAAGGCGTATGTGGTGGTCCACATCTTCATTATCATTTGGAATTCTCTCTTCATCAACTTCATTATCAGAGTCGGAATTCATCAACCTTGATTCCCTTGAAGTTGAACCACCACGTCGAGAGTACGTCGTGAGATTATTACTAGTATTAGCACGAGCACTCCTTGAAAGATTGCGACCCTCAAGCGTGTTGGATGCACCGGTTGCTCGATCCACATCATTCCATGTAAGATCTCTCGGGATGAACAACATCGACATCATTATCGATCCATTCATTACCCCATTCAAAGTCATCAATGACCAATGGATCAAAATTATTGTCAAGTTCACACCTCTTTTGGAACCTTGAGTCTATCTTTTGATTGTATTGGACATACACCAAGTCACTCAATCGTTTGTGTTCCAATTTATTCATCTTCTTCGAATGAATCTAAAATAAATAGAACAATAAATAATAATATTAATGATAAAATTTTAATAATAGTGAATGATTTATTACTTTTGAAATTTGAACTAACAATAGAAAGTACTTACAAACTCAAATGTACTCCAATTGTGTTCAAGAACCCAAGAAGAACAACAATGAGGCCTAGAATTCTTTTTAAATGAGGATAAATTTCAATAGCCAAGCGCCTAAAAAGCATTCCACCAATCAACTAGCAAACATTTAAAAGAAATATAAATATTTTTAAAGGGAGGAAATGAAGAATGTATATAAATTATAATCATAATTTAGCTTTTTTATCTTTATATATATTTTAATATACGTACAAGGATTCTTTATTTTCCGTTGCCTAATCACCATTTCTCTTGCAAAAGTATCTCGAGAAGCATCATAGTTGTCGGCTAGATTGCTTATCTTGTCTATCAAATCTAACTCGGACACCATCTTTGCAAGAATGTTATTGACGTCATCTCGTAAAGCATTAGCAAACAACCGACGTTCCTCTTTGATATCGAAGTACTTGCCCGGATTGAGAAATAACGCAACCCCATAAATTTTTACTCCATTTGATTTTTCCATCGCCGCTCAACAATTTCAATCACCTTCTAATACAGTCTTTGTTTGCTATCAAATGCATCTTTGATTTTTTTCTTCACGCATTTTATCGCAACAATAACTTCCGGCATAGCAGGCTTCTCATCACTATCAACAATCCTCAAGACTATAAGAAGTGGTTGTGACGCCCTAATGCAATCTTCGACAGTATGCCAAAATGTTGTTGAAATAATAAAGATTACATACTTTCTTCCCGCTTCAAAGATGGCAAATGACTTTGATTTTGACCAATCCTCGCACGATGAACAAATGCCTCAATGCATCTTTAATCTTGTATAAACTCTGCAAGGTGAGGAAAGCTGTAGCAAATCTAGTAACTGCGGGTCTTACAAGATCCCTCATATTCGTTTTCTCTGTCATCGCACTAAGAAGACGATCATGTCTATAAATGAATGTTGTAATTCTACTGCAGATTGTGTGATTGTGGGTCATGAATTGCTTCCAACTTGCTTATGTCCTCTAACATAAGGTCAAGGCAATGGCGGCCTGAAGGTGTCCAAAACAGTGTAGGTCTCCTCTCCATTAGTATATGCCCACGCTTGTAATTAAAGGCATTATGCAGACCACATGAACAACATACTCGGGGCCAATTTCCTCGATCTTGCTATCAAGTAGATTTGCCAACATTGTGGCATCTTGAGACTGACTGGAAGCATCAATAGAACAGAACCCATGAAATAAGTCTCTTCCGGACTATTAACAAGGAAATTCAACAAGTGTCTTCCCCTCTTATCTGTCCAACCATCCGACATGAGTGAGCAGTTGTATTCCTTCCAAGCAACTTCATGTTTCTTCTTTAAGTAATCGGTTTTCTTCTTTGCCTTCTCAAGTAAAGGAACCCTCAACTCGTGATACGTTAGGCTTGAAACCCCTGACCCATATTGCCTATATGGACTCGACCATTACTTCAAATCTCCTTGAATTTGCAAAGATTGAATGGTATGCCACATTCAGAAAAAAGTCGAAGAATGTGCATTTGGACTCTCTCCTTTTCCTCCGGTGTTCTCAAACGACTTTCAATACTCGTTTGGTTCAAACGCTTGCTATGCCTCTCCTTTACAATTTCTTCGGGAGTATTCCTTTAAAGTGCTTCAACCGTCTTAGCTTTTGGTTGTGGCTTTTTGAAATTGAAATGCAACATTCTTCTTTTTGTCGTCCCCGTAACTTGGGATAGTGTTAGAAGAAGTATTGAAGCCATGGTTGGGATTTAGTAGATGATCAGGCTTCGCACTTCTAATACATCATCATCATCATTTAGCTCAAGTGGCTTGTTCCTCTTTCTACTATTCAAAACCGCTTGCATCTCTCTCATAAATTCTGTTGTTGTTTTGGGGCACTTCGCTACATCTCCAAAATTTTCTGTTAAATGTTGCTTCAACCTTTTGATTCCCAAACGACATTGCTTCCCACAAATGATACATTGCACTATATCCTTATTACTCGTGTCCGACCAATACCCATATTTTCAACCCGGGTCATTTGATTTGGCCTTTCTTTTCGGGTCCTTGGTTATATCATATCCATCGGTTCCCGAACTTTATTCTATTTTATTTTCTAGTTTCTACAAAATACAATCAAACAAACAGTATATTATTAAAGACAATTGAGTCATTGACATATTTTTATTTTTACTTGTGAACAAAAAAAGAGTAAACAATAAACACCTCTCATATAATTTTGTACATTTTAAACTTTAAAGTATAATCACAATATATTCCTAAAATCAGCTTGCCTAAAATACATACATCAGAGACTTAATGATATTACAGTGAAAAATTGATTACGGTGGACAATATGATATGTTGTCATATTAGTTATTAGTTAACTAATAACTAATATGACAACATATTAGTTATCTCCTAATATTAGTCCATTAGTCATCAATTGTAATTTTATTAGTTATCATTACATTAGAGCATTCACAACAGTTTCCCAATCAACTCTCTATCCCCAATTTTGAAGAATACATCAACAAATCATTATCCAACAATTTCTTTATCCTTATTTGACTCTCTATTTTAATCCCTATATAGGATTTTAGTCCCCAGTGTGAGGGAATCAAAAAATTGTTCCCTATATATGCAAAATGACATTTCACACCCTCATTTAAGTGAATAACTCATCAATCATATACATTTTGCCATTTTTTTACTACTTCATTTTCAAATTATAAAATTAATATTGACTTATTTTTAAAAAATTAATTTCAAAACGTATTCAAATTTAAAATTGATATAAATTTATTTAAGTTATGTCAATATAATTATTAATATTATAAAAGTATTATTAATTATAAAATTTATTATTTTCAAATTTTAAATGAATCATATTAATTTTAAAATTAAAATATCACAAATTAACTTTTTAAAAGTCAATATTGATCTTATATACATTTGCAACTACAATCCATTCAATACTCACTTCATAAATTACTTAAAATTTAAAATAAAATAAAAATTATTTTACAGTAGAATACAATTGATAAATTATGGTCTTTCTCTCTCTTATAAATTATAAGATTATTATTAATTTGATGCTTTAACTGTTGGAACTTTCAAATTTTAACTTTTAACTTTTAAATTTCATTATTTAAGGAATCAATATAAGGAACCTATTGGGAACATAGTGAAAAAATTGAATCCTATTTTACAGAATGACTCAATAGCATTGTAGAGTAAGAATAGAGATAAGGAAACTGTTGTGAATGCTCTTATATTAGTCATCAATTGAAAATTGCATACAACCATACATATGCCAAGTGTAAAAAAATTATATACAACCATACATATGACAGCCATACATAGAAGAACTAGGAAAAAAAGAAACAGAGGAGAAGAGAAGAGAATCAGTCGATAAAAAAAAACAGAAGTCGAGAACAGAGGAGAGGAGAAGAGAAGAGAAGCAGTGAAAGAAGAACCTATGAGAGTCGTCGCCTCGTCGGGGCTGGTCGGAGGCTCGGAGCTGGTCGGTCGGAGGCTCGTGGCTGGTCGGTCAGAGCAAAGACGGGTCTGCGAAGTCTCGTTGTGATGGGGCTGCGAAGTCGGAGCAAAGTTTGCAATGGATCGAAGAGTTCGCGATGGATGGAGCTGGTCGGAGCCTCGGAGGTTCGCGATTGGTCTATAGACAAGGGTTCGCGATGGATGGAGCTGCTCGGAGCCTCGGAGGTTCGCGATGGGTTTGCAGATTAGGGTTCGCGATTGACTTCTCCTTTTTTCTGCAGATAAGGGTTTTCTCTTCTTTTTTATTTGATTGGGTCATGGGTTATCCCATGGGTAAAAATTAGTTGGGTCAGTGCTTCCAAGGCGGCCGCATAGGCAGCTCGGCGTCTCACGGCGTCGCCCCCATGGGTAAAAATTAGTCGGGTCAGTGATTCCAAGGCGGCCGTCTTGGAAGCATTGACTTAAGTCGCCGTACGCCTTGGACTCTTCTTCATCGCCGGGACGCCTAGGCACGCCATAACAACTATGGGTTGTCGTGCGAGTGCCTGGCCATGGCGGCTAGAACAAATAAAAGTCTAAGTGAAGAGGAGAGTGAGGGTAACTTGAAGATGGTTGGAGGCTAGAACAAATAAAAGTCTAAGTGAAGAGGAGAGTGAGGGTAACTTGAAGATGGTGACTGTGGGTGTTGTAAGCAAAGAGGATGATTTTGTGGTGTACTAGTGGCTGCAATGATCTACACATCTACTAGAGCTGGGAAGCAGGTTGGGTTGGAAGTCCTTGGATAAGAGATTCAATGGTGGCCTAACTCTTCGGCAAAGGTGAAGGTGAGGGGTTGGACTTAGAATTTTTGGTACGAATTTTGAAGGCGTACTGAAAGTGCTTAATACTCCTTCTGTCCCATATTAATTGCAACTTCTTTTTTAGTATGTGCGCTAAAAACTTATTTAAATATTTTGTCCTAAAAAAATTCGTAATATAGTTAAAAATATAACATTTGAACATACCAAAATATATAAATATTAAATGTATACTAATACTTTTGGCATGACTTGAACTCTATGACTTGAACTCTGTGCCACGTACACTAGAAGAGGTGTTATGATTAATGTTCTTGTATTATTTTTAAAATATTTGTAATATTGATAATAGAGTATATAAATATGCTTTCGGTACGTCTTAAAAACCGTGTTGCACGCACTAAACTAAGTGTTGCAACTAATATGGGACGGAGGAGTAGTAAAGTTCTTGCATAGGTGTTTGGTGGGTAGGGTGAGTGTGTTCACTTGTTGTATCATCCCAAGATGGGAAAATACCAGAAAGTTCGAATTGTGGGGCAATTATTTTGGCGACATCGGAGATGTAATGGTGGGTCAGTCTCCACTGAAGGTGGAGAGTAGTGGGGGTGAAGGACATGCTCCATCTTTTTGTTCAAATTTCCATCAGAGCCTCAGAGGAGGTACCGGAAAATTATCCATTTTAAGCGATGCTATGTGAGTGAATGAGGAGCCGTTATTTCTTGATTTCTGTCAATTCAACCAAGCATGTTAGAAGCCAAGGTCGACGGCAATACCGAACTTGAATTGAATTTTAGTGTTGGGGAAATATCACATTCTGTTTAATCGGTAAAGAATGCAATAGCTTTGTAACTGTGAATGATGATACGTTGGCGAGCTTCCACCTTCATTTGGGCTCGGAAAGTTATATGTCTGTGAGCTCCCACTTCTGGTTGGCTTGTATTTTGGTGAAATCTGAATGTGAAATGAGTAAAGAATGGGTTTCTATGGGGGATTTATACTATACATATTTGGTTTTCTAAGGGTGGAAATATATAACAACGATACCTATTTGGGTAGAAGTCGTACTGGTTCGTGGTTGGAGCGAACGGGTGGGGAAGTTGGACAGCAGAAGAACTAGCTCTGAAGATCCTAGCATTCCTCTAGGTCCATAATTCCTAACGAGTAACAAATGGTGAAATTTTGCAAGCTGCCACATGTTTTTTTGTCGATCTTTTAGTTCTTTGGACACTTTCACGAGGAGCATAACATGGGTATGGCCCAATGGCAGACAAAGGAATTCTGGAAGTAGAAAACTTTTGTCATAAATCCCCTTCTGTTGGATAATCTTTTGTTCATTTAATATACTTATTGGTATTCTTGAATAACGATATACTTATTTGTTCATTTCATGTTATCGGTATTCTTGAATAACGATAAATGTTTTTCCAACTGATTTGTTTTCTTTGCTGAGCAATCCGACAGTTGCTATCTTCATATAGTTTTAGACTTAAAGATGCTTGCAAGTTACAACAACCATAATAACCATTTAACAATACCTTTTCCCTCCGTAAGAACAAATATTAAAGCGAATTTCATTTTATCATAGGGAAAATCATTTGTTTCTCTGGCCCTCCTGGAGTGGGTAAAACAAGCATTGGTCGTTCAATTGCACGTGCCTTGAACCGTAAATTCTACCGATTTTCTGTTGGTGGATTGTCTGATGTTGCCGAAATCAAGGTAGAGAAAACAGCGTTAAGAACTGAATAAGCACATGATTATACATTCACATTAAGCATGTACTTGCTTTCATTATTGACTTCTAAAATTACTCCAGGGGCATCGTCGAACCTATATCGGTGCAATGCCGGGAAAGATGGTGCAATGTCTGAAAAGCGTGGGTACAGCAAACCCTCTTGTTCTGATTGATGAGATTGACAAGGTATCATATGGTTGGCTCTAGTAGTGTATAATGTTGAATTTCTGATCATCTATTGCTTGCCAATAGAATTTCAGGTTGAATTTCCTGTATTCCTTTGGAGCCCAAGGGGATTCTGTACTGAAATATATGAGCACCACAAACCATTAACAATGTACAACTTTTGTTTCAAATGGTTTTGAATATCCATTTTACTGATTAATTTTTAAATATAATGTCATGTCCCCCCCTTTTTTTTCAGCTGGGAAGGGGACATGCAGGTGATCCAGCGAGTGCTATGTTGGAGCTTCTTGATCCAGAGCAAAATGCAAATTTTCTAGATCACTATCTTGATGTTACAATTGACTTATCAAAGGTTAGTTGGTGTGGGTTATCATATTTCATATCTTTATCTATATAGGAATTCCTTCTATCTGTGAAGTTGTTTGGCAAGATAACATGAGCCGGGGTGGTTCTCAGGTTTATCATAAGTCAACAAAATGATATGCTATTACAGAGAAATTATTATTCTGGAAAATCATGTTCAACTATATTATTTCCATAATACATATTTCTTTATCCATATGATAGGTGGCCAATATATGACCATTTTATGTTTCAAATGTCATCTTAGTTTCACCTTTTGACATGGCTTCATAATGTAGTATGGTCCTTGGCTTCTGCTGATAGAGCAAATTCCTAAAGGATTAATCCAGAATGCAAGTGCAACAGAAATTTGAAAAACAATGTAATCACTGTTGAAAGAGTGACCTGCATAACACTCTGCTGTTATTGTTTTCCTTGGGTTTTAATCTTGTTGAGAGAACTTTTTACCTTAGCCAAGTTCCAATCTTTCATTGTTGCACTTGTCTTGGCAGTCATCATCATCTTAGTGGCACCTTAATTTATTTTACCTGTTTATACCTTTTGAATATTTAAAGTAGAAAGCTATATTATACTTTCAATTAATATTAGTGTTCTTACGAGAATATCTTAGTTTATCGTCTTTGAACTAGTAACCTTTGTTTTACATGCTTATATTTAATTCACTGATCTTGGAGCATCTGTGAAGTTGCACTTTCCTATTACTCAACTGTAATAATATGTACTATGCATATATGCATATACACACATAATTGGAGAGAGAAAAGGTGCCTCGGGGGTTTAAAATTTTGCTAAGTACCATAGTTGTCACGGTGCCATGGCAAGATGTGGCGGTTGTTGGTCGCTAGGATGCCTAGGCGATAAGGCATCAGTCGTTAACAATGTGCAATTTATACATTATTATTTCACTTTAAAATTATATTGAACAATAAAATTTTATATATATTAATACCCAAATCATAATACCTAACATTATGGAATAAAATTATAAACACAATTATATGAATACTTCACAATAAAAATTCAAAAATAAAACACTCAGACATTAAAAACTAGTAGAACAAGTCTATAAACACCACGTAGAAAATAAAAAATGATGACTTGTCCATCACCCTTTACAAGTATAATAAGTAATAAAATTATACGACATAGCAAATCCATCAGTTATGATGAGTCATGGGTAAAAAATAACTTAATCACTTAACTTGAGTCATCTACCAAGGCTTGAGCTTTGGCTGCTCGGCGTCCAAGGCGTCACGTTACCCTTCTCCAACGACGCCATGACATCTATGCTAATTACTATTTTAGATTCAACCCAAATAAGAGATTGTTTTAAGATGCAATGTTGAGTTTACTTTTCTGATTGTTAATTATGATTAATGAGATCTGCGACCATGATACGACCATTTGCTTAGATGCCATGGCACTACTTTACTACTATGACAATGATCTTTTACATCTTAAAACTCTAATATGTATGGTTAGAGTAGTTTATCCTTTCTATTATAATATATTCCAAATGTTCTGTAGTTTATTTTGTAACTTTGTATACAACATAGTGTTTAGAATAGGATGCGTGTTTTTAGTTTTTCTTTCTAGGCATAAGTTTGTGCTTCTTACTTTTTTTGGGTCTGCGCTCCTAGTATAACGCATGTACCTGTTTACACATTACTTACCACTTTTATAAATAAATGGCATTATGAAATGCAAAGTGTGACTCGGGTGACTTATCCTTACATTTTTGTGGCAGGTTTTATTCGTATGTACGGCCAATGTTGTGGAAATGATACCCAATCCTCTATTAGACAGAATGGAGATAATTTCAATTGCTGGTTATATTACTGATGAAAAGACGCACATCGCGAGGGACTATTTAGAGAAAACCACCCGTGAAGCATGTGGTATCAAGCCTGAACAGGTTTTTCCTCTCTTTCTCTCTCTCCCCCTCCTGTATCCTCCTCTCTCCCTTTCTATCTCCCCATCTTACTGTGTTGATTTTGGACTTGATTAATCTTTAACAAATAACAACTATCTAAAGTTTCCCTTGTTTAACATCAACAGTAACAAGAAAGAGTAAAATTATGTACCACCTAAACAGAGTTACAGTTCAGATTGAGCCAAGAAGTTTATGTTTGTATTAACATCCTATCTTATATTTTGTGCTTTGATTGAACTTATTTGCTAATTTTGCTTGACTAGGTTTGTACTTTGTAACATGACCTAAAAGCTAAATACTAGTTGCAAGCAATGACTATTCCAAACTTATATATTCAACTCTAGTTTTTACCAGTTTTTTTTTCGTGTGAATTGGGTTGGGTATTGCATCTTGATGTTTGATGTGTATACACTTTATTTTTCTTGCCAAGAGCGCAAAGGTGTTTAGTTGATGTATCTGGCTTTTACGGTGATGTTTGTGCTCTTATACATTAACGGAAAATAGTTTGGATGTTAGGAATGAAACTAAAAAATAATGCACATTTAATTAATAGTTTTGATAATTATCTTAGCAACAGAGATTTGAAATACCGACAGGAATGGATAACCAGGCATGAATGGCATCCAACTTAAAAATATCTTTAATATTCAGGCTGGAAAGCAGTAATGCATATCTTCGGGTGCAGTAATAGAAACTTAGTACATCTTCTTTTGGTTATATATCTAATGAAATTCATTTTTATATTGATCTGCTGATTGAATTATTATTAAATGACTGAGGCTGATTTGGCTATTCAAACCATGACATTAATTAAGTGTCCTTGTGGTGTTTCAATGCCTCAGTATATGTGGTATATTGGATTTGTTTGCTGCTAGCTATACACTACTTTTATAAACTCTAAAATTTGACCCAATTCTCTCCACCATAACCATAACCATAACCATAACATACACTTTCCGTTTTCTACTTGTTTGTCTTAAATATAGCTTTTCAGTCATGATTTTTTCTAAAAAAAAGTAAGGATAGTAATTTTTTACTAGTAAAATACTTTTATATATACCTTTAGATAGCTTTTTGTGTTTTGTTTTCATACTTTGTATAGTGCTTCTACCTCTCCTCATGGAAGGCAGAACTGTTTCCTTAGATTGTAGTTTACTCTTGTCTATCACTGTGCTTAAAGTACTCCAAGTCGGTTATAGTTTTTCCTTCGGTTATAGTTTTTCCTTCGGTTATAGTTTTTCCTTCGGTTGAAGGTTGTGATCATTTTAGCAATTTTCAGATTTTTGTCTCTTTAGTCTGGTGAATAGTGTATAAAGTTCTCACCAAGCAGCTGTTTAGGCGTTTGGGGGTGGTGTTGTCAGATTGTGGCTGCAGCTTTGGTTGCCAATGAGGTTATAGAACATTTGTCTAGAAGGGTTCGTCAATTTCTCAAGCAGGACTTTGAGAAAGCTTATGATAATGTGCATGTTTGGATTTCCTTGATTGGGTGTCGGAGTGGAAGGGGTTTGGAGGGAGGTGGGCTGCTGGTATCCTGGTGGTTCCCCTTCTTCTTTATTATGGTTTTAGGTATCCAGGGGCTTGCGTCAGGGATACTGCCTCCGTTTTTAGCAACCTTGTGGTTGATGTGTTGAGTATAATGATATGCTAAGTCCTTGGAAGTTTATCTCTGAGGGTTTTGCATCTTTTCTCCCTTAGTTCGATACTTTTGTGGTTGATGTGTTGCGAGTTTACATTTCACTCTTGTGCTTTCATTGGATGCCTTCCTTCAGTTGGACCTCATAACTGATTATGCTGGCTACTACTAGTGCTTACTTTTAGATTTTACAGTGAGACATAACCTCCTTTCTGTACATATTATAGTGTTTGTATATATATATATATATATATATATATATATATATATATATATATATATGGAGCAATGGGTATACAAAATTTATGTAACCGACTTGCAACAGGTTGAAGTGACCGATGCAGCTCTTCTTGCTTTAATAGAAAATTACTGTCGAGAAGCAGGAGTACGAAATCTTCAAAAGCACATTGAGAAGATTTACCGCAAGGTTTGTAATAATATTTTTTCCTGTTATTTTATTTTTATGAAGAAAAATGATTTAATCTATTGTATGTGATATCAATGTTATGATGGCCTGCAATAGTTGCTTGGAATTTGTTCTTTTGATTCCTTGAGACTAGATGAGTTGTGCATCTATGTAGGATTCATTTGTTGATAGTGCTCTAACACTAGAATCTTATGCGACTGCCTGGCAGATTGCTCTACAACTTGTGCGACAAGGAGCAACATGTGATCCTCCTGCTGCTGTAGTTCAGGATGTGGGACCTGATGCGGTCAAATCAGAATCTGCAACTGATGACACCACAGTTGATAGTGATGGTCAAGTTGAAGCTGAATCAGCCGAGTGTAACACTGATGAAAAGGTTTCTGAAACTACTGAAGAAGCTGAAATAGTCGAGGTGGTTCTTTCAAATGACAAAACTGAGCTCCCTGCTGATCAGGCTCCTGATACAAAGGTATCTAGAGAATCACACTTTAGGCCGGTTTACGTGTTGAAATTTTACTGTACCCGTTTATCTTCAATTCTTCATTGTCTGTCATTTCTTTTGACCTTCATTTATTAATAAAGCAAATGTAAATAATCTGTTATCATAGAGTAGAAAAACACATACACAGAATATTGACGAGTTCAAAATGCAAACAGAAAAACACACAAACTGACGCAGACTGCAAATATAAGAAAACACACTCTTAACAGACCCAGAGGTCAAATTTGCAGTAAAATAGTTTTCAAAAACCTACAGCTACTTGTTCTGGTTACCAACTTTCTATTGTTTTGGATTTAAATGTTGGCTTATTAGATTTTGATGTTGTTGGTGGTTGTCATTTTGGCAGGACCTCACAGAAACTGAGGTACTGGAAGGCGAAGAAACAAAGCCTGTGAAGAAAGTGTTGGTTGATGAGTCAAATTTATCGGATTTTGTTGGAAAACCTGTTTTCCATGCGGAGCGCATATATGAGAAGACTCCAATTGGAGTTGTGATGGGTCTTGCTTGGACTGCAATGGGTGGTTCTACATTGTATATAGAAACTACCATCATAGAGCAAGGTGAGGGTAAAGGGGCCCTCAATCTTACTGGACAACTTGGAGACGTGATGAAGGAAAGTGCCCAAATTGCTCACACAGTCGCCAGAGCAATATTAGCTGCAAAGGAACCTGAGAGTCCCTTCTTTGCCAATTCCAAGGTTCATCTCCATGTCCCTGCAGGTGCTACCCCCAAGGACGGCCCTAGTGCTGGCTGCACCATGATCACATCCTTGCTCTCTCTTGCCATGAACAAGCCGGTGAAGAAGGACATAGCAATGACCGGCGAAGTAACCCTAACGGGGAGGATTCTTCCAATTGGAGGGGTATGTTAACCATTACCTGGTTGAAAATACAACTTTCTGGATTTGCTAGAATAAATTAAATTAATAAACCTTGAAATATTTGGATAAATCACGTAGGTTTTGTAACTAAATATTTTTTTTCACCCTTAAATTTTCTTTTGGTATTATTATATGAATGAATTAAATATTTGGATATTTTTTTTCCTGCATTTGTTTGTTTCATGTTCTGGATCCTCTGATCTCATGGATTTGTCTTGTGCAAAAGGTCAAGGAGAAGACAATAGCGGCGCGGCGTAGTCAAGTGAAGACCCTCATATTTCCTGAAGCGAATAGAAGAGATTTTGATGAGCTTGCTTCTAATATAAAGGAAGGCCTTGAGGCACATTTCGTTGACGATTACAACCAAATATTTGAGTTGGCTTTCGACAACAAGCAGACTGAAGAATGAGCCACTGCCAAGCATACCATCCTGCTGCAGCTCCAGTTTTCTGGGTATTGAAGCTCTTATTAATAATCAAAATTCAAGATCATTAACCATTTTCCCCATAGTACCACTTCAACAGCACAGTGTTGAGGTTAGTCAAATGTCTTCATACGGGGGAGTTAAGCCACCATTATTTATTCAATTTTAATTTATCATTGTAACATCGAAATCATCCTTTTGTAAAACAATTATCATTGGAGTTGTAGTTTAGATTTTGTGGTGGCTTAAATACTAGAAGAAATATACAGAATAATGTAGGGGGATTCCTGTTTTTAGTTATTGTCGACGAGTTCATCTTGTTTTCAGGATTTAATTGGAGAATATTCAATCATTTATTTGATGGTCAATTATGTAACTATCAACATTTAGACATGCTTGAAGTGATTAACAAATCTTATGAATTTTCATAGGTTTGGGACACTTTGATAATACATCTTGGTCTTATTCTGCATGCCCTTTTATCATGTTACTTCTCTTGTTCTTTGCTGTCTGGAATGCTAAAAAAAGAATACGAAAAAAGAACATGCAAACTGAATAATCAGAAAGTGGAGGTTAGGTATAATTAATATTGGTCTTTAATTTAAACTCTGTTTATGTTTTATTTTTTCTGAATAAGTTTGTGTGTGTGTATATACAGTGAGCTTCCATAGGGGTGGTCAGCTGCGGATCACCTTTAGTGACGGACAAAACCGTCGCAATAGGGTCTGAACTGGGCTATCTGACAGTCATTAGTGGGTGGGTTTTGTCCCAAAGAGACTAAATATACACATGTCATACATATGACCTTGAAAAGACTATATATATATACCCTAAGTTGAGCTTCTAGCGTTTAGATTTACAGCTCCATGCCAAACTGGTATGAGATGCTAAGGAATGATGGAATTCCAATGTTTGGATATGTGAGTGAGGGAGTTTGTGTTTGAAATTCTGTTACATTCTCATTCCAATTGATGTTTGGTATGCTCATTTAACAAAAAGGAATATTGTATTTCTTAGATAAATTACTATTAATAAAAAATGTTGTAATGTGATTAAATATGATAAATGGGTAAATTTGATGAGTAATTGTTATGACTTTTTGGGTTGAGGTTATAACATTTTATACCAAATTAGAGAGAAAGTGAGAGTGGAGAGATTTTTTTTATTATATATAAATGGAATAAAAAAATTTGAGATAAAGTTAATACTTTTTTAGGGAGATGGAAAGTAAAATTATAGAGAAGAAGTGAGTAAATAATTTTTAAGACCGTGAAGGAAAGAGTTTACAAATTTTGAGAGAGAACTAAAAATCTAGCAAGAAATTACAAAATATTTTAAAGTGACTAGAAATAAATTTATAAAGGGAGAAATTATAGAGAAATAGTGAACAATTTTTTTTGAGATAGATATATTTAGGTAGATGATATTTCACATGCATATTTATATTTTTTTCGGGTGGATGGGACCCACACTATAATTTTTTAAAAATTATTTATTTTATTTTTAAAATTATAAAAATATCAAATACGTTGCGAGAAGTTAGGGGTGAGAATGATGCGGTTTGAAGTTCAAATCGCATACTGAAAACCGCTTAAGTGAGGTTTGACAAATCCAAAACCGCATACAAACCGCAACCGCTTGTGATTATGGTGCGGTTTCAATTCCATCAATTAAATTATCTATTTCTAAATATTTACAGATTCCATCAATTAAATTAATCTACTTCTAAATATCATTAAAGTTACTCGAAATATAAATGAATAATCACAATTTTTTATGCAAGAGAAATATTTGAAGAGGTTATATATAAGAAAATTTTTATAATACAAAATTAATTCAATTTAACAATTTTATAGTGTTTTACCATTTTTTTTAATTTTTCTTTTGCGTTGTAAATGACAAAAAAGTTTTCCGAATGTGAAGAAGTAAGAGATAAAAAAAAGTTAACGAACCGTGAGATGAATGAGACGATAATAATAAGGAAGAACATCAATTTTATGTAATGAAGCCTCATTCTTGTTAGTAATTTAATTATTTTTTTTAAAACTCAAAAGAAACATGGTGCGGTTTCTGTTTTATGCATCAATTTTGGCCAGTAATCAAATCTAAACCGTAAATTCGATTTTTCAACCCACCAAAAACCCGCCACATACGCCGGAACCGTTGATGCGGTTGTTTTTAGTGTAGTTTTAGAAGTAATTTGGTTACTTACTTAGTGGTCCCCTATATTTATTATATATATTTATGGATTAAGTTCAGATGATCACCTGGGGTTTGGCGGTTTCTCATTTAACCACCTGTAGTCAGTAAAGCTACATTTAAACACCCGATTTTTGAGTTAAAGTGAAAAAATATTTTTCGTCTTAACTCCGTTACTTTATTTAGCTAAATACTTAATTACCCTCACTTTAAAACACCACGGTTATCGACCCTGTTCTCTTACTAGCACATTTTCTGGCTTTAGATCTCTGTACACAATTCCTAGCATATGCAGATACTCAATTGCCAACAAAACCTCCGATGCATAAAACCTGACAAACAAAGAAATATATCTAAAACCATTTTGCTAATCTTGATTAACATAATTTGTATGACAAAACTCTATCACCATGAAGAACAGAAACAATTATGTATCAACTTAAACGCCATTTCATAGCAGTATTCCAATTAAGTCTTAACTATAAACCACTCTACGAGTTAATCAGCATTTCAGTCATTCTTGCAATCAACACACCCAATAAAAAGTACAACCTAGAATATGTTCAAACATATGTCTGTTCTTCTTAGCTTTGCCCGGAAAAGACCGAATTTTTAGAGGAAGATACTAAGCAGAGTAAAGATTTCAAATCTTGTTCTTGAGCATCTCAAATTTATCACTCTCAAAGTGAACCAAAAACAGAGTAAACACCTTAATCTGACAATTCTTCTTAGACAATGCTGTTATCTATAAATCATCGATAAATGACTGAAACAAGAATTTTTCAAGTGAAAGCACATCCGTAGCAGGGGAATTCCAAAATCATATTGTGAGAGACATTAGATTATTCTTTCATATGTCACATTGATCAAACAATTACTCACATTATCGATCTGCTTGGTGGAGGATACATGAGTATGCAAATACCAATTTGAACCTTTGCTAGCTTCCAAAGCCCACCAAACCCTGCCCTATTCCCTCACCTTCTGCCAAACACTTTGCCACCATTTTACCAAAAGACTTCGAAAATCTTTTACCCATTTTTTTCCAAATTCCTTCTACCTGTAGTGAAGAGAGAAGAGAGAGAGAGAATGTATCTCATGAACACTTGTCTCTCGTCGGCAACAGCTTAAAGAGACTTACTTTGAGTTCCCTGTTGGTATCTTTAGATTTTTGAGTGAGAAAATTGGGTTTTGGGAAGAGAAATAGAGGTGGGTTTTGTACAGATGCTCTGCAAATGGGGAAAATCGATCAGCAACTTCCTCTGCATCAACGGCAGATTGATGGGGCTTCAGATTCAGGAATTTGCTGGCCCATTCATCTCTTCCAACCCAAACGTCGTTGTTCTCCTCGACGCCAAAAGTTTTCCGCTTCTTTTCGACGTTACTACGGTAGAAAAGAAAAAACTCTTCACCGGGACATTTATGCCCTCCACTGAACTCACCGGTGGCTACCGTATTCTCTCCTATCTCGATCCCAGCGAGCCGACCCACGGAGTTCCAAGCCAGCTACATCGAGCTATTTGAAAAGCTGGAGAGCGAAATAGCTAGTCAAGGCAAATCCAACTTCAGCGAAGCCAACGATCAAGCCGTGTTCAACTTCCTGGCTAGGTCACTCCACGATATAAATTCGGCCGATACGAAACTCGGACTCGACAGACCCAAACTAATCAGCAAATGGGTTTTGTTCAATCTTCATCCATTACTAACCCTCGGCCTCCCAAAATTGCTGATCAATAATTGGGTGGACAGCTTATTACTAACCCTCGGGCACAGCTTCTTTGGGTGGATTTGAAATTGGGGAAGAACCCTAAAAAATTGGAAATCCTACTACGATTTGGGGATAGATTAAGAAGAAAAAGAAGGGATGATGATGGGATGAAGCAATTTGAGTTTCATGAATGACGAAGAAGAGAGGAGACTGAAGGTTAAAGAGGAAGAACAAGGACATTTCAGACATTTACTTGTTCTTTTTGAATGTTATAGTCTCTTCTCACGCGTTTTTGGGTCTGACATACACGCACAGTTAAGTTGGATGAAAAATATAACATTTTTATTTTAACTCAAAAAGTCGGGTGTTTAAATATAACTTTATTGACTACAAGTGATTAAGTGAAAAACCACCCAAACCCCAAGTGGTCATCTGAACTTAACCCTATATTTATTAACATCACTATAACTCCAAGCCTGGCAATAAGAATATATGATATTTTCATCCCAAATTTAAATTATCTCAAATTCAAAAATCAGATCAATTTCCCCTAATCTCCCTAATCTGAATATGTATATTTGAAATAAACATGTCTAAATATACACCAACCAGAGGTTAATAACATTTAATTCTCAACTTTTCTCCCTTCTACTGTTCTACAGCTTCTACTCCTTATTTATCCCACCAAAATTATAGTAGTTTTTAAATATTTTTAAGATGATCTGATTCTGCAACGATATGGATATGATTCTCTCCGGAACTCCACCGCACTTGCTAATAGCCTAATACTTTTACATCCTTTTCCTTCCAAGTAGTTTATAATATTCATTATTGCATTAATCAAAAATCAAATAAAGTCAATTTTCGATTAATCAATTTTGAATTATAGGATTTTTAAAAATTGATAGAAAAAAATCAAATGGGAATCTTTTTTTCTATCATTACAACATTGTGGATTGTTGAAACAGAGGGCTATGCTCACTTTTTATATCTGTGCATATTGTTTTGCTATGCTGTACAGAATTCATGAGAGATGTGATTGGAGAAATCAAAATCCAAAGGATGACAGTTTGTGAAGTATTTGGTGAACATAAGATGATCACGAAGTTTTGAGTAATGAATTTAGTAATATCCCTAATGAGCTTTGAGTTTATGAACAACAACACAGTGACAAAAATGATGATAAAAGAAGTAGCATGAAATGGAAAGGGAAAGTTTTGATTTTGAGGCATACATGGACTAGAAACGGACAGTGATCAAGATATGGGAGTTGGATGGAGAATGGGTAAATTAACTTCTCTACATCACTGTCTGAGAAATCAAGAAAAAAACTTTAATTTCTGTGCAGAGTTGAATTGGTCTACCAAAACCTTTTGATCACAGGATATAGATGATGGATTTACATCAATATCTATGCATTCAGATTTTTATTTATACTTGCTGATTTAATTTGCTCAGCTTTCACAATTTGTTAATTTAATCAGTTTTTAATTTACTCTTTCAATCTTACTACTTTACAACAGTTTGTTAATTTAATTAGTTTATCATTTACACTAGATGCTTACTGCTTTACTGCTATGCAGGTTGTTATTGCCATCGCCGGGCAAAATTTGCAGAAGCCCCGTATACACAGATAACTCCTGGAATCTATATCATTTATAAATATGAATTGTGTGCGCCATCTTCAATTTTCCACACGAAATTCTCTCACTAGGTTTTCTAAGCTCAGTTACTTTCTCCACAGCCAAACAAGGCTTTCTTCTTCAGATTTGAATCCTACAACCCCCTCCGTATCCAATACATTCGACATAACTAGGGTGTCTGAGCTCATATCAAAACAACACTGGTCCGACCTTAAAGCCCTATTTAAACCTTTAAATCCTAAAAGCTTCCTTCAATTATTATTTGACTACGAAGCAGACTCTGAAGTGATCCTTGCTTTCTTCAAGTGGTCACAGCATGGATATCATGTTTCATACAGCCTTGATCACTATTGTACACTATTTCATTTATTAGCAAATGCTAAAAAGTATGGTAAAATTAGGGCTTTATTGCATATCTTTGTTAAGGAGAGTAATTCGTGGTCTTCAATTTTTCACACACTTTCAATGTCTAGTGATCGGTTTTGTGCTAATTCTGTTATTGTTGATATGTTGATATTAGCTTATGTTAAGAATTCAAATACGGCTTTGGCTTTTGAGGCTTTTGAGAGAGCTGGGGATTATGGGTTTAAGTTGTCTATTTTTTCTTGTAATCCGTTGTTGAATTCTTTGGTGAAAGAGAGTAAATTTTGGGTTGTGGAATTTATGTACAAAGAGATGGTTAGGAGGAGGATTGAGCTTAACTTGATTAGTTTTAATACAGTGATTAATGGACTGTGTAAGGCGGGAAAGTTGCATAAGGCTGGTGATGTTATTGAGGACATGAAGGTGTGGGGTTTTGAACCATCAGTGGTTACTTATAATACACTTATAGATGGGTATTGCAAGAAGGGAAGGGCTGGCAAAATGTACAAAGCTGATGCACTTTTGAAGGAAATGGTGTCAAATAAAATTTCCCCAAATGAATTTACCTATAACATTCTCATTGATGGGTTCTGCAAGGATGAAAATCTATCTGCTGCTGTGAGGGTGTTCAAGGAAATGAAAGTGCAGGGTTTGAAATCTGGTGTTATCACATACAATGCGCTGATCAATGGGCTTTGTAGTGCTGGAAAACTTGATGAAGCTCTTGGTGTGAGGGATGAGATGGTAAATTCAGGTTTGCAGCCCAATGTTGTTACTTATAATGCCCTTATAAATGGGTTTTCTAAGAATAATATGCTGAAGGAAGCTAGAGAGTTGTTTGATGGCATTGCTGAACAAAGTTTGTCTGCAGACGTACTTTCGTTTAATACTTTAATTGATGCCTATTGTAAGGCTGGGGAACTGGAGGAAGCAATAAAGCTACGTGATTTGATGTTGGATAGAATGATCAGCCCCAATGTTTCGACCTATAATTGCTTAATTGGTGGTTTTAGTAGGAAGGGGGACGTCAAAAGAGTTAGTAAGCTTCTAGATGAAATGAAGGATAAGGGTTTGAGAGCTGATCTTGTTACTTGCAACATACGGCTAGATGCATTATGCAAGAAGGGGGAGTCGAGAGAAGCAGGAAAGTTGTTGGATGAGATTTATGAATTGGGTTTGAGGCCTTCTCACATAACGTTCAATACTTTGATGGCTGGTCATTGCAAGGAAGGCAACCTCCGTGCAGCTTTAAATGTGAGAAGACGAATGGAGAAACAAGGGACGCGACCGAATGTTGTGACATATAATGTGTTGATTAAGGGTTTTTGTGAGAAGGGGAAGCTGGAAGACGCAAATACATATCTTAATGAGATGTTGGAGAAGGGTTTGATCCCTAATCGAACAACCTACGACATTGTTAGAGAGGAAATGATGGAGAAGGGATTTGTTCCGGACATAGATGGGCATCTCTACAATAATTCTGTTTAAGACTTAACTCTTGATGGGCATCTCTTTTTTTACAATAATTCCTCATATTTCCATGTAATATATATGAAATGAATTCAGTTTCTGTGGAGCTTTTGCAATGTTTAGTTTACTAATTGCCTCTGCTTTTGCTCAGACTTGGTTGGATTGGATGCTCTTGAAATATATTCAGAGCCTTCTCAATGTGAAGATAAGCTGATTAACTTGAAGGAAGAAAAGGTTTGCATGATATATTGTTATGAAATGTGGTGTTGTGTTTCTTCCATGCTGGGATAAAAATGTCGGTGATATTTACAGTAAATTAAAAATATTCATGTTGTGTATATCTCAGTTTTTGTCCTGTTACAATTTTAAATTTAGTTTTCTTCTAATGGTGTGACATATTGTTTTTAGAAACTACTAATTATTTCTAATGCACATAACCATACAATGGCTGTGGGTGCCTGCAAAAATATATATAAAAATAATAATAAAAAACTTTTTCAGTATTGCAGTGCTGTCATCAATCAAATGGTGCACTTGATAACAAGGTTTGAGTACATTGTTTACTAAATTGACTAAAATTATCTCATATATATATATATATATATATATATGTGTGTGTGTGTGTGTGTGTGTGTGTGTTTGTGTGTGTGTGTGTATAGTTGTAATAAATATTAGTATTATTTATGCTTTTGGAAATTTATATGTCAATATATTCATTACTTATCAAAGAACAAGAATGTTAATATATTCTTCTATTTTTTTTCAATTGCTCACAAAGAATTTGTTCGTATATATCCACTTCTACATGGAAGAAGTATATATATATATATATATATATATATATGGACGATCCATGGCCAATACTACAACGACAATGACTCATATACACCCACCCATATTTGTTTTGGAGGAAAAAAGATGACATGGCAGCATATTGCCCATTTAAAACTACAAGTATGGTATGGGCCAAAAGACAAATACTAAAATCATGCATTGCTAGTTGCTTACTTACATGCTGCTTCAAAGTCGCAGTTAGCCTCACTATATATCAACAAGTGGGGAACTACAAATAAAACAAATGAATTGTATTTCTGTTGGATCTTGATCAAATGAACTGGGTTGGTTGAACAATTCTTAGTTTATAAAGATTATTAATGTAAAAGTTCATACAAGTCAACTGTCTAAGGATAAATTGCACATGTACCTTCTTGTATTTGCTCCTTAATATCGACTTGTAGGAAACTTAAGATCACTCAATGATATATAAGTTATGGCTTTAAGAAGCTATATATTTTATCTACATTTGGCACAACTTATGTGCTTAAGTTTATTGATCAAAGCTAAAAATTTACAAGAATGCAGGTACTTGAATGTATTGCCTCAAATCTCTTTAATATCTTCAGTAAAACGTTTTGAACCAATATATCCTAATTCAAATAGGGATAACTAATAATTTTTCCAGATTTAAGATCTTTCTTTGTATCTTGCAAAGTTTCCAAGTTTTCTAGAGCTCTTGTTAAGCAACCTCACATCCTTGCTACAAAGGCTCAGAAATCAAACTAAGTTTATATATGCTTAATATATTTCTTAATTTTTTTCAAAAGAAAAGACAAGAAAAAGCTAATAATTTTTCCAAGGTTCAGAGCATCTCCGTATTCATGTATCAAATAACAATCTTGTAGCTGATATGTAAACAAATGCTATATACTCTTAGTTCATTAAATTATGGATAATACATGTTAAAATCCATTGTTATTTGATTCAAAAGTTGATCAATGAAGATAATAAATGCACACACTTGTATAGTTATATTTGTTCTTTACTATCAATTTAGGGCTAGTGGATTGATTTGAATTCAGTTTCGATTTCATTCCTGGGGCATCTATGTTTCTGTGGGTAGGGGTGATGTAGAAATTCAAAATTTTGTATTCCTTTTATTAACCATGCAGGAGAGCAGAATTGTCTTTTATCTCCCAGAGACAATCCTGATAGTCAAAATCATCAAATTCAAACCCCAGAGACAATCCCGGGAGATCAAATCCAAGGCCCAGAGACAACCCCGGGAAATCAAATTAAGTCCCGTAGACAACCCCGTGAGATCAAATCAAACCCCAGGACAACCCCCCAAAGATCAAATTAAAGCCCTGGTGACAACCCCGGGAGATCAAATCAAACCCCGGAGACAACCCCGGGAGATCAAGTCAATCCTCGGTGACAACCCCGGGAGATCAAATCCAAGCCTCGGTGATAACCCTGGAAGATCAAATCCAAGCCCGGTGACAATCTTGAGATCAATTCAAACCCGGTGACAACCACCGAAGATCAATCCAAACCCCCTGACAACCCCGGAGATCAAATCAAACCTCGAGACAACCCACAGGAGATCAAATCCAAGTCACCGACAACCTCGGGAGATCAAATCCAAGCCCCGAGACAACCTGGTGATCAAATCCAAGCCACAGAAACAACCCCGGAGATCAAATCGCACCCGGTGACAACCACGGAAGATCAAATTCAAGCCCCGGTGAGAACCTCGGAGATCAAGTCAAACCCCGGTGACAACTCCGGGAGATCAAATTAAACCCCAGAGACAATCCCGGGAAATCAAATCCAAATCCCGAAGACAACCCTGGGGGATCAAATCCAAGCCCCGGTGACAACCCCGGGAGATCAAATCCAAGCCTCGGTGACAACCCCAGGAGATCAAGTCAAACCCCGGAGACAACCCCGGGAGATCAAATCCAAGCCCCGGTGACAACCCCGGGAGATCAAGTCCAAGCCCTAGTGACAATCCCGGGAGATCAAGTCAAACTCTGGAGACAACCCCGGGAGATCAAGTACAACCCCGAAGACAATCCCGGGAGATCAAGCCAACCGCGGTGACAATTCCGGGAAATCAAACCATCCTCAGAGACAACTTTGAGGACTTTCAAAAATCAACAGCAGTCCAATCTAGGAGACAACCCTGAGAAAAAAGATAGCTACAACTGCATAAAGCTCGAAACCAACCCGGGAGGGGCAAAATAGTAATTTTGCCAACTCAACATCAATTCAGCCCAAATCATCGCAAAAAGAAGTTGAAATAAACCATAACATCAATCCGAGAGTGAAAACAACATAAGACATTTCAACTCATGGATCATGATGCGAATACTAAAAGATCTGGTCATGTACCCATCTTCCCGAATTCGAAAAATGTCAAATTACATGTCATTTGTAGCTCTCGTCAAGGGCTTTCCGAAAAGGTATAGCACGCCTCTATCGGATTTCCGGATTTAAAGTTATGAAGGTTCGAGGAAACTGCGCGTTGACCCGAGTGTACGTACTTCGAGACAACGGGACCCACAGGGCCCGGGCCTACCCGGAAGCGGAGGTAGACCATGCATGGCTGCCGCATGGCAGTGTGAGACCACGACTACTTTAGTCTATAAATAGATCCCCATCACCAAAAAAAAAAAAAAAAAAACTCATCTATTTCAACTCTTAACCCTCCTATAGTGTTTCAAACTTCAATATTCTTCTTTCTAAACAATTGTATACATATATTCTACAACATATCAAATTTTAACATGTTGAAATTGAGTTTTCAAGCTCTAAAAGCGGTTTGAAGCCTTTTTGCAAGCATGCAAAGACACCGTAAGATTTTTTCGATTTTTAGCTTTCAACTTTTTAATATATATATATATATATATATATAGACTCTCATAGATTAGTTATGCCCTATGGTTGATCCGTGGCTTTTTCTCTCTTTAATATATATATATGTACTTAAACCGAACAAATTGAGTCCGGATCGACTATCTATGGCTTTTACTTGCTTTCATATATATATATATATATATATATATATATATATATATATATACATATATATATATTTATATTTATTTATCTCATGCCCGGATTTTAAATTAAGTGGCCCTTTTACTTCTTCGTATATATATATATATATATATATTTATATTTATCTGCCTTTCTTTTGGTTGCTAAATTAAATGATCTTTTACTACTTTAATATATATATATATATATATATATATATATATATATATATATATATATATATATATATATATATATATATATATATATACCAGGTTGGTTTGGATTATAAATTACGGCCTTTTACTATATATATATATTTATATATATATATATATATATATATATATTTAAACTTCTTAATCGTGTTTAAATATCTGCTTTAACTGTTCATTCAATGTAAATCCATAATATTTAAATATGTGGATTAGATTTATCTATATCTAGTCATCTATAACTTTTAACCGGTTCAAAAGTAGCAAAACATGAACTGTTGAGCTAGAATGACTGATATTTATTTAAATCTAGTTTTCTTTCTAGTTTTTTTATGTGAGCCTAAGAGCCACGGGATCTAAGATCCAGCTGACGGATCTAGATCTGGTTCCTATGATAGATTCTTTTCAGCTGTACAGTTAGTTTGTAAATCATATTTCTGGTGTTTGGACATCCATCGATGACTTTCATGCCCATAAAGAGCCCGACACTTATATGTATATTATTTTGTCGAAGATGCTTTACATCTCGAGAATAAAATCAAATCAAGCCGAATACAAAATAAAATGGAAGTATCAAAAGCCTCAATTACTATGTGAGCATAAGGCTTTGAAAACCTGTTTTCAAAACATCATTTCTGCATATATTGCTTAAAATTAAACTTTTATACAAATCAAACCATTTGTATAGGTGCAAATGAGGCATAACACTACTTCCAAATAAATGCAGTAAGGCCCAATTAACACACATACACACACATCAAATAAATTAGGGAATTGAAAAGACGCGGTGACTGTGTTTTCACGGAAGTCAGGGTGCCTAACACCTTCCCTCGCTTAATCAAGTCCCCAAACTTTGTGAATCTCAGTTTTCAAGGCCGGTTAAACAGAGTCCAACAATTGGGTCTTTGTGTAAACCTTTTCAAATTCGGTTGAGTTGGTACAACCATTTCAAAACTACTAACTGGCGACTTTGAATTTTTAAATAAATGACATTTTGTGTCACTCTTTTCAAACTCGCCCTTTCAAACAAAACTCAACACATAGAAAATATAAAGGTAAAAGAGGAATTTCAAAGAAAAGAAATATTTCCCGCGTCGACATGCGAACATTTTTTTTTCGATTTTCTGGTTAACCGAGGTTCGAACAAAAACGAAACCAGTTCGACATCATTATAAGTAACCGGTATATACCGATTATTAGGTACCGGGTTCTTGAAGGTATTTTGGATACAAAACCAGTTTATACCGATAATTAATGATTTATTCTTATTTCAGTTTATTCCCAAATTAAAGTATCAAACAATCTCCTTTCTGGATTTCTGGCTCAACTCCCAACCTTGGACTTCTCCGATCCTCTCCCACCGGCCACCGCTCCTCTCAATCTCGACTCCAGATTTTTGTTACCCCTCGTTACATGACCTCTTCTGATTTGCGACTCTTGTGAATTCATTGCAATGGATGGTGTGTTTGTGTGTGAGTGTGTTTGATTTGGCCATTCCAAGTCATGGATTCCACTATTAGTTGTTATTGAGTTATATTTCTACTTATGCTAATGACCTCTTTCCAATTAAGAGAGGTTTGACTTAGATTTTGTGTTTTTTGTCAGAAAATCGCCAATGTTTGTATAGCTTTGGGTAAATTTTTTTTGAGGGAATTTTATAAGCATTTCCGGTAATTTCTAGTACCTCATTTTTGGGTATTATAATATCCCAGTTGCAGTTCAGAGTGAAAAGTTGACACCAACCATGTAGCAAGGGAAAATTGAAGTTTATAATTATATTCCCTATTGTCTTGAATCTTTGTAGATTTTTTTTTGGCAATTGATGAATGGGAAAATGCTACAAGGATAATTGTAGGCTGTGTGTTTGTGGAATTGTCTAACTGTAATAATACATGTATCAAGCTGAAAGTATCACATCTCTTGTAGTTAATCTTATAGATGTACTTGGATAAAAGTTTTTAAATTGGTATATGTATTTTGTGAATTTTCTGTATTTTGTATAAAAGACTGCTGCTGCTGCTGCTACCCTGCTGATGTAGTTTTGCTAATATTTCTTTGTAATTATGATTGTGTTTTGTTATTCAGCAGCTCAACAAGTGAATAACTGAGGTCTAAAGCAATGACTGAGGTCCAAAGCAATGCCAACAGTGGGAGCAATTGGAAGGCTAGAGGCATACTATTTAGTTCTTTCACAAGTTTTGGATCCTTCTCCCTTTTAACTTGACAGAATCAGACGCAATAGTTGATTAGTTTCAGTCTTTCAAATAATTGAAAATCATCTTTTTCCTTAGAAAAAATTACAACTGGTATGTAAAAATCGGTACCGAACCGGCTAACCGGTACCAGTATCGGTACATAATTTTGGCAACGGTATGGTCCGGTACGGTTGCACAGTCCTACTTGTGGGGAATTTGAGGAAACTAATTACTATTGGTTTCTTTCTTGTGAGAAACTTTGAGGGGTTTGTATCTCTTGCAGCCATCTCGCATGGATAAACATCACAAATGTGCAGCTTGCCAGATTCATGTGGCTTCCGTGGTCTGGGCTATTGGTTGTATCGGAATGCAAGTATCCTTAAATATGTGTGAATTGCTTGGCTGCCGCTAGAACTCGTCTTCTTGTCAGGGTTACTGGCTGATGAAACTACCTTTAATCGAATTGTTTCTCTGTTAATGCTGCTTCAAACTTATCTACTACTCCTTGTATAGGACCCTAGAGGAAGCTAGATCACCCTAAGCAGGAGTTCTTTCCGCTGTAGATATCTGCTTGTTCTTGTGCCCGCCTGCCCATTGTTGTGGTCATGACCGAGTCCAAACCCCGTGTTGATGGCTGTTAACGGGATAGATAGTGCTCAAGAGATGAAATTTTGCTCCAATCCGGATTATGTACATCTAGCTATTTTAATATTTTGTAGGCAGGTAACAGTTTTCTTGTTTGTTTTATGAAGAAGATACTCGAGTCTTTTGTTCATGATGTGCATTCTAAGACCAAGATTGCCAGATTTCTTTGTATTTGGGCTTTGGCAAACTAGTGATTTTTTCTATTGGTAAGAAAGAAAAAACCACTCCTTACCATGCCAAGTTGTTATTAGCAATCAACTATATTATTCAAAAGTTCGTGTATAAAATAATACTCTCTCTGTCCCCCATGCCAAGTTGTTATTAGCAATCAACTATATTATTCAAAAGTTCGTGTATAAAATAATACTCTCTGTCCAAAATTAAATGTTCAGTTTTGACTTTTAAAGTCAAATTGACTATTTATAAAATTAAAATTTTCACCATTTTTTTACCATTTACCTCCACGTAAGTTTTATTAAAATTTCAATGAATGCCACAATTGAGTTTTCTTTCTTCTTTTGATTCAAAAACAACAATCAATTCTCTAAAAATAAATTTTAAAAAAACTAATACTAAATATTTATTTATATGGTATTATATGGCTTTCTGAGCAACTAAAACTTGATATGTTCATCTTAAAGGTAATTTTAAATATTGTTTTTGGCTCCAGTTTTACAAAATAAAAAATGAGTATATTAAATACAAATTATTTCAGTTTCATTTTTAGTGTAAATTTTAAATTAAATTGATTTTTAAATATAACTCCTTACATATATGATACTAGTTATTGTCCATGCATGAAGGTACGGCATAACGAAATCCTCTCTCCCTCCATATCCTTTGTCTCTCTCTGTTTCAATATAATCTGAAAATTAGAATGAATCAATTACGCGACAGATTTTTTTTTTTGTCCAAAATGAGTGCAGGCAAATGCTTTTATCTTTTAAAATTCAAATTCAAAATGAATTCTACCTACGCGGTACGAATTAAGCCTATCTTATTACTAATAATAGATATCGTCAGTTTTTTCCATTTTTACTCCCATCATGAATACGTTTCTTCCGAACTATAATAAGATTTTCCCCTGTTTTCTTCTTCCTATAATAAGATTTCCCTGTTTTCATTTTTTTGCAGATTTCTTCATCTCTCCTACAATGTTCTTATATCTTTGTTTTTCCCTCTTTTAAGCTTGGTGGCTGTCTCTGATTTCTCCTTGCTTATTTCTCTCTCAATTTTTCAGCTGCAGTTTGTTTATGGATTTTGGGTTTTTGACAAAACCGTTTTTTAATTTTGATTTCAGGTGAAATGGGTTTCTCCCTTTCCAATAATTTTCAGTTGACTTTTCTATCTTACATTTTCTTGATTTCGTGCATTAATTCTTGTGGTTATTGATTTGCTTTCGTATATGAAATAAATTACTAATTTAGAATTCCAAATTCCAATGACTTACGCAACCCATCTGCGGATTTGTCTTCTTCAATCGTTTTCTGTTGTGTTACTTCACTGGTTTTATGTTTTCTCATGGATTATTCTTTTCAATTATTGAATACCCATTTTTAGTTTTACACATCTCTTTAACTATTCCACATTTGTCTCCATTTCCTATACCCATCAATCCAATTCCAATTTTTTCTTCCTAAAACACCCATTTTTGCTAAATCTTTATACCCCTTTGTGTGCGTCTGCTTATTTCTTTGTGAGGAGGAATAGAACAATGTCTGTTTTGGAGGGGGACTTGAAATATGCAATGATGGATGAGAAGAAGAGGAAAAGGATGATTTCAAATAAAGAATCCGCAAAGCGATCGCGGATTAAGAAGCAAAAGCTTGTGCAAGATTTGACATTTGAAGCTAGCAAACTCCAAGTTTCAAAGAATGGTATTGTGGATAAGATTGATGCTGCCACGAAGGGATATATGATGTACAAGGCTGAGAACAATGTGTTAAGGGCTCAAGCAGTGGAATTGAGTGAAAGATTGAAGTACTTGAATGATGTGATTGCGAATAGTGGGATCCCAACGGACATTGTTGATATGCCTAATCCTTTGATGAGGCCGTGGCAGATTCTGTGCCCAATGCAGCCTATTGCTGCTTCTTCGGGCATGCTTTGGTTTTAAGTGCTGGTTTGCTACTATATATTGAGGTTGCTTTGTTTGTTTGATTATTATATTGGGTTGTTTGTGATTATTTTGTGCTTTGATATTTGATCTCCAATGATGCTATGTATGTTAATATTTTGGTGTACTGATTGCTGGTATTAAATATACATAGTGGAGGTTTATGGCTTTAATTTGATTTCTGGATCCTGGAAGTTGTTAATGTAGCTTCTAGTTGGTCCTGACTTGCAATTGGCGACTGAGAATATATTTCAAGTAAAAGGGAAGGAGACTTATAACAATGGAAGAGGGCACTTGAATAAAATTTATGTTCAAGTATAACATAAATTTTTTATTAGTCATTGGTTATCATGCTAAACCTTATATGTTACTTTCTGACCATTCTTAAGTTGGCATATTCCTATCATTTATGCTCTAGCCTCGTAAACAATTGTAAAGTTCTCAAATTTTACAGTGATAATTTCATGTTCTTGTGCATAGCATAGTTACATTTGTGTGAGTTTGATGAGTTCGGAAGTGTCTAAGAATTGAGAATAATATTGATGAGAAGAGTGCAGTTTCTTTTGAGTTGGAGAATTTGACAAAGTTATGACTTGTGAGTAAGGTAGCTTTAGCCCTTAGGTTTGCTCCAAACAGGAGTTGAGAATTGGTAGCAAAGCAAGCTGAAGGAGATGACTTCAGTTCAGCTATTATGCAGAGCTAAGCAGTTTTAATGCAAATTTGTGAGGACTGTAGTCTGTAGATAAGATATACATTTATTTTGTTGAAGATTGAAAACCAAAGATAACTTTTATACATGTGTTTGCTTATTACTTTATCTATCATCCAATTTGGAAGACAAGATGGGGACGGATTGTGAGATGTGCACATCCTGTTATTGTCCATCAATCTGGATGGCGACTTATGAGGAAGTTTAATTTGGTGGAAGAAGTGTGCTTAATCAAACAAAAAAATTGAGTCTTCTCTCAAATAATTCTGTGCAGGTGGAAATGGCAGATTGGATGTGCTGTATAACTTGACTGGGACGTATTCTAGTTCCTTGTATAAACGAGTTTTCCATCAAAGTAGTATTTATAAGGTAGTAGGGTGTTGATGAGTTCAACTTTAGATCAATTGAAGGCCTATGTGCTCTGGCATTTGTCCTATGTGTTTATATGTATTTTTTCTGTAGTCTTAGCTTTGACAGATATGGCAGTGTTCTAAACTGTTGGATACTTCATATAGTCCCACTTCAGAGGTCAAAACTAATTCAGGAAAATCTAAAATATTAATCTTCCATTAACTTAATATAGTTGTTTAGAGCCTCTAATAGTTTTCTCAAAAGCAAGTTGCCACTTAATTTGACTAGCTGTTCTCCATGTTGTTGATGATGTTCACCTCAATTAATTGGTTTATTTGACAGTGTTGTTGCATTAAGGCCATTTTACATATTAGTCTGAAACAATCACTATGAGTTCGAATTTGTGCCTGTTAAATGCATCTTTTTCTTTTATGAGTTAATCAATTTTGGATTTAATTTAAACCCATTAATTGGTTGAATTTAGATAAAATTACAAGTGCATTTGATAGTCCATAATAAGGAGATTTAGAAAGGACAATATATGATTCAAGTAGCAATTATGTATTGTATTTTAATTGTATCCAAAGTGGGGTATATGAAAATGTGCATTGTTGTTTGAAAAAACTATTTCCTTTGAGTTTCACATTGGTAAAGAGTTAAACTATTTAATGCTTTATAGCCATAAGAGCCTATCTTTTACTTGTGATATAAAGGGAATGCCAAATTAATGAACCTAGTTACCATTTATTAAGCAGCAATTCCTGTTTAATCACTTTGGATAGATAAAGGGGTTTTAAAATGCCAAAACTGATGTGATAATAACACAATTTGTTTTGTAAACCGATGTATTATTATAGTTCAGTTTTTATCAATTTAAAAACTGAGAAGTCCTTTATCTTCTTCTTTCATCAACATTTAAAAAGTAGTATATTTTCTGAGATTCATGTGTGAATTGCTATCACTGTGAATACATAGGCTTACATATATCTTGGAGATATATTGCTAGTAGCCTTTAACAAATCTTTGTGGTAAGGGATAATAAACACCTTAAAGACAGGGATTACCCGTGTCAATTCCTAGTTCAAATTGTTCTGTAACTTTCAATCTTAAGGTGTTTATTAGATATGGATACATAATCGTTCAAAATCATGAACCAGGATTTTGTCAAACTTGATTGCTTTGATGGAAACAATTTCAGTCGTAGGAAAGATAAACTGAAATTCCTTCTGACAGGTCTAAAGATAACATATGTCTTTGGACCCTAACCTTGATCTATTCCGAAGATTCCAAACCAATGGAAGGTCGACAACTAGACATTGATCTGATTGAAGCCTTTGAAGGAAGCGAGAGAAGGAAGAGAATTGAAGATGAGGAACTTACTCGTGGACATATCCTCAATACACTGTTGGATCGTCTCTACGATTTCTACAGCAACATTCAGTCACCAAGGGAATTATGGGAGGCTTTGGAATTCAAATACAAAGTTGAGGAAGAAGGTACAAATAAGTATTTAGTTTCTAAATATTTTGATTTTAAAATGGTTGATAATAAACCTATTTTGGAGCAAGTGCATGAGCTCCAGGTTATTGTTAACAAATTGAGGGTTCTTAAAATTATCTTGCTTGAAACTTTTCAAGTTGGAGTAATAATTGCTACATTAGCTCCATCTTGGAAGGATTTTGCTAAAAAGTTGATGCATAAATCTGAGGACTTTTCCTTGGATCAAATTCAGAAGCATCTGCGTATTGAGGAGGAGGCATGAAAACATGATGTTAAGAATTTGATTCAAGGACAGTCGAGTGTAAACTGATTGGAGGCAAGATCATATAAAGGGAAAGGACTTGGAGTTTAAAAAAGATAATAATAAGTTCAAGCAACCTGGACAGAAAAATAAAAAACCTGATCCTAATAAAAGAAAGGGTAAGTGTCATGTTTGTGGAGAATCATGACACTATGCTAGAGAATGTAAACAACGCAAGAGCGGTTTTGCTAACATGGTTGAGGAGAACTTTGTTGCCATGATCACTGATCTTAGTCTTGACGTGATTATGATTTCTGAGATTAACATGGCAAATGAATCTGATGGTTGGTGATTGGACTCCGGAACTACTGTCCATATTTGTAACAACCGAGAGATGTTTAAAACATTTGAAAAAGTTGTTGGACAGGAAGTTCAAATGGGAAATAGTTCAAGGGTAAATGTTAATGTCAACGGAACTGTAGAAATTGACTTCACCTTCGGAAAGAAACTGATCGTGTTCAATGTGTTGTTTGTGTCAGAAATTAGAAAAAAAATTAATTTTTGTTGATCTTTTAGATAGGAAAGGTTTTAAAATTTCTTTCGAGTTTGGCAAAGTCATTCTTTCAAAGAATGGTGTTTTTGTTAAAAAAGGTTATGCTTGTAATGGGATGTACAAATTATCTATCACTAAAATCAGTCATGTTTCTGCTTATATTGCTTATGAAATTTCTTTGTGGCATAGTCGTTTAGGACATACAAATTCAAAGAATTTGAAAAATATGCATGCAATGAAATTAATTGATATTGGCAATACTGAACTTGAAAAATGTGAAATTTGTGTTAAATCAAAAATTGTGAGGAAATCATTTTCAAATGTGCATAGAGAATCACAATTGTTAGATTTAATGCATACTGACATCTGTTAGTTAAATGAAATATTGACAATCATCACTTTTATAGATGATGTTAGCATATATTGTTATGTGTATTGTTAAGAACAAAAGATGAGGCATTTAACTCATTCAAAAAATACAAATTAGAAGTAGAAAATCAACTTGAGAAGAGGATTAAAATTTTACGTTCTGATAGAGGCATGAAATATTGTTTGAATGCTTTTGATGCATTTTGTGAAGAAAATAGCAGATATATCAGACTAGTCCTAGTACTATAATTAAAACTAGTCCTTATAAAATATGGAAAGGCAGGAGAGCTAACATAAATTATTTTAAAGTGTAGGGGTGTATAGCTTTTTTTCGAGTTCCTGATCTTAAAAGGACTAAGTTAGGAGCTAGAGCTATTAGAAGTATATTTGTTGGATATGCTGAAAATAGTAAAACATACAGACTTCTTGATCTAGAGTAATGTTATAATTGAGTCAAGGGATGTGAATTTTTTTGAAAATAAATTCTCAAAAGTTGTTGAGGATGTGGTTATGCCTAAACTTGACGAGCCTAGAGGTCCTATAAGGTCTAATGTTGAGGTTGAAGAACCTAGTGTTCCAATTCAACCAAGTGGACCTAGAAGGAGTACTAGAGCTAGAAAAGATAAAGATTTGGATGATGATTTTATTTCTTCTCAATCTTTATTATTTTTGGTGGAATGGGACCAAAATAATGAGGTGATAAATGAAATACCATATTTATATAGTCTTGTAACTGATCCTAAATCATTTAAAGAAGCCATGGCTTCTAGGGATGATGCCTTTTGGAAGGAAGTTGTAAATGATGAAATGGATTCAATCTTAGGAAATAATATTTGGGTATTGACAAATTAACCTAGAGGTTCTAAACATATAGGTTGCAAATGAGTTTTTAAAAGAAAGTATAACACTAATGGTACTATTTCTGCTTTTAAAGTAAGATTAGTAACAAAAGATTTTAGACAAATATAGGGTATTAATTGTTTTGATACTTATGCACCGGTAGCACGAGTTACTTCCATTCGAATTTTTTTTTTGCCTTAGCTTCATTGTTTGATCTTTACGTTCATCAAATGGATGTGAAGACAACTTTTTTGAATGACAATTTGAATGAAGAAGTATATATGGAACAACCCAAAGGGTTTCTCCCAGAAATGAGGCTAAAGTATGCAAATTAGTTAAATCCCTTTATGGTCTAAAACAAACACCAAAACAGTGGCATGAGAGATTTGATGCTGCTATTTTAAACTTTGGATTTAAATATAATAGTGCAGATAGCTGCATATATTCCAAAACCACTTCTGACTATATGATGATAGTTTTTTTGTATGTAGATGATATGTTGATCATCAGTACAAATAGGTTGGAATAAACACACTAAAAAGTATTTATCCTCTGTCTTTAAGATGAAAGACTTAGGTGAAGTGGATACTATTTTAGGAATCAAAGTTAAAAAATATAGTGGGGTTTTGTTTTAAATCAATCTCACTATATTGAAAAGATATTAACTAAGTTTAGTCACATCGAGTTTAAGGATGTGAATAAATAATGGTAGAGCTATTGCACAGCTAGAATACGCAAGTGCTATTAGTAGCCTTATGTATGCTATGCAATGTACTAGGCCAGATATTTCTTTTGCAATTTCTAAACTTAGTAGATATACGAGCAATCCTAATATTGATCATTGGAAAGGTATTGGGAGAATACTTGGATATCTTAAAAGAACCAGTGGCTTAGGATTTTTCTACAATAAATTCCCTAGTGTTTTGGAGGGATACTCTGATGCAAGATGGATTAATAGTGTGAGAGATAATAAATCCACAAGTGGGTGGATTTTCACTCTTGTTGGTGGTCCTGTTTCTTGGGCAAGCAAGAAACAGACTTTTATTTCTCACTCTACTATGAAGTCAGAGTTCATTGCTTTGGCTCAAGCAGGAAAAGAGGCTGAGTGGATTAGAAACATGTTGTTAGACATAGATCTATGGCCAAATCCAATGCCTCCAATTTCACTATATTGTGATAGTGAAGCTACACTTACAAAAACGTATAGTGGTACCTATAATGATAAGTCTAGACATATTGGTCTAAGACATGAATTTGTGAGACAAATGATACATGATGGTATCATAACTATTGTCTATGTGAAGTTAAGTAAAAACTTGGCTGATCCACTTACTAAGCCTCTGACGAGAGACTTAATAAGTTTGACTATACGAGATATAGGACTTAAACCATTCTGAGCCATGGGTGACGGGAACCCAACCTATATTTAGGTTACCCCTAGTTTATAGGTTGAATGGAAAACACAAGTCACAATTGGTCTCATATGTAGTTTATGATAATAACGTATGTTGCATGACAGAGGATGAGCTATGCTCTTAACAAAGTATTGCACTTATAGCAACAGAAGTACTTGAGAAACACTTTGCCTATATGAACTAGAAGTGGAGTCGCTTCTTATAGAGAATTGTGGTTTACTCTCTTATAGAGGTTCAAGAAAAAGGATATGACGCACGGATTTAATAGCGCAAAGCGATGATAATACTCACCGTAAAGGGAGGTTTGTGTGTGTATGATAGCTCTAGTCATATCATTTGGAATAGAGGTTCAATCTATGGACACCATCTATTTCGATATGAATTTGTGTTGTTTATACTAAAAGAAGGTTCAATGTTCGTCACACCTTTTATTATGCATACAAGCCTTGGGGTTGATAAATAAAGTTTGTTTGAAGAAAAGTAGTTTTTCAAACAAGTGGGGGATTGTTAAATGCATCTTTTCTTTTATGAGTTAATCAATTTTGGATTTAATTTAAACCCATTAATTGGTTGAATTTAGATAAAATTACAAGTGCATTTGATAATCTATAATAAGGAGATTTAGAGAGGACAATATATGATTCAAGTAGGAATTATATATTACATTTTAATTGTATCCAAAGTGGGGTATATGAAAAGGTGCATTGTTGTTCGAAAAAATTATTTCCTTTAAGTCCCACATTGGTAAGGAATTAAACTATTTAATACTTTATAAACATAAGGAGAATAGTTTAATTTACTTGTGGTACTAAAAGGAAGACTTGGATCTGGTCACAATGACGTGGTGCAAAGCACCACCCGCCAAAGGTTTCGCGTTTACGTGACTCGGGTAGGGCGCTTTAAGCGCGCTTTTCACTTTACGTATACATCGCATCGCAGGAGCCTCCTCCTGAGCTATGAGCCTATCTTTTTAGATATAGCTTGAACCAGATTAATGGACCTAATTCTTTAAACAGTTTGTGTTTAATCACTTTGGATACAAAAGGGTTTTAAACTGTCAAAACTGATGTGATAATAACACAATTTATTTTGTAAACTGATGTATTATCATAGTTCAGTTTTTATCAATTTAAAAACTGAGCAATCCTTTATCTTCTTCTTTCATCAACCTTTAAAATGTAGCATATTTTCTGAGATTCATGTGTGAATTGCTATCACTGTGAATACTTAGGCTTGACATATATCTTGGAGGTATATTGCTAGTAGCCTTTAGCAAACCTTTGTGGTAAGAGGTAATAAACACCTTAAGGACAGGGACTACCCGTGTCAATTCCTAGTTTAAATTGTTCTGTACCTTTCTATAACTTTCAGTGTCATATCACCTCCAATCCTTTTATCAGTATCGAGTATGTAACAAATAACAGCTACTATAGTCCATACCTGAGTGTGAACTGTTACCTTAAGGTCCTTGATAGATTTCATGTTGGAATGGTGTGGCAGTGCATTTCTCCTTCATTTTCTTCTCTTTTTTTTGTTGTCATGAGCAAGGAATTGATCCAAGTACGTGCTACTTTTAGTTAATGATTGTACATACAACAAATATAATAACATTAACTTGTGTTGGATTGAATCATATTTCTATGGACCGACAAATGACCACTACGTTATAGTGGTCAAGGGTTTTGCTCCCCCAATGAGCAAGCTACTACCCGTTCGATATTGAGCGGGCAGGAGTTGCAAGGGGCAACTCTTCTTGGAAGTCAATCGTAATGTGTATTTGGACTTAGGAATTTATTAGTAGTCCGCTTGAGTTTTACTAATGTATTAGGTCTAATGGATTTGAGTCCATATTATATATAGCAGTTAGAGTTTTCTAGTTTTTATATAAAAGTATTGTTTGGTGCATGTGTGGATGGATCATTGTAGAGTATGAGAGACACATATAAATACATGAGACAAATATGACTAGTAAAATTGGTGAACCTCGGTATATCGTGTGTTTTTTATTTTCTGTTTATCTATTTTCTATGTGATTGTTGTGTGATTAGATCTTAAATTATAACATTGGAAGTTACCTCATTAACATTCAATACTAACTACATTTGTTTAATATCTTTAATTTTTTTTTAATCTTAATATTAGTTCGAAATGAGAATCTCATGATTAATAATTGACATAGTGCCCAACTTTTAACATAAAAAGTCGATTTAGTATTTATTTAATGTAACGAATGTGATTTTTGTATTTAAATTAAAATATTTATTAAATTAAATAAATATTTGTGTTGATTTATTTATTGAGTCAAGTAAATATTTGATGGAATTGTTGTGGATTAATTTAATTAAGTGTTATATATTGATTAAATTAGTATTGGATAATTTCATAGTTCAAAGTTTGTATTTAATTGGGATAATTAAATTAAATGAGTTGTTAAATAATTATAATAGTGTTCTAATTATTTAATATTATTACAATTAAATTTAATAATTAATTGGAGATTTAATAATTTGCTAAAGAAAGTTATAATTAATAAATAAGGAATATAATTATGTGGTTAAGTGATTTAATGAGTTAATATTAACTTTAGTTTAATTGAATTTAAATATTAGAATTTGATTAATTAAGGTGTGACATTTTGTACCATATAATAAGAAGAAAATAAAAATAAATTAAAAAGAGTTTTTAAAGACTTAACCAAACATGGCCTTAGGAACATGAGAGCAGTTGAAGCCATAATGTGCTTAACTGATACCCATGTTTATATCAGTTATATTATATTAGTTATATTTTACGTTAGTTTAAAACACAAGTCTAGAGAGAAAACACAGAGAAAGAAAGAACAACGAGGGAGTTTGAGAGAATTTCTGAGAATCAAAGAAGGTATCAACAAAGCTAGTCTCTGATTTCTAACAAAGTCTAAACAAGAATCAAAGGGTAAGAATCCAAGTTATAATATCTATTTCTCATGTTCTTGAGTTTTCATGGAAAAGTTGAGTTTTATGGCTAAATTGTGAGAATTTGGGTTATAAGTGTTAATTAGTTTATATAATCCATGGGTTATCATCTAGAAATATTTTTCAGTAAGAAAATTCATGAAAACATATTTTTAAAGGAAGAACTTGGATTTTGGTGATATATATATGACATGTATGAGTTTAAAGTCAAAAGTGGAGTTTTTGTTGATAATTTGTTAGAATAGTGGTTGTTTATGTTGTTAGATGATTATAATTTGTTATATGTGGGTTGTAAACGATTTTGGTATGTTTTAATTCATGAAATCATGTTTTACAAAAGAAACTTGAGTTTTGTTATAATATGTACAAAAAGGCTGATTTTAGAGTTCAAATTGATGCTTGAATCATGATGTAATCTGTTAATTGATTGTTGTTATTGTTAAAACATTCAAATACGAAAAAAATGCAAGTTATATGGACTGATTTGATCGAGAAACGAAGTCATGGTGATTGAATTCGCTAAACATGTCAAAAATTGAGTTTTAAGCAATAACATGGAATTTAAGGGTCTAAATTTGGTTGTTGTTGTTATGTTGTTATAATCAGTATATGCATGCTTGGTATTGTTTTTGTGAAGTCTATATCATTTGGGTATGCTTAATTCAGAGTTTGGTGTGTGTAAAATCAAGTTTTTGGGCTGAAGAACAGTGTTGTCACGAGTTGCATAATTCAGTTATGGGGACCTTCGCCTTTAGAGTTCTCAATTAGGATTTTCAGCCGGGAGACTCAAACAAGCGAAGTTTTTCTAATGCAAAATATCTCCCCGGCGAGCAGTACAGAGTTGGGACTATTTTGTTTTGTTTTTGTTGGTTTCCAGTCCATAGCATGATGAGTTAACCTAACCTAATTCACTTGATAACATGTTAGACATGAAACATGATACTATAACATATTGTTAACATGTATGTGGTGATTTCAAGTTAAGAATCATCGAATTATATAGAACTTAAACTTGTGGTTCGTGAGATTGAAATTTTTTATGTAAAGACGTGTTGTTGGTCAAGTAGGGATCTCAAATTTGTAATTGTGGTTGATGTTAATGGTCAGAACTTGAATTAAGATAACAAGTTAAACTTAAGTGGGAACTAAATCTATAATGTTAATGTTAACATGTCTAATGGATGTTATGATTCCAATGGTATATGTAGGACTTTTGGTGATCATGTAACTTTAAATTGTTTAACCTGCACACGAGGCAAATTTTCAAACCTTATTCTTACACTGAGCAATTTCTTATTCTATATTTTGTTATGATTGAGCAAGTTCTTTAACCCTAAACTTTCTTTGAGTAAGTTTCTTAATCCTAACTTGTTATTGTTAAGCAAATTCTTCAACCTATTCTTATATTGGGCAAGTTTGTTATCCTTAATAGATTATCATTGAACGAGATCTTATTCTTTAACTTGTTTTCTCGCATTACTTTTTTGTTGAGCAAGATATTGGCCTTAGCTTACTATTGTTCAAGCAAGGTCTATGAACGTATTCAGATGCTTATGGCATTTAAAGTGTTCTATTCTTATTGAAGTATTATCTCTATATATGGGCTTTATTCATTTGAAGTTATTGTTTGCCAAAATTATTGAAATCTTATCTTGTGAAGACTATATTATTAGCAATTCTTTATTGATTCAACTAATCCTTAATTGATGGACGTTAAACTCAAAATTACCCTTGAAGCTAATCCAAGCCAAACTTCCTTTGGTACGGACTCGAATGTCAAAGCTGAGATGAACAACCCTATCATAGGGGATTATTTACGCGATAGCGTTAAGATGGTTGTGCACAATACATATTACGAAGGGCTGATCCCCCTAAGTATGAGAAGTAAGGTCCATATTGTCTTATGATTGTTAAAGGTTTAAAGTAGAAATACTTGATAACCTAGGACATAGTTCATGGTCTTGCGACCCTCAGATGTACTTTTGATCTTGTTTTCTAATCTTGATTCAAAAGCCGAGCTTTTTTTTATCCAGTATCCTTTGATTACTCTCATATGATTACTATTGCTATTGTTATACTTGTGGGCAATTGTTTGCTCACTCTTGCATAATAACATTGCAGTTAAGATTGAAAGAATCGACGAGCCGTCCACTAGTAAGGACAAAGGCAAGATGAACAAGTGATGAAGACTTGTTAATTGTTATTTGCGAATGTTTATGTACAAGATTTATTTAATTATGTTATGTTTCCGCATTTGATGTATTTAAGGTTAAACAACTTGGGATTTATTTATGATGTTGTAACCCTTTAATGGGATGATTTCTATTTAAGTTGTGAGTTTCATTTATAACCTTTATGTATGGGTAGTTATAGATGTGATTATCTTTGACAATGAACACCAAATCTTGTGGGAATGAAGTATTCGGATTTGGGGGTGTCACACTTGATTCATATGTTGTTATTTAAATTTAGTTTGGAGATTAAATGAGAATTTGACAATCTTCTTTGGAATGAAATTTTTGAATGTAATTTTTATTTTGGAAATGAAGGGAGTAATATCTACTTGTTTAATTATTATATTATAGTTATTCTGTTTGGAACAGTAAACAAAGGAATGATCAAATATAAATAGGTGAAATTATAAAGAACTCATGTCTAATTATCATGTCCGTATAGAATTTTTCGTTCAACATTAGAGTATATTTGTGAAATGAATGATTTTTCAGAAAATTTATGTTCTCAAACTCACCCCCAATATTAGGCAAAAATGTAATGGCCTCCATGGTGGTGGTACACAAGTACAATTAATAAAAATAATATCTTTAATTTTAAAGCGGATAAAAATAAAATATATCCCCATAGAATGGACCTTCATGATCAAAAATGAACCATGGGGAGAAAATACCGTAATAATTATGGCGCACACTATGTATGTAATAAAAAATATTAAATAAAAAATATAAAATATGTGTGAAAAAATGTAAAACAGATTTTAAAAATAAATTAAAATTTGAAAAATGAAAATAAAGTTACGACACAGTCTCAAGAAAACAGTTAAAGTTAATATCTACTTCACATATGTTATCCCTATAATTTTGCTGTTTATCAAAATAAAAATGAATTTCAATTTTATTTCAAAATAAATAAACAACATAATAATTTTTATAATTATAGAATTTTTCTTTTTTTTTTATAGGACAAACTATACTATTCAGGACCTTTTAAATTTTACATTTATTTAGAGGGATAAGGTCCAAAAATGCCCCTGACATTTTTCACAATATCTACCGAGCACCCTATACTTTTTTTGTCCAAAAAATACCCTTAATGTTACAATTTTGGGTCATTCGTGTTCTCGCTATGAATTAAATTGTGCCAACTAGACTAACATCCATCCAAATTGATTACGTGGCAGCCACATGGACATACTAAAAATACTAATTAAAAAAATACTAAATACTAATTAAAAAATATACTAAAATACTAATAAAAAATACTAAAATACTAATTAAAAATACTAAAATACTAAATTTTTTTAAAAAAAATACTAAAATTCAAATTATTTTGTTAATTAAAAAAATACTAAAATACTAAAATTATTTTACTAAATATTAGTATTATATACTTTTACTTTTTACTAAATATTAGTATAACATATCAAATTTTACTAAATATTTAGTATTATATTTTACTAAAATACTGAATTTACTAAAATTTAACGTTAAATTTTTTCTATTACTAACCATAATCTACCCCAAAATAGGTCCATTCAATCCAACCCATTACGAGTAAATCAAATACATGATGCAGAATACAACTACAACTTTATTACAACAATTGTCGTGCAAAATACAACAACACATATCTTTGTGAGTTTGGATACAAATATATACCAAATGTGACACATGTCCCAGCGAGTGGACAACACTTCACAAGTGACACCTTACATAAAGGTATAGTCAAAGACTATTTTAGAAACTAAAATCTTTGAGAAGTGCTCGAGAAACCTTCCATACATGGGAGACCGTGCGTCTAAGGTTATGATAGATATCATATAGCCACAAATTATCCTTGGTTGACCTAATAGACCCCAAAGAAAAACAAGAAGATTACTATCATATTATTCCCAATGGTAAGTCTTCTCTTGACATATCATTATCTCCACTATCTCTAATTGAAATTATACTTCAAACAAACACCAAGATTATATAGGTAGTGCTTTCGTATATATACTCGGCAGTGGATGAGCACATCCGCATCTTATGATGATCTGAGGTTGTATGTCTTTAGACATCTTGTATGATAGTGGCAAAACACCCTTCCAACGTTGAGTTTGCACGACCTATATGATTCACCAAATATAACTACTAAAAGATGACCATGATTACTGTTCCCCTTACCCCCACTCGAACCCCATTTACACTCTTATTACACGAAAGAAATTGTAAAGCAAAAGGGTGAGCACAACTAAACTTCGATAAAAGAATATCATGACTAAAGATAATTAAATTATCAATAGCCTCCATCAATAATAAATCGAGATTTAGAACATATGGTAAATGATAAAAATTTCAACCATAGTTGCGGTAGAATCGAAGCGATCCATTAGAAGAGTCAAATAGACTATAAAGTCTATTATCTTCTCCATGTTAAAATCCACCAACAATGTTTTATCCTGTAACATCAATCAACAATTACGGTCCACAATCATATGAATAACTTCATAATCATAATTATAGTTCTAAATTCCTCTTCTCTCATCCGGAATGAAGATAATTTTCATCACCTATCTTTACGAAACATCAAAGATCATGGTTACACCAAATCACATTTCTTGTTCATAATCATACTAATAATTTCATCTTTGCCTTTCTGACGAAGATATTCATTTTATATCACCAGGTTGGTCATGTTCATCTCAACACATGTTCATCTTTGCCTTCTCGGCCAAAGATATTCAACAACATGTCATCTTTTGCACTACTGACCAAAGATATTCATCAATAATTCATCTTTTGCACTTTCTGGACCAAAGATATTCATCAATAATTCATCTTTTGCACTACGAGGCCAAAGATATTTCTCAACAGTTCATATTTGCACTATAGGCCAAATATATTATTATCTCAAAGAAATATATAATCATTTCAGAATTTATATAAACAATAATTATAACCATGTTGATCATTTCACCTTTGCACTTAAGCTAAAGATATTCAGTTATATATTCAATGGTCATGATCATACCAGTCAACAATTCAACTTTGCACTACTGGCCAAAGAGAACCCTAGTCATGATCATACCAATAATCTATCCATCTTTATACTCCAGTGAAAGAGAATTTCAACATCAGGGTTATAAAAATGTTATATATGATAATAAAATCAATATAATCAATATATAATTTTAATCTCGAGTAATATTCATAAATCAACTATAATTTGGTTAGAAAAAGAAACTAATTTTGTCATGAATAGTAACTCATGAATAGTAACCGTGAATAGTAACTTCATGAATAGTAACTCGTGAATAGTATCTCATGAATAGTAAACCCGACTCAAAAAGGTAGAAATTCTACATAAAATCCATACCAATATTTCGGTATAATGATATTGAAAGAATAATATTTTTTTAAGCTTATAAACAATTTATTTTAATTGTTTACACTTTACTAAATAATGCATTTAATCATTCTAAAATGCCAAACTCATAAGATTTCATCACCAATAACCAAAACCCTCATCAAAAATCTGCATATACCTCATATAGGATTCTCAAGCCATAAAATCTTATTTTCCAATTTTCTTACTTCACACGACATATTTAATTCATTTACTCATAACTAGTCCATTTTCATGAAAATACCAAATCAGTTCCAAAATATTTCTTTTTTGAGATTTAGCAGAATATAGTCTCATATTGAACATATATTTTTCTCAAAATTTTTAAAATTCATTTACTATTTTTCATATGGCCAAAACCGCCGAATATTAAAACATTTATCATAAATTGTAATTTTATCCAAAATTCTGAAATTTATAGAATATACCATGTTATATATATGTACTCCCAATAAAATTTCATCAATTTTGGAGTTAACCACAAGGAGTTATAAGCGGTTACTTTTAAAATAGTCTTTTCCATAAAATTCATAACTCATAATCTATACATCCAAAAATCGCCATTTTGGACACAATCAATAAAACTCATCAAATTATCATTTCAAATTTTTCCAGAATTTTTAAAGGTCTGAAAAGTTACGAAACATGAAAAACATCACAACCTTAAAATCCACTTACCTCAAAAGAAGCGGTATTTACAATTGAATAACGCCGAACGAACTTGCAATATATAGCAACACTCAAGATACAAGAATACACTTGATAATATAGAGAAAATAGAGAAAACTTGAGCTAAAATTGTGATTTTCAATTCTAACTTAAGCTTACATTTATAGGAAAATCTTTAGAACGTCGAAGAAGACTAAAATAATAAAATATTATTTTCTTTTCTACACACCAACCATCCAAGACCAGCCATCCAAGCATGCCAATTCTGAAAAAATATAGCGACCCACATGTTATTAACACCAACCAAAGTGGGTCCCACCATATAATTTAATAAAAATCATTTTATTTTACGAAACTTCAATAATTCATAGAAAATAGCCGTTTATCGAGAAAAATTCAAAACTCACGATTTTCCATGGGAAATTCCATTCTCTACAACTTTGCGGAAGAAAATTTTTCCAAATTCCAAGCAGAAATTGACGAAATCAACAAACGAAAGCGATTTTACGATTATAATCAATTTTTCAATTAAAATTGTGTCCGCAAACACCCAAAACATATGTTAAATATTTAATGCCACAAAAATACTCTTCCTCCTCATATACTCATATATCCTACATTCATTGTAAAATATTACTGAATTAATATATTATTAAAATAATATATTTAAATGAATTATTTTATCGAAAAAGATAAAATATTAATTTTCAATAGTTGTCACATTAAAAATTTTCTCCATCTATATCCACAATAAATATTTTCTTTATCATAATAATCAATAATTAATTATTCACAAATAATATTACAGACTCACGATCTTGACAACCGTGCAGTTCCGGGAAAGAGGGGCTTTCAATAAGAATTTCTCACTTCTTTTGGCCCTTGATTAGGTGACCTCTCCTTGATGTAACTTTCTAGACATTGCCAATAATGTTATCGATAATATTATTCAAATAATTTGAATTATTGATCGATAATAGAAAATCTTGTCGCGATGACAATTATTGAAACAATAATAATATATAATATCAATGCGACAATTATTGAATCAATAAAATAAAATATTGAGCAAGAATTACTTTATAACAATTATTGAGTAGTGCCTTACTTACGTAAGAATCAATAATTCAAAATACTGTGTATGTACCGGTATGTCTTCTTGTGCAACAACGCGATATTATTGTATTTTAACCACCGAATATTCAACAATGTTAATCGGTAAAAACTCAAACTTATCGTTTTCTTCATCCGGCCAGATTTATTCCAAATTATGGGGCCCACAAATGATCGCTACAGAGTAAATGCGGATATTCCCGACAAAAAAGAATATTCCACGACCAAAACCAATATTCTCCAACAACAATGAATATTTTATAGCCACTTGTGTGCGTTTTGTAAAATTTGCATATTTAACCCATAACTTTAAACTTTTATCAATTTTAATATTTCTTTGAATAATAATTATAAGAAAATTGAATAATTTTATTTCATAAAATTAGGGGTCTTACACTAACTTTTTTTTACTAAAATACGAATATATTTAGTATTATATTTTACTAAAATACTGAATTTACTAAAATTTAACGTTAGTTTTTTTAATTACTAATTTATTTTTTACTAAAATATGAGTATATTTTACTAAAATACAATTTACTAAAATTTAACGTTAAATTTTTTCAATTACTAAATTTTTTTTACTAAAATACGAATATATTTAGTATTATATTTTACTAAAATACTTAATTTACAAAAAATTAACATTAAATTGTAAAAAAAAAGTTAGTAATTGAAAAAATTTAACGTTAAATTTTAGTAAATTCTTATTTTAGTAAAATATAATACTAAATATATTCGTATTTTAGTAAAAAAAGTTAGTAATAGAAAAAAAATTACGTTAAATTTTTAGTAAATTAGATTTTAGTAAATATAATACTAAATATTTAATAAAATTTGATATGTTATACTAATATTTAGTAAAAAGTAAAAAGTATATAATACTAATATTTAGTAAAATAAATTTAGTATTTTAGTATTTTTTTTAATTAACAAAATAATTTGAATTTTAGTATTTTTTTAATTTTTTTTATTAGTATTTTAGTATTTGGACGGATGTTAGTCTAGTTGGCACAGCTGTTAACGGCAGGGGCATGAATAATCCAAAAATTATAATGTTAAACGTATTTTTGGACAAAAAAAAAATATAAAGTGCTCCGTAGACATTAGGAAAAATGTCAGGCTCATTTTTGGACCTTATCCCTTTATTTAGACATCTATACCATTTCTTGAGGAAAAGAAAAGGGTGCCAAAATTCTTCACAAAGTCAATTCAAAGAGATTAAAAATGAGAATCTCACGTTTCAGATTCTTCCCTTTGTAGCAAGTTTGCGAGACCCAAAAGAGGAATCTTGATTTGAGACCCATAAATCAAATCAGAGAGTAAGGGCTTCAGAAGCCATGGATTTCCAGAAGAAGAGAATTCAGTTTCTGCTCTTTGTTGCTGGGGTCATCATCCTCAGTATCACAGGTATTATATGAGTATATCTAGATCCATATAGTGTATCTGTTCTTACAAATATCTTGTATATATTTCTGCTCTGTCCTTTACTGTAGTTTAAAATAACTTCAATTTGAGCTCAATACTTGTTTGTCAGTTGTATTGTGTATTTTGTTTCTGAATCCCAAGTTTTGTAGTTTAAAGATTCATAATCTTTCATTTACACCCTCTTTTTGTTGGGTGAGAAGGGAATTATGAAGTCAAAATCATACAAATTGAATGGTTTGAGTTGATTTTCAGATCGGCTACTGTCAAATTGAAATAAGGTCATATTTAGTTCTAGTAAGATGTTGGAATTGTTAATTGGTCACCCTTAACACTTTTTAGGTATGTGTGGGGGCACACTTTTGATGGGGATTTGTCGTATGGTTGACTTGAGTAAGAGCTTACTTTTAGATAAATGGAAAAAGTTCCAGCAGTATGGTAGTATCAACCATTGGGTATGAGTAGTTCTGCATTTAATATTAGGCCATGTGTTTATGCTTGACATTATTTTTTGTGGAACTTTATACATAAGCAAGATTCATTCAAAAACTTACCCTATATACACATGGCATTAAGTGATATGCAGTAGTACTACAGACTCATTACTGTCATACTTCTAGACTTTTTTTTGTAGGAGTGACTATAAGTGACAATTTCTTCTGATAAGTAAATACTTTTAAGATGATCATGATGCTGTAATATGTGCCTTGCCATTACTAATGGTGTTTGGTCCAATAATTTTTATCCGAATATCGTAGTTATTCTTCAAGAGTAGAAATAATGCATTTGATGGCATGGTGAGGTGTGGTGAAGAACTTTTACTAGTAGCGCGGTAGGAAAAAAATGGTGTTGATATAGAACTAGTAGCAGTCAATTAATGTTTCGTAAACCAAAATAATAGTTTAAAAGAACTTCTTAACGAAGGGTGAGATTAATGAACAGGTTACATAAAGTACCAATCTACCTTTTTACCACCTTTAGTTTATATTTTGATGGTTTTCTAACTTTTAGATCTAGGGTATGTGATATAGGTAAACATCACAAATGTTAGTGTTGAGAAATAACTGGAAGTGAATAGATTTTAAAAATGATTGGCCAAGGATTTGATGAAAAAGTGTATAGAAATTTAGAGGCATCAAATGGTTTTATGGTTTGTTAGATTGAAAATGGGTTGCGGCTAATAAGAGACTGACATTATAAAATTTTGAGGTTATACTTTATAAAGGGGCTATAAAAATTGTTGGAGGTTGATTTGGGATTACGAGATTAGTGACAGTGTTTTGAGGTTGACTTTGTGTGACACTCCCAAACTCGGGTACCTTTAAACCCGGGTCCGGTGCAAAACGATTCTACCCATTCAACATAATAATAATGACATAAATGTAATTACTAATTATTACAATATGTCTAATTCACTATCCCAAGTTCTCTCAGACGTTTAAATCTTCATTGCATGTTAATAAGTACACAATATTTATTACAATACTTCTAACTATTACAAACATCTTCTATTTGTTCATCTTCCCCTTTCCTTTGTCTTTAAATATTTAATTTCAAGCAAGGATGAACATTTAATTGCTCAGCAAGTAGTAACAATCAATTAACAACAACAAAATTAAGAATCAAATGTTCATTCTATACCAAACTTCAACAACTGAACAATAGTTGTGATGACATTTCGAATCAATTTGAATAACAATACTTTTCGTTTAACATTTTTGAAACGACATACTGACACTGTTCTAAAAATCCCCGCCTAGGCGCCCCCTTGGCGCCTCACCTAGGCCCAAAGCGGCAAAAAAATCCCTCTAAGAAATTAGGCGAATTCTAGGCAGAGAGATATTTATTTTATTTTAATAACTACTCAAGCCAAATCTTGATATATTTATTTTTCTAATGATTTACCATATTTATAATACAGGTTGTAACATATCAAATCACAACAAGAAGTGAACAATATCAAGTCAAAATGGATAATTTTATTATAGTTGTAATTTTTTGAACTTGTACCAAGTTCAAATTATATAAATGATGATACATTTGTAATATTTAGTTTAATTCAATTTTATAATTCTTAAATTTATGTTTAGTTTCTTAAGTTTTAATATTGAATTAAATTCTTGAAATTTTAAATTTTATTATTTAATAGCAATCTTCTTTATAAATAAAATTAATACGTTAAAAATATGTTTAAACTTTGACCAATTGCATGTTTGTGTTTGAACTTTGACATTAGCAATATGGATGTGTTTGAACTTTAAGAAAAGACCTTTATTATATTTATTATAGATTGTTTTGCTTTATATTATTATTTTGTTTGGATAAATGTAAGATAAAATATTAAAATTGGCTTAAAATAAAAAATCCCGCCTAGGCCCCCCTTGGCTGCCCGCTTCCCGCTTCCCGCCTAGCGCCTTTTAGAACATTGCATACTAAGTGGTTGTACGACCTTGAACATTTTCATTCCGTAAAAGGTTTAATAGTAATTCAACTATCAACCGATTTTATTTTCATCGAGACACGTAGGGTGATCAGCCTGTTGTACCTTATGTTGTACAACATTCTACTAAAATGACTATATGCGTTTGTTTATCACCCGTCAGGGTCAATCGGTAATACCGACCAAAATTTGCCCCAATATTAGGGTGGTTCTTCTCAGACTGGAATGCAAACCAAAACAATTCGGTTGGACAACTCTACTTAACCTCAATACCGTTTCAGAGATTTATTCTCAAATCAGTAAAACATTTTAACATGTGTCTAGCCGAAACAAATGACATCCACATAACTCTTAAACAATTCATGAATATCAGAACTTAAACCTTCATCAACATGCATTGTAGCAAAGCTTGAACAACTTATACAAACATTGAAAGATTTCTATAAGTTCGAAATTCACACAATATATAAGTATTGCGTAAATCAATTCATACATACAAAATATTCATAAGACTATAATCCAATAAACGTAAAACTTTCACATAAAAGTTAATATACAAGGTTCGAAAACTTGCATTCAATACGAAAGTTGAATGGAGTTAGGATACTTGTCTTAAGCGTTCTTTACAAATTTACTTTAAAGCGTTCGTCGAACGTCCTACATAATTCATTCATAATAGCACACCAATTAGTCACATATAGACTATCATATATTGGTTTAAGTTTATTTTTCATTTCATGTTGTTCGCATTCTATAATTCAAGTTACGCGACGAAGTTTTAAAATCACTTCTTAGTGTCGCAACGTTCGGGAACGTCACGACTCGTTTAACCATCCTTTACGATAGTTTACATTCATTTCATATTCTTAATCGCTCCCTTTTATTTGGAACATAACATTGAACTAAGTCTTTAAGTCTTGGCATTGTGCCACGACACTTGCACAACACACATCTAATAAGTTTATGCGAACGTCTCACGACCATACGCATAACAACTCTTCACTGGGCACTCGACCCCTTGAAGTGCTATACCATATATAAGCCTTGATGCGTGTATGCGTGCGAATTAAAATCCCCGACTCTCGCATTTCAGGCGCTGCAACGCCGAAATGAACTTTGGAAGCGGCACTGCGGCGCTGTCCAAAATCCTTACCTACTATAGTTTAAGTGCTTCATAAAATTTTTACACACCTACTTTGCAGCGTCATAACTTTCTCATCCGATATCGGAATGAGTCCGTTCTTGTGCCATTTTCTTGCTCGTAACATTCTCTACAAATTACCCTCGACGAAATAATTTTTCTGATTCTTTAACTAGCCAAAAAATTGGCTCAAAAATCCTTCGTGAGCCAGTTTTTGCTAAATGATGCTTTCAACGTCGGATTTTCAAATCGTCGTAATTCGCTCATCCAAAGTCGGATTGAGCTAGTTCTTGAGCCTACGACTCACTTAGATTACGAACTACAAATCTCCCAGAAAATTGAAAATTTTCGGAAGCGTTAATTATCCGTAAACTTGGTCTGAAAATCGTTCCAAATTAGGGTTTTTCATCATTAGTCGTTTTTTATTAAAATTTCGCCACAACTTTCTTATAGCGTATTTTTACACTGTTCAACTTGGAACATTTACGTAACCCCCATATGTACCTTTCCTTCTTCCTTGATTTCTATTAGTCCATAGACAGTCATCTACGCTAGTCCATTTACAGTCCTCTAAACAGTTATTTTTCATCCTTATGCTTGGACTTACGTTTTTAGTTTTTCGTTTTCTTGACATGCATATTATCGATAGTTTACAAGTTTATATACTATATCAACTACCTTATAACACCAAGATCCTTCATAATCTTCCATCACAAACATCCACCACCAACAAAGAAATCAAACTTAGAAATGAAGATGGATGAGTTAGGGTTTAGGCTTACCTTTTATTCTTTCTTCTTCTTACTTGGTTTGATGATCAAAGTTTGCTCCTTGCTCCTTCTCTTTCTCTTATATCCGACCCTCTCTCTCTTTTCTGTCTTACTATTGCTTTTCTCTCTTTAACACTTAGCAATTTCTATGGTTTGAAATGAAATGAAAAGAGATGATGGATTTTGTGTATAAAATACATTTTTCATGGCTTCTAAGTTGGTCACTCATCTAAGGTCCTTCATTAGTCAATATGTTTCACTTCCAATACTTACTAATCATCCCCCAAGATTAGGCTAATCAATTACAATTAAACTAACCAAAGGTAGACAAAATGATGACTTTTTGGATAAGAGGTTGGGCATTAATTAAACTTGTTTGTTAAGACTTAAAACTTACCATTTATAGAAAGTGAGTCACCACTTGGTCCCCTTCTTGCCCCCCCTTTGGCTGGACTCCTTTGCCCATTTTGCCCCTCATTTGGTCTTTTTGCTTTAATTCCAATTTCATTTAGGGTTCATCCCATTCCACTTTGCTTTGGCTCCAAGAATCTATTGTTTAACCCTATACTCAATCCTTGGCTCCAACCCTAGCCAAACCACTTCAACCCTAGGCTCAACCTTAACCAAGTCTTGCAAACCCTGCAAACCCTAGGCTCAAACCTATACTCGATCCTAGCCAAGCTTTTCAAACCCTAACCAAACCTTTTAAACCCTACACTCGGTGAGTCCAACTAAATTAATTATTATTTTTCTTTTCTGGTTAGATGTTCTAACTTTTACCGTTACATCTTGTAACTTGCTCGATTAGCCGAAAAATCGACTTTCACGCTTCGTAATTTCGATTACGCTTTCTGTCCCCATTTCCCGGATAAACGCTATGTTGTAATTCGAAAAGTCGAAAAAACGAAAATATATTTTTAGTGTGAATAATGTTTTTACGTCTTTTCTTAGAAAATTTTTATTTTCCTCATACGAACTTCAAACACACATTTGTTCACATAACACATATCGAGAGGTCATAATACGACCTTAAATCACATAAAACATAATATTATCCATAAAATCTAATTTTATTAGATAATTGCTTATAATCCTATTTATAAGGATATTCGATCATTACGCTACGTGTCTACAGACACCAGATGAGTATAACTTATGTTACTTATTGAAAGTTTAAGGTTCAAGTGTTAGAAGCATGAATGATTTGAAATGTTAAAAGTAGATTGTTCAATAAATTCACTTTTGTTAAAGTAGAGTAGTCATGGATTCGACCATAAGGTGAGGTGTTTGCCTAATACGTAGCTTCAAAATCTTCGTAGGTATTCTGAAAATTCAGTTCTTTTTGTATTATTGAGTTTAGAGGGTAATAAAGATATATTATCAACTCAGATTTGTGTACTTGTTGAAAAATTCAAATGTATCACATACAAGACAATGTTAAGGTATTCTATTACTAGAGTACATATTAGTTTCTCAATTAATTTAATATATCTTTCAAATTGATCAATATGTCTTCTTATGACTTCTTCCAACACCGTAATTCATTCTTATGTTCTTAGTTTCATTTTTAGTCTCTTCTAGCCCTGGTTCTCCGACATGGTAGCAAATTGCGTTTTGGTATGAACGTTCCAAAATATGGTACAATTCCGTTCCAAAACATCAAATGAGGCGATCCAAATTTTTTTCATCCCAAATCATTATTATTTATTACAACTTTGCGTTATGATTTACAAATGAGTTGTGTCCTCTTATATGGCCCATGGGCCATATAACCAATAGCTAATATCAAATTTAATGAAATGTAAAGAACGACTATCTGGAATTATTCTCTCAAATATCTAGGATATTTACAAAATATAATAATCACATTATAAACTCTATTATGTAAAATAAGATTCTAGGGAATGTCAACTAATGAAGCCAAATGAGTGCCATGTGGGTGTCAAGTAAGCAATCACAAGCATAATATCACTGAAATTGCGCTGCTTGTGACGCTACGTCCAATCAATTTTAAGTGTATATCAACTATTTTTTTTTACTATATTCTTTTATTATACCACGACAAGTGATGTTTTTCATTCCCGATTTTATTTTACGTACCACATTGCACCAGGATCTAGTTAAAATTGTTTCTGCCTTGATGATATGTGCCTTCTGCCAGCTGTTGTCCTCATTGTGAATAACTTCTGCATTGTCTAATTAAATGTGAACCTTAATTTTTTTTCTTTTTTCCCCTCTTTACATATTACTTTGATTATTTTAAGCGTCCTTCCATTTTATTCCTCACTGTTTAGATTGTTGTGCTGATAGTGTTTTGCACGTATAATTCCACTAGAGTATCCCGTCTGCCTGTAATAAAACATCATGGCCTAAATTTGATGAGACTCATCACCTTGTAAATCATGTACTTATTTGGTTACTGGTTAGATATCATGTTCTCTGTGGATATCAGTTGGCTGATTTTGTTTCTGAATTTTTATTCTTGCAAGTGTTTATTTTGTTTAAATTCTAATTCATATCAAGTTAGAGAAAATAAAAAATTTATTGGGGCTTTTGCAAAATTGAAGTTGGACTGTGAAAGATTTTAAAATTTTGTTTTGTCCATGCCTATGTTCTGAGATTTGAACATGTCGCTCCTGGAAGTGCAATTTGACGTCTCAACTTGGTTGTCATTCGTGCGACTTGAATAGTTAGTCGTCGCCTAGTCGGTTCAAATCAATGATTTACCCGACTTGGTATCTAGTCAGACGACTTGGGAACAAACTCAAATTTAATTTATACAACTTGATTCCAAATTCTAATCCCATAACCCAATAACCCACCTAATTAAAGATATCTAAATGACGAATAGTCCGGGAGCCGAAAGTTATGGTATGAGCAAGGATTCTAATAGGGGTTTTATTTTTATTATTAATGATATTTAATAGTTTTAATTTTGAAATTGTAATTTTTTATGTTAATTATAATTTGAAAATTTATTTATACACACACATATTTATGTATAAAATGAGTGTTGTAAATAATTTATCGCTTTACCAACGATTAGTAAAGTGACTAGTCATTAGTCGTTTAAGCGATCGACCACGCAGACTCGTTTAAACTTAACGACTATGGATTTGAAATTTATAAAATCTTTGCAACGTTTTGAACCTCATCCAAAATGGTGTAATTTATTTATTTTACTTGTTTTGTGGGATAATATGTGGTTTGATACATTTGCAAAAGTTTGTATGTTAAACCGATCACTAAACACGCGCAAGTATACGCGGTCTAACAAGTAATACAGTGATAATGAGAGTGTCGTACCCACGAGGAACTATCACTAATATTTACCAAATATCGACTTGTATCGCTCAAGTCTTATTCGAACAGCAGACTAATAGGAGTGTGATTAATCTAGTTATAACTAATTAGCAAAGCAAGTAAATGGATAACGAATGGAATCGAAGGTGCTACAAGCTAAGGTCACAGCTTCACCCCACACAGGCATTCTGTCGAACACCTGGCGTGCTATGTTTTATCAAACTTCCTACCCCTCTTTCTTTGATCTTAATGGTCACGACAGTTTGTCGATCGAGAACACACAAGTGCTCATACACCTCAGTCGAGGTATGCATAAACATATCCTCTCTAGATCCACCCGATAGGGAATAAGACAGAAAAGAACATCCAAGCTAGGTGATAATCCTACACATGTCTATGCGAATTAACCATAATAGGGAATTAAGCATAAGTTCTCTATTAGGTCACACGTGGCGCACAGATATATGTCTATTCTACACACAACTTATGCAGTCGAAACCCATAATCACATGCCAATATATATAGGTGTAAATTTACAATCCTTCTTTCAATATCATATAGATTACCAAAAGCATCACTAATGTCTTAGCGAGAATCATTAAGCATGAATATATTAAACCAAACCATATGGTGCCAACCAAAGATATAAGACAGTTAATTTAAATAACAAAGGGTTCCATTATAACCTTAGAGCCAATACTTAGTTCATAGCTATTAAACAAAATATAAGTAGCAATAAAGACAACATTAATGGATTATAAAATCAGAGGAAATAAATGGATAAGAATAAACTCTGTCGAGGCTCTTCAGTCTCTAAGCATTCCGCTCCTTTCAAGCTTTCCAATCTGTGTAGCTCACTGCTTTTGATGCTCCAAGGAAAACCCAAACTTCTCCACTACCTAATCTATATTTACAGACATTATCTAAGAGATAGAGAGAGAAATTACAAAAGAGGAGAAAGAACTATCCTATTCTATCCTAAGCTATCCGAGTATATCATATGCAGAGGCTTGCCTTGATATATATATATCAGTGATTCCTTGAAGCTAGGTCAAAATCATGTCTTCTCTGCTTGCTTGGCACTTGGAGGTCGTATGTGCCTGGCAATGGCGATAGGCTTATGGGTGGCTGCATTTCCGTTAACATAAAAACACCGGAGGTCGCGCTGTAGCGTGAGTCCATGAAGGAACTGTGGCGCTGCAGCGCCAGGATGACATCAGCAAGGATCAGGGGGTCACGCTACGGCGCGAGATTAAGACTAGGTATTGGCGTTGCGGCGCCAGTGTATGGAAATTGCCCATTTTGCCCCCTAAAAGCTGGAAAAGATCTGTTAAGTCCTGCAATACATCGGTTAAGCAAAGTAATACTATAATCATATAAAAACTATATAAAATCTACAAAGATCAGGCAATTATTTAAGCCATAAAGTATTATCCCACTCATCAATATCTAGTCAGACGACTTGGGAACAAACTCAAATTTAATTTATACAACTTGATTCCAAATTCTAATCCCATAACCCAATAACCCACCTAATTAAAGATATCTAAATGACGAATAGTCCGGGAGCCGAAAGTTATGGTATGAGCAAGGATTCTAGTAGGGGTTTAATTTTTATTATTAATGATATTTAATAGTTTTAATTTTGAAATTGTAATTTTTTATGTTAATTATAATTTGAAAATTTATTTATATACATACACATATATTTATGTATAAAATGAGTGTTGTAAATAATTTGTCGCTTTACCAACGACTAGTAAAGTGACTAGTCGACTAGAGCAGTCAGCCACAGACTCGTTTCGACTTAACGACTATGGATTTGAAATTTATAAAATCTTTGCAACGTTTTGAACCTCATCCAAAATGGTGTAATTTATTTATTTTACTTGTTTTGTGGGATAATATGTGGTTTGATACATTTGCAAAAGTTTGTATGTTAATCTAAAAAAGATGTAAATTCAACTTTGAAATTCGCACCTGTTTGTAAACATTATGTCCACTTTTCTTGAAGCCTCTTCCATAAATGTAGAAAGTTTCAGGTCTTTTTTTAAAAATGAAATGTAGCAAATAGGGATAATGTAAATAGAAATTGATTCATAGTCATCATACTGATCTTTACCCATGCTGATTTGCTTTGCACAAGCATTTCTTGAATTTCAATTGTGAAAGCATGTTTTGATCATGTGTGAAACTTACCTCTGGCTGATGCAACTTTTGGGGGTAAATAGTTTTACCAAATAACAAATAGAATGTATATATATGTGATTAGATTTTTACTCTGGTTTGATTAGAATAAGAAATTATGACTAAAAAGCACTCATCATGAATGTGGGGATAAATATGTTGAATACATGCTCTATATCAACATACAACAGTACTTAAAAAAGAGAAGGTATTACGCTGTATAGTATGTTTTTCCTAAAGCTATTATTATTATGCACATATTGTGATGACTGCTCTCTCCTTCTCACGCATATTCAGTTATGTTAATCATTAAAATTATCATAATGATGGATTACAACTGTTTATCCTTATTCTTAAATGACTGAGTAATATATTAAGTAACATATTTAATCGAGAAAATGAAATCCTAGTAATTATCTTCTACCATAGTTGGTCCTCTAGAATATTCTAACACTTAACATAGTAAAATATAATTACATTGAACTAAATATTTATATCTAAATAATAATATAAAGTAATTAGTAGTTAATATTTGATCGATCTGCATCAATTTCCTTTGTCACAGTGTTGTTTGATAGAACATTTCGTTTAATTTCTATTATTTGCTTTAGCAAATTTAAAATATAAAAATTGGCAGTTACACTTCTTCTGCCTGAAAGAAATATTTACTTCATATTCACGCTTTAGTTGTCAAACTATAATAAGTCTTTAAAAAGTGTTGGATGCGTGACATTACTTTCGTGTGTCTGATATAGATGCATCACTGCCTTAAAGTATCTCTATGCTTCCTAAGACTATGGTGATGAAAGGACTATCTGCTTTAGCTCAAACTCTAGCACTACCCTTCCAAATCAACCTGAGGTGTGAAAACTGTTTATTACTTATTTTTTTAGGTGGTGTCTGATATCAGCGAATCTCAAGCTGTACTTATCCCAATCACTAAAATGAAATACATATCAATGAGCTTACGTAAGTTTTATTACCGACTGAAATGCTTTGAATACTGTAAACTCCATGCATTGTTGTTTCTTACCTTTTCCTCTTCGTATGACCTTAAGAATCCACGTAATACTTTACCACTCATAACAGTGCAGCAGTATTATTTTTCATTACTTTGGGTAGTTTCATGAGTTAAAATAAATTCTACTTGCTTGAATAATTCAACTCCCATCCTTTTGGGTTCCTTCTGTCGTTTTGACACTTTGGCCCAAGAATGCTGGTTATAGAGTTTAATAGCTTGCTATTTGTTTTTTCTTAGAATTATTGTTTTACCTTGCCCCTTCTTTCGATGTCCTCCAAGCAATTTTCTCACATTCTGTTCATTGAAGCTGAAAAATGTCGGCAGCTGGTAGGTGAAGAGGCCTCATCCCAGAGTGGCAAGTTTACATTCTTGAACTGTTTTGATGGGAGCACTGGAACCCTTGCTTGCGCGGTGAAGGAGGGTGTGAAGCTCTATTCCTACAACATCAGATCCTCTCATGTTGAGGCAGCTAGGCATAAAGCAATCGAGGCTGCACTAGTTGATGCAATGTCACAAGGCATGACTCCTAAAGATGCAGCGCTGCAAGCCCAGAAAGAAGGAAAGAAAGCTGCAAAACTGGCAACTCGGAAAACCAAGCGCATTATAGGCCCCATCATTTCTTCTGGATGGGATTTTTTTGAAGCAATTTACTTTGGGGGAACAATGACAGAAGGGTTCCTTAGAGGTACGGGGACTTTGATCGGGACTTATGCTATTGGGTTCCTTGGAGAGCAAAGATTCGGAAGAGTAGGTTATCTTGTGGGAAGCCATTTGGGGAGTTGGTTTGGAGGAAGGATTGGGCTAATGGTATATGATGTGGTAAATGGTCTTCACTCACGCTGTTTAATGAACCTGAGGGAAGTATATCTTCCGAGACTCTTTCGAGTCCGATTCGAAAAGATTTTGTCACATCTGTGTTAGAATCTTCCCAACCTCCTTTGACCAGGAATATTTTAATTGATATAATCTCTAAGTTAATCTCTCTGGTATATTCTGAGACTCCGTCGGCCCCAACGGATTATGACACATCTGGGTTTGAAAGTTCCAAACCTTCTGAGGATTCACACGCTTATGAAAGCCCTGCATATATGACATTTGAAGCTTCTGAGGAATCTGATACTTATGAGTCTCCTGCTTATGAGAGCTCTGAGACCCACGAAGAGTTCTAAGTAAGGTGACTATAGGGTATTCGTTCTTATTTTTATTGTTGAAATTGTGTTAGTGAATGTAGTCTAGATATATATAAAACTCTTGATCTGTATTTGTCGGGATAGTGGCATTGTAAAGTAGGTCAAGGATAGATAACTGAGCACTTGTTCTGAATCAGATGAAAATGCATGAAGCTTCTTGTACTTGCCCTTGATTTGGTCAGTGGCCAGACTTGTAATGATGTATTTGTGGGGATGATTTATCAAAATTAGTTGTTGCATTACATTACTGGGAATATACCATTTGCCATTTGTACACAATTTCCAGTTGGTGATAATATATATTTTAGCATTTAACTGTCTTGGGAATTAAGATATATCCTTGCTAGTTGAAGCTTGAAAAGGTTCAGAGTTTTTCTTTAAGGTGAAAGAAAGGTAATGGTACCACAATGGTATCATTTAGGGTCATCCAGAGTTCATTTCTGTACTGTGAAATTATGTTTCGAGTTCAAAACTGATTTTGCCTAGTTCATCTGTGGTGGCCCACCATGGCCATGGAAATACACGTTCTCGTTATGTTTTAAAATTAGAGATATATTTGTAAACGATAAATTTTAAGAAAAAATAATTAACGTTTTCAAATTTTTGTTATTAGAAATGTAGTAGTGATGACATGAAGGAAGGAAAGCATAATACTAGAATCTTTAAAAAAAAATAAAAAAATTAGAGCAAACCATATGAAGCTACAGAGTATCATGGTGGCTTTTAAGTGTTTTATCTCGGCTTATAATCCATGGAATTATAATATCAATACTATTAATTATGATCTCGGGATAATAATTATAATCTCAAGACTATTAAATCATTTTATAATTTCTAAACTAATAGTCTAAAGTCTAAATTTAAAAACAAACAAGATACTCGGAGTTAATAGTCATTCTCAAGTATAATCTTAGAGTTCACTAAACCAGTAGATATGTAACATGATCCAATAAACGATAAAACTAGGGCATCCCAAGGGCATCGGAAGAAAAACACGAAAAAGACATAAATGTAATTTTATTTTTCTGCTTCTTTCATATGGGAAAAAGTAGCATTTGGGGTATAATATATAAAAATTCTTGCCCCCTATATGCAACACTTTAAATATATAGAAAAAAGTTGCATTCGTTATTATCAACCATGCCTATAAATCAAAGTGCTTAATTTGATAGTATAAGGTATTTATTTCTACCTTCCTTAATTAGATTTATATTTGAATTCCAGGGTTTGGTCAATTAATTCCTACTCATTTTGTTCTACAAAGAAATTAAATAATTAATTAATGTTAAGGCTGGGTTAATTATATGCTTATAATAAACACATGCATGTCACTTTTTGAATTGTTTCAAATGTGATTAATGAGTTTATCAAACAACTCATTCTTCATTTAAACGTATTAAATTCCCTACTAAGACTTAGTATATGACACATGATTAAATTATTCCAACTATACTTGAACAATATTATTTTATGACATTAAATATTAATATTTGAGTACAACAATTAATTAACATTAAATTAATGTTTTTAATGTCCTTAATTAAATTTAAATTACTCAGAAGTTCATCAAAAATAAGCTTTAAATAAAGCAGTCCCAACCTATGCAACCATTAATTGTTTAAGTCCTACAAATTAAATTAAATACATAACAACAACAATAACAATAATAAATATATTGAGCATATATATTTTATCACAACCATAAATATTAACACCACTTTATCAATAAGCCGGAAATCTTACACTTGTATTTGTATAGCAAATACATCTTACGTATCAAATCACATATAAAAAAAATTACATTTTTTATTGCATGGAATGGAATGGCACCATAAATACGGATGAGAATTGTGTAAAAAGTTTTGTAAAAAACTTAGTCTTATTGATCCGCACCTACGTGTGTGTGTATATATATATATATATGATTAATTACTTGGATGAAACCAATGATCTAACATAAGGGCGCCGTCCGATAATGTTACCCGGCGGTGCATAATTGCAAGAAACAATATACCCACCATTGTTACACCTCGCCCTACCGCAGCCGAGCCGGTTCGAGGTCTGCCAAACCACTTGGGTATAATGCCCACACACTCCCCCTACACAAGAGTTTGAGTTATAGTCGTAATAAGGCTTTTCCTTGACCCACATATCAACGGCCGCCGTGCCGGTTAAAGTAGGGAAGCCGTAGGCAAGGTTCTCGCCGTAGCCGCTGCCGCTCGAGTGGACAAGTCGGCAGCTGGAAATCAATGTGTTGGCGTAGTTTTGTGCGTAGGCAGCGACGGTGGTGTCCCATCTCATTGGCCCAACGCGGACTTGGGCACGGGCGGCGTTGTGGGCGTTGAGGTAGTCTTGTGGGGAGTTTTGAGCATGGGAGGGATGGAAAATGGTACTTAAGAAAATGAGTAGTGAAATTTTGGTGAATGCCATTTTGTGGGGGTTTTGGTATTGGAGAAAGGTGGTATTGATGAGTTATTGGGCTAAGTTACAATGAAGATTATTTATAGAACAAGAAAGAGAAAAAATAGATCGATGGTGATTGCACATATCTTCAATGGACGATTTATTCATTTGGGCAGCCTAACAAAACAAGTTGTATTTTATATACTATACAAAAGTCATTTAAAATTTAACACTATTTATATATATAACATGCAACTTATTTATAGTCTGCCCATTTAATTTTTAATTGCCTGGAATTCAAATTGAGAAATATATATATATATATATATATATATATATATATATATATATATATATATATATATATATATATATATATAGTGACACTTTTATATATACGTAATTATTTTAGCATCACTTAAGACTTTAATATTATGATGGATATATTTATTTTTTACTTTATGTAGTGATACTTTTATATATACGTAATTATTTTAGCATCACTTAAGATTTTAATATTATGATGGATATATTATTTTTACTTTATGTTATTTGTATTAATTTTATGACAATATATATATATATATATATATATATATATATATATATATATATATATATATTGGTCATCTTTAAATCCTTTTGAAGATTAAAAATTTCATCCCTCTAGTTTAAAGATTTTGTAAGTTCATTGATATGGTAGAACTTTATAAGAGCATTCATAATAATTTTCTTATCTCTATTTCTATTTTGCAATGTCATTAAGTCATATTCTTTATATTGATTATATTGATTCCTAGTTAAATAATAAAATTTGAAAATTTAAAGTTTCAACAGTCAAAGCATGTTTTGACCGTTGTAACTAGGACTGATCATTCGGTTATAACCGAACCGAATAGGTTATCCAGTTATAACCGAATACCAAAATAATCATAATTTTCCTATCCGAATTTGATAATAACCGAATTACCGAATACCGAAATACCGAATTGTAAATTCGGGTATTTCGATTAATAATCGAACCTCCCTGTTATCATTTACAATCAAAAAAAGAACAATTACCGAATTGTAAACCATTACATATGAATACTACTTTTTCCCATGTCAACCTCCCTACATATTACATATGAACCTCCCTGTTTTAGATTCCACCATACAGAAGTACATATGAAGAATTTTTGATTACTACCTTAGAAAAAATATTGAAGTACAAATGAAGAAGCTCCGCTGAGATCTCAAATAGTTCATCTCTTCCTACGTTTATGATGGTCACGGTGGGCTCACACCTAGATCTCTACAAAATTGAGCCATGGGATCTTGAAGGTTGAAGAAACGTAGTCGTCGACTAAATCGACTCATGAGGAGCCGCGTGAGGCCTAAATGACAAGACAGAAAATCAAAGCGAGGCGAGGCCGGAAGAAAGATGATATGGTCGATTTTGAAAGTCGGCCGAGGTGCGAGGACGGAGAGAAAAGAGGATACGAGATATGGGAAATATGATCACAGGGAATTGGGATGAGTGAGATCTCGATCTCTCGGATCGATCTAATATAAAATTAAAACCATATATTCATATTACTGAACTTTGTTAGTGGGCAGGAATTAGGAAGAGAAGACTTTTGTTAACAAGTGTTGGGGCCTGGGCATGATTTTGGGCCATTCAGCATTGGGCTAACTATAGTAACCTTGTCCAGTATAAAATTTATATTAATTTTTAATTAATAATTTCGGTAATTCGGATACCCGAATAAGCTAATTTTAAAAATCGAATCCGAAACCGAATACCGAGTAATAAATCGGATATAACCAAAATTTGAAAAAAAACCGAAAAATCGAAATAATTCGGTTAAAATAATTCGGTTGTGTTCGGTAATTCGGTTTTATCCGTTTTTTGCTCACTCCTAGTTGTAACTATTTGACGTTTGTATTGGTTTCATGCGTTAGAGCTTATGATAGATGTAATATACTTTTTAATTATAAAATCACTATTAATTTATTAATCTTTTTTGAAGTAAATATGTTATATTTTTAATTTTAAAATTAATATAAATTTAATCAATACATATTGTAACTTATTTAGAAAAAAATACTACTCATTCCGTCCCAGGATAAAAGTTTTTATTACTATTTTAGGTAGTGCTAAGTTAAATGTTTACTTACCTTAAATGATCTATTTTTTACAATAATTTGCCTATAATACCCTTATTATTAATTGTTATATTTCTATTCTCTATGCATATTTATGGGGCATCACTAGTAATGTACAGAAAACTATGCAATTAAATGAGAATTTAAATATAGACAATTTTGTCATTTTATCATATTTCTTAATATGCGTAAAAAGTCAACTAGGACTTTTATCTTGAGACAGAGGAAGTATTACTTATAAAATTTATTATTTTTACAATTCTCAGCAAAATTATTAAGTTTGAGAATTCATCAAATTGACTTATAAAAATTAATAATAATCTTATAATTTATATAAAAAAAAGAGAATATAATTTATCAATTGTATTCCACTGTAAAATAACTTTTATTTTATTTTAAATTTTAAGTAATTTATGGAGTGAGTATTGAATAGATTGTAGTATGAATGTACATAAGATCAATATTAACTTTTAAAAAAGTTAATTTGTGATATTTTAAATTTCAAATTAATATGATTCATTTAAATTTTAAAAATAATAAATTTTATAATTAATAGCACTTTTATAATATTTATAATTATATGGACATAAATTAAATAAATTTATATCAATTTTAAATTTGAATACGTTTGAAATTAATTTTTAAAAAATAAGTCAATATTAATTTTATAATTTGAAAACCAAGTAGTAAAAAAATCATGTGATAATAATGTCAAGATATGTATGATTGATGAGTTGTCCACTTAAATGAGAGTGTGAAATGTTAATTTGTTTATATAGAGAACGATCTTTTGACTCCCTCGCTCTGGGGAGTAAAATTATATATAGAGATTAAAATAGAGAATTAAATAAAAATAAATAAATTATTGATAATGATTTATGAATATATTTTTTAAAATTAAGAATATTGAATTTATTAAAAAAACTGGTTTGAATGCTCTAAGTTTCTAAATATTGAGGAATATTACCTACTTAATTAGGCCTAAAAGACGGGCCCGCCTATGTATTTTATCATTTTACATGCCATCATTCCCTTAGCCGCCGGTAGCCTCTTCCCAATCCATGATTTGGATAAGATCCGACGAACTTAAGATTGCTTTTGTAGTACTTTTAGCATATACTACCTCCCTTCTTTTTTTATTTCTTGTTTTATAGAGGGAAATTTGTTTTTTTATTTGTTATTTGTAAATTTCAAAAGAGCATTAATGAATTAATTTTTTCATATTATTCATATATTAAATATCAGTTTGTTTCTCTTTCATTTTATCTAATAAATTTTAGAAGGGGTAGTATTGAGATTTTATAATTATTTTGGTCAATCAGACAAAATATTAATTGTATTTATTATTTTTTGTGTTTTTTTAAAACGACAAGTAAAAAGAAAGAGAGAATATTCTCTTCATTTCTAATTACAATTATTAAAGAAGTTAATTACTCCTGTAATTACTCCATTAAAATTGTAATGTATTATCAAAGAGCTCTTCCATTTGGGGTCAAAATATAAATACGTAAAATTATAAAATATATACTCATATTCAATTTTTATATCCGCATAGAATTTTTCATTACAAAAAGCACCATTTGCATGGGAGCTCTTCTATGAGTACATGATAATTGGACATGAGTGTTTTATTATTTCATATATTTGTATTTTTACTCCTCATTGGGGATAAAAATATAAATATATGAAATTATAAGGGTCATCTTAATGAATTGTGTAGACTTCTCTCTCCAAAATAAATTAGGAACAAGAGAGAGAGTTATGGTAGGGAAAAATTAAAAGAGAAAATAGTCTTCGAAAGATGATAGATAATTAGTGAGTATTGATGTTTAGGGATAATTTAGGAAATAGTGTAATCAATATATACTGAAAATTTATAAACGTCAAATATATAAAAATAAAAATAACTCTTTAAAACACCAAATAATTATGAACGAAGGGATTACTAGAAGAGTAGAAGGTTTTAAATAAATTTTGTGTATTACTCGCTCTTTTTCATAAAAAGAGCTCTATCTTTGATTCCTTCTTGGTCAAAAATTAAATTAAATTTTAATTTAATGTAAAATTTTATTTTGATTAATGCAATAATTTATTCTATTTAAAATTATTTCTAAGTATAAAGTGTTGTTTTAAAAATTAAAATAACATTATTTTCTCTGATAATATCATTCGGCTTTCCAAGAATTGAAATAAATAATTTAAATATGAGCAAATTTTAAAATTCGATAAATTACTCGAACCTCTTCAAATGGATTATATTCACTCGAAAAGTTCAAACTGCTCGAGTTCGATTAGAGATCGTGCTCGACTCGATAACTAAAAGAGCTTCAATCAAACCTTATTTCATACTTGATAAAATTTTGAGAACTAAATCTGATAACTCAATAGTCAGCTCAACTCGGTTATATTACATCGATCCCCTAAAACTTTCATCCCTCCACCCGTCTCAATTTAGTATATTTAAGTTAATGTTGTTATTCCTCTGTCCTTAAAAGGATGTATTAAATATATTTTTTTATATAAATTAAGAAAAGTAAAAATAAAACTAAAAAAAGAGCAAATTTTTTTTTAATTTTTTTTTAGTTGTCTTACAAGATTGCATAGTGATGAGTTCTCTTTCTTTTTTATTTGTATATTAGTGAGTCAACTAAATGATATACTTATCTTTTATTTTATATATTTATTATCATTTTTTTGAAAAATAATAATTTTAAGTAACCTTTTAATCCTTTTTGAGGATTGAGGGAATAATTAGGCAAACAAAACCGGCCGCCTATGTATTTATCATTTTACGTGCGAACATTCTCTTATAGCCGCCGGTTGCTTCTTCCCAATACCTACCTCCCTATGGTGATTTGGATAAGATCCAAGGAACTTAAGATACTTTGACTTTTTTTGCTTTTAGCATATACTAGATATTCTTCACAGAAAAGTTCTATTTTTAAATTTTTTTAGTCAAATATTAATCTAAATTTTTATTTTGATTAATACAATAATTTATATTATAAACTATTTAAAAAATATTTCTATGTATAAAAAAGTGTTATTTTAAAAATTAAAATAAATGTACACCACAATTTAAATTTTAAGAGTTTGCAAAATTGATTATGATCAAAGTAAAATGTAACTCTTTTATTTAAATTATATATGGTTATTTGAGTACTTAATGATATTATATTATTCTTTAAATGGGACTTTTATTTGATTTTTTTTTTTGTGGGGCAAATGGATTGCTCTTAGTGAAATGTAGAATTAGAGGAAGTCCTCTAACGTCCCCAAATTCAGGTACTTTTAAACCCTTGATTTAGTGCTCCACATTACTACCTATTCAAACATTTTTTAACGACATAAATATAATCTATGTATTATTACAATATGTCTCCGTCTATTCCTATGTTCTAAGACATTTACATCTTTACATACGATCTAATATTACAAATTTAACATAATATTATATCACAACCTGCACTTCTATACGTAAATCTTCTTCCTTATCATATTCATTTCTCTTAACCTCTTTTGACCATTCTGGTCCTTCTGTTTTTGCTGCAAAAATTTTGGACATTTAATTGCTCAACAAGTATAACAGTTGAAAAAAATAACATTTTTAAGAATAAAATAATATTCTTCTTAAGTCTTCAACAATTGAACAATAATTATGAAACCACTCCAATAAATAGAAATTAACTTAGATTCCTATCATTTAACATCTCTATCACCATATTAAGAGAGAATATTTTTCAACTTTCTTACTAAAAGGTAATTTGGACCTTGAACACTTTCTTCTTCTCATGAAGGATAAATAAGTGCACGCTTAAACCTACATAACAAAGAGTAATTATTTATTCATACTTACTAAGGTGTCGTTCAGACCTTTTATCTTCTTATAACTATTAAGAAAAAATATTCTCTTCATAGCACTTTAGAATTCAGCCTATTTTACTGATATACATAAGTGAAAATAATCACATTCTCAAGATATGTATAAGAACAACACAAATACAAGTTTTCAACAAGATTAACAATATAGTAAATTGAGTGGTTCTCCACCCAAAAACTTATGAATTAGTTCTCCATCTCAGCAACAGTACTATTACAATTGTCTTCCAGTGTGTACCACTTCTGCGATACTTCTACACTGTAACAACTGTTCTTCAGTGAGTTAGATCGATTTCCTAACACATGTTAAATCTCTGCTCATACAAAATATTGTTCAACTCAATTACTAACATGCTAACCGCTAAAAAGCACGTTCTTGAACAAATAGATTCTGCCCAAAAATAATTTGGTTTGGATTAGCTCTACTTAATACCAATGATCTTCAAAGAATTTTCAATAATTGATCAACTTCTCATCTTAACCTCTATCTAGCCAAAACAATTAGCATTGACATATTTCTTTACATATTTCGCTAATAAACGAAACATAAAATATTGAACAGTTTCATTTTTCAGAACTTTTCTTCTTAGGTTTGCACATAAGTGTGGATTTCGGCCTAACATGTTATTGCACATAACAGTTAGCAAACACTTCATTGCACAGGGTGCAATCATATCAAATACTACTCACATAACACATTATTACACGGGGTGCAATACATACGAATATTTGCCCAAATTATTAGCATTGACATATTTCTCAACAATAAATATTTCAATTAGAATAGCTCAACAAATCGAGTTATGCATAATCAAATGACAATAACTTTTTTCATAGCTCATTTCACATAATACGATGAACTTCATACAACAAATGAAATTTCACAGTCTAAATGTATGTCTTGCACAGAATAATATAATGTACAAGGGCATAAAATACTTGCATTCAATACAATATTTGAATGGATTTAAAACTTGCAACAAGTACATCAAACTTGTATAAGATCATAGACAATTGCTTAACGCATAAAGTTTGCACATTGTACGAAAAACTTGCATTCAACACATAAATTGAATGAAAGTGTTGAATACAAGTTAAGATACTTGCTCAATTACAAAATTTGAGTAAGGTTAGAAAACTTGCAGATATACGTAATTTAGACAAGAGTCGACCAGAAACTTGTCTGATACGCAATTTATCGAAATGTTACCAATTCCTCTTTGAATAACCTATATATATCATTACCAACTAGTCACATGATGATGTCCATATTGATTTATTTTATCTTATTTCATCGTACATGATGCTTGCGTTTTATAACCCGACACATGTTAAATCATACCCTTATTTCATAAAAGAAAGAGAGAGAGGGAGAGAGAAAGAAGGAAGGAAGGAACGAAGAATGAAGAAAATGAAAAATAAGAAAGATAAATTCATTAACCTTTGTAAACTTTTGATTTCATATATGAATTTTATGTACAGAGATTATGTATGTGCTTGTTGGGATGATCTAAACTTGTATAAACAAGAATTAAACAAAAGAAATCAAGAAATTAAAGAAATTAAGTTTCGCCTGAATTTCGCTAAAAAAAATTAGATCTAACAGCGATTGGTGGTTTATTTTCAAAACGAAAAACATGGTTACTCCTGAAATATAGTAGTTCTGATATGGGCAAGAAAATTTGAGAAAACGCGCCGGAAAAGTTTTGGATCGCCGGAGAAGATGACTGGAAAATATTTTCTGACGAACTTTTTCGGTAAGACTATTTCTCTATGTTAGATACAGAATTTGGAAAAACTTTCTTCTAAAAATTTGTAGAGAATTAAATTTCACATGGAAAGGACATAAGATCCGTAATTTTATGATAAAAAGGCTAATTATTATAAATTATTGAAGTTTCTGAATATTGGAATTTATAAATAAATTATCAGAAAAATTATTTGGGCTGAAATATTTTTTACAGAATTCTTATAATATCATTTTAGAATTTCTGTAATTTTTGATGAATTATTGAAAAGCAGAAGTAATTATTGTACTTTTAAACTATTTATAGTTAGTTTGAAATAGAAGAAATTCATAGAAAATTCTATGAATGATGAAAAATTATGAAACTTGGTAAAAGATCTTATAATATTATTTTATAATTTCTGGACAATTTTGAAAAATTATTGAATAATATAAATATTTATTGTATTTTTTAAACTATTTATAATTATTTTAAACATAGAGGAAATTCATAGAAAATTCTATGAATGGTGAAAAATTATGAAATTTGCTGAAAAATATTATAATAATATAAGATTAATATTGATGATGTTTTAAAGATATAAAAGTATGTGAAATTAGTATTTCTATTTTGAAGCTATTAAATGATAGTTTTTATAAATAGAAATAATTATAGAAAATTGTCGGATAATCTGAAAAATGTGAAAAATATATGAAGTGAACAGGTTTATGAAAATATTACGTTTGGTTAGAGGAATATTCTTTTTATCGGAGAATATTAAATGCGCAATGAAAAATTATTAGTGGACCACATAATTGAAATAAGCATTTAATATAAAAAGCGATAGAAATAACCTTTTTATAAAAAAATAATAGCAAAAGCTTTTCTTACCTAAAACTGTTGAAATATCCATGATAAAAATACACTAATACGCATTCATGATTCTACAAGAGTACACGTGCATTCCACAAAGAAGACATGGTATTGAACATTGATTCATATTATTGATTATTACGTAAGAAGTCACTCAATATTTATTTTAATAATTGTCACATTAGTTATTGCACAGTAACTCCTAATATTTGATATGATCTAATTAGACCAGTTAGAAGTATTGTGAGTCTATGTTAATAATTGTGAATAATTTTTGAAAGATTTAAAATGTGTAAATAATTGATGAATAAAAGGTGTTGATTAAAGATAAATATGATATGCAGATATTTGTTCAATTTTTTTTTTTCTGAAAGTAAGTTTGGCGAGACTTGCTTGACACTCTACTTTTTCTAAAGTAGTATGGACCACAACTCTATTATTGAACAAATTTTGTTAAAACGTGTACAAGTTAGTTTAATTTTCTCTGTGGGACCATAAATTTCACTACCATTATTTTATGCAGCTCATTTGGTTATTTTGTCAAATCGTGTGTGCTAATTATTTCCTCAATTTTTATTATAAATAGGTTGTCCGGTTGAGCTACTAAACACACACCATCATTACACTAAAAATATAAAATTCTTTTACTACAATATTGTGAGTATTTATGTTGAGTGTAAGGTTATTCTAAGTGTAGATAAGGAATGCAAGCATTGTTTAAGTTGATCAATTTCATAGAAAAGCATAATCAAGTCACATCTTGGGTAAAGGGGTATCATTTTTTATGGTAAAGGATATTATTTTCTTCATACTCCATATTATGGTAAGATATTATTATTCGTTTCTTCAGCTTATCAATAAATGGTGAAAAGTCCTGAAATGATTAGAATATCCTTAATAGTTTGTGCTTCATATAATATCTTGACCTAGATCTTTCTATTCAGTCTTAAGTTATTATTTTTGAGTCAGGAACTGTACATTACTTGAACTTTATATTCTATCAAGAATTCTAATCGTTTTTCTAGATATCATGTTGGCAATTTGGACTTTGGATAATTAAGTTGAAAATCACTAATATTTATTTTATCCTATTATTCTGATTATTTCTGTTCATTCATTATATATATCATTGTCATCATCTTCATGCTTATATTATGGTGAAAGTCATCTTTGGCCGTAGTGATGGACTATTAATGGGTATAATTATGGCGAGAATTGTTAAATTCAAATCTTGTGTTATTTTCCTGACAAAAGTGTCATTTGTAGATGTATAGCGGCGGTTGAAAACCGTCATTATAGGATCTATAATGACACTTTGTTAATAAAATAATATTTTTTGTTATTGAATTTAACAATTCCTGAATCTGACTTGAAATTGTGTATTGGTATAATCATGACCTGTAATGTTACAGACGAATGATGTGGTGAAAGTCATCTTTGGCCCGTAGTGCATTGATGGACTATTGATGGGAATGATTACGACCAGGAATTGTGTATTGGTATAATCTTGACATGTAATGTTACAGACGAATGATGTGGTGAAAGTCCTATTTGGCCCGTAGTGCAAATATGGACTGTTGATTATTGGTTTTAGAGTTGTATATCTTTGGCCCGTAGTACAAAGATGGACTGTTAATTATTGGTTTTACAGTTGTATATCTTTGGCCCGTAGTGCAAAGATGGATTGTTGATTATTCGTTTTACAGTTGTATGTCTTTGGCCGTAGTGCAAAGATGAATTTAATGGCATAATTATAAACATAAACTGTGAATTAGTATAACCATGAGCTTTGTGTTTCAGGTAAAAACAAGTGGTGAAAGTTCTCTTTGTCTTGGGTACAACGAAGAATTGTTGATTAGTGTTACAGGAATAAAATATTGATGATGGACTTTTAATGTGACACCTCCAAAATAGGTATACATCACCCATTACGAGTTGTCAATACAAGATGCATGAAATAACTACAACTTTATTATTATTACAACAAAAATCGTGAGTTTAAATCTGAGATATTGTCATCTAAACAATATCCACATACAAATAAATTCTCATCATAATTATTGATACATTATTTTACAAAATGGTGAGGACTACTAAACAACTCTCTAAAACCATCATTCCATACCCCGAAATATTATGAATATTATGACTAAGATAATATACAACAAATTATCGTTAGTCTTCAACGAGGAAAAATTTAATAGAATACAATAGACAACAAGTTTTAAATCAATACTCATGAATGAAAATATTAATTCATAGAAGAGTTACGTAGAGGATGAAATCTACTAATATCTATGAATTTAACAGGTCCATCATCAATATTTTTATCCATGTAACATCAATCAATATATATACGGAATCATATATTCACCCTTGCTTTCTGAAGCGAGGACATTCACCATTGGTCATGTTCATCTAAACACATATTCATCTTTGCACTACGGGCCAAAGATATTCATCGAAAATCATTCATCTTTGCACTACAAAATGAAGATATTCATCGAAAATCAATCATCTTTGCCTTCTGGCCAAAGATATTCAATAATATCATCATTTAAGGCCGAGGATGATGAAAAATATTTTTTTTAAAGAAACGAATCCAATTGAAACAAAATGACAAGGATTAAGGATTAAGGATTAGTACTTTGTTTTATCCACGTCAAAAAATACCTCAAAAATAATCATAGTGGTGTAAAATTCAAGAATGATCAAAACATGGATCTGATCAAAACTAGTATCCACAATAGATATTTTGACGAAAAAGGAAAATTTTCATTTTTGATGAATAGTCTTAGTATTAAGTGAATAATGCAGATATCGTGAATAGTGTAAATATCGTAAATAGTAACTCAGGCACCAAAAGTTCTAAATTTGATAAAACTTCAGATCAATATTTGAAAGATAATGATATTGAAGAAATAATATCATTCTGAAAAAAAATATCCACTTACCTCGGAAGAAGCGGTATTTAATTGGAATCTTCGGATATAAAGGCTATAACTTGAACTTTCAATAGTATAACAATACTCAAAATACTCACAAGAATAAACTCGATAATATAGAGAGAAAACTTGATTTACGGGTGTGATTTTCAATTCTAACCTAAGCACATATTTATAGGAAATTGCTTGTAAACACCAAAGCAGAAAATTTAATAAATTAATAATATATTAATTAATATTCCTCGCCAACATTTGAAGAAATGAAATCAGTCATTAACATCACATGCAAGACCCACCATTAATGCCAAAAACGTTTTCTTATTTAAATTATTTTAAACTTCCAAAAATTAATTATTTGAACTTGAACTTCAATAATTCACAATAAATAGCCCTTTTATCGGAAAAAATTCAAATCTCATGAGTTTTTATAGGAAATTCAATTCTATACAACTTTGAAGAAGGAAGTTTTTCCAAATTCCAAACAGAAATTGACCGAAATCTATAAACGGATGATTTTACAGACTATAATCAAATTTCAGTCAAGAAATGGGGTCCACCGACATGAAAAACATGTTTTAAATATTTTTGGTAACAAAAATACTCCTCCTCCATATATACTCATATATCCCACATTCATCGTAAAAATATCATCATTATTACATTATTAAAATATAATAATATATTTAAATAAATTATTTTATCAGAAAAATTTCAATTTTCAACAATTGTCACATTAAAAATTTTCTCCATCTATATCCACATAAAATCAATATTTTCCTCATCATATGAATCAATAATTAATTATTCACAAATAATATTACAGAAATCACAATATTGATGACGAGTGGTTCCTCTGAAAGAGGCTTTCGATAAGAATTTCTCCTTCTTGGGCGCAATTGATTAGGTGACCAAACCTCTCCTTAGACGGAACTTTCTAGACATTGCCAATAATGTTATCTAATAATATTATTCGGATAATATGAATTATTGCTTGATAATGAAAATCATGTGTAATGACAATTATTGAAACAACAACAATATAAAATATCAACGCGTGAATTAATAAAATCTTTGAATAGTAATTCTGTAACCATTATTGAGTAGTGCCTTCTTACGTAAAGTCAATAATTGGTGCAATACCGGTGTATTCTTGTCTTGACAACGCCAGATTCTTGTGTTTTACCCACCGGGTATTCCAACGATTATAATGATAGTAACAATTACGCTAGATTTTTAAACAACTTATATTTGTCGTTTTCTTCCTCCAATCGCTTTCCGTTATGGGGCCCACACATGGCTGCGCCGTCGTACGAATATTCCCCGACAGTATGAATATTCCACGACCAAACGAATATTCCCCGTCAAAAATGAATATTTTATAACCACTTGCTTATTTTGAAATATTTGCGTATTTTACCCATAACTATCCACATTAATCACATCAACCCTTACTATTTCAAAATAATAATTAGAGGAAATTAAATTTCATTTATTAATTATTTGGGGTCTTACAACCTCCCCTCCTTATGAAATTTCGTGCTCGAAATTGACATACGTACTACTGTGTGTTTGAAAAGATGAGGATACCTCGCTTTCATTTCCGTTTCCAATTCCTGTGTCATTTCTTCTATAGCATGGTTCCTCCACAAGACTTTAACTTGTGGTATGACCTTCGTCGTGTAGGACATGCTCCTTCCTATCCAAGATCTTGACAAGTACCTCCTCATGCGTTAAGTCTTCAAATTTTATCTCATCCTGGTTTCTAACTTCAATAACGTGGTTCGGGTCTTTCACATATTCTACGAAATGCATGATATATGAAACACATTATGAACACGAGACATACTTGGAGGTAAAAGCGAGTCTATAGGCTACATTTCCTACTCGGTCAAGAATTTGAAATGGACCATAAATGGTGGATTGAGCTTTCCTCTCTTCCCAAATCTTATAACTCCCTTCCATGGGGCAACACGCAACAACAACACGATCCCCATACTAAACTCCACGTCCTTTCGATGAAGATCCGCATAACTCTTTTGTCGATCCTGTCTTTGTTTGTATCGTTGTCTAATCATTTGGATCTTTTCTCGTGATCATATACGTACTAACTCGGGTCCCAACAATGTTGCTTCACCCACCTCGTCCCAACATCTTTGGAAGCGACATTTTTAAGTCCATATAATGCTTGAATGGGGCCACACCTATACTTGCTCGATAAGCTATTATTGTAGGAGAATTCCACCAATGGTAAATACTTATCCCAACCGCCCTTGAAGTCTAGGACACGAGTCTTAATAAATCTTCAAGAGTTTGAATAGTCCTCTCGATTGTCCGTCAGTTTGAGGATGGTATAATGACCCAGATAATCAGAATCCGTACCCATAGCTTTTTTTGCAAGCTAACCCAAAATCTTGAAGTGAATCTTGGGTCACGATCCAAAACTATAGATCTTGGCATGCCATGCAACCTCACAATCTCATTTACATACATATGTAAGAAGACGTTCAGAGAATAAGTCTCCGTGTCGGCAAGAAATGTGCGGAGACTTGGTTAATCTATCAACAATAACCCAAATAGCATTTATGCCTTGAAAGCAACCGTGGGAAGACCCAGTAACAAAATCCATGGTAATGTGTTCCCACTTCCATTTCGTAATCTCAAGTGGTTGCAATGGTCCCTTAGGCACTTGATGCTCGCTTTACTACGTTGACAAGTTAAACATGTTGAGATAAACTTTGCAATCTCTCTCTTCATATTATTCCACCAAAATGTATGTCAAGATCACGATACATTTTAGTACTTCCGGAGATGGATTGCAAATGGTGTATTATGTGCCTCCATCATAATCTTGTACTTCAAATCGTAGTCGTTAGGAACCTGAAAGTCTAGAGTGGACTCAAACTTCATCGATTCTCGCCTTAGGAATAGCACCTTCTTGTACTTTCTTTCTTCATATGCATCACTCCGGATCGGTGGCTTGAGCAACCTTAACTTTTCTATTAAAGTTGCCTCTGTCGTATACTTGACATCAACGCACTTCGTTCCTGCGTATGATCTTCTTCTCAACGCCGCGTCGGCTACCACGTTCGCTTTTCGGGATGGTATTGAATAGTGTGGTGCGTGTAGTCTTTCAATAGCTCGAGCCAACGTCGTTCTTGCGCGTATTAAGTTCTTTTTGAGTGAAGAAATATTTAAGGCTTTTATGGTCCGAATATATCTCCACTTTCTCCCCATAAAGATAGTGCCTCCGGATCTTTAAGCGCCTTAAAAATCACTTGAACTCTAGATCATGAGTAGGATAATTCCTCTCATATTCTTTTAAGTTGTCATGAGGCATAAGCTATGAATTTCCCATGTTGCATGAGAATACATCATAACCCTTTGCTGAAGCATCATTGTGAATAACAAATCCATCCGAACCGGATGGTATTGTTAGAGCAGTCTGCGAAATAAGTCTCCTCTTAAGCTCTTGGAAACTCTTCTCGCATTCTTCACTCCAAACAAATTTTGTATCCTTAAGTCAACCGAGTTAATCGGATGGCGATTTGAGAAAACCTTCCATGAATCTCCGATAATAACCAATTTAGACCCGAAGCTTCGTCTTGATCCACCGTCTTGATTGCTCCCACTTTGTATTGCTTCAATCTTGGCAAAGGTCAACGGATACTCCATGTTTTTGACACCGTGCCCAAGAAATGCTACTTCCTCGAGCGAACTCGCATTT